>JAPWDM010000014.1:10943500-12271500 GCA_035578155.1 Brachynemurus nebulosus | reverse complement strand
TTTATGAAATTTGTATTCACTAAAAATTAGATAAGTACAGATAACCTGACCAGATAAATAGCTAATGTTATTCCTACGACATTATTTATCTCTAAATAGCTGCTAAACATTCTCATTTTGACATAAAACATAAAATCAAATACCCTGAAGACATTGACTGATTAGTAGTAAATTACATAGAAAATTTGTGTGTGTAATGTGTGTCTGTCAATAAATTGTTGCCATTCTGCCCACATATTTGCGTCTTTATAGAAAATTAAGATCAATTTTCCTTAGATTTTCCTCTTCAAAATAATTTTTTTTTATTATCATTTTCAAAAATGTTCTAATCCAAATATTTACCTTACCTACCTTCTAATTCTTAGCAGCCAACATCAAAACTTGCTCTGTATTTTGTCAAACATCATTACGTAAAATGGATTAAGCTCGGGGCAAACAATAGCTCATTGTGTACTCTATATAGTTAAGTCAATCAAGCACTAATACGTTTATTTTCGTAATGTTAAAAGGATTTCCGACGGTGTAAACAACATTGTATATATATGTAAGGTATTTTATATCTGTAGCTGATCATCAATTTGTAAATTATAGTAACTCAATATAATATACTTGATAACAGTGTGGCCATTGGTAGCTTAATTTTGTTTATTGAGTTACTACCGTTACTCATTCAAAATTTGGCCTGAATTTGGCGTATTTCAGTGGCTACACTGTTATTGAGTATAAATTATAAAGTCACTGTAACTGAAAAGATGACTGTTCTGATACGTCGTTCGAATGTATATTCAAACACGTACGAATATACTCCTATTTAATTTTAACAGAAAATTTGTTAGTATAATTAGAATGTATGGAATGTAAATGAAAACATGTTGTATTTACACATCAATATAGAATATCAATAAATGTAGGAACTAAAAAGGATTAATAAAATTCAATTTTATTTCATATTAGTTTGAATTTTATTTCACTTTTACGGTTATATTCGCTTAGTTCGAGCCAAGATGACTTAATTGACTGGTATATTCAGGGCTGGCGAGAGAAATGACGGACCACCGGGACACACTAACAATTTTCAAACATTTTTTCTTCCAAAAATGACGAGCAAAAAAAAACTTCTTCTCACTTCTCTGTTTCGGTCCCTAATCGAGGCTACGAGCCCCTTGCTCCCTGGCAGTTTGCCCACACACCCCACCCTTTCGCCGTCTCAAAAATCCGGTAGGCAATCCATCAGCGAAACAAGTATCGTGTGAAGGGAGCTTATGCGTCGCGACTGTTTCTCTTGTACTCTAGTACAAAAATATAGTCATGAAATAAAGTTATAGTTACTGAAACGTAAAAAAAGTATGGTTAATTAAGACGCCACTTGAGACACCACTTATCGCGTTGCTCTCATTAAGCATTTTCTTGACATCGTCTGAACGGATTTACACTTTTCCGTACTTGGCGAAAAGTAGTATGGCAAATAATTTCGTGCTGTATGTCATCTTGTTTCACGACGAGTTGACACTTGTTAAACAATAACGCTCGCTTCAGAAAAAAAATTAATTTTACAATTTTTTGCTTAGTATTTTCATTTTAATATGTGCAAATATACAGAAACGCTAGAATCACTTTGGAATGTTTACACTACTTGTTTATTAATATACATTACGCTACAAACAGAAACAGAAATTTAATTAGAGTATAGCGACTAGACATTTTAATAATGGCGGAACAATAATAGTTTGTGCTTGTTTTGTTAATACGTTATACGTAGCGTTAAATGAAAACGAAATATGGTAACTAAACATACCAAAACGGTAGTGATACTAGTTATACAATTATTATAAATTTAAAATATGATTTTAAAATGGAACAATTTAATTTTGATCAAAATTAACAGTATAATATGATTTAACGAGCTGGTAATTATAGCTATTACTGACGAAGATAAAATTGAGACACGAGCCGAGCTAGCGAGTCGAGTGTCGTAATGCATCTGAGTGAATAATAGCCATTGCAAGTGAGTAGAATACTATAATCTTTCTACGACATTTTTCCTTTTTGATTTAGATAAAATTGAATATAAATTTTAAATTAAAAGAATAAAATTTTTAATCTATCTCTAATTTTATTAAATGTTTGTATATATGTACTTACACGTTACTTACTATGCGACATATATGAAATTATAATATCAAGAAAAAAGGTATTTTTTGCGCCAGAAATATTAAAAATTTGCTTTGAAGTTAGCGAAAACAGTCCAAACGAACAGAAAAATAACTTACTTCTATATCCCAATCAAATCTTGATTGGTACCATCCCCGCATACGTCCCGTAAAGTCAGTTGGGGAATAGACTTTAAATAATATGTCTTTAAAGAAACTAGTTTATCTAAATTTTAAGCTTCACCCATAATGTATCCAGAAAGTTCAAAAAGATTTTTCTGTACATATTAAAATCTTAACTTGTGAGTTTGTGTCCCTTCAGTTTTCCATATTTTTTACTATTTATAGATTTTGAATATGAAATCTATTTGTCATTCTTGTTTATCTTTCAAAAGTTACATATTCATTTTTAAAATTTAAATCTGCAAGGAAAAGAGCACGGATTATTAGTCTGTATTTAACATCAAATAAAGTGGTACCAATAATATTTTAAATTTGTAGTTATATGTAGATGAAAATGTTTTACCATACATTTGACGACTTTTAATCTATATATGTACTTACACGTATAATTATCGAACTTATTACTTAACTATTTTAATGTAAAAATTGTTTGTTTCGTTTGATGACATCAAATACGAGTCTAATGGCGATTTCTCGTGCTTAATTACATTATTCTAGTCATATAATATTCTAATATTCCCGTGTCTGCCTCTTTGAAATGTTTAGATCACATTTTAATTAATTATGTACTGTTAAATGAAAAACGATATTTTGTCTAGGAAATTTGGACAAATTATTAACCTAGTTCTCGAACTGCTTTTTTCAGAAACTTAAGACCCTATACAATATCCGTAAATGAAGAATAGACGACAATTTTTAAAAAAAAAGTTATAATTTTTAAAATATTTTTATAATCCAAGCACACAACAATATGATCAACTAACTTACTAATGAATGTTTGTTTGGTTTGAGGGGTGAAGGCAGTGCAATAGCCAATAACAAAATATAATATATAATTTATTAGTTTGACACACAGAATAATCAGAAGCCAAGTTGCTATTTCTGCACTAGTGATACCAGTGTAGACAAAAAATCCCCTCCAGTTCCCACCACTATGTTGTGTAGGTATACGCCAAGCCCTAAGCATATGTGTAAAAAATTGTGGATAGCAGTGTGCCTGAGTGTGCTTGATACCGGTTAAGGCATTTAGTTAGTCAATGTCCGTCACCGAATACACAACGCATTGTAATGTATTGTTAGACCATTGTTAGCTTGGACCCCACCTGGCTCTGTCCGACAATACGTGTTTTGTAATTGTGTGTGTGACAACTGATACAGTTGCAAATATCAAACCAACACCACTATAAACAGTGTATACCTACACAACATAGTGGTGGGAACTGGAGGGTATTTTTTATCTACACTGGTATCACTAGTGCAGAGATAGCAACTTGGCTTCTGATTATTCTGTGGTATACACTGTTTATAGTGGTGTTGGTTTGATATTTGCAACTGTGTCAGTTGTCACACACACAATTACAAAACACGTATTGTCGGGCAGAGCAAGGTGGGGTCCAAGCTAACAATGGTCTAACAATACATTACAATGCGTTGTCTATTCGGTGACGGACATCGACTAACTAAATGCCTTAACCGGTATCAAGCACACTCAGGCACACTGCTATCCACAATTTTTTACACATACGCTTAGGGCTTCGCTTGACACATAAATACATAAGTATATCATGTCGCGCGTTCTCTGTCCCAACCTCGTGTATCAAAAACTACATGCTTTAGGACATACAAAAAGCATATTAAATACTGTATTTATGTATATACTTATCTATATATGTATACATATATCGTTGCTCTAGTATTGGTCCGTTCTATATCCACTTTTTCTACTTTTGAGATATTGCGATTTGAAAGTTTAAAAATTTATATCTTATTTATTTTACATTTTATTACCAAACAGAAAATAATTTTTTACTTGTAAATAAGTTAGTTATCATACAATACAATTTCATAGAAATCTGACCTCGAATTTCGGAGTAAAATGATAATTAGTATTCTCATGACTGCAAAAATTGAACTATAGATCTATATTCCCTTAGTATTGTTTTGTACTTTCAGTTTATAATTCTTGGTTTGTATTACTATATCGATACTAAATTATCGATATTGAAGCAGCGATATTTTTAAAATGAACCATATAAGGAAAGGAAATACTCTTTCAAATATATCATACACTGGTTGAATCATGTATACTTTTCGTTATCAAAACCATTCGGTCAAAAATAGATCGTAAACGTGTTCGTTATTCATAATAGTACTGCAGTAAGTTTCGTTCCTAATTTTATTGTGCTTTTTGAACATCTTTAAATATAACAGATACAGTTACTGTGTGCTGTAATTTAAAATAGTTTTTACCAACTGCTACATACGTGTACATATATTATATAGTTCTTACTCGTACATCCTGTCACCATAAACTGTTCCAAATTTCCTACTTACAAAATCCACATGAATTATCCTTTACAAACAAAGATTTTTGTTATTTTTGTATGCATAATATGTATAACATGGAGTGGCATAAGTGGTCCATGCTGAAGTTAACGACCATGTACCATTTAGTGTATGCATATATGACTTAAATAAATGAATTTATGTTTTCGTATATAAAAAACTAACACACCTGGTGCTTCGACTTACATATTAAGTATCCTAACAAAAACTTTTAATGTTAACATTCACCGATACATATAATTTACTAATATATGTATGTAAAAGTGTAAAGTTGTGGTAGAGTTGATACCTGAAAAAAATTGCTTTCTATGGTATTGCAGCTAATGTGAAGTAAGTGTGTTTTTTTAGCTATGAATCAAAAAATCTATAGTTTAGCGAAGCCTTCATACTGATAAGCGGAAGGTTTCCATCTCCGCCGATCCCACTACGGCAACTACTCACACGAGTAATTAGAAAAACACTTTACTCTTGAGGCCTATAAATATATTAATTTAGCCATTACGGATAATTTAAAATTATACAAATTAAGAAGAAATTTATTTTTCTACTCCTGTTGAAGAACACACTCCTTACATATCGGTAAATTGTTGAGAAAGTTAGGCATTATTCAAAGTCGTGGAAGAATGATCATTACTCAATAGCTATCGACCAATGAAATCACGGTATTATAACCATTATTCAATGGGCCGGCATTTGTATTGTGTATGATATATGTATCAAATTTTAATTTAATATATGTTGCGTAGTAACGTCAAAGTAAACAAAGTAATTTGTATTTGGTTTTCATCGTTTGTACATATATAAACATTTAATGAAATTAGAGATAGATTAAAAATTGTATTCTTTTAATTTAAAATTTATATTCAATTTTATTTAAATCAAAAAGGAAAAAAGTCGTAGAAAAAATACCGTATTCAACTCGCTTCCAATGGCTATTACTCACTCAGATGTATTACGACACTCGTCTCGTAAACTCGGCTCGTGTCGCAATTTCATCTTCGTGAGTAATAGCTATCATTGCCAGCTTGTTGAATAATATACTATTATAGATTATAGGTTAGCCATTCAAATTCTATTCAAAATAATATTACATCAAATACACTTCCAATAATAGTATATTGTGCAATAAGTGCAGGAAATTGTCGATTGCCCACGAAAGCGAAGTTGAGCGCACTCACTACGTTCGTGCGCTCATTCGCTTCAGTGGGAAATCGACAATGCCGCACGAGTTGCACATACTGTTTTTTATTATGAATTTCACATACTTTTTTCTACTAGCGAGCTTGCGGAACAATTCATATGAGTGAGAAATAAGCTTTCCCCACGTATTTTACACTATACTTTTTCTACGAGCATATTTTTTCTCGTAAAATTTAAGATAAATAATTAAAATAAAATTTAAATAAGTAGTAAAATTTTTTTTTTTTATTTATAATGTCAATTGTAAGATCTTCAAATTTTTGCCAAAATATACTTTGAAGCTATCGAAACAATAATAAATAATCAACTTACATATGTATATTTTTAGTATTATTTATATAGAAGATATATATTTAATCAAGGACATAGCCAACTTTTTTATTATATTAAGTCGTGGGAAATTATTTCGCACGCTCTTTTCCGCACTGTGTGGGCAATTGTTAATTTTTACATCTATTTAGCCGTGCGCAAAATGTTACTTTTAATAGTAGGTGTAGAAAAAAGTATTTTTAGTCCCTTGGGAATAAGAGTCAGACTTTACACCTCATTATGAAGGATTAAATCATATATTTTAATCCCGAATTGCAAACAATAAATTTTACTTAAAAAATTATTTATTTTATTATTAATTTTATTTGAAGTTTTTTTTGTACAAATTAACTGAAGCTGACACCAAAGTATTTTAAATTTTACTAATAAAACATTGTCACACCTATCAGAAGGTGAAACACGATGAGGGGTCCCACTAAACCTCAGCGGACTAGCTCTTAGAGCTGGAGGGGGGGTAATTAGAAAAATTTCTCAAAAGTAGTTTCCGAATTAATATTGATTAAAGGTTGGGCGCCATTTGCTTTTACAAAAAAATTACTTTTCCCGGTAATTTACACAGCAATCTACCTTTAATATATAAATTTATTGCAATTTTTTTGGGGTTTTTTGTTTTTGCCAAATTACTTTTACCAACTTATGGTTTTTACTGCTTTGTCTCATTTGAATATATTCCACTTACAACTCTTTAAAAACATTTTTGGAAACCAGTACCAATGATTACTTTAATTAGCTCCGTTCACTTGCAATACCATCAGATAATTTCTTTGTCGTATAACTTTGTATTCTAATGAAAAGTTTTTCATGATTTTTTACTCGTTTTTGAAGATACAATTTCCGTTCTTTTATTTTTTCATTTTAGTGAGACACTATGAGAAAAAATTACTTGCAATAAATAATGTTACTTTATTGTCCCATGATCTGGTTACTGCGTTCCTTCTTTCGTTCTTTCGCGACGAGCATTTCGAGGTAACAAAACGAGCAAAAAAAAATCAGCAAAGTATAAAAAAGTAAAGTTTATTTTTGTTTGCCTTTGTGTTGCCATGCTATCCGACGAATATAATTCTCCTTTGTACAGTTTTGTTAGAAAAATAAAAATAAAATTGTTCGAAATGGCAATGGTCTTTGGAATTATTATTACATTGGAGACGTACGTCGAGAAATGTACGTTATGTTATGTTTCCGTTTAATGTTATTGAGAAAAATAAATTTCGCATAACTTGTCCTTCTTTGTTGATTTTTATTGGAATGTCTGAATAATTGTTGGGTGGTGATTATTGACAGATGGAAATCTCTTCGTTTTTGCGAATTAAACTTGTTTCCGGTAGTTTTTTTTTAAAGAAAGAAAAAGGAAAATGTAAAGAAAAAAATAAATTTACACTATCTATTGATTTTATTATACTACTTACATGAATTTAACGGCAATAAAATTATTTTTTCTGTATTCAGTCTTAAGTGGATACTTTTTAGTAAAATCATTTTCACGAAAGTCTTCACGAAACTTTTTTGTAGTATACAACAAACGATTCTGAAAGTAATTACTTTCATAACTGATTGACAATGTGGCGTAGTAATGCCCAATAATCCCTCCGGGGTTATTGGTGAGCGGAATTAGCTGGTACACACGCACCCATTTTTTCCCCTCCATCAACCAGTAGTGGATCCTGAATATTCCTAACAGAGAGTTGGCAATTGTGCTGGACACATTCTACTTTTTAGAGGAGACGATATAATAGTAATATTTTTTGTAAACAAGTACAAGTTTTAATTAAGTAATTAAGATTTTAAAATACATATTTGTTTATCTTATGTGAAAACCATTTCTTTCTTCTATTTCAGAATTCTGTAGAAGTTGTTCCACTGTTCAACAGATGGCACTCTATGTTTGATTTTATCGATTTTATGTTTTTATTGAAAATCTATAGTTTCTAAATGTGGTGAAGATAAGCTACGCCACAACAAGTACCAAAAATTGCTGATTCATTTCTGTATGAATTTTGTACAATAAAAAATTTTTTTTCATAAACCGTTTTTATAAGTAATAAATAATGTATTAATAATAAATTTTTTACCGGAATATTTATTTATATCTCTCAACATAACTGAAAGCTAAAATCTTTCATAAATAATGCGATAATTCAAAATATTCTTAAAAAGTTAATATAGCTTAAGGGGTTACTCAGTGCTGCAGAAAAGAAAGCCCTTATTTTTTTCCCGACATTCTTGTTTCTTTATATCTCAAATTACGTCAGTTAAAATTTTAAAACGAAATACTGAAAAGAGGTCGAGTTATATATCCCCATATCCCCATATATAAAATATTATACATTAATAGATATCTGTAAAACTTCAAATATGTTTTACTTAAAACTACATGGGTTTTGAAAATTGACGCACAGGCCCCAGTCCATAAGTTTTTTATTAGTAAATAAAAACACTTTACTTTGCAAAATACCACTTTTATTGAATAACATAAACTTTTATGGCATTTTTCGGATTCTCAAACGTTTGAGAATGGTCATATTGACCGAAACATATAAAAGTTTCTATTATTCCATAAAAGTGGTATTTTGCAAAGTAAAGTGTTTTTATTTACTAATATCAAAATATGGAATACCATAAAGTAACGCTCAAGTCTATTAAGTTTTTTTTATCAATTATAACGTAGGGGAGAGGTGTGTCAGTAGTAACAGAGGGTCAATTGTAACTTTAAAATTTGCGAGACATCTATCAATCCTATTGAGGAGTATTACATATCATACAATCGGCTTCTAAAGTTGGGCTTTACTGACAGTACTTTCAGTTAATATCATCCGGTGATTTTCTCTCAGCAACATCAATTGTGTTTATATAAGCTAATCGTAAATTTTGAGTACGTTAACAATTTCTTGATTTTCGCAGCAAATACCACATCAATTGGGAGAAAAGTAATTTTATTGGAAAGACAAGCAATCAAATATTATTTTCAGATAGGTAGTTTCGCTTTTTTAATCATAGTTAATATTTTATGAATTTTTTTATAAAATGAAACAGCGCTGGAACAATTGTAACAAATTCAGTAGTGTCGATTGTAACATGTATAACTCACAAAAAATTTTAGTTGAACAAAATTAAACTTTATATGTTAGGTATGAATCGGAATAATAAAGGTAATAACTTCAGTTAATAATTAAAAAGAAAAAGAAATGTAAAACGAAAAACTATATTTAATGATGTATATATGAATTCTGTTAAAAGAGTAATAGAAAGAGAAAAAATTCAAAGCTATTGCCTGAGACTGTGCTATTTGTCACCCTCCTCACTCAATATGTAAGGAAGAATTTTTAAAACTGGATTAATTATAATAACTAACGTGTAAATTCAACTAAATAATGAGTGTTACAATTGAACCTAAGCCCTGTAACAATTGATCCTCTGTTGGTGACGATTGTAACATTACCCTTTGGTCCACATAAATGCAGTTATTTTAATTAAAAGTCAACATAGAGTATTTTTGTGCAGCTCATTCAAAACCTGAAAAATGCCCGTATCTTGCGCCAAAAATTTAATTCTCTCTGACTAATAAATACAAAGTTACTAGCCTGTATATTTTTTTTGTTACTATTGACACACCTCTCCCCTATAAGGGCACGTTAAAGAGTCTCTAAATAAAAAAAAAAGTAAAATTAAAAAATTTTAAATTTTAACCCCGTTTTTACAGACAAAATAGCAAAGAGGAAACAGAGTTTCCTTGATTTTTCTTTTTTCAGAAGTTCACAATTGAATTTATTTTCTGAAGTGGTGTAGTTTTAAGTTTAGTGACCCAGAAAATTAATTTTGTTCGAGACACCGTATGATTTTCTAATTTTTGACTACTCGCTGAATTTTCTTACGGAAACATAGCTCTCTATGGGTATTGTTTCAGAGAGTACCTAATAGACGTTTCTAGGCGCTGTTGTATCTGACTAATATTTTTGGTGGTACCTACATTATATGAAAATGAAGGCTTTTTTATTATTGATATTTTTAATTATTTGAACAATGATTTAATTTTCTAAAAACAATTTATATTTCAATGCATTTGAAAGTTTACATAAGATTTTTCCACCACTAATCTACCAGAAAACAAAAATTCGAATTATTTGATTTTTATGAGACACAACTCATGTTTCCTTAATTCAGGCAATATTTTAAATTTTTCTGCTATACTAAAGATTTATTTATATTTTATAAAGTTTTTGCTCCTAATTATTCTTGGATAGCTTCCTAATTATCTATTATAATTACAGTTTCAAAATTATTTCTTTGTTCAAACAGTAAAAATATTTTTTTCTTTAAATCAAAAAAATATTTTGTTTTGTCCAAAAAATTTTTGATTCGAAAAAATATTTTTTTGACTTCTGAAAAAAGAGTCGAAGAAATATTCCTTTATTTCAAAAAAGTTTTTGAAGCAATAGTAAGGGATTTATAACACCTATCCAATATATAACTACCTAATTAAGAAAGAAAATTATAAAAATCAAATATAATATCAAATCTAAATCTTCAGAGTAGTACTTTTAAAAGAAATATTGGACTAAATTGAAAAATAAAATGTTATAAAATTTACATATAGATGATATTACATATTCATTGTCGATATATTTATGAACTCTGTCAGTAAATTACAAAAACAGGGAATAGTGAATTTGAGATGTTTGAATACAATAGATTTACCTACAATTGTTTATTACATATGAGGTAAAATTTATCTCTGTACTATTTGTCGGTCTATGTTATAAACTGACAGATAAATACATGTTTTGTAATTCAAAAGTAATTGAATTCGCCAACCAATAAATATAATATAGGTATACTCTATATATTCGTTGTAATACTATTATTGTTAAAATAGATCCATTCCCGTGTTCACTTGCAACTGAAACAACCATTAAACTACACTACAATCATAATATTAGTTATTAGTGGAATCGGATACGCTCCAAATTTTAGTGAATCAGGAATTGTTTCCCCCCTCAATTTTTTTTTTTTTTTTGTAGCATGTTAACTACATCGAAGACTATACGAAATGAACATTTTCTACCACTTGCAATCGCCGCTACGAAAGTTATCGGCCATTTTGTAAGTCGTACTTTTTAAATATGAATGAATATATCTCGATATGTGTAGGTTTAAAAAAAAAATGAAAAAAATTGAGGCAATTTACTACGATATAGTCTACCAGCGGTTAGAATATGAAATTTTTATCTGTACACATAAGCTTAAAAAAAATAAAAACTGGAGATACTGTTAAATTTTGGTTTTTTGGCTTTAACTTCGATTGTTTTAAGTGAAATTTGATGAAATTTCCAGAAAATATACTTTATAACGTGGACAATAACTGTTTAAAATTTCAAGTCAAAATATCTAACACAAACCCTAAAAATTGACGTCAAATTTGAAAATTGACTGGCCAATGATTTTTGTGCATTGTATCGTACGAGGTTCTTTTTTTCCTTAAATTGTAGGTTTATGTATGCACTTTAAGATGATGAACAAGAAAAAATTTTTAAGCTTGAAAAAAAGTGAAAAAAAATCGGTCAGAAATTCAAAATTGTCGGCAATGAACAGTATTTGAAAAATAATTTAAATCAGGTAAACCGCTATAATTTAAAAATTTAAGTAATAGTTTGTCCCATACAAGGATCACAAGGTTCCACGTAAGGGTTACACTAATCGAACCCAATTAAAAAATCAAGTTTGGAGAAATTAAGGTTCAATTGTTTACAAAAGTACACAACAAAAGTATATAAGCTACCACCCACCTCACAAGCTGCAAATTCAACAGCAGCTGAAATAATTTGAATCAAGCGGAAACAGTTGCTTATGCTTTGGTTACCCGACTCCATTATATTTGGTAGTTATAATATGAACATAGTAATGACAGTACCCAGATACCATCGATAAATGTACGCACATAATATGAGCTGCACATTCGAAATGCATTGAGAATATATGTGCCATATGTCCAAACTATAATATTTTATGTTCATTGTTTAAATTAATACATCATTGATAAATATTTTATCGATTAGTAACTGTTGCAATTTGCAACGGAAAGGTTCATTTTATGTTTGTTTAAAATTATCTTAAATTTCACAGAGAGTTTATATGTAGGTTAATCCGACACCTGCAAGTGTATTTGATAAAAAAGGTTAAAGCACCCGAGAGAGAAAAGCCATCACCACGCGCCACCTATATACACTGCACTGCTATATAATTAGTATGTAAACGTGAAAACATATAAGTAGCTTACAAAGGAACCAGAATTAAATATGAGAGTTGAATATGAAGATACTAAGTACGTATATACAGATCTACAAGTAGGCAAAAAGGGTTCGGGATGGATGGATACAGGTTTGAAAGGAATCTTTATATTATTCCTGCATCACACAGTTTGCAAGATTGTTTGTTGACAACCGTGGTAAAGGTGGTCCTAGCTGTAGTATGGGAAATGACGTCACTGTTGCGTGAATGAAAAAGTTACATTTGTCACGTGGGTACCCGATTACCACTACTACCGATAGACGATAGTGTACGACCGAAGATTCAGTTTTGATCAGATTGAACATAAAATTGGAGTTTTGATTTATTTTCGATTTCAGCCGACACTGAGACGGCAGCCGAAATTTGGTTTTGTTTTCGATTTCGATTGTAAAATGTAGTTTTGGCCGGACACTAGTGGTGGTAAACAGATGGTAAACGTGTTGGAACCAGACCCTAAGCCCAGCAACACACGTCATGGAAAAGAACAAATAGAAAATAGTTGAGTTACAGTATGTGTCCATTTACGTGGGTACCAAACAAGGGATGGAAACGCATTTCATATTTTAAAGTCAAATATAAACCATAGTAAATATTTCAAGAGAGTAAAAGCAGCATCATTGAAGGTCACCATTCAAGGAGAAATTAGCGAAAATACAATAACTTTTATCGTTAAAACTCGAGACTGATGTGTTAGTCGAAACTAGAGCACACTCCGACGAGATGTGGAAAAGTGCTTCAATGCAAAAGAATATATTTTTTTTCTATTTATCGTACAAGTAGGGTAAACAGGGGCATGTACTAACAGATTTTACTTTTTTAGATATTAAACGGAAATGAAACTAGTCAGAGATATTTTTTTGTAAATGTCATGAAGCATCGACTATCTGTCTATAATTTTTGATAAAAAAAAAGTTACATATCCCTTGTACTTTCTATGAAGAAACCCATTTTCTTAAAAAATGTGCTTGTTAATACTTACCCCACTTTTAGGGTAAGTTTTAACAACGTTGGGGTAAATATTAATATTAGAGTTTTAATATGATTATGATATTTTATAGATATGTATAGAAAATAAAACAAAGCATCATATTTAACGTGTTTATCATTAGAATGGAATTAATTGGACAGAGAAAATTCTTATTTTAGATTTATCTTTATCTTTGCTTAATTAGTTAAAGCTAATAATTATTTTAATTTTTTTCTGAGGCAATAGTTAGTCAGTCCTTATTAAGTAGCAAATACGTCGCTTTGACCTTGGTAACGAAACAAAAATTGGTAAATTTTCAGTTTTCGATAGGCAATGACAATCGTTTAGTATCTTCTATATTAAAAAAAAATATTTACTTATTAATAATTAGTCTCCGTCTTATTTAACATTATTATCATTCTTGAAATATATGACCTCGAAGTATGAAAATAACGATATTTGGAATTTAAAATCGGGATGAATTCGAACTTCCATGTAAGGAAGCTAAAAAAGAAATAGTCTTTGTTGCATAAAATTTAAACGAGGTAAATGTTAAGATGTTAATACTTACCCCATGCATTTTGTTAATACTTGCCCCGAAGGTAAATTTTTTACAAATTTATATTTTTAAAAAGAGTACGTTGATAATGCGGTAAAATTTAAACAAAATACAATACAACATGGAATATGCTACCGTTTGAAATAAGTTTAGTTTCTTTTAGGTATATGATCATGCTTTAAATCAAAAAACCGTCGACCTAAAGATGTTCTTTTACTTAATAAAATCTACGCCTTACTCACAACTTTGTTTCGCGGCAACCGGCCGAAGGCTGATTGGTCACAACGTGTCCGTGGTCATCTACTGATGACAGCAACCGGACGTACTTAATTTTTTCGTCCGTAGTTTGGCGGAAAATGGACTGTTAATACTTACCCCCGTTAATACTACTCCCTGTCTCCCCTAATACCTAACAAAATTAATGACTTTTGGGCATCCTAATCAAGCTAACTGATTTGTTCTCATTTTATAATTCCATAAGCTAGTTTAAAATAATAGATATATTAGAATTCCAGTTTTGTATATCAGACCGCGAATTTTAGATTTCAATTTACTCCCATGTCACTCTAGGTACCTACCTATAAATTGGTTTTTCTAAAATTAAAATGCAAAAATTGATTCAAGATTCAAAAACGAATAATTCCCATATCTGTATCTGTTCTGTTGCTATAAAAAAATATATTTCACAGAATATATAATAATAAGTAAGAACAACAACATGCTACTTTAATATTTATTAGCGAAAACGGTTGTTTTCCATAAATGTATATTATAAGATTATGAGCCAAAAGAAAAAGTAAAATAATAATAAAAACATACATTTATGCATTTTTATCCGCCTACAATGTTGTTTACCATACATATTATGTATAAACGTACATATATTTGTAACTTGGCGGCGCGATATTCAGCACAAGTCATAACTTGTTAAATGAGAGAATAAATGGTATAAGTTCGTCCGATCAGAAACGCTAGAATAATTCCGACGCCATTTAACGACAATCAGGCAAAACTTGGTAGATTTTTCTTCTCTTAAATTGAAAAGTGCCTCTTTGCAGTTTTAAGCGATTTTCAAGTACTTCTAGTGAGTTTGGGATCGTTTCAATCCCTTATAGTCTAATAGCACTAAATTTTATCTATACATTAATTTTAGAATAGACATAAAATTTTTTTAAAAAGAGACTCTTGTAGGGATTGCCGAGGAGAACATTTGTGCAAAATGTTAACTCCCGGAAATGTTTTTTTATGTCATGAATAGCGTTTTTTTACCTTTCACTGCTTACGTAGCGAAAACGGTGATAGATACATTAAAAAGTGTTAAGACTTTTCTTGTAGAGAATCGAATTCTCTACAGAAAAGTCCGCGAACACCTGTCTATCTTATACAGGTGAAAAGATACAGCGCTCCAAACGCGCACTCAAAAATTCACTTTTTCTAGCGTTCCGGTAAGGATCCGGACGGCACAGCCTGCCGGAACGCTAGAGAAAGTGGATTTTTGAGTGCGCGTTTGGAGCACTGTATCTTTTCACCTGTACTAGATAGACA
Source organism: Brachynemurus nebulosus (assembly GCA_035578155.1). Taxonomy (NCBI): domain Eukaryota; kingdom Metazoa; phylum Arthropoda; class Insecta; order Neuroptera; family Myrmeleontidae; genus Brachynemurus; species Brachynemurus nebulosus. Next base: position 12,255,938 of record JAPWDM010000014.1, on the reverse strand, counting down.
GGTCCTCTCGTTGACTTTTTTGTAGAGAATTCGATTCTCTACAAAAAAGGTCTTAACACTTTTTAATGTATCTATCACCGTTTTCACTACGTAAGCGGTGAAAGGTCAAAAAACGCTATTTATGAATTTTCAATATTGTTTAAACAATATAAAAAAAAACATTTCCGGGAGTTCTCATTTTGCACAAATGTTCTCTTCGGTAATCCCTACAAGAATCTCTTTTTAAAAATTTTTTATATCTATTCTAAAATTAATGTTTAGTGAGATAGGGCTTAAAATTAGTGCTATTGCACTATTAGACCGATAAAGCAATTGAAGGCTGTTCTGGTCAGTGCACTCCAACCAGTTCGCAATATAAACAAAAAAAATTGCTCTTTCACATCATCCCTCACTCCCGTCTAGAAAAGGGTAGTTTCTACTCCTCTCCTTTTGCTATGTTTATGCTCCACCACGTCTCCCTGGCATTCTTAAGAGCTTGTAAGTTTGCATTCTTAAGCGTTCATGACACACATCTACGCCCGGAACGGTATTCGAGGGGTGTAGAGGGCGTATAAACCCCTTCGAGAGGAGGTTATACCTCTGGTGGAGCCGTTTGCAATAGTACGAGGGCTATGGAACACCCATTCATACTGGTTTCTGTAATGGTATTGATGTTCATAACTTTATTTAAGGGATAGTTTTGGCTCTGCACAAAAATTTAAGAAGTATACAAATTTTTTGAACTTCGGATTTTTATTCAGCGTACAAAAATACATAGGAATATCATAGTCAGTCACTCAGATCATGGTCTTTTTTGTGAGCTAATACTAATACAGTAAGTATTTGCGATCAGTAAAATTGGTCTTGTAATCTTGTCTTGTAATCGTTCTTGTATTTTTTACACCACGACGAATACCAAGATTATAAGTGTGATTGTAAGACCAATAGAAAGACTCAAATAAGCAAGACCAAGAGGAAAACGAAACTCTTTCTAAGATATAAGAAATCTTAGATATTTACAATATATTGTTATTAAAATTTTGAAAAAACCATTGAGGAGAGAATCGACTGTGTATTACAAATACATTAAGAAATTGAAGCAAAAATATTTACTGATGGGATTACTTTAATGGCGGTCAAACCATTAATTTAATGTGAATTTAATGGTTTATCTAACATTTATAAACAAGTCTCCGTGGTTACAAGTTGGGTTTAATAAAATGGAGTCATGCTTCACAATTTAATGCCTGTGGTATCTCTAGCAAACATGTGTTAATATTTTCGATTCAGTACTCAGTTAATAGTCTACTAGATTTTTTTTTTAAATTTCTTAAAAATCTTCATTACTATACAATTTCAAAAGATAGAAGTGAGCAAGATCAGTCTCACTCTTAAAGATTACAAGACTAAGACAGATATCAACGACGAGGGGCGTAGCCGGAGTTGTAGTTCTGAGGTCTTGGCTTGAAGAGGCGGTCCAGAGATGTTGGTAGAGTGCCCGAGAGAAAGTAAAAAATTGACTATGAAAATTTATTTTATTCTTAACTTACACGGTAAAGGTTTTGCCTATTTCGCTCCACGATACTGAGGAAGGCTAAAGCCAAGAACAATAATTACTAGGGTTTTGGTTTTGTTTTTGCATTCGTAAATCACTTAGTGACTATAGAAGTATAACAGTAATTTTTGAATTAAGTTCCGATTATTCAGTAAATACAATATTATTGCGTGTACATGAAAACGGAAGAACACTCGAGATAATTCCTATAAATGAATTCTCCAGAAATATTCTCATGCATAAATTCCTAAAGATATATGAATAAATTTTCATTGAAAATGATATTAATTGTTGTGAGCTTTACTTTGTGAAAATTCATTTATTTATAGAAATGATATTCTCTTTCAATTGCACCACTGGTGGCAAATTTATTCATGTCCAGTGATAACGTAACAAACCTTTGGTCTGTCGGTTATTACAGGCAACATATATGACAGCGAGCTGTAACAAAACGATGGCCGACAAGCGGCGTCAACGGGCGGTAATGGTTTCATATGAACATATATTTATTTTAAAAGTTCCCTGTGCCGCCTGTGCTAGCTATACAAATGCATATACAGCAATGGTAATACTTGCTCGTGGAGATTTGTATGATGTTGTAACGTTCTTTGACGTCGACATAACTAGTATATGTATGTATGTATGTATATAGTCAGGTGCCTATGTAGGGTTGCCAACTCTACCAATGAATATTTCGGGATTTAATGGGAAAAAACTCGGGACGGGACAAGTAAAATTGGGACTGTTAAAGAAAACACAAACGTTTTTAATCAGACAGTAGGAAAGATATTCTTTTTTAATTTTTATTATTTGTCACTATCAGCTACATATTTAAACCATGATCTTACAAACCTTTAAGGGAGGAGTTCACGCCAGCAACGGCTAATAAACTAATTTTTTTCGAGTCTTGTTTTTTGTTTTTATTTTGTTTTTATTTTGTTCTTTACAAACACGGTGATATATAAAACATGACCAAAAAATTTTTTTTTCATGTAGAAAAATATTAATTTGTGAGCCGCTGCACAGTCACGTTGCTGCTCCTTTGCAGACAACGCTCCCCCCCCCTCGCGATTTGATCAGTAATATAACTACTTGAAGATGAAGAATTTCAGGATAAAGGAAGAAAAAGGAATAAGAGGGGACAATGTATGGGGCTGAAGAGTTTTAATAAACAATGAGTAAACCGCTTCTTTTGTTATCATTTTTGTTTTTTACCGTTTCCCGAAAGTTGTTTTTTTCCCGACAAGGAAAATCATATCTCAAGTACTAGCAAAGATAGAGACTTAATTTTTTTTTATTTTGTTCATAAACATATTGCGCATAAAGTGGAGTATACTTTTTTCCATTTGAACAATTGTAACTATTTTTAAACTTTTCTTTTTTAATAAAAAAGTGGGTTTTACAATTTTTAAAAGTTTTGGCTTACAATTTTATAGTTAGTTTTTAAAATTACTTGAAACCCATACTCAGCTTTATGGACAGGTCCTATAGGAATAAAAATATTAATTTAGGAATAGGAATTAAAAAATATTAATTACTTTTTGAGATATGGCGTTACTTGTAAATGCTTAAAAACTTGTGAAAAAGGGCCCCTTCCCCCACAGGGAAGAGTAATGAATGTTTCAAAAAAAAATTTCTATTTGAAACCCTCCCTAATTTGAAAAAAATTTCAACAAGCAAAAAAATCATAAATAAAAAAGTTGCTTTTTTATTTGAACTCCCTCCTTAACAAAACAAGTTCTTGAAGACAATATTACAATAATATTTCTTTATTTTATTTTATTAAATTAGAAATCAAGTTTTTTACTTTTTAGATTTTTAATTTTTTTGTTGCTTATCAACTGTATTATTTTTGGAAAAAAACATTTTTCATAAAGTTGGCGGTCTTTGGCATTGACGTATTTCATGTACGTCAAATAATTTCTCCCATTTTTGGAGGGATTTTAATGTTGGAGGGATTTTAATTAGTTCATCTGGCAACACTGTAAACTGTGTTATAAAGTTATAAATAGACAGAGTACACTTTATCAGTAGGTACAGCATATATACTTACTTTCTTGGCCGTCATGACATGCAAGCGCGATAATTTGGAAACAACACTAGCGCGACTGGCGGGACTAAAAATGTAAAAAAATTGTATAGTTGTTAAAAATCGGGACAACTAGCGTCCCGGCACTACTGTTGTCGGGACGCAGGACACATAGGATTAAATCGGGACAGTTGGTAACCCTATGCCTAGGACCCAAGTAGCTCTAGCTAGGTTTTAACATTATGATATTTTTATGCTTTAACGTTTTACAGACTCTTCTATATGTTTTGCAGTTGTAGTGTGCTGTGTGAAGTGTTTCCATTTATGTATACAGCGCAGAACTACTCATTCACTATGAAGCACGAATTTATGTACCTATGTAATATGTTGCGGGGCATACGTACTATTTTAGTTAAAAGGGATTGAATACAGTGAAAGCTATCATCATTTGAATTTTGATGGATAGAATGTTTAGGAAAATTTTCGTTATGGTGCATCCAGACGCAAGTAAATGTAGACGAATACAACACTTGTAACGAATGGTTTCGTACTCGAATGGGTTGAATATACACCGGTTGTTTATGGGAATGGACGATTATCTAAGATAACCACTCTGTTATTTTGGACCTGAGTCTAGGGTTACCAACTCTACCAATGACTATTTCGGGATTTAATGGGAAAAAAATCGGGACGGGACAAGTAAAATCGAGACTTTTAAAAAAAGACAAGCTTTTTTAATCAGCCAGTAGGAGAGATATGTATCTTTTTATTTTTATTATTTGTAACTAACAGCTCCATACTTAAACCATGATCATATACATACAAACCTTTAAATAACGCAATTTCTTAAAGACAGTATTACAATAATATTTCTTTATTTTATTTTATTAAATTAAAAATCATGTTTCTTAATTTTTAGATTTTTAATTTTTTTTTTTTGCTTATCAACTGTATTATTTTTGGAGAAAAACATTTTTCATAAAGTTGACCGTCTTTAGCATTGACGTATTTCATGTATATTAAATAATTTCTCTCATTTTTGGAAGGATTTTAATGTTGGAAGGATTTTAATGAGTTAATCTGGCAACACTGTAAGCTGTATAAGTCATATATCAGTAGACAAAGTACACTATATCAGTAGGTATAGCAAGTATACTTATTTCCTTGGCCGTCATGACATGCAAGCGCGATAATTTGGAAACGACAATTAGCGTCCCGCTACTACTGTTGTCGGGACGCGGGATACATAGGCCTGAAATTGGGGCATCCCGATTAAATCGGGACAGTTGGCAACCCTAGCTGACCCACTTTACCTTTGAAAGGCCTCTAGTCTAGGTGATAAGCCGATCAAATTTTCTGACTTTTGCCCAGTTAATGACCGAAAAGAACGACAAATTCATTAATTTTTCTTTATTTTTAAGGTTATTTCTGAGTGATTAATTAATTATTTCTGGAGGCCTCTATTATGTGAAAGCCCTGAGGCACCTACTTGAAATGTTCTTATGCAAATCTGGCTCAAATTTTAGATGTCCCATTTAAAGTTGGGGCGGTAACCTATTGCAATGGACTCAGTGGCTGAGAGCTTTTGTGAGGGAAGCAGTTTATAAACTATATATATATATATATATATATATATATATATATATATATATATATATATATATATATATATATATATATATATATATATATATATATATATATATATATATATTTTTTTTATTTAGAAGCAAAATTTAATTTTCGGTAGTTGTTTAATATACTTTTTCAATTAAAACTTTTCACTTTTTAGTAACTTCTTAAATTTTCGAATTTTCAAATTTTAGTAAACATTTTGAGAAATATAAATTTTCTTAAAAGAAACGTTCTTTTACGCATTTTTTTATTTTGGGACAGAAATAAACTCTAATTCAAAATTGGTGAGGAATCATTGGCTTAATCTTCTTATTTATGGGTACACTTTGTTCAAGTGTCTGAAATTTGAAAAGTAACAAGTACAATTAGAAAAGGAAAACTATTTTATTAGACAATTGAAAATCTCTATGGGAAAACCCTATCATTAATTTTCTTTTTAAAAGTCTTGCCAATTAATGAAAAAATGTCCAAAAATTACTTTCAGAATTTTTTTTATTACATCGGTCAATTGAAACATGCAAGGGTACAAAAATTAGGGGAGGGCTGAAAATTGGTATGAATGTTTGGAACACCATTATAAATAAGTGTTGAAAGGTCCTCATCGATCCTGTACATGGAAAAAATTTTACTCAAGGTCAAAGATGTCAAAAATGGGTTTTTCGCATTTTTCAGTAAAACGGTAAGTTTTATCATAAAACTAGGTCTGACAAAAATTGTAGTTCATATAATTATCTATAAAAAATGTCTGAATACTTTCTTCATATAAGCCACCGTTTTTGAGATATAACTATTACAAAAGTTGTAATCTTCATAATATGCACACGTTTCCACGCCACCTGTCAGGTAGTGTACTAAGCGGGTTTTTTTAAAGAGTTTCCCCAGTAGGCCTATTCCACGATCTATGGTGATTCTGTTTAGTTGAAAACTATTGAATAATAAAAAATATTAGTATTGGGAATGATGAAAGCGGTATAGATTTTAAAAAAAGTGAGGGAAATTATTCATCAGATTCATAATCGTCTAATATTTTAGCTTCCTCTTCTTGTTCTTCTCCCTCTTGTTCTTGTTCTTGTTGTTGTTGTTCTTCTTCCTGTTGTTCTTGTTGGGTGTAAGCAAATTTCCTCAATAGCGATGCATCACATGTCTCCTCGTTGGTATCATACGAATCCTCCTCTGGTGGTGATTCAATTTGTTGGTGATTCATCATTAGAGCACGACTGGCCTTGACAACTGGAACATGCAAGCGAACAAAACAATCCAACTTTTTGCAACCGCATTTTGCACTACATCCTTTTTACAATTACAAAAAATTGTATTGAGGAGTTTTTCCGGCGCAGGTGGGAGATTTTTTATAATAGTTACATCTCAGAAACGGTGGCTCTTAGGAAAAAAAGTATTGAGACACTTTTTATAGATAATTATATGATCTACAATTTTTGTCTGACTTAATTTTATGACAAAACTTACCGTTTTGCTTAAAAAGGCGAAAAACCCATTTTTACTACTTTTGACATTTAACAAATTTTTTCCACGTACAGGATCGATGAGGACTTTTCAACACTTATTTATAATGGTGTTGCGAACATTCGTACTAATTTTCAGCTCTTCCCTAATTTTTGTATCTATACTACTATTTTTAGGGGTAAATTGATCGGATTATTATATTCTATACGTAATTACTGGAAATTTTCAAATTGCCTCGCTTTTAAAAAATCTTCATTGCTAACTTTTAAATACTTTTCTTTGGTACGCATCTGGCGAAATATTAATAAAACGGTTACACTGTAGCTGTTCGGGTGAAATCATATACATATCTGTATAATAGATTTTAAACCGGATCTTCTAGAAATAGTAATAAGCTTTGTAAAATTTATCAAGGGTACAACTGACTTTAGGTTCATAAGGTTATAATATTCTTCAAATAGGTACGATTATATCGTACATACCTACCCTACGTACTACATACGTAAACTTCCTAGCTCGAAAATACTATGGCAATAAAGCGTACACGAAAAAGCGCGCCCTGCGAGAGGAGGCGGAGGCGGACAAGAGGTGAATTATTTCAACTACACCAGATAGAAGTTCAACTTCTGAATGGCATCTACTGTTGTCGCGCTAATACCCACTACGAGTATTACCAGTCGTTCGTTGTGAAAATAAACGATAGTTGCATCTACGGCTCTGGGAAACCCATCTTCTGCGAATGGCCACTTTCATTTAATTATAAAGACGAAATCTACCAATAGGTGGTACATGCCTTCGCTACTAGCAACCGGCAACGCTAAATGGTCTGTCATTCTGTCCGACTCCAACAAAAGTATCGCCACCTTGTTGGCAGTCACCTATGTGGCTTTTACACCGTGCTGGTGGCTATAATAGTGCTAAGAAAAAAAGGAACGCTTAATTCAAACGAACAAGATCGATCGTCATTTAATTTTATATCCGATGGTGCGGTTTGTTAGTTAATGGGAGTGAATGTTATTTGAATTATTGTATTTGTTCTATATATATGCGAAAATAGAAAAAAACCGTTTGCACGTTTTGACATTTCTTTTATGATTAGTAAACGAATGTCATGGAAGAATTGTTTATTTATTGATATTAAATAATATGACGATTTTCTGGAAAATTTTATTACTTGTTTTGATAGTTTATACGAAATAAAATTCTACGATTATGATTTACTCTTAGTGTCGTCGATACCTTTTTAACACGCTTGGCATATTTTCTGAAATATGATCGAAATGAAGGAAATAATCTGACGTTAACTTCAAGATGATATTTGTCAAGAAAATTGAATTTCTGTTTTCTGTTTTCAGTTATAGTTATTTTTATTGGCATTAAATAAAACCAGTTTTCATAGAGACGTAAATATTTATTTATTACTAGCTGTTACCCGCGGCTTCGCAAGCGTGAATTTCATAATTTAGTAAAGGTAATTTCTTTTAGGTAATTTGCAAAAATATTTTGCCCCTATTTTCTTATCATAAGCTGAAATGATAGGCTTTATTTATTGGCAAGCTCGCCAACCCTCTTTATTTTTAATTTCTTCCTTTGGCTAGTTATCTAGGAACAATTGAAAATTTTCAAAAACTAATTGGTTATTTCTTCAACATAAACTAAAGGCCTAAAGTAAGCGTATTGGTATAGAAGTAAAAAAAGTATATTCAATTAAAATACTCAAATTTTATATATTTTGAACTCTTTGCACTCGAACCATTTTTTAATATGGGTACCCAGCTACTCGACAGTAGTTTTAAAAAAAAACGCCGTGAGCAGCGGGGCCCCATCACGGTAGTCGAATTTTCCCCTTCATCTTCGGTATTGAATGTCTACAAGCGAAATGTGATTGAAAGTCTACAACCGAATTGTCATTTTGTTGGTTTCAAAACTGGTGATGAGTGTTCGACTGATCGAGGCTTTAAAAAAAGGTTTTAAGTATTTAAGGGCTGTATCTCAATAAATTTCAATTTTGTGCCGAAAACAGGTAGCAGAAAAAAAGCCAACACAATTCGTACGAGGACATTCCTGCCCATGTTTATCCGCTAATTGCCTTTATGTTTTAGTTTTCAAAATTAAAAAAGGACCTTAAATAGTAAACTGGAAGGCCTTTATAAAGATATTTTTTCTTTCCAAAAAAATCCAAAATTTCTATTTTATAAATACTAAAAATCCAAAATTCCTAATTTATAAATAAACAGTGACTTTAATAACATTTTTAAATTACTTAATATGTATGTATTTCATTTGTCATAAAAGTAAGTTCACTTTTTTTTAAATTTTTTAAAATTACTATTCGCCTACTTGTATTTAGAATAAACATAATGCTTTTAAAACACATTTAACAATAGCATTCAATTCCGATGTAAAAATGGGAGAAGTGGGGGAAAAAGTGATGCGGACTCCCTACAAGGTACTAGCTGGATACTAACTGAATACACGTACAAAATTTCAGCCCTCTAGGTTTCCTTATGGAGTCTCTAGACGTGTTAGAAAACAAGCAAAAAAATTAAGGAAATATTGGCGTAAAAATCGTGGGGGTAAGGGTTAAAAGTTGAAACCTCCAAAAAACAGTGTCTGGCTATTAGCTTAACCTGTACACCAAATTTCAGCCCTCTAGGTTTATTTGGGGAGATTTTGACCCGAACGAAACTGTTAAAAAACAAGAAAAATCATGTTCTTTTGGGTATAAAAATGGTGGGGGTAGGGGTTAAAAGTCGAGACCCCCAAAAGGCACCCCATTGATACTAACTCAATCCGAATACAAAATTTCAGCCCTCTAGGTTTATTCGGGTGACCTGTGCGAGTGGTACAAACTTCGAAAACGTCGAAAATGCATGAAATTGTAGCTTAAAAATGAGGTGGGTGGAGGTAAAATATTAGAACCTCCAAAAAGCACAACCTAGGTGCGAACTTTATCAACACACCAAATTTCAACCCTCTACGTTAATTCTGGGGGGCTGGGGGCCTGTTAGATCCAGCGAAAATCGTTTTTCCCCCCTCTACTCCCACCATATCATCCTAGGAAGCTGAATTTTGGATATGTTGTAGATAATTGACCGAAACATTATTTAAAACCGGTTTGGAAAAGTTTTATTGCTTTTCCGCCCCCCACCACCCACTTAAAGGTCGGGTCAGAAAAAAAATTTGCCCAAAATTTGACCCCACTTTGATAGTATGAGGTGCCTCGAAAATGAGCCCCATTTACCAAATTTCATCTCTTAACTTCCATAGGGGGGCCCTACACAAATTAAAAGGTGGCGGGAAAATATATATATATATATATATATATATATATATATATATATATATATATATATATATATATATATCAGACATTTTTTTTTCTACATATTCGTGTTCTACGGGTCCGAAAACGGATAGCGCCCCTACTCTCGCCTCTCGCAGCTCTTATCGTATAGACTGTATAAGTCTAATTTTTCGGAGAAAATTCGACTAATAAAAAAAAAGTAATACATTAAAGATAAGTATTTTAAACAAAAGTAGTTTACTTACATATTTTGTTTTTATTTGCATTTTACAAACATTATATTTTAATATTAAATTTAATAATTTTCCTTAGTGTGATATTTGAAGCAAAGAATAGGATGGCGCTTGAGAGGCGCCTTTCGAGTGCAAAGGATTAAAATACCTAATATTTTGTAGACTTTACTCTAAATAACTATCCTCCCTATTCTCATTGGAAAATTTAAATCCCTACGCCTACATCCCCTATAAGTCTGTTTGCATTATATTTGAACATTTCTTAAAGTAATTGACTCATTGTTGGAGACACTAGAATAGTAGGTGTTGAAAATGTAAAGTTTGACCTCTTCCCCATTTTTTTGCGTTTATTCCCTATTTTACTCTTTACAGGATTATTTTCAAAGTGTTGAAACATATATCCATTATTTTTGACCTCCTTTGACTATGCCCTCCAATTTCATTCGTGTAAAATTATCCTAACTGTGAGTAAAGCTACTTTAAATCAGTTATTCCGAAACAAATCGGGCAAATTTAATTTCAAATCAATTCTTTAAAGTGCTTCGCTTCGCTCGCCAACCAGCTTAAAATTCTATAAAAGGTCAATTTCCTCTAATGCTACGCTCCGCTTGCCAAACGACTCAAATATAACCATATAAATATATCTAATTTTCACACTTTGAGATCATTCCATAAATTTCCATATTGATGATTTTAAAATTAATTCAATTTTAGATCCTTTTCAAGATCCGAGAACCCTGGTGAACTTGGAAAATTATGTTCAGTTCCTCCGTAATTAAACTTTACTACTATCCTTTTCTAAAGTGAAACTTTAGTAAAAAAGTTTTGAAGTTAACATTTAAATTTTTAAATAATATTTTTATTGTAATCTAGATAATCTTTTGTTTTTCTTTCTTTTGTTTCCGTTTACTGTTAAATTATTATTTTTGATATATAAACTTTTGTCTTAAATATATCACCCCCCATAAAGAATATTGTGATAATTTTAACTGGATAAGTTGCCGAGGTTGACATGATGAAGTCTTTAAGGGATATATTTATAAAGTTTCACTGAAATCTGTCCCGTGGTTTTTGTGTCAGCCGTGCCCATAGAAAACCTAATTTATAATTTTATTATATGAATTCTATGTAACTTCCAAAATATCAGTTTTAGATATTAGAATATCTTATAGTATTAGATACATAGACATTACATTTTTCTACATAAGTATGATAAAAAATACAGGTGATTCATTTGAAAAAAAAAATTTGCACAATAAACAAAAAATATTTAAAGAAATGCTTTATGTGACCACTCTGTATCAAGTCAAAAAGTTTAAATGTCACTGTCACATAGAATATTAGTAACAATTTTTAGCGAATTCAAATTTGCTATCAAAAACACTTCAAATAACAATTTTGGTGTCAACTTCCGGTATAACCGGAAATGGCAGCAAGTTAAAAATATTTTAATTAAAATCTTCATAATTGAAAACTTCTATAACTAAATTTTCAAAAATTTAGTTTATTTAGAAGACCATGAACTGTTAATGAAGATTCTATTTGAATCATCCTGTACATAACCATTTGGAAGATTACATTAAAATGTGTCTAAGATTGATCGGGAGGTTAATATCTATATTCCCTGTAAATTTCAACTCAATAACTTTAATAGTTTTTGAGTTAAATCGGTTCGTACAAGTCGGTTCGGTCTGAAAAACAACATTAGAATATTATACATTCTCGCTTTGACAATTTTGCAGAAATATAGCAAAATTTTGACAGAAATATTCAGTGACGACAGTGATTTCATACCTTATTGAATACTAATGCACTTTTTAATTTCAAATATTATCGAGTGCCTGGAAAACATTAATAATGTATGGCGAACTTTTGTTCCTATTTATACATACACTAATATTCGTCTGTTCACTTAATGTACAGCTTAGCTGAAACTTGAACACTCAATTTACTTTGGTATGTGTGAAAGTGGAGACATTCGATTCGACCGAATGCGGTTCGGTGGCCCAATCGGTAAGGCGCTTGGCTAGCAACCAAGAGATCCGGGTTCAACTCCCAGCTGACCAAGTTTGATAATTTTTTAATCACTATGTGAATTTTAATTTACACTAATGCACCTGCTTAATAAAACTGCAATCAATTTTTCTATTTTAGCAACATTTAAATAAATACAATCAATGAAAATAATCTTTCATTCTATACTCTATCAATAAATAATTTAATACGGTCCAATATCTACATTCAACATTTTCTGCAATATTCATTTAATAATATCAAACATAATCATTCACTGTGTATTTTCTTGTACATATTTCGTTATATAAACAAAACGAAATAGAAAAATGCAAGAAATACTCTCAAACAAGCAAATATTTAAAAAGTTTTAATTAATCGTTACTAATGCAATTGAATGTCTGTCTCCGCTTAGAATTTGAGATAATAGATGGCAGGCGTTGTCTCATAGGTGGTGATTGCATTGGTACGATTAGATCGGTACTATGTCGGTAGAGATTGATATTACTGCAATTGTGATCATACATTTTATCTAGCTATAGAAAATCCATTTTATTTCCGCTAACTATATTATTGGTCATACTACATAACATGATGATGAATGTAGGAAATTAATTTATACAGAATGTTCTATTTTCGATGTAATTCTAAATAAACTAGAGAAATACCTATGTAATGTTTATACCTGTAATGCTGATATTGTGTCAATATTTGGATGATGCTTGCAACGAACGTAAAGTACCTATAGAAAGCTGTGTGTTCTCGGAAATTAAACATTACAGACAAATTGCCTGAAACAGAAGACTTTGTTTTATACATTGAGGAAATAATCGACTAGAGAGAATGCTGTGTATTACAAATACATTATGAAATTGAAGCAAAAAAATTGGCTGATGTGAGAAAAAAATTTGATTGTTGGGATTACTTTGATGGCGGTCAAACCATTAATTTAATATTTATAAACAAGTCTCCGTGGTTACAAGTTGGGCTTACTAAAATGGAGTCATGCATCAAAATTTAATGCCTGTGGTAACTGGTATCTCTAGGAAACATATGTTAATATGTTCGATTCAGTGCCCAGTGGTTTTATAGGTATCAGCTTATTTAGGGGATTCTATCAGAGCCAATAAATAGAGTATTTGACAGTAGTTGTAAAAAAATATATTTTAACATTTAAGTAATTACTTAAGTTATAAAAGTACTGAGTATTGGCCGTTTACAAATTAAATCACTCAAAATTATAAAATTACAGAATTTTCTAAAGCCATGTGACAACTATTACAATATAACAATCCAGAACTACTTACTTTTATTAATTTTTTATTGAGCATTCATTATAGGGTAGGAAATGGTAAAAAAAGACATCGCGCAGGTTGGGGAAGAAAAGAGACATACTTTTGTTAAACTCAACAGTCTAACACTCAACAGTCTTGCACTTACGTAATATTTATATTTGCAGTTTGTTTTTAGTATAGAATATTGATTTGTTTCGAATGTAAGAATTATTTAATTTTTTAACGATGGCTCATGCTCAATTGTATTTGAAACAAGGTATATAATTTGTACTTCGTTTGAAAATGAGCAGTTAACTTGAAACAATTGTTACAATTAAAAAATAAAGTGATATCTTTTTGCTAGGCAAAATATCATATTTTTTCAAAATTTCATCGGCGTTCTCTATGAATTCCAATTTTCAGTCGTAAAACCTTAGATAAATAAGATTTACGTCTAACTGACAGCATAAAATATTATTACATTTCAAAGTACTAATATCTTCCTACATTTTCTTTGAAGTTAATTTATTTATTAATATATAATATGATTTATATTAAATCTAATGAAATTAATGGGAGTAATTTTATATAAATATTTAAATTTGTATATAGTAACCATTAGAGGGATATAATTCTTAACCCGCCTATGTAATATATTTTAACTGATGTAAAACCAGAACTAATTAAGTGTGTAGAGTCCCTTTTAATTTGGCGTTATCAATTTAATTACAAGATGAGGTTACATGAAGATACATAGCATGTAATTACATAGATTGAGGAATGTTGTGTTATCATTATAATACTCCAAGATATTTGTCTAATTATTTTGTAATGTGTGGGAAAACAGATGTAATAGTTACAAAATAGGTTGAAAGGTTTTTACCTAAATAAAATTTTTTTATCTACATTTTTAAGTCATTATTCATTTATCAAAGAAATTTTTATCAACTGTATACTGTTTTCATAATTATGTAGGGGATATATGACCTTTATAAACATCAAAAAAAAATGAATAAATTAAATATAATTAAACATCTTTCAAAGTAATGACTTGAATTTTTGTATCCTTTAAGGAAATCCCGAATTTTGGATCAGTTACGGGCAACGAATCAGACCACAAAATAGATCCAAACATGTTCTATACAGTTTATAACTTAAAATTGCAGGAGATATTATATTATGATATAAAGTTTCCGATTTATGACGGTCTATATACCTTTTTTAGTATTCCGTACCAAAATTGGCAAAACGGGACACTTATACAATGACTTTAGTGTCTGTTCGTTTGTCACCGGTCACGTCCCCTGAAACATTTTTGGAAAAATCATTTTCCTTTATCTACAAAAATAATCAATTTAATTAAACGAACAGAAAATAACTATAGTCGTTGAAAATAAAGTTGAATAATAACAAACAACTAAGCTACTACACTGAAGCAATAAAACATATTCATACCTGACATTTTTCAGCGCACTACTTTATCATAAATTCTTTGTTTGTTCCATAGAACTTGAATACGCAATGTTATCATGACCCAAGTGGTACACACGTATTTTCTCCACCTTGAGATTATGATACAAAAGTTAAATTTTCAGTTTATTAAAGATAATAGTTCCAGAAATTATTGTTACAAAATTTCGAACGCACTGAAACATAAATCGCCCAAGTGACAAAAACCAAATTATACAGATTCCCATTTAATTTATTCCAACTTCTTTTTATATCAGTAATACATTTTATTTAAATTTTTAGTCAAAAATAAATAAGCTTTCAACCATAATTTATATAATCGGAACAATAAAATTATTCGTAGCATCTTTTTCAAAAATTTAATTAAATTATGTTTTATACAATTTTTGAAAAACCATACTTGAAACAAAAGATAAAAACCCACACATACAATTCGACAAAACAACAGTTATTTTCACCAGTATTTAATAAATGTAATATCCGTTTCAATTCTATAAATAGATCAACATTTTCGAAATAAAATTATATAAGTATTTTATTTCGCTTCAAATAATTTTCATTTTTCCTTCTTATTTAATTAAGATTTATTATAGCTATCTTTTGTTTACTTAGTTTTCTTTTTTTATCATTTTGTTTTTGTTATTGAAAAGGAAAATGAAGAATAGCCAATCAAACCACTGACAATAACAAACAGTTAAATGACAATAGTAATTGAAAATAACAAAATGTAGTGTGAAAAATAAAAACGGTTTAAATAACGAACAAGTTCACTAAGGCTCATTTCAGACCAAGCCAGTCGCATCCAGTCAAGTCACGTCAAGTTTAACGCATCTTGATTCAAATTACAGGGATTCAATGCAATTACAATATAAACTGTATTTTTGCTTTCAAATATAATCAGTCGGGTTCAGTCAAGTCAAGTCAAGTCACCGTCAGTCCAGTTAACGACTCAACAAGTTGAATTTTTTCATCAGTCAACGTAAGTCATCTGTACATTTTGTACATGCATTAAGAGATACATACATATTATATGTGTGTGTGTGTGTGTGGTATGTGTTGTGTTGGTGTTGTGTATAATCAAATTACAGAGCATATTTCTTATATTATCTCTGGTATAATATATGTACATATTACTTGTTAGAAATTATCCAGAAATTTATTATCTTAATCTCCGTATTGTTATTATTGCATTTAATACAACATCCATTTTTAAATATCAAATAACAACTAATTTAAACTGACTGATTTTATTTGACTTGGTCTATCTGAAAGCACCTGACTGACTTGACTTGACGCATCTGGACTTGACGTGACCTGACTGGACTTGAAATGATTTGACTGGCTTGGGCTAAAATGAGCCTTATTTGATGATTTAAAATAAACAAGTTGGTACACTAGGGGCGCAGCAACTACAAATTTGCAATGGGGTTACACAATTCTTCGATAACATTATAAAAATTCAATTTCTAAATAGACAATATGAATAGACCATTAAAAAATTTACTTTTTTATATAGTATAAATAAAATAAATTGATGGAATGTTTAAAGAGTACAACAATTAGAAGCTATCACAAAGTTTCAATTTAATTGCATAATATTATCACTAAAATATATACTTTTTAGTATGCCTTTAAATCTATTATAATAAAATTGTAACGAGACCATTTCTGTACATGGAATATTTTTTGAAAATTGTACTGATACTGTAAATAGTTATCGATGTAGATAGGGCCATTACATGCTTCTTCATCCAGGTCATGTCACCCATGACCTCAGATTTTAAAACATAAAACAATCGTTCAAAAACGGATTTTGTATGATTTTTCCGCCCTTTGTCGTGGTGTAAACAAAAATTTTGAATTTTGGGAAATTATTCCAAAAAGCTCGTTTTTTGAGCTTTCAGACGTCGGACGTGTCTGAAAAATTTTAGCGGGTAAAAAACCATTAACTTTTTTCCAGATTATTTTACCTTACATCTTTAGGGCAAATTTAAAAAAAAATTACTATGGTTACTACTATGCTTTTGGTCGATAACCACTTTTAAAAATTTTTTGTTTATCTATTTTGTTTAAACTATTAGAGATAATTTTTTTAAATTTTGTACAGATGATTAGGATGGTTAAATAAACAAATAAAAAATGACATTTGATTATTTTATTGGATGATTTGAAATGAAATGACCCGATACCAAAACGGCGATTTTTAGAATTTTTGTCTGTCTGTCTGTCTGTTCACGCATCACGCAAAAACTCTTGGACGGATTTTTATGAAATTTGGTGTGGTGGTAACCTATTACTTGGGTCAACATTTAAGATACTTTTTACTCCGGGAAAATTACTCATTCCCACGGGAAAATAGAAAAACAATTTTGAGCATGTGTATGCATTACACAAATATTATTATTCTTTGCAAGTTCTCTATAATTACCTATTACACTTACATACTTCTCATTGAGTTTATAACAATGCTTTGCACGAACGACGGCGCGGGTACGGTTAGTATCGAATATTTCGTCATTTACAGAAGAATAAAATTTAATTACCTTCTAGGATTTGCGAAGCACATACGCTTATAAACATAAGTGGTATTAATGATCGCACCTTGCTGTGGAGTATAGTATAGCAAAGACCAGACCAGTGTTTCCCTATAGAGACTAACTAAATCAATGTTTCCCAACAGCCGATCCACGGGATTATAATATATCACCGGTTCGCAAATAGATGTGTAAATCACAAGCTGCGTAGCTCAAGTAGTGCGCTCTAGTGGCATTTTTGTCAAAACTGGCGTTTGACATTTAAAAATGGTAATGTAAGAAATTTGTCAAAATGGATTTAAGCGGCGAAAAAAATAATAAAAAATTCACAATGATAATTAAAATGAATATTTTCAAGATTTTTATTTTACTGAAAACACTTTTTCAGTTTATATTAATTTAATCTATACGGACGAGAATTAATTTTTTCAATTTGATATTTTCATTTAGAAGGATATTTTCCTACAGTAGTAGCTATTTATTTACATCAGTTGTAATGAAAAAGTGATTGTTAATACTCACAGTTTGTGGCAATATTCGTCCTTTTAAAATCGTTTGATTATAGCATGATCATTATAAATTTTACTTTACTACTGTATTTTACTTTACGAAGATATCCCATATTACATATACATATGTTTAGCGAACTTCAATGCTGTTTATTATTATAATTACTAAAAAATTGCGTACAAATTTTAAAATACGTACCATGAATGAATGAAATAATTATACAGGGTGGTCCAGAATTATGTACCGTAATTGCTGGAGCTGATAGTATGTTCAAAAATAATGGTACCTTTTCATCTCCACTTTTTTCCAAAACTCAATAATAAGGGAGATAAAGCAGAGGGGTAAAATGTAGAGGGGTGGAACGAAACTGACTTCTTTATTTTTAAATTTTTTTAGGCGCTTTTGATTACTGGATTCATATTCTAGGGGCGCGTATGAACATTAAGATAATTAAATTTATGGTATCAATTATTCCATCACTTATGATTAGGGGATAATTTGGAAATAGATACTTCTACTTTAAATTACTCGAAAACGGTAATATTTATCGAAATGTAACAAGTATACCTTTTTTGCGTGAAATTGTCTGAGGAATTATATTATCAGGGATTTTGTTTAAATAATTGCAAATTAAAAAAGAAAAGACGTGATAACTCACACCTACCACCCAAAACCACCCCTTAGTCATGAGTGGTGGAATAAGTATTGACATAAATTTAATCCTTCTAACGCAAAATTAGTACCCCTAAAATATCAATCCGATATTCAAAAGCGTTTGGAAAATATTTAAGAAATAATGGTTTTCGTTTCACCCCTTTACAGAGTTGTACCTCCCTTATTATTGAGTTTTGAAAAAAAGTGTACATGAAAAGGTACCATTATTTTTGAACGTACTACGAGCCCTACCAATTACGGTACATAATTCTGGACCACCTTGTATAAATCTTTAATTTTTGTCAATAATAAAGAAATTTGTTTCATATTTTAAAATGAAAATAATTAGGTGATTGATATTTTTTAAGTTTATCTGTCAAAATGGTTTCATTTAACTAAATTATCTAAAAATGAGTCGTAAATTTGACACTTGGGTATTGATTTAGAGTATAAAAAATCGATTTTAATGAACTGAAAACCAAAATAAATAACAATTAACATTTTTATTCATTTAATAAAACATTTTTTAAAAATTTACATATATATTTAAGGTAATAGCAAACGCCAGGGTTGAATTGCTTTTTCGATAGGCGGCACAACAGTCGAATTTTAAAAGTACGCAGCTTGTCTGATTTGTTCGATATTGGAAAAATTCACAAATTAGCCTGCCAACATTTTCCGTATCTCAAAATTTTTGTTTTCCAAATACATCAACCGTATAAAACAAAATATTGTTATCTTTGTCCTTCTTTATTGTTGGTGTACATAAAATATTTATTTATAACGAAGATAGCAAGCAATAACACACAAATAATAGAAATGTTAAAAAATTTAAAGAAAAAATTCTTTGCAGTAAAATAGAATATATTCAAGTGCATAGTTAATGCTATAAAATTTATATATAGGTAGGTTGCTTTTGCTCTTACTTTTTTTACCAAGTGAAATTTAATTTAAACTAAACAGTGTTACCAGATAATGTATTTTTATTTAAAATAATTAACAAATTCTAACTTGCAGATAAAGGTAAACAGTTATTCGCTCCGAGCCGAAAGTATAGCCACCTACATCAAATGATTATTTAACAATTTATCATGATATTTTTTTTACTATTTAAATGGAAAATATATTAAAAAACTTAAATTTGCTTAATTAAAGCCATACATCTGCTCATTTTACCTCAGAAATGTCTGAAAAAAAAATATTTTTCAATAACTAACTAAGAAAAAGCATAAGAGGTAATTTTTATGATATTTTTTTGAAAATTTCAAACTAAAATGACGTTTGATAGGAGGGTTACAAATAATTTTTTTTTTTATTATTTTGTAGAATCTGGTAAATAGAAATCGTAATAAGTACTCGCCTTGAAAAAATTAAACAAGTATTTAAAAAAAAAACTTTTTCTTAAAGAAAATAGTAAAAGCATGTACAAATACCGCCCTGATAAACAGATATATTTGTCCACCTTAAGCGCCCAAGTCGATTTTTGTATCCCCTCCAGGCAAATGCTCATAGCGAATATTGTATTGCCGAATTTGTTTGATTTGTCCAGAGTATACTTGATGTAATATTAGTTAATCAAATGTAAATTATATTTGAATAATTTTTTTTCCTAATTTTTGTAAAAATAATATATAACCCACTTTACTAGAGTGTTTCTTTTCACCCCTTGCGTGAATTGCTTTAATTCCCGAATATTGTTAAGAATTTTATTCAATTATTGAAGCAAACTTCATACTCAAGATCAAAAGTCTCATTGGCTGTGTTCGAGCAGAAAAAAATTCTTTAAGCGTTTCAAGCCGCTTCATATTGCTGACTAATTTTCTGCGTGACACGTAGTTCTGTTTTATGCCAAATTTAAATTTTACTGCGATAAGTTATAAAATTCTGCCATATTGTTGTTTACTCTGATGATTCTTCAATAATATGACCTATAATGTTATCCATATTGTGTAAAATATAAAACAAATAAGAATTTTTCCTATGAATAACTCTTATTGAGGTTATTTTGCTTAAGTATCTACGACGACATTTTGCTTTTTGGTGCTTTGTTATTCTTAGTAAATCGCCATTTTGCTTTAAAGCGCTTTAAAGAATTTTTTCTGCTCGAACGTAGCCATTTTAATTTCTTATTGTATAATTTGTTCTTAAATTTGCATTATAGTTTTTGAAATGCAAGTTACATCAAAGAAATTAAAATTTGGTATGAGGTTAAAGAAAACCCCTCCATATTTTATATATAGAATTTTAATTTGCTTTACAAAATAAAACGTTTGTGTGTTACTAAGCTCAAAGTGACCAAAAGCGTTTCAGTGAAACGATCTCTTGGGACCCACTTATAGTACGAATATGCAATTTACCAGTTTTTTCTAATTGTTGACCTTTGGTTCACACTATTAATACTAAAAGTATCAAATTCTGTCTTCTGTTGGACCACTCACTTTGGACACTATCACACATATTCTTCATAAATGCATCGAAAAACATATATGAGTTTACTTACTGTAGTGTGTACAAAAATATTTCCGTCATTTACGACGGATTCTTACACAACAAAGTATAACTGACTGTAACGATACCGACGGCTGAGACAGAATGTACTGCGCATATATATATATTGCTTTCCTTGTCACGTAAATATGTACAAAAAGTACCGTAATGAACACAAAAATGGTACTGACGTTCAATAATTTTATTTTCAGTATAACAAGTGAATTCAAAAGTTAAATTTTTTATTTAAAAATATTATTTTATATAAAAATTAAATATTAAAACAATGATGAAACAAACGACAAGATAGTAAAACTCAGTATAACTATTAAACTATTTGCTCAACAAAATACAATGGATAATATACCATTCGTTGAGCGTTACTGTACTACGATTCCAAGTGTTTGACATTTTCCCCCACTATAACTTTTACATGATGCGCAATGGTATCTCAACCGCCTGTATCGTTTACGCCAAGTTTACGTATCTACCACTTACTTTACTTGTAGAAGCTTAAGCGGCTCCTACACGCTCAATAATATTGTGCAATCAACTTGTGCAATTTATTGAACTTCCCTCCAGACAGTTCAATAATTTGTAAATGAAATTTGTACAATAAATTGAATATAGGAATTGTACAATAATTCAATTATTGTTTAATTTTAAATATTAAGTAATAAAGATGTTGCGTAGCAGTAAATAATTACTCTTTCAAATTAATAAAGGCAAACTGATTCAATAAATAGCCATCAAATATGGCATTACAAAACAATTAATAAATTGAAACTTAAATAAATAGTCATATTGCGCAATAATATTTGCAAAGCCTACAGACGTTACAATATTCATTCATTGCACAATATATTTCAAACTGTTTTTGATCAGCACAATATATTGTACAACCCTTCAACATAACCTACAGACGATCAATAATATTGTGCCACCTCAGATTTTGTGCAATATTATTGAGCGTGTAGGGGCGGCTTTACTGCACAATTTTAAGTATATTAAAACTCTCTCCCGCCAGTCCGGGCGCCTGAATTATTACCCGTAATAGTTATAAAACTAAAAACTAAAATTATATAAAATATACTGTGGAACTTGACATAAAAAAAAAAAACATTACGAATTCCCAACTTGAGTTTGGGTTTGGGTTAAACAATACAATAAAATTTTAGCACCATCACGTGCTATGATCCTGACGATCGTACGGGTCGGACGGTTCTTTGTACATACATATACCTACTTACGTATAAAACGTCACTATGTCGCTTTCGTGTAAAAGAATGTACCGGTTACAATATTAGCAAAGAAAAGAAAAATGAAATATATATAAGAAAAACAATGGAATGTAGAAAGAAAAAATTGAAAACATAGAAAGGAACTGAAGTGCTTATGGCTATGTATGCACTTACAAGTAAAGGTCCCGAGGCCGGACCTATCGATTTTGATGAAACTTAAATATGTTGTAGAACACTAAAAACTAAGGGACCCGTATTTTTTTTTATCTGCGGAAAAACGGTTTGAAGGGGTGAAATCGCCTTCCAAAGATTGGGGTAAAAATTTAATTTTTCAAATATCTCGAAAACAGTAAGAGATAGAGCAAAAGTTTAAATTGGCGATATTGCTCTTTTTTAAAGGGCTATCTATTGATATGCAATTTGTTCAAATTACATCAACAGGGGTGGTTGGGGGTTAAAATTTGGGGGTTAATTTTGCAAAAAGGGGGTGAAAAATAAACAATATAAAAATTTTGTTTACAGATTTGAAATCTACGTCAAAAAATCTAATTGACCTGTTTTTGCTCAATGTCCTAATATTAAGTCTAGGGGTAGTTAACTGGGGGGTGACTGTGTCGAATAGTCGTACTACTTGGGTAATTCAAGAAGTTTTTCTTCATGGAAAATAGTTTAAGACATTTAGAATAACGTAGAAATGAAATTTTCGATTTCAAAATTGAGTTTGAGCAACATTGGAGAGGGGGTGAGTCACCCTCTTAAATTACATACTAGTTTACATACACTAATTTTTGCAATTAACACACTGACAGGGGGTAATAATGTCACAGTAGATGGTTCTGAAGTTAGACTATCGTATGTAAGGTTTTTATTTGGTTTCGTTATTTTAGGTTAGGTTATGTAATTTTCGGTATCGATAATTTTCGATAAGGAAAACTATAATATCCATTAAAAAACAAACCTAATAAAGACCTTACATATGATAGTCCAACTTCAGAACCACTTATTGTGACATAATTTTACCCACTATCAGTGTGTTAATAGCAAAAATTAGTGTATATAAACTAGTATGTAATTTAAGAGGGTGACTCACCCCCTCTCCAATGTTGCTCAAACTCAATTTTGAATTCGAGAATTTCATTTCTACGTTATTCTGATTGTTTTAAGCTATTTTCCATGAAGAAGAACTTCTTGAAATACCCAAATTGTACGACTATTCGACATAGTCACCCTCTAGTTAACTACCCCTAGACCCAATATTAGGGCATTGAGCAAAAACAGGTCAATTAGATTTTTTGACGTAGATTTCAAATCTGTAAACAAAATTTTTATATTGTTTATTTTTCACCCCCGTTTTGCAAAATTAACCCCCAAATTTTAACCCCCAACCACCCCTATTGATGTAATATGAACAAATTGCATATTAATAGATAGCTCTTTAAAAAAGAGCAATATCGCCAATTTAAACTTTTGCTCTATCTCTTACTGTTTTCGAGATATTTGAAAAATTAAATTTTTACCCCAATTTTTGGAGGGCGATTTCACCCCTTCAAACCGTTTTTCCGCAGATAAAAAAAAATACGTGTCCCTTAGTTTTTAGTGTTCTATAATATATTTAAGTTTCATCGAAATCGATAGGTCCGGCCTCGGGACCTTTACTTGTTAGTATACATATGCATGTCTAGGCAATGCACAGAAAGAAATGGTTTTATTAAATTATATTTTTAGTTCACTGAGAAATTATAAATCTTTGTGTTTGTTAGAGCGTAACGTCATCAAACCGTTTGTTTTCATTTAATTTTTCAATGTTATTAAAAAAAGATAAAAAATAATCCAGTAATGAAGATGAAATTGTGTTTTTTAATTAAATAATAAATTAAATTGTTTTTACTATCTCCACACATATAAAATTATAAAGTTGTATATAGTCAATTACAGAATTGCCGCCATATGACAAAACTGTAAAATTAATATTTAGGAAGTGCTTTTTCTTTTAAGAAGTTCCAATGGACTACCTATACGAGGCACCTATTAAAGGCATTAAAGTTCCGACCGAAATGTTTAACTGCTACAATTTTTACAAAGAAAATATAAAAAAGTGAAAAGAATGGTATTTTGGTATATTATCCTAATCTTAACTAATAAGTATAAATCTGATTGTGGGCTTCTTTCCTTTTTGTTTGTATTACAAAGAGATACGATGATTTTTATTTCAAGAAAACATTTTATTCCTGTGGAAAAATTTCCATGAAAATATGATATTTCTCAATAGTGATACAATATTCGGTATCATATCACTATTAAGAATTGTTATTTGACACGATACTGAAGCTCAATAAGTATACTCTGTAAGTATTTAACTTGATTTTGTAGTTTCAAATACGTTCTTAAAAATATGATGAATCAAAATGGATCAAATGTTACATAGCACATTCATCACAAGAAAATATTAATAATTATAACATAACAATGTAAAGAATTAATTTTAAACTAATTACTTTGTTTATTAATAAGGCCTTCCAGTTTATTATTATATTAAAATATAATAAGGCCTTCCAGTTTACTATTTAAGTTCCTTTTTTAATATTTAAAAATAAAACACAAAGGCAGTTGGCGGATAAGCATCGGTAGGAATGCCCTCGTACAAATTGTGTTGGCTTTTTCCTTGCTAACTGCTATCGGCACAAAATTGAAATTTACTGAGATTCAGGCCCTAAAAACTTAAAACCTTTTTTTAAAGCCCCGATCAACCGGACACTCATTATCAGTTTTGAAACCACCAAAATGACAAATCGCTTGTGGACTTTCAATTACATTTCGCTTGTATAGACATTCAATACCGAAGATGAAAGGAAAAATTCGTGATGGGGCTCCGCTGCTCACGGTGTTTTTTTTATAACTCTTATTAAATAGAAAATTATTTTGTACTGCCTAAGTATTAATTACACAAAGCTAGTTAAAACAACGGATTAATTATAAAAACAGGTAATTAACATACAAAACAATTAAATAACTGAATCATATTAAAAGCTTAGCATGGATATATGCACGTGTGTGAAAGCTTAATATGAGTAAATATTACATTTTAAAGTATTATTTTTTATTTTAAAATCTGACAAAAAGATTATAAAGATGCTACTATGGCATATGAACCCACAGAGTGGATTAAAAAAATTTAATTTTTATTTTGTTAGTTTTTTTTTTTAATTTTATTAAAAATATAATGTACCTAGAATTAAAATTTATTTCTTAGGAAAGCTTGAAACTTTTTGTACACTTACAACGTCTTGTAGTATATACTTTATATTTAATTCAACCATTTGGTTTACCCTTTTATTGGATTTTATTGGACATAAGTAGAATATTTTATTGGATTTTATTGGACAAAAGTACAATATTGTATTTGTGCACTTGTAGCCTGTGAGCCTGCAGTAAAATAAGGTCCGCACAAAAGCGTGATTAAAAATTTCAATTTTGATTAGATTAAAATAAGATTAAAAATCTATTCGTTTTAATACTTTGGTGCTGTAGGCAACCTTCTAAAAAAATTTTT
The DNA here is from genome assembly GCA_035578155.1 of Brachynemurus nebulosus. Taxonomy (NCBI): domain Eukaryota; kingdom Metazoa; phylum Arthropoda; class Insecta; order Neuroptera; family Myrmeleontidae; genus Brachynemurus; species Brachynemurus nebulosus. Next base: position 12,230,003 of record JAPWDM010000014.1, on the reverse strand, counting down.
GAACAATTTTTTTTGAAAAATTCTTAAAAAAAAGTTTTTTTGAAAACTACTTAAGAAATTTTTTTTATATAAATTTAAATAGATACTGTGATAGATAAAAATGTGAAAAAAGCTGAGAAAATTTTTTTAGCGAATTTCGAAAACTCGAAATTCAGCTATTACAGTAGGTCTTATGACGCAATCTGAGTCCGGGACTATGGCAGAAATCTGTTTTGAGGTCCCTAGAATACGAAAATGATATTCACTAAAATTTATATATATATATATATATATATATATATATATATATATATATATATATATATATATATATATATATATAAATATATATATATATTTATGTGTTCCCACGATAACTCTCGAACGAAACGTCTAACGCTTATGAAATTTTGTGTGCGGACTGGATTCTGAATTGGCTTGGCTAAGTTCGTTAGCCAGACACGTCGGATGCCCAGAAGTAGGTCTTCTGGCCATTTTTTATCATTCGATCCTATTATAAAACAGTTCGATTTTTACATCGTTGAAAAGGAAAAAAAAATTATGAAGAAAATGTTGTCATAATTTTCTTTCTATGTTAAGTAGTTTTCGAGAAAATCGTAATTTTCACTATTGGCTTATTCTGCTCTCTTTGTCATTGTAATAAGTAATTTATATTTCTATCTCAGTTCTTTATGAAGTATAAAAATATTTCACTTTTTTATTAAAGAATTTTGTGAGAACAAGTGAACTATATTCACATACATGTGTTATAACACACATACATGTATAGAGTTTTGTTTCTCATTTATTGCATTATAATTAGCATGGTTCTATCTCATGTTAAAAAATGTAAATTAAACAGATTTTCTAAGCTAATGTAATGAAGAATTTTTTTTTTTTTATTGAATTTTTAAGTAAACAAGAAATTGAAGATTATGTTATGATATAATATTATTAAATATATGAAACAAAACAAAATATGTATAATGTACATATGTATGCACGGAAAAATACTTTGAATCGATTATGAAAATTTTTTCACTAATAATTAATAATGTTAAAAAATTACCCATTTCAAATGGATTTAAGGTATTTTATGTGAGGTCAAGGTTTTCGGGACCTAAAAAGGCCAGAAATTAATTAACCAATCGATTTTAAAAGTTTTTTCACAGTTAGTAAGTTAAAGTATTTGAATTAATTAATTAAATGATGTCCGCAAGAAGCTTACGGACTGCCATAAGTTATATGAGATCCTTAGAACCCTTTTCTTACTGTTAGAGTACTAGACTTGTATGAGTTTCGCCAGGATTTACTGATCCCATAATTGTAAAAAATAAACTAAACGACCAATTTTAAAAATTTCTTCACTGTTACAGAGCTAAACTATTTTAGATAGATTTAGAATACATTATGTAAGGTCCGCCAGGGTCGACAGGACCCAAAGTGTCAAAAATAAACTAACTGACCGATTTTGAAAAATTTTTCACTGTTACAGAGCTAAACTATTTTAGATAAATATCGCTTACGTTATGTAAGGTCCGCCTGGGTCCATAGGACCCAAAAGTGTCAAAAATAAACTGCCTGATCGATTTTGAAAATTTTTTTACTGTTACAGAGCTAAACTGTTTTAGATAAATATAGATTCCGTTATGTAAGGTCTGCCAGGGTCCATATGATCCAGAAGTGTCAAAAATAAACTAACTGACCGATTTTGAAAATTTTTTCACTGTTACAGAGCTAAACTATTTTAGATAAATATAGATTACGTTATGTAAGGTCTGCCAGGGTCCATGGGATCCAAAAGTGTCAAAAATAAACTAACCGACCAATTTTGAAAATTTTTGACTGTTGGGGAACTAAGCTATTTTAGATAGACATACATTACGTTATTTAGGGTCCGCCAGGGTCCATGGGACCCAAAAGTGGTAAAAATAAACTAACCGACCGATTTTGAAAATTTTTCACTGTTACAGAGCTAAACTATTTTAGATAAATATAGATTACGTTATGTAAAGTCTGCCAGGGTCCATCGGATCCAAAAGTGTCAAAAATAAACTAACCGACCGATTTTGAAAATTTTTTCACTGTTGGGGAGCTAAGCTATTTTAGATACATATAGATTACGTTATGTAAGGTCTGACAGTGTCAGTAGGACCTAAAAATATCAAAAATAAAATAACTGACCGATTTTGAAACTGTTTTACTATTACCGAGGTCAACTATTTTAGATAGGTACAGGTTGTGTTATCTGAGATCCACAACTGTCCTGCGGATGCAAATGCGGCGTAGAATGCTACCCAACGGGTTTTGAATATATATATATATATATATATATATATATATATATATATATATATATATTACATAAAGTCCGCCTAGAATATACGGTCGAGCTGATTTTTTAATGAGGTCCACCGGGATCTTGCAGATCCGAAAACGCCAGTAATAAGCTATCGAACCGATGCTAAAAAATTTCTCACTGCTAGAGAACTAAATTATTTTAGATGGATACAACTATGCTGCACAAAATTCGTTCGGGTTCTTGGGTCCCCAAAAATACCAAAACTAATTACCCAGCCGATTTTAAAAATTCTTTTACTCTTAGAAAGCTAAACTATTTTAAATAGGTACAGGTCTTAGATGAGATCCGCCAGTGCCCAAGATTTGGAAATTCGCTATGTTATGCAGATGCTGCGACAGGGGTATTTTCATTTTGTTAAAGATTATGAAAGTTTAAGAGCAAAAAAATGATCCTTTAATTATTTCAAAAATTCAATCCAATGAAACAAAAAAACGGCTGGATCGATTAAATTTTAACTTGGTGGGGTTTTTACGGGTATATTGATCTGTAAAAGGCACACTTAACATTAATGGTTCGCTCGATACTTTTAATTCAGAGTTTGATTTTCCAAAAAGCCACCAAAAGCTCCATTTTTTTTTTTTGATTTTTCAAATACATGTAGAGTATGCAAAAAAATTTTTTTCGGAAAAAACAATGGCTCATCCTCGTAGAAAATTTATCCGAGTTTTTAAAACCCATCTTCAATTTTCTGTGTGATCATTGGTTGCTGAGATATCGATGGTCAAAGACGAAATGATCCTTTTCCATTCAAAGTCCGATATCTCAGCGAAAAATGGTCATATAAAGGTCTAAAACAAAGCAAATTAAACCAGAATGAACAAGTTATCCGGTCCATCTGGTGGTTAATTCGGAAAAATTTTTTCCAAGTCCGTGGACCAAAAAAAGGAACCGAAAAAATTTCGAAAATTTTTTTCAGTGTGTTTATCAGGATTGAGCGATACACATTGCTTTGAAAGTTTTTTTATCGCAAGATCTCGAAACTAGAAACTTCTAGCTTTAAATTGCTTTGCTCACGAAGATACAGCCATTCGAAAAATCGCTAAAAATTTTGAATTTTTTTTTTTGATCCTTTAATTTTTTCCACTAGTGTATGTGGCACTCGAACAAGCGGTTCGGTAGCCTAACTGGTAAGACGCTTGGCTAGCAACCAAGAGATCCAGGTTCGAGTCCCAGCCGATCCAGTTTGATAATTTTTCAAACACTATGTGAATTTTAATTAACATAATGAATTGGTCATATATGCCAAAGTAAATCGAGTGTTCAAGTATCAGCTAAAGCTAAGGACATTAAGTGAACATATGAATATTGGTGTATGTATAAATACGAACAAAAGTTCGCCATACATTGATAATGTTTCACAGGCACTCGATAATATTTTAAATAAAAAATTGTCTAGCAATGTTATTCGCATCCTAGAAAATTCTAAGTTAAAAAGACAAAATATGTACCTAAAAGATAAATCTACAAATTTTGGTATGAACATGAATCTTAAAGTCTTTTTTTTTTATATAATTGTTGCCTAGTTTTTAAAATGCTTAATAATAAAAAAGCTATAATATAGAACATATGGATTAAAATATAAAAATAAAAAAATATGAAAATTAAATATATTTGAAGAATAATACCTAACCTCTTTTTTATTTTGTTTAATACGAAAAAATGCAAATAATTATTTTCCACTTGCAATCGTAAACATTATAGAGATAGGTATAAAAATTTCTATTATATGACAACCGACGAAGCAGTAACTTAATATCTACTATTTTTTCAGAAGAGGATAGCAGAAATAACAAGAGAATATTTTTTTTATTTAGTCATTAAAATATACGCTTTTCTCTCACTGAAAAAATACAAAATTAATTATAAATGTTTATACTTACTTTATTATGCTTTTTAAAATAATATACAGATTTAATTACTATACAGGATGTTCCCATTTACTTGATCGTTTATTCTTAAGGTCGTCATATTATTTAAATGGTGTTTTTGAAAAAATATAGGTACGTTCAATTTAAACAATTTTGGGTGATACGTGGGGACAATGTCACATCATTACTAAGAGTTACGTTACGTAACTCATTAAGGAAGAAGCCTGGTTTGGACATTTAATAATTTTAGAAAACGAAATTATTGTAAGACCACTCCCGTGTCAGCCGGCCCGACAAATTTTTAACTTGGTGACGTCTTCAAATTTAGTTAACTTTTTCGATACGTTAAAGGTACATAAATTAAACGATTAGATGATAAAAATGACTGTGAATTTAAGGCTTTCGAAGCCGTTCTTTTCATTTTCACTAAAATTACACAAGTAGGATTTCTAGAACTTCTGTCCAGTGAGTCACAATACTAAAAGGATTTTACTCACTTTGTATCAACCGTATTACCTTAAGGGGGGCCACTAGTGTGACATTTTTAAAAAATTCGAATTTTTTTTTTTGCATATTTCGATAGTCTATAGTCTATGACTCTATGCTTTCAAAAATAACATACTAAAATTTCAAGTGAATATCTCAAATAGTTTTTGAGTTACAGCCACCTGAAGAGCAGATTCTGATTTTAATTGTTAACTTTGAGTTATTGAGAAATATATTAAAGTTGATAGTTAGGGAGTTTCTGGACGTGGCTGCCAGTCACATGTTGTGGAGCAGCTAGACTCTGGCACATTCAAATGACTTATCTAGTTTTACTATGACCGTTATAGTGAGTACATCGTAAATAATATTAGTAAAAATTCTCAGTGATTAAAACTAAATGGTAAGGTAAATAAAAACTACATTTTTCAAATTTGCTGCATTTATAACTCGAAGACAAATCATCCGATCGATTTGATTCTTATTGCAGCTTCTTTTATAAATGTTGCTTTGTGCCATGAACCTCCAGTTTTCTGATCGAATAAAAAATGTAATTTTTGCAGGCCAAAATTCATCAAATTTTCACGTAAAATTTGAAACTTTTTTTTAAGAAATCCGCCATTTTGTTAAATTTCAACTTTTTTCTTCGATTGAAGTTCATGGCACGGGCAATACCTTCTAGTTTAATAGACTTTTTGGTTTTTTTGTTATTTCAGCCACTGTGAAGGTCGCTGTCACTGCAGCAGTGGGGGACCTTTTTTTTTGGAGTCTTGGGAGATCGCGAATAACTCACCGAATTTTCAATTTTTTGTGACAAAAATTTTATCATGAATTTATTATATATCAGCGAATATATCCTTAAAATATTAAAACATTCCATACAGTAGTTTTCTTTAAAAAAGTTCCCAAAAATTACCTCTTTTTCAGACGGTTTAACTAGTAGTCCCCCTTAATCCAACCAATTTCTTAAGTCGTATGAATTCAATAAGACATGACAAGATTCGATTGACAAGATTTATTTAATATTTATCAAAGTTTTGAAATCAGTCAAATTCACCAATAGAAAGTTTTGCTTCAATTTCGTCATGTGTACCTAATACAATGAAGTGACCAATGAAAACTCTCCTACCATTTTTGTTGTCTTAATACACATCTGTATCAATGTTTCACTAAACGCTAAAAACTACTCCACTTTTTATTTATAATATGATATATTTGCTACAATATTCATCCAGTTTTTTCCCCCGCTTCTCGTCGTGTTCTTTAACCACATTCAGTCGACTCTTACCCCTTTCGCAAGCCAGCTTAATACTTCCTTTTCCTCACGAGCAGCTACAACTTGAATCTTTGTTACCAATGATTTATTTTGTGATATTATTTATAATATTTCGCTATATCCTATTTCCATTTTCATTGCACGTCTCCGACAACAGACGCGTGTTCCGTTCCGTTTCGCTCTTGTTGTCTGTCTGTCTGTTGTTGTTCAACGGCAAGACAGCAGCCAAGCGATGTCGACATTGACAAATTTCTGTTTTATTTAAATTTTTTTACACCATGTTTTAGCTGGCGGTTGATATATCTATGGCGTATTAAAATAAATATAAATTTAAATTGGTAGCCTACAAATTTCAAGTGATGTTTTTATTGAAAAATTGACTTTTTCTTTTTTTCGTGTGTGTAGTGGTGTGTGTACTTCTTTGTTGAAGAGTGTTAAAGCGAATTTATTAACAAAAAAATATATTTTCTTTTTTTTATTTTTGCTAAATTGCGTAATTATCTTGCGTTTAGAAAAATCAAGTAAGAGATAGAAAAGAAATTTTTAATTTTCTTATTTGAAGTATTAATATGATTAAAGCCGGGCATAAATCCAACCCCACGTCCTCGTCGTGCTCGGCGGTAACTGCTAGCTGGCTGGCAGGCTAACGGGGCCCTGGTTGATTAATAAATAAATAAATAAGACGACACAAATCGTGGAATTCTTTTGTTATTGTTTTTTGTCTTTTTCTGTGTTTTTCTGCCACTGGAGGTCCATGGGGCCTCCAACGGTGTTGTTGTAATCCCCACTGTACCACGGGGCGGTTCTAGGCCCCCGAGGGTACAGTGGGTAGGCTGTGATATATTTACTGTGATTTTTCAGTCTGTGATATTTTGTTGCTATTTTATTGTTATTCTTCTATATTGTTGAATTTTTTTTTAGTCTTTCCTTATCTGTGATATTTTATTTTGCCGCTGTAGGCCTGTTGTTATGGGTCTACAGCGGTATTTTCTTTTAACTCCTTCTTGCTTCACTGGTTGGCCTGTGGCTTCCCAGTGATGCAACAAGTTTTATCTCTGATACCGTGATACTTACCTGTGATATTTATTTGTGTTTTATCTTTTTTTCTAGCCGGTTTCCTCCACTCCGAAGCCTTTTACACCTCGGGGGGAGTTTCATCTTTGGTTTTTCAGTCCTTGGTGACCGGACGTTCTGGCTAGTACTTAGCGTACCGCCACCAAGGACTCTCCGCTCTTTATGAAGCCCTGGGATGGCAGGGCTCATCGGTGAATGTTATCATGTGTATGTTTATCCTTTGTCTATTGCATTTATGTGTCCCTGTCTTTATGTGTGTTTTAATTTCTTGTGTGTATGGCGGTGCATGCCCATCGTTGGCGATGCCGCCGGACACTGCTGGCCGCGCCATCCACCGGCAGCAGTGTTCCAATTTAAAAAAAAAAAAAAAAATATGATTAAAAACTTATTAAATTTTTCCAAAATTTTTAGTCTTAGTATTAATTATTTTTATTCAAAATAGACTGTAATCTGTGGCACACGGCAAAAAAGGCTTCTTTTGTTCCAAAAAATAGACAATATAGACAATTAAGTAATACGCATATCCATTAACAACAAATTGAAAATTAGGTTATTTTAAAATTTCCATGTTTCCAGAAATTATATCGTGTATAATTACCAGAGATGGGAAGAAAAGGTCCCTAACAGAGTCGCCATATAATATATTTTGTACCGGGGGGCTACGAATAGAACTGGAGGGCTGTCATAAAACGTAAAAATATTATCAATCTTTTTAAAAATAAGTTTTACGACGTTTTACTATTAATACCACATCGTTAATGTTATTTTGTGTTTGTGTGTGTTTTTTTAATTGCCAATATTATGAATCATTTTGCTTGTTATATGTACATACATATCTTATATTTTTCTAATGCAAAAACAAAACCATGTTCAATCTTGTGAGCGACCTACTACAGTGATACAATCTACTAATACAATCAATTTTGTTTACATTAAAGCAGGTATAAAGAAGGTGACATATACATATTATTTAAATAATCACAAGGGAAATAGAGATATTGTTTAGATTATAAATGTTTTGAATTCGTCTAAATTAATTTCTATTACAGTCGACCACTTATTTATTCAACATTAATTTTTTTAAATTATTTTTAAAATTAAAATTACATATTAAATTATAAAAAATGGGTAATTTTTGATTTTTACTGATTTGTTCTTTAAAGCTTCCTTAGGTTAGTCATCAAATCCAGGGGAAAATCCTCAGCCTTGTAATAAAATTTATAGCCACCCAATTCAAAATATTTTATATGACGATTCTGTTAGGGAACACTGTTCTCCCAAGTCTAATAATTACTAATAATAACATTCAAATTAATTATGTATATTAAAAATTGGTTCAATAGGAGGTGCATAACTACTATGACATAACTGCTTGATGGCCCATAAGCATTGTGACTTTGCTACCCAGTAGTCCATAATTAGTATCATCTTACTACCCGGTGGTTCATAATCACTATGACCATACTATCTAGTTGTTCATAATCACTGTGATCTTACTACTCAGTAGTCTACAACAAAAGTAATATATTAATGAAGATCTAAAAGTTTCACTGGCGGTACTCAAAGTTATATGCAAGGGAAGACAAAAGGCAAATCAACTTCTTAAATTAGTGGGATGGCACGTTGCCTAAATGATTTAATAATGTATTTTCTCTACTCCTGTCGAAAAACACATTATATATCTGTTAATTGTTGAGAAAGTTAGGCATTATTCGAAGGTGTGGAGGAATGATCATTACTTAATACCTTTTTGGCCAATGAAATCACAGTGTTAACCATTATTCAATGAGTTTGCGATTGTTTTGTGACTAATGTACGTATCAAGTTTTAATTTAATATATGTTGCGTAGTAACGAGCAAGTAAACAAGATACTTTATATTTTGTTTTGATGGTTTTATGCATATTAATACAAACATGTAATGAAATTAGAATTAGATTAAAAATTTGATTTAAAATTTATATTCAATTTTATTTAAATCAAAAAGGAAAAAAGTCGTAGAAAAAATATCGTATTCTACTCGCTAGCAATGGCTATTACTCACTCAGATGCATTACGACACTCGCTTCGCAAGCTCGGCTCGTGTCGGAATTTCAACTTCGTGAGTAATAGCTATCATTACCAGCTCGTTGTATAATATACCTACTATTTTGAAATTACCAATTTAAAGAAAAAAAATTTGTATCCTATAATTAATTAAAACATAGTGTGTATTATAGTTTGACCTGTCAAAGGGCCACAATCACTACCCAGTGGTCCATAATTACTGTGATCTTACCACCCACTGGCTTACAATTTTAAAATAGTAATAGAATCATGGAAATTTACAAGATTCACTAATAATACGTAAGGTTATAAAGGTAAACCAATTTCTCAAATTAGTAGGGGGTCACGTGATTTTCGTGTCTTCATGATGCCTTTTTTGACATTAACATTAAAATAATAATTATATTAAAATGTTTTTGATAGAAAGTTTGTCAGAATTATCTATATGATAAAATTTGAATTTATTTAGTTTGTCGAGGGGGGGGGGTGATCTCTACCATGACCAGTGACCACGCCATGATCTCTACCATTTTTTCAGAGGGAAACATTTTATATCTCAAACAATGTATTACTAGTGATAACACTGGATATTGTGTATAGTAAGTTTTATTTTTGTTGCCACAGTCGCAGAAACCAATTTTAGAATTTGGTGTTTGCAATCTTGTAGAGGGAGTTAGTATATATTTTATTTCTTTCTGATACACGGCTTAACATAGTAACAAATAATAAAGTGACTATACTCATGTATATATAGGTAGGATTTTCAAAAATTATTAAAATTTAAATATGTATGTGCGTGTATGTGTGACCAGTGTGTTATGGATGAGGTAGAATAAGCGATACGGGTGGTAGAGTCAATCATAAGTGGGAAGACGGGGTGGTTGTAAGCCAGACGTGATCGCAGTAAAATGTCTATGTGTGATGTGTGCAAGCAAGACGTATATTGTGGTGAATTAGTTTTAAAGCAATTAATATTGTGACGAACTGTTATTTCATATTTTGCATTTTTCCTTAAATTCATTTATTAAATCAAGTATAACTAAAAAACTGTGTTATTATTTTAAAATAACCTGACAAACAAATAACCTACATATATACATATATTTTCGAAATGCGCTGGGACACAACCATATTTCAAATTTTTAAAAATATCGATAATATTTCAATATTAACGTTTATATCGAAATTTCCTACATTTTGTATAACTTATTTTGCAAAAACACTAAAAATATACATTTGCAAAAACACTAAAAATATAAATTATACATATACAAACATACATTTTGATTCTATTATTTTTTCTTTAAATCGTCCGATATACGTATTTGAAAGATTAATATCAATATCGATAAAAAAAAATTAAAGAGAAGTGGTAGTAACCCTTCTTTAACATAATATAAGACAAAAAATTATATTTTATACCTGTAAATTATCTGTAGAATACACACATTTGTATGTATGTATATCTATATAGAACTTGAAGACCTTCATTAATGGTGGAAGAGGGATTATTTACAAAATAGGTGTCATCACTGTTTACACTATGCTTTAAATTATGACGTTATCTTTGTTTTCCAAAAACGTCTAGTAAGTCTCCCTCTATTTAAAGTTTTCCCCTTTAGTACGTTTTACAGTGACAAGTTTGGTGGAATTTACTCTACCAAAACAAATAGCCCCTACCCATCACGTGATACATTATTTAAACCAGACCATGTGTAAAAACATTTCATAACACAACAGCAGACAGATTGCATTTATAACGCAACTGCACAGTGTCTTTTATGATAGATACGTCTGTTTTCAGTCAATTATTATTAAAAGTAACACACCCAAAGTTATATTCCACTAGTTATATATACGTTGAACGCTTAAGAATTAGTGTGTCACCACTTTTGATAAATGACTGTATACGTATTTATACACGTGTCTAATATTTCATCTTTCCCCATTCTCAATCTCTTCATTTCGCCATTGTGTTAATTTGGTTATAATAAACAACACGTTTGAAAGTACGAGACGCCTTGTGTATATGTAGCATAATTTAGTCACATAATAATGACGTCATATGTGTCTACATTGCAGTTAGAAACCCACATACAACTTTATTCATGTTTATACAAATTATATGGACGTCTATGGGGTAGTTAGATGGACAAATAAATATGATTTATATGAATTATGTATAATGATAATATAATGTACCTACCTACCTACCTGTCTAACTGAAATGACCGGTTGCTGTAGTGCAATAATGGACATAGAGAATTTATCTGTATGCTTTTCAAAGAATATCTCTTTTTAGCATTCAAATAGTTTTTAGAGTCACTTAATAGTATTTTATAAAAAAAAAAATCTGGACCCGAAAGTTAACGTTAAAAACACTTTCTTACTCCAGTTCCTAATTTGATTCTTCGTATGGATTAGTTAAAATTTATTGTCTCTCCAGTAATGCGATTAAATTCATTTTCGATATGTTGCTATGGAATCTATTTTTATTAAATACATACACACAAGTATAATATAGTAAATCTCAGTTGACAATAAGGGCAATAAAATTTTACAAGTCAGTTTTACACTGGAACAAAATATTTAGTGAATATAGTTAAACATCGTTTTTAAAGTTTCTACGTGAGTACATGTAAGTAAGATAAAAAAGTATGTTCAAAATCATAATTTTGTACTTTCCCATATTTTTTCTTTTTCATAAAACTGAATGCGTAAACTCGAACACGAAAATTATATCAAATTTCAGTATTGGTGAAATAATCGTAATATGCTGATAATTTATATAAGTAATAAACCTAATAATAAAATTGAGTTGTTGGTATGAATGGATGTTGGATGTTTCTTTTTCTTTATATTGTGGTTTTCGATATGATAATGAGATCGACTAACAAAAATAAAACGGGGCATGTGTTGTCAGGCATTACATTGTTTTATTTGTTCTTAACTGCTCTAAAATTACGGTCACTATTTGCTACGATTTTGTATTTTGATTTTTCAGTCTATATTAAAATACATTTCGATTTAAATGTGCTATTTATTCTGTTATAATTCTACATACCTTTAAGCCACATTTTTTAATTCAAATGTAAATATTTAACCAAATACAGAAAAAGATGTATATTTAATTCAAAGAAATCAATTTTTGTTCCTGTTTTATGTTTATTTTGAAATTTATGGTTAAATTTTAATTTAAAAATTTTAATTTATGCCGCATAAGTGTCTTAAACAAATTTATTTTATTAATTATTTCTTATTATTCTCCAAAAATTTGTTATAAAATCTCTAAACACCAGTTTTTGACTGTAATTCATTTCTACACGATTTTTTTTTTTTTTTTTTGTATGTAAATTCAACTTTTGAAATTAGGTCAGTTAGACAAAGATGAATTTATCTGATTTGCCATATTCGTTGTCCTTTATTACTAACAACCAATCATAATTTTTAAAATTTTATTTCTGGTCAACTTTCTTTTCGAAGTTGGCGGATTATACATTCATATTTGAACACAGACGTAATAGGAATTTTAAGGGGTTATTCATAGTGATAATTTTTTTGTTAAGCAAGATTACACGCCCAGAGTGAAAACTTTTATATAACAATCTCGTAACTGATTCAGAGTAATATAAATACGTTTTATTCTATGGACAGAACTCTATTGAACGAGTCGCAGATAAACCAAAAACACAAATGCGGAAAACAAATAAAAATCTATTTTCAAACTATTTTCAAACCAATTTCAAGATTAAATGCCATCAGGTTAAAACCAAAACTTATCAGAAGTCAAAATATGTTTCAGTTTAAGAGTTAGACTGACGAATCCATAATTTTTTTTCACCACTTTAGGAATAATTTTTTTTGTTGCCTATTTACCATAAAATAATTTATGTCAGAAGGTTGACTTTGATATAATTCAAATACAGATATTTAATATCAATTGAATGCATATTAAACGTTATTTCAATTGCTTTAATTTTAATAGTATATTATACACCAAGGAAGTATAGTGTGGTTTTTAATCCCAAGTATAAAGTTTGTTGCTAGGGGGCTTGTAAAGTCCCGAGGGCAACAATTTACACCACCAGGGACTAAAAAAAACACTTTAATTCTGTGGGGTATGTACCTGTCATATTTTGCAATTACAGATAATTTAAAATTGTAGAAATGAATAAAATGATTTTTTAAGTGATATTAAGGGGGACCACTAGTGTAACCGGCTGAAAAAAAGGGAATTTTTGGGAATTTTTTAAAAGAAAACTACTACATGGAATGTTTCAATATTCTAAGGATATATTTATGCATATATAATAAATGCATAATAAAACTTTTGGACCCAAAAATTGAAAATTCGGCGAGTTATTCGCAATTTCCCAAGGCTCCGAAAAAAGGTCCCTCAACTGCTGCAGTGATAGCGACCTTCACAGTGCTGGAAATAAAAAAAAAGCATAAAGTTTATTAAACTAGAAGGTATTGCTCGTACCTTGAACCTCAATCGAAAAATAATTGAAATTTAACATAATGGCGGAGTTTTAAAAAAAAAATTCAAATTTTGCGTGAAAATTTAATGATTTTTGGTCTGCCAAAATTACATTTTTTATTCGATTGGAAAACTGGAGGTTAATGGTACCGAGAAACATATATAAAAGAAGTTGAAATAAGAATCAAATCGATCGGATGATTTGTCTTCGAGTTACAACTGCAGCAAATTTGAAAAATGTAGTTTTTCTTTACCTTACCTTTTAGTTTTAATCACTGAGAATTTTTTCTAAAATTATTTACGATGTACTCACTATAACGGTCATAGTAAAACTAGATAAGTCGTTTACATGTGCCAGGGTCTAGCTGCTCCACAACATGTGACTGGCAGCTACGTCCAGGATCTCCCGAATTATCAACTTTCATACGTTTCTCAATACCTCAAAGTTAACAATGAAAATCAGAATCCGTTCTTCAGATGGCTGTAACTCAAAAACTATTTGAGATATGCACTTGAAATTTTACTATGTTATTTTTAAAGGTTTATACTATTGAAAATTTCGATTTTTAAAAATGTCACACTAGTGGTCCCCTTTAAAATTGTATGAAATAATATTACATCAAGTATACTCTATACTTGTCTATTAAATAAATATAGACTATTAGATAATACTATAATTCTCTTAAGTCTGACAATACAATGTTAGCGATGATAAGATTCTCTAGCGACAAGTCGCGGAACTAATATATGACAGATAATTTTTATAGAGTTGAATTTTCTAATAGCAATTTCATAAAGTTTTCATGTAAATTGTGCGAATAATTACGTGATTTAAAGTGTTGAGATCAACGTTAGTAAACACAAAAGAAACGGGAGTAGATACTTACTGCTGTGTTCCACAGCACAGGAACAACAAAAGGGAAGAACTGATTTTTCAAACTTAAAAAACATTGGGAAATTATTCTTAAAATAAAAAATTCGTCAGTGTTTATCCGTGTTTGCTCAGAACATTTTGAGGTGTCAGCATTACGTTCCATTTCCTGTGGGTAACTTTATAGATACTACAGAAGTTTGTGCAGTTAAACCCAGATATTTTATGTTACTGAAATTTCGTTCATTAACACCAACACACATTAACATTCCACTTTTAAAATATTGTCGACACTCGCGAAGAGGTCTCGTAGTATTTGTTACTCGTTCACAAATGTCCAACACAGAAATCATCACAAAATTTTTATAAAGCAATGAAATAATATTAATTATAATTATGTCATATACTAGTTCCACAAACGCTCACCACGGAAATTTTATCAGCGCCAATCAGGGCTGCCAGATTGTATAATTGGATACAAAATCTGTATAATTTGGTTACTTTATGTGTCCTCTTTGTATAAGAAACTTTCTTGTATAATTGGATACAAACACGGAAAATTTAGACTGAATACGCTGAACATAGCAGTTGCAATTCTTTGTTAGTGTGACGTCACGTTAGACCCAAAGAAACTACATATCGCGCGTTCTCTGTCCCAACGTCGTATATCAAAAACTACATGTTTTAGGACACACAAAAAACATATTAAATACTGTATTTACATATATACTTATCTAAATATATAGGTAGCCAACATCAAAGGGTGTAATTAGCATAAATCTTCAGTTCACAGTGATGAAAACATTTTAAATACGTTTTTTTATGTGTCCAAAAGTTGGGAGTTTTCAGATACGAGGTTGGGACAGAGAACGCGCGATATGCCCTTATGTATATATGAATTTTCTTTCGTTCTGACAAGATTGCAAAAATGATTAAAATTTAATAATTAAAGTTTAATCGGAAAAAAAATCGGTTCATTTTTTTTTTTTTGGTCTTTTTTTGTAACGAAAAGTTGTTTTGTATAATGGGGGTCAATTTTGTATAATTTCAGAGACCTGACTGTATCAACTAAAAATTTTTACTGGCAGCCCTGGCGCCAATAGCTATTTTCTTTATCTACAAGTTTGAATTTGTTTATTAAGTATTTTAAATTATCTAGCAATGCTATTTAAATTAAATTTCGCTTACTGACTGATAATGCTCTGTAAATCCTGTTTATTGACTGGCTTAAGGGGTTTAAAGACTCACTTTACTCCTTGTTATGAGGGATTGAATCATGTATTTTAGTTCCGGAATTGTAAAAAAATTTATTTTAATTTATTGTTGGTGTCGAGCGTTGTCACATTTTGCTACAAATTAGATTTATATTGTTAAGCTATAAATTACTTTGCTCTGTAACGCCCGCTACAATGTAAACAAAACACCTTATGTTAATTTAACAATTTAATGTTGACAAGAAGTATACCTATGTAACATTGTATGAAAGCACTATTGTACAACTAACGAACTCGCTTGAACTGGAAAATAGATGAGTTATAATACTCATTTAATATTCTTTCGTCTACCAAAGTAGCATGCTTCATGTGGATGATGATACCTACATACTATTAACAGCAGTCGTTCACTTGTCTCTTTGTTTTATAAATAACGCCCGTAGATAGCACTAGTGTAGTGTTTATTAATGTTATTATAAGGCAGACAGACACCCCACTATGTGTACGTGTTTGCCAGCGAGTTGGAAAATAGACGTATGTAGAAGGTTGCTGAAGGTGAGAATTTTCAAGTCCAAAGAATATGATACATGTTTACCTAAGTTGAAAAACAGGTACCTATATAAAAGTTGTTAGAGAATATGATAAAATATGCAAATAGTGAGTACTTTAAAATGGTTTCACTTTCTTTGGAAAGGTAGAAAATAAATTTGCTCATAAAAGTTCCTCAGTGGCTGCAGATTTTCATAGCTTTCAGAATTTCCTATGTGACGCCTAGAAATTTAAGCTTGTTTCATCATTTTCTTTCGTATCAAAATATGATATAATATTTTCAATATTGAAAATATTTAAAGTCTTAATTACATTGTCAATTTCACGAAAATACTATTCTTTTTACTTAACGCATTTTCAGCCCTTTCGGCCATCCTCAAAGTAAATAACTGATGAAAATAAAATGAAGAGAATTTAGAGCTAAGATGTGTAGGGTGTAATATTATTGAAAGTAAATTGGGAAAAACCCATAAATTTTTGTTTCGGAACAACTGCACGTGTAAAGTTAAAAGCAATTAAAAAACCAGTTTGTAGGTACCGGCATGGTGGCCACCAATTTACTTTCAATAATATTACACCCTACACATCTTAATGTTAGCTATAAATTCTTTTCATTTTACTTTCATCAATTATTTACTCTGAGGATGGCCGAAAGGGCTGAAACGCGTTAAGTAAAAAGAATATTATTTTCATGAAATTGACGAAGTAATTAAAACTTTAAATATTTTCAATATTTGAAATGAAATTTCACAAAGTAAGTCTCTCAACAGTGAATTATTTATAATATTTTCGGTTTTCTTTTTGTTTCTACTTATATCTTAAATTGTACGAAAAAAAAATTTAAGTCTATTTTACGATGCACAGTGCTCCAATTTCCAAAAAAGTGGACAAAAATCAAAAATTAGTTTGAGTAAAACAAAAAATGGTATATAAAAGTTTTCAAGGTCGCTGATTATGAATATGATGTGAGACAAGGAAAAACTGAAATTTGTGTAAAAAACGAAGGGATGCACTGTGGCAATAATTTTGTTTTTCAAAATAACCAACATACTTCATACTTTGTTGCAAAAAAAGCAAACCATCCAACACGATCAAGCTCATAACTATTTCTTATAAATAAACACATTAACAATGCAATATTTCTCTGTAATAAGTACACCTATAGAAATATTAAATTACCCTTTACCACATATCCATAATGATTACTCACCTTCATTTTCAACTTCCATCACCTTTGATTTCAAAAACACACTTGCAAACAAAAGTTATTAATGAACAACTAGAAGCTGCGTACGAGACCGGTGCTCAGTTAGCTGTGCTTGAACTTCCCGTATCTGATAATGCAAGCGGTATAATGGACTGTCGGTTTGCACCGAGATGCAGTGGTTTCCTCCCTACTGTATTACGGGGTAATAAGCTCAAAATTACAAACTTCACTTTTCTCATTTCTGTCCGCTTTTTAATGCTCTAAAACAAAAAGTTCGCAATTTTTTTTACTTTCTTAGTCGCGATTTTCAACATTTTGTCAGACAATCCAATTTTACAACTTTTTTCATTCATCGAAAAACTCAACACTTAACAGAGCGATCTAATCCGAACTGGAAATTCCGCTATCACCGCCACTCTCATGAAGGGACTTGTGTCCGGGACTATAACAGACATTTTTTAAGGTGTTTGAAAACCAGAAATGATATTCACAAAACACGTTCAATGCCCAGGACATGGTTTTTTGGATATTTTTTGTAAGAGAATAAATTTTTCGCCAAAATTTCCCAAATTTCAAAAGTTTTTGCGACATTTTTTTACACCACCCAAAAGGGGGAGACCCCTGGTTAGTATAATAATAATTATGTAGAAAACATAAGTCATAAAACCTAGCGTAAAAACTATTATATGATATTCGGAAGGTTTCACATTGTAAAAAAGGATTCTACTATTTGAAACCACTACATTTTTTCTCCATTAACCGTTTTCAATTATAGTTCATAGTAGGAATGAAATTTCTTTAGTAATTAAGTCGTCTTTATTATACAGCCGATCGTATTAATTTCAACGAATCCACCGCAAAAGCGATTATCTCACTAACTAAGACGTCTAAATTTCTTCATTAAAATATACAAGTTGATAGTACAGTCAGTCGTCAAAACAAAATTTATTGCGCTGTAATCCACACTGAAATAACTCGTTCGCTCTTAAAATAACGCGAAACTTTAAAACTTTTTATTGCATATATTAACATTCCGCAGTAACTATATTCAGGAAAAGTAGAACACCAATACTAGTATTCGACTGTTCTAAATCAAACAATTGTATACGACTGTTCTAAACAAAAAGGCAGTATCCAAATTTCTAGTAATTTGTGGGATAAATTATGATATTTTATTGAAGATTTTCTGTTTAGAATATTTTAGTCATTTTTCATTAATTCATTTGGTTTCTTATTCTCCGATTTACAATCTATACACTCGTAAAAGTCAAAGGAGTTTTTTCATCTAAATCATTTTTTTTTTTGTATTTTAAGGTACCATGGACAGTGTGACCGGCCGAAAAATAGTCAATTTTCGCAATTTTTCTTTCGGATGGATAGGATGGGGGAATAGGAATGAATTTTTTTTACAATTAATATCACTATTTAACAACACAAAATTTTTTTTATTCATTTTCATTTATCTATTTTTTATAATTGTTATAATTTTTTGAAAAAAGTATCTTGAAAAAAGGGCGGCTATTGATGCCCACGATTGCGGACGCAGTTTTCATCTGAGAAAAAAGAATCAAATAAGATTATCAATCTGTAGGTAAGCCACTTGGAGGTAAGTCACTTGTTCCTATGGGGGTTTTTTTTTTTGGCGGCGGTTTGAATAAAAAGTAAAAAACTTAGCTCTTTTTTCAACAGTTTTCCGTGTGAAAAAATAGGAAGATTTTAAAAAAAGAGCTTCCATGGGAACATGGAGAATGGAATAAAGAATATTCTGTCAAAATTTCAAACTTATAGTTTGGAAACTTAACCTCTGAGAGTGTGTACCGTTTTTAAAAAGAGCATTTCGAGACATACGCGTTTCAAGTTTGGAGAAGGGTTTTTTTATATAAATTGTCGACTTACTATGATTCGGCGATCCCAGGTCCATATAAAATCCCTTCTGCTATCATGCATAACTGTATGTACTTTAAGATAAAACAAAAAAAAACATTGATTTTTTCAAATTTTTTTTAACACCATGATGGTACCTTAAGCTACCTATAACCGTACAAGATACAAAAATGATATCATCCAAGGGACTGTACTTTGTTTTGGGACGGTAATATGGTTAAAATGGTAATAGGTCAGAATTATATCACATATTTAATTAGACTAATAAACATTGTGTTTGTGATGAAATTCTGATAATTACATGTACATAAAACATTGACTTGAAACGTAATATTGCCAAGATGTCATAAATTTGCTCCTTAATCCATTACCCTACTACACCACGTACTTCACTTCTTTACTGATATAGTCCATAGTGTGGTAAACTACAACGTACAAATAACCAAGTATCTGTACGAAGATAAGTCGGAATACAGGCTGAATTTAAAGTGAGATAACAGAGCAATTGCAGTAGTTTATGAATGAATATACAAATATTTGTTGAAAAATATACCTAATATTGTTGGAGAGTTTTTCGTGCCCTTACTATAATGATATTTGGAATATTTCTAAAAAAAAGGAAAACTGACGGCATCCATTTCGTCAAGCCTAGCATACCTATTTTCTGAATGGGATTACTTTTCATATGTAGTTAAATTCTTATATGTAATGGCATAAAATCTTGTTTGAATAATCGCTATCTGTTGGCTATGTAGTTTTCGTATAATCTATGATTCAATCAGAGCCGCAGCTACACTAGAGCAGGTGGAGCAGCTGCTCCAGGGCGAAATCGGGGAAAGAAATAGGGCGCAAAAAAGGCTAACGACATTTTTAGTTTTGCTCGCCACACTCAATTTTCAAGAAAAAGTTGGTGTCCAGGGGGGCGCTTGGTTAAATCGTTCCAGACTGTAAAATTTGTAGTTACGCCTCTGGATTCCATATCTACTAATCCTATTAAAATCAATATTTTGGTTTTAGAGAGCTCCCACAAACGGACACAGGAGTGATCTTAGATACACAGTGAAAAAAATTTGTGTTAAAATTAACACATTTCACATGTCCAGAACGGTGCACTCAATTTTTTGTGTTATTTTAACACAAAGCATATGTATCAAATCTATACACAAGTTTTGTGTCAACGATTTAACACACAAGAGGGCATACATTTTGTTTTAATTTTTTAGATTTATCAGAGTTGTTAAACTTTTTTATTCAATGTTTTAACTCCACTGAAGCTTAAGATATTTGAAAGTCGTCAAAAATTATAACGATTTTGTTCATATATTATTATAAATGAGACTCAAAGAACGCAAAGTAAGTCACTTCTTTGTAACAATTCTTACTCCTGTCCAAATATGTTTACGAAAATATATATAATAAAAAAGATGAGAGTAGTTCTTATTATTAAACAAAACCGAAAAATTGTAAGTTTTTTCAGTTATTGACGAATATAGTTTTATTAAACGTTTAAAAATAAAACAATTTTCTTACAATTTAGGGTTATTTTGTTACAAATTCAACAAAGGTTGATTTGTTACAGTTAAAAAAAATCATGTAAGCTTATTTGAGATTATATTATATAATATACAATCTTACATGTAAGTAAGCTTACATGATTTTTGTTAACTGAATCTGTAACAAAATAACCTTAAAATGCAAGAAAATTGTTTCATTTTTAAACGTTTAATAAAACCATATTCGTCAATAACTCAAAAAACTTATAATTTTTCGATTTTGTTTAATAATTAGAACTACTCTCATCTTTTTTATTATATATATTTTGGTAGATATATGTATATTCTAATCTAATTCTAATGTAGGTACTTATAACATTCTTTTGTTCTATACAAATATTATGTTACTTTTTTGTTGTTTAAAGTAGGTTAACATTTTTAATCTGTTAAATCGAAATTTGTGTTAAAATTTTCATTTGACACAAACACGAAATGTTACATTAACGCAGGGTTGTGTTACTCATTTAACACAATTTTAACCACTAGTTTTTTCTTACGTAGAGCACAAATTTTTTACTGAGTATATGGGTTTTTTTCTTTCTAAGGTACGGAATCATAAAAATAAGACGAAATTGAAGTGTAAATTTCACGCAATTGTAATTTTGTTAATTTTCGATTTCTTAATAATTTTATCGGTATGACCTTTAATAAATATTGTAGTTTCATTGACAAATTTTGGAATTTGATTTTAGATAATTTTTGCAATCCACACCTAATTTTTGGGTAGTTACGTTGTAACACCTGTAAGAGTTTCCATCGGCATTATTTTTTCACAAAAATTTTTTTGCGTTCACCTTTACCTTTTTATGCAGTCTTCTTTTGTGTTTTTTTTTTTGTGGGATTTTTTTATGCGGTTTTAAAAAAAAATGGCCATGAATGTGCATAATGTGAATCAAATGGAAGAGAAAATAAGAAGCCTAGACATCAATTATAATAATTTACTTTGATAAAATTAATGTTTGATCGTGTTTAAGCGTTAGTTCAACAATCTGTACATTACATAAGAATATAGGTATTTAAGTTATTGCATCATTTTTGTTTTGCAGATGCACTTTTTTATCATAATTTTCATAAGATTATGAAAATTAAATAAAATGTTCTCATGTGTAAATCAATGTTTTACCTTTTTTAGAAAAGCAACTTTCAATGAAATTGTGAAGTTTTAAGCGTTTTGAGTTATATATTTTTTATGAAACTTTTTTTATACGGTCCCGACCCACTGCATAAAAAAAGGTTCAGCTGTACTTTCATACTCCAGTATCTAGTGTACCTATAAAAGGTGATAAATTTCTACATTATTTATAAGTTTAAAAAAAAATTCAAAAGGCCTTATTTTTAGATCGTCAAATTAAAATGTCCGCTTAAAAATTTGATAACAAATATAAGGATAACCCTGTAATTTTTCACATTTGTAGGTACATGTCGACTTGATTCAACATCACACGGTATATGTATATACACCACCTATGTTGTGATAACTTGAAATATTTAGTTCCCAAACAGGATCTCATCGCTTTCCGGATAAGATTATATTATATATGACTGATGATGCTGAGAAACCGCAAGTTTAGTTACACCAGAATTGTAATAAAAGCGAATAACCCAACCAAATGTTCTAAATATATGTATGTATGTGTTGTACTAGCCTACAAAATGTTTACCGTAAAGCTCTCTAACTTTACCTATTAAACATAATTTTACCATACAACACACTTTGTGTTAGAAAAATTAAAATTTCATGACTTATAATGCCTATAGCATTTTTTTTAGTGATACCACTGTTTCTGACCACTCCAATTTTGAGAAAAATGGTTTCAGAGTTTTGTAATTTTAACATGGGCTCTTATTTTTTAATAGAATGAAAACGTGTCAAAGGAATTTGATAAAAGTTTAATATGTTATTAAATACAAAGTTACAAACCATATTTAATGACAAATAGAAATTATTGACCGCACCGTTTTTGAAATATAATTTATTAACATCATTTTACAACATTTTTACAACGCTTTCTCAACAATGTTTTTATATTGCTATAACATAAGTGCGCGGAATTTAAAAAAATAAGTGGTATACAAATATAATAACAGAAGAATATTAATACATTATTTAATTTTTGATAAAAGAAAATTTTTTTCGCTAAGCAATACTTTTATACCTAATTATCTCGCACCAACTACTTTAAATGATTTCAGTTTATATGGTACATTCCTGTTTTCAAAAAGTCTGTAAACTTTAGTTAATATTTCAGAAACTATAAAACTTATAGCTCTGTAGTTAATTTTATCATACAAAAAATTACACAATCTCATAAATATTTAGAAACAATTATTACCTACATTTATTTATTCGCGCATTATCAAATAATTGGTTTAAGTTATGGTTTGGTAAAGTCAGGATTTTTTAACAGTTCCTAATATTACCAACGGAGGTCCAGTATAAACAGCAAAAACATTTTAATGTTAATATTAATATATACTAGTTGGAGCACGTGTTAAAAATTTGAAATCTATTACGGTTCATTGTTAGATATTACTTGAAATTAACAACAAAGTGTCAACAACATTGAAATATTTAATAATTTTACAGTATCTTTCATATTTTATCAAAAAACACAAGCTGGGAAGGTTAAGAATTCATTGACCATTTAACCTATTACTGTATTTTCGTTATTTATTTTTGATTAGAAATTTTGACTAGAAGTTGATTTCATTAATACAGTTAAATACCTGTAGCTAAATTAATTGCGTCTTTATTTTATTCAAGTTTGAATCGCAAATTATGGTAAAGTTATGTGTGTCTACGGTATTCGGTGGTACGAAATATGGTACGAAACGGGTGAAATGGGTTATAATAGTAATGATTGGTGTCATCGAGATCGTTGCAAGTAAATAGTTGTTATAACTACCATTGCAGGGAGAAGTTTAGGAGAGAAGTATAGTTGTAAGCATTTCTAAGTAGTTATAATAGAATCAGCAACGGTTAAAGTATATTATGTAATTTTACTGCACTATACTCTGAAATAAATGGTAATATTGTGGTAATATATACATGCAACGTCTCATATAGTTCATTCACATTGAAGCGGTAACTAATAAGTAATAAGTAAAACGCAATAGCAGAATTAATGAAAGTATAGTCTTATACCCTTTAAAAATCTATTATCGATTATTCGTTTTAAGGTCTTGACAATAATATAAATTTGTGACCAAACCTTTGGTGAGTTGTTGTACGCACATGCCCACGAAGGTTTCTGAATTAGTACAACATTTTTATAATAGGTGGCGTGCGAGTCGTTTCAACAAATGTGTGTAATTCATATACCTACTTAGTTTATTACGATGAAACTTGAGTGATTTGTTGTCTGATGTTTGCAGTTTCCGGTCTGACTCGCTTTTAAAATGATCATCAACAAAGTACGGGGATAATCGCTACAAATGTAGGGACTAAATTTGGAAAATCCAGCGTCAGAAAACTTTGTGATTCATTTGTGTACGCACCAAAAGAAAAAGCAGAAAATATTGTGTACCTATCCAAAAGCACTTTAATAAACAGAATTAAAACATAAAGTTTTCTTTCTTTGAATGACGTTGCAACGCATCCTGGGTACCTACTCGCTAATTTTTTTAATAAAATTTAACCTAGATAATTTTTTAAAAGTTTGTTAGTAGAGTTTTATTTTATTTTTGTTGAGAAGAGTTTCCATTTCTGTTACATATATACGGAATTATTTGAAAATACGAATTTCTGTTTGAAAACTTTATTCTCGCCGTTATTTGTTCTGTTTCCTCTAACTATTAAAAATCTATAACTATTAATAATCATTGCCAACTTTGTTCTCTACCAACTGAAATAGACGGACTCGATGAAAGTGCGGCTTAGTAAGAGTTGCAGCCCTGGGACCCGGGCTTGAAGAGAAGGCCCCAAGAAAAAGTAAGGGGGACTTTTTTGGCTCAACATTTTTTTTCGGGAGGAAATTTTTGAAGAAAGTGTTTTTTCCCGGGGGGGGGGGGCGTGATTTCTCTCCACGACTCTGAAAATAGAAACTCCAGAGCCTCAACCAGTTCGATAAAATTATAATTGAATTTGAAAATTTAAAATTTCTAGAACTTCACATCAGACATTTACAGGATGTACTATCACTAAATGTCCAGTACCTATCATTCTTAAAAGCCTTCGTTTTACATTTATGGTGCTTTAGTGTTTAACAGGATTGGTATCGCTCACTGGTAACCACTGAAAAGATCTCAAGTGGATTTTTCGGCTCGGAACAAATCTAGGGAAAACATTGAAAACCAGATGTTGCTGCCTCCCAGCAATACTCATAAGAATGCAGTAAAAAATTTTGCCAGTAGCGAAGCGGAACGATTTAAATTGTCGATAAAAAATGTGGCACCAAATATCGAAAAATTAGTGTTATTATAAGAAGATCAAGCTTTTTTACTAAATTATACTAATTCTTAATAATTTTCTAACCTATGTGTTACTTTATTGATGATATGCAGAATGGAAATCAGGGTATTTTTTGTCTCAAAGGTGGATAGTGAGTTAATCTACATTTTTTTTTTCGGAAAGGCACCGACTGACCGGAAAGATCTCCAAATCCATCAAAATCCTAGTCGAATTCAATAGGTATACCCCAAACGTGACAATTTTCTAAGTTCTTGTAAAAACTGTAGTCCACTTATTTTCCCCGCGCACTGTACTTTAACCACATTAAAAATTAATTTCGTCATAATGAACAAATATACAGAGCGTACATAAAGTTCCGGAACAGCTCCGCAAAAGTTCCGCAAAGTCTCAGTTAATGACCTCGAATTTGACCTTGAACATGACCTGGACCAACCAGTATCATATTTTTTTCGTTTTTATGACCTTCACACGACTTTGGGATATGAAGTATGAATATGGTTTTGAACGTAAAATTTCCCGCTCTTTCCGAATCCGAGGTCCATTTTAAAAGAAACGAAGTTGACTTCCAAATTTTTGGTCAAGATCATGTTCAAGGTCATATTCCAGGTCATTTTCTAGTTCCTCATTTCTTCCCACGAAACTTGTCCGGATTATTTTTCGATAAAGTCAATATTAACTGAGATTTTCAGCTGTTCCCGAACTTTATAAACGCTCTGTATATGTAGAAGCTCGTTAACAGCACGAACCAAGTAAAATTGCAATACAACAAATAAACAAACCCAAATACACAACTTATAACCGAGATTAGATCCTAACTTTTGCCGATAATAATAAATTAGTTTTAAATTGGTTAGAAAATTCCTTGTAGGTATTGAAGGGTTAATCACAAGTTAGACTTAAACTTTACAATAAATTAGTTAACTTCTATCGTTTTTTTAACGTTGATTTAAAACTATAATGTAACCAGCATACAAAAGTTTCTTAACACCATTTTAAAAACTGATTCACAACATTTGGTTATTTTTTAGTTGAAGAGGAACTTGTAACTTCGTAACCTATTCCAAACTTAAAGGTATGATACAACCATTTTATAGCTTATTTTAAAATAAAGGTTACGATATAGCAATTTTATAATTTATTTTTAGCTAAAGTTTATATATAACTGTTTTGTAATTCATATTAAACTAATAATTACAATATAACCGTTATAAACTAAAAGTTATATTACAATCATTTTGTACCTTATTTTAAATTAAGTTATAATATAGAAATTTTGTAACTTGTTTTCAGCTAAAGTTTATGTCCAACCGTTTTCTAATTTACATGAAACTGATTATAATATAGCCATTATAAACTAAAAGTCATACTGGAATCAACCGCTTTATATCTTATTTTAAATTGTTATAAGAAATTTTAGATTTTATTTTTTTGCTATCGAAATTTAACAATAAGGATTTCTTTATTTATGTACATAAAAAGTACGAATAATTTTTGTAAATTGTTTGTATCATTAATCTTAGATTAACTTACAAAATTTATGTAGGTGTCATAATTATACAGAATAAAATTGAGAGTTTGAAATTTTACCTACATTGAACCATTATTCAACGTATTTTAAACTTCTGGTTATAATATAACCATTTTGCAACATATCTTAAACTTCTGGTTACAATATAATCATTTTACGACATATTTTAATTTATCGGTTATAATATAATCATTTTACAACAACGGTTCGAGTATAACCATTTTATAATTAATTCTAAACCATAAGTTGTGCTGAAACACACGCGTCCATATATTTAGCGTCAGTTTCATTATAACTGTTATATATAAGTGATTGGTTTTATTGCAAGCAATTTCCACATATAAATATATTATCTATAAAAAATGAAATCGTTGTTTAAAAATAAAATTATTATCCGTAAAATATTTAAAAGAAAAGTGAAATCAGTAGGTATTAAATAATAATGTGAAAAGCAGTGAAATCGTTCAAAATAATACTCATAATAATATTTTCCAAAATGAAAATAGTGCTGCCATGTTTGTGGATAATGTTTTGTTAAATTCAGAAAATACTTTTGAATGTTTTGTTAGTGAAAATTATGAAGCGGTTGCAAGTATTTCATCTGGAGAGTTGAAAAATGAGGATAAACCATTTAAAGATGAAAATAGGGATTGGTCCTTAAAACTACAACGTTAAATGCTTTTCAGCAAAATTATATTAATTATAAGTAAATGTTAAATTAACGTAGAACTTTACTATTTAAAAACGCAGATAACATTTAGATAACATAGTTATACTTTTTTTCTACAGTTACATTTTTGTTTTCAAAAAATATCTATTATTTTAAAATTAAATATTATGGCCCTATGGGTACTACATAAAAATTACACCTATATGAAAATTAAGCATACTCTACTCCTAACAATTTTTTTACATGTTAAAATTTATATGTTCTTATTTCTCTGAAACAAAATGTAGAAGTTTTAAAATCAGTATAAATTATAACTAAACTGTTATTAAATTATTTATTGCATATATCTGCTTTGAAATTTCAAGTAAACAAATTGCTAAAAATAAAGGATTCCAGATATTATTACATTAAATGTAATTATTACATATTAAATTAAAAAAAATTTTTTTTTTTATATTAATTTTTAAAAATTAATAAATAATTAATTAAATGTTCCTATCTCTATTAAAAAATATCTTTAATTTTTCAATTCGTTATAATACAACTGTTTTCCATTGTTTATAATAAAACATATTTTTAATTCAGAAAACTTTATACGTAATTAATGTATTAAATATATTGTATATGGTAAAAGAAATACGTATTTTTGTTACTTGTAAAAACTAATTTGTACCAAAGCTTGTTACTATTACAACTGAATTTAAAATAAATTTATCTTGTAAATTTGAATTGTCTTTTCTTAATTTACGATCGTAGGAATTAATAGTAAAAAATTACTATTAAACGTTATTCTAACGTTAGAAACAATCCAGAAAATAACCAAGGTTGTAAGAAAACTGGGCAAAAACGGTTATGACAACGTTTGTTAAACGTTCGTGAAACGTTATTATAACTAATATATAACCCCTTTACTTTAAGGTTATTTTTAAACTTTAGAGTAACGTTAGAAAATAACCGTAGTTTAAAGATCTAATTAAACGTTAATCTAACGTTAGTAAATAACGTTACTTTAAAGTTGTTATTAAACTTTAATCTAACATTTAAAAATACCGTTTGCTTAACGTTTTCTTATAACGTTAATCTAACGTTAGAATTAACCTAGAATATAACCACGGTTGTAAAAAAACTGGGCAAAATCGGTTATGACAACGTTTGTCAAACGTTCGTGAAACGTTATTATAACTAATTTATAACATTTACGGTTTTATAACCCATGTTATACAACGGTTATATAACCATTGTCTAACTTTAGTTTGTGTATTTGGGAACATTCACATTAAGTACATCAACCATGTTTTGATATGATTGCAACAATCATATCAAATCGCATCCAGTGTGCGGTATACATTTATGCAAACATACATTGCCCGTTTAAATACAAATGATTATAATGCATTGCTATATATTTAAATAGTAATTACGTAATATGATTAGCATAATTTAGGTACATTTATATTTAGTAAGTTTAATGTATGTTAAAATAATTAACATTAATGGTTAAATAAATGTTTAGTGGTATAATTTTTCTATTTAATTCTATCTACACTGTGGCAACAATTTTTTTTTTTTTTAAATTTACTTATCATTTTGCTTCCGGGACTACTAAAGTAGCAGAAATATTGTAATCATTTGTGAAAAATAAGTTTTTTTTTTTTACATAATGCACTAATATAAATACCTACCAAAGGGATGTGGCACATGTAACGCGATGGGGGGGGCCAACCCTGTTTAATATTGTTGTAAAATGTCTATGTAAACTTTTGTATTGAAATATATGTAATGACATGTTCGTTTATTTAACTGGTGCTTTTGCTTTGGAACCCCAAGCCACCACGTGAACAGTTTACGTAGATGAAGTTGAAACTTCGAAATATTAGTCCCTGAATTTTATACGCACAGAGGATAGACGTGAGTCCGAAAAACTGGCCCGCAAGTTGAACTGTGCTTCCAAAGTGGCCCGCAAGATTATTTGGGTTGGCCACCTCTGATCTATATGTTTAAAATCAATTCCTTCTTAAATAGAGTCTCACTTAAGGATTCAAAAGTAGTTATTTTCGTATTTTAATAGCGTATCTAATTTTCTTACCACAAAACCTTTCTGTTGATTCCCAAATTGCTAATTTTACAAAGATTTTAATTTCCGATTTTTTGTGAGGTCCTATTTAAGGAGGAAATTTTCAAACTCAAAGAGTTTTGATCTCTGAGAACGTTTCGGAGACTCAATAATATTTGACAAAATTATCGTTAAGATTCGTTCAACCGTTTATTTTGGTTGTTTTTTGGTCCCAGTTCCATATTTTACGTTTTTGGAAGCACAGTAATTATTTTCATTCTGATTATATTGAAATTTATAGGGAACCATACATGGACTAACTTCCAAGTACTCTCAAAATTTGAGTGAAGTGAGATTAGTAGCAAATAAGATATTGAAATTTAATAGAATTTGGGATAGCTCTGTGACTACCATTACTCCGATTGCGATGAAATTTATAGGGGATCATTTAAGAACCAAATCGCATAATTTCTGAAAAATTCATCAAAAACAATCAATAGTTCCGAAGTTATGTTACTTGGTGCGATCTGGTGACATACAATCCGACAGATAGACTGACACGGTACCAGAATTATTCAAGTAACTCTGAAACGTGAACTGCGCTTAAAAATTTTCATTTTGTGGGAGAAAAATTTTTATATTTAAAAGTGATCACAATGCCTTCGCTACTTTAGTAGTTTCGGAAGCAAAATTACAAAAACAGGAAAAGAGACCGAAATCTAAGTACGTATAATTTTATTTCGTTTGTTGCATTTGTCTGATGACGTCCTACCATTTTTAGTTGATTTGGTCTATACCTATGTGTAGACGTGTACAATTGTGCATACCTAAGTGTGTTTCGAATACGGGGAGTGCCTTCAGTAGAAATCCAATTTAGGAAATAAGGAAATTCTTGGAACAATATACTGCAGTATGAAACAACTTTGTTGTCGTTTGATATGGAACACGTTTGAACTATCAGATTTCCTATATTTACAATTTTAAAGTCTTTGAGATAGCATTACCGTATTATGTACGCAATTCTTTGTTAAATTTTTTAACTTGGATTTTTCTACATGTACATATGTAAATCTAATGTTAGAATCGAATTTATAAAGATAATTCTATAGAAGTGTTATACAGAAAAATTTTTTTCAAACATTTCTCATTAGCAATGCGCAAAATTTTTCGAAGTAAATAGCCTCTAGCTATGAAACATTAACTAGAATTCCGGAATTCAATTAGTTAAAACGAATACCCTCTTACTGGTAATAGCAAATACAGAACTTCCTGTCGGGTAAAAAATAAATTTTTTTTTAGTTTGAAATAAAAATGTTTTTCTACGAAACCTACATATTTTATTTTTGCAGATCAGAACAAAGAATGCTGGAAAATATTGAAAACAACTAATAAACTACTATAAATTATATAGGGGAGAGGTGTGTCAGTAGTAACAAAAAAAATATACAGGCCAGTAACTTTGTATTTATTAGTCAGAGGGAATTAAACTTTTGGCGCAAGATACGGAGATCTTTCAGGTTTTGAATGAGTTACACAAAAATATTCTATGCTAGTCCATAACTGAAATAACTGCATTTATGTGGACCAAAGTGTAATGTTACAATCGTCACCGTCAGAGGATCAATTGTTACAGGGCTTAGGTTCAATTGTAACACTCATTATTTAGCGGAATTTACAAGTTAGTTATTATAATTAATTTGGTTTCCAGAATTCTTCCTTACATATTGAGTGAGTAAAGTAACAAATACCACAATCTCTGGCAACAGATTTTTCCTTCTATTACTGTTCAATAGCGACATTCAGGTATACGTTATCGAATACGGTTCCTATCCTAGTTTTTGTTTTGTTTTATATAGCATTTTTTTATTTGTAAAACAGCGTGAATTAGATTAAGGACTGATCCAACAAGCAAAACTGATCGTGATGGGTTTGAATCTAATGATAACCGTAACCGAAAATCGATATAAAAAACAAACGGATTTTGCCAAAGTGTAACCATTAATGAAAGAATTTTTTTTTTATTATTGATCGAAACAGTTTACCTTTATTATTCGATTCATACCTGAAATGTAAAGTTTAATTTTGTTTAACTTAAATTTTTAACACAATACAAAGCATTATTTAGAAAAATAACAATGTAAATTAAAAAAGATTTCATTAACCATAAAATTTAAAATTAATCCTCAAAAATTAGAATTCTGAAAAACCGTAAGAGGTTTCCAACTTTATTTAAAACCCTATACTCACTCTCGGCTCTATGTGCTCAGTTCCTTAAATTTAAAATACTAAAAAGAAAAATTGTGGATATATAAAACTACTGGAATGTCAGCTGTAACATGTTACAATTGACACTACTGAATTTGTTACAATTGTTGCAGTGCTGTTTAATTTTATAAAAAAATTCGTAAAATTTTAACTATGATTAAAAAAGCGAAATTACTTATTTGGTAATATTATTTGATTGCTTGTGTTTCCAATAAAATCATTTTACTTGCAAGTGATGGGGTATTTACTGCAAAAATCAAAAAATTGTCAACCAACTCAAAATTTACGATTAGCTTATATAAACACATTTGGCATTGCTGAGAGAAAACCGCCACATGGTATTAACTGAAAGTTTTGTCAGTAAAGCACAACTTCAGGAGTCACCTTATGATAGGCAATACTCCTCAATAGGATTGATAGATGTCTCGCAAATTTCAAAGTTACAATTGACCCACTGTTACTACTGACACACCTCTCCCCTACAGTAGAATCTCTGATTACGGACACCTCTCTTAATCGAACACCTCCTATAGCTGGACAAATTTTTTATGACGGTAGCATGCTATACTAAAATAAATGCATTCCCCTCTCTCAAGAGAATCCTCAGTTAAGCACCCCCTAGACGATCAACATATTGATCAATATGCATTGATCAATACGTATTGAAAGGCCTTATTGATCGTTTAGGAGAGCTTCAAACAAATTGATAGCATATTGAAGCATAATGATAGAAATTTTTATTGAAGCGTATTGATGGAAGCCCTATTGATGCTCATATTGATGTTTATAAGGTATATTGATCAATATTTGTATTAGTCTTGTTTTAGATATCGAAGTGTTAACAATATATGTATTTTACTACTTACGTGATGACCGACTCTAGTGAAAAATCAGAGTCTGAACGTGAGTTTATTTTACTATTAATTACCCTTTATCGTGATTCGCCGGAACTGTGGAAAGTTAAGTCGAAAGCTTACTTTAATCAAGCTAAGAACCGGATATGTACGGAAAATTCGTTGATGCATTAATTTGCATAAAACCAGACTTTACTGTAGACAAACTGAAAAAAAAATATTAATATTTTGCGTACTAATTTCTATAAAGACTTCAGGGCCATTTAAAGTGCGAAGCGATCAGGAGCATCAACTTACGATAACCCCAAAGCAAAATCATGTCTCTATGAGACACCATTACATTATATTGGAAAATAAAGTAATAAAAATAAAAACTTGCACAACAGATCACGAATTCTCCAAACACGTATATTGAAGTGTATTGATGGAACCTTCAATACGTATTGATCAATGCATATTGATCAATATATTGATCGTCTAGGGGGTGCATTAAAGGGACGCGGACACAATAATTTCTGACGAAGATATATTATTTAGTACATTATTATCTCCATTAACCGAACGCGGGTACGTCTAATGCGTATGTTTACCCATATGGGTTAAGTATATTTGTTCATGTTTTAACTTGTTAACAATGATTCTAATATGACCATGCATTTGTAAACGTTATATTTTTGCATAAGTATCTAATTGTAAACAAATTATTTGGTATGTTGGCTTAAGTGGAGAAATTCCTTTGGACCGGGCAAAATAAAGACAATTTAGGGAATTTTTTGTACAAGGAATAAATTTATCTATATTTTTGAGGCTTGGTATTTTATTTACTATTACCTTATAGTTTTACATTATATTTTTTTGTTTCGATATGCATAAAAGTGACGGTTATCGAAGTCTTTTATTGGTGTGTGTCACTACGAAAATTGCCAAATGACGGACACTCTAGTAGCCGTCATTATTACCTAAAAAATTTGAATAATTTTTTTTCCATCTAGCTAACACATTATGTAGAATATCGGTGAACCAAAAAGAATTCACAAAAGTAAAAAATTGGTAAATTGTACCAATTTTTTTTTTTAATTTAAATTTTCATCAAATTTTTTTCAATTTTTGCATCAAAAAAATCCTTTTGTTCTGATATTGATATAAAGCTTTGGTTCATATAGGACGTAATAATATAGAATATTAGAATAAATTTCAAAAAAAAAATCGGTCGAGTAGTTTTTGAGTGGGAGTTTCCGCCATTTTTAAAAATTCTCTTTCGAGAAAAACGTGTTTAAAATTTCGTTATGTAATAATACATACGAAACTACTTCGCGGCACAAATCAGCCATACGTATAAGCCACAAATACGATTACACACTCTCGGGCACGTTTTATGTTCAGAGGCTAAAATACATGAAGAACTTCAAATATGGCTTTAAAAATTTGGGAGTAAGTATATTTGTGAGATGTTTTGCTAATGCATCAAAAACAATTAAATTCTACATTCAAAATATTTTAAAGTATTTGTAACAGAAAGTTTTTAATTTTATTAACAATTAATAATAAAATTCAGAAAGATATTTTGCATAAGTATTATTCTTAATTAAATTACTTTATTTTGATAAAAATATGCAGTAAGTTGTACGAGAATTTATATTTAAAAAATTTTTCATACTTTATTTAAATTCAATTAAAATTATTCAGACTATTATTTTCACAAAATTATCAGTGATTTATTTACTTTCCGACCGAAGTTGGTAGTAAATTTTTTTTTTTTTTACTATATTCGTGAAAAAGAAAATTATTCTTCAAAAGAATATTGGCATTAGATAAACTTATTTGCTAATTGGCACATGTTCAACAAAATACGTGTCCACTATATGTATAAGTTTAATACGATTTCTGTTTGGCATCCATTGTGAAAATCATTCATGTTGTTCGTACATCGTTTTGATATTCGGAATGAAGTATGTATATCGTGACAAAGTTATATTTATTATAGAAGAATGTAGACGACTTTGTATATTTGCAAAGTTAACGGTTTATAATATTATACAGTTGTGATGGTGGAAAATTTTTAATTACGCATATTTTTACGCAATGATTTATTACATATTCTTTAAGTCCATTATTTCAAGAATACTCTCACCAAATTTCATAACGATCGGTGGATTAGATCCGAAGTTATAGCTATTTACAACGCGTCAACTAGACTAGCGCCAGCGGCCGGTCGGCATAATATAATAGAAGCAGTACGTCGTCTTTCGCCGCTCTATTGTATTGTTCGGCATAAACTTTTGACCGTTCAACATCGAATATGAAAGAGACAAATTTGTCAATTATCTTAGAATTGTATTTCTTTAAAAGTACCTTTGCGGTGGACACGATTACTAAGAAACTATCAATCCGATCAATATCAAAATTATACTACTTATTTATTTTGAAATCGCTAGGAGATAGTTGAAGGACTTTTAATTTAAAAAAAAAAATTTAAAGCAAAGAAATCGAAAATTTAACACCTTGAAAAAATAATTTTTTCGTTAAACCGTTGCCAGTTTTTGAAAAATTTAAATTTTGACAAATCTTTCGTTCACCGACTAGACAATAAAAGATATACCCGAAACCAAATGTTGTAACCATTTCATTCTTCTATTACAAATTTAGTTTTTTTACAATCGTTTTAAATACTTTATTTTCAGTATCAACAATTTTAAAAAAAATTATAATATAGGTAAGGTAAAAGCCCCCATTATGGAACGGTATCTAATACTGGAAGAGTTTTGACATTTACATATTTATTTCTTTAATTAAGTAAGGAAATATTAAATGCGAGGTGAATTTAAATTGAAAAACAATCATTCTATTAATAATAATTTTTGTTATCAGACGTTTCTTTCAGAAAGAACTTCATTAATATATAAATGTCAAAACTGTTCCAGTATTAGATACCGTTCGATAATGGGGGCTTTTACGTTAAATATTTTATTTTTATTTATTTTTTTTTTTTTTTTAGAAAAATATTCAAGAATTCGCTCTACAGTTGGTGTTAAATAGGTACCTATATCTACTAACGAAATTTTGTCTGCTCGTTAGTTATCATTCTTCCGTTCCGGGAAAATAAAGAAATAGGAGAAAACGAGTATGTCTGGGTGACTTTGGTATTTTTTTTACTCTATAATTGATTTCCCTCAGTCAGCTTTATACGAGTTTTTTTTTAAGCGGAATATGAAATATATTTTTCAAAAAGAATTTTTTGCTCATCAATTATATTTTTGGGAGAAAACCAAAAATCCGGTCGGAGGGACGCCACCGGACATGTAATTTGGGAAGCCTTGCCATAAAAGAATAAAATTAAGAAATGAAGGTGTGTATATAGAAAACTGTTGTATAGAAGTGAGAAATTTATTTCCGCAATGATTGACTAACTTGGTTAAAACAAATACAGACGACTCTTGTTAATTCGAAACTCGAGGGACTCTTAAAATATTACGAATTGTAGAGAGGTTCGAATTATCGCAGGTAACAATTTTAATTTTTTAAGCATTTGCGGTGAATGAACTTGAACTTGTCTCAAAATGTACTTACAATCTTTCTGTCTCTTTCTCTCTGCAACTTTGAATTGTCGAGTGTTTGACGCCGATGGGTTCGAATTAACGCGTCGTTTTGTTACGTAGCAATGATTTTTTCGCTCGAATTACTAAGTGTATAATAATGTATTGTTTTAGTTCGAAATATAAAGAGATTTTGTAGGAAACTCGTGATACCTTTGAATTATAGAGAGTTTCGAATTATCGCAAGTTTGAATTAACAAGAGTCTACTGTAGGTACCTCTAAAAATTACCCTCTAACACCATAAAAAGAATATAAAATTATTTTAAATTCATTTGGCTTGTCTTATCTAGGATGCACATACAGTCAGAAGCAGAAAGCTAAATAATCTTCAATGCAAATATCCACAATAATAACCATATTAACTCACAATTAATATGGAACATTATTTTGAACACTATTACAAATAAAATTATCATTTTAAACCATAATCTCGCCACTATGGATCATCGCTCTTGAGTTTCAATGCCAATATAGAATTAATACTGTTGATTAAATATTAAATGGACGTTAAAAATACTCATGTTTTTCGGAAAGAATGAAACAGATTGAATGGGATAATTTCACTAAAACAAATTTGATAGTTGAATAAACAGCACCCATCATCATTTGATATGATGCCAACTCATTAACTTTTACTGTCATATATTAATCACTTTATTAAACATAACGAGTATAAAATTAAAGAGACAAAGCACATTAGTGACCTACAAACTATGTGAATGAAACTGTTAAAGCTACTATTTTGTGAGAATGAAATTCTCAAAAACACTTTCTTTTTTACTTTAATAATTTTTTTTTTTATTATTCAAATGCCGTAAATGGTGGCAGCGCTGGGAAAGTTTAGGAAATAAATAGGTTTGTTTCAACTCCCTAAAAAACCATACATTGCATGGTTTCCCGCTTGCGCAGTATAAAAAATGGGTTTCAAGCTCTCTTTTGACAGTGCATGACATGAAACATGTAGCGTTTCAACTTATTTTTGATTCTATGGAAACTGGTTCATGTATCATCAATCCGATACACAGCGAAGAGTAGGAATTGTTTGGACCGTACTGCACAACAGAGCGCTAAAATTTAAAATTCAAATATTTATTATTATTGATGATAAAGTTATTCAGCACTTTTTGCATAATTTTAAATAAATATATAGAATAAAATTTAAAATGAGTGGTATGGAGTGGGATAATAATTTCTTTAATGCAGATATGACGAAGATTAATTAAAAATTTAAATTAATGGCCAAAGAAAAAAGAAATGAAAACTACTAGCAAAATTTTTGCGAATAATTTCGAAATGAAATTCTTTATAATAAAGTATTTTAGGCGTATTTTGTATTTTCTCTTAGCAAAAATATTTTTATCCATTATCAACTGCAAATCCTTTTCTGAAATTTCAGAATTGTAGTTGTGCAAAAAAATATTTGACATTTTTAACATTTACTCATACATAAAACTATTTCAACCGTAGATTTTTTTTATCACTCAGTGCACAATTTACAGTACGAACTTGCGCACACAACGATTCACAAATCGTTCCATGTACAATCCAAGAAAAGGTAGTTGAAATAAACCCTATAATAACTTACTTTACAAATGTACTGTAAATTTTTCAGTTTTTGGGCCGTCAAAATGTGTGCTAAATTACAACTTTAGCATATTCTGAGGCGGTTATAGAACCTTTTAACATGACCCAGACCATTACCCCGACTATACGAACTAATTATGACTTTGACCTAGTATTTAAAATATTTGAAAAGAAACACGAATTTTTTAACAAAAAACTGAATTTTTAAGCTGATTGCACAGTCTAAAAGCAATATCGCTCAAGGCTAATATTTTACGGTATTCATTATGGGCCTATACTGGAACTTTCGAGACATACATGTTTACAATCCGACAAAATTAAATATATTTAAAAAATTGCCCAAAAATGCAGTTTTTTCGCAAAAAGAATAAACTTTAAGCTGTTTGCGCAGTGTAAAGATATTATCTCTCAGACTTAATATTTTATTATGTTCATACTATGCCCTACTACACAACTTTTAAGACATGTTGTTTTGTACAAATGTTTTTGGTCCGATGAAATCGACATTTTTCGGCCCACGCTAATCTGGAGGTGTACCTACTTGAGAAATCACCGTCGCTGTTGCATATTTCCATCATCTACTTAATAAATTTCTAACACTGACTGACTGACAGACAACACACAGCCTAAACCATTTGGTTTAGAAGAATAAAAATTTTGCATAGGAGTTCCCTATGTGACGTAGGTGAGCACTAAGAAAGGATTTTTGAAAGTTCGTACCCTAAGTGGGTTTAATAGGGAATGAAAATTTGTATGTAAATTCCTTATTTTGAAGTTAGTGATATATGTATAAAAATATGTTTCTATGGCTATTAAAATAAATAATATTTAATGAATCTTTAACTTTGACTGATAGACAACGCACAACCTCAACTTTTGAGTTTAGAAGGACGAAATTATGCACAGGAGTTATGAAAATTGGCGTTTAGGCTTCTATTTATAAATAAAAGTCAGTTGTTTCTGGAAATTTATTCCCTAAAGCCTTAAAACAGAAAATGAAAGTTCATATGGGAAGTTCATCATTATTGAAGTTATAAACGTGGATATTGATTTAGGCTTTTGAAAAACATTAAAAGTGAGTACCTAATAAAAAGATGTTGTCGATGGAAAATCCCATCGGGTATACGGCTAGTATGTGTAGATATTTTTTTAAATTTTTATTCTTTATCAATTATTAATTATAGTTATTTATTATTTTTAATTAATAGTTTGTGTAATTATTTTGAAATTTAATAAAATTAATATTTCACTTGATCACGATAAAAATAATAATAAATTTAGAATATGTTTATTTGTTGCCATAGAAAACATAAGCAACGTCTACCCGATTTGTAATTAAATGTACGTTGAGTGAGCGACAAAGTATTACTTTTCCTCGGCAACTAGACATTTTTTACAAAGCGCAAAAGCCTACTTTCCACTAAGATTGTATAGGAAAACTATATAATTTATGCCAAATATAATATAAACACATATACAAAACTGAAATTTGATCCGAACCATATTTAATCAAAACCATATAGGTGAAAATTCGATTTTTCAGAAATCACTTCTAAAAATATTTCCCGTTAAAAGAAAATACATGTTCCCGAATGCTTGAAAGAAAAAATAACCTATATGGAAGAATGAACAAAATTGAATGAGGGCACCGGAAGACCTTTTCCTCTTAGTGAAACGTCGGTATATTCAAAAGGAATTCTTATATTTTTCTCTTAATTTACAAGAAACGGTATAATAAAAGAAATATTTCTTTTTTGAAATTTACGTTAGATAAAGTATATTATCAAAAACATACATTTTCCATCTAATAACAACAAAAAAAAAGAAATTTAGTATTTTCCAAAAAACGAACGTAAAAATAGAAAATTAAATTATCATATTTTCATCAATTTTCCAGCTCTTGTGTTAAACATAAGCTCCCTCGGTTTATTGGTACAGTTTGCGAAATGCTAAAAATAAAAATTTAAATTATTTCATAATAATAATATATTATACATATTTTATTTTCAGATGAAAATTTAAAGGGGAACAGGAGAAGAGTATCTCTAAACCGTATTATATATTTTCAATTTTTGTTCTTTTGCAGCCGTAATTTAAAATTAATTTTTTTCGCGTTTTGCTGAAAACGAAAATAAAAGGATCAGAACGGATTACTTATTTAAAAAGTGAAAAGAAAATGTTTCTCTAGATTATTTTTAATAATATCCAAGTACATACCCATTCAAAAGCTTTCTTTGTTATATTAGTTCATTTTTACAAGTATCAATTCCTCTGTTTAACAGAGATTTTAATGAAATGTTACTTATAAACACGGTTTCAGTGTCGAATTAGTTTTAAGTTGTCTGATATGATGAATCTCCAGTACAAAAATATTATTTAGTAGATCATGTTACAGGTGTTACAGAACATGTAAACCAAAATCAGCTGCAGGTTTGGTAATATGAGAGACACGGTACCTTGGTGCCGTTAAAAAATTCAACTTGTTGTGGTACTCTGGTTCACTCCTTGAACATTTTTGGAGCAACCAACTTTCCAAACGTGTGTTTCCAAAATAATAAGATAGAAATTTTTCAAAAACAACAATTTATTTACCAAATTAAGATGTGATTAACAATATTTGTTAATAAGAATATTTCTCCAAGTCCAGTTACTCCACCAATCCCGTTCGGTTGACCACAAACGTCCACTAACCAGCCACTCCGGTTTCCAGCTGACTGATCCACTTCTCGATTTCCACTGACTGTACCACGGCTCGCTCCAACACTTGATATTCACTAGTCTTCGACGGAACACTCGATTTTCAACTGATTTCCATCGCTTGGTGTGTCCGGCTTTTATACCCATTTGACTGATGACGTCTTGTTGTTGTGTTGTTGGTTACGTGGTTGTTTTCTTCGTTGTGGAACTTCTCGATGATTCTGGAATGTTCCACCATTACATAAAATTGGAACGAAAAAAGAGTTACTAAAAAAAAGAAAGTGTAGATCGTCGTTGCCGATGGGGATTGAACCCGGGCCTTTGGCATCGGTAGTCCGACTACTTCACCACTGCTCCACCGTTGACTGTACTGGTGCTTGGTGTTGAAATCTTCTTACGCATGTAGGTGGTATTGGCGTTAGATACAGCGGAACCCCGTTATGCCGTATGCAATATGAAAACAGTAGGGTCCTAACAAACTCTATAAAATTCAATAATAAAGTTAGAATAAATCGTGAACCCTTAATATCCACCACACCCCGATCAAACTAACTAAAATATTTTATGCTAAAGTTCAGTCAGTGAGAATACACTCTAACACGTTGACAGTCATAAGCCAATTTAAATCTGACTAACTGCGATACAATGCTGTTTCGCATCCATAATTCAGTATAAAGTGCAGGCCCGACGAGAGGTTAAGATAGCCGAGGCTGCAACCCCGGGGCTCGTAGTTGTCTATAGAGGGCCCGGAAGAAAGTTAAGAGTTATTTTTTGCTCCCTATTTATTTTTGGGTGGCAATTTTTAAAAATTGCGGTTTATTCCCGGGGCCCGCCATTTCTCTCCACCGCCCTGATAAAGTGCACACTAGTACCATAAACAAACATCACTCATCATTCTCTGTCTTAGGTGGTACTTCAACGGTGCGATGTGCCCTACAGTTTCCTCCTAATGCCTCATGTCCATCAACTATCAACCTGTTTAATTTACGATATTCACCTCAAAGTACACGTTCAGCTTTAGGCTGTAAATTATAACTTTGCGCAAAAATAAATAAACTAATATTTTTTCCCAATTTCCATACATGATACTAATTGCGTCCAGTTTTATCTGAACAACCTCTTTAATAGGTCCGATCATGGATTTGGGTATCATACATCAGTCGGAGATCTTTTAAAGAAAAATTGTTATGTCAGTTTCAGTTATTCCTCTGTCTATTGTAGTTTTCGTGTCACCAGCAACATTGAAATATTACCCTACCTTTGAGCGGTAATTTCACTTATATATTAATTCGCTAATTTTGCTT
Source organism: Brachynemurus nebulosus (assembly GCA_035578155.1). NCBI lineage: Eukaryota > Metazoa > Arthropoda > Insecta > Neuroptera > Myrmeleontidae > Brachynemurus > Brachynemurus nebulosus. The sequence continues at coordinate 12,188,198 of JAPWDM010000014.1, read as the reverse complement.
TGAAGTTGTTTCGTCTATTGGGAATTAACACCAGAGAGCTTTTCCTTATTTGTGAAACCATTTATGGTATTTCCTAAAATACTTCTACGGAGGTTTATATCGTAGGTACTACAAGAATAGGGGAATAAATAATAATTCAAAAATTGAAAAATACACCAAAATTATCCACATATGCTCAACTAATTACCTAAAAGTTCTGAATTATCAGTTTTGTTGTTCATAAACATATAGGTATAAGTCAAATTATTTCCCCCTTTTGCGGTTTGAATGTTGAATTTCGTTAATACACAAATATATTGAAACTTGCAAGAATTCGTTGTAGTCGATGACAGAGAATCGAAACTACTTTTGAAAAGCGTCTTCAACAAAAATCTTTACACAGTAAACAAGAACTTTATACTCACAAATTTCCATCAATAGAGTTCACGACATCACCTAATTTCATTCGATAATAAAACTACTTTTTTACAAACGCAAACACTTCTAGTTAAAAATCATTCAATTTCAGTTCATTTAAGTTTTCCCAGCTCTTCTCTGCAGTGTTTATTCAGTTAAAACATATTATACATATTTGAAGATAGTTTCCAACTAGTTACATTGGTGAAACTTTCAATTAAGTAAACTTCTAAAATGGATGATGAACTGCGAAGAAGCGTGGAGCATCAGAATCGAACGGGAAGAGGGGGGAGTATTTCAGCGACACGAAGCAGAAACGAAACTTTTGTTTGATGTGTGTGAATGATTACTTACAGCAAACAAGACGATTTCTTCGTCAGCTTGACTCGTCCTCTCTCCTCTATCCCCCACCGGCCGACAAACAGACAGGAATTTGATGTGTGTAGAACCAAAAACTGTAGTAGGAATCATATATTATGAAATGAATTTTAAGGATAACATCACATAGCAACTAACTAATATCAACAGTTAACCAAACGAATGTATTTAAGCGCCAAAGCACACACGTATGTGTGGAATAGATTAAAAACACTGAAGGAAGAATGTGGTGAGGGAATTTATAGGGTGTGACATGAAAAGTGTTGACAGTGTACTTGATGAATACCCGAATAATTGGATATCTTTCAAGAACATAAATGTTTCTTGGGTGATTTAAGGTGAATCGATCACTTGAAATTTTCCAAGTTTAGAATTTGAAATTTTAGTATATTATAGAGAAAGATATGATGCATTCACTAACACTATTTTGAATAATTTCCGACGTATAGTTTAGAAGAAATAAATTTTCAAAGTTGTAACTTTTAACATACGAGTAAATACCAAAGAATGATTAAAGGTGAATCAGTGGTATGTATTTAAGTAAGTTGTGTCATTAAAAACCAACTTTAAGATTTAAAAAACTGAAAATTATTTTCTTTTATGTTTTTGAATCATTAAAAAACTATTTTGTTTAATATTGGACGTTTAGTTATTGTAATAAATAGAAAAAAAAACTATAAAAATGTCATTTTATACTAATACACCCATAAAATATTTGTGTACGTGTTAGTTATTATATGTGCGTACACGTCACTACCAGAACCAAATTAATTACTTTTAAAATTATTAAAATTAGAAGATTGAACAATAATCAAATATTAATACTGTTACAAGTATTATAAAATTTAATTTATTTTTCTACACATAAATTATATTTATTTATAGAGAAAAAAATAGACTTAGTAATTCATTTGTCACAAATTTGTTAGTACTGATCGATTCACCTTAAAATAAAGGAGCTTGTTATAATCTTATATAAAGGAGAAGAAATATCTCTATACATTGGAAAATAAAGGAAATTTTGGGAATATCTCTATACATTGGAAAATAAAGGGAGTTTTTTTTAAGATGACCGTGAAGTTACTCCACTCTAGCCACCGTAATTATTAGCTGAAAAATTTTGAAAATTTTTTTCTATGTTATTAATTTACATAGTGTCAGTGAATTAAAAAAATTTCAAAAAAGTAAAAAGTTGACGAATTTGTACGATTTTTTTTTTAAATTGAATTTTTATGAATTTGCATTAAAAAAGATATTGTTAACATAAAGTATCGTTTACAGAGAAAGTAATAACATAGAATATATTTAGTATAAATTAAAAAAAAAAATTGTAGTATTTGTAGTGCTGAGTAGTTTTTGAGTGACAGTCTCCGTTAATTGTAAAAATGCTACTTCTAGAAAAACGTTTTCTAGGGCTTAGAATGTTAAACTTCGGTGAGTCCTGGATATGCTTAAGTTGGCCTGTTTTCTATAATTTCTATATAGTTCTAGTTCTACTAGTTCTATATAGTTTTGCTAGAGTCTATACGGGTAGGAAAGTAAAATGCAAGCAAAACTTTTAAGCGGCATTAAGTAATTCTGAAAACTTACATGTAAATTATTGAAATTCAGTTAGCTTATTCCAACGAAAAGTGTTAAGTTCAAAGAAATTTTTGATCTTATTTGGATTCTTTCAAACGCCTACACTATCATTAGAATTTCATATACTTCCCTTATGTGCTCTGGATAAATGTTTAATGCTAAAGTAAAAATACCTGACGTAGATATTACACGAAATTTTCCACAACATTGCTTATTGGATTCCATTTTTAAAAATACCAAGCAATCGAAAATTAGGTACATAATTTATACAATTTTCATTTATAAATCAATTTTTTTCATTTATACAGGGTGTCCGAATATCTAACATAAAGTGAAATGATATGACAACAAGATAATGTTTGAAAATAATTAAAAGTCAATAGCAGCAAATATAATAATTATTATTATTAGACTCACTGTACACCCACCCGATGGGATTTACCATCGGCAACATTTCAGCATGTTAGTCAGTGTTAAGCTAGTGTTCCACCTAACATCTAGAATTTATAAAATTATAATTTTACGTTAAAATTATAATTTTATGGTAAAATTATTTTTTATGAGATGTTTCACCTAACATCTAGATTTTATAAGCCGATTATGCAAACTATAACCGATTGAGAGAACGACTACTAAATTATAAGAGAAAAAATTACGCCAAATGTCACTTTACAGAAAAAAAACTTATTTTTTGTATACTATTAATACACTTACTTAAAAAAAATAAAAAGGCAGTTCTTAAAAAACATTCATGGTCATTGTATAATTTAACATGTTACTAAATTTCGAGTTAGAATTTATTTTTTCATCAATAATTTTAGTAATTTTCATCAATAATGTTATGTAGTAAATTTTTTCATGAGTAATGTTCGTAATTTCCATCAATAAAGTTATGTAGTAAATATTTTCCTCAATAGTGTTCATTAATAATATCTGTTTGCTACATTTGATACATCAGTCACTTCTGTACATGAAATTTTTTAGTTCTCGCTATTTTGCATTTTAGGTGGGGGTTAAAGTGGAAAAGTAGAAAAATTTTTACTATTAAAATTATAATTTTATAACATATATATTTAAATATGTTGCACCTACGATTATACTAAAATTTAAGCCACGCCTCCCTAAAATTATAATTTTATAAAATCTAGATGTTAGGTGGAACATTAGCTTTACAGATTTATTAAATAAGATATTATTTACTTTTTCTACAATCTTAGTAGAAAGTAAACTTTTGTGCTCCACGAAGAGAGCGTAAAATCTGTATTTGCCGAAGACTCTATTTGCTGGGCAACAAAGTACTACTTTTCGCTTTAAAGAGGAAAAGTAATACTTTGTCGCTCGCTCAACGTATATTTAATCACAAATCGGGTGGGCGTTGTTGTGAAGAGAGCGTAAAATCTATATTTGCCGAAGACTCTAGTTGCCGAGCAACAAAGTACTACTTTTTGCTTTAAAGCGGAAAAGTAATACTTTGTCGCTCGCTTAACGTATATTTAATCACAAATCGGGTAGGCGTTGTTTATATTTTCTATGGCAACAAATAAACAGATTCTAAAATAATTATTTTTATCGTAATCAAGTGAAATATTAATTTTATTAAATTTCAAAATAATTACAAAATATACCTGCACCTCGAAATATTTCTGATGCTGCAAAAATTATAATATTAAATTAATATTAACGTCCATTATTACTTTTTCAAGTAACTATCTTTTAAATAAAAAATACATTTTATAAGATTGTAGAAAAAATTTTGTGTATAATCAAGCACATTCTCAATCGAGCGGCAATGTACGATTTTGCGCCCTTAATACACAAAAAACTATTAATAGCCATAGTAATATATTTTTATTGTATCTCTAACTTAAAAAATAACGAATTTTCATACAAATTTTCATTCCCTTTTTAACCCGCTTAGGGGATGAATTTTCAAAAATCCTTTCGTAATGCTCATCTACATTACATAGGGAACTTTTGTGCAAAATGTCATGCTTCTAAACGCAACGGTTTAAGCTGTGCGTTGTCTGTTAGTCAGTCAGTCAATCAGTGTTAGAGATTTATTGAGTATAGATATTAAATTAACAGATAATTCTTAGCAGCTGTATATCAACTCGTCGCATTTTTAAAAGGGTTCAAAAGAGTCAAGAGAAATATTGCTTATAATCTATTTTTCTCAACAAATATATTAGAATACAAAGACAAAGATAGATTCCAACTAAGGCGGTGTTGCATTAAACGCCTTCAGTTCACAGTCAAGCTCTACCCAGTTATATTTCCATTTAACAAAAAATATATTTTTATAATTAAATCCGCTGGATCTGGAGCGGTTAACCCACGAAGTGACCGAGCATGCTTAGGCCCTGGCACTTGCGGACCGGGAGGTCAAGAGTTTAAATCTCGCGGCCGGCTATACTCATGAATGTTTTCGGCAGTTTCCTGTTACAATTCCGCTGATGAAATAAAAATTTATCATGATAATGAAAAACAATTTCTTCCCCATATTTTCAAGTCAACAAGCCTTTCCCCATGTTAAATTCTCTAGGTTCCCACTTCTTTGAAACAGACTATAGGTATACTTAATATAATTTTCACAACCCACCCAATAGACAGGCGAGCTTGAGCGAGTGATGATAAGTATAGTAGGTATCAACTCGACCTCGTGAAGTTTGCCAGCTCTCAAACTATTATCTGTTTGTGACAATTGACAAGGGTCAAATAATGTTGTATGCGGTTTTGTTTATTGGGTGTGGTTGGGTTGCGTTGCGTTTTCATCGCAAAACGTTTCTTCACGTTTTATTGTACACATATTTCTGTCTCTCTCTCTTTCTGCCTCTCTTCTTCCGCCGTTTTGTACATTCGGTTAATTTACGATTTGTTACGAAACATTGTACCATATACGTAGGATTTTAATAATAATAATAATGTGATTTCTAAACTGTGCACTAACAATAAATACAAAAGGGAGAAAGTACCTCACTGTCAGTGGGGGGTAGTACATAGCTTCCTCGTACTGGTAACATACTTTTATGCAATGTTTAAAGTGATTTAGCACTTAAACTGCATTTTAGCTTAAATTTCGTATCGTATCGTATGATTAATATGCTATTTGAACGAGGAATAACTTTAAAACGAGGATAGGGTGAACTGTATCTTTTTAGCTGGCTATGAAACTATAGAAATCACGAAAAAGCTCACTGTGTAGTTTTTTCCTAATATCCAATCCTAACCCTAGCCCCAAAATACTCTTAAAATTTGAGCGAAATGCCAGTAAGTAATGGGAAATTATCGATATTTGATGGAACTTCAGGATAACGCTGTGGTTACTGTTATTTTCAAATTGCGATGAATTTCGTAGAGCATGATTTCGTAACCAAATTACACACATCTAAAAGATTCATCAAAAATGTTCGAATAGTTGAAAAATTAAATGCCACTTGCTGGGATCTTCGAACACAAAGACGGACGGGCGAAATTTCCGAAAAAAACGGAGATCGATCTGCGTTACTTCGGATATCCAATTATAATCGACACAATATTTTCTAGTATGGAAATATGTTTGAATGTTACTGTTGATTTACTTTAAGGAAAACCGATTCAAAAAAACTACAAAAAAGTAAAATTAATATGTTTAATAATTTTTCAGGTTTACCTTGCCGGTTAGGCTATGGCCATGAAATTTTTAATTATTATTTTCTTAATCTGACGTAATGGAGCTGCTTTAATATTTTCTTTCTTATTTGGGATCCCAAACTCTATAATAATAGACGAGAGTATAGGTGAAATTAACTCTAGTTAATTTGACCTATAATTAAACCTATATTTCGTGGAAAATAAATAAACTTTGTAAATTTCTATATTCCTTTTTTATGTTGAAAACAAAAAAAAAAAAAAACATTTCATGGCCCCACGCAGAAAAAAATTCTGTAGAAAATTTAGTAATTATACAAGTCACGTACAACTATTAATCGTGTTATAGTTCTCTTGACATATATGCATGAAGCTACAAAACGAAACGTACCTATTTCGTTCTTGTAAATATTTCTGTCCAATAAAACTTATATTTTCAGAGGTACAATTATGCTTGTCAAGGCGTAAATTTCTCACTATATCTATATCATATTTTTTTTTTTGGTAAAAAAGCGACAAATGGAGAAAAGAAATAGACAATTTGCCATTATAAAAAACACAATCTGTAACTTGCCGGCCGTAAGTATTTTTGTGTGCGTGTCGAAGAGTCATTGGTCGCATAATATGTTTTTGTTGAAATGTTTCATATGAACGTGACGAAAGTCGAATTATTTGTTGTTGTAATGGGTGACATATTTTTAATGATTTTTTGTTTTAAGTCGCCTTTTTTATTGTTTCTGTTTTATTTGTGGAAGAAAATGAACCAGGGGACATATTATTATTGATCTGATGGTGGACATTTTTGTTGCCTTATACGATTTACTTCCGGTAATGATTTTGTTCTGATTGGTTTTTTTTTTTCGTGAAGTGCTCTCGTAAGACCGATTATTGATAATAATGTAAGGTAATCGCATAAAAAAAGGTTATGAGTATCGGGAACTTATGGTTGAAAACTGTACGCGTATTTTACTAGATTTATTACCGTTTTTTTTTTTTTTTAATTTCTTCGAAAATACCACTTTTTCTATCTAATTTACTAATCCAATAGATCAAATCACTATATTGAGCCGTACTGTGGGCTGGATTATACATATTAATAAAATTTTCCCCTTAAGGACCCACAAAAAATAAAAAATATAAAAATTTGCTAGACCGGTTTCGACTACCTTGGTAGTCCTCTTCAGTAGCATAAAAGTAGTTTTCTAGTTTTATGATATTTCTGATTTTTTATATTTATGGTTATTTATTGTCTATGCTACGGAAGAGGACTACCAAGGTAGTCGAAACCGGTCTAGCGAATTTTTAAATTTTTTATTTTTTGTGGGTCCTTAAGAGGAAAATTGTATTATTATGTATAATCCAATAGATATTTTTGTATTAGACAATCAATTAGTCACGACAATAGCTATTTTCTAATCCAGGGGTGGCCAAACCAAATGAACTTGCGGGCCACTTTGGAAGCGCATCATAACTCCGCGGGCCGCATATAAAATTATGTGTTCCCATATATTATGAATTTTTTTTTAATACATTGATTTTCACTACCTTGGTCATTATAAAATGAATATATGTAATGAATCTCGCGGGCCCAAAAAAGTTCAAGGCGGGCCACATGCGGCCTGCGGGCCGCGGCTTGGCCACCCCTGTTCTAAACTATTTCGTAGATGTTATTATGTTGTTAGATAATTGTGGTGCAAGTTCATAGTTTGTTCTCGATCCAATCTCGATCCGGTAAAATATTCTTAAATGGAAAACAAATGTATGTTTATTCACACAACCAACACAAGTTCAGATTCAGTCCACTTACAATCCAATACCGATTCAGTCCAAAAAATATTTGGCTGGTGATCGAGTTTTTAATGTATTATATCGGTTTGTGGATACTTTTTAAATTAATTTTGAATTAATTAATTAATAGTTTTATACATTAAAAACGACTCATTATTCCGATTGCAATTAAATTCGTAGCAGCCCATCTAGGAACCAAAGTGTCGGCAACCTTTTTTGAATGACGGGCCATTTTAAAAAAAATTATTTTTAAGCGGGCCGCACAGTTAGATGTTTTATAATGTAGTATGTAGCTTAAGGAGGTTTTTTTTTTTGTTTAGCAAAATCAAAAATGGGACTTGGGTCCGGAACTATGATAGAAATAATTTGCTTTGAAGTCCCTATAGAAGTCGAAAATCACTAAAATTTATATATGTATATTTATGTGTCCGCGCGATAACTCTCGAACGAAAATTTCTGTTTTTACGAAATTTTGTGAAAATATTGGAAGTTCAAAATACCACACACGTCAATTGCCGGGAACAGTTTTTTAGGTATATGTCGGTATTTTTCGGAAGTTTTCTAGGTATTCGCATTGTTCTGGGTGATGATAGTTTAGTTAGTTAAAAGTTTTAAATTATTTACATATTTATGACACCAATAATATTTCGATGATATTTATTCAATGTAAGTTTATGAAATATTTTTCATATTTTTTTAAGTAATTGTATGTGTGTATTATTGGTTTTCATACATTTGCATTATTTAAATTTACTATTCCTTTTCTTTTATTAGTGTTAGATTCTTCTCCTAGAATAATTCTTATGTACTTCATAGTGTACGCTATGTTTAATGTATGTGGATAAAATTTAAATAATTCTTTTTAACCATTTTATTTCATTATCTACACATTTGATTACGCCCAATGGCCAGTTTCAATACCTTGATATCAGGTAACATTGTAAAGAAACATTTGTTTAAGTTAATGTCATTTTTCATACATATTTTGAGGTAAACAAATTTTAAATATTTGGTTAAGCGTATTTATGTATTTATTGATTGCATACATTTTTTTGATTGTAAAATTTTGATTGTCGAAATAATTCAATATTGCTTAAATTTTATAAATTATAAATTTTGTAAATATATCTTTTATTATTCATGCGGGAGAAGTAGTAACTTGGCGCACACATTTCTGTACGCAAAATAGCTGTTTGCCCACTGTACTCTTCCGGCATACTTTTTTACGTGTGGAAAGTAACTTTCCACACGCAAATTAACAATAAAACATGCAACATTTAATCAAAACACGCAAGGCCGCCTCTTAATTTTTCATTTAAGTGACAAAAAAATTCTAAAATTATTTTCCACCAAATGCTTAGCAACTAACGAATTTGCATGATTTTTTGATAAGTTGGCCACAGATTGCTGTATACAATAATAAAAATTGATATTTTACGGTTTTTCGTAAATTTCGACGGTTAGACAAAAAATTTTGTAAAACCCTTTCTTATCGAGCGCCTGCGGCTCAATAGGGACCTACATGCTAAATTTCAAGTTTGTAGGTATTATAGTTTTGGAGATTTCTTGATATATGAGTCAGTGTTATTTCGCTTTTATTATATAGATTTCAGCTTCTTATAATAACGTTAATAATTTTTCGATTTTCAAACAAAAGTTTTTGTATTTCAAAAGTGATTAGGTATAGTGAATGCTTCCACTACTTTAGCAATCTCGGAAGCAATATATTTTACGTAACAATTCTAGAAATTGTTTTACTAGACTTGCTGGTTATAGAGAAAACTTTTTTATCCAATGAAATAGAATTTATCAAACTTATTGTAGCTACTTTCGAAACGATTATTGAAATAAAGGAGAAATTATTTTCGCTGGGACTTCAAAACAATCAAAATTATCCCCTAATATATATAAAAAAATTGCAGTTAATATCTTTAGAAGCGTGGTTGATTCTTCTTGCAAACAAATAAGTGTTCTAAAATCTTTAAGAAAAAATTTGGGAGAAAGTTCTACTCACATTGCCAACTTCCTATTGGGTGTCGTTAAATACTAGAAACTACAACTGTACATAAATATTTTTTTTTCATTTCAGGGGACTCCTTCCCAGGCCCCCGATAGAGGCTTTGCCCCTTGCACCACACCAAGTGTTTCGCCTTTTGTACCTAAGTGTAGGGGCTCCATCCTTATCAAACAAATGATAGCATCATTTGTCCTCAAGATATGCGCGACAAAAAATATTTCACAAAAAGTATCTTATTTGTTTTTTTTCTTTTTTTTTTCTTTTTTACTTTTTAATAACTTACCGGCGTTAGCAATAATTTGCTGGCGTTTTTAACATTAAGACAAGACATGGTAAAAAATCTATATAATCTATGTTGTGTTAATTCCGTTTTTTACCACAAAAAACAAACCGCTAATCCGAATTTGCTGAAAACTTGACGCGGTCTTCATTTTTTAATTACGCATCTAGATATCATTATTTGTTCTCGAGAAATGCGAGAAAAAATTTCACCTACGAACTAACGAACGCACACACAGACATCACGCTTAAAAATGATAAATTCGGATTCTAGTGACAGCGATTCGTAAAATCGGACGCATTGCAATACTTCCAATGGGAAGTTAAAAAAAAATATATTCACTCAAAATTTCAATAACTTACTTGGTTCAGTTTTGTCGATTAACGCCTTCGCTTGGTTTAGGTACCTCGAATTATTTAAATTAAATCCAATTTTTAACTCTGTTCTACTTACGAAACCCTAAATTCAAAACGTTACGATTAGAACCGCTTTTAAAAAGTCGATGTTATATCAAATGTGCCTACAAATCTTTTTTAAATGAAACCCAAATCAATGAAACAGAAGTGATTTTCTTTCAACTAATAACTTACCGGAAATAATATCATGAATTTTTATTGGCCCTCTAATTCGACAATCGACCATTTCGTTTCTATTCAATTCTTATAACAACAATACATTCTACTATGCCACTCACTTTCACCTTTCCATTGTTGAGCCAATACTTTACCATGCTTCTATTATAGTTATTACCGAAAAAAATTACCGACACAAACGAATCCGAAAACGTTTCCCGACTCTATTTAATTTTGTCTACCATTTGAATGTTAAACGAAGATAACGGATTACAAAAGAAAGTTAAATTTTTTACTATTGTCTGCTTTGATGCTATATAATACCATTGTTTGTCTAAATATATGTATATATTGGTATGATCCGACGATAGAAATAAACTATATTTTGCATTGCATAAACTATAAAATAGTATAGTAGTCAATAAAGTTTGGTTTACTAGAACGTATGTCGTGTGTTAGATCATATATCTAAACAATATATTGAATCGTGAAACTATGACGTCTCTCGTTTTGTTTCTATAAAGTGTCTAGTAAAAAGTATTTTTAGTGTTCATATCACAACAGTTTATTGCTAAAGTAAAAAAGTATCACAAATTGATTTTTTTATTGGATATAAAAGAAAATTTTAATGTTTGTCCGATGTGTTCAATCATATATGTCGTATGTCTAAATCCACATTTATATGGTGGACTACTGTCTAAAATGAGCTGTAAAAAGCTGATGTTGTGCAAGATTTTGTGAAATAAGATGATGATATGAAATGTTAAAATTTGAAATAATACGTGCACTAAATCGAGGACAAGACAACCTTCGTTTCACAGACCCATTGCAGCCTGCGAAAAATTTCTGTTAGGTCAGGAAAAAAAATCGAGAAAAGCGAAATAGGTTTTAAAAATGAAAATATTTTTATAGAATTTACTCCATCTATTAAGAAAATCTTTGATCAAAATCTTCCCAGTTAGAAAATATGGTTGGTGTATTTTCTTTAACCCTAGAATCATACGTTGGTCTACGAGTCAAGTTAATCATACATCGGCGTCGTTTCGACGAATGGACTTTTTACGGGGTGTTTTAGAGTTTATTTGAAAAAAACATTTTTTTTTTACATAACAATACTATAAAAACGAACAAAATATTTAAAAAAATTGGATTTGGAAAAATTTCTTAATATAAATATGTATTAATTTTTTTAATCTTTTTATCAAAGCATATTTTCACTATAAAAATTAAAAAATAGAAAAATACATCAGTTGCATCATAAAAGATGTTTTTCAAATAATTAATTTATGAATTATTATGAGTCAGTGGACATGTGTGACTTTACAGAATGTGAAATTTCTCAGTCATAAATATTCCTTTAGATATGTAGTTATTTCCCCATTAAGCACATTTGTAAATTTTCTAAAATTTGTTAGTAATTTTTCGAATAAGATCTCAAAAAATAATAAAAATTAAAATATTTTCCACAAAATAAATTGTTAACCTTTTATTAAGTCGCTTGAAACGCAATTCTTTAGTTTTCGATTCAATATATTAAAACTTCAGTATTATGTCGTCTCTATAAGTCAAACAGCTGTAATCATCTTTAATATTATCATAATCATTGAATAAATTAATTATAACATCCATATCTTTAATAAATTTTAGAAAAATTAGAACACCTTTTATATGTGGAGTACAAAACTTTAAAAAAAAATATAGGTTAATCATACATCGTCGTCCTTTTGACGCACACTATTTCAGTATAAAAAAAACGACAATAGCTATAAACAAAATTTATACGTCTTGTGTGTTATAATAACAAATAAATTAGATAACAGAAGTTTCACAGCAAGCAGGTACCGACAAGTTGTAGTATTGGAGCAGGTAGAAAAGTTCGTTCGTCGTTTTGACGAGTGTGTATGATTCTAGGGTTAATTTTACTGGAGGCGAAAAAAACGTCTCAGTTCTTAATGGTACTGATTTTATTCTTACTTACACATTTAATGTTTCTATAGAAGCTGTAAACGTAAACTTTTGCCGACAAGGTTTTGTGGATTAATCTCTATTATTATTATGATGTTTTTAAGAACGAAAATTCAAAATTTTAATAAAACCAACTTACGAGGTTTTGCACATTAATTATATATATATATATATATATATATATATATATATATATATATATATATATATATATATATATATATAAAATATATATATATATATATACATATATATATATATATATATATATATATATATATACATATATATATATATATATATATATATATATATATATATATATATATATATATATATATATATATCGAATTACAGTTAAGAAATTACCGATAATTTCGAAAATTTTTTACATTTTTAAAAACAAATAGAAAAAAACTAACAAAAAGTAAAATCTATTCTAGCCCGGGTCATATAAAAGATTTCTTTATAGACATTTAGTCTGGAGATCACTATGCAGTTCCAACCATTTATGGTTTTCTGGTTCTTTTCTAAGAGCATAATTCACTCAATATTAACTACTTAGGAATTAAACTTTAGTTCACTCAAAACTTCGATATGGCCGGTAAAACAGTAATAAAATTATAACATTGCAAAAGGTATTTTATATATTTTAAAGTTTTTCTTAAAACAAAAAAAATTGATGGTATTGTGTAAGGTAAGTTTATTTAAAATTTTAACTACTTAAAAGAGATCTGTCATACATTAGTTAACAAAATATGTCAGACAGATTGATTCCTGAGTAAAATATATATAATTTGCAATAAAATATGTATATTTCAACGAGGTGTTAGGTAAGGTTAGTTTGCTGTTTATCTTCCAAAAAAATTTCAGAAATTTGTTCAAAAAAAATTTAACAAAAATTCAAGAGCCCTTTCGGGCATTTCCTATTTTCGGCGTTGTTTACTATCGATTTAGCTCTTTTGATTTGAAGTGTTTTATCAGGTATGATTTTGTGCTATGGGAGAAATCGGGAATATGACTTCGTATGTTGATAACACATTTAAAAAAAAAAAAGTTGGAAAGTAACAACACACGAAACATTTAATTTTCCGAAAATACAGGAAAACTTGTTAATATTTTGTTTGAGGTGCAAGGAATATTTTTTATTAAAAAAACTATAAATTATCGCATATCATATGCAGGTACATATTATATACGTATAAACAAAGATATATATCAGAAATTTTTCTCGAAAGAGTGCTGCATCACGATAATATATATAGCAAAAACAACAGAATAACTTTAAAAATATGATGCGCATTGCCTGTGTATCAAAAACATTTAAATACCATACCTAATTTCCTTCGATGATATGCACAACTAAAGCCAAAATTATTCCTGTCAACAGTAGAGCAATCGACAACTGGTAACCCATAAATCTACCCTAATATAATATTCGTCGCTCTGAAAGTTTCCATCTTGAGAATATGCAGCAGCGCACTGAATAAGGAGGAGTGCCACTTACAGGAATGGGAGTGATGCTACCGCACTCAACGATCGTATTGTATGCACTTCGTGATGTACATCAAATAAAAATATTGGATACGTTGCGATGCATCCATCGTACCCTAGGTACATCTGGGTGCTTGCAACAATGATGAACAGACATGCCATTTTTTCAAATCTATTCAAAATTTCTATATTTTACGTACAATATAGTTAGTATTGAGTGAAAAATGGGATATATAGAAGTATATATAAAAGCTATTTTTATTGAATATAGAAATTTCGATCGACTGTTTATATGTGTATTAGGTTTATGGTAGTCTAAATAAATGAACTTACAATTTTTCTTCAACGGCTTTATTATAGAGTATAAAATTCTCGGAAAATGATATACATGCTTCTCTTGCGGATACTGTACTTTGAATAGATACGTTTTATTTGTTCATTTGTAAAACTAGATTTTAAATTGAGTGATCTAAATTTTTATTTTTGTATTGGTAACCGCTAAATATATTTGACTTTTTTCTCATATAGTATTTGGGTATTTGTGTGGGACCTTTATACCCTCAAACCATCTTAATGGCTAGATGGATTTTAATCAATGAGGTGTCTGTCGATTCATCTGAACCGTGCGATGGTTACAGGCTAGATTTTTTTTATAAAATCAAAATAAGCTCTATTTAAGAATTACAGAACCTAAAAGTTGTTCTTTTAAATAATTAGAAAATGCATAAATTACCTTGATGAGCCGATATGAAACTAGGTTCAAAACCCTAGTAATCTTGATCTTAATCTTGTTTAAGAATCCTGGTCTTGGGCTTGAACCGATTTGATGTAACGTAAATATGTATATATTGTATAGATACGACGGTGTTGAATGTGTCGCGGTTAAGATGAACGTGCAAAGCCAAAAACAAAATATCGGAAAACGAATAATTATAAATTATTTTCAAACCGACTTCAAGATTAGATGGTTGGAACCACAGTCGATAACCAAAATTGTCTATTTACCATAAAATAATTTATGTCAGAAGGTTAACTTTGAAATAATCCTTACTAATATTATAAATGCGAAAGTGAGTTTGTTTGTTTGTTTGTTTGACTGGCTATCACGCCTCAACAGCTTAACCTATCAACTTGAAGCTTTGCACCGACGTTGCTTGCGGGCCAGAGACGGTTATAGGCTATTTTTTATTTCGGGAAAATATTTCATTCCCGAGGGAAAATGCAATAAATTATAACAGCTGACTATTAAAAAACGGATAAATGGTTTCAAACTTTGTATATTGCTAACAAAAGGGATGAGAAAGGACACAAACTACTTTATACCCCGGGAAATTTCCCGTGGGAAATTTCATTCCTGTGGAAAAATATATTTTAAATGAAACAAAAAATGAGTATAGACAAATATGACGATATACAGCCATAAACATCGATTATTTTTTATCCCGATAAAATATGTATTTAGAGGGAAATGTGTTTTAAACGAAACAATGAAATAAAAACTGACTATTAAAAAAAAAACATGATTGATTTCAAACTTTGCATATTGTTTACAGAGATGATGAGAAAGGACACAGACAACTTTCTATCCTGGGAAAGTATCTTACTCCCGTAGAAAGTCTTATTCCCGTGGGAAAATGTTATTTAAAACAGGATAAAAAAGAATCATTGATTTCATTTGAACTTGGCATGTTGTTAAAGGAATGTTATAGTCTGTTTTTTACCCGGGGAAAATACTGTATTTCTGTGGGAAAAGTCCAAAGAAAAAGTAGCAGTACTCGACGCGCAAGAGCAACGCGATGCAAGTACACATTATACGATTTAACTAGATGTCATAATTTCAAAAGCCACGCGAGCGAAGCCGCGGGTAATAGCTAGTATAAATATAAATAAGTAACTATATTTGATATTAGTTAAATCCATATTAAATGTGATTTCAATTGTTTTAATTATGTTCCCCATATATTTGTTTAATTTTAATAGTCTGAATAGGAGAGAAATTAGTTGAAAGGTAATAACAATGAAAGTAAAGTGAAGTTATTTTTATCTAATTCTTAGTGAATAGAAATATCAATTTTATCGGCAGTATGCACTTACAATTAGTATGTAAAATAAATATTTAGTTTTATTACTGTCAAAGAAGAAAATTCTTTCAAATTAAAATTTCTCAATATGCCATGCTGCTGCATTCTTACTATATCATATTATACTCAGTTGAACTTGATACAATTTTAAATAATACAAAATTAGACATTGAGAATGTTGACGACTAATCAGTAATGGTCAACGAACACGTAGCGTTAGCTTCACCTTAAAACTAATTCATATTTCATTAGAACCAAAGCGTTACTCTTTTCATAACTCTCTCGACCATTACAGATTTCGTTGCACTTTCATGCAGAGTTACTACTTTCGTTATAAATGTTTTCACTTCAAAAGTTTTTTGATTAAATACTAACAATAAGTATATTTAGGTCCGATCCACACTATAGTGCCGATATCGATACGCTCTCGCTCCACTCTCGCTCCGATATAATCTTGTTGTGTTCACATTACAGTGCTGATACCATGCTGGCACCTATTCGTTATTCATTCGCATTATAATGCCGCTCTAGGTACGCTCCTAGTTCGATACAAACACCTCTTCATAACAACTGAATGCAAGCGGAGCGGAGTTGAGTAAAAAAATTGTTTACACTATAGGTACCTACAAATCATAGTAAATCTGATATCGCTCCGATAAAATATTACCTGTGTGGTATTTGTATTGGAGCGGGACTGAACCGCAACTGATATCGGAGCGGTATCGGAACGATGATGTGAATACACTCATTGCTTCTTGTGTAAAAATATTTTATTGAATCGGGAGCGTAGCGATATCGTACCGAAAGTGGAGCACTAGTGTGGATCGGCCCTTATAGTTCCAGTCATACCATTAAAAAGCCCCACAAGCCGCCGCCACTGATCACAGGTAATTTAGTAACTGTTGTTTGTTTATATACCTAACACCAACACCTCTGCTGCATGACGGAAAATTAACATTACGGTCAAACGCCACTAACTTTTCTAATATATATATGACATGTTTGTTTGTTTAGCTAAATTATATTCTAGAATAAATTTTTCTCATAAATTAAGTGGTTCGCTGGTAAGTTTGCTTACATTTTCATGTAACTTGGAGTTCAGTACCTAGTACCGTTAACATTGTTTACATGTAAGTTGATACTTTTTGGAAAGTAGGTATATTATAATGAGTTTACTAATTAAATTCGTGTAATTAAATATACATAGACCAGTTTCACAGCTCTAGATATAATTAGCTTTTATATTTAATATTATTATATTAAATTATAAGAAGGATGTTATAAGAAGGATGGAACTTTAAAAAAAAAAATGATGAAATTCGATGTTGGAATCAACAAAAAACGATAATTGTTCGAATGAATTGTTCGAAATAAAATACAATACAGGGCAAAGTAGGCGTCCTCTTATAGGAAATCGAAAGTTTTTATTATACTTGTACAGTGAACAGATAAATAGGTTAATAAGTCCACACGCAGATACTATGTTAGCATCAATAAACCATCTGAGCGTCACTGCTGGCAGCCTTTATTTAGAAAAAAGGTTTTTTCTACAACCAACTACTATGAACTCTCTTATTTACTGTATAAAATACTCTTCATGTAAGCTATGTTTTACGCTAGGCTGTACAAAATTTTTTACTTTACACACGATTGTGTGCAAATAAACACAGCTTACTACACTTTTATTAATCTTTATACAGTACATTGTGTTAAAATCTGTACAAAATTATCAACTAACAACTTTATTTATTGTTAATTTCATACTAGTCGTAGATAAAGTGTAATACGGAACTTGGTTGAAAGATATATATTACACACTCGTGCAGTTACGCAGTCACTGCTGCGCGACTCTTGCGCAACTTTTTCACTTGTGTGTTGTATGTAATTTACAAACTCAATTACCTAATATGCTATTTTTCAACTTAAAAAAAAGAGCACTAAAATAGTTTCAGTTTGACACTAAAAATTCTTAAATTTTATAAAGATTCAATTGTAACTTTATTAAATATTAAATGTAGCGCATATATTCAAATGCCATAATCCTGAAAAATTAATGAAATTAATAGGGGAGACTGGAGCTAAATGGTAAATCTAAAGCTAAATGGAAAATTGGTTCGCTTTCTTTTAAGCGCAATTAAAAGAAAGCGAACAATATTATTAAGCACAAGAAAATCATCTTCTTATGTCACTGGCGCACTTCAGGCTAATATTAATTTATTTTTATCAATCAAATTTTGTAAAATTCATTACATTTTCATCTTCTTCATTTAATTAAATGTAAAATTAAATTTTCGGAAAAATTTTAAAAATAAAATGTCCCTCGTCTAGCACACAAAATTAAATTAAATCAATACAACTATGTTATGTGAAGATAAAAAATTCTTATCCAATCTCTATTTTCTTGTTTTTATTAAATTGGTCTGATCGAGATAAAATATTTATAATTACATTTGAGAACTTCTAACTTTAATTATATACCATGCACTATACTTACGTCCTATTATGTACATTATTCTTACTAAAAGTTCGACTACAAGTTTAATATTAAATTTTATAAATGGAAAGAATTCCACTTAATAGAAAATATAATTTTTTTTTTATTTGTTGCAAACATTTTTTTAAAACATAATGTTTATTTTCTATTGAATCGAAGTAATGCAGTTTATATATGTATAAATGACCGTATACAGTATATTTCATATTTAAACATCAATTTAAATGTACACATAACAAAGAAATGAAAAGTTGATTTGAACAGTTGATGAAAATATTTGACTTTTAAGAGCCAAATGTTTTTGCTTATTAAATAATAATAAAAAAATCGTGCTCACTCAATTAGGATTCCGCATAATGAGCAGTCAATAGACCAAACTTTTGCATATTATTTAAAATATTATATTTTTTTTTAACAACTGTTACACTATCGAAAAGAAACTGCAGCTTTCCTGTAATCTGTGACTTCATAATTATCTACTAATCCTACAAATATCAAATTTTAGCTTTTACCTACCAAAATTATTTAAAAAAATGTGTTTAGAATTTTTGAAGATAACTCTTTCAAAATAATGACACCTCATACAGTATATTAATTAAAACTTTTTTTGGGATCCAAGGTGATCCCGTTCTAAAGAATTGAAAACGTGAGTGGATGAAGGTATTATGTAACATTTTTTTTCGAAAAGGCATTTTTTGAAAAATTTTTGAATATTCTATGCTGAAGTATCATATATTACAATTTGATTTCATTAAGCCCAATAGTTTTGTAGAAATTTAATAATAAACATGTGCTGCATGGGAAGTATGTATATGTAAATAAAAGCTTTCAAACCTACTATTATAAAATTATAAAAATGTTACATAACACCTTCATCCATTCATATCTTCAATTGTCGCTAATTATTATTGACTGGTGTTATATGTAAGCGTTATCAAGGCCTAACATCATGCCAAATTTCAAATTTTTACATTACATAATTTTTGAGAAAAACCTCTGTAACCGGCGAACGGATGAATAGAACTGATAATAGTTCTACTTTGAGTTACTTTGCTTTATCAAATTCAATAGACTTCAGAAAAATTGGATTATCTGATGAAATTTTTCCTATTTCTAATAAAAAAAAAGTTGGGTTGTGTCTTGATTGAGTAGATTTCTATGTATTTGCATATTTAATTGGGTATTTAACAGTATCAAGGAAAAATTTGTATACAACAATGTTATATTATGTTGATACACATATAACACTGAATGTTTGACATTGAGCGTTTAACTAACTGAATGACTCAAGTTTAAAAATATATTAGCGTATACAGTGATATTAAATAATCTACGAGAAGTTGATATATTAAAAGTTAGTCCATACAAAAGTTATTCCAGATTGGATATTTCAATTTTTCTTTCATTTTGCTAATATTATCGTTCGGCCAACAAATAAATGTAATAAAATTTGCACATTAACTATTTTTCTACAAAAAATTACTTGTAAAATATAATTTTACTAGCCGTATACCCACCCGATGGGATTTGACCCAGTGTCAAAGGTTTATTAAAAACTAGCCGTACCCGTGACGTTGTCCACGCGAAACGTTGAGTAGTTTCATTTTCAAATTTGTAGTTTCTTGCAACACAAAATGCATTAAATTGTCTCGAAATTGACAATTGTGTATTTATTGCATTTTTCGGTACACAATTAGCAACATTTTTTTTGATTTAAAATTCAGAAAAATTTCCAAACTACAAAATTTATTTACAATTTTTGTTACTATAGTTATGAAATTTTTTATGAAATATGTAAATTGGCGTAATGTGTGTAGATGCTCAAAATAGTTTTTCCATTTTCCCGTGGGAATGAGACATTTTCCCGGAACAAAAAGTATCTTAGATGTTGACCCAGATAATAAGTTATCATCGCACCAAATTTCATTAAAATCCGTCCAGTAGTTTTTACGTAATGCGTGAACAGACAAACAGACAGACAGAGACAGATTTACAGTTTTATATAAATTTCAATTCAACTATTCATAGGCCAAAAAAAATGAAATAAACTTAATCCATTATAGTTAGATATATTTACAGTAAGGAAAATTAAAATTTTTGTTACTTTCGAATCATCCCAATAATTTGCATATCAAAACAATATTTATTCTAATGATAACTAGTTAGTAATTCTGTGTCTGTAGTACTGCATTGCCGCTGTTCTATAATATTATAAAAATTATTTTTATTAATATCCTTCTGCAGTTCAACCATTTTAATAAATATTTTTATAACAGTATAACACATACTAACGCCTGTACAGCATATTTGAATTTAACTGAAAACTATTAACATTCTTAAAAATATATTTTTAATTACTACTAAAACATGTAGAATATTATAAAATAAAAATTACTAGGTATGACCCGTTGACCTACATGTTTTAAATTATTTCAGATTATTATTAAAATTTTTAAATTTCTTAAATTATACTGGGTGGGCCAAATAAGCCCTACCAATGTTAAACACAAATAACTTTTTATTTTTTCATATAATTATTTTTTTCCTTTTGTAGGTTATAACTGAATTCTTGGGAATTTATTATGGAACCATACAGTACAAGACAACGGGTTAAAATTATCGATTTTTTCTATTCTTATCAACGATCAATTGTTATGACGGAGCGTAAATATGGACAATATTTTAATTCAAGATCGTCCAAATCTTTAAATATCGTAGTCGTTGTTGGTGGTCTTGCGGTAGCAGTATTTGCACAATAGGGTATTCTCCAAATTTTTGAAAACTGCTTATATCTAAAGATTAGGACGAACGATGTGTAAAGATTGGAACGATCTTGAATTAAAATATTGTCGATATTTACGCTCCGTCTTAACAATTGATCGTTGACAAGAATAGATAAAATCGATAATTTTAACCCGTTGTCTTGTACTGTATGGTTCCGTAATAAATTTCCAAGAATTCAGTTATAACCTACAAAAAGAAAAAAATAATTATAGCAAAAAATAAAAAAGTTATTTGTGCTTAACATTGGTAGGTCTTATTTGGCCCACCCAGTACTAAAAAAAATTCGGATTATTTCGTTGATTTTGTGATTGTCGTCACCCGGATCGCCAATAAATTACCGAAACAACTTCCATGGATTCTGATATTTGTCTAATGAATAATATCACGACATTTAAATTTTTATTTTCATTAATAATTTTTCTTGCTATTATGCCTAATGCTGTTAGAAAACCTAATCAGTAACACTATATTAATTACGTAACATTTCTGTTGCACGAACCAGGGTCGTAACAACTAAAAATCTCAGGGGGTTAAAAAATTTAAATAATCCTATTTTTTGAAAACGCAATTCTCCGATAACATTGGAAAAGACCATTAAAAATTTTACTTTTTAATATAAATAAAATAAATTTAAGGAAAATTTACGTAATTTTATGAGGGGTTCATGTAGTTTTGGAGGGTGAAGAGTTCGCACCCCTTGAACCGCCCCAGTTGTCGCGCCCCTAAGACGAATAAATTAGTATATTACTTATCGTCTAAAAGGAACACATTTATCAGATTTTTTGCAGCAATCTAATGTCTTAGTAGGAACAAAATTAAACTACCTAAATCCTATCTAATCCATCAATATTGTTGCTTCTTCATGTTACACCTTATGCATTTATAATTACATTTAGAATTTAGGTTATGTATTGTTAAAGTATTACGTGCAAGCAATTACTTTTGAACCATGTGAATGTTAATTGAAAGACGATATAACTTCCATAGCGTTAGTAATTTACGAAACAATAAGGTAATTCATATTATTCAAAATATTTGGATAATACTTAGAGAATACACATTATTAAATATATGCATTATATATATATATATATATATATATATATATATATATATATATATATATATATGTAATAAGGTACCTAAGGCAATTAAGGCCCACCTAAGCAAAATATGCTTATTATTTATATATCTTATAAAATATCAAAAATATAGTATTTAATTATAAAAATTTACTTATTTTTTGATAAAAATTCCTAAAAAAATTAATGAATTTGTAATTATACAAGTCAAAAATTTGATTCTAAAAAGTATCTGCAATTGGGCCTTATTTCCGACTGGTGTAGAAAATAAGGCCCACCTATTACAACTGCCTGAAATAGTACATCTATTATTTTTTTGGGGGATTTTAATTACTTTAAGAATAACTTGAACTTGAAAATACTTTAAGAATAACTTGAACTTATATATCAAAATATTTTGTTATTTTTACACATTCAAAAAAGTTTCGAAAATCCTTGAATCCCGCTTGACTGCGTGACTGTTATTGAAAACAACAATAAAAAAAATTATCTAAGTCATTATTTTTAATTTTTAATTTTTTTATCATATTTTTCGCATAAGTCAAGTACTAGGTGTTTGAATATATTAAGTCGAAACAAATAAATATTAAATCTAAGAGTTCTTCTTAGAATTCCGAATCTCCTTGCAACCTCTCTTTGATTGCCATGTCGAGTGACATATCTTAAGGCTGATGCCAGTGCTTCCTCAGACCACAACGCTCTCTTCTTTTTATCAGCCATACTTCCAAACACTAAGGAATAAAAATAAAAATTCGACCAAACCAACTAAAACTGATCTGGCATCATTAAACAAATGCAACAAATAAATCAAAATTAAATGTACTTAGTTTTTTTTCCTTTTTCCTTTTTGTTATTTTTATATTAGAGTAACTATAGTAATTTAAGGTTGTGCGCCTAATTTTGCTTCATTTGTTAATCACTTCAGACCTGTTTTAATTGATTTGACTTTGTAGTGTTTGATTTTAATTGTGTTGGTAATAAAGCCCAAACAAAATTTGCATGGGCCTTATTATCAACATGTCAATATTTATGCTTATATACATTTTATATAAATACTTTAGAAATAAACTAAATTAATTGATGTAAAACTTAAAGAATATTAATTTTTTTCAATTTTGATAACAATTTGAAAGAAACATACCTTTCAAAAATCATTAATATAACACTCACAATGTGCACAATTTTTATATCAACGAACGAAAATGTAACCTCTAAATTTGTTTGTTAAAATATGACATGAGTTTGTTACTCTGAGTAGCTCAACTTTTGTATCTGGTATTGAAATGATTGAAAGTTCATTTTAAACTTGTTGATAAGTTAGAGAACTTTTCTTGGTAAGAAATATAGCTAATGGGCCTTATTACCCGCTGGGCCTTAAATGCCTTAGGTACCTTATAATGTATGTATATAGAAACAAACATGAAAACTAGTAATACTTACATACAACCGACCCTCCTTTAACACTGTCATCGCAGCTTTATTACGCCTTTTAAAACGTAACTACCATTTACAGTAGCCGTCCAAGTTAGTCACTTCCGAGATAGTCACACTTCGAGTGAAATTGAAATACACATACGTCATCCACATACTATGTTTGCTCTTGTCTATACGCACATATGCGTCACATTTAATACTTGCATACGCACTACATAATGTGTGTCGTGTGTGATACGTATGTACGTATATTAGTCTAGAGTGAAGACACTGGTCCGCACAAACGAGATCACACATTTTTTATAATGGGCTCTAGTACATACTACGTCGTCAAAAGTATGGTAACACCTTGACCCAAGGGGGTGCCTACACTTTTGACGCGGCACTGTACTTAATGTCGTGATACACTGCCGTGTCAAAAGTGTGGGACCCCCCTGGGTTAAGGTGTCGCCATACTTTTGACGACGTAGTGTGTGCTAGAACCCACTATAAAAAATTGGGAACGAGTTTGTGCGGACCAATGTCCTCACTATTCATGCTAATTTAAATAATAAATATTTGTAATGTTGTCTTTTTCTAAAAATTCAAATATGTGACGTAATTATGATGTAGATGGCGAATTGCGCAAAAAAAGCTTATTTTGGTTTCAAATGTAGTGTACCTTTCTCTGTCTACTTTGACTTGAACATAATTTTTTATAATAATATTGTTGAGAAAATTCTAATTTGTTATGTTAACTAAACATTTACTCCACCTCAAGGATGTCTATGACTTCCAAGATAGTCACTAGAGAAACATTTGTGTGACTATATTGGACGGCTACTGTATTAGTGCCACGTATGTATTTAGAGTGCTTACAAGATCATAATATGTAGTTTCCATATAACGCGGTTTTTATCTCTTCCACGGTTTTTTATTATGCTTTAATTATTTTCATGGAAAATATAAAAAGTAGTTTATGATTTTCTTACAATATCCGATTTGCTTGTTTCGCGGTACAAATTAATCGAGTTACAGGAGGGTGGACTGTATATGAAGCTATTGTACACATGCAGGTTTTATATCGTACAATCAATTATCAAAAGTTGTTAATCGCTTTTTCAATCTCTCGCATTCCATTATTTTTATACCTAATTTTAAATACAATTGAGCATGTCATCTTTAAAGAATTAAATAATTCTTTTATCCGAAACAAATCAATCTTTCTAAAAACAAACTGCAAATTTAAAATTTACGCAAGTGCAATAATGAAAGAGTTAGAGCCAAGAAAACGGAAATTATTTAAATTCATAAGTGATGAATCACGATTAAATTTAAGTCAAATCGACTTTTTCTCTATAAATAAGTCAGTCAAAGTAACATTTGATTCATTGTTTTTGAAAAATGACTGTATAATATAGGTAGTTAAATTTACTTACATGTTAGGTATTGAATAACGCTTGGTAACTTCGTACATATATTAAATTTAACGAAACAAAAAGCATTAATATTGCAGGTAGCTTCTTGTACTGGATGTTTCTGTATATAATATTATATTTGACATTGAAATTAAATAGAATGCAATAAGGGTTGATCATATTTGTAATACATAAGGTAAAAACAGTAACCAGATACATATATAAAAACCATCCTGCTGAGGTTCCGGGGTAAAAAGTTATTAATTTTATTTGGAAAGTAACATGGAAAACAAGGAAATAGTCTGACCAAACTTACTAAAAGTCGTTTCTTGCGAATCAATATCAAATAAGCATAAAAATAGCTTACCAGTTTAAAATGATTTTTATTAGATTTATAATGTAAATCAAAATTAAGATGCTAGGCACATTTGCATTAAGGAAAAATAGCAGACTTTCACTATTCACTTTTCCAGTCTAAATTTAAATTTATTCACATAAATTTTTTAACTATCAAGTAGTTTTTGCTGTTTTAAAAATGTTGAAAAACAAAAGTCAACACGATTTCTAGGCACCTCAAAACAAATTTCTATCCTAGTCCCGGACTCAAGTCTGACCACGATAATGGCTGTAATAGCTGAATATTCCATCCTAAAATTCGTTAAAAACTCTTGATCAAAATAAAATATAGCTTTCGAATTTGTCGTAGCCTAACAGAGAGTGCTCTTATTATAAAAACAGATACCTACTTCTTTTTAAATTTTCTTATTAATAGATTAAAGAGAGAAAAATAAATAAATTTTCTGGATACTGTATCAACATTAGAATGTCTATAAATAGGTGTACGCATTTTTCATCATAGATTTCACGTAGATATTTCCTAAGACAGGTGTTTGTTGGTATTTCCTTAATTGATGTTAAGTTTTCTGTATCATATTCAATTTATTATGCATTCAACATGGTGGAATGTTTGGAGTTGGTAATTAGATATAGGATACACTAGAATGTATGTGGTATATAAGCTCCATAATTAGATAGATAACATACGATATATACGAATAGGTATTTAAATAATTTCAATTAGTGCATTTACCTATACCTACATATTTGAAAATGTGTAATTTACCAGATAATTAATTAACATGCTTCGTTCTTACAATTTAATAGCTTATGTATGCTATTTCCTTAAGTGATATGTTCCTTAGGGAGAGGGTAAGGTTAATTCGTACAAAAAAAGGCATGTTTTTGTTATTTTTTTGTGACGACACAGTTAAAATCTCTTTATTAAAACCAGTGGTACATTAAAGTATAACAGTCGAAGAATATTGTATAAAATTTTCACGAAGAAATATTAAAAAATACACTAATGGCAGCAATTATTCGAACGTATCTCGGAAAAAAGTTGGCTCCTCATAACTTGGTGCTGGATCATCCGAAATAAAAAAATTAAAGTTTATTCGTTAGATAATAGTATTCCTCAGGTAACGCTGGGAGGGATTTTCGAAATTTCAATTTTTCACTTTTTTGGAACACTTAGAACGGAAAAACACGATGTTTGCGAAAAAAAAAATGGCTAATTTGTTATTGTAAAATAAAAATTATTAACAAATTTGAAAAAACTCTCCAGCGTTACCTCGTAAATTATGTACAGAAATAGTGTTCAAAATTTCAAATGGATCGATGCTGTAGTTTTGAAGTTATGAGGGGCACCGACTTTGAAAATGTGAACTGTGGGGAAAACGTTTTAAAGTGTTGGACACTTAAAAATTCTTGTATAAAACTGATATAGAATACTTACTGCTAAACTAAATTTTGTATCCTACACTGACAAAATATACAGTAGAGGTGTAAACACGCTAGTACTTCCATTGAAATTTCTATAATATAACTGAGAGAGAGAGATATATAGAGAGCGAAACATCTGCCAGGTAACAACAAAAATGCTTATAACTTCGTCAGTTTTGCTCCAATCAACTTGAAATTTTGAGACAATATTCTTGAGATATTATGCATTCAGTTAAAAAAATTAAAAAAAAATGCAAAAAAATTATTTTAATACCTTACCCTGCCCTTAAGGGGAGAAATATTACTTTAGATCGGCAAAATTAAGGCTAGTTCGGAGTCTCATAAGAATACTGTATTTTTTTCACTTTTACCATGCAAAAAAATTAGGACAGATATTTACAGCAAAAAACAAATGGTCGAAACATTTCATTGGTCATTTCATTGCAGGTAAACACGATAAAACGAAACAAAAATTCGTATTGGTATACCCAACAATTGTGAAGATTCCCAATAATTGTGAAGATCGTTGTCAAACCGAACGTGAAAGACAAAATGGACCCACTACTGGTACAGATTTTGTAGCTGGAACCTCCTTCTTTACCTGATCTTCATTGCCCTTTGAACGTGTTCTCGAATTCCATATTTTTTCAATTAATTGAAATAAATTCTGCAAACAAAGAAAGAAAATTCAAGCATTTTGGAGCCAATTAATTTTGATTAACTATTGCAAATATAATAAGTAATATCTTGTATAATAAACTACAATGAATTTTCTTTCGCATGAAAAGTAAAATCAATTTCATAATGAAACTTACCTCTTTATAAAAGGAATCGAGCTCGAATTTGTAGGGTTATCAAGTCGGCGTCATTTTGGCTCCGGTTCAGTTGATGCAGTTTCTGGATCATCACAATCTACCAATGGAGTTGATACTCGTGAAGGAGTTGATGTATTTGATGATGAAATTGATGGAGAAGAATTTGCTATATGAAATTAAAATGTATTTTTTTCAGATATCATATAACTACTTTAAAATCAAATAATACAATAGTAAATGACGTATGAAAAACGAGTATGAGCAATTAATTTAAGGTTATGAGTGATCACTTTCTCAATAGCATAGGTATGAAATGCATTTATGAATGTATATATTATATACTTTAAAAAAAATTGTTTTTAATTAAAGTCAATATCCAGGATCTATGTAAATAAAACCAATTTAATTTTGAAATATTCTATCTTCTGTACATACGTATGCTTTCGTTGAACGCAGAATGTCGAACGATGCTATTACTATACCCCCGCTCATAGGTGAAACAGTAAAAGCGTGGGATATTCTTTTGTCGAATTAACTACACTTAAAAAGTGTTAATTCTACACGCTAAAAGTATTACTAAATATAAATAACACTAGTTTTGTGTACGTATGACACAATTTTTTTTGTTGAAACACACAAAAAACAGCGTACTTATGACTCTTTTCCTTTACACAAAGATTGTGTTACTTTTTTGTTGCTCAAAATAGATTAACATTTTTATTCTGTTAAATCGAAACTTGTGTTAATATTTTCATTTAACACAAACGTTAAATGTTACATTGACACAGGGTTGTGTTACCTTATTTAACACAAAAATTTTAACCACTAGTTTTTTGTTTTTGTTTTACGCAAAACACAAATTTTTTTACTGTGTAGGCATAGTATTCAGAATATTTTTATCTTACTTTGGTCAACCTTTTAAAAACTTCGCTATTTTTTTGCTACGACACGACGTACTTTTTACGAGTGTCGTTTAAAATACATCCTTTTTTTGTAAAATTTTTTCAACCTTCTCCCAAATTGCGTGGACTAGCTTTATAGAAGGATGGACATAATGAAACCAATATCTTCTATTTCATAGCTTTTCTTTATTAAAATTGCCAAAATATTTTCGATATATTTAATATCATCTTCAGTGGCTAAACATCAAAAAAAAAAAAAAAAAAAAAAAAAATTTTTACAACGTAATAATAAACAATAACATCATTTTTATATATTTACAATTCTTCGTTAACTTATACTATTATTTTTTAGGTTATAAGCTACATATTGGATAGGAAGATTATTTATTTATTTTTGTAAAAACAACAAGAATTTGTGATTTAGTTGATATATAGGAAATTTTATGTTTGGAAGAATATCTATTTGTGTTAACGAAACAAACAAAACCTATTTTTTAATATTAGCGGATTTGAGACAGGACAAACTGAAACGGTATGTATATTAAAATGTTAAAAAAATTTTTTTTTTATAATCTTACTCACCAGAAATTATCTAAATTTCAGATTGTCATTCTTGGATAACAACCAACCATACCAACAATCCATTAGACTAGTTTTTTTGCATTTCACATGGAAATTTGTCAATCGAAAAAATTTTTTATAAAATAATTGCTTTAATTTAAAACAATTAAAAAAGTCAAACATATTTAAAATGTAAAATCAAAAAAAAATTTCAAGAGAATTTTTTTAAATTATCACAGTTTGTACAATGTACTCCTCAAGTACATTGTTATTGGTATGGTAGCACAGTGCTCAACTGAACTAAATTTGTAAATTTTTTGTTTAAAGATAAATTTCTCGAAAATTCTAGACAAAATTAGTCCGGTCTCAATTTACATATTGGTATGTGTTTACCCGCGTCGAAATATTAAACCTGCATTAAACCTACAATACTGCTTTTAATTGAATTAAATAGGGTTAAAGTAGTTTCAGAATTACATGTAAAAAAAGCCTACATTAAGCCTACATGTTGTCGCAAAATGACAGATTCTCCACTTATAGTGTCAAAGTAGTATCTCTACTGACCCTACAATACTGCTCCTTGACCCTTAAAATCAGGTGTTGTGAGGCTGAAAAGAGGTTCTTAATCGTATACATACAATACACACACATACGTACATACGCATCCATCCATACACTCATAGAAGCATACATTCATACATACATACACATATACATGATAGGGTTTTAAAATGAATGCAAAAGTATTTTATTATTTTACTGTTTATTAATTTTAAGTTTATACATTAATCACAATAAAAATTAAAATTTTGACCTATGTATTACAATATTTTAAACACTATTTCTATGGTAATATTTTTTTTTTATATAATTTTTTTAACAATAACATTCTATGTATATTTGACAATTAATTTAATTGTTTGATTCTTGCTAATAAAATATAAACAATTAAAATAAACGAAGCAATTTTCGAAGTGGAAAAAGTTAATTTACCTGAGAACGAAATTAAAAATATACATAATATATGCCATTTGTTTATTGTTTGTAAAATTTTGATGGCGCCAATTTTAAGAAAAGATATTGAAGGAGCAAAGAAATTGCTGTTTATGTTATAAATTTAATTTTTAATGTAACTCTAATTAATAGTAATCACGGAGAAAAAGTTAATGTCTTTACTTTAATAATGACAAGATATTTAGCAAAAAGTTCATATAAACAAAACATTGTTAACAATTATTACGATGTAACGTTTTTTCAATTTTTTCATAATTTTCACTTTTAGTTCATCTCAGTTTCTTCATATAAACACAAAATTTTAATTTTTCACCTCACACCTGAATTGTAGGATTTGTTTATCAGGTTAAAATTAAAATTTACACTTATTATTTAATCAATTTGAATTATCAAATGATTTACGCAAAACTTTGTTAAGTTCTTTACATTTAAATTGATAAAAATTAAAGAAATAATTATTATACAGATTTGAAAATAACACTGATACACTTTAGTAAATTCGTTTTAAATAAATCACTTAATAATTTGTTTAAAATACTTAAATTTTCGTATATAGACTTCTTCAAACGTATTAATTACATTTACGCGTCATATAGTCTGTCGGCCATCTTGGCTTTATTATTCTCTTCGTCGTGTGGCTCGTAAAGTCTCGTTTATGTTCGTTGTTCGTCTTTGTCATTAAACGTTCCTGCGTATTATTTAAATCGTACATCACTGTTTAAATTTTAAATCCGACATATATGTACAGTGTCTTTCATGAATTTCACACCATATGGGAAACTTTTTACTATTAATTTTTTTAAAAACTATTTTAGTGAAGTTAGTTGGGGCATCAGTTGAAATGAAAAAATAGCTAAACACATCTTACTTCCGCTTACTATTTGGCGGGAAACCGGAAATTTCGTGAATTATTAAAAATGGTAATAATTTGAAAGTTGTTGGTCATTTCCTGATTAAATTTTAGCATCATATCAAATTTAAGTGTAGTAAACATATTCCGATAGCTAAATATTATAGTCTGCAAGAATAAAGCTCAAAGATCTGTTTTTCGAAAATACGGCTTTAAGTAGCCCTAGATACAAAAAATTTTACGAATTCTAGCAAAATACAAATCATACCTTTCTTTGAGATCTGTTTATTCATAAAATCACAATTGTCATCAATGAAATGAGATTTGCGTAACGAGTATTTTGACTACTAACTGCAAAGAAAATAAAGAAATAACAATTATTCATGCTTGTTAAAATTCCAATATTACAGAGCGTGTCTTTTTGTGGCCAAGTTAATTTTTTTTATTGAAAGATCGATGTCTGTAGCAATATTTTGATGATAATTGTGATTTTATGAATACGCAGATCTCAACGAATGTTATAAATTTTATTTTGCTAGAATTCGTACAATTATTTTGAATTTAGGGTCAGTTAAATTCGTATTTTGGAAAAGCGGATTTTTGGGCTTTATTTTTGCAAACTGTGATATTTAGCTTTCGGAATATATTTACTATGCCTAATTTTGATACAATGCCAAAATTTCATCAGGAGGTAATCAATAACTTTCAAATGATTATTATTTTTCATAATTCACAAATTTGAAATTTCCGGTTTCCTGTCAAATATTAAGCGGGCGGTAAGATGTGTTTAGCTAGTATCTCATGTAAACTGATGCACCAACTAAGCCCACTAGGATATTTTTCAAGGAATCAATAATAAAAATTTTTCCCATATCATGCGTACTTTATGAGAGACACTGTATATATGTACTTATATTATTTTTGTCCATATATTTTTTTAAACTAATAAAATGTTTTGAGACTACATCGAACCTGTTCAGAACTAATATTTAATTGTTTATAAAGTGTTAAATAGCATTAAGATAGGTTTGTGGACGGTTAAGTAGCTTCAATGTAGGGTTATTATTTGTAAACATTGTTTTTGTAGGTTCATTGAGAGTCGATATAGGTTCACTTAGGGTGAATATAGGCTCATTTAGGTGTTAGAAGGGTCAATGCAGTATCAAAATCTTGACTCGGGTATTGTTTATGTTTTTTGATTACAATGTATTATATAAGCATCTTTTGGAAATATTGTTTATTGATTTCTATTATTATTATTATTTTATTTTTTTAATAATCGGTAAATAGGCATTATCTAGAGCTAATGATTCTATCTGCTTGTTGCAATTTTTTGATTCATTCAGTTTTATGTAAAAACCTTCACTTAATAATCTTTTTTGGTATTTATTTTTTCGATTGACAAATTTCCATGTGAAATGCAAAAAAACTAGTCTAATGGATTGTTGGTATGGTTGGTTGTTATCCAAGAATGACAATCTGAAATTTAGATAATTTCTGGTGAGTAAGATTATAAAAAAAAATTTTTTTAACATTTTAATATACATACCGTTTCAGTTTGTCCTGTCTCAAATCCGCTAATATTAAAAAATAGGTTTTGTTTGTTTCGTTAACACAAATAGATATTCTTCCAAACATAAAATTTCCTATATATCAACTAAATCACAAATTCTTGTTGTTTTTACAAAAATAAATAAATAATCTTCCTATCCAATATGTAGCTTATAACCTAAAAAATAATAGTATAAGTTAACGAAGAATTGTAAATATATAAAAATGATGTTATTGTTTATTATTACGTTGTAAAAATTTTTTTTTTTTTTTTTTTTTTGATGTTTAGCCACTGAAGATGATATTAAATATATCGAAAATATTTTGGCAATTTTAATAAAGAAAAGCTATGAAATAGAAGATATTGGTTTCATTATGTCCATCCTTCTATAAAGCTAGTCCACGCAATTTGGGAGAAGGTTGAAAAAATTCTTCGTGAAATTTATATATCCCAAAAAAATATTGTTGTAATTTTTTGTAAAATATTAAAATGAATAAAAAATGTAATACTTACTCCAATCTGAACAATTTCCAAAACGGTATATTTAATGGTACGAAAACTTTTAATTATTCAATATAACTTTATTTTAATAGTTTTCGAAACTTGTTAAATATATATGGCAATCTTTTAACATAATAAAATGAGCTATCGCTGGATACGGTATAGTTTTAAAAATTGTATGTACCAAAGAACTGTACAAGTCGTAATTTGATTTTGATTTTAAATAGAAATTTTTATAAAATTTTCACACGACTTTTATTGATATAAATGGAAATAGAAAATTTTAACGTCAATTTTTATTTATTTACCTGTACTGGAATACATTGTTTTTAAAGAAAATAAATAAGTAATATAAGTTATGTAGAAAACTGCTAGAATAAGTATGTCAGGTAGAGTATTAACAAATTTTATTTTTTCATTTGCTTTATTGGAATAGAATGATTAATTATGCATGTAATGGTTATAAGAATGTCTTGTTTTTGTAACTGTAAATTAGTTACATTACCTAAGTACAGTACGTTGTAAATAATAGGGGCGGTCTTATACAGCAACTTTTTTTTTTAAATGTAGTCGGAATTTCCCTACTATATGTAGGGTAAGTCCTATAACCGTGTCCCGAAAATGCAAAACGAAAGAACAAAACTCAAAATTTAAACAAGTTCCACATTTCGTTGCTATGGATTTAATATCGGTAAAAATTTGTTGCATTCTTACCGTGTTTACTTACAAAGAAATGATCAACGAAAATCTATTTAACATATTTGTCTCTGCGGAAATCTCTGCTAACTTTTTTTATGACAAAAGTGAAAAAATTACAATATTCTTATGCAGAGCCGGCGGGGCAATTGCCCGGGGGCCTGGGCCGAAAAGGGTGCTCGGAGGCACGATTAAGGGCCTGACGGAAATTAGGAGGTTTTCTTTAAATTTTTGATTGCAGTTGTTTGGGGAAAATTTGAGAGGGCCTGGAAAAGCAAGAAACACGTTTTTTTTTGGCTCGTCATTGATATTTTTGCAGAAAATGTTGAACCCAAAAAAGGGGCTCACCTGCTGAATTAGAAGCCCGAAAATAGTTAGGCGAGGTTTGTTTTTTTTTTTTTTTTTTGCTCGCTAGTTCTTATTTTGGGCGAAAAATTATTTTTTTGTGCTCGGGGATCCCACATCGCTCTCGCCGGCCCTGTTCTCATGGGACTAAATCTAAATAAGTTGAACTGTCGTTATAAACATTTTCTGACCTTTAAATTATCTAAAAATCACATTATCTTTGCAAAAACAAATTGGAATTAATATGTTTTTGTTTTTCATTATAATGCACTTTGTAGGGCCCAGTCTTTTTATAGCGTACCGTTGACACAATGTAAAATCAAGATTTTACATTAAACATTCAAGATATGTAATTTTTCTGCATGTACCAAACAATATGCTATCAGATACAATAATTACATTAAAGAAAATGTTAATTATTTTCCTTCTACCTGTTCTAGATCATTAATTTTAATTAAATTTTCTCGTTTCTATTTTTTAAAAGTGAAGTATAATATAACGTTAATGAAGAAACTGTGCCACAGTGTAGTGCTGAGCTATGTGCCTTATACCAGCTTTTCTCAAACTTTTTTCACTCACGGTCCGGTAAAATCTAGGATAATTTAAAATTCTAAATTACATTTATATTCAGTAGAAATGCCGTTTTCCGACTATTTAGTCTATCATGTAAGTAATTCAGAAAAATATCAACACTTTCTTAAAAATGTATAAAAGCAGTTCTCTAAATTTAAACAGAATTCTTGCAGCCTGATATCATTTCCGTGGTTAATTGGAATAATATTGGGCCGTGTACTATGAAATGTTGTTTTTCGACCACTTGGTCTACCATGTAATTCAGAAAAATATGGACACTTTCTTAAGTATTACAGAAATGTTTTAAAGTAATTTTTGCGTATTGAATCCTTATAGACTGGAATCGTCTCCGCCATTAGTTGGAATAACATTAATTCGTGTTATCATGCGCCTGTAAAGTTAACCCCGTCATTTCCTTTTATTTTTGGAAAAAAAAAGGTTGTACTGTATTGTGCTAGACGTGTCCTATCATGTGCTGTAAATAAAAAGAAAAAAAATTAATAGGGAACACTAATAATTGTTTGGGTATTTCAACATAGAGCTTAATTAGAAATACTAATTACTGTTATTATAAACTGAACATTTATTTCAAATAAATTGAGGGAGATAATCGTACACAAAAATTTAAAAAAAAGTTTGTTTTAAAAAATCAATTTAAACAAAATTCAGATATTTTCAATAACTATAAAATTGAACAATGGTTTTAATTTTGTATTTTCAAAAATATATATTTTTAAATAATTTGCTTTAGGTTTATGATATGTATGTAACATTTTTTATATGTAAATTAAAAAAAAAACCTACAAATTCAAATAATTAAAATTTTAGTATACTCTAACAATAACAATATTTTCAATGGAAATTCGATTAAATTCCTTGAAAAATATTGATTAAAGTAAAAAAAGTAATGTTATTTTATTTTTTTCTATGAAATATGGAACATCCTATCTAATTAATTTTATGAATTTTAATTTTTTTCATACAACGGCTATTTTTATTGAAGTAAAATATATAAAAACTAAAATATATAAATAACCCTGAAGTCAAGCATGTTTTCTCCATGTATGATTCGCTTACATATAAAACAACTTAATATTAATACCGAAATGGTTGCAAATTAAGAAATTTTTGCTGCCAGCAAACTGAACAACCCCCTGAAAGCTCTTCAAAAATGAAGTTTTTCTCTCTATCTGTCACAGTTTGATAGACATTTTCGGAAGAATTGCTAAGGAGCTGATGGCAGAAAAAGGGGCGTATACAAGGAGACTATTGGTAATGAATCCCCCTTCCCCCCGAACTAGAGACTTATACTGGATACTATTTAATTTTGACTACCAAATTGATGATTATGTCTATTGAGTCACTTGGCGTTTTCTTTCTTTATTCGTTAAGTGGATTTTGAGGGGGACTTCACAAATTTTTTGTACGTGATGCTTCTTCCAAGAAATGTTTGTTCATTTTTTTTTGCTCACCAAGCTTATTGCATTAGGGAAGAAGTAAAAAAAATTCGAAGAAATTTTTTAGTTTTTTTAAAAAAATATTTCCGTGAATCAAAAAAATTATTTCTTTGATTCAAAGAAAAATAAAGAAATTTTTAATCTTTGAACAGAGAAATCGTTTTGAGAGTGTAGTTACTTCCGTAAAGTAGCCTATAAACTGACTTTACGCGCTATTTATTGGGATATAGTAGTGTTCATTCGTCTATGACAGTGGTTCCCAAACTCTTTTGGCCCACGGACCCCTTTTCATAGTCAAAGCTTGCTCACGGACCCCTTTTCATAGTAAAAACTTGATCACGGACCCTGGGTGAAAAACTACATAAATGAATAATAAAAATGGTAAATGGTGGGGTAAAAATAAAATATAAATAAAACATTTTGTTGAAGAAGTATTTATTGAAATTATAACTTTTTTTTCGAAATACAAAAAAAGATGACTTGGATAAACCTGATGGGATGTTATGAGTGTATTTATGTCTGGCTCAATGTTTGTGAGTAGCGAGTACTAATTTCTGGTCGATTTTTTTTTGTGATGAGGCTTATAACGGCACTAAATTCACGTTTTACCAAATAGGAAGACGGAAAAGTAATCAACAGCTTCTGTACAATAACTCATAATGCTTAGTCAATGGATTGGGACTTCTTAACTTATATCACAAAAAACCGACCAAATATATATATATATATATATATATATATATATATATATATATATATATATATATATATATATATATAATTTCGGAATTTTCTTGGGACCTCAAAACAAATTTCTGTTATAGTCCCGAGCACAAGCCTTGCCATGAGTTTGGCCGTAATAGCTGAATTTCCATTCTGGAAATTTTCTAAAAATGTATTGGTAATTAGTAAAAGAATTTTAGCAAACTTAGTATTTACAAAATACTAAGATACCAAAAGAATGTATCTAAATACAAGATACAAAATGAATTTTTAAAAAACTATTTCAGATACAAAATGAAAATACGTATTTTGTATCTTGTATTTGTATTTCAAATACTTGTATTTTAAATAAGTCTCATCTCTGATCAATAATAATATGTATATTCTTTAGAAACACATCTGTGTTAGAAAAACTTACAATCCCTTCTT
Source organism: Brachynemurus nebulosus (assembly GCA_035578155.1). NCBI lineage: Eukaryota > Metazoa > Arthropoda > Insecta > Neuroptera > Myrmeleontidae > Brachynemurus > Brachynemurus nebulosus. The sequence continues at coordinate 12,150,628 of JAPWDM010000014.1, read as the reverse complement.
TGGTTTTTAATAAAAAAAGAAATCTTTAATAAATCTTAAGAGCGTACTGTATTGATAATTGATAACTGTGATATATAATTTTTTTAATCAACTTAAACAAGAGTATAACTTTTCTTTTATAATTAGGAAGTAAAAATCGCTAATAATTTGTTCATTGTTATTCCATATCAATAAAAGTTTGTCATAATGTTTTTATTTTATATTAAACCTTGCGCGGACCCCCTGACGTTGCTCAGGGACTCCCAAATCAGTCTTAATTTTCCACGGACCACCTGAACGATCCCGGGGACCCCTGGAGGTCCGTAGGGACCACTTTGGGAACCACTGGTCTATGATTATACGTATACCATTTGGCCACTATATCCACATATTTATTCTCCCTGATATCTATTATTTATTCATATTTGAAAGTAAATAACAAGCAGTGGAGAAATCTCTTTTAAATGTACAGTCTTAGAACAATATTTCAAAACGGATATTTAAAAAACGATTCAATTTGAATTTTTATTAACTTCTTGCTCCAACCCGTCTTTTTCGATCATAATGGACTCGCAACAACAAAAGATGAAATAACAACACATTCCGCCATTTACGTTCTGGAGAATTTTTTTGACAATACCGTTGAGAATTGTTTCCCAGCACGGCTGAGCAGATTGTTGTTTAGAGTATTAAAAAGCAAATATATAAAATTTGATATATATATTATGTATTGATATTTGTATGTTATGATGTAAATCATTTTTCTTTTTTGTTTCGTTTTTCTGTTTTTCTGATAGCTCGTCAATTGTTTGACATGGATGGCAGCTGATTGATATTTGTCTAGTTTTCATAGAGGTACACTGCAAGTATGAATCTGTGTTACATACAATTACGTTATGGAAGAATTTTGGTGTTTATTTTTTTAGGGATACATTCCTTAGGTATAAACTGGTTAAATCAAAAGTTTCTCCCATGGTTTCTTCATATTTTTAAATACACATACCGTTATTTCTATATTAAAATATCAGTATTTTTTTTTTCAGTAAAATTTTTTTTTTAATTTTTCAAATCAAAATGCGTATTTTTGGATCTTACATAACTAAATTAATTAGAAGTAAAGTCGGTATTTTTAAGCCCCAGTGAGTAAAAATACCTTCCACCCTAATTTTATATCCAGTATATGTATATGCAAAAATAACTGATTACTAGCTAATTGCTAGTAAGTCCGGCAGCCGATATTTTTCTTGAAAAGTAGACTGAATCTACGTATTTATCTACACGGAGAGAAAATTCATAGAAAAATTACTGTGCTCATCACTACAATTGACGTGTAAAAGCCAAACATATTCAATTTTGTACGGTAAAAATATAAAAATTATAATTAATCATAGAAAATTTAAAGGATAGAATATTCTTTCCGTAATATTAGCTCCGTAAAATTTGTAAAACAGCACAGTAAAAAGTTCCATTCCCGACAAAAAAATATTTTTTAATTGTTTTTCTTACAAAAATTACCATGCTGTCTTATAATATTTCAAATGCTATAGTATATATAGTAGAAAGAAAGAAAGATAAGGCATCAACACTGTCACATAGCCAGGCAGGCTACAGAAGGTATCAGCACAATCATACATGAAGGTCACATAACCAGGCTGGTGTGGTGTGATGTACAAACAGTATTCATTAGAATGTCTTACAGGACGGTCACCATTTAATTCATCATTTTGTTACTTCACTATCTCCAGTATTAGAATATATTACTGCCAATCATTTTGTATGCATCGATTGTTCCTCAGTGCGTACAGCCCAAGTAACATAAGGTTGCGGGTCAGATGCGGGTCAGAGTACGACAACAAGAATTAAACTATAACATATATGCATAAGATAGACTTTGGTCGTCGACCGTGCACGCATTATAAGAGAGTATGGTAATTTTTTTGAAATTTTATCTACAAAAATTATATGATTTTTCTCTCCGTGTATAATACTTTTTACGCTGTCATGAGCGCACTGAATAATATTTTCATCGTAGGTTTAAAGTATTTTTTTGGTTTCCTCAAATAATTGTCGGACCTTTACAGATCTTCAAGTGAGAAACTCGGAAGTAAAATCCATATTATATTCGTCTGTTGTATAATACACTATTTAATATGAAAACAATCAATAACCTTATTTCAATATTCTTTTCATTTATAATTTACAGTCTTTTTCTATATATTTATAATATATGTATATTGTCTGATCTTCTCTTAAAAGTATTGATTTACCTACATACTTTTTTTTTCTCCCAATTTTCTCTTTCATAAACGGAAAATTTAATTGCAGCAAGTCAAGCTTTCGACAATATTACATGTAAAATCGGTTTATATATTTTTTAAAACGTATATAAATCCCCTAGTTTAAAGATTACTTTGTCAAACATAAACGTCTAAAGACATAGGTTGATGCTTTCATAAAGAGACATTATCCTCTTAAATGTTTGTAATATACGTTTTTGTAAATATTAGATATAAGGAAAATGTTGAATGTTGAATGCTATGAAAGAAATTTTAAAACTGCACTGAAAATTGGTGACTGTGTCTAGTAATAGTATTAATTCGACCGTTTTACGGTTAGGACGACAAAGTACATTAAAATTAAAAATTTAGTATCTACTCTTAGGTCTGAAATAAAGTACATTATATTTTCTTTATAACATTTAAACTGTAATGTTTTCTAAGTTTTACTATTTTATATTAAGTTGATCTTATGATATTGACCGACAGCCAAAATCTAGTTAATTTTGCACCCAAATTATCTAAATTTCACCAACAGATCATATCATATCTTTCAAATAGTATCGAATACTTGTGAAACATATTTGACGTATGGCGAAATGTATTTGTGTTTAAACATAACGTTAATATTTAGTATGTCTCACTTAATTGAAAACTCGATTTTTTTATTTGGAATGCCCAATAATTTTAAATTAAAATCACATAAAAATTGAAAAATATTAAACTGAATCGGCCGGGACTTGAAGCCGGGTCTCTTGATACCTAGTCTAGCGTCATATCCCATCATATTATTTTTATAGCTATTAGTTTATAAGGGAAAGAAATGAACTTGATGGTTTCATCCTGAATACCAAATTTTAAAAGACTCCAAACTCTGTAATTAATTTTATAATAATAAAGACTAATTTTGATTCTGAAATTGTTTTTTTTTTCAATTCTAGTAAAATTAGAACTCTTAGAACAACAGAAAAATCACAGCCGGAAATTAAATTACATTTCCTGGACAAAGGGTATAGCCGGATAAGTATAGGTGAATCGGCCCCAGAAGCGAAGTATTTTAATAACTATTTTAACGGTATAGTGAGGCTGTAAGTAACTGATATCTACAATTTTGGCGGCCAAAAAATTTAAAAAAATACAAAAATTTTTTTCTTGGTAACTACTCAACATAGGAAAATAATTCCAAATCCACATGAAGGCAAACACTCTCAAGAATATTAGACGTATTAATTATCGTATCAGTCCTCGTTATTAAGGATAATAACAGGGATAATATCCGATCCAATGTTATTTTTATACACTTCAAAATAAAATTCAGTAATTGTACCTTAATGCACTTAATTACTGCACCAAGTTTCATCAAAATTCAAGGGGTATAACATGATGAAAAAAATATTTTTCATTTCAAATCTGTTAAACCACCCCTCCAGTGGACCCGACCTTGGAATTTAATACATTAATCGAAAGTACTTTAAAAATAAAGTGTTGTGTCTAATAAAGTGTTTTCTCCTATCTCCTATAGTTTTCGAGCTAATCAAGAATAGTTGAAAGAGGTATATTAAGATATTGGCTATCTGACCCTGACAGAAAGTTCCAATAGTAACTGTATTGTCGTTTATGTGACACTGCACGACGCACGTACTTCATATGAATAACTTCCCTAGATCAAAACAAAACCGTTGTGGAAATATAATAGAAAATTTCCAAAAAATATGATGTAGTAGGCAAGAACCTCATTTGTGTAAAGGTAAATCACCGAATAAATTATAACAGAAAAATAATTCGGATTTAAAACATCACGGATATTTAAAATTTACGTAACGGCAAAATATATTTCATATAAAATTTAATATTTCCAACGGAAAGTGTTTATCTATAAAACAATCAGATTTATAGATTTTTTTATGAAAAACGTGTAGGTAAATAATCTACAAATTTAAGATTCAAACGATCTGGCATCGCGGGCTATATTTTGGGATCCCCTGCTTTAAACTTCAGACAGAGATTTACTTGAAATGGAATCTTCTTAAGTAACTTCATTTAAAGTTATGCGTTATGTTTTTAATATTTAATATTATTTTATAATATTCTTCAGGAACACTCTATAAACTGTTTTTATATACTTATTGTTAGTATAATTCATATCAATCTGAAACTCTTAAAATTGGACTTAGACCATTTTCGAAATAACATTTTGGTCATTTAGTGATTTCGAATACAAAAACACAATGTAGAAATATAATATTAGTTAATTTTTTTTATTTTAAAGGATAGACTTAAGCCACTTTTAAAATAATCGACACATTTATAATTAAATTAAATTAATTCTTGATAGATTATGTCAATATATAACACATACACTATATTGACATTTATTGACACAAAATTACCTACGTGTAATCTAACTAGTTATTCAACCGTATTGAACAAGCCTGCATATATAATAATACCTACATGTTTACATATTTACGTAGATATATGTATATGTTGCAGCTGTATTGTCAAAACCGTTTGTCAAAAAAACGAATTATTGTCATGGGATGATGTTCCTTACAATTCAACTAGTAAAATTCAGTGTTATTATAATTCCGCCAGACACTTTTAGAGAAATTGTGAAGTGAATAACAAATTAATTTGTATCAAAACTACTAAACCGATTTTAATAAAATTTACTAGGAATATTTATATAGCTTAAAATAACTGGTAGGATAATTTACATGTTGTTTGACCGTTCCTGCGGGATATTAATACCAAACTAATTAGAGTAAAACCAACAACAAAGCCGATTTCAATCGAATTTACTAAGGGGCACTTTTTTGCTTTGGAATAACAGAAAGGAAAATTTGTATCCCGATTAAAGGCTCGTGAGGGATACAAAATAAACTATTCAGTCAGGTCCAAATTATTGAGCGACTTCAGTATGATTTTGTATATAAACTTGTACATTTTCATATCAAATTTAATTGTAATGGATTCAGTGGTTTTGACATTAATAAATTAGTTTCATATTTCTATCCCTTAAGAAACTTCAATCGGGATATAAACTATTTCATCGGTTATTCTAAATATATAAATATCCAAATTAAATTTAATTAAAATCTGTTCAATAGTTCTGACATGATTGAATAATTTTTTGAATAGTTTTGTTTCCCGTGGGAATTCTTAATCCGGATGAAAATTTCCCTGTATGTTGTTCCATAGTATATAAATATCCATAATAAAACTAACTGAAATCGTTTCACTAATTTTGATCTGACTAATTGTAAGTAATTTGTTTCCCTTGGGAACCTTTAATCGGGATAAAAATTCCCCTTTCTGTTTTTCCAAATCATAAGAGTATCCATATCAAATTTGATTGAAATCGGTTTTGTAGTTTTGATATTGATTTGTTTCGTATTCATACCCCGCAGGAAACTTCAACCAGGACATAATTTATCCTATTAATTATTCTAAACCATATATATCCCATTTTATTGAAATGGATTTAATATAGTTAAGACACTATTTATTATTATTTTAGTATTCACATCGCACGGCAACCTTTAATCGAGATAAAAATTTCTTGTCGATTAGTCCAAAGCATATAAATATCTAAATTAAATTTGATTGAAATTGGTTCAGTAGTTTTGACATTATTAGTTTCGTATCCATATAATGTTTATTTTTACAATATTTTCCTGTATGCTGATTTAGTTATATTGTCAAAAAGCATTATAGGTACTTAACAATTTTTCTAGATGTGTCTAACGAAATTATAATAACACTGAAATTTGCTAGATGTATTGTAAGAAACAATGAATTGACAATATTTCGTTTTTTTATAATTTGATTAGAGTTATTATAAATAAAACGGTTTTGACAATATCGCTGCAACATATACACATATTACGTTCAGTTTGTTGAGATTATATCTTGTGGAAAAAATTGATTGACTGATAGATTGATTGATTAGTTGTATTAAATTTATCTGTAATCTGACATCAGACATGGTATAAACAGCAGAGAATTAACAAAAATTAAAATACAGTTGACATATAATCATCGTACGCATCAAAATTGATCAATATAATATAAAAATTATTTTGTAGATTTTGATGAAAATGTAAATTTCAGTTGAAAAATTCGTAGTGTATACTGTTTTACAGTTCACTGGAGTGTAAATTCGTCAACACACAATTTACACTTTGAGAATTCCAGCGCTAGACTTATTTTTCTAGCGGAACGATAGATCATCTAAAAATATTTACAACGTTATTAAATAATGTTGAATCAGAAGCTGGAAGTAACATTTTAACATAGCTAAACCTTGTATACACTTTTAAAACATTTTGTTTGTTAATAGGTTGAAAATACCTTTGGTTTTCTTTTTTTTAGAGCAACGAAATAAATTATTGCTTCAAAAACAGAATATTTTTCTGAAATAAAGGAAAAAAAATATGCCTATGATTACTATAAAAAAGAAAAGACATAGAAATATTTCTTTATTTCAAAAAAATATCTCTTCTGGAACAATGTCGCGCAATGTAACTAGATAAAAATGTCACGTAACGTTACGTAAAAGAATTTGCTTTGTTACAAGCAAGAGGGCGTTGGTCCAAAAGAATTAATGCATCTTAAATATGTTTTTAATGATTTTTCTCTGGTTTCCCGCGTTATAAATTCTTAACTTATGAAGTACACTGACATTATAGTTTTAATGCTAATATTTTTTTGCTTTTGATTAAAAAAAATTAAAGCAATTTTTAAACTTTTAACAAAAAAAATAGTTTTGAGAATATAAATGTATGTACAAAAAGTTGATTTTTGGAAAATTTAGTAAAAATATTAAAAATATCAAACTCTCCTTTTTAGCTAAAATATTAAAAATATTAAAGTTCTTCCAGTGGGCAAATCCGATACCCGAAACTGAATATTTTTGGCTTTATTCAACAAAAAAGGGCTTTTGAAAATTTTGCAAAAAATTAGATTAAAAAAATAATGGGGATGGTATCTATGAGTGCAAGTTTCGTCACAGAATCCAACGTTTATAGGCCACATTGAATCCTTTGTGCCTGTTACATCGGGGAGAAAACAGTTTCAATCAAGGTCAGATGCTTGTACCCAAATCCTTCCAAAAGAATAGATCAAAAATACCACTATTATTATAATTTTATTAGATGTTATGTCTCCCAATAAGTATTTTGAAAATTTCACTTTTTTAACTGAACTATTTAGGTATATATATTTACTCAAAAGTAAATTCTACAAAATTCGCTAGGTTATGTAGAACTCTACAACAGGTGTATTTTATTTTTAATTTATTCAAACAGTAAGCAGAGTTGTGCCATGTGATGTAAAAAACCAGTTTTTTACATTTTTATGTAAAAAACCGTAAAAAATTGTAGAAAATTGTAAAAAATGTAAAATACTTAAATCATTTGTCATTTCACTGACAAACAATTTATTTTGACGGTCAATACTTGTTTAGAAGTTCACATGAAAAAATGTGTAAACAAAACGTCGACACAAAAATGATTTTCTGCTGGAGGAAGGCCATGCACAACTGACTACAAAGCTTTAAATTTCCAAATTAACAGAGTTATTTTTACAAACTAGTTTTTTTTTTATAAAAACAAGTATGTGTAAATTACAAAGTTTTTTACATGTAAAAAACTGTGTAATTTACCCGAAGTAAATTACACCCACCACTCTGACTGTAAGAATAAACTAGTAAGAGTGAATTACTTTTAGGCTTTTAGCTCCAACATATGAGAAAAGGTTTTTTAAACTAATATTCTAATTTATATTAAGAAAATAAAAAATTACTTCTTTCTAAACAAAGAAGTTAAATTTTATAAATAACTATAGTGGCAGTCGCTTCTTATATAAATTGTATTCTACATATACGTCATATACGTGCACATTATATTTGAAATATTATTCTTTTCATAGAATATGTTGTTTAACGAAATTTTAAATTCTTCTTTATAAAATGTTAATTTTAATGAAAGCTTTTCCTAGATTAATGTAAATGTAAATAATATTATGAAATATGGTAAAATAAATACACATATATAAAAAATAAAAAATTTATTAAACGTATTAAAAAATATGATGTGCTAAAGAGAACTGATGTTTGCTTTCTAAATTAGGCAAATGTAATTACGTCAAATGTAAATATTTTAAATATAAAAATTAATTTTAATATTCAATAGTATAACTTGAAAATTAATTAAAATTTTCAAATTGATTTTTTTAATTTTATGATTAAAGCTTAAAGTTTTTTAATAATCCATTAGAAACAACATGAACCGTTTTAATTTCATTTTTTTTTTTTTTTTTTGATATATTAATATTTAGAAAACGTTTATGAGGACTTATTTCAAATTTCAGATGTAAAATTTATATTGTTAGGGTACTTTTACAATTGCTAGAAACTTGAAATTTGTTACTTATATAGATCTTGACCTAATGATTTAAAAAGAAAAAAAAAACATTAGCTAAAAAAATTTAATTAATTATTTATAACCTTCCTATGCAATTTCTAAAAATGCATATTATGTTCGTGTAAAAATACTTATATAATTATGTGTGTATGTATTTAAAGAGTCCCTAGAATCAAAATGATGAAAAACCAGTTGAAACCAAAAAACTTGGGTTGATTTTAGAACAGAAGGAATTCTCTTAAAGTTTCATGTTGAGTAAACCTATTTTATAGAACAAAATTCATTATAATACATTGCAAACTGCATGTACTCTTATGAAAAATAGAGTAATTTAGCTATATTTCAATAAAAAATGATGTTAAAAATCAAAAATTTTACACTGAAAGTAGGCTAGTTTGTTTAAAAATGTATAAAAGTTTCAAAATACAATATGAACTATTGACTTTGGTCAGGGAATTTGTGGGTGGAAAATACTCCTATTTATTTTAAATGCTTCTATAGAGGAAGTTTTGAGTTACGGACGATTTTGGAAGCAGAGCTTTGGAGAGAAAGGACGAGCCTTGGGAATAAACCGTATTTTTGAATAATTTTCTCTCAAATTGGAAAACAATTGGAAGGAAATCTGTTCAAAAATGTGGATTTATTGATCACCAGAATTTCATTCTGTACGAACTTCTCTAATTTAACTAATTATAAGGAAAGTAAGAGTAAATGATTTTCGACTTCAGTCATCCGAACGAATTTTATACAACATATGGATAAATATTTTTTTTTTTTTTTATTGATTAGGTGCGCGACAACTAAGATCATATGCACCATTGATATGGTAGTACTATTGAAGTTAGATGTAGGAATGGCTATTGATATATGAAAGGCTTGGTAATGAAGATGACGTATCTCCCCCGGTTGGTTTCGAACTCACGATCTACCAGACAAGAAGCGGAGTTCCTAACCACTAGACCAACTCGGGGTCTGGATAAATATTAAACCTTAAATATTGATCTTATTTTCAAACTGAAATAAAAGGACTCTACGAATTAAGTCTGAGACCAATTTTTTTTATTTGAAATAAGAGAATTTGGTTTGGCTAGTACTGTAGATACGTAGTTTGTGGCATAAAAATATTTATTGACCATTATAAGCTAGCCACACTAACTGGCAACATTTAAACTATATTTCCTAGACTAAACCAACATAATTTATCAAAAATATGTATAACAGTTTACAAGCCAAAAATACTTAAAAGCCAAATCTGATAAACTACTAAAAATATAAATTTAGCTCATTATACGCGAAAAAAGATACTATAACTGGAAATATCTCTTCTTCACTATCGCAATAAAATATGATAAATCCTTTTCTCCTCTGTTCTATAAGTAAGTTCAAGGCCAACAATTGTACTTGTGCCCATTTTTATCTATTTACATATTCTGCTTGGAATGTATACATATTGTAAAGGATTTAACAATGTTTTTATAGTGTATATTATAGTAAAATAAATTAAAAAAGTTGTTTTGCTATTATGTTTTAAGGTCAAGGAGACTTGTATGTAGATAACAATGTGCTTATTTTTACAGAATGTACAAAAAGATTTTGGTTACGTATAACAATTCAAATGATATTTTTAGAGTATGAAAGTGCCTCTCACGCAACAGAAACCATGGTAAACGTCACTGACGTAAATACAATTCAATAACTCCAATCCAGCAGTAAAATTTTAAAAATTACGATTAGATGTTAGAAATAAAAAAAAGTAAATGTTATTTTTCGGATAAATTCATTTTTATCTAGCAAAAATAAAAAGCTTACATCCAAGTTACTCTAATTTGAGTCATAATATTTTGTCTTGTTGTAGAACTAACTTGTGGAATTTTATTACTCAAATTATTTTTTGATAGTTGTAATATTTGAACAAAGATTTATACTGACACTAACCGTATACCCATCGGATAGAATTTACCATCGGCAACGTCTCAGGATGTCAATCAGTGTTAAAGATTTATTAAATAAGGTATTATTTATTTTAGTAGCCATAGTAACATATTTTTATATATCTCTAACTTTAGAAATGACGAATTTCCATACAAATTTGTATCCCCTATTTAACTCACTCAGGGAATGAATTTTCAAAAATCCTTTTTTAGTGCTCACCTATATTATATAAGGAACTCCTGTGCAAAATTTAATCCTTCTAAACACAACGGATTGTGCTGTGCGTTGTCTGTCTAGGCAGTCAGTGTTAGAGATTTATTAAGTAGATAGTTCTAATCTTAGATACAGAATCTACGGCCCCCGTTGATGCGATTCTTACAAAATAATTTAATATTGTGTGTGTTTCGAAAAATTTATATTTCTTACTGCCTAAGAATGCAAATTACTTTTATTACAGTAAGTTAATTGTTTTTAAAAGACTTTCTCTTTTCAATAGGAAAATTGAATAAAAAAATTTTACTAAATAAAAAACATTTACCTTCAGATAAGCGAGATAAATTTTATATATTAAATAACTTTTCAACAATCTTCTATAGAAAAGAAAAGTAATTTTATTTTAAAATAAAGATCATAAATATTTTAAAAAATAAAAAAATCCACAACACACATTCCTTTAAAGAAAAAGTAAAAAAATAAACCAACAAAAAGGAAACGTCAGAAAACAGAATAGCTGAATTTTCATTCTGGAAATTCGTTAAAAGAAGAGAGAGGTACTATCAAATGAAAATAGCCTTAATCAGCCTATCATTGTGTCCAACAACGTTTCCCAAACTGTATTTCGTGAAACACTACTATTAAAAAAAAACTCTTTTGTTTATGTATATTTAAATATTATCTAAATCTGCTTGCGATAACTGAAAAATGCGTGAATTGTCCTGTCCGAAGCTGTACTGAAAGATTAGTAAATATGTTATTGATTGCCCTGTTTCCAATTGTCATGTAATATTGGTATTTCGACTGTTATATTGTCGAAAAAATTCGTAGTTCTCAATATCTACTAACACAATTAAAATCTCAAAATTTTAACTTTAGAACACTAGGAAATGAGGCGGTATGGTGTTTTTTCACAAATTTTGAGCTATATCATTAAGATTACTGGACTAAAAATTATAAAAGAAAGTATTCTTAGTATGCTTAGCTCTTGTAAACGATATCTCTGACGATTTGCTTATAGCTAATCGTCCATTGTAATCCAACTGGCGATATACACGGTGGTCCAGAATTATGTACCGTAATTGCTAGAGCTGATAGTACGTTCAAAAATAATGGTACCTTTTCATATACGGTTTTTTCCAAAACTCAGTAATAAAGGCGATACAACCCTATAAAGGGGTGAAACGAAAACCACTTTTTTCTAAATATTTTCCAAATGCTTTTGAATAACGGATTGATATTTTAGGGAAACATATTTTGCGTTAGGAGGATTAAATTTATGTAAACGCTTATTCCAGCAATTATGATCAACTGGTGGTTTTGGGTAGTAGGTATGAATTATCACGTCTTTTCTTTCTTAATTTGCAGTTATTTAAGCAAAATTGTTAACAATATGATTCCTCAAACAATTCCACGCAAAAAGGTATACTTGTTACATTTCGATAAATAATACCGTTTTCGAGAAGTTTAAAGTAGAAATATCTATTTCCAAATTATCCCCTAATCATAAGTAATAGAATAATTGGTACCATAAGTTTAATTATCCTGATATTCATATGCATCCCTAAAATATGAATCCTCTGCCTTTTTCGCCTCTGCTTTATCTCACTGATTATTGGGTTTTGGAAAAAAGTGTAAATGAAAAGGTACCATTATTTTTGAACATACTATCAGCTCCTGCAGTTACGGTAGATAATTCTGGACCACCTTGTATATGCCTGTCATCAAGGCCTAACATTATCCAAATTGCCAAAAGGAAACCTCTGCGAGAGTCGAACGAACGGACACGAGAGTGATCTTATGAGGGTTTTGTTTTTTCTCTTACGATACGGAACCTTAAAAACAAACGGAAAAAATGATTATTATTTTAAAACCAATTAATTACATGCAATTCAAATCTCGCGCATAATAAATTTAGTAAAAATCAAAATTTACTCTATACGATTCCATAGAAATTTCAAAACTTAAAAAGTGTTTCTCGATGAGAAAAGTTTGTAAAACACTGATCTACAACATTACTTCCATTAGCTACAATATTCACATTCTAGCAAATTAAGCTCGACCCTTCGGCACGGTTGTACAGGTCTCCCTCGAAATACACGGTACTTTGGTACGGCCTCCCTACTCTTAAAATGTAAACATTTCCAGAATATTTGCTTGCAGGATACTTACATCCTTGTCTCGCACCTCGATGCACTCACCTTCAGCTTACACGAAAAAATTAATCCTGTAAGTCGGGTGATACCTGTACTCAGTTTGATATTCTTACCTCTATGTTGTTACTGTGACATTAATTCTCTTTGTACTCGCTCCGTACCTACTCTCTAAACACTAATATTACATACATGTGAGTATATAGGTATGCACGTACCCCATATTAGTACGATACTCAGATACTGAACACATTCATATCCTCAGGATATCTATGTAACGAACAAAATCTTTGAATAATTAACCTAAAAAGGATGATAAAAGCAAAAGTATTCGAATATGTGCGTCATACATGAAATGAGTGACGTAGGTAACGTATACACATGTACCTAAGCAGTTGTGGAAGCGCTGGATAACATACAACACTATACCGCATGTTTTTATATAGTTTTAAATCAAACATTCCAAAAAGTAGAAAATTTGAGTGTGTGCAGTAATGTGTATTACACACAACTTAAGGGGAGATTCGCCAAAAAAACATCAAAAATTGACCATTTTTTATTATTTTTTATATTTTTTTTATGCAAATTAATATTTTATTAAAAAAACTAAATATACAATATTGTTTCTACATGCACAGTAAAAAAAATTGTGTTCTGCGTAAAAACAATAGTGGTTAAAATTTTTGTGTTAAATAAGTAACACAATCCTGCGTTAATGTAACATTTAGTGTCTGTGTTACATGAAAATATTAACACAAATTTCGATTTAACAGAATAAAAATGTTAAACTGTTTTGTACAACAAAGAAGTAACATAATATTTGTGTAGAGCAAAATAATGTTATTAGTAAGTTAATTAGATTAGAATATATATCTACCAAAGTATATATAATAAAATAAAAAAGATGAGAGTAGTTCTTATTACTAAACAAAACCGAAAAACTATAAGTTTTTTCAGTTATTGACGAATATAGTTTTATTAAACGTTTAAAAATGAAACAATTTTCTTACATTTTAAGGTTATTTTGTTACAGATTCAGTTACAAAAAGTCATTGTAAGCTTACTTACATGTAAGATTGTATATTATATAATACAATCTCAAATTAGCTTACATGATTTTTTTAACCTGAATCTGTAACAAAATATGCTTAAAATGTAAGAAAATTGTTTTATTTTTAAACGTTTAATAAAACTATATTCGTCAATAACTGAAAAACTTACAATTTTTCGGATTTGTTTAGTAATAAAAACTCTCATCTTTTTTATAATATATATTTTCCTAGATCTACATGGACGCAAGTAAGAATATTGTTACAAAGAACTGACTTACTTTGCGTTCTTTGAGTCTCATTTATAATAATATATGAACAAAATCGTTATAATTTTTGACGATTTTCAAATATCTTAAGCTTCAGAGGAATTAAAATATTGAATAAAAAAGTTTAACAACTAACTCTGATAAATTTGAAAAATTAACGCAAAGCCTATGTACTCTTGTGTGTTAAAGCGCATTGACACAAATCTTGTGTATAGATTTGACACATATGCTTTGTGTTAAAGTAACACAAAAAATTGAGTGGACCGTTTTGGATATGTGAAATGTGTTAATTTTAACACAATTGTTTTCACTGTGTGTCTTGAAACTACAAAAAAAATTTTTATTTAAAAAAAATAATTCAAAAACGAGTAGAGAATAAATGGCTTTGAAGTGGACACTGCGAGATTTTTCCACCTTGATGGTTCCTCGCGTTCTGAAATCCCCAGTGGACCAAAATCCAAAAATCAAGAATTTTCTGAAAAAATATGTACATATAGTTATGGCACTAACTAGGATCTAAGAAAAAAATTAAAAATCAGCAAGAAATCGCATTTTGAAACTAAATTTTCAAAAATCACCGCTTTTTCTGAATTATAAATAACCGCCATTGTGAAAATACATCATGGAATCCAAAGATCCTAGTTCCTGCCAAAATGACGGTATCGAGGAATAATATGCACTTTGACTTATGTCGATACCTCAAATACTTTTTGAAATACACAAAGAGCCATGTTTAACGTTTTTAATCAATTAAAGTTGTGTTTTTTTTTGGATGTGCGTGCACTAAAATGCCCATAACTTTTTGATTTTTGATTTTTTTTTTAAATAAAATTTTTTTTTAAAAGAATTTTAACACCTTAAGAAACATAATCATGAAAAAAAATAATCGATTTCTTGTTTTTTAAAAAATCTCCCCTTAATAAAGCATAATCAAAGTATCGAAACAATTTTTGTCGACGAAAAAGTGTCGACATCGATCTAAATTACATGGTCGACCAAGTGGTCGGAAACCGACATTTCATATTACATGACCTTATACTATTCCAGTTAATAGCGGAAATGACTCCAAACTACGAGAATTCTATTCAGAGTTAAAGAATTGCTTTTAAACATTGTTACAATTCTTAAGAAAAGGTTGATATTTTTCTGAATTACATTGTAGACCAAATGGTCGGAAAACGACATTTCATATTACACGACCTAATGTTATTCCAGTTGATGACAGAAATGATTGCCGAGTACAGGAATGCTATTTAAAATTAGAGAATTACCTTTAAATATTTCTGTGTTGCTTAAAAAAGTGCCGATATTTAGGCTCCATGATGATGGCACACCCTCTACAAAGATGAACATTGAAAAAATGTTGTGTAATAGGTCACAAATTGGTCACAATTGGTCACTTAGTCCCACTAATGGTCAGCAATAGAAAATTTTTAAATAAATTTTGAAAAATTTGTAAAAATTTCAAGGTCACTCAAAAATTTTGACACACCATCTAAAGAAAAATACAAAAATAATAAGAGCAATCGTTAGGATTTTGAACCCTGATAATTGGTCAGTTAAAATAAAAAATTGGTCAATTCCCCAGAATTTAAAAAAAGACCTATAAAAAAGGTTTTTTTATACTGTCAGTAAATCTAATCGATAGTCGACGGGTCGAATTTTTCAATAGGTTAAAGCCACCAGTATTCGACCAGCCTATTAGCCTATTATATTAGCATTATTTTTATATATTAAGGCATTTATTAAGAAAAAAAATTGATTTTAAATCAAAATTGAAATTAAAGTACCTATTATTTTTTTCTATGTAAATTATGTATTTGTTTCTTTTCATTAAAATTTTCAATAAAATTAAAAATAATCAACAAACACATTGATTATATTTATTGTTTTTATTTCAACTTAATTTTCTGTATTTCTTGAAAAATAAACGTTATTTCCTTATGACCCATTGTAAGGGCTCCGCGATCTTAGCAACCCAGATGTAAGATTTCGAATGACCAGTTACATCATTCAACAGGTCAGAAATTGGTCATAAAAGGTCAACTGATTTGATTAATTGGTCAGCGATAGAAAATTTTTTACTAAGGTTTAAAGTTCTTTCAAGGTTATTCAAAAAATGTTAGCCTCATATGTGAAATTTCGAATGACAAATTAGATCATTTAAAAGGTCAAAAATTGGTGAGAAAAGGTCAATTGGACAGCGATAGAAAATTCTTTACTAATTTCATATTTTATTAAAATACCTTAATAGGTACATAAAAATAATGCTAATATAGGCTGGTCGAATACTGGTGGCTTTATGCTATTGAAAAGTGCAACGTATCGGCTAGATTTTACTTACAGCTAGATTTACCAGTAGAGATTTCACGCATGCGACACAGAATGAAGCAGCCTTTTTAATTTTTTTTTAAATTCTGGGGACTTGATCAATTTTTTATTTTAACTGACCAATTATCAAGGTTTAAAATCCTATAGATTCCTCTTATTATTTTTGTTTTCTTCTTTAGATGGTGTGCCAAAATTTTTGAGTGACCTTGAAATTTTTACAAATTTTTAAAATTTATTTAAAACTTTTCTATTGCTGACCAATTAGTGGGACTAAGTGACAATTGTGACCAATTTGTGACCTATTACACAACATTTTTTTAATGTTTATCTTTGTAGAGGGTGTGCCAGCATTATGGAGCCCAATATTTATCTGAACTTCATGGCTGACTAAGTGGTCGGACTTAACAACAGTTTTCAAGTTAAATTTAAACGTATAATTTAGAAAACTGTTAATCGTCATTTGACTGTGATCCTATAGGTGACCGGTTCACCTAAAATTATCTGAAATTTTGCCAGGCCGTGATTGAAAACAGATCGAGGAACGCTGTTTTATATGGTGCAAAATTAATTTGTATTGGGCCCATTTTACTTAAATACAAAATTTTTAAATTTTACCTTACTTTATCTATTTATTTAATCACATTTTACATTTATTTTATTTTATCTTATGTCTTATATATACTATTTAATCTTTCTTTTTCTTTACGTAATGACATACGTACGAGTTCAGTTCTGAAGTCAAAGTTGTCATCCGGTATATTTGCAATTTTCGGTTAAAAAGAGAAAGATATGTAATTTGATTTCTATCTATGCAAAGTGTCTAAGTGAACCGATGCCGTACAGAGTTCAAGCACTCGGTACAACAAAATTTAGGGGAAACCTGGCAACGATGCCTCATAATTCGAAAAGTGGGAGTAAAACTTACAGTATAAGTAACTCAGTTTATTTAAAAAATTAGGCTAATTCTGTGGTTCAAATAACAGTAACTGTATGAAATATTTTTTATAAAATTAAGAGTACAAAAAATGGAAGGTGAAACTCATTTGACAAATCCATTTAAACTTCTACTGCAAAGTTTTTTGCCTTTTTCTTTTCTTTTCTACTTCATTCCACACTTTCTGCAATTATCCTTAAGTGTTATCTACCCAACCAAGGTATACAACACATCGGATCAAATCTGATTTAAACTTCGTATGGAAATACGATTCTAGATATTCCACGCATGTGGAACGTTGACTCATCAGAGTTCGTTTTTTCTTAATCACATCCTCTACTACTTTTTCTAAATTATCTTCGGATCATTTCTGAAAATCTTTCTCATATTCGCTCATTTTCTTGGAAAAATGTAGGGAACTACTTTAAATACCTACTTAATAAAACTGAATAAATTCTGAGGCATATTTTACTGAAGCTTTTCAAGGTTATTTCTTCGTTAATGCAAATAAAAATTTGCACACTTTTGTTTCGATAGCAACTATAACAGTATGATGATTGTTTGCTGTAGTGCACAGTGGCGCCAAACGTTTCGAGAAAGTTTAGGTAGGGTACATTTCCGACTGGGGCGTGTATGCCGGGTTTCCTCTACTTAAATATAAATAGCTACATTAAACGTAAACGTGTTGGTTCTTGGTTATTTAAATATTTAAGTAGATACTTGCCGTCAATCCGTCTGCAGACAGTTGGTAGAGGAGTGTATTATGTAATTTTTAAGCTAGTCGATGTTGATAGGAGGGTAAATTTTGTTGAAAATATTTAGACGAAAGATTATAAAGGAAATTCTTTTATATAAAATTATTAAAAGATATCTTGGTAAGTGTAAATATCCAACATCAGCGTAACAACAACAATTTCAAGTGTAAGTGTCCGTATAAGCGTTTAAAAATACTCAATAAGGTTCGTTGAATCTTTGAGGATCATTAAACTTTGAGAATGATTAAATGCCAGTCATAAAGTCATTTAGAAGGAATCCTTCTCCCCTATGAAATTAGGTATTTGAAAACTATAGTCTATGATAATCCTACACTCTAAGAAAAAAATGTACCGTTTTACTACTATTATAGGAGGCAATTAAATGCCTTCTATAATGACAGTAACATTACAAACCGTAATGTACGAAGGTGAAAATTACACCATCATGGTGTAATTATTACTCACTCATATGTGTAGTTTTACACATGTCGTACGTAAAATTACGGTCCAGGTGTGTAATAGATTACGTTTTATTTGTGTATTAACTACACAACAAGATGTAATTTTACACATTCAGTTCGCAATAGTGCGCAGTTAAACGTAAAATTACATCATATTAATGTATTTTTAAACCACGCCTGTACACCTGAAAATGTAATTTTACACACTTATATAGTAATGTTTACACCCAGAAAAGTGTAATATTAATCCAACTGAATCACTCATTCTGATTCAATTCAACTGAATCAGTATGAGTGATTCAATTGTGCTGAAAAAAATAAACTGATTCAACTTAATTGAAAATAACGAATCAAAAAAGATTATTGATGGTTTTTTTACATAAATATTTATAATAATATGAAGTATAGAATAATTTGGAATTATATACAAAAAGATTCAAGATCTTAAATATTTTGCTTATTATGTCTAAATTTCTATATAAGTGTGTCGTATGATAAAATAATAATTTTTTTGGTAAATTTTAAAATAAACACTCCAAAAAAGTAAGATTATAAAAGTTTTATTATGAACGTTTACTTGCTTTCATGAACATAGGTAATCTTTATTTTGCAGTGTAACTGCCAATTAAACTGGTCAAAATTTTGAGATATGACTTTTTTTTACAATGCTTACGATTTGCAGACACAATTATTTAAGCAATATCTTATAAAAAATTTAATTGTAATTAGATTACAATGATAATATTAAAAACTTATGGATTAAAATTGTAGTTACATCATATCAAAAATATAGTTTAAGAAAATTAACTAAACAATACTTAAATATAAGAAAAACAATATTCTGCTGACTCTTGCCATTCTTAGAACTTCGCAGAAAATGCATGCTGTGCTTTCATAGATGTCTTCGCCAATTCCAGTTTCTAAACAAATCAGAAAATAAGGGTTACTTAATTTTATAACCATTTTTGATTATTATTTTTTTCTTTTTTTAATAACTATTTCACAGCAATTTAAAATTAAGAAAATTTCGCTTTCGCTACAAAATTACTTCTAGGCTATTTTAATGAATGTACAGATATTAGATTTTTGATTAAAAAACTCACCAGCAAAGTGACCCAGCGTGCTTAGGGCACTGGCACTTCCGAACTGGTAGACGGAGGGTTTGAATTCCGTAGCCGGTTATATGCTGGCGAAAGTTTTCTGCGATTTCCCATCATAATTCCAGATGAATATCGACATTATCCTCAAGAAGATGGTTGCAAACAGACACCTACCAAATCCTTATACCGCTTTTCTTGTCCTCCGCCCAATATTCTGCTGACTCTTGCCATTACTAGAACTTCAGGGAAAATGTAGGCTGCGGTTTCACATATGTCTTCACCAATTCCTTTTTCTAAACAAATCAAAAAATAAGGATTACTTAATTTTATAACCATTTTTGTTTATTTATTTTATTTATCTTTTTTCAATAAATATTTCACAGCAATTT
The DNA here is from genome assembly GCA_035578155.1 of Brachynemurus nebulosus. Taxonomy (NCBI): domain Eukaryota; kingdom Metazoa; phylum Arthropoda; class Insecta; order Neuroptera; family Myrmeleontidae; genus Brachynemurus; species Brachynemurus nebulosus. The sequence continues at coordinate 12,130,362 of JAPWDM010000014.1, read as the reverse complement.
AAAATTAAGAAAATTTCGTTTTTGCTACACAATTACTTTTAGGTTATTTTAATGAATGTACAGATATTAGATTTTCGATTAAAAAACTCACCAGCAAAGTAACCCGGCGTGCTTAGGCACTGGCACTTCCGAACTGGTAGACTGAGGGTTTGAATTCCGTTACCGGTTATATGCTGGTGAAAGTTTTCTGCTATTTCCCATCGCAAATCCAGGTGAATATCGATATCGTCCTTAAAAAGATGGTTGCAAACAGACACCTACCAAATCCTTATACCGCTTTTCCTGTCCTCCGCCCAATATTCTGCTGACTCTTGCCATTACTAGAACTTCAAGGAAAATGTATGCTACGGTTTCACAGATGTCTTCACCAATTCCGATTTCTAAACAAATCAGAAAATAAGGGTTACTTAATTTTATAACCATTTTTGCTTATTTATTTTTTCTTTTTTCAATAACTATTTCACAGCAATTTAAAATTAAGAAAATTTCGTTTTTGCTATACAATTACTTTTAGGTTATTTTAATGAATGTACAGATATTAAAATTTTGATTAAAAAACTCACTAGCAAAGTAACCCGGCGTGCTTAGGCACTGGCACTTCCGAACTGGTAGACTGAGGGTTTGAATTCCGTAACCGGTTATATGCTGGTGAAAGTTTTCTGCTATTTCGCATCGTAATTCCAGATGAATATCGACATCGTCCTTAAGAAGACGGTTGTAGACGGACACCTGCCAAATCTTTATACCGCTTTTCTTGTTCTCCGCCCATATCATCATGATAAAGTTGAGAAATAATGATGTGAGTGACGTCCGTTACATACCATTGTCTAAAAAACGAACGTTAAATTCCATTATTATTATTACCATTGTTATTATTACTTAAAAAACTCGATTTCCATACGTCGTTTCAATTTAAACCTGTTATGAATTTATATTACTGTAAAGCAAAAAAAAAAAAAAAAAAAAAATTCGTTAAGTGCGTGTTCTTGACACGCACTAACAAGTAAACATCTCGAGGCCGGACCTATCGATTTTGATGAAACTTAGATATATTATAGAACACTAAAAAATAAGCGACACGTATTTTTCTTTATCGGCGGAAAAACGGTTTGAAGGCGTGAAATCGCCATCCAAAAATTGGGGTAAAAATTTAATTTTTTAAATATCTCGAAAACGGTAAGAGATAAAACAAAAGTTTAAATTGGCGACATTGCTCTTTTTTAAAGAGCTATCTATTGGTATACAATTTGTTCAAATTGTGTCAACAGGGGTGGCTGGGGGTTAAAATTTAGGGGTAAATTTTGCAAAAAGGGGGTGAAAATTAAACAATATAAAAATTTTTTGACGTAGATTTCAAATCTGTAAACAAAATTTTTATATTGTTTAATTTTCACCCCCTTCTTGCAAAATTAACCCCTAAATTTTAACCCCCAGCCACCCCTGTTGACACAATTTGAACAAATTGCATACCAATAGATAGCTCTTTAAAAAGGAGCAATATCGCCAATTTAAGCTTTTGCTCTATCTCTTACCGTTTTCGAGATATTTAAAAAAAAAAATTTTTACCCCAATTTTTGGAGGGCGATTTCACCCCTTCAAACCGTTTTTCCGCCGATAAAGAAAAATACGTGTCGCTTATTTTTTAGTGTTCTACAACATATCTAAGTTTCATCAAAATCGATAGGTCCGGCCTCGGGACGTTTACTTGTAAGTAAGGGCATCTCAGTGAAAGTGTTAATTTATGATTTTTTGTTAACTCTATAGTTGTTTGTTAACTCTAATGTAGTAGTTTGTTAAATGTTATAATTATTCAATCACGTGTTCAATTCAATCACACAACGATATTAATACGTCATCTTCGATGACAAAAAAACGAAATATTATATACCTACATTAATTAGAGTTTCTGTTGATTAAAATTTGATAAATAGTTGTAGGTATTTTGTTTCCCAAGTCAATAAATTTTAGTAAAAAAATATGTATAATCCTTTTATCACTACAGATTTTACCAATTTACAAGCATTATATAATTTTTTAGACATATCTGAATGAAAGATATCTGAATTGTAGATAATGTTTTAATTTTCACAGAAATTGAGAACCCCCCAAAATAAATTATTAGTCAAATTGTAAAATAAACTTTTATCAAATTACATAACTATTTGTATGAAGCAAAATTAAAAAAATTAACTTACCTGAAATATTTTAAATGTATCATCAGGACAGCATTTTGGAAACAAACAAATTTATATTACAGTATTCTTTGCACATTATTCCAGAAGCCATTTTGACAATGCATATGAAAACAAAACACCAGTACACCACTATAACACTGTTTTTGCAACATATTTAAAGATTAATTTATCATACACGTTACAATTACATTAAATATATATATTATCAAAAAATACTTTTGTTTAATTCAGCTAATTTGAAAACATAACTTTTAACCTTTAAGAATATTACTTATGTACGTATAAATAATACAGCAAGCAATCCATTAACAGATAATTTTAAAATACATAAAATCATATGCGCGCGCATGGGTTTTGCTATTTAGTGGTGTAAAAATAAACCAAAAACGTTGTAAAAATCCAAGGTTACACCTTTATTTGTGTAATATTAAAAAAAAAACAGTAATTATATAAAAATACACCAATTTTTTCATATTACACAAATAATAGTGCATATTTTCAGAGCGAGGAGTAATTTTGCTCTAAATTTAAGTTATTTTACACGTTTTTGACCCTTTTTTCTTAGAGTGTATCTCCTCACTAAATTTTTGAGAGTCAACCTAAAAATTTGAATAAATATTTAAATTAATTGAATCAACAAAATATACAGTGCCTTCATTTCGTAAGATTGCACATTGAATGAGGTAATATATGATAATCCATTTCAAAATTACATCTAGGAAAAATTTCAATGGTTATTGATAGTGGATGCATTAATTATTGAAGCCCCCAAAAGGCACAACCTGGAATCTAACTCAATCCAAAACTTCAGCCCGCTAGATTTATTCAGGCGTCTGTAGACGTGTCAAATCCACCAAAAAGCACAAAAAAACCATACAATTTTGGTGCAAAAGCAGTTTACTTGAGGGACTGGGGGCGCTGTATTTGTGTAAGACTTTCCAAAAACCACGAGGAAACATGAAATTTTGGCGTAAGAATGACGGGGGCGAGAGTTAAAAATTGAAACCCCCCAAAAAGAACCCCCTTGGTACTAGATCGATCAATATATACAATCACTCTAGAGCGTAGTGTCAGACTCCCCAGAAATATTTTTCCCGTCTCTAGTCTCTCCAAATCGCTCTAGGAAGCTGAAATTTGGATATTTACATCAACTCCTATATGATGATGATTTGATCAACCTAAGCTAGGTCGTAAGATACGAGTAGCATTTTTGAAGTGAAAATTTAACAAATTAGGGTGAATGCGGGAGAGATGCCGCACATTTTGAAGACACTTGGTAATTCTTAAAGTATGCATTTAATTTAATTGATTTGAAATTTGGTACACAATAAATGTAAATATTGTTCTTTAAAATTATTTATAAATAATATTAAATTTTGAGTCATAAAGGATTCATAATTAACATTTTTGTAGATCCTGCAAAGCGGCGTCTCTCCCACACCTATGGGATGGGACAGAGATGCCGCATCAAAAAAGGACAGACCCTACATAGTTTACATTAAAAATTTTGCATTTTACACACATCTCCATATATGATGCATGCCATATGTAACCATTTTTGACACTTTATATATCTTCACCAGTAAGTTTTTTTTTTGTTTCTGAGTACTTTTCAAAACATTCAATACACAAGCAATCATCATTATTTTCGTTAACTTCACTAATATGAGGGCTCTTCCTGATCCATTAATGGATCTTTTATATTTACGTGGCATAATTTACAGTCCAAAAGAAATTGCATAATTAAGGTATAAGTCTATGTTTTTAATATGTAATATATTGCGGTATCTATACCAACTTTAAATGCGGCATCTCTCCTTTTTGTTGGGATAGATGCCGCATGTTGCTATAGCAAGCATAGTGCGGAATTCTAACCTAAAATTTTATACAGTACTTTTAAAATATACCTAAATTAATAACAAAACTCATTTTCATTAAAACAATGAAATATAAATTCTTAAATTCAAATGAATTAAATGCTTGATAAAATATTATGTTAAAAAAATTACTTTTCAATAATAAAAAGTTGGATAATTATTAAACTGATGGACTAATCATAAATGTTACCCTATACAGCTTAAATAAGTAACTTATTTTCAACATATGATCCATTAATAGCGCTATCTATCAATCAGCGGACGAACTATGGCTACTGCGGCGTCTCTCTCGACGCGGCATCTCTCCCGCACTTACCCTAGATATTTTACCATTCCTACAACGGTGCTAATAATCAAACAAGACACTTTTGAGACTTTTAGATAAAAAAATTACTCATTACGTTAAAACCTTCTCTCGCAAAATTAAAAATTATGAAAAATACTCATCACATCATCAACCAAACACACAACATAAAACTCGGCACATAAAAACGTATTGCATCACTCACGAACAATAAAGTTTATATTTTTTTTTTAGTATCTACCTTCGCATCGCTCGCAACTTGCGACATCCTTCGCCCCGCTCGGTTAGTCCAACAGCTACATTATTTATGACGCTAGTCAAAGTTAACTTATATTTTCATTTAGTAATAAACTTCGGGTGGTGGTTTTTCACATATATATGTATGTGTAGAGGAAAAAGGAAAAAAATAATGGTGGGGAAATTTTTGTACGTGCCTCGACAACAATCGCGCGTCGCGTTTCGCTCGCATCGTGTTTCATGTAGTGAAAATGACACCATCTCCGGTTAGCAATATGATTTATTATGTGAAATATTATCTAGTACACACTTTTTACTTTTTTTACAGTCGTCCGTTTGAAAAAAGTTTTTTTTTAATGCACACACACAAAAGAAAAAAAGAAAAACATTGATTTATCATCCAATAAAGTACAATAAGAGATAAAAAAATTTTTTTTGGAATAAAATTGGTAAGCAGAGATTATTGAAACTGACAAATATGGGCTATAGATGTAATTTATTTGATTAGTGCGCATATGAAATGTCCAATTTTCAATGATAGATCAGAGTTAGCTTTTGTATTATAAACTGCATTTATTTATTTTTGTAAGGCCGCTATTACACTGTCATAGATACACTAGCGGAAATAATTAAAGGGTCAACAAAAAAATTTCAAATTTTTAGTGATTTTTCGAATGACTGTATCTTCGTGAAAAATGGTCGTATCAGAGTCGTAAGAAAAGCAATTTAAAGCTGGAAGTTTCTAGTTTTCAGATCTTGCGATAAAAAAATTTTCAAAGCAACGTGTATCGCTCAATCCTAATAAGTACACTGAAAAAAAAATTTCCGAAATTTTTTCGGTTTCTTTTTTTGGTCCACGGACTTGGAAAAAAATTTTCCGACTTAACCACCATATGGACCGGATAAGTTGTTCATTCAGCTTTAATTTGCTTTTTCTTAGACCTTTATACGACTACATTTCGCTGAGATATCGGACTTTGAATGGAAAAGGATCGTTTCACCTTTGACCATCGATATCTCAGCAACCAATGATCGCACAGAAAATTGAAGGTGTGTTTCGAAAACTCGAATAAATTCTCTACAAGGATTAGCCATTGTTTTTTCAGAAAAAGATTTTTTTGCATACTCTACATGAATTTGAAAAATCAAGAAAAAAAGAGCTTTTGGGGGCTTCTTGGAAAATCAAGCGCTGAATTAAAAATTTCGAGAAAACCATTGATGTTAAGTGTGCCTTTTACAGTTCAATATACCCATATATTTTTTTAGTTGAAAAATTTTTTTCCAAGTCCGTGGACCAAAAAAAGAAACCGAAAAAAATTCGGAAATTTTCTTTTCAGTGTACTTATTAGGATTGAGCGATACACGTTGCTTTGAAAATTTTTTTATCGCAAGATCTGAAAACTAGAAATTTCCAGCTTTAAATTGCTTTGCTTACGACTCTGATACGACCATTTTTCACGAAGATACTTTTTTTTTGATCCTTTAATTATTTCCGCTAGTGTATATGTCAAAGATTTATCTAATCAAAAAAATAAGACGGTTTAACTGATCAACTTTTATTGGCAACTGCATGCAGGTGTGGGACTAAAAATACATACATTATTGAATACTGTGTGCAAGGAAAAATTCAACTTCCTTAGTATTTATTTATTTAATTGGACATTTTTAATTGGACTGCGTCGAATCCAATTCAAAATATTTTTTTAAATACTGACAGTTTAACTCATGTCTATCAAGATAGGTACTCCAGTTTTTTTCTTCTTTTAGCGAATTTTCGAACTGAAAATACAGCTATTACAGCCACTCTCATGGCGCGACTTAAGCCCGAAACTATGACAGAAATTTGTTTTGAAGTCTCTAGAAGACAAAAATTCACTAAAATTTATAAATATTATATACAGGTACATACGTATGTATATATGGATGTATTTATGTGGTCCGCGCGATAACTTTCGAGCGAAACATCCCTGTTTTTACAAAATCTGGCGAAAAATTTGAAAGTCCAAAAATCTTGGATGAGTTCTTTAGCCAGATCAGTCCGATGCCCCGAACGGATTTTTGGGCATTTTTCGTGAAAAAAATAAGCTTTTTGCCAAAAGTTCAAAAGTTTTTGCGACATTTTTTTATACCATTGGAATTTAAACAATTATTCTATGTTAACTAATTACCAGGAAATACTAATTTTTGTTAACGGAAATTCTCTATGTTATGCAGAGTGCTGTGACAGGGGTATTGTTAGTTTCATATATCATGTGGCGTATTGTTTGGAAGGTCTTATTAGAGAAAATACAATAAAATACAAAAGATCGGACAGTATTCGCTCAAATATTCAGTTTTGCGGCCAGAATGGTGACCGAATATTCGATATTCGACCGTTGGTCGAATAGTGTGTTTGTCTCAATCCTAACACATACTTGCATATGTATCTGAACGAAAGATAATAAAGATGTATGATGACGAAAAGCGTACAAACATTTTTCATAAAATGCATCGTCAGTAAAGAGTAATAAACACTTGTTACTTAATCGTGATAACTTTACGACAAGCTTATTGTAATATAGTATGTTTTACTATCAAATTTTTATATATCTAAAAGCTTTTATAGTATATCCGCTCCCGTCTCCACATTCCTAAAATTCCACAGTTTAATGCGATCAATTAAGACAACACATACATCCAGTATAGTTATCTTTTTCTTCAGTTTTCTTCATTGTACCACAGTCGGTTGTGGAACAATAGCTATCGTTTGGTTTGTTCTCGGAAACAATTACAAGTACAAAATAAGTAAAGTGACTCCTCCTATATTTAGAACATAACTGGCAGTGGTTTGTTCAAACTGAAGCGATATAATAAAATAATATTTTAATAATAGATAATTGCTAACTAAATAAATTGCCAAATAAATTCAGTAATAGCAATTTTTCTGTTTTAATTATCTTGATTTGATGGGCGATTCTCACGTGACGCACGGGACATTTTTGCAACAAAAACATTTTTTCATAAAAAATGCAATTAATAATAAACAAAACAGAATGATTGTAATACGCAGAAAATGAATTAAAATTTTTTGAGCATATTATAATTTTTATCTGCAGTCCAGTACCCAAGATATAAGGCATAAACTCACATGACGCACGGGACGGGAACGAAGTTTATGTTTTATATTTGGAGTACTGCATTTCAGATATAAATTAAAAATGCTCAAAAAATTTTAATCCAGTTGCCCCATGTTATAAACTTTTTGTTTTGTTTGTTATTAATTTAATTTAAAAAAAAAATGTTTTTATTTAAATTTTATGTCCCGTGCATCACGCGAGAATCGCCCTGATATCATTTTTGTATTTCTATTGTAAAACTTCAAGGGACTGAACTTTACTTCTTCTTACTACAATATAATGTTATTATTAAAATTCCAAGAAGAAATATATTTATTTATTTTTGTATAGGTACAGTGAATTAAGAGTAAATAAATATAATATTAAAATCATTAATATTTTGTACACATAAACTGGTACACTATTTTAACAGCAAATACACTTTATATGGAATTGCTGGCGTCGTACAACGATTATTAGATATTGTTAATTAAGAATAGAATCTCCCTGCCTTAATAATAAATAGGTATACTGAAAAAATTTTTATAATAAAAATTTCCAAATAAGATTACGTATTTACTTAAAATTGTCTCAGCTCATATATTACCGTTAATATTTACTCGTTTGTACTAGCTTCATAAAATATATTTTAGGCATTATTTAACTTGGTGTCCATTTTTGAAATTTCAACCAATAAAAATTTAAGTGTCACTCAGTTTCGTTTTGTTGGTATACTTTAACCATCGATATTTGGGATGACTTTTTGAGAGTGATTATAAACTTTTAAAAAGTTTAATTATTTTATTACTAGTACCAAATACCACCTTATGTTCACTCCAATTATGTTTAAATATATTTCCTGTTTTATGAGTGACGGTTTCTTTTAACATTTACCTGGATAAGTAAATAAATGCAACGAACAATACTAATAATTATTGCTGTACTTGAAAAGTCATCCCATTTATATATGGTCAAACTTTATCAATTGTCTGGTTGAACAATTTATGAAATACAGTCGGACTCATGTATTTTCAACTCATGTATTTTCAACACCATCTATTTTCAACTGATTTTACTCACGTATTTTCAAGTTTTTGGTCCCCACTTCTCACGCAATACTTTAATACAGAAAAATAACTGTCAGATTAACCGATCGACCACTAGTGGTTTTATCCTATAATCCTACAATATATGATTTTATTTCATTTGCAATTCCTAAAAAAATGATTTTACTACAAGTTTATTACACTTTTTTCATGTTTGACTTTTTTGTTTATCATAATATGTTACTTGACATTCTGTCATTTTAAGGTTATTCACTGGGGAAGTACACGTGACTACTGTTATTGTGTAAAGATTTACGCGGGCTTTTTGTGATTGGTTCTATGTCTGTCAAGTGGTTCTATGATTGCGACGGAGTGAGGATGAAGGAGAAGTTGAAAATACATGAGCGGATTAGTCCCGACAGGTTGAAAATACATGAGTTTGACTGTATACATAATCATTGGCGGCTTTCTCAAAAATAAAATTAGTTCGCATAACCATAATTTGATTGTATTAAATAGAAACTAAATGTAAGAATGGTGAATCTTACCCTTTAATCTGACTTTAAATTTATCTGCTGTTCAAAAATATGACATCTTAAGTAATATAATTAACCAAATAAACTAAAATAAAATGAAAAATATTACTTGACTACTGCTTTTAACAGTTTATTTAGCTTATGTATAAGATTACATTTCAAACGTGACGGTTTTTGTCAAAAGTACATACATATGGTATTTTATTTCTTATTTAATTGTAAACATCCCAGATGTCTTACTTATGAACGAATATGCTGGACTATTGTTTTATCTGTTTAAATTTTTCTTCAAGGTTTTATATCCTGAATGACAAATTAGAAAAGGTAGAAGGTACTGTATTGTTGCAATGAATGATCTAAAGTGACGACTACTTGTATTTTCGTATCACTTGAATGTATTTTCGTTTAAAGATACTAAATAATAATTATTTATGTAAATGATAATGTTTTTAGTAATTAGATTTAATTAAATCAGTTCTGTTTTATAAAAAAATTTACAAAAAATGACTTAGAAATAAGAAAAGAAATAGTGACAGCTAATATTAAAGTTACCAAAATAATTAAATTTTGTAATTAAAACCTCTCTTTTATTATAAAGTAAGTCAAATAATCAGTTTATTTTTCAATTAGTATTATAATACTATTCAATCACATGTATAGATGTTGTAAGTGAACCGCCACTGGATAGACTTCCTTCGCTATAATCTTTTCCCACTCTCCAAAATTTTTATGTGACCAATCAGGAGAGTTCGACTTCTTTATTTACCGTTGAATTTTTATTCTAACATTGTGTCTTTACTTACAATTACACAAATTTTTACTTCGTTTATATTCGTTCGTACGCGTTTCGTAAAAATTTAATAGTATTTTTAAATCTTTTTTTTTCATCATGGAAAATAAAAGACTATCAAAATCAGCGAAAAAACTTGTTTTGAACGCTTTAGCGTTTGCTAATGCGGAAAAAGAAGTAAATCAGCCCCTCGTAGCGCTAGAATCTGCTCAACACGTAAGTTTTTGTAACTGTGTGACTATAAAATAATATTTATTTTATATAATTACATAATTGTATTCATTTAAAACATTCAAAATAATGTTGAATTTTAAATATAAAATTATTTTTCAGAGAGTTGCAGCACAGCTTGGAATATCGGTTTCAACAATTACGAAAATTGTAGCTGAAAATCGACACGGTGGAGTTTGTTCCCCTCGAAAACCGACGTTACGAGAAAGACCGATAACTGATTTGGACGAGTTTGCACTGTCCAAAATTAAGGAAATTGTATATAAAATGCATAGAGAGAGTACGCTTGCATTTAAATGCATTGTATTTATAATAACGAAATGCCTACTTAATATTCCTTTATTTTCCAGGAAAACACATAACACTTGGTACGATTTTGGCCGAGGCAAAGCAGGCAGACATATTTCACGGGGGGAAAACAAGTTTAGCCAAAATTTTGCCAGTTGTAGGTTTCCACTGGAAACTGGAGAGTAATCGACGATATTTAATGGAAACGCCGGAAATTGCAAGTCTCCGATTTAAATTTTTAAAAGAATATTTTAGGAATGCAAATTTAGAAAACCCCTTACCAGTAGTCTTTTTAGACGAAACGTGGGTTTTTCAAAAAGGTGCATTTAAACGTACCTGGACTGATAATTCTGCCGAATGCAGTCGCTCTGCAAGTGAGGGTGGGCAGAGGTATGACACCTAATTTCATATTTTATGTACAAAAATTATGGAAGTAAAATCATAATTTTGTTATTTATTTAGTTATTTAATTTCTTTTTTTGCAGATATATTATTGTCTCAGCAGGAAGTGCAGATGGTTTTGTCCCCGGAGCACATTTAATTTTTGCTTCACAGAGGAATACCGGAGATTATCATGGAGAAATGAACTCCGACAATTTCCAAAAGTGGTTCCAGGAGCAACTTCTGCCGGGGCTAACCAAACAATCAATTATTATATTAGACAATGCAAGATATCATTGTGCACCGGTAAAATATATACACTCGACTTATGTACTAAACGCTAATTAAATCAAGTTTTAATGAAATTTGTCCTTTTCAGATTGAACAAATACCAACAATGTCTTGGAAAAAGGCAGATATTCAGAACTGGCTTAAGAATAAAAATTTGCCATTTAAAGAAACAGATTTTAAGCAAGATTTAATGGAAATAGTCCAAAAGTATATTCCTGAACAAATTCTTTTACCTAAAAAATCATTTCTTATGTTGTTTCGTTACAGACATAAACCGGCAAAGGATATGCCATAGAAAAAATTGCGAAAGAAGCTGGCCATTCAGTACTGTGGTTACCACCATACCATTGCCAATTTAATGCAATTGAGTTAATTTGGGGAATTACAAAAGGCCATTATAATAAAAATATTGGAAGAAATGGATTTTCCAAAAAAGAAGTTTTAAAAATATGGCAAGAGGCACTAGACAGCATTACACCTGAGAATTGGAGGAACTCTGTACAACATGTACATAAAATTATTACGGAGTATTGGGATCGGGAGGTTAAAGTTGATAATGGGGAAATTGATCCCTTCATTATCAACGTTGGAGACAGTGATTCTTCTGATGACGAATAAATATACTATATTACATACAGAAGAACTAACTGTTGAAAGATTTCAGGATTCTGAACAAAAAATTTTAGAACCCTTATAATTTCATCAATTTTGGCTGACCATCCGCCACAATCTCCATAATTCTTAAATTTTATGACCTATGAACATGAGATTTAATGCGTTCGCTAATAATCTGTATTCGATAAGTGGAGAGTGCACAGAATGTGTCATAAGTTGGGACAGAATTCTTATGTTTTTACATATTTTTTCCTGCAATCAAAGCAAAAAAATAGAAGGAACTTCACGTTTTACCATTTTCTAATTAAAATACGTCATTTTATGCATAATTTTTCAATTTCACTTTATCATGCATTATTCTGCATATATTATAATTTAATTTACATAACTTTGTATACTTATATACTTTCTAAATTCTTTCTAGGAACTACATTTAAAAAAAATACTTATTGAATACTTCATGAATCGCTTATTGTTTGATTTTAAAAATTCAAATTATAATTTTGTTTGTTAACTGTTATTATTAATAAAACTAAACAATGAAACAATGAATTTTAAAAATTCAGATTGCTAATTTTGTTAATTGTTAAAATTAACAAAATTAAATTATAAGTCACTAATTGATTTATTTTAAAAATTAAAATGATAACTACAGTTTGTTGCTCCACCATCATTGGCTGTAGTACTCAGAGCTACGAAAACATACATTTATCTGTTTTTGTACACACCTAACTTCTAAGAAAAGTTCTAAGGTCAATTTAAACTTTTCTCTATTTCTCACTGTTTTTGAGATATTTAAAAATTTAAATTTTACTCTAATCTTTGGAAGGCAAAGCACCTCTTAAATTTTGGTAGTTTGGTGTAGTTTGATAATTTTTGAAATAAACTGATACACAAAGTGGTATTATGCATCTGGACGCCATCCGGAGGTTTTCTTCCTTCGAGTCTTACCAATTTCTTCTTTAATTTTTTCTGAACAAACTTTACAAAAAAATTTAGTAAAACAACATTAGAACTATTGACAGCAAACAACTTAATTTTTTAATTCAAAATGTTTATCATATGTCATAAAAACGTCAGTTAATTTTGGATTTTCTTGTATTCTGTTGGGACCCTCTTTGGGGGCCCCGGGGCAATGCTCCGGTTGTCCCAGCCTAGTTACGAGCCTGTCTGGAAGGCAAAATAGGGGTCTGTTAGGCTCCGATAAAGAATCATCTATCGAAGATTGAACAAAAGTGGAGTAGGCAGCAGAAATTGTAAGGGTAAATTTTATGTATAATTTTATTATCTGGGTACCTATATAAAAAAAAATTTTAAGGTTACAATATTTCCAAAACTTTTAAGTGCTACTACATATTTGGTCCATTTTCAATGATATTATTATTAAAATCATAATTTTTTTTATTTATATAAATGTATTTAAAAGAAATGAATGCTGCATTGTTTTTTTTTTTTTTTGAGAAGTAATTAAAGTGTTAAAACATAAATTTTTCCGTATCTTTTTATTACGATAAAATACCCTTGTCCCACAATCCAGTAAATACAATACAGTACACATAAAACTGTATTGACTAGTTAAAAAAAAATAAAGTAAAAAAAAAATAACTTTGAAAAAAAAGTAACTTTGGATGTTCAGATAGTCAGAATTTTCAAAAAGTAGATTCTAGAAATTTATCATTTAAACATTAAAATTAGATTACATATTTTTGTATAAAATTAATTATTTAAACTAAATATTTAATACCTATATAACGCTATACAGATTTAATACAATTTAATGTCGTCTGTATATGGTGCGTATATAAACTAAATACACTCTATTTTTTTGGAATGATTGGAATGTGTAGACGGGAGCGGATATACTATATACTTATTTAATAACTCTTTGTATTCTTTGTGATGACTGTGTTTTAACTTTACATGCTATACATAATATTTTTATATTTGTACAATCTGCTCTTAGCAGTATTAGTAACTATGAAATGTAATAAAAATGTACAGTTGGTTGTTAAAAATTATAGGACATAGCCGTTTTTAAATTACTTCGTTTAGTCACTAGTTATTATTTATAGAGTTTCACAAGTGTAATTAAATAGTCAAGAAAAAATTATTTGGTAGTGACCACGGCATACACACATTATATTATGGATACCCAGGCAATCTATTTAATTTTTTGATAGATGAATGTGACTTCATCCGGATCGATCTACTGAATGAGATGTATGAATGTATACTAAAGAACTACCATAAAAAGGAATCAAAAATGTTGATTTATTTCATTTTATTTTATTTGGGCATTGGAATTTATTAATTTACCTGAAATTCAATACCTTTGAATTTATCAATTAACCTGAAATTCAAATACCCCCCCCCCCTAGATATTTGCACGACTTATTGCATTTATTAATAAATATTTACAAAATAGTTTTGTTCAGTTTTCTTTCTTAATATGTTTATGCACAGATTAGTGTTTATGTTTGAAAACTTTCTGACCTAGTATTTTAATACGATTGTACAAGCGTGTTTTGAAGTAGGTACAAATTCTTTACCTCCAGTGGTAAATCAATATGTGATGATTGATGAATAAATTATTAAGAAGATTATTTACAAAATTTTATTTAATCTAAAAATGAAATTAGTAAGTAAAATGCAAAATAATCTTAAGAACATTTACTCTTTTTGCACACCGATCTCCTTAAATTTAACATTCTCCTTAATTTAATTCTCCTCAAATTTAACTCTCCTTTAATATTAAAAACGTATAATTTTAAAACCAAACCGTTTATAAATAATAATTTCCGATACTTGTCAGTTGTCTCTTATGCTATTTTTTTGTTTTCTGTTTTTTTCTCTTTCAGTAACTGTATTAAACTTGGGAAGATTTTTAGAAGGTAAAACACCTCTAGTTAAATGTCGTTTTTCTACTGAAGTATTTCATAATTTTTCTTTTAAACTAGTGTAGTCTGATTCTTCAAATTGATCAGAGCAAATTTTTGTTGTCGCTAAATTAAAAACGACGCTTTCCCCACATGCTTTTACCCATTTTGCACAAATAATTCCATCAAACTGAAACGCAAAAAATTTAATTCTTTTATTATTTGTTGATTTTTTTTCACTATATGTAATTATTTCATATATTTACTGTAACTGTTTTAAATATTTTATAAACTTTTACAATTCAAAATACTTAAATAATTTAAATTCAAAATATTTAAACAATTTTGACATAAGTTAAATTATTTATCTCGGTCAAAATGACGTCACAAAATGTATCTAATGGCGACTGTAAGCAGCTAATTACAATGCCTTCTATAATATTATAATATTTGTATGCCGTGGGTAGTGACGAATTTTTAAAAAAGCAGTCTAAATAATACCTCATAGATCCTGACCATTTCTAAATATTTTAGATAGGTTTATAATACATATTGCGTGACAATAGGAATAATAAATACTAAAATTCAAAAAATTCTTTCAATAATTGTCGCAAGCTAATTGCGAAATTTTGTTTTTTTCGACATTTCTTTTTTTTACTGATTTTTGATAAATTTTTATTTCTGAGATCTTTGAATTTTTATTTCTATTAATTTGGAATTATACTAATTATGTAAGAAAGTGCATTTTATAAACATAAAAAGTTCGCCAAGTGCGTGCCGGACACGCATTATCACAGTTACGTGGTCAATAGCTAATTTTTCACAATTTTTAGGATCAAATTTAGGAAATTCAATAGTACCGGAATAGACCGCAACATTATTTTCTACCGGTTTGGAAAAGTTTTATTGCTTTGTTGCCCCCCACCACCCCTTTAAAGGTTAGGTCGGATTCAAAATTTGACCCACTTTTATAGTATTGTTGCCCCATTATGTCAGCCCCACTTACCAAATTTCAGCTCAGTTCGTTCATAAAGGGGCCCTACACATGCAAAAAGGAGCCACGAATTATATATATATATATATATATATATATATATATATATATATATATATATATATGTAAGACATTTTTTTCTTCAGAATCGTGTTCTACGAGTCCGAAAAGGGGTAGCGCCCCTACTCTCGCCTCGTCCCTTTCTTATCGTATAGACTGTATACATTCTAATTTTTTCTGTGAAAAATTCGACAAAAATTCGACTAAACGACTGAGCACTTCTGTATCGACCCTCGTATGGTAACATACCATTAAATTATGACATAATTTGAAATTTGAAGATACGAGGTTTTGTTATTGTTAAATAACTTTCATTCTAATAAATAAAATAAAATGAAATTTTTATTAGTCTATGATCAGTATAAGATGATTCTGAACATTTATATCTAATTATTTCAAAACAGTGAAAAATCGACATACGTGGTTCTAGCAGTAAGCCGTCGATACGTACTATTAAATTTCCTACATTTGATCCTAAAAATTGTGAAAAATTAGCTATTGACAACGTAATTTTGATAATGCGTGTCCGGCACGCACTTGTCGAATTTATTGTTATTATAGTACCAGTTTATAAATATTATTAATATAGTACCAATTTATAAAAAAGAAAGATAATTATAACCAAACTCTTTTGTATAAGCGGATGCTTAAAACAAAATAAAAATTCTAATTCTATTAATTTTTTTATTGAATTATGGAATTAACTTATTCATTTATAAGTATTACTTCCACTTTAATTATGAAAACTTTTAAAGTAACAGAGAATTATCTAATTTTGTGAGATACGAGGTACTGCATTTAATTATGTCAAAATAGTATTTCTAACAGATTGTCAGTATTGCCATCTAGCGATGTCTTCCTGGAGATCGATGTAAAAGATCATTAGATAACGACACAAAGATAGGCTGATATAATACAGGTATCTATATTGTATATATATAGTGTCATCTAATTGTGTCGGTATGTAGGTCTAATTGTGTCGGTATAATATAGATTTAGGTATGTTGGTATGTATGGATTTTAATGATATATGTATGTCTTACCACCACGTGCTGCCACCAAAATTTGTCCAAAAACGGTGGGTCATTTTTTTTAACTAAAAATAATTCAAGAGCACACACTACAACGATTTAGTGGTGCACTGATAATGTACGTTTGAATGAAAAATATCTCACTGCCTAACTTTTTTTAGTGGAAAGCGCCACCGATGTGTATAGGGAATTAATCATCACTTATGAAGACGAATGAGTTACATGGTTTTTCAGGACCACGTAACTAAAAAAATGTATCAACACGTTGACGGTCATTGACATCACAAAACGTCAAGTGAAACTTTACTAATTCACACACCACGTCGTACAGCGTTAGTAATTCCATATAAAGTGTATTAACTGTTAAAATATTGTACCAGTTGGGAATTTTGTCATTATAGGTTATGACTATCACGACATTAAAAATACACGTTTAACTGTAAGATTGACATAAGTTTCGATATATTGTTCAGTTTCTAAAATTAAATTTAAAAAAATTAATTAATTGGAATAAAATATTAAAATTTAGAATTATTCTCTAACACTTTGAGCGCTCTAATGTACCAACTACCTTAACAAAACACAATAATTTGATACAAGAATTAAAACAAAAACACCCTATTTTATGTTTGTTTTTTTTTTTAAAGTTATGTAAATAGATTTTTTACATATTAAAATAAAACTAAACAAGACAGATGTTATATGCGTTATTATGTATATATGTCAAAAAATATTTTTTATATTCGGTTCCGACTCGCTTTTCTACTTTTTCCCTTTGTACAATTTAACTGCTTACAGTTTTATTCTTTTTTATTTGAAAAAAAGAAAAAAAATATAAAAATACAAAGCATAAAAGGAAATTGTGATAAATTTTTAAGAAAATAAATTAGAAACAATACACTTTTATGTCACAATTTCCACATAAATATCAAATTTTATTTTTTAGAAATAAAAAAAAAAAATGTGAATGTTCAAAAAGAAGAAAAAATATTTTAATTTTAAAAATATCTTTATACTTCACGGATTTACGTAGGATAATTTTTTCTCGACTACATGTGTGCTGGTGAAATTTACACAAAAATTCATATAATTTTACCTGGACCGGAATAATTCTAGTATACCCAATTTCAAATACAATTGAGCACGAGTCATCTTTAAAGAATTAAATAATTCTTTTACTCGAAACAAATCAATCTTCTATTCTTTTCTAAAGACAAACTGCAAATTTAAAATTTACGCAAGTGCAATAATTAAATTTAAGTTAAATTTAAGTGAAATGAATTATAACAAGTATGTTAGGGACTGTATCCCAACATAATTATGTCATGGAAGGATGACATATTAATATCGTTGTGTGATCATAGCGGGGGAAACATTATTATAGAGTTGTATATCCATATTGAATAATTATAGAGTTGTACATTCATATTGAATAAACGCAAGAGGACTGTAGAGTTAACAACCATAGAGTTAACAAAAAATCATAAATTAACACTTTCACTGAGGTGATATTACTTAGTGCGTGTCGAAAACACGCACTTAACGAATTTTTTTATTTTAAAAAACAAAAGATAAATTACTTGCCTTTAGTAGACAACATTGGGTCCTAGGATTTGTACTTTTTTTGTTAATTTTTTATATCTCTTTAAAATTGAAGTATGGTATAAGATTCGAAAGGAGGATTCAATGAAAATGTGAATTGAAATATAGGATTGAATCTGTTATTACGTCACAGTGTTTCTTAATTTACACGTGTCAGTGAACTGTTAATAATGAGCTAACAAATAAAATTTCCCTTAAAGCTGTATAAAATATATTTATATACAAATAACGATTTTCCGTATGAAAAATAATGACAATTGGAACATATTTACTGTTAAAAGCAATAATAAAAGTTGAATTTATTTTAACAATATTATAAGTAGCTTGTTATTTTCAATTAATAATAAGCGAAGAAGACATTAATAATAATTATAGTCTTAAAACATTTGCAAACTTAAAATAATACTGCACTAAGTTGTATTGTAAATTGTATTGTCGGATACTGTTTCCCTTTGTGGACATTAATAAAGTAAATTTTTGTACTTTTGACATTAATAGAGCAACTTTTTAAAACTAAATTTACTTTTCATTAAAACTACATGTACGTTGGATGCGCTAAAAGTTCTCGGCCTGAGTATTAAAAAGTACAGAGAGAACAGTGAAAAGAATTTATTTTTCTATATAACCGCCCTCTATTGCAATACACTTATTATAAGGTGGGATACGTATCTCTATGCCTTTATAATAATAAGCAAATTATTTGTAGCGATTCTACAAGAGCGATGTTTTCGGAAGTGAACGAATCTGCCGGACGTCCAGAACGATCATCGTCGTTGAGGGACTCGTACCGTAAACGAAACCTTTGGCACGGCTTTACCGTATACACCATCCAGTCTGTCCTTAATTTTCTCTGGAGTTTGTTCTCCTTTTGTCAGAAATTTTATGACTACACGATATTCAATTTTTGAAACAGTCGACATATTGAGTTTACACTTTTACAACAGAATAAATAAAACACATGTAAACTCGTCCACTGCGTTTATGATTACTAGAGACTTAATACTTTCTGTGAGTATAAATCACGTCACCTTTAAATAATTTTAATCATGTTAGGCCGAGAACTTTTGGCGCTCCCCACGTATTTTTAATGCGTAGGAGACTTTCTAAATACATGGTTTTGACTTTTTCCAAATGTAAATTTTTATTAACTTCTTCGAAATAGAAAAAAAAGTTGACAACGTAGTTGTAGGACTTCCTGTCCCGTTTAAAACCGATTGAGGCGGAGGGGCTGACATCATTAACTGATAAAGCATTCATATATAAACATTAAATTTATGAAAAATAACATTCAATTAAAAAGTAAAAAAGAATCAAAAAGAATCGAAATGAGTGCATTTTTAAGGAAAGTCGTCGGAAAAAAATTTTACAAATTGAAATTTCTACGAACTATATAAAATTTTTCGAATTTTTTACCCCGTCCCGAGAGGGAAATGTTTGTCTCAAATGCCCATTGGAAGTATGCTACAACTTGTACCTTACTGTAAAATTTTAAAAATTGTTCAGTTTAAATAGAGAATATAAGGGTTAGGAAAAGTATGTTACATGACGTATAAAAAAATTTTTCGCTTAAAATAGTTAGGATTTTTCTATACCTTTCGCCTACGTTTCACCGACTTTAATAAACAAGCACTAGATAAAATCGAAAAATTCCAAATTTTTCGATTTTTCCAAAAAAATTGTAAACGTACATAATTCTTGGATCAGTGAACAACATGTATCAAAATTATGCTACTTTTTATTCGTTGCTTCGTTGCTCCGTACCTATACAGAATTATTTTGAGGTCGATTTCATTTCTCTAACCCCAGTACATTTAGACTCCAACATATATGCAAATACATATAAAATGTTTAGATAAAAAGTTGAGGTCCGTAACATTTCGATCCGAATCTTTGGTTTTGTGAACCCCATAGTACCCAAAACGTCATGAAAACTACATATGCTCAAATGGCTAGGAAAAAATATATTAAAGAATACAGAAACAAAACTGGGAAATAATTTCGAACAATAAATTGTTTTCGGATTTCCAGACAAACTCCGGAATGCCGGTTTTGTTGTCAACAGAATCCTTTCCTTTTTTGCCTTGCTTCATTGATCGCTGTACCTTCACAATTCCCGCCACTCGATATTATCGATAGGGAACAATAAAGTTTTCTAGAAACCTATCAAATTTAAGGTAATTGTTTAAATAAATTTAAATCTGGCCGCATAAAATATTTTATCATTTTATTTATTTAAATAAACGCATTTATTCCAGCTAATTTTCTTTTCCTTAATAAAAAATTTGTTTTTGCCATAACTACATATTCGTCATGTCAAATTTTATTATGATCAATCGATTACATTTTTTATTAGGTCATAAGATCGTTTACCAGATCAATAATAAATGCAGACATATACTTTATTGCTATCAACTAAATTATGAATAGTACCACAGTTGAACATTATCAAAAAAAAAAAATCTTACCAACATAACAGCAAAAAAAAAAAAAATGTTATTCTACCACATGAAAAATAATATTTTACTTTTATACTTTATTGATCACAAAACTGTCGAAAAAACGGAGGGAGTGGGTTTAAAAGACACAAAATATTATACAATTTACTACTATCTACTAAAATATTTCACATTCTACAGTATAGGATAAAACAATTCGAGCAAAGGTATGTTTAAAAGTGTTACGACGGATGCAAGAAATTCAGGGTATAAATAGAACTCTTTTGAATTTTTATATAGAAATGTTCGTTGAAAGAATATTTCTATTGAATCTAAAGGTCTGAAATTAATTTTAATTTCACATATGTCACCAAGGGCGGAAGCAAAATCAGACGTACTTAAGTTATATTTTGTATTTTTTTCTCTCGTTTTTTGTACCGTAACTTAAAATAGCACATCTAGACTAGCTTCCTTGCTTCATAACGTAAGTGGGGTTTAAAATTTGTAAGGTGTACATCGACAAATATTTTTGTGTTGTACATCGGGAAGAATATTTTTTGTCAAAAATTTTTTCCTCTAAAAGCAAAACTAGATTAATTAAATTGTTTATAACAATTAATCGTTCTAGAATTTTTCCATACTATACTAGCGCAATCTACCCTTCATTCTCTACGTTCATGATTTTATCAGATTTTTGAGTGATTTCTTTCGAAAATCGAAGTAACATGTACACCGCGGCGTTTCAGATAATACTTATTATTTACCTTATTGATTTTACACTCAGTTATATCTGGAAGAATTTGTAAGAAAAATTGGAACAACATTTAGTGACTTTCTAGCACATTGTTTCCCAACCGCCGGTCCGCGAAAGCATCTCAGCGGTCCGTAGAAGGATACGTGAATACAAAAATGAAAAATTTGGGGGGACAGGTCTATTCACACTGTCAGCTTTTCATTGAGGGTCCTTAAAGACTAGAGACTACTGTACATAAATAATTCTTTTTCCATTTCAGGGAGCTCCTCCCCTGCGCCCCTGATACAGGCTTTGCCGCATGCACCATACCGGGGGCTTCGCAAGAAAATGACGGGGTTAGCTTTATGGAAAAAAAAAGAAAAAGGTTTTGGTGATAAAAATCATGTATTGGAATTTAGTTTTCTTTCTTATTTACAGTCCTTGATAGCTAGCGTACGACTGGCACAATACAGCATAGCCTTTTTGTTCGAGAAAAGAAAATGGCTGTGTTTACTTGGTGGGAACATATGGTCGACCAAATGGTCGGAAAATGATATTTCGTATTACACAACTAAAATAATGTTATTCTAATCAATGGCGAAAATAATACAATAATTCTGTTCAAGGTTAAAGAATGGTTTTTAAACATTTCTCTAGTGCTTAATAAGATGTCGATACTTACCTGAATTACATTATAGATCCAAGTGATCGGCAGAAAGATGCGTGAATACAAAAATAAATAAAACTAAATAATTTTTATTTTTGCTTTGAAAACAAGAAAATGACGGGGTTAGCTTTATGAAAAAAAAAAAAGAAAAAGGTTTTTGGTGATAAAAACCATGTTTTGGAATTTAGTTTTTTTTTTCTTATTTACAGTCCTTGATAGCGACATTTCGTAATACACGACCAAATGTTATTCCAAATAATGGCGGAAATAATTCCAAGCTAAAAGAATTCTGTTTAAAATTAAAGAATGGCTTTTAAACATTTCTCTAATGCTTAAAAAAGTGTTATTATTTGTATGAATTATAAGGTGGTCGAAAAAACGTATTTCTTATTAGAGGCTTTAATGCTATTTTAACTTATGACAAAAATGATGCCAAGCTACAGGAATTCTTTTTAAATTTCTAACATGCTTAAGAAAGTATTGATATTTACCTGAATTACATGGTCGGCCAAGTGATCGGAAAACCATTTTTGATATTAAATAGAGGTAAATGTAATTTAAAAAACTGATAATCGTCATATATCACTGGTTTACACAAAGTTGAAAAAAGGTTGAGAAACGCTGCTCTAGAGGTAACGATGCATTTGACCGATTTGATCTGATAACAGTGGATAATTCCAAGAAGTCGACAACATAGCAACATCGGTGACACAATGGAAAGATTTATAAAAGGAAAGAAAATTTGTTTATATAAGGAAAATCTATCATTCCAGTGGTGTTTAAATTTCTTTATACAACAGTGTAACATAAAATTTACTACCCTCTCGTAACATATCACCCATTATATTTATGTTTGTGTACTAAACTTAATAATGATATTTTTTGCTCTGTGGATGACAAAAATTTATGTGTCGATAAAGACGATTCCAATAAATAATAAAATAAATTATAATCAAAATTTGATGAAAAATAATATCGTTTACGTGCGGGGTTGACTGTAAAGGAAATATAAATTTGCCAATTTTCTTTTTTTTATAAACTTAAATATATCAAAAAATAAATTTTAAATAATTTTCTCATGACAGAAATATTATTGTAAAAAATTTATTTCATTATGTGACAATAGAATGGAGTACTAAGCCTTTCTGGTGTAAGAATCATATCTCAATTATTGTAGATTTATAAGGTAAAATAAACGGAGGACAAATATTATAGGATTTAAATTACGCTTACGTCATACGCGAAATTGTGTTATAATAAATTGGTAAATTACTTTTGTTTCTGAAATACGTCTTCAGTGAAAGTTTTAAGCATGTTTTGCAAATTTAATAGATTTGAGCGCTACTTTATGACAGTGGTTCTCAAGTCTTTTGGTCCGTGAACCTCCTTTGTACTGAAAAGTTTCAAAGTACTGCAAAATATGTAGAAATAGGTAAGAAATGTGTAGAAAATATTCTGCGATCCTTCTGAATAGTTTTAGCGACCTCCACTTTCAGAATCAGTACCTTATGATATTCCATATTTGTTATGAATAAATACGAGAAAAATACTTTGCAAAAGTAAAAGAGATCAGAAACGCTATGCTTAATTTGGCACAGCAGAAATATTTCTCGAACTAAAGTGATTAAGCTAGCATATATAGTTTTGGTAAAAAAGAAAAATTTTAAAATGGCGTTTCTTCTCCTTGTTTGCATTACTCGCTTAGTTTATTTGTTTCAAACGTTGAAACTCAATCAGTACAAGCTATTATAAATAAGGTATAAACTAAACTATAAATTTGACTGACTACAGAAAACTAACAAGTTAAACAAACAGTGCGATTTCGCAAACTAACACTAAGAGCACTATAAGCAGAGAAATGTAACACAAATGACTCCAATTATCTCTTCGAAATGAAAATACAAATATCTGCTTCAAATGCCAGAATTAGACTGACTTTTATTTTATTATTTTAGTTGTTAGGAAAACTCTATCATTCTTATATTTACACGGCAACCTGTATGAATTTTCAAAATTATAAAATTTGCATTTTCACGGCAATCTTGTGCCAGTACATACTCTTAGAAATACGAAGATAAAGGTCAGTTTGAAAACATTCGAAAAAAAGTTCTAAAGGCATCTCTTCAATTAAGTCTTAGAAACAACAAATTTTGGTAATGACAAAAAGAATTCAACTTCGTCCCACTTTCTCTTTTGTTTCTTTTTGAGAAAAATATGTTTCTTTTTTTTGGTTCCCGCCAATTATATTTGTAACATTTTATTTATAGCTGATTAATCAATAAGCAACATTATTCCTATTTCCACATAGCTTCAACTTTACAAAAAAATCAATCCTTAACATAAACTTTGATGATATATGTGCCCATTTCTCAAACTCTGTACATATTATGTTCTTCTAATTTAATGTTTATTCATCATTACATTTTTCTTTTGAAAGGAAACGAATTCTTTGTAAGAATTTTTTTCTTTTTATGAATATGTGTAGAGAAGAATGCGTATAATATTTTGCGTATGTTTTGCGGCATTTTGTAAAATAGATGACAATTTCTTGGACAGAAATTGTTATTAGTTGAAGGGTATAGGGAAAGAAGATGGAATGTGGAAAAAACAACCAAGTATTGTCGTCAGTTTTGTACTATAATGATCTATCGAAAAAAATCGAAAGAATCATATATTTACAGATATTGCATAAAAAAAATTGTGTTTACACGGAGAGAAAATTCCTATAAAAATTACTGTGCTCAGCACTACAATCGACGTGTAAAAGGCGAACATATTAAATTCTGTAAGGTAAAAATATAAAGATTATAATTAATCATAAAAAATTTAAAGGATGGAATGTTCTTTTCGTAATATTATCTCCGTAAAATTTGTAAAACAGCACAGTAAAAAGTTCCATTACCGACAAAAAAATAATTTTTAATTGTGTTTATTAAAAAAATCACCATGCTAACATGCTAATAATAGAAAGAAAAAAAAACAGAAAGAAGGTTGGTTGTGTTGGGACCGCTGTAATGAAATGTACCTCAATCAGCGAGTTACATGGGTTACATGAGAACCATAGGTGTGGACTGTGGAAGAAAATTTGTCAGACAGCTCGCACCAAGCACCTTGATGCAGCTAGTAGTCAGTTGCTTTTACACTCTCTTAGGATGATGTCATCGTTTAATTCATCTTTTTGATATTTACCTATCTTTAGTATATGTATTAGAATATATTGTTGGCAATCATTTTTGAATACATGTTTTTACAGGTACAGTGCAACCAATATAAGGTCGCGAGTCAGATGCGCA
This sequence comes from Brachynemurus nebulosus, assembly GCA_035578155.1. Classification (NCBI taxonomy): domain Eukaryota; kingdom Metazoa; phylum Arthropoda; class Insecta; order Neuroptera; family Myrmeleontidae; genus Brachynemurus; species Brachynemurus nebulosus. Next base: position 12,104,785 of record JAPWDM010000014.1, on the reverse strand, counting down.
AATGAAAGAGTACGACAACAAGAATTAAACTATAATATACATGCATAAGAGTGTGATAAAAGTTGTGTTAGCACCACATTAAATTTTACCATGCTAGCACATATTTTTTATTTTGGTCGTCGATCGCGCACGGATTATAGGGGAGCATGGTAATTTTTCTGAAATTTTCTCTACAAAAATTATAGGATTTTTCTCTCCGTGTAAAATGTATATTAAATGTACGTTTGAAAATAAAAATTGTTATACCTACTGAAATAAATACTTTTTCGACATTCTGTTTCTTTTCTCTATATTCATCAGTAGCTGATGTATCTTTTTATGTATGATGTGGTATAGAAAAGATATATCCTATGTACCGATTAAAAACACTAATAATTAGATGATTGAAGAAAATCCTACTGATTTGCTAGAAATGCCCCTGTTGCTAGTTTAACGTAAAATATGGTTTTTTAAAGTTTTCTCCAATAGACAAAGTTGTTTGTTTTAACTGTTCCAAAAAGAGGGGTTGCGATAAGGCATCGACTTTATCGGCCCCCCTGAATGAAATTTTTTGAACTTTCTTTATAATCGAATAATCGAGTTCATTTTAACGTTCAAGGTTTATAAATATATATATATATATATATATATATATATATATATATATATATATATATATATGTATATATATATATATATATATATATATATATATATATATATATATATATATTTGTTGTATTATTTGATTCGACTTTGTAGAAAATAATTGCTAAACTTGGCTTATTTTGCAGAAATACGTAAAAATACGCTATTTTTGTAGTTTTTGTGACATTTATTTAATTATTTTTCATAGAGCACAACCGAGTAACAAAAAGAGTTTCATATATATTGCAACTTATGCATTTGTGCTCTATATATATTATGTGAAAATTGTTTTGATATTCGGTTGCGCTCTATGAAAAATAATTAAATAAATGTCACAGAAACTACAAAAATAGCGTCTTTTTCCAAAACAAGATAAGTTTAGCAATTATCATCAGTTGGGGCGAATTTGGACAGTAGGGGCGAATCTAGACAGAGCTGCCTCCCGATGAATCTATGCTACTGAATTTTGTCAACTATGAGTTAGTCATCAAAGAAAAACGGTGAACGTGTTATCTTTGTATTTTGTTATTTTAAAGGTGCATTGTTTATAATTTTTAAAAATAACACACGGTCTGAAATCTAATAAAGAAACTGCTGTACAAAAAAAAACAGTTATATATAAAAGGTAGGGAGTGGCAACAAAATGTTTGGCGTTTTGTTGACAATATATGTACCAAAAAGAAAGCTGTATCATGCAAATAAAAAATTGTATTGAAGTGGATTCATAAGCATTGTCACTAAAAGGTATGAAATAAACGCTCTTTTAAAAAACCGACTTCAAAAAGTTAAAATTAATTAATAGCACGAATTTTGAAGTCAGTGTATAAGTAGCAGTCAAATATTCAGTAAATATGTAGCAGTGAAATGTTTTGTATTTTTTTAATAGCTAGAATTAAATAGGAATAATAAAAATCTCTGAAAAAATTTATCACCATTTATCACTTTTCTCTTGCAAGAAGCCTTCGTCCAAACTTGGCATTACTTTTCTAAGCCACCGAATAGAATCAATTCAATAATATTTTTGTTGAAAATAACAAATTTCATTGGTAAATTCATGTACGTTTCATTTTTATTTCTCGTTTCAAAGTGCATTGCGCCAACGAATGTACGTCCCAGCTAGCCAACCAGCCAGCTAGCTTCGAAAAAAACAGACGAAAGATTCAGGAATTTAGTAATAAATAAATTTTATGTTTTCTACGTTATAGTACTACTGACATACCTACATACAGAGACAGACATTCTTTTAATATTTTCCGCTCTTTGTTGTTAAATGTGTTAAATTATATATTTTTATTCGCTCTACACTCTTTTGTTTGTGTTTTTTTTTCTCCGAGCGTCCTTTTTTTCTACGAGGGGTGTGTGTATGTGTGCGATGGGCGAGGGGGATATTTCATGGTTCGTTTTATTACTTAAATTTGAATTTTATTAACAACACATTTAAATTGAATTTTTATGTGTAAATTTTATTATCAAATTATATCTCAACGCCATTATCACAGAAATAATATTTATTATGGGTGATGAAAAAGTACTCGTTTCAGAGTCTTGAAGGTAACTGGGACAATGTTAACAGTGTTAAGTACCTATTTAGAGTAATAAAAATTGTTCAGATTTGAAATAATGTTATAATGTTATACGCTACAAATGTTAAATCTGGGTAAAATAATATGGGTTAAATATTTCCGAATAACTTACTTTTACACAAAATGACGTCGTATTTAAAGAATTTTTTTTTGTTTTCGTACAATCGTTTGAAAGTAGATCATAAAATATCCCAGTCTTAATAAATCGAAAACATCCTATACTAATTGTAAGAGAAATTAATTGTTAAACTACTGTAGTCTTATGCACAAAAATTCAAACGTTAAAATTATAACGATTTTGTACTTATAAATAAGAAAATATCTTAACTGGAGACTGCATATAATTTAAAATTTTTTCTCACTTAAATAAGCTTAGCAGGGGAGATTTATTTAAGTCAGTTTGGTCATTTAAAACGATTACGTCAAGATGATTACTTAATTTTTTTATTTCCAAAACTTCCAATATATTTAATTCTTATCCATTTTCACAAAAATAAAAATGTTGAGTTTGTAATTTGGTGTATTAACAGAATGTCCGTTTTCTAAAAGGCGAAGACCAAAATTAAATGCATGTTTTTGAAAGAAAATATGCTCCCGATATCTGACCAACGTAAAGTAAATTACAGCTTCCACAAGATTTTTTATATGGATTAGTTTTTTTTTTCTTTTTCGTTAAAGATAGATTTACCAATATTACCTATTGATTGAAAGTAAAACAAGGGTTAGACCAAATGAATTGAAAAAATATTCATTTTTATGGGAAATGTTTGCTAAGATGTGGAAGGGTGGGTTAAGTTAATAGATATTAATATTTAAGAAATTAATGGATTTGTTAGTTTCGATTTCTTTTGAGAAGAGTTACGAAATTATCTACTAAAATATCATCCATATATTTGAAGCAAAACGCAATATTGTATTTGGAAAAACAATTATTTAATATAAAATTTTCTAGGTGATCCATAAAGATATCAGAGGCGATCCCGTGGACAAACCTGATTTTTGAAGATAAATTTAAACATTAATTAAATCAACAAAAATTAATTAAATTAACAAAAATTAAATCTGAAAATAAGTTAGCGGTGTTTAGAAGCTGAAATTTAGAAAGTAAAATAAAAGAAATAAAAAAAAACTTTAACAATGTTTATTAAAAGAAATTTCTAAATTACAAATTTATAAGCAGAATGCGCGAAAAATGAACACCCTTTAAACTGTTTAAATTGTTGAATTAAAACCCTACAATTGACCACGATGTCTGAGAGGTAAGAAAAATAAAGAAGATTAAATTTCAAACAATACAAATTATATTTACAATTTGATTTATAAGTAATTTCAAATTAGTACAGTTACTGAATGGAATCTTCAAACAAAACAAAATAAAATCGGTAAATAATGAATTATTAAGTAATCAACACTGAACAATCAAAACAAATTATCAATTAATTAAATTAATCAATTAACCAATCGATAAATATAAATCCCAAAACTGTTACAGCTGTTCGATAACAATTAAACAGAAAAATTTTACCTGGTGAAGAGGTTTGAAATTTTATATACAATACCATACCGGTTATTTACATATTATAAGAAAAAAAATATTTACATACGCAGAAGCAACTTGGTAGAAACGAATGCTTAATTATAAATAAACTTAATACTAATAAATAATAAAAAAATAATTGAAATAATCACAAAAGTATGCAATATAAATTTTGATACATACAATTGCTACAATAAAATGAAATTTAATTTCATTAGAAAAAAAGCTTACATTTTTAATTAAATATCACCAAATATTATTGGCGTCAAAATATAGAAATATTAAGGTGTTAAACACTAACTACGCTAAATTTCTCCCATCGTTACCCGAACGTATTATTATTATTATAATGACATAGTTTAAATACTTAAAGATTGAATAAATCGAGCAACAATCATGACCACGAAACCTGAAGGGCCAAGTGATCGGGTGGTAATGGGCGTCTATTTCACCGTCCCATTGTTCACTAAAATTACTTTTAATATCAAGTGTCAGAAGGACACTTTATAAACTAATTACCCGTAGGTATGAGTGAAACTCACTGTCTGTTGGCTGATGATTGATTATTCGATTGCTCTTATCAGCTAACTTAAATCGGTTTTCATTTACTGTTAAAAGCCACTTGCGCACTACGTTATAGAATACTCTAGAAAAATGAATAATGTTTATCATGAGTTTACAATGAGTTACATAATACATATGTACCATTAATTAATTATTAAGTTTATTTTGAATTATACATATGTACCACGTTAATCATAAATAGAACAGGGTCGGAATGTAAATGCATTTTAAATTTTTGAAACAATTTTAAAAAATTATATTGAAACATTTTATGGAAAATATTAAATACATTTAAAATACGTTGCAATCATTTTCTTCCTGTCTCCCTCAATAAAATTATTTTCTGTTTAATGATATTTGCAATCGAGACTTTTAATGATATGTTCTCAATGAAGACACTAAACAGAAAGAAGAAACCCAGTCAATTCTCTGTATAAGTTTATAGTCATATTCTCACTTACAATAATTACAAAAATCGAAAAAAATCCTACAAAGACTATAGAGTATTATCTTTGGAAATATTTTCTCTCGTAATAAAAATAATACATTATGCGCATATCCAACTATTTCCGGTCTGCTATACATTTATTTCCTTTCGCCGGTGTAAAGATATTATAGGAAAGTGAATAGAATAAAACCCTAAAGCAATCAATCAGATTTACTATATTGCTATCGTACGCTACAAAGTAACACAGTTTTTCACATTTTTTCCACTCTTTTTCCTCGCATTTTCCGAGGACGAAAAAGATTTTCATTTTTCTACGTATATCATTACATAACAATATCTAGGTATGTGTGTGACGATCGTATAATTATATTTATACCGTTTTTTATGTTTTGGTACACAGTAAAAAAACCCTGTTGCAGCATCCTGCATAACATAGCGAATTTTCGTTTACAAAAATTAGTTTTTCTCGGAAACTAGTTGACTTCCAATATTTTCACCAAATTTCGTAAAAGTAATACATTTCGTTCGAGTATTTATAATTTTTATATAGGGTGGGCCATTTCAATCTATGCATCTAAGTATCTCGCCAGAGGCGCCACCTATCAAAAAATGACCTTTACAAAAGTTGTTAGGTAGGAAGGAAGACATTAAATGGTAACCTTAAATTTGACCTTGACCTTCATTCTCAAGGTCATTTTGAGGTCAAGTCATATTTTTTAAATGGAAAACCCTATTTTTTATTTCGGATTCTGGAAGAGCGTGAAATTTCTCGTCGAAAATGCTATAAACGAAGTTTTTTATTATCGGCCTTAAGAGGTGTCAAGACCACCAAAGAAAAATAGAAAATCTGATTTTTAAGGAAAAACCTAATTTTAAAGTGTCGGCATCTTTTGGAGACGTAAAATAGGAGCTTCTGTTCGTTTTTAATGACCTTTGAAGGTCATTCTAAGGTCAAAATCTAGAAAAAATTGACACTAAATTAATTTTTCATTATTAATAAATTTCATAACTAAAAAATAAAAAATTAAAATTCAATAAAAAATATTCATTCATAGCATTTTCGACGTGAAATATCACGTTCTTTCAGAATCCGAAATAAAAAATAGTTCTTTCCAATTGAAAAATACGACTTGACCTCAAAATGACCTTGAGAATGATGGTCAAAGTCAAATTTAAGGTCACCATTTAATGTCCTCCCTCGTATCTAACAACTTTTGTATACGTCATTTTGTGATAGGTGATGCATAGATTAAAATGGCCCACACTATATATATATATATATATATATATATATATATATATATATATATATATATATAATTTTCGGTTTCTAGGGACCTCAAAAAAAATTTCTGTCATAGTCCCGGGCTCAAGTCGCGTCATGACAGTGGCTGTAATAGCTGAATTCCATTCTGGAAATTCGCTAAAATGTGTGCAATATGCGCAAGTGATTTTTGTTCATTATTTTGAACATTTAGTTTCCGTTTAACATGACGTGTTTTTCAATTTTTTTTTCTAGATCGTCAGTATTTTGCCGGGGTTTATTTTTTTTTAAATATCTGGTTCACAGAAATATATAAACTTCCTATATAAACTTTACATACACAAGCTATTTGTTAATAGATAAATATTATTTTTTACTAGTGCAGTTCGGAATTTTTTCATATTATATAATTGTTGTGTGGTAATTCAAATGATTTTTAAATAAAATCCAGTAGTTTGAAATAAAGTTTTACTATGGGGTAATTATTACCATCCTAAAAGGATGCGTAGTAAAGTTTGATATGGTTAAGGGGAAAGCCTGAGTACGTATTTCGAGTCACCCGGACATCTCCCGAAAATAAGCTCCGAATTGATAGTCAATCTTGAGTTCCTATTAAAGATGCTATCGATGTCCGTAACCGAAACTGGAAGGTATCTGAAGCAAAAAAAGAGATCAGAAACCGAAACCGTATCCGAAATAAACATATCAGATATTTTTCGGATAATTTCGTACAACTACTGTTGGAAAACTGAATTTAAATCGGAAAAAGTTTTTGCTGCATGTATTTGTTCTGTTAGATTTTCACTGATTCATATTTTGCATTCCCTTTTTTTGTGTAAAGCTCATAAATAGTTCTTAATTCCATCTCAAAGATTCATTTGATCTTTTTATTTTTGAGCTGGTAATGGAAAGGTTTCGACATAGCACCATAGCACCACGACTAACAAAGAAACGTATCCAGCTGTATCTCTCCAAAAATTTTTGAGACTTTGGTGGATTGTAGATCTTATTAAAGCTAATCCAAAGCCATATTTCGTTCGTGCGCATAAGCGGTTTAAGGGGGCGGAACTCACCCCTGAAAATTAGAGTTTCTTTTTCAATTTTCTTTAACAAATGCTACTTTAAGATCTTTATTATGATACCAAAATTAAAGTTATAAAATCATTAGGCTTTCATCCCCCACCTCCAGCCTCTAATTTTATCAGGTATTTTTTGGTAAAAGAGGAAACTGTTATGTGTAAATAAAAGAATTTTTAATTAATATATTTTACATCATAGAATACACATATTATATTGAACCATTCAGGCTGTACAAGAAAATTTACCCCCATTTTCACGCCTCCAGCCCCTGTTATTAACCCGGCCCTGGCTTAGCCTATACAGGTGAATAGGTCTTTCAAAGAGTTACATTTCGTCAATTTAAATATTTCCTCTATCTCTTATAGTTTTCGAGATATCTTAAGAAATACGATTTGAACCCCCAAATTTAGGGGCTGGTTTCACCCCCTAAACGTGGAAGATGGCCGATAAAAAAATACGCATCCTTTATTTTTGCCTATTCTACACATCAGCGAAGTTTCATCAAAACCCCGAATTTCACTCTGGGTGCATCTTCTTGTTAGTAGTTCACATATGTATGTGTTCTATCTACAACTTAAGACTTCGAAAAAAGTTACAAAGACTGCAAAACCGTGTCATCAAGATCGTCACCAAACATCCGATGTACACCACAACGCAGCAGATTCATGAAGATTCAAACATGCCCTACATCAAGTATTACATCATCGAGATGATTTCGAAGTTCCTACAACACGTACTACTAGGGGAGACCGGGTCAAAACCGTATAGCTAAGGATTTGGGGTTGTACATCATTCATTTTAAAAGATAAATGTATGAAACCAACGTTTATAATTGCTCCGTTTCATAAGGAACATAATCATATCAACATATTTCGGATAATCACAACATTAAACAAAAATAACACAAAAAATTCAAACTACTATTTATTACGGTGTTACCCCGACGCATGGGCAAAACCGTATACAATACTCAACACCGAAAAAATCGGTTTAAATCGTCTTAAGCCTCTGCATATTGAAGATCCCAAATACTTTTTTGTTTGAATTTATTTACTCAATCTTGTATAAAGTTGATATTGATATCTGACAATAATCTGACATGTTCGACCAATTTTGAAGTACCCCATGGTTCCGTTAAAACCAGATTCAACGGCTTTTCTCGTGTTATTCTGATCCCATTTTTTTTTACTAATAGTAGTATTTTTATAATTACGTGGCATCTTTTTTGCAACTAATAATAAAAAATCAGTCTAGTTCATATTCATACATCCAAATCATAATTGTATATAGGCCAGTTTTACCCCATACGGTTTTGACCCCGAGATCTATGTATAAGCACATAACTCACTACTACATATGCAAATCGATTTTGCTGGAACAAATATTGTAAATTACAAGTAAATACACACACTTTACCACAACTGATTGGAGACTTAACTTAGAATGCACATAAACTTAACTATTTTTACTTGAATTTTCAGAAAAATAAGATCAAGTCTACCGAAAAACACTAAAATGAAATATTTTGAAAATGTTCGTGTTTGTCGCTACAAGTATTTGCTAAGAAATAACTCTCATTGGTGGACACTGTTGAGCGGCTTGCGTTCCGGAAATTTTGATTAATAACAAAAATAGACCTACTATACTGTTTTACCCTGGTATACGATTTTGTACAGGTTTCCCCTACTCATTACAACCCAACCATCAATGACGTTGCCAATTACGAAATCAACAAACTACCATTCCGAATCAAGACAAGACTCATCAGGAATATACTTCAGTAAACTGGACCACGCTCCGGAAAACAGTCACTCAGACTGTTGACTGGGGGATTGCACCAGCTCCCGGGGTCTCGGGAACAGGGGCAAACTTTCACTCATAACTCCCCTTAAGCGAATCAGGTTTTTGAAAATTTTATCATGATTTTCACTCACTCACTCGTAATTTTGTAATTAACCCTAGAATCATACGTACTCGACAAAATGACGAGCGAACTTCTCTACCTGCTCCAATACTACCACTTATCGTTGCCTGCTTGCTGTGAAACTTCTGTTATTAATTTATTTGTTATTATAGCACAGCAAATGTATAAATTTTGTTTATAGTTGCTGTCGTTTTGTTTGTATTGAAATAGTGTGCGTCAAAAGGACGACGATGTATGATTAACCGATGCTTTTTTTAGAGAGAGTTTGTACTTTACATATAAAAGTTTTCCTAATTTTTCTAAAATTTATTAAACATATGGATGTTATGATTAATTTATTCAATGATAATGATAATATGAAGGGCGATTACAGCTGTCTGACTTATAGAGACGACATAATATTGAAGTTTTAATGTATTGAATCGAAAACCAAAGAATGCGTTTCAAGTGACTTAATAAAAAATTAACAATTTATTTTGTGGAAAATAATTTAATTTTATTACTTTTTGAGATCTTATTTGAAAAATTACTAACAAATTTTAGAAAATTTACAAATGTGCGTAATCAGGAAATAACTACATATCTACAGGAATATTTGTGATCGAGAAATTTCACATTCTATAAAGTCACACATGTCCACCGACTCATAATATTTCATAAATTAATTATTTGAAAGACATGTTTTATGGTACAATTGATGTATTTATCTATTTTTTAATTTTTATAATAAAAATATGCTTTGATAAAAAAAATTAAAAAAATTAATAAATATTTATATTAAAAAAATTTTCCAAATCCAATTTTTGTAAATATTTTGTTCGCTTTTGTAGTATTGATATGTAATATGTTTTTTGCAATTAAACTCCATACAACTTCCGTTCTACTAGAGTTATTATTTTAACGAAATAAATTTAAACAGTTCTACATACAAACAACTGCAGTAATATTTATTTTTGTATAACAGGACTTTTCATTCTACAGCTTTGTTTTCATTTCAGAATTTCAATTTACTTTTGAAAAGCTAAATTTCCTTTTTCACGAAACAAAAGTTTACCGAATAAGTATTTAATATAAGGTACGGCAAAATTCTTGGAAGTAATTTTCATTTATTTTGTAAAATTTACCTTTATTCTGTTTCAAAGGAGACAATTTCATTTTCTGTTTTATAATTTTCACATTTGATGCCACCTGACTGTAATACTGTCTCTATGTATAGATAAAATCAACTAAAAATGGTCTGACGTCATCAAACAAATGCAAAAATCAATGCAAGATTGACTAACCTATAGGTTCTTGCCCTGTTTATTATATTGATATTAGAATAACCATAGATTATGATTTATAAGTCTAATTTTGCTTCATTTGTTAATGAGATCAGACCATTCTTACCTGATTTGACCTCTTATACTTTTATGTATTTTGTTGAAATATTTATCAAATTGCAGAAGAAAATTTAACTGATATGAAAACTTGCAAACATTTGCAGATATTTATTTTTTTAATAATTTTAATTTAAACATTGTTGACGGTCTTTCACGTTGTGTAGCTTACGTATATTTATTCTAGCTCCGGGGTTGATAAACTTTTTCTGAAAACGGCATGCTACTGTACAGAAGAAGTCAAATGATTGTACTAATCATTAATTATTATTATAAAAAGAGGTCAAATTACACATTTTGACAAATGTTCTGGAATATTCTATTCGTCAACTAGAACGAGACATTTAAAAACAGACGTTGGCGTTGAATTGGCTACCAAAAAAGAGACCGAATAACACACTTTGAGAAATGTTCGAGAATATTCTATTTGTCAACTAAAAAGATATTGGAAAATCTACTTCACCACTTAATTGTCCAACCGAAATTGAACTATAATGTAAACTAAATGTCCGATTTTGACAAACAATTTTTGCTATTTGACGAATAGAATATTCTAGAACATTTATTAAAATGGGCTATTCCGTCTTTTATTCGATGACCAATTAAAAGGTGCAATTGATTTTTCGATATCTTTGTTAGTTGACGAATAGAACATTCTAGAATTTTTGTCAAAATGCGCTGCTTAATCTAATTTTTAGTGCTCAATTCAATAGTGAAGTTTGTTTTTTGGTATCTTTGCTAGTTCACGAGTAGAATATTAGGGCTACTCAGAGGTCATAACCTCTGAGTAACCCTTATCGTTTCACAAAAATACTATTCTAATGTGTGGCCAACTTGCATTTCTGTTTGCTGAACTCAGCTCCCCAACTTTTTGGAGTTAAGGGGATATTTTTCTTAATTACAAAAATAAAAAATTTAAGACATTAATTTTGGACCTAACTGCTAATTGTTTAATAATCGAACGTATAGAATTAGAAATTAATTAGATTTTTTTCTTAATTGCTAATTTTTTTTTATCTTTCTTGTTAGCAGTAAGGTATAAATAAAAAAAATATAATTGACGCCTATACTATTAGGTACATGATTATTACTGTGTCGTTTATGGATATTTAAATGATTTTAATATTACCTACATATTAAATTACCTAAATGATTTTAATATTACCTACATATTAACAGTAAATTACTATCAAAAAAATGCAAACTTTAACAATATTTTTTAAATTCATTCAAATTCAATTTAATTACGATTAATTTTGCTATTTAAATATATTAGTTTTTGACATTTGACGTTTTGAATTTTACTCAAAATATACATACGTAATTTACACATGCTACCTATATATATAGTGAGTATACTCTATTTTGAAAGTGTCACACCATAGAACACTAGAAGCCAACTAACATAAAAAAAGTGAAATTCGCTTGGAGTCATTTGTAAGCCAGTCACAGCTTAAGGCATTAGTCCGTCAGTAGTCGTCGTCGAGTCAACACACCATTATATTAACAATATACCCATTGTTAGTTGAGCACGTTGAACAGCTCTCTCTGGTAATACGTGTGATGTGATTGTATGCGTGTATACACATACTACTACAAAAAACCAAACTAATACACTGCAAACAGTGTGTATGTACACAAACAGACTACGTCACAAACTCATTACAAGTGGAACAGAGGCAAAGCCAATCTAGTTTGTCCCCTTGTATCACACAGTATATAATACATGATAGGTACCTACAACATATGTACATAAAGCTACGGATACACGAGACATCAAAATAACGCGACACATCTAAATTAGCATTATTGTGTGCAATGTTTACACTATAGAACACTAGAAGCAAACTAATATCAAAAAAGTTTAGTTCGCTTGGAGTCATTTGTTGGTCTGTCACAGCTTAAGGCATTTAGTCAGTCGGTGTCGGTCATCGAATCCACTACGATTGTTATGTATTGTAAGACCATTGTTACTTGACCTGCACGTTGCTCTGTCCGATAATACGTGTTTTGTAATTGTGTGTGTAAATACTCACACAGAAGCAAACATCAAGCCTAAACCACTACAAACAGTTTGTACTTACACAGCATAGTGATGCGAAGTGGAGGAGATTTTACGTCACCTTTCTGCTACAGTCGGAATACTAACTATCATATAGTAGTTTGGCCCGTTGGTTTACACGTTCAAGTAAAGCGGGTTCTACACGATCACGGTGAATCGAATGTTTGATCCAATACGAATGATGATGTGTTGGTACTCAGTGGACGATGTTATCTGTCTGATGTTATCTCTAATGTTATACACTGATGTTGTCTCTCTTCACATGAACGAGCGTGCAGCTGCTGAGTCGAACCAACCAACGAACCAACATTGACCTTCAAACGTTCGAAGCACCCCTTTGACTCGGTGCAAAAATACCGACATCGAACGGGACACGACCAAATGCGAACGTTTGACGCTCGACATTGGACACTCGTAGGTTCGAACAACGGCTACACGATGCTATGAACCATCCAACGTCGAATGTTGGAAGGTGTTCGTAGCATCGTGTAGCAGCGGCTTAAATTTGCAGTCTAGATCAGGCTAGAACAGTTGTATACACTCGAGTTGCTAGACTTCTCTAGCAAATATTTGAGGTTGTTTACACAGTAGTATCACACATGGCGAATAGAATAGTGTCAGACATTTCACACAACACCTGATTTAGATTATAATTTAACATTTCTAAATCGTATTTTGTATTGCCATATTCTATTTTGAATTGAAAACTAATATTTTTATAAATGTTGCTGCAAGACGGCAGTTTCGTACTGAAAATAATTTATTTCATTTTTTGCTATAGTGTAAATCCAACTTGTAAAATTTTATTGCGTTTACTTTTTTCTTAGAGTTGTAATATAATATTATCTCTGTATTATCTTTTGGATGCGTCTCACAATTTAGGATTACCTTGTTGGTAGTATCTTAAATCAACTTTTCTGTCCTTTTGTAAAAAAAAAAACTTCTACACCAAAAGCGTGTCGTGTGTCCGTACCTTTATAATCTTTTTAAAATAAATTATTTTTTTTTTTGTCAAAAGATTCTTATAACATAACCTATTTGTACGACTTAACGTTTATGTAAAAAAAAAACAATATGTTTTCATCCAAATCATTTTAATATTTGCGACGATTTGAATTTTTACACAAAATTTCGAATGCGAAAGGAATTTTTATTTTGGAAAAAATTCGCCCACGAATACAACACAAAACGAACTGGTATGCTGTTTTTTAAATAATAATTATTTCAACTAAGCAGTAATGTATCTTTTTTTTAGGAATAGTACATTATCTTCAGAAATAATGTTTTTTTTTAAGGAGGAGTTTTCAAAGCTACTACTAGCAAAGTAGTGAATTTAGTGTCACACAAAATTGCTTTGTTGCGTGAAGAATTCATTAAATTTCCAACAACTGACGTCGAAAAGGCGCAAGTTAAAGAAAATTTTTATAACATTACGCGGTTTCCGAGAGTGTTTGCTGCTTTAGATTGTACACAGTACACACGTTCGGATACAGTCGCCAGGTACGAATAAATTGTAGAGCACGTCAACTGTAATTTCGATGTTTGCCGGAAATAAATAATTTCGCAAATATGAACGGCCAAAAGGAATTGGAACTGTCATTTGCTCATACGTATTTCTTACAAGTAAAGGGCCCGAGGCCGGACCTATCGATTTTGATGAAACTTAGATATGTTGTAGAACACTAAAAAATAAGCGACACGTATTTTTTTTTATCGGCGGAAAAACGGCTTGAAGGGGTGAAATCGCCCTCCAAAAATTGGGGTAAAAATTTAATTTTTTAAATATCTCGAAAACAGTAAGAGATAGAGCAAAAGTTTAAATTGGCAGTATTGCTCTTTTTTAAAGAGCTATTTATTGGTATGCAATTCGTTCAAATTGTGTCAAGAGGGGTGGCTGGGGGTTAAAATTTAGGGGTTAATTTTGCAAAAAGGGGATAAAATTAAACAATATAAAAATTCTGTTTACAGATTTGAAATCTACGTCAGAAAATCTAATTGACCTATTTTTGCTCAATGTCCTAATATTAAGTCTAGGGGTAGTTAACTAGGGAGTGACTGTGTCGAATAGTCGTACTACTTGTGTAGTTTAAGAAGTTCTTCTTCATGGAAAATAGTTTAAGACATTTGAAATAACGTAGAAATGAAATTTTCGATTTCAAAATTCAGTTTGAGCAACATTGGAGAGGGGGTGAGTCACCCTCTTAAATTACATATTAGTTAACATACACTCATTTTTAATAATAATACATACACGGTTACATATACAGGCTGGAAACAGATTTATCGAACGTGGGGCAAGTATGGTGAGAAATTTTTCTCAGGATCAATGTGATCTCTGACACTTTTTGATCAATAATATTTCATTTTTAAATCGCGTTACCATGGATCTGCAATATTTTTGTGTTTGTCAGATTAAATACCCCTGTCGCAGCATCTGCATAACATAGCGAATTTCCAAATTTTGGGGACTGGCGGATCTCATCTAAGAACTGTACCTATTTAAAATAGTTTAGCTTTCTAAGAGTAAAAGATTTTTTAAAATCGGCTGGGTAATTAGTTTTGATATTTTTGGGACCCAAGAACCCGAACGGACTTTGTGCAGCATAGTTGTATCCATCTAAAATAATTTAGTTCTCTAACAGTGAAAAAATTTTCAAAATCGGTCGGTTAGTTTATTTTTTACAATAATGGGAACAGTAAACCCTGGCGGAAATCATACAACATAACCTTTATTCATCTAAAATAATTTTAGTAAAAAGTTTATCCTAACAGTAAAAAACGGGTCCTAGGGATCTCATATAACTTATGGTAGTCCGTAAGGTTCTTGTGGACATCATTTAATTACTTAATGAATTCAAATACTTTAACTTACTAACGGTGAAAAAATTTTCAAAATTTTCGACATTCGCTAAAAAAATCATTGAAAAGTATTTGATATGTTTCGATCAATTAATGGTCAACATCAGCAAATAAAAGTTACTCAAATCGAAGAAAAGAATGAGTTATTTGTCCGTAGAAATTAAAATACAAATTCTGAAAACGAGCAAAGAAATATTGAAAAAACTAGATCGGCAAAACATTCTGACAAATAACACTACCCAACTAATACTTGCCAATTTGAATGAAACTTAACATACTTATTAAACAGCGAAAAATATTAAATACGTGTTTTTTTATTTCGGCTAAATACGCTTTTTAGGGGTAGAAAACACCATTCAACCTCTGTAGATGAAAACAGTTATAGCTAGATATTTTTGAAACGACATATTTTCTGAAAAAAGGGCTGAGTACCAAATTTGTAGAATTTGAAGCGATGCACTTGATAGTGACCCTGAAATCGATTTTCAAGGTCAGTTGAAAATGATTAGCCATTGCCGAACTTTGACCATATCCTGTACCTATAAGCAGTAATTTCATGTATTGACTCAATCTATCTTCAAAGTTGATTTATAGAAAAAATTAGTAGAAAACATTTTTGTAAGTAATTTTAGAAGTAAAGTTAAGAAAAGATTTAATATCACTCTAATTGTAAGTTAAACATTAACTTTATGTTATATTAGAAATTTTCAAAATTTTTTAAAATTTTTATTGCTACTCTATAGTTATCATATTAGGAATTCAATTGAACATATGATTAACTATTATTTTTCCGATTGCGATTGAGCAAGTATTTTTCAAAATTACTTCTTGATCACTTATTTTCTATCTTGCATGTGAAATTCGTTCGAATATACTTTGAACCATTTAGGGGTGAAAAGTAAGCTACTCCTTTTGAAAAATATTAAATGATTTTCAAATGACTTTGGAAATTGACCTCAAGGTCAACTTCAAAGTCATCATCAAGTGCATCACTTTGAACTCTATAACTTTGGTCCTAAGCACTTTTTTCAGAAAATATATCGTACCATAATCCACTTCTATGTTGATTCCTGGTCTCTTTTCCTGCGTTTCTAATATTTATGTCAATAAAAAATGTGCTACCGTAGACAAGGATGAATAGGTACGCATTCAGACTTCACACCGTATTTTTTTGTATTTATTTTATGAGTACCTAATCTTTAATATATTAAAAATTTACGCGAAGATGGTCACTTTATCAGCAGTATCCAAAAAAATTTAAAAATATTTGGTGGTTTTTGAAAAATTAACAAAAATCGTATAATTTCTTCTCTATGAAAAATTGGGATCAAAAGAGACGAGAAAAGAGTAAATGGGGACAACCCGTAGGGTCGACCAAAATAACGGACCCGATTTTTTTCATCTGACACAGTCGCCATTTAAGAAGTGAAATTACCCCTCAAAATTAGGGTAAAATTTCAATTTTGCTAGATTACTTGAAAACTGCGGCAGATAAAGAAAAATTTTAAATTGACACAACACTTCATTTTTAGAGAGCTTTCTACTGATATATACAAAGCCAGAGTCGGACCTACTAGAGGGGCTATTTTGGTAAATTTGGGGGTAAAAAAAGTTGTATAAGCGTTTTTCCTAACATCTAAAACAAAAACAAGAGCCTTATCACCATTTTTTCTAAGCATTAAAAGCTGGTTTATATTCGGTTTCTATTGAAAACTCAATTAGACTGCATGTTAAAAGTGAGCAAAAATTAAACCTGCAATAACTTTTAAACGCTGTAGTGAATCTAATTTAAATTTTCACAGTCGATTAAATTTAGAAAAACCATTATTCGCACAAATTTTCATAAGACTGTCACCATTTTTAAGTACCTCCATAATATCCTTAACTTGTAGCTATGGTATAATTATCAAAATTTTTTGCAGGTTTCTTACTAATCATACAACATGTAATGATTCATACAACATACAACACATAATTCCTGAGTAGCCCTAAATAATGCGTGTCAAACACGCACTTGACGACTTTATTCTAGATTTTTTACCAGTTTCCGCTATTTGGCGTCTTTTACGCTGATGAATACGATAGTGAAGTTAATTTTTCGACAGTTTTCTAAAAGTCGTCACTCATACTCATTAGTATAATATTCGATTTCCTTTGTTTATACAACCGAATTTTAGATGTAAATTGTCTCTTAAGATAATATTGTTTTAAATAAATTCAGGTAAATAATATTTACCAACCCCCGAAAGAAAAGTTTACCGACTGGCCCCTGGTCTTCCGATTTTACGTACTTGCCCTTAAATTTGCACCGACCACTACGTAAAATTGGATTTATGGTGTATATGCATATACAAAATGCGAATGCTGTTTGATCCGAAAAATGTCCGGTACCTAAATCACACTGTGTGATGTTACCGCGGACGCGTATTCACCGGTAGCATAAGTAACTCACTCTCAGTGTGGTATCGTAATGATTTCTCTAAATGCATATAGACGGATAGCTTAACATATATAATATAATTTTTAATTGTTTATTTATGTTTTGTTCATAAATTGTTTTTTTAAATATTTTTTATCATTTTATTGTTATTGACAGGGTGTTTATTTTTACTGGTTTTTTTTTATTAAAAGCACGTGTGTCCGTACATATTGAATTATTTCATGAATTTATTTAAGTAAAGTTTTTTTTTATTTTAATTCAATTATTTAAAAATATTGCTGGTCACTAGGGAAGTTTACTGTGTATACATGCGAATTGTATAGTGTTAATACACAGCAAGCTCCCATGTAGCACGTTCTCATTTAACAATTACGTCATTACACAATATGTGTATAATGACATCCCTCCGTGTTTCAAAACAAACCTGTTTGAAGGTGTTGGTTTATCCTTTACAAATTAACACTTGTATGTCTTTTCTATTTTTTTAACCTGCTGTTTTCTTGTGTTAAAAAAAGCAAACACTGATAAATATTTATGTATTATTAAAGTATTGTCACTTAGGTAATAGTTTGTAACAGTAAGAAATATATAAATTAGAAGCATTGACGCTCACGACGTATGACTTTCTCATTTAACAAGTTCTCCTCCAACGGTCCCAGTGGATTGTTAAATGGGAGCTTGCTCTGTACTGATAATACCCATTCAGAAATTTTGTTCACCTTGGCACAATATTAATCCACTGTAACCGGATTAAAACAATTCGCTTTTAAAATGTAAGAAAAAATTTTGATTATCAAAAATTTAAGAAAAAACTTTATTTATGGAAATTGAAATAAATTTATTTAGAAAAATAGGTCACTCATACATATACTCTATAAAAATTAAGAACGCAAAAAGTCAAGTAGAATGTAAAAAATTTTTCTTTTTTTTATGAATATTATTAACAATTTCAAGAAATGTCCTAAATATTATGTATGACCGACATAGCCATTTAATATCTCATAATGCATACATATATAACTTTTCAGGATATAAGTTTTTTATTTCTATTAAAAAAATAAAATATTAAAGCAAACTTTTAAGAACGCTATGCGAGAAGAAAACGGAAGGAGAACGGAATTTCGTTGTGGTTTTTGGTTAAATGTTTAGCGAAAATATACAAACGTCCGCTCGCCGTAGAAGTATATCAATATTTAACTTACATAATCCTTTGTCTTTCCATGGATATTAAATACAAAAGATTATCTCTGTTTTTATTTATATATGTAGTGTAATATCTACATACATCCGTAAATGTATTTGCGCACTGTATGTTCCAGATGTATTCATCTATATTAACACTATACAGCTCGCGCACCCCACATTAAAGTTCCCCGGGGGCACGGCAATATTTTTAAAGAATCAAAATAAAATTATGTATAAATAAATTCACGGAATGATTTAACATGTGTTAACATACATTTCAACGTCATTACTGTAGTCAAATCATCATTTGACTACAGTAACGAAATATATTATATAGATAATCCATATCAAATATCTCTTTATTGAAAGACCATGTTCCTGGCGTCGGACGTATCTGGCTGAAGAACTCATCCAAGATTTTTGAATTTTCAATGTTTTCCACAAGTTTCATACAAATAGAGTTTTTCGTTCGACCATAAGCTTGCTGATACATAATACCATGTGAGTTTTTTGAGAGTCGCCATTTCTATTACAAGCAAATTTTTATGAAAGAAATGGTACTGGCCAAGGTTCTTTTCTTGGATGTAATGGAAATGTAACCAAGAAAAACACTATCGGTTGAAGTAGCCTCAGGTACATATGCATATTTTTACCGCCTAACTGATAAATTTAAGAAAAATTAAAAATGTAAACTTTTTTTTGCTCATTTATGTTGTTAATTAATGCATTAGATCAGTTTTATCGAAAAATTAATATATAGTCTCATTTAAAAATCTATAAGACTGTATCATAGCTCGAAAACCAGAGGAGCCATAAAGCTCCTGACTATAGCAGTCGGTTGCCCCCGCCGATATCTACAACTCTTATTTGAACAATTTTTCGATTAAATCAACGGTTTGATTGTAATAAAAATGACAACTCTCGAAAAGCTCACACCGTATATATATATATATATATATATATATATATATATATATATATATATATATATATATATATATATATATATATATATACATATATATATACGGTGTGAGCTTTTCGAGAGTTGTCATTTTTATTACAATCAAACCGTTGATTTAATCGAAAAATTGTTCAAATAACAGTTGTAGATATCGGCAAAGGAGCAAAAAAAATTTTTTAATTTTTCTTAAATTTGTCAGTTAGGCGGTAAAAATATGCATATGTACCTGAGGCTACTTCAACCGATAGTGTTTTTCTTGGTTACATTTCCTATCATAAAAATTTGGTTGTAATAGAAATGGCGACTCTCAAAAAACTCACATGGTATATATATATATATATATATATATATATATATATATATATATATATATATATATATATATATATATATATATATATTTATTTAAGTAATTACCTATTTATATATCAGCAAGCTTATGGTCGAACGAAAAACTCTACTTGTATGAAATTAGTGGAAAACATTGAAAATTCAAAAATCTTGGATGAGTTCTTCAGCCAGACACGTCCGACGCCAGGAACATGGCCTTTCAATAAAGAGATATTTGATATGGATTATCTATATAATATATTTCGTTACTGTAGTCAAATGATTTATACAATTAGTATGTACGTATGTACTTTATACCTACATATTCGTCAAAGACCTATGCATGTACATAATTACGAAATAAAAAGTCGCCAAGTGCAAGTTGTACTTGCGCCAATAGTGTTCCGTACAATCAGTGGTTATTATAGATTTAATGTAATATGTAGCATATAAAAGTAAAATGACCCTGTCGCAGCATCCTGCATAACATAACGAATTTCCGTTTACAAAAATTAGTTTTGAGATACACACTTGAAATTTCCGGATGTTATTTTTAAAGGTATAGACTATCCAAACATGCAAGAAAAAATTTTTTTTCAATTTTTCCAAAATGTCTCACTAGTGGTCTCCCTTAAGCTTCTTCTAAATAAATCACATGTAATTAACTTTTTTCTTATCATTTATAATAGTTAGGAAGCTAGTGGCAACTTCGTTATATGATTTCATCCTCATTAATGGTATGTAGTTTACTATTGTGCGAATAAGAAAATGCTAGAGAAGAATTCAAGCGGTGCTGACATTTCTAAAAAATGAATTTTGAAAATTAAAAAAAAAAAAACTACCTTAAAATATATTGTCATGTTTGCCATTGATATATTGTGTTAAGGGTTGTAGGTCTATGTAACAAATTTGTGAAAGGCAAAACTGCCACTAGCTCCCTAGCGTCTAGCCATATTGGAATCGCCCCAAAATACAATTTTCGGTGTAAAAAATATTATATAGACTTAATTTAAATATCGAACATTACTGTCACTCCGAAAATGACAAACTGTTTCTTCTAGGCCGCGCTCCCACCAATAAATAAAAATTATTAAAAAAATTATAAAATATTTTTAAGATGGTAACTATTTTTTCTCACCCTATCTCATATTTAAGAAGATAGAGGATTTGTAAACTTGAATTAGTTAAAATATTCGATATATTTTGTTAATTAGGTGGATTTTTCATTTTTTGGGGGAATTCGAAGGTGTAGACACTCGCAATAAGAAAAGAAGATAAATAATGCAACAATAGAAGTTTACTATTGCTTCCGGTATTAATTTTCTTTGAATATTTAACGAAAAATAACAACTATTCAGTAACATAATGTTTTAAGTGATCTGATTTTCAGAATTACTTATTTGGCCTACATATTACAGTCTGTTTGTACATTATACATCTTGTATATTATACCCTATTTAAACATTTATTTTGCAATATATATGTATACGCATTCCCTAAAGCGTTTGTTTTAATATAACATTCATCTTTTGTTTCAGGTAAACAATGGCATTTGCATAAGTAGAATTTACAACAACGCAGGCAACGCAAAGCAAGTTTAGTGTGACGCGAACGATTTGTGGGTAAATTATTTAATATTTTATACGTATTTTGAATATTGTTCTGCCTTTTGATAACAAAAAATGTTGGTATACATACATACCTATTAAAAATTTAAAGTATTGTCTTAGTATAATTCGCGAAAATATAAATATTTTGAAAAGAGGTAAGTAGTGAAATTAAAACAAAAGAATATGTTTTTATAAAAAATTTAATGTGCGCTATTCATAAAAGATTTAAGATAAAGCTAAGATCAATCTTAGCTAAGATAAAACTTAATTTATTCATAGACAACTTTAGGTTGAATTTAACGCTAAGTTCAATCTTGTCTCTTACTTAAATTTAAAATAAGCAAATAGCAGACTTAAGTCCATCTTAAATATATTTTTACATGAAATTTTTTGACATTTGGACATTTTATCAAATTTGAAAGAATTTTGTCGAATAAAAATATAAAATATAGGTAATTAAATATTTATATTAAGTATTGATGTAATAAATATTTTAAATGTGAGTAGATGAATAGAAAAATTGAGACAAATTAACTTAGTTTTATAGGAATGGGAATGAAAATTAGTTAAAACAATCGTGCACCGCAGTTATAATAGTTTAACCTATCCAGACAGTATTAGGAAAACAGAAAGTGGCAATATTATAACATTACCATACTTAGGACAACGGATTTCTCCTGTATCTGCGTTTCTCGAATCCAATGGCATACGACCGGTGTTTAACTATCCTTTCACTGTTAAAAACTTTTTCCATTCAAACCTGAAACCAACCATACCAGTTGAAAAGAGAGATAATTTAATTTACTCAGTCCCGTGTGGTTCCTGCGAAGCCTTTTACATCGGTCAGACTCGAAAATGCTGGAAGATCGGCTAAAACAACATCGATGGGATCTGAAAAGGGGCGATTTCAAAACTGACTTAGCACAACATTCAAATGAAAACGACCACCGTTTTGTTTTTGATGCCACCAAAGTGCTACATTTTGAAAAAGTTTACCGAAAAAGATTAATTTTGGAAGGCTTATGGATAAACACCCAAGAAACACATTGTAATAATCAAACTGATGTGTCAAATTTGACATGTTATCAAACAATGTGTGAAAATGCGCAGAAGTTTCTAAAAAATTATCCAACGCAGTAAATGTCAAATATGTATATAATAAATATAATACACTAAATTCTCATTACAAACATACACAATTACATTGGATTTTGTCATTAGTAGAAAGATGTTTTTACTTTATTTTGATTGTTTTAAATTAGTACTATACTTTTACTTCGTTTTCATTATGTTTTTATTAATAATTTAATTAATTGTTTTATCTAATTATGTGCAGTTTTAACTTCTGTAAAATTCAATATTTTATTTTATTCTATTTTAATTTTAACCTTATTTGTTTTATCTTAAAATTGACGTGTTAAAGGATATATTTTTTTTTTAAATTTTTATTTGTAAGTATTTTTAAAATATTCTTCTTTTTGCTATTTCTTTAATAACCTACATTGTTAATTTTATTTTATTTTATTTTATTGATAAGGCCTGATGAGGGAGATGATTTAGAAAACCCCGAAACGTACGTCGCTCTGAATAAAAATAATTTTTCAAATTACAACTGGTGATTATTTTCCAAAATCCTTTCCTTAATATAGAACATCACCAAAAACCCTTTATAAACTTAGTTTTATAGGTAATTCAACCTCTAAATATTTTCAGTTGCAAAAAAATTTTCATGTGTGACGAAAATATCGATTTGCAGCATGTATTTGACGAAAACTTACAATTTTATAGATAACTAATTAAAAAATATGTGGAAAAACGGAAATACTAAGGAATTATTACTTACTTCTGTGACAGCATATTTTGACTTTCTACTTACATTTTTGTGTAAGTACTTGTGTAAGTACAAAACGGTAGTTTAACATAATACTTTACTATACATTAGTTAATCTTAATTTATTATTACATTTTCTTTTAGCTGTTTTCCTACTGAAATGTTGAAAATTATCGGAACCACACTGGAATTTATTTAATATTTAAGGCCTTAAGCACCACAGTTTATGTTTAAAATTATAAAAATCTAAATCATTAACAAAATTTATATTTATTTTACACTTTCTTTGTAAAAATTTTTAATAAATAAACAAATATTTTAGTATATTATGTTATAATTTATATTTTATTATAGTTTTATACATAAGTCAATCAAATTCCATCAAAGTAAGTATATCATATATATTAATGTAATAAGAACACAGCACAATTATATTATATATGTATATTTAAAACACATGTTTTAAAGACAATTAACATTATTAAAAAAATAATATTAAAATAGTAACATAATATCACTTATTTCATAAAATTTTAAATATATTTGCCAGAGCGTCGTGTTGTGATTTTAAACAAACAGTCCATACTTACGTACTGACACTCTAACAGTTTAAATATTTTACAACAAAAATTTAAATTTTCAATAAACAGATTTTTCCGTTAATACTTGTTATTTATTATAAATTAAATTAAAATGTATAATTATGTATACTTTTATATTATTTTATTAATTGCGGCGAAAATATCAAAAAATTTTTTTAGTGATAGACTTTTCATTAATTTGAATATTTCGCGCTACTACTGTTCAAATATTTTTCGCTTTTCTGATTGATTTCACTTGCTGTGTACACCTTACAATGTATCATTATGACTAGCTTCAAGTTTGTTTTAGTAGGACAATTTTAAAATCTGTCTATGAATTGTAATGTTAAGTCTTAGCATTAACTTTGCTAAATTCAAACTTAGAGTTATCTTAACTTGTCTATATGAGGTATCAATGGTATCAATGGTGGACAATTACAAAGGTATCAATTTCATTAATTTAACATTTACCTGGAACAAACTTTTATTAGGAAAGTAATCCTAGCGTGGATTTTCAATGTACTTCTAATAAAATTTTATAAAACTAAATGAGAAACAATATTTTTTAAATCTAAACAGTTTCGATGTTGCTTAAATAAAAATGTCAAAATTCTTAAATGTATGACTTTAAAAAGATAGTATTGTTTTTTATTGTCACATATATTTCTCTCTTTGTTTCCTTTGGCCTGTTAACATGCCAATGGCACTGAATTGGTTAAACCGGTGTTTGTGTTCGCGTCACTGGCTAGTTTGATCCATGAATGGTCCGTGCACACCGTGTACGCGGTGTACACTTAGGTAACTTTAACTTACATCTAATTTACTTACATATTGTTATAATGTAAGTGTCATTGGTACATTGCTGAAGTACAATATTGCAGTTTATTAAGTTAATGTTCGTTATTATGGAAACAATATAACATTTAGGACGTACTATTGCCATTATTATTTTTTTTAAATTTAAATACAGTTTCTAGAAATTATTTTGCAATTTTTGTTGAGTTGGATGTAATTTTTTTTTAGTATGTAATGTAGGATAATTATTGATTGCATTCAAATATTCAGATTCATAGTATATTTAAACTTGAAAATTATTTTTTTTATAACAAGTTACATAATAGCTATTTATACAACAAGTACATAATGGAGATCTTTATGAACGAGCCGAGTTTATGGCTGAGCGAGCTTGCTTGAGTATATAGCTAGGGAGCTAATGGCAGTAATTTTTTAATGATATCACCGTTTGGCAGAAGTTGATAGTCTAGATCTGAGTAAAATAGACAATATTAGCAATTATTGCCATTAATTTACTACTGCGATATCAAAAAAGGCGAGTTCATAAAGTCAAATTATGTATGTACAAGTTGCATACAAAGCTTTATGTACGACTGCTAAAATTCCTAAATATCGATAAAAATCAAATTTATGAACCTGGCGTCTACACTTTAAATAAAAAAAACGCCGTGAGCAGCGGGGCCCCATCACGGTAGTCGAATTTTCCCCTTCATCTTCGGTATTGAATGTCTACAAGCGAAATGTGATTGAAAGTCTACAACCGAATTGTCATTTTGTTGGTTTCAAAACTGGTGATGAGTGTTCGGCTGATCGAGGCTTTAAAAAAAGGTTTTAAGTATTTAAGGGCTGTATCTCAGTAAATTTCAATTTTGTGCCGAAAACAGGTAGCAGAAAAAAAGCCAACACAATTCGTACGAGGACATTCCTGCCCATGTTTATCCGCTAATTGCCTTTATGTTTTAGTTTTAAATATTAAAAAAGGACCTTCAATAGTAAACTGGAAGGCCTTTATAAAAATATTTTTTCTTTCCAAAAAAATCCAAAATTTCTATTTTATAAATACTAAAAATCCAAAATTCCTAATTTATAAATAAACAGTGACTTTAATAACATTTTTAAATTACTTAATATGTATGTATTTCATTTGTCATAAAAGTAAGTTCACTTTTTTTTAAATTTTTTAAAATTACTATTCGCCTACTTGTATTTAGAATAAACATAATGCTTTTAAAACACATTTAACAATAGCATTCAATTCCGATGTAAAAATGGGAGAAGTGGGGGGAAAAGTGATGCGGACTCCCTACAAGGTACTAGCTGGATACTAACTGAATACACGTACAAAATTTCAGCCCTCTAGGTTTCCTTATGGAGTCTCTAGATGTGTTAGAAAACAAGCAAAAAAATTAAGGAAATATTGGCGTCAAAATCGTGGAGGTAAGGGTTAAAAGTTGAAACCTCCAAAAAACAGTGTCTGGCTATTAGCTTAACCTGTACACCAAATTTCAGCCCTCTAGGTTTATTTGGGGAGATTTTGACCCGAACGAAACTGTTAAAAAACAAGAAAAATCATGTTCTTTTGGGTATAAAAATGGTGGGGGTAGGGGTTAAAAGTCGAGACCCCCAAAAGGCACCCCCTTGACACTAACTCAATCCGAATACAAAATTTCAGCCCTCTAGGTTTATTCGGGTGACCTGTGCGAGTGGTACAAACTTCGAAAACGTCGAAAATGAATGAAATTGTAGCTTAAAAATGAGGGGGGTGGGGGTAAAATATTAAAACCTCCAAAAAGCACAACCTAGGTCCGAACTTTATCAACACACCAAATTTCAACCCTCTACGTTAATTCTAGGGGGCTGGGGGCCTGTTAGATCCAGCGAAAATCGTTTTTCCCCCTCTACTCCCACCATATCATCCTAGGAAGCTGAATTTTGGATATGTTGTAGATAATTGACCGAAACATTATTTAAAACCGGTTTGAAAAAGTTTTATTGCTTTTCCGCCCCCCACCACCCCCTTAAAGGTCGGGTCAGAAAAAAAATTTGCCCAAAATTTGACCCCACTTTGATAGTATGAGGTGCCTCGAAAATGAGCCCCATTTACCAAATTTCATCTCTTAACTTCCATGGGGGGGCCCTACACAAATTAAAAGGTGGCGGGAAAATATATATATATATATATATATATATATATATATATATATATATATATATATATATATATATATATCAAACTTTTTTTTTTCTACATATTCGTGTTCTACGGGTCCGAAAACGAATAGCGCCCCTACTCTCGCCTCTCGCAGCTCTTATCGTATAGACTGTATAAGTCTAATTTTTCGGAGAAAATTCGACTAAAAATTATTCTATAATATAATAGGCATGGAAAAATTTATTGTGTTAAAGCATGCTTTGGTTGTGATTATCTGTCATCTGATGTTAATATAATACTGCGAGATTTTTAGAAGACTTCTCAATAAAAGTTACTAATATTTAAAGACGAGAGGAGGAAATTGTCTGGAATAAATATTAATAGTGGTTTAGATTGTGTAATTAATATTAATTATATAAATATTTGTAAATATGGTATACAAAATAATATTTAAATTTAGTGTGTTTTTTGTTCATTGTAAAATTGAAAATAAAATTTATCAAGTAGGCTATTCTTTATGGCACTTGTGCTTTTTGCTTTTCATTATGCAACTAGTGCCAAAAAGTACTAATTTTCATATCTCTTAGCAATGCAATAAAATAGGCTTTTATGATTCAGTCGTACATAAAATATTTTTTCTTTAGACCGCCGTCACAGGAACTTCAAGAACTGCAACTCAGTAGGGGAACGGAACCGGTTATGTCGCATATCTTGGAGTTCGACTGTATATGGTTGTAAGAAGCAAGATTTATTCATTGTCTTAATTTTTTTGACTCTTGTTAAAAATTCGCATTTCTTTTAGTTTCGGGGGAAAGGAATTTTTACTTAAACACTGATAACCAATATTATTAGAGCTAATTTAATTTTATTACAGAGTTTAGTTGGGTCTGG
Source organism: Brachynemurus nebulosus (assembly GCA_035578155.1). Lineage (NCBI taxonomy): Eukaryota > Metazoa > Arthropoda > Insecta > Neuroptera > Myrmeleontidae > Brachynemurus > Brachynemurus nebulosus. The sequence goes on along the minus strand of JAPWDM010000014.1, from coordinate 12,076,679 downwards.
ACAGAAAAAAAATTGTTTTTCCAGAGAGACAGGCTAAAAAAAATTTTTTTTAAATGTTAGTTTTTCATTAAAAGGAACAGGACATAAGCTAAAGAAGCACATATCTAGGATCAGAATTTTCGATGATAATGTGTAAATAGGGAACCCTTTGGGTTTGAAGTTTAGCTCAAGTTCCAAAATATAAAAACAGTATTTCTTTTTCTCGTCCCGTCAAAAATTTACCTCAAAAATGAAATAATAATGGTTTCCATTTGAATGAACGGAAGTAACATTTTTTATCAATTAAAATTAGATGCGTATAAAACTCAACAGTTACTAGAGTAAAGCTGTATTAAAAGCACAATGTAATTAAATAATTCATATTAATATACACCGTATGATTTCAAATTGTTAGCATATTCAATGCTAACGCATACAGTAACATTCATAAATGCGAAAACATTCCAAAAATTAGTGTACAACAAAAGAGGTATGAGCATAATTAAATTAAAAATTCAATGACTTTTTGAAATAAAAATTCTATGCTTTCGGTGGAGCAAGTTTGTGTAGTGAGAGAATGCTAAAGTGTGAAAGTATGAAGTCCTTGGAGCCATTTCTTTAAGAGCAAAAAAATTTGTATAAAATGGCTCTGAATCTTTCATAGTAAGTTTTCATGTAACTGACTTTGGAAACGAGATAACTACGGAAAACTGATTTTAATCTGATAATGTTTATTCCAAAAATTAGAAGGTATAATTTATGTTTATAATTTTAGGTTTTTTTGAAGCAAATTGTCTCAATCGTACTTTAACACTATACGGTCCACGCGTCTACACAGTTAACTTCCCGAGGGGCTGCAAATACATCAATCAGGTATACAAACATAACTTGCTTTTTGTCTAATTACCGTGAGTGTTGGAGCGATGCGGTGTGTGGCAGCAAGCCTATTGTAGCTACGCACCGATGCGGTAGCATCACACACGTGTGTGATCACTGATCGCAATTGGTCTCTACGGTTGTTCTGACTATGACACAGATGCTGTATAATCGGAGCATAAAGTGTTAAGGTAAAAAGTTCTTCTTCAAGTTAGATGGGAGGTCACAAAAAATAATTTTAATTATTATTCTCTATCAATTCTGTCTTTTTCAAACTACCAAATTCAACAAATCTTTAGAAACGAAAATCAATCAAAATTAATTTTAAAATTAAAACAATTGAAACCACATTAAATACGCATTTAATTGATATGAAATATTTATATGGTCCATTTCAGTTAAATTTAACCATGCTTCATTACTTATGAATTTAAATAATTCCGTTTTCTTGGCTTTATCTCTTTCAATATTGCACTTACCTAAATTTTAAAATTGCAGTCTGTTTTTAGAAAAGAAGAGAACATTGTTTTGTTTTGAATATAAGAATTATTTAATTTTTTAACTTTCACTCATGATCAATTGTATTTGAAATAGGGTATATTTGTATTATTTCAAAGCCAATCTTCTAACATAAATTATCTTATAGTAAATTCTGGTTATCGATTTTGTTTAAACTCGGTTTGACCTCGACTTGAAAATAATTTATTATTATTTGTTTACTATATTTTTGTAATTGGAATCGTACGTTCATCTATAACCGCGACTCGCTCAATAGAGTTATCTATACAGAATATATTTATATTACTTCGAATTGATTACCAAGTCGCCGTAGAACTTTTCATTTCGGTTATGTTAAGCACACTCACAAATTTTTGTTTTGTTTTGGGATACCCCCAACATTTATAAACCGTCGTGTACAATTTTTCATATTCAAAATATGTAGGTATATGTGAAATGACTAAAACCAGTTTGCTATTAACATTCAAATATCAAAGAGAAAATGAACTATATATTTAGCCATGTATAAGTAATAATTATATGTGTGTCTATCTACATATAGGTTTCATGTATTTTAATATCATAATAATATAATCTACAGGGCTTATCATTGTTATCATTTTACACATTAAACCGTATGTGGAATATCATTATATTATGCCCTTTATGCGCGCACACAAGTACAATATTAGTTGTACAAAATAATATTTTCCAGAAATATTTCTAACTAAGGTAAGTGCGGGAGAGATGCCGCGTCGGGAGAGACGCCGCAGTAGCCATAGTTCGTCCGTTGATTAAGAGATAGCGCTATTAATGGATTATATGTTTAAAATAAGTTATTTTTTTAAGCTGTATATGGTTACACTTCTGATCAGTGCATTAGTTTAGTAATTATTCAACCAGTTATTATTGAAAAGTAAGTTTTTTAACATAATATTTTATCAAGCATTTAATTCATTAGAATTTAAGAATGTATATTTCATTGTTTTAATGAAAACGAGTTTTGTTATTAATTTAGATATATTTTAAAAGTACTGTATAAAATTTTTTAAGGTTAGAATTCCACACTATGTTTGCTATAGCAACATGCGGAATCTATCCCAACAAAAAGGAGAGATACCGAATTTAAAGTTGGTATAGATGCCGCATCATTTTACATGTTAAAAACATAGACTTATATACCTAAATTATGCAATTTCTTTTTGGACTGTAAATTATGCCACGTAAATATAAATGATTCATTAATGGATCAGGAAGAGCCCTCATTTTAGTGAAGATAACGAAAATAATGATGATTGCCTGCGTATTGAATGTTTTGAAAAGTACTCATAAACAAAAAAAAAAACTTGACTGGTTAAGATGTATAAAGTGCCAAAAATGGTTACATATGACATGCATCATGTATGGAGATGTGTGTAAAATGCAAAATTTTTAATATGAACTATGCGTGGGAGAGACGCCCCTTTGCAGGCTCTACAAAAATGTTAATTATGAATCCTTTATGACTCAAAATTTAAAATTATTTATAAATAATTTTAAAGAACAATGTCTACATTTATTGTGTACCAAATTTCAAATCAATTAAATGCATACTTTAAGATTTATCAAGTGTTTTCAAAATGTGCGGCATCTCTCCCGTACTCATCCTATTTATCCTAACTATATGTGTTATTAATTTATATACAGGGTGTCAAAAAACATTAGTCATTGTCTTACGTATTGTTTTTAATTTGGGTCATACGTATCGTGAATCTAATCGAAAATATGTTATAAGCAGCGGTTGTTTTATAATTTTTATTCTGGATAAGTCCGAATTTTTGTATATTATATTATAATAGAGATCTGCGGAGGAAAATCAAGGATCCGGAAAGACGAATAAATATGTCACCATTTTTTCGTGTAAATTTTCTAATAGCTCTGGATAGGGTTGTGAAAGAAAATGGCTAATTCCAGGAATACATTCCCGGCAGCCACCTTTCTCGTTGGGCCTGGTGAAAATATGCCTAGGAAAAAGTTTGTCTTTATGTCCCAGTGTCAACTAAATTCCGTATTGAAATTAAATTAGCGCTAAAAATTTCGGCTATCAGTAGGTATTTGAGTAAACATATTTTTCTTCCGAAAATAAATACCGAACTTTTACAGGAGTCAAAAATTACAGATAATGAGTAAGTCTTTTTCTTAAAAATATCTTAAAATCGTAGTTGTTACCCTTAAGATAATTCTGAACAAAATTTGGGTTTGGGTGTAGTTTTAGTCCTTGTCTACGTTACGTTGAGTTTCCAGGTTTACTAAGGGTAGTGGGATCCGTTGGAATGCCCAAATGTTTAATTTTATTAAAATTGGTTGGAAATGTGTTTTTTTGAGTACCTAATCTTTAAACTCCTTTCATGAGCAAACCGTAAGTAAATATTTTTTGATATATACTTAGGTAAATTGGATCTTATTTTGATTTTTAAAATACGTGGTAGATCTATATTTATAGAAAGGAAATTTATTGATGAAGAATACGGAGTTAGAGTGGAGGAATAGTTTTTAAAAAAATTCATTCCACTACTGGACAAATTTGGCATAGTTGAAAACTTTTACTGTAATGCGACTTAGCAATAATGTTCCCGATTTTAACTCTCTTCCAATTCTCTTGATTTATAAACGTAGGTATGCATGGTAAAAATTCAAAACAGTGTACCTAACGCAATCTATCCAGAAAAAAGTTTCATTTTAAAATTACTTAAATTTTTCTGAAATTCTATTTGAATAAAAATACCAACAATAGTAAAAATAAATAAATTGAAAACGAAGAGGAAAAGTATAAGGGGAACCAAACAAACATTTAACAGACCCAGACTTACCTAAAAACAGATTTTTTTGTGAATAGAAATAGAAATTTAGTTATAGAAATAAAATGCCTGTTTGCTGCAGTGCGCCCTGGCGCCAAATTCCAAACACATTTCGGTGAGACACATTACCACCTGGGCCGTATATATCGACTTTCCTCTAATAAAAAAGAAAAGAAAAAACTTGAAAATCACCACACGTCGAGCAGTAAAGCTGTTGTATCGACACTATAGGTATACATAGTATAATATGTAACATTAGGGTGTACCAAAAAAACAAATCGCTCTCCACTCAAAATATCGTAGGCTACGTCTAAAAAAACATCCTCACCAAAGCGCAGCTCAAAATTCCAATTTTTAGAGGTGCATCATCGAATCTAAAGTTTTGCCATTTAAATAACACAGGAACAAACGATTTTTTATGTTATTTACTCCTGCAAACTATAGTATGAAGAAATATGAAGAAATGAATATATGAAGAAATTATTTTTCCATAAAATGAATCAAAACACCTTATTAAGTATTAAATTTTGGACAAAAAATTTCATTGAGTCAAATTTCTATCACTAATATTTCACTTTCTACAGAGCACTAAAATTTAAATTTCTTGAAATTTTATTTTTTTCCATTTTTAAGCTAAACTATTAAAGATAGGACAAAAAGTTAAATAACAATTTTGTAGTCCAACTAACGCTTTACGAAAAAGTTCCTTACAAATTTTTCGTATTACAAACAGTTACAAAGTTACAGACCCTCAAAATTTATTTTACTCTTTTTTCTACAAAATGGAAATTCAGCTGTTACACCATCGAAATGAAATTTTAATAAACGTCATTTTTGGTTTCTCGAGGTCTCAAAACAAATTTCTGTCATAATCTTTTATTCAAATTTTTGTCGTGACACCAGCTGTAGCTGAATTTCCATTTTGGAGAAAAAAAAGTAAAATAAATTTTGAGGGTCTGTAACTTTAGATTCGATGATGCACCTCTAAAAATTGGAATTTGAGCTGCGCTTTGGTGAGGATGTTTTTTTAGACGTATCCTACGATATTTTGAGCGGAGAGCGAGGCAAAAACAAAAAAAATTTTTTGGCACACCTAATGTAACATGTTGTCTACTGTTATTCCGTTGTAAACAAAGTCGCGTTTTGAGTTGAAATGTGGAATAACGAGTAGGTACTTTCAACTAGGTGTGGATATGGAATATTTTGTGGATGTTACAGAATTATCCATATTCATTATATTCATTTCGTGAACGTGCTAAATAATAATAACCATATTATGCAATATCGTTTACCCACAAAATAAATTCAACGAGAGCAAATTCACAAATATATTTTATTGACTATTGTGGAATAGATGGAATGAAATGTAAAATATATTGTGACGTTTAAACGTCCATTGTTGGTGGGTTTTATACAAAATGTACAGGATGTAACCAAAATAATATAAGTTCTGATTAACCCTTTATGAGCCACGATAGCCAAATGGTTACGTGAACTTTAACTCTTTGCACTCGAACCATTTTTTAGTATCGGTACTCAGCTACTCGACAGTAGTTTTAAAACGCTGCAAACACTATTGTATTAGGAGAACATAATATCCATAATACAATATATCTATTAGTTAATTAGTAGTATGTATCACAATCTATTGTAGCAAGACGTCGTGTCGTTGTGTTGTATCATGTTTTCCTAATATAATAATTTTCAAATAAATGAAGAAGGCTGAGTGAGAAACGGAGCGAATTGGAATCAAAACGCGTTCACACTATCGATATAGGGTCTGATATCGCTCCGATAAAATATTATCTCAGTGGTATTGGTATTGGAGCGGTATTGAAGCGAGAGCGAACCGTAACTGATATCGGACCGATATCAGAGCGATGATGAGAATACACTCATTATTTATTATGTAAGAATATTTTATCGAACCGGGAGCGGAGTGATATCGTACTGAGAGCGGAGCGTTAATGTAAATCGGGCTTTAATGTAAATCGGGCCTTAGGTCCCCTAGCGTGTTGTAAATAATAAAATACGTACCTATTGTTTATGGCACCGCTGCGGCGCCTAACAAGTGGAATAAATATTTATTGTGTCGCCGTGGCCGCGCCCACCGAGTGCAAAGGGTTAATTGTCATTTTTTCTTGTATTATTAAGAATTATACATTTAAACTAGCATACAGACATATAATGGTCCTTATTTAATATCGTGTTGGACAGTGCTGTTCACTACTGAACCAAAATATACACCAAAACTATCATGGAAGTTGCTTGTTTGGTTGTTTGTTCCAAGTGTTTAAAAAAATTACATTTTTTTGGTGATTAATACATTTTAAAAAAAATTGTTATGTATGTTACTAGTTTAATTATATACTTACCTACTCGTAATTTTTGGAGTTCCATTGTGATGGCGTTGTGAATAACATGTTAAAAAATTTGCTGTTAAATGTTTTGTAAAATTTTGGGTAAAAATTCATATTTAAATTGTGTTGCAACTTTCTAATTAAATACTTTGTAAAAATTTACGATAACTGAAAGAATTAATTACTAAAAGTTGTGAAAAATAAAAAAAAATTATGTGAATAAAAATCAGTATTAATTAACTGAGGTTACAATCTATGTATTTTATTTGAATGGGCTTGTTATATAATTATAAAATCAACAATAAGTAATATTATTATAGTGTAATAAATGTGTTCTTCTGTCTGCGTCAGTTACATTACAATTACATGATTTAATTTTTGATTGTCATTAGCAATAATATTAATATTATCAATACAAAACAAAAACAGTAATAAAATTAAATTTAATAAAATAATATAACAAACTATATTGTGCATCATGTTTATATATATTTATTTATTAAAGTGTAAAATGGATATAGAAAAACTAGAAAAATTAACCGCAGCTATTAATAACCTCTCGGAAAATGTATTAAGTACTAATAATAAAATACAAGAGCTTACTAACAGTATTAATGACATGAATAAACAAATTAAAACGATGAAAACTGAAATGAAATTGCTCAAGGATGAAAACCAGCGGCTGAATGATACTATTAAAAAACAGGATAATAATATTAAGCAACTAATGCGCGATGTGAGAAGAAAAAATTTAGTGTTTCATGGAATGCCAGTTGATTATATCGAAAATGATAATGTGCGTGTAAAAATTATTGAACTTATTAAATCTAAACTTAACATATCTCTTGAAGAACATCAGATTACTGAAATCCATGAACTAGGCAAGAATAAAGGCACATTACTAGTAAAATTTGCAAACGAAGGTATCCGTGATACTGTTATTAAAAATAAAAATACTCTAGTCAGTGCGAACATGAACATTACTGAACATTTTAGCAAAGATGTTTTGCAAGAACGTAAAATCTTATTGCCTCTCTTAAAAGAAGCGAAAACACGCGGTATAAATGTGAGGTTAAATTATAATAAATTATTAATTAACGGTGAATATTTCGGCGTAACTGACGTTGACCATATTAAATCCATTATCCGTTCATATACTACGTACCCTAATTATGCAACTGATGGCGCAGAATCGAATTCGGAATACGAGTTATATGAACCTTGTGAGGAAAAAATGCCTGTTTCCAAAAAACAAGAACCAAAAAAAAGAAAACGAACTGACAAAGTTAAACATACTAGCACTTCATCTACTATCGAAAACTATTTCAGTAATAGTTCACAAAACAACTCAAAAGTATCTGCGGAACCATTATAGCAATGCGCTGATTGTAACAAGGTAGTAAATACATATAATATTAACAACATAAAAACTACAAAAGAAGATTTGGTAAACGATAGTTATAGTCTGAAGGTTTCATTTTGGAATGTTAATGGTTTTAAGAATCTATATCAAGTAAATGAGAAATATGTCTCTGTACTACGGCAATCAACAATAATTGGTCTAACGGAAACTTGGCTGTTGCACTCAAATAACACGCTCCCAGCTTATTTAAATGATCACAACGTTATCGTCAGTAACGCTACGAAAGATCATTCTAAAGGTCGACCCAGTGGTGGCTTAATGCTAATAATCAAAAAGTCTGCAAATTATCAATTACAAATATTGGAAGTAACGAATATGTACATTTTTGTAAAAATTAAAAGTCCGCAAACACCACAGTCTTTAGTAATTGGTCTCGTCTATCTAAAACCTGAATTAGATTCGGAATGCTGTGTAGAAATGTTAACTGATTACTTAGGCGAAATACTCAATGAAAACAATGACAGTACTTTTATACTGATGGGAGATCTAAATGCCCGTATCGGTCAACTGAATCAGGATATATTAGAAACCTTCAATAATACAAATTTAATGCGTTGCCGGAACTCATCGGACTTAGTTGTAAATAGACGTGGTCGCATACTGGTGGAATCGTTAGAATCCAATGGTTTCATTGTATTGAATGGTCGCTCAAAAAGTGATTGCTTGGCACATCCGACATATATGGCATTCAATGGTTTTAGTGTTATAGATCAAGTCTGGATACATTGCACGCACCTCGACTTAATTAAGGATTTTGAAGTCATCGAATCAGGTGAATCTGCACATTTTTTATGTAATATTAGTATAGTAGATATTTTTCACTTTGTTTCATTTACAGATATAACGCAAAAAAAACCGCTCAGAAGGAAAAAATTATAAAGTGGTCGGACGATGGAATGCGTACATATGCTGCCTGTATGTCACTCAGCGACAATATTTATTATAACTCTGAACAAGTCGACCAATTATACCAAAATTTACTGATGAGTATAATGAATGCTGCTGAACACTCATGTATGGTTTCTGAACGTGTGTATAAAGTTAATAATTTTCAAAAAAGTAACAAGCCATGGTTTTCAAATGATTTGTACTTGTTGAAAAAGCAAACTATGCTAACCTACAAAATGGCACGTAAGAACAATTTTGAACACTCCTACGTAAATGATTATATCTTACATAGAAATAACTATAAAAAAGCTATCCGAAAGGTTAAATATGACTATCAGAAGGAAATACTTGAAAAGCTGTCGAATACAAAAAATAATACCGAATTCTGGAAAATAATTAGATCAACAAGGCGAAGTGCGACTGAGAGTACTGACTTGGAAATAACTGACTGCGAAGTGTTTTATAAATCAATATATGAAGATGAATCCCCTAAATCTCTCGTCCAGTTCTACAGTGTGGATCACCCCTTCCTAGACACTGATATAAATATTGAGGAAATCAATTTCGCATTACACAATTGTAAGCTAAAAAAATCACCAGGTATGGATAAGATTGCAAATGAATTTTACAAATATTTACCTCCAAATTGGGTTCATTACATTTTAAACCTATTTAATACAATAATGTCGACAGAGAATGTCCCAGTAAAATGGTGTGAAATGCAAACTATCTTAATACATAAAAGTGGTGACAAAAATAATCTTGCGAACTACAGGCCTATTGCTCTAGCAAATACATTATTAAAAATATTTACGTCAATTATCAATAATAGAATGTTGACTTGGGTCGAGGAAAATAACTTAATACCTGAGTGGCAAAATGGTTTTCGGATGAGACGCAGCTGTATCGATAATATCTTCATCGTAAATACTCTTTTAACTACACAAATTCATATAAAAAATAATAAAGTGTTTGCGATATTTATTGATTTTAAAAAGGCGTTTGACTCCTTAGACCAAAATTTGCTATGGAAAAAACTTTATGATGTGGGACTATACTGCAAAGCAACTAGAATTGTACAAAATATTTATGAAAAAGCAACTACAAAGATTAAAATTGGTGGTAAATTATCAAATCCAATTAATATAACTTCGGGAATTCTACAAGGAGAAACGCTTTCACCTCTTTTGTTTAATCTATATATATCAGACTTGGAGGAATCATTCCGAAATGCTGGTTTCAGAGGTGTTGATCTTGACCATACCACAGACATCATGCTCTTAGGGTACGCCGATGATATCATTTTGTTTGGTTATTCGGCTGCCGATGTACAACGTAAACTAAACCACTTAAAAATATATAGCAGCAATAACGGGCTCATAGTTAACACAAGCAAAACGAAAATTGTTGTATTTCGTAAGTCGCCAAAATTCACAAAATTACCAATTTTTACATATGGTTGTCAGACCATTGAAGTATGCCAGCAATACACGTATTTGGGTATTAATTTTAGTACAACAACTAAATATCTGCAGGCTGCAGATCTTGCTGTTAAAAAGGCTAATTTTGCATGCAGTCAAGTAGAACGATCATTACGTGTAACCAAATCAGATTCCTGGTCTTCAAAGATGTATTTATTTGATGCTGTTGCTGGAGCAACCTTGTTGTATGGAGCTGAAATTTGGTCATTTAATTACTTTGAAAAAATTGAAAGTGTTCAAATTAAATTTATCAAGACAATGTTATACTTGGCTAAATCAACACCGAATTTTATGGTACGACTAGAAAGTGGTCGTCAGCATTATTCTATTAAAATATTTAAAAAAATGATTTCTTACTGGCTGCATTTAACGCAAGTGCCTGAGACAAGACTTATCTCTAAATGCTATCACAGGCTCTGTGATCTTGATTCATCATTACTTAATAAAACCGAATGCAATTGGTATTCACAGTTAAAATCATTGTTAAATACTGTGGAAATGGAATTTTTGCTGGACCATAGGAACAGTGTGGCAACTAGAACTCAAGTAAATGAAGCTGTTAAACGTTATACTGATTTAATGCACGTAAGGGATTTGGAATGCCTAGAGAAGTCACATTATAACCCCATCTACAAAAGCTTAGTTGAGGTTAATATAAATGGTCTTGATCACCTCAGCATTCGCGGTAATATTATTAAGCATAGAGTGATTAGTCAACTTAGGACTGGTAACTGTTATCATTTGCGAATGTACGTTAATGGTAACAAACATGTTTTTAATTGCAAAGATATTTGTTCAATATGTAATGCAAATGAACTTGACGATATCAGTCATTTTTTACTTAAATGTCCGTTCTATCAACCGTACAGAGATTATTTTCTAGGCGAATATCTACAAAATTATAAACATTTAAATGAAATAGAAATACTCGTAAATATATTGAATATAACGTCAACTAAACAAAGGGATAATGCACGGTAAAAAGTTCCAATGTAAAATTACAGCAAATATCATTGGTTACTTTTGTACATAAAAAGTACTGTAAATTCACAGGCGACTGTAATTTTACGTAACTCATGTAATATTTCCCTGTAATTTTACACAATTTTTTACATAAAAATGCATGTAATTTTACACTAATATTTATGTAATTTAAGGGGAAGTATGTAAATAAAAAACTGTAATTTTACAGTAAAGTTTATGTATATTTACACAGTAAATTTTAAAATTACATTGTATTTATACAAAATTACATTGTGTTTTTACAAAATTACATGGTGTTTTTACAAATTTACATTGTACGTTTACAAAAGTACATATGAAATCTGTATATTTACATATTATTATTACACTAGTATATTGTAATATTACAATATTTTTGTAATATTACATTGTATTATCTATAGATGTACCAGTAACAATTAGATACTTACTCCAGTATTAGATTACTTGTACAATTTACAATTGTTAATTTTAAAACTGCAATAACTTTTGTAAATGTAATATTTTTAGTAAAATAATGCCAAGATATAAACAATTAACAATAACAAAATTATTTATGTGTGATAAACATAGAAATTTGTCACCTTAATATTTTAAGGTCACATTACACTTTCCCGCGTCAGGAAAATCGACTTTCTAGAAAGTGATTTATTGGAAAGTATCAGGTATATTTCAATAATATTATCTAAACGTTTCAGAAAAATATTTTCTCAAATATTTTCGGAATGATTATAACGCCAGATACTCTAATGAGTATTATAAACTTTGTCAAAATTAAATTTGAATTTCTGGAAACAAGATTTTTGTAAACGGCGTGCACAATAACATAAAAACTATTTTACCGATTGACAATTTTTTGTTCAGTTTTTGACGGTTTTTTTTTTACGAAAAAAATGCTGCTTTTGGAATCATCAAATCATAATCTGTTTTGTGACTTGCAATCCTTATAATATAATTCCAAGAGCATATTTTACGTGTATATAAAATATAATTCCAAGAGCATATTTTACGTGTATAAAATGTCCGACTTTTCCAACCCGAAGGAGTCTAATATCGCCCTAAATGTCTCATGTTTCTGATAATATTCGAAACATGTGATTTTAAAATATATAACCTAAAACATCCTAGTTTCTGTATATACAGATTTATAATTATTATATATTTTATTTTATTTTTATTAAATTCTTATACGTAAACACCGATTTGGTTCCAGATGTAATTATTTTGGTCTTGAGTTATGTTTTTAAATACACAGTTTCCGCTTTGAGACTGAGAAGTTTCGCTCTCAACATTTAATTGAGACTGTGCTTCAACACGGCATATGCCAGGCATAACTATATCAGTTTTATTTATTTTCTTAATTTACTTTATATGTTTGGAAAAATTTCTGGTATAACTTGAGAAAAGGAAAAAAAAAAGGATATAACTAACTAAATTGATACTTAATTATTTATCTTTAAATTGCAAAACAGAAATTTTAGGATTTTTGAAACTTTTATCGTTTTTCTATATTTGTTTTGTTATTTATCTGGTATAAAAAAAAAAAATAAAAAAAAAAAAGAAAAATAATAAAAGTTGTTAAAAAAAAAAAATAAAAAATTGTTTATTAGTATTCAGTTTCACATACTGGACAGAGTATCAGTTAAATTCTTTGTAGTTCTGTTATTATTATTAATTTACTAATTCATTATTGTTATATATATATTTATTGTTATATTTATATTGTTATAATTATGGAGTACATTTACTGTTATGCTGTTTTATCTTGTTTCTTTTTTTTTCTTTTTTGTGTATCTTAATTTTTGTAAACTGAAATTTGTATTTTTAATATTTGGTATTTTAAATTTAATTTGTATTGTTCAAAATCCGCAACGGAACCTCTTTGTTACAATCATGTAATTGATTATAAACAAATAAACTAATAATAATAATAATAATACTCGTAATTTTAATATGCTAACATTATTTTATTTTATTTGTGGCTAGAAACCTTTATTAATTTACTAAAAACTTACTATTGCCAATTGGATTCATTGGCTTAAATAAATAATTTTTAAATATAACTGTTATGAACAATTCGTAGCTATATGGGTACATTGGCCTTTAATAACATTTTTCATTTTTGGAATATGAGACGTGCAGTTATACCCGCTATAGCAGATTTTATGGTAAACTCTGTGATGTGACTATTTTACCACGAGATGTGTCCGATGTATCAGATTATTCGAGTCAGATAATAAGAACATAGAAATGCTGGCGTCAGAATCAGATTTTAAAGAATCTTATTTAAATAAGAGGCACAAACGTTCGTCATCCAGCTTACTACAAAAAGATAACTTTATAGATCACTGGCTAGTTTAAACCAACAAATGTCGATGATAATATTGTAAAATATCATTCACGAGATTAAAATTTGTAAAATATGATACACGACTCCGTCTCACCAAAACAGAGAAATATTTTATTTCGTTTCATCTGTAATAAATCGTAATATTATTTCTGCTTGTAAATGAATAATAAAACTGTTTTGCAGAAGCAGATCAATATTCTTTTTTTGTTGAAACGTTTGTTTTATTCAATATACGTTTATTTTACATATAAGCAACATTTACAGATAAAGGCCAATGTAGCCATATGGATACGAAAGGAAAAAACTAATTTTCACGCATTTCCCTAGTAAATATATGACAGAATTTCAATATTTACGATATTTCTAAATTATGTACCAAAAATCAGACTTATACAATTGTTAGAAATATTTATGACCCATAATGGGTTAAAAAATAAAGTTTGTTTTTATTGTTTATAGCCTATGTTTGGATTAAAATCAATACATTTCCTTGTCGTAGCATCTCCTAGAATTTTTTTAAGACGTCATAATCATTTTAGTAAATTTGATCTATATATAAATACAATTAATTTTATATTCTTTGTCTTTTTGATAGGCAACTGATACATTCGTAGTTATAATCAGTATTAGACAATTTCGAAAATTTTACAAAATGCTAAAAAATTTCTCCGTATATTACACGTTAAAATTGACGCCACATTCAGTGTTACAAGCAGGCCCGTAGAAAGGAATAGTGGGCCCCGGAAACAAACCAAATTTTTTAACATTTCCCCCCAAAAAGGTGACGAGTAAAAAAAGGAAAACTTCGCTTCCTTTTACTTGGGCCCCCTCTTTAAGCCTGGCCGTGTAACTCCGGCTGATCCCCTCCCTTAGGGCTTAGTTACAATTGACACTAACCATATTTGAAATTAATAAACTAATTGTTTTTATTTAAACTTACTACGTGGCCGAATAATTGTTATTGTTATAGTTGACACTTGCTACAATAAATCAATTGGTTACACTTAAAGAGAGAAAAAAAATATTGTCAATCGAACAAGTATTTTTGTATCACGCGGTAAATTTGAATAAATATATATATTTATTATTTGTTGAGTAGACTGAAAATCTCTGTTTGAACTATCACGAGGACGACCTCTATAAATGCATATAATGTTTTATTCTTTAATATTTGCCAAACAATAGAATTCGACTAATATGTTATGTTACATTCGTACAAACTTACATACATAATATACATATTATTATATATATTTTACAATGGTTTTGCCCTATATTGACATTAATGATTACATTTTTTCAGAGAAAATCATTTGGAAAATGAAAATAAAAAAAAAATATTAAAACCCACTGATGTTGTTTACTTTGATATATTGAAATTTCGATTTTTAAATATGAGTTTAAATATTCAAAAAGTAATATTGGTAAATAATATATGCTGAATAACAAATAATATAAGAGATTTATAGATATTTAGTTAACGTATAACCTATTTCATAAAATTGGGACAGATGGAAAAGTGGAATTTATATGCAGTATTAAAAAAAAGCGATACTCTAGCAATTTTTTTTTCAATTAGTTCATAATACAAATTTTATTAGTTCTTTTTCTACATAATTTTTCTTTTCTTTTGTATTTCTACAGACTAAAGACATATTCAATTTTTACTAAGAATCGACTGAATAATTTATTTCTCAGGTCCAAGATAACTATTGACTATCACAATGTTGTATAAACAAATTTAGTTACCTAACCAAATTCAGTATTTTTGACGTCCCAACTTTAAGATGGGTATGAACTCAGTGATGTAGGACCTAAATAACATCAAATGAGTATTGGTTTGTACCAAGTCCATTTTTTAAAGAATTTTTCTGATAGTGATTTCGATTTTCTCAACGCTGAAAACTAACAAAACAACCGTCTAGAAAGAATATATGGCAATCGCTACCACTGACAATCGCCTCCAACTGAAAAAGTGCGACAATCGCCACCAACCCATAAATTTGTTTATACCTGGCTGTATGACTCATTATATTTGACCAGTTGTTAATCACCACCAGTGACAATCGCCCCCAGTCTATTAACTTATTTATACTTGGTCGTGTGACTCACTGTGCTTACACTCAACAGGTAGATGTTAAAAGTAAAAGAAACAAAATTTTATAAGTCAGTTTTACAAGAAAACAAAATATTTAAATGAACAGTAAAAATCTAGTCGTATTTAACATACTGAAAATGCCGTCTTTCTCTCATTATTAATCTGTGTTTCATAGTGTTTATGCCATCATTTAGTTGGTACACCGGTGTTTTTACTTAGTCCAGAGCCTGTATAAGTGTGATGGAAATCAGTTATTGTCTACAAAATTATTTAAAAGTTTAAAGCACGACGCCGACATATAGTAAACTTAGATGACAATACTGTGTGTACGGTATGTAAGAAAAGCAAAAAATATAAATATTTCAATAAATTAATTTCTATCTAATCCGTTCGGTGGTTGTTACATCCTTGTTGGAGCCTTTGGAAATAATATAAGGGCACGAGGATTATAAAATGCCTATCCATATTCCTTTCTGTAATGATACTGATATTCATAACTTTACACCTATTATCGAAAAATGCATAAAAATACCATAGTCAGTCATCCAAATCAAGACCCTGGTTTTTTTTTTGTGGGGGTGTCTTATTATTACTAAATCTGAATTTATAATTTTTTAAGAAACCTTCCACCAATCAGACTTTGCTACAATTTCTACACACGATAACTATGTTAGAGCCAAATAACATATATTTTTTTGGTAGGTGTCACTCAAGGAGTTGGTCTAAAACCAGCACCTTCAAAAATTCAATTATTTTTTAATATAGTAAATGACGTCATAAGAATGTAAAAAAAAATTATATATTATAAAGCTACTATATGTCAACATCCCCTGTTAATTTCATCTAATTATCTTCAATAGTTTTGGAGAAAAAGATTTTAATGTTAAGGGTTTTGCCCCCATATCTCTGACAATATAGGGAGTAGAGGTCTAATAACCATATTTTCAAACATTACTCACCATAAGCAATGTTCCGGCGAGACCCTTTGATAGATTAAAGCTTTCGTCATTTTTTTCGTCTTTCTTGTTTTTCGCAAAACTAAAACAAAACGATCAGGTTAATAAATATGATTGGTTGGTTCGATTTATTCGATTGTTTCTTGATTTGCTTGAACTTTTGTTAAAGTCTTTAATGGTCTGTTTTTACTAATTTTTAAAACTCTTTGACATTCTGATCGTAATTATGCAATTTGTAATTGCCGTTGTAAAAGAACTAAAAAGCTCAAATAATTACCTGTTGTGTTTAAATTTTTTTTTTTGTGGCTGCTTGTTCCCTATCTAGTTCCCACTTTAACCCTAAAATCTATCGAATATTGTTGGTTTCATTGGCCTTTTATCATTTTCCCCTAAAGAATACATCCTTAAGAACACCTACTTTAGTGAAGACGTTACGAATGCCGCATATGTTCAGACAATATAACTAATAAATATTTAAAATATACCAATTAATTTCTTTACCGAAATTGTTATTGTTTGAACACCTACAAAAGTTTACGTACGTTTTTTCAGAAGACGGTATTCGGTGCTGTAGACACGACAAAAAACCCATTTGTGGTAAACACTAACCGAAATCTTCTATAAATTTTCATCAAAGTGGTTAAATGTTATTTAAAGTTCATTATGGTTCACTGTAACGCTAATATATACACGTGGTATAGGCGTAGACCACAACATTCAATTATTTTGCGTTATAAAATGAAGCCAACTATAATGTCGGTACCACGTTTACATAAAATTTTTCATTTACGATGGATACATCACAATCAATTTATAATTACGATAGTAACACTTGTTCCAGGTCACAATCAAACGGGCGGTAGTAGTTTCCGCACCAAACAAAATATTATAGGTAAATTCCGCACTCATCTTTTGAAACTATCATAATCCTATGTGTATTTTTCGCACTAAACAATTGGAAATAAAACTAATTATTTTTTGATAAAATTATATTTAACTGGTGTATATGATACGTAAACAGGGTGTCAATTTAAAAACAAGCCAGGCCTTGTATCTTTAGAACGGTAATAGGTAATTAAAATCTGTTAAAACAGTTTCTAGAACATGAAAGGAGAACCATTATGACCGGCATGGGAAACTTTTACAACCAACTCCATAGACTTCAGCCACCTCAGTCCTACTTTTTTAAATTGTAAGACCCCTCTTATGGTATATCATTAGAAAGTTCTTTAAAAATGCTATTCATTAGTACCAAACATTAAATTATGGAATATTTTTTGAAGATAGGTTAGGTTAGTTTAATTAGTTTTAACAATATATTTCGACTTTGATATAAAGCTAGGTGGTGAGGTTAGTTTAGGTTAGGTTAGTTCAGTTACTTTTGATAATATACTTCGACTTTATATAAAATTAGGTGGTGAGTTTAATTAAGGTTAGGTTAGTTTAGTTAGTTTTGATAATATACTTCGACTTTAATATAAAACTAGGTGTTGAGGTTAGTTAAGGTTTGGTTAGTTTAGTTTCCCTTGCCCGAATTCTTATGCAATAATAGCAGCTAATTGTAAATGAGTCACCTGTCTGATTAGCATTTTTAGCATTTTCCTGTGCCTAAATTTTCATGATAATAAGGAGCTAGCTGAATATTAGTCACCTTCATAATTAGCATTTCCTTTCGTCCAAATTTCTAAAAAAGTAGTTTCGTTTTTTGTGAATATTTTAGGAATAAATGGAATGGCAATTATCAAAAAATTTACCCGGTATATAGGTTTATCCTGCACATACTTATGTTAATTTTCTGATTAGTGCGGAATTTACCACATAAATTAACAAACAGTTGATGCATTTTAAAAAAGTGCGGAAATTACATGCGCCCAATCAAACAAGCCAGAAAATAGTTTATATTACAGACGAATAAATAATTTATATCCAGATAATTTTTATATTAAAATTCCAATTGAAAAACCATTATTAATTAAGTTGTAAAAATAATATTTTCGAATGGAACCAAAAAGACTATAGACTACTTTTTGTTGAGTAGCTTATATCGTACACTATAGGTACTCTATAGGTACATATAATGAAACTGTAACGAGACCGTTTCTGTACATGAAATATTTTTTAAAAATTGTACTGGTACTGTAAATAGTTATCGATGTAGATATCAAAACAGCAATTTTTAAAATTTGTGTCTGTCTGTTCACGCATCACGCAAAAACTATTAGTCGGATTTTAATAAAATTTGGTGTGATGATAACTTATTACCTGGGTCAACATCTAAAAGATATTTTTTACTCCGGGAAAATATCTCACTCCCACGGGAAAGAAGAAACCATTTTAAGCATGTGCTCACATTACGCAAATACTATTTAACGAATTTTTATGAAATTTGGTGTGGTAATAAATTATTACCTGTATCAACACTTTTTATTACGGGTAAATGTTTCCCTCCCTCGAGAAAATACAAAATCCATTTTGAGCATATGCAGGCATTACGTAAAACTATTCTTCTATGTAAATGCTTTATAATTATCATACTTACATACATACTTTCATTGATTTTATGCGCGAACGACGTCGTGTTGTATTTTTGTATCACCCAGTAAATTTGAATAAATCGTCGATAGCTAGTATGAATATAATACTGTATTAGTATATGAAACACGAACGAAACTATTGAAATAGCTTATTTACTGTACACAGGGCCGAATCTAGGGGGAAGCGAGGGCACGTGCCACCCTGCAAGCTTTTTGGGGCGCCAAAAACGCAAGTTGAGGGGCACTAAAACGGTGAAATCGGATGTTCTTCTTCTTAGCTCGTTACTTACTTTTTGCAATGTTTGCATGTTAGGGGCACGGAAAACGTAAATTGAGTGCAAAAATGCAGTGTTAAATTTTTTTTTTTTTTGTTGGTCGTCACTTGCTTTTTGCAGGGATATTTTTAAAAAATTACAATATCGGTGCGCCAAAATTTTTAATTTTTTAATTTGGCATTTTTTTCGCGGAGGGCGCCAACAACCAAGTTTGCCCCCCCCCCCCTCGTAATAACTGTAAGTCCGGCCCTGACTGTACAAAATACTATCGACAATACATACGGCTGTATGTAAAGAATCACAGCTTACAACACTTATATTAATATGTATACAGTATATTATATATTTAAATCTATACAAAATTGTTAACTAACAACTGAAGGTTGACATTTGATTTTAATAAATTTCGATATGGTATGTACGGTATATACATGCATAGTTATGAAGAATTCGCCAGATGGATATTTGTTTGAAACGCTTTAAGTCAGAATTCCATAGTCAGTAGCTAGAATTTTCCCAATTTCCGGAATAATTTTTTTATTTTATTTTATTAAATTTTATTATTTTTTTTAAAGTAAATTAATAATTTGACTATCTAAACCTTCTGATGTTTTTTTTTTTTTTTTTTTTTTTTTTTATATGAATTAATAATATATTGTACAATAAGTGGGAAAAGAGGCTTATTTCTCACGAATATGAGTTTGTTGCGCGAGCGCGCATGGTGAGTGCAACAATTCGTATGAGTGAGAAATAAGCTTTTCCCACGCATTTTACACTATACTTTTTCTACGAGCACATTTTTTTCGTAAAATTTAACATAAATAATTAAAATAAAATTTAAATAAGTAGTAAAAGTTTTTTAAATTTATAATGTCAGTGCTAAGATGTTCAAATTTTTGCCAAAGCATACTTTGAAACTATGGAAAGAATAATAAATAATCAACATACATATATGTATATTTTTAGTATTATTTCTATATATTATATAACGGAACAGCCTAATTTTTTATTATATTAAGGCGTGGGAAATAATTTCCCACTGTATTTCCGCACAGTGTGGGCAATTGTTAATTTTTACATATAGTTAGCCGTGCACAAAATGTTACTTTTAATAGTAGCAGTAGAAAAAAAAAATTTAATAATAGTTTGTAAAAAGACGACCCTATCTGTTAAATTGCATAAGTCCGACACAGACTATAAAAAAAAACGATCAATTGCGAGTAGACCATTTAATGTGAAGGTATAAGAATTTATAGTTCTGAATTACGGAAATTCCTAAAAATTTGTCTAAATTTTAAATGTTGTATAAATTGTATAAATTTTAAATATTTTTGAACGGCCTGTATGTTTGAGCAATATGCATAACTTGAAACAGCCCTTGTAGATAGATAATATAAGCAGTATAGGAGAGACAGGGGCATGTACTAACAGATTTTACTTTTTTACATATTAAACGGAAATGAAACTAGTTAGCGATTTTTTTGTAAACGTTATGAAGCATCAACTATCTGTCTATAATTTTTGATAAAAAAAACTTACATATCCCTTGTACTTTGTATGGAAAAACCCATTTTCTTAAAAAATGTGTTTGTTAATACTTACCCCACTTTTGGGGCAAGTTTTAACAACGTTGGGGTAAGTATTAACATTAGAGTTTTAATATGATTATAATATTTTGTAGATATGTACTTATAGGAAATAGAACAAAGTATCATATTTAACGTTATTATTATTAGATACCCCTGTCGCAGCATCCTGCATAACATAGCGAATTTCCGTTTATAAAAATTAGTTTTTCTCGGAAACTAGTTGACATAGAATAATAGTTTAAAGAGCTTTTTTATGTAACTTTTTCTCCTCTTTTAAATGGTGTAAAAAAATTTGGCAAAAATTTTTGAATAATTGGAAATTTTGGCAAAAAACTAATTTTTTGCAAGAACAAAAACCATGTTCCTGGCATCCGACGTGTCTGGCTGAAGAACTCATCCAAGATTTTTGGACTTCCAACGTTGTCACCAAATTTCGTAACCCTAGGACGTTTCGTTCGAGAGTTATCGTGCTGATACATAAATACATAAATACATATATACATATATATATATATATATATATATATATATATATATATATATATATATATATATATATAAATTTTAGTGAATATTATTTTCGGTTTCTAGGGACCTCAAAACAAATTTCTGCCATAGTCCCGGGCTCAAGTCCCGTCATGAGACCTACTGTAATAGCTGAATTTCCATTCTGGAAATTCGCTAAAAGGAATTGACATAGAAAATTCTTATTTTAGATTTATCTTTACTTAATTAGTTAAAGTTAATCATTATTTTAATTTTTTTCTGAGGCAATAGTTAGTCAGTCCTTATTAAGTAGCAAATTACGTCACTTTGACCTTGTTAACGAAACAAAAATTGGTAAATTTTCAGTCTTCGATAGACAACAACAATCGTTTAATATCTTCTATATTAAAAAATATTTACTTATTAAAAAATTAGTCTTCGTCTTATTTAACATTATTATAATTCTTGAGATATATGATAAGTCAGATCAAGCAAAACTCTTCCTCTGCTTCACTGCAGAAAAGATGTAAAAATTAAAACCATTTAAATTTAACACTCACATATGTACACACACATACATGCAAACATATTAGGCAATGTCACGAAAAAAATTTTGGTAACCTCGAAGCCTGAAAATGACGATATTTGGATTTTGAAATCGGGATGATAACAATAACCTCCTTATTTAGTTAAAAACAGTCTTTGTTGCATAAAATTTAAACCAGGTAAATGTTAACATGTTAATACTTACCCCATGCATTTTGTTAATACTTGCCTCGAAGGTAAATTTTTTACAAATTTAAATTTTTAAAAAGAATACGTTGATAATGCGGTAAAATTTAAACAAAATACAATACCAGATGGAATATGTTACCGTTTGAAATAAATTTAGTCTCTTTTAGGTGTACAATCATGCTTCAAATCAAAAAACCGTAGACTTAAAAATGTTTTTTTACCTAATAAAATCTACGCCTTACTCACAACTTTGTTTTGCGGCAACCGGCCGAAGACTGATTGGTCACAACGTGTCCATGGTCATCTACTGATGACAGCAACCCGACGTACTTAATTTTTTCGTCCGTAGTTTGGCGGAAAATGGCCTGTTAATACTTACCCCCGTTTATACTAGCCCCTGTCTCCCCTTCCGCTGATAAACACTGTTTTTAAAAATAAATCTCCTACGGTTTCGAAATATTTCAATAAACTAGCAAATACTTTTTGATACTGACCAGCAAATATAATGAAGCATACCTTACAGTATCTACAGTAGTTTAAAATTGAACTGAAACACTTAGATCTCACCTAATTCGCTTTTCTATTGTAGAAAAATCATTTTCCGCTACTGTAGTTTCATTAGTGGATCGCATTTGCTGATATTTAATACGAAAAAGTTATTAAAACCATTATTTTATTTTTCATTTAAGCACACAAAAAACAAATATCTAGCTACGTACTAGCAAATTTCATCGCATCATTAAAATATCGATCGTAAAACCTTATTTATAAATATATAGACTGTCCTGTTAAAAAGGAATAGCCAAAAGTACTTGTTTCAAAAATATTTAAACGCCGGTTAGCGTTTTCCTTTTTTCTAAATTCGCAAACTGGCAATAAAATATTTTGAGAATGGTTGTGGGAACTCTCTTCAAAATTTTCAAAATATTATTTTCTATAATTGTGGACTGTTCAAAAAGAAAGAATTTTTAATATTGGAAAATTTTATGGAGATTTCAAACTTAGTCGTTCGCGGGACACGTTGATATAAAATCGATGAGAATTAATATAAGTGTAATAATTATAAAGAACTTGTGACTATAAAACAGTAAAAATGGTTTTTTTATATTTCCCCGAAGGAATGAGACAAAGCAATACATGGAAATTGGCCTAAACTAATTTCCTAATAAAATTTATGTTGTAATACAGTCAGGACGAGCACATTGAAGGTTACGGTGCAGACAACTTCGTACGTTTGGTCTTTCTAGGATTTTCACGAATCTGAAATTCAAAAGCTTAACATAAAATATGTTACAAGGTTTTGCATACATTTCACTTAATAGATTTGATAGAATATCCAAGTAAAATTGTTAGACTCTATGCGTTATATATAAGGAAAGAGGAGCACTAGTGTCGCAGCTAACAAATGAACGTAATTTAATCATGACAGTATATTTGCTTTCTTCTTTCTTCTCAAAAATAGTAATAAGTAAAATTACAATAAACTCATCACACGAGACAAATATTCATAATATTTCATAAATTATATTAGAATGCGACACGATATGTACATATATGCGACAGTGAACTTGATTAAAGCACATAGCCGGGTAAGATAGGGAAAACGGCCCTTGACGCAAAATTGATTGTTTTTATAGGAAATAATACTTCTTAGTCCCAGATACATTGCTGCCAAATTTCAACCCTCCGAGGCTAATAGTTTATGAATACACAAACAGACAAAAATTTTCAAAAAAAATTTTTTTTGACGAAATTACTGAGCCGATTTATTTGAGTTTAATATATATTGTGTACCCACCTTAGGCGAAGTAATAAAAAAAAATTAACGTTATATCCCTTTATTATACTAATTTTTTTAAATTTTTAATTTTAAGAAAATTTTTTTTTGGCACTTACGCTTTATCGACACCCACCATTTTTTGTTCAATAATTTGTCTCTTAGTACTCTATAACATATATTTTTATGAAAAAATTTTAGTTGGTAGAACATAGTAATATTTCAATACAAATGAATGCCATGTTCGGTACTACATATATTACATATGTATAAAAAGGACCATAAAGTAAAGTATCTGCCTTATTTCTAAAGCACAGTAGAATTCTAAGCAGTGCAATAAAATGTTCTCTTCCCCCCTGAGTTGCAGTTCTTGGAGTTCCTGTGACCGTCTAAAAAAATATATATTTTGAGTTGTTATAAAAAATATGTTTTAACTTGCTAAAAAGTAATTTTCAAGGTTAATTTTACCATGAATCTGAATATTTGAATGAAATCAATAAAATTATCTCAGCATACTAACTAACTAAATTATATCTAACTCAACAAGAATTATAAGTTTTAGAAACTTTATTCAAATAAAGATACTAATAATAACAATAATAGGTCTTAAATGTTATATTGCATTAATAATAATAAACATTAACTTAATAAAATTGAACAAAAACTTCCACAATGTATAGTAATAACAACAATCCGGCTAAAACCTGTTGTAGTTATTGCATGTACATATAACTAACTTGAAGAAAGTAATGTACAATTGTACGCAATATGTAGCTCGTCCCTCTCACTTGATGTTTTTGTTGCACTTCTTAAGGAGGTGCAGAAAGTTGATTTTTTCTGTAATAAAATTACATACGTTCATAACTACGACAAACAAGCTTAGACAAACGTCTAGCTTTATCTGCCGTCTGTCTTATTTTGTTAACACGATCACGGGTTATGGGGAATTATAACGAAATGACCAACTGGTATACTATTTTGACAGCTAATCAATATTGTATGAAATTGTTAACATCGTAAGACGTGGTATATGAGCTAACAAAGTTTCACTTGACGTCTTACAAAGGAAAAAACTCTAACGAAAGAGAAATCAATGTCTATTTTGCTTTATTGATAAAAAAAGACAAACGGCAGATAGTGTTGGACTTTTGTAAATTTAAACGAGTTTATCGTAGTTATGAACGTATGTAATTATATTATTTTAGAAATAGGGTAGATATTTTACTTTATAGTCCTTTTTATACATAAGTAATATATTTAGTACCGAACATGGCATGCATTTGTATTGAAATATTACTATGTTCTACCAACTAAAATTTTTCCATAAAAATATATGTTATAGAGTACTAAGAGGCAAATTATTGAACAAAAAATGGTGGGTGTCGCTAACGCCTAAATGCCAAAAAAAAATTTTGTTAAATTTAAAAATTTAAAAATATTAGTATAATAAAGGGATATAACGTTAATTTATTTTTCATTACTTCGTCTAAGGTGGGTACACAATATACATATATTAAACTCAAATAAATCGGTTCAGTAATTTCGTCAAAAAAAATTTTTTTTGAAAATTTTTGTCTGTTTGTGTATTCATAAACTATTAGCCTTGGAGGGTTGAAATTTGGCAGGAATGTATCTGGGGCTAAGAAGTATTATTTTCTATAAAAACAATCAATTTTGCGTCAAGGGCCGTTTTCCCTATCTTACCCGGCTATGCCCTTTGACAAGGCTTGAATATTTAAAACGAGATACCTTTTTGAGTGGATGAGTTTATTTTTTTAAAATAGGTGAGGCTGGGACTAATTAACTCAAGAAGAAAGTGCTAGATTTCAGAATGATGCACTTATCTAGAACTGGTTAAATATTGTAATATTTAATACACTTTCTTCAGATTGATTAATTAGAACTGCAATATTTAGTTGACAATTCTACGAGTTTACGTAAAAAAAAGAAACTTTAAAAAGCTACAAGCAAAATTTCAAATCAATCGGATTCAAATTGTAGGAGTTATCTGGTCTACCGTTTTGGAAAATGTAGTTTCGAGAAAACGTATGTGAATTCCCAAAATGTATTTATCTTTTCGTGCGTTTGTATGTATCATTAATACTATCAGTGAGTTATTTATGGAGATATAACTGACCTGTAATGAAAAAAATAAAATGAAATGAAATGATTTAAACAGCTCGAAGTTGTTTTCGAAATCAGGTTCAAAACGATTTTTAAAATATTACTACACTAAGAATTCCATTTGAATAATATTTTAGAGATGTTAATACATTATTTAAGCCAGGACTCCCCAAACTGTGCGTCACGGCACCCCGAAATGCTGCGACTGCCTAACTAAAAAAAGGGAAATAATATAAATAATATTTTTTTTGTTTGTCAGTATATTTCTGGACACTTTTTCCCGTTTTCTCGGGAAAAATTAAGAAATAGGAAAAAATGAGTATTTCTAAACAACTTCTCTTTGCTGGTCAATTTATTTTCGTCAATATTAGCTTTTTTTTAAGCGGAATCCGGAATGTTGTTTTTAAAAAATCCTAAGAAATCCTAATTTAAGCCAATAAAAAACGGGAAAAATCTTTTTTCAATGTGACGTAACGGCTTAAGGTAGGTACCGTTAAAACTATAGGTAAATGTAAAACCGGCCGTAATCAGTTTTGAATTAAAAGGAAGTGATACTCGTATTTAAAAAATTAGCCATTTTCGCATAACATTCTATATATATATATATATATATATATATATATATATATATATATATATATATATATATATATATATATATATATATATATATATATATATATATACAAACTTAAATATTGTACATTCTATTAAATATTGACTTTTCTGTTTCGTGTAGCCTACATTCATGTATACACAACACATATTGCATATACTGATATACATACAGTATCACATACATGTAGGTGTATGTGTGTGGTTTCTAATAAAAACATAGATGTATCAATGGTGCTGAAATGGTTTCGAAAAGTTAATAATACTCTAAATCCATTCGTAATGTTATCAAATCCCCACTAGAATATCTTGTATTTCAATATCATATACGAATACATACATATATATATATATATATATATATATATATATATATATATATATATATATATATATATATATATATATATATATATATATATACAAAATGTATGTAGGTAAAGATATTATTGTGTATATATATGTATGTATCGATACCACCGTTTTATTATCGATATAATCGCCATGTACCGCGTTACTAGATAACTAGATCTTTGAACAAAACCATAATGTACTTTTATGTAAATGTGTAGGTACTGTTATTATTAATGTTTAAATGTAATTTTGCTTTCGAGACTATATTAAAGTTGTGGAAGTATTGTGATCACTTTTGAAATATAGGAATTTTTTTACCTTCAAAATTAAAAATTTAGGTACATCTTGCTTTTTGCACAATTTTAGTTTCATGTCTGATTTTCCCGATAAGTAACATCACTTCGAAACTATGGTCTTTAATAAAATTTTTAGTATTTGTGTGGCTTGCTGTCTAGATGAGTCCCTACGAACTTTTTTGCAGTTGGGGTAATTGTAGCTACGGTGCTACCATGGAACCCTATTAAGTATCGTAATACTAGTCACATTTCGCTCAAATTTTGTGAGAATTTTGATGTTAGCCTATACAAATTTCAATACAATCAGAGCTATGATTGTTACTGTGCATGCG
The DNA here is from genome assembly GCA_035578155.1 of Brachynemurus nebulosus. Taxonomy (NCBI): domain Eukaryota; kingdom Metazoa; phylum Arthropoda; class Insecta; order Neuroptera; family Myrmeleontidae; genus Brachynemurus; species Brachynemurus nebulosus. The sequence goes on along the minus strand of JAPWDM010000014.1, from coordinate 12,048,814 downwards.
CAGAAGTAAGATATGTTACCGCTGGATACATGGAATGGAATCAGTTTGTTTTTATTGTTATTTACTAAAAATAAAAGACTTTTAATTTTAAGTTTAAAGCTCTGCAAAAGCTCCGCTATGTAGTTTACATGGATGGGAAAATAAAGGTGATTATTAGGTGTTATTTAAGTGTACCTATAAATTATTTAAAAGTTAGGAAACTTTCGAAAAATGTGACTAGGAAAATCTAAAAATAAGATAGGACTCGGTATTAAATTTCAGTAATGCTTGAACTCGAATAAAAAAATATAGGTATTGTTTTTGTAGCGTCATAAAATAACAAATACGTCATAAACACTTCAGAATTTTTTAATTTTAATATAAGTACCTACATAAAAATTCTCTTACTAGTGGGAGAGTCAGAATTAGGCATCAAATTCGAGTCGTAGAAAACACAAATTTTTTCAGGGAAAATTCGATTAATGTAATACAGTAAGATAATTTAACGAATAAGTTAGTATAATTCAAATTTTTGTTTATTATTGTTAGGATTTTGAAATCAATTAAATTTACCAACAGAAATTTTTGTTTCATTTTCCTAACTTCTTTTTTTAGGGGAGAAGTGAAACAATTATTGTTCATTTCACTTAAATTTAACCATGATTCATCACTTATGAATTTAAAGAATTTCCGTTTTCTTGGCTCCGTTTCTTTCATTATTTCACTAGCGTAAATTTTGAATTTGCAGTTTGTTTTGAGGAAATAATAGAACATTGATTTGTTTCGAATAAAATAATTATTTAATTCTTTAAAGATAACTCTTGCTCAATTGTATTTGAAATTGGGTATACAATATTCATATAGAATATGGTACCTATATAATAATACACTTGAGTTAAATTTTTTGTATAAGAGATATTCTCAATGTATGTAATCGGGCCATAATTTATTAATAGTTTGAAACAATACAATTAGACATGCTTAGTTCATAGTAGAAATCAATCGATTTATTACTTATACAAATATAGTCATCTAAAACTAAACATTTCCTCTAATAAAACATATGTATTTTGGTTTTGATAGACGAGAAACAAGCTTATGTTATGCATTCAACTAATACGTCTAAAGAACATAAGCTTCTTAACCGTACCTCCTTAATATGTAGTTTTCGATTTGATAATGTAGGTAATATATTTGCAAAATTATATTATTAAGGTTAAGTTCTCTTTTGGGTATATGTTGACAGCTTGACATAAGTCCGTGGAGCGAAAGAACTCAATGAAAGATTCAAGTTTGATTTTCGTTATTTTCCATAAAATGTTTTGTGTTTAGAAACTCTATAGGGTTTACTCGTAATTTCCCTGTAATTAGATTTTAAAATTTACTCATTTTATTATTAAAATTTCCTATGAAAATAACATTAAATGATTTAATGTTAAGTCATTTAACATTATTTTATTAAAATCTTAATAAGATTTAATTCTAAACTAATTCTACTATGACAATCTATATATAAAATACCTACATGAAGTAGTTTTGAGATGGATTAATTACGTTGACGTTGTACCCCGTACACTAATAAGGTATACAAATTTAGCCCGCTCTCTGTCTAGTGACTCTAAATAACGAAGCGGTGTGATGTGATCTATAATACTTTACGTATTTTGTAAAAAAAACTTGTAGCAGCTATTGAACATTTCGCACCTATTTGCCTAGACCACAGATGACATAATAGTGTCAGCATATGCGTAGTATACTATTAACTATTCAGTGCCTAAACGGAGAACAAGTTATGGAGCTGTTTATATATTGGTCTATAAAAATTTAAAGGATAGAATGTTATTTCCGTAATATTAGCTCCATAAAATTTGTAAAACAGCACAATAAAAAGTTCCATTGCCGACAGAAAAATAATTTATTTTGTAAATAAATCATATATGGAAGGTCACATAGCCAGACCTGGTGGTGTTACCACCGCACCAGCTAGCTAGCTGGTGTGATGTTCTGTAGTGTCGAACTGTCGAAGCAGTGTTCAATAGAATGCCTCACAGGACGGATGGTCATCGTTTAATTCATCATTTTCTCAATTCAGTATTACAATACATTGTTGCCGATCATTTTTGTATGCATCAATCGAAGGTCGGAAAAGATCGGGTATCTTGGAAGTTTTTACAGGTACAGCCAAAGCAACATAAGGTTGCGTGTCAGGTGCGCAAATAGAAAAGTACGACAACAAGAATTAAAGTATAACATATATGCATAAGGGTGTGATAGAAGTTGTGTGTTAGCACATTAAATTTTACCATGCTATAATATATTTTTTACTTTGGTCGTCGATCGCGCACGGTTTATAAGAGAGCATGGTAATTTTTCTGAAATTTTCTCTCATTTTTCTCTCCGTGTATTGACAACATAACTGGCATAAAATTTCGAAAAAATATTTTATATCGAAACATGCATGACTCACAAATGGCACCACGAAAGTTCTGTTTCCGAAAAAACACTTTTTAACTGTAAATCATTTACAATACTGAATAATAAATAGAATAACCAGGAACTATAACCATAAGCCCGTATTATTTTACTTTTTTGTATTGCTTAATTTTATTTTTATTTTTTTAAAAAAAAAAAAACAAGCACGACTGGTTTAGTTGCTGCAGATGATGACAACGTCATAACCTGCTTGCTTACGACCAACAAATATGGTGACCACACGAATGTTGTACGATACGTCACGTACAATACGACCAACTTACAAAGTCGTGTACGCTTTACCAAGATAAAGATTTTTTTTCAGTTTGCCTTTATATCATCAAACTGGTCTAGTTTTGGTCTAGTGCCACACCAGATTGCCGTGGTTGGTTAACCCGCCTTACGGCAAGTTCCGTAGTTAGTCAGTATAGTGGTATGCATGGATAAAAATGGAAGTTTAGTATGAGAGGAGTAAAGTACAGCGGTGGCAAAAATAATCTCGATAGGGAAATTGAATTAGAAGGAAGGTTAGCAAAGTTTGATCTTGGTAATAATAAAATCGATCCTGGTTACAAGTATGCGAAAGATTCGTCTTCCTCACTGCATCAAATCGAGACCTACATTGAAAGAAACTTTTGTTTAACAAAACCGAAAAACTGCTATATATAATTATTTAAATAAAAAATAAATAAATAAATAATTAAATTTGGTTAGATACCGTAACTACTTAGTTACGTTGTAGTTTATTAGAATAATAATTCGTGCCAAGATAGGTTACACAATCTCTAGTTCCTTTAAATTATTATTTTTTGTTCTTTTTTGTTTTAACGTATCCATTTAATTTTTTTTTTTTTGTATCTCTTATAAATACTTAGGTACTCAATGTTTACTGCGTATTTATAATTAAATTACTATTATAAAATATCTACGATTCGAACCAGCAACATTCGAATCGTGTTTTAATCAAACTTCCAGCTCTTCTATCCGTTATGCCGTAGAACCGTAGGTCCGTTTTATTTTTATTTATTAAAAATGTACTTCAAATACCTATATTATGAAGAATAAATTGTTTTTCTTCAAGAATGGCTAGGCAATATTTTGTAGGTCACTTAAAATAAATTTCTGAAATCATCGGTTTGATGAATAGATAATTAGTAAATGTTTCGAGAAAAATAGAATAAATAATTGAACACTGTCAATGTTTATTATTATTATTACTAGCCATATACTCACCCGATAGGATTTGAAATCGGGAACATCCGGGATGTAAGTCAGTGTTAAAAATTTATTAAAATAAATTATTTATTTTAATAGCAAAAATGACGAATTTTCATACAAATTTTCATTCCTTATTTAACCCACTTAGGGGACGAATTTTCAAAAATCTTTTCTTAGTGCTCATTTGCTTTACATACGGAACTCCTGTGCAAAATTTCATTCTTCTAAATTCAACGGTTTAGGCTGTGCGTTGTCTGTCAGTCAGTCAGTCAGTGTTAGAGATTTATTAAGTAGATTTTAATATTTTTTATTGCATTAACAAATATTTTTATTTCGTAGCACAATAGTGCACTTAGTTATCATTAATCTATTGTTGTAAATGTGTAGTATAAGTTAATGAATCTTTCATTCAAATCTTTTTAGTTGGGCTCTTTTTTGGGCAACTTTATTGATACTATCATGAATTGTAAACAAAGTACTGTTAGAGAAACTACTCAAAGTTATTTAAAATTCTTTAAAATTTTTTTAGTAACAGCAACAACTCAATTTCCTCAGTGGATCTAGAAGTGTTAAAATACAAAATGATATGAAATGAATATTACCAATTTCCAACAATATTACATACATACAACTCGGTTAAAAATTTTGTAAAATTAAATAAAAAACTTGACACTCGCCATTCGAACACCATGGTAGATCGGTCAACCACGATCTCAGTATCAGTGAATCGTTTTTTCACCCTTCATCAAAATTTCTTGTGTCTGTTTTTCTTTAGCGTTTCATTGACCTTAAAAGATTTGATCGAAATGTTTTCAAATCAACTGATTTATTCAGTAAGGAACTCAAATTTTGTAATCCCAACAGTATTCGAACACCAGTCGTAAAAAGTAAAATTTTTCCGCCCAACAACGAAATTTGCCATATCTACAATGATTTCCCAACTGGCTGATTAATTTTCCCGACTGTGCCAATAATTTTGTAAATGATTGTAGCGTATATACTATTGTAAGTCATCGTTGCCACATTACCCAGAACGGTGTGCTGATACAATTTTTATCAATTCTCTTGAGGAATTTAAAACTGCAATCCAACCAACACATATACGTACAAACTCGACTTGCATACACACATAGAAATACAGATATAACTACGAATGTATATTGCGAAAAAAAAGTTGCAATTCAGGATAACAACTGCTGCAGCAATGACTTGCTGCTTGAAATGCACATACTGTATACATATATGGAGTAATACAGGTGGTATTATGTTGTTATATTATCTAGGTATCTACGAACCAGGAATAGGCGACGATCAAGCTGCGAGGATAGCATGCTAGGCTGTATGGGTAACCATACATTGCCGGATTTTTTAAAGGATTTAATGCGTCGCACACACGTGAAATTTACATAATTTATAGCCAAAATTGATAAAAATGAAGGTACTCTGATTAAAAAGTAGTAACCTAAATTAGCAAGAAGACATATGACACCAACTATTAGTGGTCTGTAAAACGCTTTTTACCGGTTTTATTTAGCTACCCAGCCACAGTTGTGCCATGTGATGTAAAAAACTGCAAAAAACCGTAAAAAATTGTAGAAAATTGTAAAAAATGTAAAATACTTAAATCAAGTTTGTAAAATACTTAAATCATACTTGCTTATTAGTTCACATGAAAAAACGTGTAAAAAAAATGTCGACACAAAAATGATTTTCTGCTGGTAGAAGGCTATCCACGACCGACTACAAAGCTTTAAATTTCCAGATTAACAAATTGAGTTTTTACAGATCAAAAAAACTACTATATGTTTATCTCTCTTTAAATTATAATAACAATAAAATCACTGATGATAGTGGTGATAGTGATCATAGTGATGGTCGTGATGATGAAGATGATTGATACTACTTTTAATAAAATTTAACTGAATAAATAAAAATCTTTTAATATTGAATTTTTAAATAAACTATTTTATCAAAACCAACCTTTCTTTTTCCCGTTTATACACATTTATATTTTAAATTTTCAAATTACTTAATTATTAAGTTTTACGTTGCAAATATAGCAAATACTTCAATAGCAAATATGGAATACCATCAGTAACGCTTACATCTAATAAAATTAAAAAATTTTGTTTTTTACAGTTTTTTTTTTTTTTTTAATCAAAACAAGTACGTGTAAATTACAGAGTTTTTTACATGTAAAAACCTGTGTAATTTACCTGGAGTAAATTGCGCGCATAACTCTGCTACCCACACATTTTATTTAAGCAGTAATTGCTTATGGAGTATAATTTATTAGAATTTTGAATATTTGTTTAAATGACATTTACTTTATTTAGTGAATATCAGGATTAAAAAACATTATGGATTACATACCTTCAGGTAAATAGGTATGTTATTACTAAATAACTAAATTTTTATGTTATTACTAAATAACTAAAACATTTACTCTTGACTGATAAGATTGTGAGTTCGGAACCGGCCGGGGGAGATACATCATCATCAAATTACCATGCCGCACCAATCATCTATAAGCATATCAACACCAAAAAAGCAATAGTACAGCATATACCAAACGATGCATATCACCTTAGTTGTGGCGCATCTAAACAATAGAAAAAAAAAAAAAAAAAAAACATTTACAATACTTACGATTGTAACGAACTATTGTTTTAAACAAAAGGCTGTACTTTATCGTTTTATTTTTAGCGAATTTCGAAAACTCGAAATTCAGCTATTACAGTAGGTGTCATGACGCAATCTGAGTCCGGGGCTATGGCAGAAATCTGTTTTGAGGTCCCTAGAATACGAAAATGATATTCACTAAAATTTATATATATATATATATATATATATATATATATATATATATATATAATATATATATATATATATATATATATATATATATATATATATATATATATATATATATATATATATATATATATATATATATTTATGTGTTCCCACGATAACTCTCGAACGAAACGTCTAACGCTTATGAAATTTTGTGTGCGGACTGGATTCTGAATTGGCTTGGCTAAGTTCGTTAGCCAGACACGTCGGATGCCCAGAAGTAGGTTTTCTGGCCATTTTTTATCATTCGATCCTATCATAAGGCAGTTCAATTTTTACATCGTTGAAAAGGAAAAAAAAAATTATGAAGAAAATATTCTTATAATTTTCTTTCTATTTTAAGTATTTTTCGAGAAAATGTAAATTTTCACTTTTATTCTTTCTTTGTTAGTCTAATAAGTAATTTATATTTATATCTCAGTTCTTTATTAAGTATAAAAATATTTCACTTTTTATTAAAGAATTTTGTGAGAACAAGTGAAAACTATTCACATATATGTGATATAACACACATACATGTATAGAGTTTTGTTTCTCATTTATTGCATTATAATTAGCATGGTTCTATCCCATGTTAAAAAATGTAAATTAAACAGATTTTCTAAGCTAATGTAATGAAGAATTTTTTTTTTTTTTTTATTGAATTTTTAAGTAAACAAGAAATTGAAGATTATGTTATGATATAAATATTATTATATGAAACAAAACAAAATGTGTACAATGTACATATGTATGTACGGAAAAATATTTTGAATCGATTTTGAAAATTTTTCCACTAATAATTAATAATGTTAAAAAATTAAACCATTTCAAATGGATTTAAGGTATTTTATGTGAGGTCAAGGTTTTCGGGACCTAAAAAGGCCAGAAATTAATTAACCAATCGATTTTAAAAATTTTTTCACAGTTAATAAGTTAAAGTATTTGAATTAATTAATTAAATGATGACCGCAAGAAGCTTACGGACTGCCATAAGTTATATGAGATCCTTAGAACCCTTTTCTTACTGTTAGAATACTAGACTTGTATGAGTTTCGCCAGGATTTACTGATCCCATAATTGTAAAAAATAAACTAAACGACCAATTTTAAAAATTTCTTCACTGTTACAGAGCTAAACTATTTTAGATAGATTTAGAATACATTATGTAAGGTCCGCCAGGGTCCACAGGACCCAAAAGTGTCAAAAATAAACTAACTGACCGATTTTGAAAATTTTTTCACTGTTACAGAGCTAAACTATTTTAGATAAATATCGATTACGTTATGTAAGTTCCGCCTCGGTCCATAGGACCCAAAAGTGTCAAAAATAAACTGCCTGATCGATTTTGAAAATTTTTTCACTGTTACAGAGCTAAACTGTTTTAGATAAATATAGATTCCGTTATGTAAGGTCTGCCAGAGTCCATAGGATCCAGAAGTGTCAAAAATAAACTAACTGACCGATTTTGAAAATTTTTTCACTGTTACAGAGCTAAACTATTTTAGATAAATATAAATTACGTTATGTAAGGTCCACCAAGGTCCATAGAACCCAAAAGTGTCAAAAATAAACTAACTGACCGATTTTGAAAATTTTTTCACTGTTACAGAGCTAAATTATTTTAGATAAATATAGATTACGTTATGTAAGGTCTGCCAGGGTCCATGGGATCCAAAAGTGTCAAAAATAAACTAACCGACCGATTTTGAAAATTTTTTCACTGTTACAGAGCTAAACTATTTTAGATAAATATAGATTACGTTATGTAAGGTCTGCCAGGGTCCATGGGTCCAAAAGTGTCAAAAATAAACTAACCGACCGATTTTGAAAATTTTTTCACTGTTACAGAGCTAAACTATTTTAGATAAATATAAATTACGTTATGTAAGGTCCACCAAGGTCCATAGAACCCAAAAGTGTCAAAAATAAACTAACTGACCGATTTTGAAAATTTTTTCACTGTTAGAGAGCTAAATTATTTTAGATAAATATAGATTACGTTATGTAAGGTCTGCCAGGGTCCATGGGATCCAAAAGTGTCAAAAATAAACTAACCGACCGATTTTGAAAATTTTTTCACTGTTACAGAGCTAAACTATTTTAGATAAATATAGATTACGTTATGTAAGGTCTGCCAGGGTCCATGGGTCCAAAAGTGTCAAAAATAAACTAACCGACCGATTTTGAAAATTTTTTCACTGTTGGGGAACTAACTATTTTAGATATACATACATTACGTTATTTAGGGTCCGCCAGGGTCCATGGGACCCAAAAGTGGTAAAAATAAACTAACCGACCGATTTTGAAAATTTTTTCACTCTTACAGAGCTAAACTATTTTAGATAAATATAGATTACGTTATGTAAAGTCTGCCAGGGTCCATCGGATCCAAAAGCGTCAAAAATAAACTAGCCGATCGATTTTGAAAATTTTTTCACTGTTGGGGAGCTAAGCTATTTTAGATACATATAGATTACGTTATGTAAGGTCTGAAGTGTCAGTAGGACCTAAAAGTGTCAAAAATAAAATAACTGACCGATTTTGAAACCTTTTTACTATTACCAAGGTAAAATATTTTAGATAGGTACAGGTTGTGTTATCTGAGATCCACAACTGTCCTGCGGATGCAAATGCGGCGTAGAATGCTACACAACGGGTTTTGAATATATATATATATATATATATATATATATATATATATATATATATATATATATATATATATATATATATATATATATTACATAAAGTCCGCCTAGAATATACGGTCGAGCTGATTTTTTAATGAGGTCCACCGGGATCTTGCAGATCCGAAAACGCCAGTAATAAGCTATCGAACCGATGCTAAAAAATTTCTCACTGCTAAAGAACTAAATTATTTTAGATGGATACAACTATGCTGCACAAAATTCGTTCGGGTTCTTGGGTCCCCAAAAATACCAAAACTAATTACCCAACCGATTTTAAAAATTCTTTTACTCTTAGAAAGCTAAACTATTTTAAATAGGTACAGGTCTTAGATGAGATCCGCCAGTGCCCAAGATTTGGAAATTCGCTATGTTATGCAGATGCTGCGACAGGGGTATTTTTTAATAGTGAAAAAGTTTACACTTAATCGCACTCAACCCGTTTTTTATACATTTTTATAAAGAATATTTCAGTAGCTTTCAAATAATACTAAATTTGTCTGTGTCTACTTTCGTCTCAGAAAACTATCACAAAGACAAGTTAAGTCCTATCCTAACGATATTATAAGTCTCTTAAAAGAATCAAAAGTTACAATATAAAATTCTATCATCCTTTTTTTTAAATTTAGCATAAATATAGTATCAATAAATCTTTATTTTTCATAATACGCATTTAAACTATTATTTTAGACAAACTAAAGCATCTATTACAATATAGGTATAAAACACTTCATATAATATTGGCCAACTTTTAAATAAATTTCACTTGTAGTGTCGGACTGAACCTGCAGACTTCATAGAACTAATTCTGACGAATTCGATCTTAAATTACAGTAAATAAAGATCCGTTTAAAACTAACAAAACTACTCCTTGACCGGATTAGTCCTGCTAATTAATATCAGTCAATTTTAAACAATTTGATCTGTAAAAAAGCTAGGTGTTCCAATCCTGTAAATACGTTTACAAAACCAGTGGATATAATTTTGAAAACACTCGTACAATCCATAGGCAGTATTTTTATTTACCCTTCCGTGTTTATTGAAGTTAAATAAGTATGATCGAGTATTGTAAAGTTTAATAGACTGGATAATAGGTAATAGATTTAGACAACAAATATACATGTTGTTACAAGGAATTATCCAGGTTCTCCAAAACTTCTGGGATATGAAGCTACGACGTATTCCAGAAGCCAAAATATGTAAACTAGGCCTAACTTATAATACCTGTATGTATACCAAAACATACCGCTTTTCCGTGAGAAGGTTTCAAATTTTACGTAAAAAATCATCTTATTGTATGTTGTTAGTGAAGGACACATCCAGTATCGGTCCCAAGAATATCACTTGTCAGTGTTTGAATAAGCACTTTTTCCCTCCGAAATTCTGTGAAATACGGAGTTTGGTTTTTCAAGAGACAAAAAATGAAGACAATGGATAAGTTGTCCCCTTAGGCTAGGGTAGAATAGCAGTAACCTTTTCCCACCATTCTTTGACCTTCCTTGGTCCCGAAAGTTCTGACAAACTTCAGTAAAATGATTCACCTGTTTCTGAACAGCAAAAACTTAATTTGAACAGTACAAAATGTGATTTTTGAGTAAATTTTGAACTTCTCTCACGGACAAACGGTACATCTTGGTATATAGGTAAGTTGGGTCCAGTCCACGTTCTAGACATTTTCGGACACCCTGTATCAGCAATCGGATTAATTCCATCCATAGTTAATAAACATTTCGGTCAGAATCAACCGAATCAAATTCAACGATCCTAATCTGACAGAAATTAATCCGCATTCAATGCTCCTTCACACATGAAACGAGTTCGTAGTAGATTTGTTCCGGTACTTAACGGTTAAATATTTCAAAAATTTCAACCGTGTATGGCTACCTTATATACACTCATGTTCACATAATTTCGATGAATATGTATTCTAGATTGCACTCTAACTAACTCAGCTCAACTCAGGCGAACGACTACACAAGAGCACGAGCAACTGAATTACAACATTTTCTGAATATTTACAACTGCTGCAGCATTCTTTGCTATATATAATATATTGTATGTGCTGAATATTTTGTGTAGATCATACACGTTTCAAATGTACCGGTAGTCACAGTGCAAAAATGATTATAGGAGCGTAGGTATGTGTTATTATTAGTTCGATTAAGTTTGTATTCAAATTTAAATTGAATGACGGTACTAGAAGAGCTATTAAAAGTATCAAAGAGTGTAGCATTTGTTAGAAATTAATTACAATACTTTCACGTGACATGATCAAAGAACTTAACAAATTGGAATATTTGGCTTTTCAGTATTCCCATTTTCTTTAAAGTATGGGTAATCGTAAAAGTATTTCCAAAAATTACATTTTTTTTAACAAATCGCAAGTCCTTGCTGAAACAGTGATACCGAATTCTTTTAGCAATTTCTTTTCCATAATTAACATAAGATTGACAAATTACATTAGATATCATTAAATTTTAAAAAGAGACCTAAGGCTTTAAAAGTAGAACATTGTTGTTTTTTTTTTTTGAGCAGTTCTGGAGGATGTGAACAAAAAGTACCTATAGAAACGTAAGTAAACTTTTTTGAGCTATTATTTTTTGTAACTATAGTAACCAAAAAATAAAATGGTAAATGTTCCTTAGGCGTCAAGTTAACTGCTATGTAAACGTTAACTTACGATTCAAGTGGTTCAAAAAATATTATACGTGTTGCATACCTAATATAGTTTTTAGAATCATAATTATGTTACTAATGCATCTCAGCGCCCGGTATAATGAATACAATACCAAGTACCAGGTATTGTATTGTAATTACATAATGATTATCAATTCTATTTTTTATTTTTATTTCGTAGAAGTATTAAAATTGAAACTAGGGTAATAATTTCCAATTACATTTAATTATTTATTAATTTATATTGTTCAAAATTTTTTTATTATTAAAAAATTTTTTAATTTATCCATCCTATGAAGAATATATGAATTGATATTATGACTTATAAATATAAATAATGAATTTCGTGTGAAATTTTATTAGTTATCATTTTTTTTTAAATTTATTAAAAAATACATATGTTTGAAAATCAGAAATTTTTTAGATTTAAACTGTTTCTAATTGATAGAAAATGTTATTTAAGCTTCGTTTTATTAAACCAATAGAGACACCAGCTTACTGCAAACACCACTTTAAAATTATGATCAGAAGCAGTTAGAGTAATAAAATTATAAAAGAGCTAAACGCTAGTAAAAGTCACTACTTTGGAATAAAACTTTAATACGTTAATGATTATGGACGCTATTCAACGTCAAGTGAAACCTGACTAACAGCTACACAACGCTGTACTGTGTCAACAGTTCCATATAACAGTGCCAGTTGCACCTTTCGTCATTATAGATTATGACCATCAACGTGTTAATACGTTTTTCGGTCAATTGGTCACGTTTTCCATTTGTGTAAAATTTTATTTTATCGTCTTAAGAGTCGTTTGTCGGATTTAAATTTAATTTTATAGCCTTTTTTATATCTGATTGTGTGAGCGAGCAATCGTGCTGTTTCCGTTTGGATTTGAAATACTTTAAGTAGAATTGTAAGAAAATCTAAATGATCGCTTTAATAATTAAACTATTTCGATTAAAGAAAAGATCTAGCAATTAGAGAATAAAGTTACAAAATATAATATACTGTCTTTGAGTCTCATAATAATTTTCAAATTCTCTAAAAACTTCACTTAACTAAAATAGAACATAATATACTTTTGTGTTGTTGTATATTTATTCTCTGCCTATTGTTTGTTCACTTTATAGACCACTTTAAACATATGTTTCCGCTTTATTTCCTCTCTCGGTACCACATTTCAATCGTTTAAAGCTTACATGTAATCGGAATGTAGAGAGAAATGTATTTTCATTTTGTCATTTCTTTGTTACCTATCCAAATCTAAAACTATTCATTAGCAAGAGATGTCCGAATAAGGGTTCGAATATATATGGTCGCTCAAAACTTTTTAATATTTGAAAATGGGCCAAAAATCGATTTTGGTTTTTTATCAAATTTTTTTTCTCATGCCTGCATATGTTTGTACATTGAATAATAAAAAATTCCTCCAAATTTTAACTCAAAAAATTGATAATAAAAGGTCGCTCAAGAGTTCTGAAAGTTTTTCAAGTTAAAATATTTAATATTTTTTAGCGTCCCTAAAAAATATTAAATATTTTGACCTTAAATTCCTGAGCGACCTTTTATTATCAATTTTTTGAGTTAACATTTGGAGGAATTTTTTTTTATTCAATGTACAAACATATGCAGGGATAAGAAAAAAAGTTTGATGAAAAACAAAAATCGATTTTTGGCCCATTGTCAAATTTTAAAAAGTTTTGAGCGACCCATAAAAATATTTTTATCGAGCTAATTTTTGGTGAGCATTCTTAAATCGAGCTAAATTAACTTTTTTTCCTATGAGACAAAAAAAAGAAAAATATGTGGTTTTTTTGCGCCACCCTAATATATATATATATATATATATATATATATATATATATATATATATATATATATATATATATATATATCCCATGTGAGTTTTTTGAGAGTTGCCATTTTTATTACAACCAAATTGTTGATTTAATAGAAAAATTGTTTAAATAAAAGTCGTAGACATCGACGGGGGTAACTGATTGCTATAGAGTCAGAAGTTTTACAGCTCTTATGGTTTTCGAGCTATGATACAAACTTATAGAATTTTAAATGAAACTGTATATTATTTTTTCGATAAAACTGATCTAATCAAGTATATTTTTTGATTTTTTTTTTAATTTCTCAACTAAGTGATAAAAATATTCATATGTATTTGAGGCAACTTCAACCGACAGTGTTCTGGTTGGTTACATTTCTATTACATCCAAGAAAAGAAAAAAAAAAAGAAAAAAAAAATATATATATATATATATATATATATATATATATATATATATATATATGTATATATTTATTAGTAACGGGCATAATCGAATGAAAAATAATCGATCATTCGATTAATTATTAAAATATCTCGAGATATAATAAAATCATTCAATTATTTTTCATTCCAATGATTTAAAATAATATCTCGAGTTATCAAAAAATCATTCGATTAGTTGTCAATCAAACAGTTTTAAAAATATCTCGAGATAAAAAAGTTCGATTCTGTTAAGTGATTCTACAAAATATCAGGTAGGTAATAATTATTTAGTGGGTCGTCATACCTATTGAAAACCAGAGTTTTGCCGTGTGATGTAAAGAACCAGTTTTTTACATTTTTATGTAAAAAATTGTAATATACGTAAAAAATTGTAAAAATCCGTAAAAAATTGTAGAAAATTGTAAAAAATGTAAAATACTTAAGTCATTTATCATTTCACTGACAAACAATTTATTTTGACGGTTATTACTTGTTTATAAGTTTAGATGAAAAAACGTGTAAACAAAATGTCGACACAAAAATGATTTTCTTCTGGTGGAAGGCCATCCACAACTGACTACAAAGCTTTAAATTTCCAAATTAACAAACTGAGTTTTGACAGATCAAAAAAACTACTACCTATTTATCTCTCTTTAAATTATAATAACAATAAAATCACTGATGATAATAATGATAAGATGATTGATACCTTTAATAAAATTTAACTGAATAAATAATAGCTATTTATGCAACAAGTACATAATGAAGATCTTTATGAACGAGCCGTGTTTATGGCTGAGCGAGCTTGCGAGCGAGGCCAATAAAAAAAGGCGAGTTCATAAAGTCAAATTATGTACAAGTTGCATACAAAGCTTTATGTACGACTGTTAAAATTCCTAGTTATCGATAAAAATCGAATTTATAATCTCACGTCTATACTTTAAATAAAAAAATTATTCTATATATAGTTGGCATAGAAAAATTTATTATATGTTAAAGCATGCTTTGGTTGTGATTATCTGTCATCTGATGTTAATATAATACTGCCACATTTTTAGAAGATTTCTCAATAAAAATTACCAATATTTAAAGAAGAAAGGAGGAAACTGCTTGGAATAAATATTAATAATAGTTCAAATTATGTAATTAATATTATTTATGTAAAAATTTGTAAATATGGTATACAAATCAAGTTAGTATGTTTTCTGTTTATTGTAAGATTGGAATTAAAATTAATCAAGTAGACTATTCTTTATGGCACTTGTGCTTTTTACTTTTCATTATGCAACTAGTGCCATAAAGTACTACTTTTCATATCTCTTAGCAACGCAATAAAATATGCTTTTATGATTCAGTCGTACATAAAAATCTTTTTAATATTGAACTCTTAAATAAACTATTCTCTCAAAACTAACCTTTCTTTTTCCTGTTTGTCCCCATTTATATTTTTAATCTTCAAATTACTTAGCTATTAAGTTTTACTTTGCAAATATAGCAAATACTTCAACAGGTTCCGTCTAAACCGTCTTTCCGCCGATAAAAAAAAATACGTGTCTCTTAGATTTCGCCGCAGAATAACATATTTCAGCGGCATTGAAATCGGCGGCGGACGCCTGGGAACCTTTCCTTGTAAGTTGTATGTGAATACCTAACATTTCAAGTAAAATGATTGAAATGTGATTGAAAAGTAATTGAAAAATTATTAAAGTGGATCGGCTGGGACTCGAACCTAGGATCCTTGATTACTTGTCAAGGGTTTTGTCCCTAGGCTACTGATCCCTATTCGAGAGCCACTCCAGTTCGACAACTAGTCAGTTATATCAGTCAATAGAAAGAGATGTGTGCTTTTAAAACACTCTTTCTTATACATTAGAAAATTTTGTCATCAAAAAAAGTTCACCCTTTTTATGAACACTCACTAATATATGTTAACCTACATACTTGTTATTCAACATTTATATCTTTAAATCATTTGGGGATTTATTTTTGTTTTTAATTATAACTTGTCTAATATAAAATGCATCTTGCGGCCATCTGAACTAATACAGTAGAAGCCCCGAAAACTTGCGCTCCATAAACTTGCTGTCTCTCTAATCTTGACTGGATAATTTCTCTACTCTTGACAATATTTTCTCCCATCATGATTCTTCCGCAACCAATTAAATTCATAATTAATGACGCGTATAGCGTATATTTGGTGTCCTTCTCTACCTATCTCTTTTTTTAGATTTAAATTGCGTATGTTGCGTATTCAGTGCACATAGGGGTAGTAAATAGTGGGAATGTCAAGACTAGAGAATGGTCCTGGACATGCTTGTCAAGATTAGGGAGCTTTTACTGTAAAATATGTATATACACGTAGTATACCTAACCACAATACCATACATACGAGATGTATATTTACAGTTACATAGATATTTTGTGACTTGCTGTAGTATTACGGTGGCATTTATAATCATATTATGTCAACAGCGAATGAAGTGGAAAATGTAACGGAATAAGAAGTTGCACATATTTATATAGTTTTAATTCCTGTCTCTTGATAAATTGTAAGTTTCTTATAATTTCTATTTTCGTAGATTAATTTGCCATACATCAAGAATATTCTTGGTAACCAATTTAAAGCATAGTGTACTATTCATAGACGGTTTAAAACAAGACTAAGTTAAACTTAAGTTAGAATAAATCTTAATCCATTAATAGATGCACTGTTAAAAAATTTTACAACATTTAATGTTGGCAAAATATTGTAAAATTACATTTCGAAATTTTTAGAACATTTTTCTATGTAAAATTACATTGTACAATGTTGTTCCTTACATTTCGGATGTAATTTTACACCACTCAATGTAAATTAATTACGTACGACATGTAAAATTACATTGTTAACTCAACTGACGCCGTCAATTGCGCAGAATTAATCACATGATGCCGGAAATCTACATCCAAAAGACCAGTAATTTACATACAAATACAGTAACTTTTCGTTTCGAAATGTAATTTTACTATTTTAGCATGTCAAATACCACTTTTATATGTAATGTTAGTATCAAAGTATTTAAAATTACAATGAAAATTTATTTTTACACAAAATTTCATATTTTACAACTAAATTATTTAAATTTAATAACACGTTGTAATTTTCAAGACACATATTGTAAAAAAAACCATATTTTTTATTGTAATAATACATATTTTTTTAACAGTGTGTTTCTAAACTGAACGTAATAATACTTAGTTCATTCTTAACATTTATCTAAATTGAGACTGTCCAAAGCCTCTCCTAAATATATTTTTATATACATTTTTTTGACATTTAGACTGTTTACATTAAATAATTGTACGCAGCTTCACAAAATCTGAAAGAGGAGTAGGATGAGCGCTTTATTGTTTGTTTTTTGTTTTTTTTGTGCGTCAGTCCTAATTTTCGAGAAATTTGGAAAAATTTATTGACCGTTGTATGAAGTACTCAGGGGTCATCACATGAGAAGTACTTCGGGGCCTCCACAAAGGTAAATCCGACCCTGACTGTACGCATATCATATGTTATTTAAAATAATTAACTTTTTCAAGAACTATTAACGGAAATGCTACTTTGTATCAATTGTTAAAGTTTAATTTGTACATATATGAATAAACGATATTATTTTATCACACTTGTTTAAAAACTGCATCACTTACCTCACAAGACTAGTGATTTTGATCCAAAAATTGCAACTCTCCAACGAATAATCGATAGATACATCTTTTAATAATAACAATTAGATAATTCTTTTAAAAAAATGAATTCAAACTTTTTCTCAAATACTCACAGTACCAAGATCGTTAAAAAAATTAAATTTTATCCTAAACTCTGAAGGACGAAGTGGGTTCCTAAACTTAATTTTTATACGGTAAAACATACTGAACGAAAAGGGAAACCGAATGGGGGTGAGCACAACGAAATGGTTATTCTTAAGGTCACCAAATGTTTTAGAAGAAGAATACGTAACGGTACAAATGCGATTTTTATAGTTTTTTGAGTGTTGATATTTATGTAACTTTTAAAGATTATATTTAATGTAGTATAGAGATGATTCTAAAGATGTAGTATAACAATTGCAATGATTAAGACTCAATTTTTGTTGTTTCTGTTCTAACTGAATATTGTGTTTTCTCTTTTTTCAATATCTTTAAAGCCATATTCGTATATTAATTATTAGAAGTAGGAAAACTAAAACAAACCTCATTTACACTAATTTATATAATAATCAACGTAAAACTTCAATAAATCGATTCTCGAGAACTTCAGCGCGCTTCTGATCTTCACTATGGCTTGAAAAAATTCCATTATTTCTTATATCTCGCAAAGAACATAGGTACCATATAATATATAGTTTTCACTCGGGAAACAGATTGTATAAATATATAACATTTTCTTTTTTATAATTACACTCATATATTAAATATGAATAAGACAAGGCGAGTATTATTTTTAATATCTTCCTTTTACACGGTATTATCGCTACACGAATACGAGTGAGATATCCATACATTATAAATAAGGATAGGTATACACCAGTAATACACTGTAGATATAAGTAACAATAGAAATAATAATACAATAATAATTGAAAACCTCTGAGAGATTGAATCCTCTTTTTTTAGTTTTTTTTCATTTATATTAAATATTATACGTACATACGCCACTGGATATTAAAAAAGATTATTTTTGCCAGCTAAGCAACTATCTGAGCGAGCTTAAATAGAATATGTACAGTTGCTACGTGTAGTTCTCTAACTGGAGTATATGTATACACATATATACACTGTTAAAAAAATTTGTAAAATTACAATTTACAAAACAAAAATTGAGTAAAATTACAAATCATTGTTTACCAATTCAAAATCATTACATAAATTTAGTAATTTTCTAACACATGTCAGCGACTTTCATAAAATGTATTGCAATTTTACTATCTTTATATACAAATCCTATATGCATCGTAATTGTACGGAATTGTTCATCAAATTTTCATAAGAAACTTCTCAAATTTACAAATATTGCCTGTAATTTGGTTTTCTAGAACTTTTTGTAAAATGACAAAACAAACTTGCAGTGGAAACTACAACAAAAATATAGAAAATTTAATACCTTTTTTTTGCATTTTCGAAATGTCGATTGTAAAAGGACACATTATGTACTATAATTTCATCGAGAATTTCTATTTATCCAACGCGCGTTTTAATTTTGCGAAATTGTTTCAAATTTACAAATATTGTCTTTAATTTGGTTTGCTAGAAATTTTTTTAAGGTTCTAAGTTGCCAATTTTTGAGGTGTCAACCTCATAAAACTGGCTGCCAGGTCATTTCGAGTTAAATTTGCTACTGGAAATAAATTAAAATTAAAAATCTTAATTAATTTTGGATTTAAAAAGAAAAGAAGTTGTTAATATGAAGTAATAAATATTATTGGCCTACCACATCCCAATTAATACACAATTTGTTATAATTTTTAATATTTGTAAAAGTATATATTAACAATTAAGAACACTATATTGTATAAATCAGTAGCCCAGTCGGTAAGTGTGTTACAGCACCTGGTTTACTAAATTACAAAACTGCATTGGCAATTTACTTCCAACGCATTTTTTGTAAAATTATCATAGAATTTTTTAACAGTGTACATACAGAAAATGAAATATGGAAAAAATTGCGAATACGGAAAATGATAATTTTTCCATTTAAATGATTGAAAGAATAATTGTATATTACATGACCGACTTTTTTTTATTATTACAGTGTATTGTAGATAAGATGGTGCCAAAAAATTATTTGTTTTAGATAAAAATGCTAATGTTTCCAACTGAAATTAAAATATTTTAATAGTTATTTAACTATGCAATAAATTGCAAAATGAACGTTTTTTTTTTTTCACGAGCCATACAAGTGAAAAAATTATCTATTTTGCACGTGTTGCATGCAATATTTTTTGTAATTTAAAATGGAAAAAAATTAATGGAACACATTAAATGGTTATTTTTAACTTAATAATTTTAAATAATATTTTCATAAAACTAGCCATCCCACAGAAACGTGAATACAATGGAGCGGGTGGTACAGTGGCTTCATGCAAAGTATAGGCGTAAGAAGAAAAGTTAAAATTTTGAATTTGAAAAACTGAAATTTTTCTGCTCACCGGATATATTCTTGTAGAAAAAATGGACTTTTCTGAGAGAATTACTTAAGTTAAAATCGCTTCAGGTATTCTAAATTAGACGTTCTTCGACTATGTTGACAAAAATTTTATAAAATGAAAATTTTACAAGAAATCTCGAAAATTTTTTTAAATCATGGGAGCGCTCTGACTGACGTTAAAAACGTTCTATACAGTACTTCCACGGTTTGTTAGATTAAAAAATAAAAAATATATTGTTTGTTGATTTCATTGTTCAGTACTTTAAGGGAATATATTTTTTCACTCTTTTAAACACTACACATAAAATTTTCTGAAAATATTTAGTCCTGTTTTAAGTGAAACATATGCTGTAATTGACTGACATTTATAAAATAATATTTTATATTTACATTATATAATTTTATTCAGAACATGCTTGAACTATTACGGTTTCATATTGGTTGAAAAAAGTTCAATATATCAGTGAAAATAATTTAAAATTCTAGATAATAAATATTCTTATAAAAATCAGATTTAAATTATTTTCCCACCACAACAAAACTTCGAACAAATGCATCAAATATCATTTTTGTATTAAAATAGAACGGATACAGTTGTTGGCATCTAAACTTTAACAATTACAAAAATATTGATCGACACATTTTATAATCCAATCAAATTTAAACATGCAACATTTTTACATAAATTTTCATAATGTTATATCTCTTATTGTTCAAACATTTTTATTGGTCAGTGTATTTTCACATCATATCTGTAGCTAAAAGAGATTGCAGTTTTATAAAAACGGCTATTTCATTTCTTTTCTTTACCTATACGGTTTTTTGTGCCGGAACTATTCGTAAATCGTTTTCCGAACAATCGATCGTTACACTATTATTGAATTGTGGGGTATGTCAGGTAGATAGATCAATGGTCCTGATTTGCACGTACAATTGCTTGCAAATAATTCACATATATTTGAAAATGAATAGAAATGATCATAGAATGATTTTCTTTTGGATTTTTATTCGTATTTTTACCAGGCGTTTCACTGTATCATTGAATATACAAGGAATATTTCTATCTAAGATTTACAATAATATTTACTATGTAATAAAAAAGTCTTTAGGTGCAAGTTATACTTTTGCTAATGGTGTTCCGTATCATTAGTTGTTATTATGTGAAATTTTTGGCGTGTACATACCTCATTCGTCAATTTTTCATACCTTCTGCTTTAATTTCTAGAACTAAGTTTTTTTATGTACCATGCAAATCACATAAAAAAACTCAATCCTAATAATTCTCGCTCGATTTAAGCCTTATTCCTTTCAATTTTTTCAGATTTTTTTGAGCAATCTTTCTGGCAGATCGGCGATGATAGTTTTACTCCCTCTCCCCTAAAAGAGAAAATTGACATAACAATTTTTCGTGTGCTGTGAATTCCTGCTTTAATATTCTTTCCTTTGGGACACTACTTGTTACTTCTGAGAGAAAATTTTTATTACATTTTCCAGGTTACACCCTAAAATTAATGCTCCGAATCGAAATTCAACTTTACGTCTGCAATTCGGTTACACACATTCAATCTCTGTGCTAAATTTCAGATTTTCGCGTTCAATAGTTTCAGAGAAAATCGCCTGTGACCGATGAACGGACGCCGAAGTGATTCCATGCACAAATTTTGGTACGGAACACTAAAAAAATTTAGTTACCATTTTCAACAAAACTAATAGTCAGCAATCAAAACGTTGTTTACAGGGGAAAACCAACATTTGCACAAAATGGCGTTGCTTTCTCTTTTCAAAGCCATACTTCTTGGAGTGTGCAGTTCTTGGATTTCTGGATTTCACCTTTAAAAGAATTAATCAGGCACATTTGTGAGTACTTTTTTGAATTTTTCTGAAGTTCCACTAGTATTTTGATAACTCTTGAAAGCTGAAACACTCGGA
This sequence comes from Brachynemurus nebulosus, assembly GCA_035578155.1. Classification (NCBI taxonomy): domain Eukaryota; kingdom Metazoa; phylum Arthropoda; class Insecta; order Neuroptera; family Myrmeleontidae; genus Brachynemurus; species Brachynemurus nebulosus. The sequence continues at coordinate 12,026,574 of JAPWDM010000014.1, read as the reverse complement.
CTGTAAAAATAAAAAGTTTACTATTATCATAGCGTAATATTTTTTTTAGTCGAATTTTCTCCGAAAAATTAAACTTATACAGTCTATACGATAAGAGCTGCGAGAGGCGAGAGTAGGGGCGCTATCCGTTTTCGGACCCGTAGAACACGAATATGTAGAAAAAAAATGTCTGATATATACATATATATATATATATATGTATATATATATATATATATATATATATATATATATATATATATATATATATATATAATATATATATATATATATATATATATATATATATATATATATATATATATATATTCCCGCCACCTTTTAATTTGTGTAGGGCCCCCCTATGGAAGTTAAGAGATGAAATTTGGTAAATGGGGCTCATTTTCGAGGCACCTCATACTATCAAAGTGGGGTCAAATTTTGGGCAAATTTTTTTTCTGACCCGACCTTTAAGGGGATGGTGGGGGCGGAAAAAAGCAATAAAACTTGTCCAAACCGCTTTTAAATAATGTTTCGGTCAATTATCTACAACATATCCAAAATTCAGCTTCCTAGAGTGATTTGGAGGGAGTGGAGAGGTGGAAAACGATTTTCGCTGGATCTAACAGGCCCCTAGCCCCCCAGAATTAACGTAGAGGGTTGAAATTTGGTATGTTGATAAAGTTCGTACCTAGGTTGTGCTTTTTGGAGGTTTTAATATTTTACCCCCACCCCCCTCATTTTTAAGCTACAATTTCATGCATTTTCGACGTTTTCGAAGTTTGTACCACTCGCACAGGTCACCCGAATAAACCTAGAGGGCTGAAATTTTGTATTCGGATTGAGTTAGTATCAAGGGGGTGCCTTTTGGGGGTCTCGACTTTTAACCCCTACCCCCACCATTTTTATACCCAAAAGAACATGATTTTTCTTGTTTTTTAACAGTTTCGTTCGGGTCAAAATCTCCCCAAATAAACCTAGAGGGCTGAAATTTGGTGTACAGGTTAAGCTAATAGCCAGACACTGTTTTTTGGAGGTTTCAACTTTTAACCCTTGCCCCCACGATTTTTACGCCAATATTTCCTTAATTTTTTTGCTTGTTTTCTAACACGTCTAGAGACTCTCTAAGGAAACCTAGAGGGCTGAAATTTTGTACGTGTATTCAGTTAGTATCCAGCTAGTACCTTTTAGGGAGTCCACATTACTTTTCCCCCCACTTCTTCCATTTTTACATCGGAATTGAATGCTATTGTTAAATGTGTTTTAAATGCATTACTTTTATTCTAAATAGAAGTAGGCGAATAGTAATTTTAAAAAATTTAAAAAAAAGTGAATACAATTTTTTAACAAATGAAATACATACATATTAAGTAATTTGAAAATGTTATTAAAGTCACTGTTTATTTATAAATTAGGAATTTTGGATTTTTATTATTTATAAAATAGAAATTTTGGATTTTTTTGGAAAGAAAAAATATCTTCATAAAAGCCTTCCAGTTTACTATTTAAGTTCCTTTTTTAATATTTAAAAATAAAACACAAAGGCAATTGGCGGATAAGCATGGATGGAAATGCCCTCGTACGAATTGTGTTGGCTTTTTCCCTGTTAACTTCTATCGGCACAAAATTGAAATTTACTGAGAGTCAGCCCTTAAAAAACTTAAAACCTTTTTTTAAAGCCCCGATCAACCGGACACTCATCATCAGTTTTGAAACCACCAAAATTACAAATCGCTTGTGGACTTTCAATTATATTTCGCTTGTAGACACTCAATACCGAAGATGAAAGGAAAAATTCGACTTCCGTGATGGGGCTCCGCTGCTCACGGCGTTTTTTTTTTAACATGATTTTATTGTCAATATTTTATCGCTTTGCAATTTTTCTACTTTACAAGAGCACGAAAGAAATACTTTCCAAGTGAATTAAAATTAATTACCAGAATTTCTCAGATCAAAGATTAGATTAAAAATTTTAAACTGATTTTTACTTTGTAACAATGCTTAAAATTTAGGATTAAACCCGTCGGAAACTCGTCACTTTAATTGGCTCCACAAGACTCACTCCGACAGATTCAAACATTTAAAAATTCCGACCTGAGTATATTAACTCATAAATAGTTTTATATTTTCGAAAATCTCAAAACAAATAAAAAATTAAATACATTGACTTTGATCTAAAATCATTGTAGAATATTTTATATAAATTTTTTATAATTTCAATATTTTATGAAAATACATTTTTAAGCATACAATAGGATCTCTTCTTGTTCGAAACGCCGTTTCTAATTTACATTTGTCAATATTATACAAAAAAAAAAAAAAAAATTATATTTACATTTTAGTGAACAAAACCTTTTCGTTATAGGAAAAAGAAAAAATCTTATAAAAAATAAATATATTCTCTTTTTCATAATTTCTTTACTTTGTGGACATGTATTCTCTTCTGTTGTCCTCACAAAAGGAATAACTTCGATAAACATAAGCAGAAAATTCTTTTGGGAAATCATTATAAAAAAAAGATTTTTCTACACTAAACATAAAATATACAGAGGAGTTGGAAAAAGATGTTATCTGAGCGCACATAACAAAAAGAAAATATTTTAAACAATCATCTTTTCAGACAATTATTAGCCTTTTTATTTTAAAATCGAATTAGAACCGTTTTTGTTTTTTACCTCGAATATATATTTCGTTATTTTTTTAACATCTTGTAAAATAGATTTCAAAATTCGACTAACAGAAATGGGTATAGAAAACGGGATATTTTAGAAAATCTCAATACACATTTACTTATGAGGTTTCGTGTTCCATCATAACTAGATTTTAGCTTTATTCCTTGTAAATTCAACTACGTAGCAGTTTCAACCAACGCGTCCGGTCGTCTCCATTAAGGAAATGTTTCAAAAACAATTTTATGTACGACTGAATCATAAAAGCCTATTTTATTACATTGTTAAGAGATATAAAAAGTATTACTTTTTGGCACTAGTTGCATAATGAAAAGCAAAAAGCACTAGTACGATAAATACTAGTCTACTTGATAAACTTTAATTTCAATATTTCAATAAACAGAAAACACACTAACTTTGTTTGTATACCGTATATTTACAAATGTTGGTATAATTAATATTAATTACACAATCTAAACTATTATTAATATTTATTCCAGGGAGCTTTTTCTCCTTTCTTTTTCAAAAATATTAATAAGTTTTGTTGAAAAATCTTTTAAAAATGCTCCAATATTTTATTAGTTTTAGATGACAGATAATAACCAAAGCATATTTTAAACACAATAAATTTGCCTATGCCAACTATATATAAAATACATTTTTTATTTAAAGTATAGACGTGAGATTTATAAATTCGATTTTTATCGATAACTAGGAATTTTAACAGTCGTACAGAAAGCTTTGTATGCAACTTGTACATAATTTGACTTTATGAACTCGCCTTTTTTTATTGGCCTCGCTTGCAAGCTCGCTCAGCCATAAACACAGCTCGTTCATAAAGATCTTCATTATGTACTTGTTGCATAAATAGCTATTTTAACCCTAGGTAGATTTCTTTTAGCCTGGAATCATTTAAACCTTTGGTTAGCTTAGAATACCATCGGGTCGTGTAATATGAAATATTGTTTTCCAACCACTTGGCTGATTATTATGTATTCCAGACAAATTTTGACACTTTTTGAAGCATTTTAGGCTGTGTAATATGAAATGTCGTTTTCCGACCACTTGGCTGACCATCTAATTTTTAATCATTCGAGAAATGTTTAAAAGCAATTCTTTAACTTTGAATTGATTTCCTGTAGCTTGGAATCATTTTTGCTATTATCTGGAATAATTTTAAGTCGTGTAATATGAAATGTCGTTTTTCAACCCGTTGGCCGACCACCTAATTCAGACAAATATTGACACTTTTTTAAGCATCACATAAATGTTTAAAAGCAATTCTTTAATTTTAAATATAATTCTTGTATACCGGAATTATTTCCACCATTATCTGTAATATTATTATTAGGTCCAGGATTGGATCATAACCCAAGGCAAATTAGATAAACAGCTACACTGAGAAAAAAATACAGTAATTTTTACTGAAATTTCTGGTAAAAAATTACTGAGCTCTCTGGTAATGCGGACATAAGTGACAGGCTAAGTAAAAACTACGATAATTTATAGTAAAAATTTAAATTACGCTACAGCTCAGTAAAAATTACCGTATTATTTATAAATAAGTTTTTTTTTTATTTATTAATAAATAATTGAATTAAAATAGTTTAAAAGGATATTGATAGAAGGGTAAGCATTAAAATCAAATTATTAATATAGAAAAAATTTTTTGTGGTTTTTTATTATTTGTGGAAAAAAATATATAAATTCTTTATTTGAAATATTACATGATAAAAATTTTTAACAATAAGCACATTATAATAATTTGTATAAAAACATATTTCAATTAACATATCAAATACTTAAATAATAATTTATTATAAAAAAAAAAAAAAAAAAAAAAAAAACACTTTATAAACATCCAATCACTATCATTGCTATTGGCCAACTGACGAACCAACGGTTGCCACGGTTGCTGCGTCTGTAAGTCGTGTATTGTCTAACACGCATGTTCTCTGGGCCTCAAGGTTGTGTGGTGGTTGCGTGCTTGTTTTGTTTATTCTGTTCTATGCGTTCTATGTAATACTTGGTATGCAGTGGTGCTGAAATACACACCGACTCAGTAAAAATTATTCTATGTCCCGTATAATTTTACAAAAAATTAAGTAAATTTTCCCGGTGTCCACTTGAAATTTTACTACCTCATCGAATTTTACGCAGCTGTATAGGAAAAATTACGCAGCTGTATAGGAAAAATTCTTAAGGTGTACAGGAAAAATTTTCAAATGAATCGTAAAAAATAATGTTTGAAACGCATTTTTTATATTTTTGCTTAATAATTTCCTACGGACTGGTCACTTAAGACTCGTTTACCGGAGGCAGCTCAGTAATTTTTACTGGAATTTTTTCTCTGTGTAGGGCCCGATATTTTGAAAGGGCTGGTCAAACTATCTATTTTGAATATTTGAATTAATATTTCTATATCTATTTTGAATACTTATTTAGTTTTATTTTATTTATTGTTTTATAATTTGGATGCTACATACATTTTTTGAAAGGCCAGGAGGCGGCTTGATAACAAAAGAATATCTTGGGCCCCAAAATAGGTTAATCCGTCCCTGGTTATATATAGACTCTCTTAAGTGGTATATGATTACCTGAAATGGCTTGTAAACGTTGCTAAAACCACATTTTGTTCAGTTTAAAATTATGCAATAAAAAAATGTCCACACCTTCAAGAAGAATGATACACTACCTAAGTTATATATTTACAATACAGAAAAATTCGAGCCTACCCAAAATAAAACTCCTAGAAGCGCCCCTGCAGACATACGGGGAATCCCAAGTCATTCAGCATGATTTTTCAAATATGTACCATCATTTTATTTGTTACCTCTATAAATTTCTATGAAAATATCTTAAACTTTACAATATTACTAACATATACTTAGATGCAATATATTCCTCCGATTTTGCACAATTCATGTGCATTTTTCAAATTTTTATAAAATAAAATATGAAGAATGGATCGTTCTCGTACATTTGACACACCCATTAAATCAGAGGCTACATACGTTGTACTTGAACTGCACACTCGAACCGGATGTTGAAAATTTTCTGGCAATTTGTCAACAGTGTTGAAAATATATTGCAAACAATTTTTCTATTCTTTGTGCCTTATTGAAATCGAATTATTCAATTGATGCATATTGTAATAGATATTATATAATCAGTGTTATTTACAGATATAAAAATTTTATTGTACTCATATTCAAATTGTACTGCCGAAATTGAAAATACAGAGCAATTTTGGTTAAATATTATTATTACGCAGAATAAAAATTTTTTTATTTTGCAAAATATTTACTAGCTATTTAAAAAAAATACTAGCAGAAATTTTTGAGGTCACTTGAAGACGAAATTGGCAAAGTTTATCAACTTTTTTGCCTTTGTTGAATTGAAAATTTTGAGCAAATTGTATTTTCATATAGGGAACAGTTGCCGATATTCTATCCCCTTGTGTTTTATGTGAGTTTACTAAAAAAATATTAAAGTTACGGAAAGTTTCATGGTATAGAGAGGATACTTTTATGTCTTTCTAACTGATAACTTTCAAAAGCTAAAAATAATATTTAGCCACTTTTATAGAAATTTTCTTTGAAACGATTCTATAAGTACAATCAAGGAGCTCTATTCTTCTAAATTGTACCATATAGTTTGTAATTTGTACACTACAATTTTAATGAATTTGACTAAATCATTATTAAATATTTTTTTTAAAAATAACAAAATTAATCGGTTTGTAGAATTCAATGTAAATGGACAGTTTTGTACCTACGTCTCCTTTTGAATATCCTTAATTGTTAAGCCAAATATACATGTAATACTGGTTTAAGTAAAAATTTCAGAAATTGAACCTTTACATCCACATTTAGAACAATAAGTGAGCAATTTTATAATAATTGACTATATATTTTATTTAGGAAATTTTTTTTCATCGTAAGTTTATATAGTTGAAAAACTTACCAACATTTATTAATAGCTATATTGCTTTATTTTTCAAAATTGTAATAACTTTCTGGATTTTTTCAAATTTTCAAAATATTTATTCTTTTTTTGTTGAATTTCTAAAACAACTAGACGCATATCGAAAAATGTATCTTGAAAACTCCATAGTTCTTGTTACATTGAATTAGTACAATTATGGTATTCGATGTCAGTACAAATTAGACAACTAAGACCTACCAAATTAGGCTATTACTGCAAGTGGTCCATAATCATCATGACCTTACTACCCAATGCAATAGTTCATATTGACCGTAACTTTTACTACCAGTGATCCATAATCACTATAACCTTACTATCCGATTGTCCATAAGTAATTATAACAACAATATATTTGCTAAAATGATTTTGCTTGGGTAACTAAAGTAACGATAATAATTGAATTATTTCTATCTCCAATAATTTCTGAACCCATTGTGATCATTATTTTTTTAGTTACGTAACTAAATAAATTTATTTGATGCTATTTTTCACTTATTATTACAGGAGAGGTTTGTATTTTTTCGAATAAATTTTGGTTTGTCTAACGAAAATATGTTGCCTAACAATTTAACGAGAAAAAATGTCAACTAACAAAAACGGGACAGCGGAGCTGAAGCGTTTTTGTTAGTTGACATTTTTTCGAGTTAAATTGTTTTTAGGCAAGAAATTTGAATTGCAGAAAACACAAATTTATTCAAAAAAAATATAAAACTCAAGTGTAATACGGTAAGACAATTTAACGAATAAAATAAACTAGTATAATTCATATTATTTTTAATACATTGTTACTATGGATTTGAAATCAGTTAAATTTACCAATACGAATTTTTGTTTGTTTTTTATCGTGTTTACCTACAGTGAAATGACCAATGAAATGTTTGGTACCATTTGTTTCGCTGTAAAAATCTGTCCTAACTTTTCTTTCCATGGTAAAAGTGAAAAAACTACAATATTCTTATGGGACTTGATACACATGAGTTACATTGTCACTAAAAAATTCAGTGATATTTCGATTGTTTTTTTCAGTGCACCACTGTTGTATATTTTGACGATTATGAGCGAGGACTATTGAACAAACATTTTCGTTGACAAGATAACATTGATATTAATTGGAACAAAATGAAGTGATCCAATGGCAAATGCAAATATAATATGTAACAGAATATATGTATCATAATTTGTCTACACTGCTAGTCAAAAATTTAAAATCATATTGCAAATTTGTGCTGATGGATTAAATATATTTTGCAAAAATTCATAGTTTCTTACAGTTGTTATTACTGTTGAATTTTATTTTTAGAAAATTAAAATAAGATTGTCGAATTTATAAAATTTTCTTACTGATGGCCACAAATGCTGTTTCGCGTGAAACCTGACAAACTGCAACAAAACGTTATAATGCGTCAATAAATTCATGTAAAGGCTGTGTAGACCAATCTGTTACATAAACAAACATAGCTCACTTTCTATCTCGGCACCACATCAGTGGTGCGGTGTGTTCTACAATATCTCACGTATTGTACAACACACTAAACACCTGTGGTACTTGTTGTGCCTAGACTGAGAGCGAGCTACGTTTGTTTATGTAATAATAAATGTTGTGTTAGCTATCCAAATACGACACTGTCCTACCTAACTTTGTTTGTAATATGTACTAATTCATCTTACACGCTGTAGATTTGTAAATGTAAAAATTGCATCTATCAGGGATGTCCATTACCAAAAAATAATTGTTGATATGAAGTAATAAAACAAGTTTTTAATAAAATATTTAATTATAAAATACAATTAACCGGATTAAATAAAATTTTTATAAAACTAAATATACAGGGTGTAAAACAAATAACTCTCGTCCTTTTGTGGGGTGACGCGTAGCACCCGGCAGACACTAAAACCGCAGGAATTTTTTTGGAATTAACAGTCACGTCACCCCTCAAAAGGATAAGAGTTATTTCCTTTGCACCCTGTATATAATATATACACACATACATATATACATATATATGTATGTGTGCATATATATTATAGTCACCCCACAAAAGGACGAGAGTTATTTGTTTTACACCCTGTATAAACTAATAATTTATAGGTATTAAACAAAATTAAACTAAACTACCAAAAATACAATAATCTAACTTTTATTAAAAACTAAATTAATAAAATTAAACCTGAATTAAAAATAGCTACTATTCTCTCTAAAAATATGCTATCTAAAAAAAAAAAAATTATTACAAATAATTAGAACAAAACCACTGGAGAGAACGTAATAAAACACGATAATGACGATATTTGAGATGTACTGGCCATCCTTAGGTTGCAATATCCCCAGACGTAATGTGTTGATGTTTTATCAGAGTGCCGCTTCTGTATACGTAGTGAACTATTAAACATTCTACGTCCAAAGAGTGTATTAGCTGGGCGTTTCGTCATAATTCCTTATTAAGTGTGAAACTTTTGACCAACATTGTACATGTGTATGATATAGGTACTCGTATATGATGTATAATAATATATGCTAATTAAGAAATGCTTCAATGCATAAGCAATTACGATCATTAAGGTTTGAAATTCAATTGAGAATATCATTAACGGTGCTTTTAACATTATCACAAATATCACAAAGTTCATTGCTAATAATAATGCATTTAGGAACTGTATCGTACCTCGAATCGAAACTTAGGCATAACTAAAGCGACATTCAAGTTTCCTGTACATACAAGAACGACAGTGGGAAGTAGTTGCATTGGTTTCTTCGTCTATTCATTATAATATAAGAAAAGCTAATCAAATTCGACTTGAACTGACACGCGTTTAAGATTCTCTAATAGAGTCTTTAGTTAGTAATATTACGTCTTGGTTGGACCATTCAAAAGCAAAAGCTTTTCAAATTCAAAACAAAACCATCTCGGCGGCACTGTTAATATATATTAATTAAATTATATCTCTGCCAGTAACAGTTATACTGCTGTACATGATAGTGGAAAAAAGTTATAATGAAAAAAAAAAGCTTTTTTGATATAATTACGTTGGGCACATTAGTTTTTGTTTTATACGGAGAATAAATAAATGAGTTTTTTTCTAAAACTCACTTTATTTATTTACCGTTATCGTCAATTTTGTAGTGTTCCCAATTTTTAGTGCTCGATACACAAAGTCTTGGAACTCTAAAAGTTTTGTCATGCCGCGCATTTTGAAAACATTTAATAAATAATTCTTTAAGAATGAATTTTATTGATTAGAAATTCGGTACATAGTAAATGTAAATATTGTTCTTTAAAATTATTTATAAATAAACTTCAGGAATTCATGCCACCATTTTTGGCACTTTATACATCTTAATCGGTTAACTTTTTTCGTTGTTTCTAAGCACTTTTCAAAACATTCGATACACAGGAAATCATCATTATTTTCTTTATCTTCCTAATATGAGAGCTTTTACTGACCCATTATTGGATTTTTTATAATTATGTGGCATAATTTATAACCGAAAATAAAATTGTATAATTAAGGTATAAGTAGGTACCTATATTTTTTTAATATGTAAAATGATGCGGCATCTATACCAACTTTAAATGCGGCATATCTCATTTCTGTTGCGATAGATGTCGCATGTTGCTATAGCAAGCATAGTGCGAAATTCTAACCTAAAATTTTATACAGTACCTACTTTTAAAATATACCTAAATTAACAACAAAACTCATTTTCCTTAAAATAATGAAATATACATTCTTAAATTCGAATGAATTAAATGCTTTATAAAATATTTATGTTGGAAAACTTACATTTCAGTAATAAAAAGCTATCTATTAATCAGCGAATGAATTGTGACTACTCCCGCATTTATCCTAGTAGATAATTTTTTGTATTGAAAAATTGAGATGAATACTTTTTCCGTATGTCTCATAGTAAGGTTTTTTGAGTCTGAATTTCCTTTAGCTATTACGAAGTCTCTTTTCTGAAATACTGTGCTTCAAATGCTCGACTCTCCACTCTCTAAATTTATTTTGAGATTTTAGAATTAATAGGTGCCTTTTTTAAGAAAGTCGTCGAAAACCTTGCTGCTGCAAATTGAAATTTCTACAAATTATATTGTAAATTTTAATATGTGATGATTTCTACCTTGCTGCAAATTTTCAAAAGAAGATAAAGGTCTTTGAAAAAGAACATAAAAAATAAAAATTCTCTTAAATCACGTGACTTATGAAGAAAATTTTATTTAAGATCTTTTATTATAATCTTCCGCTAAGTTTCAGATATTTTCATAAACAAAGTCCGTAGAAAATTTTAAAAAAATATCTCCACTTACTTATATGGAATTTTAAAGTCGTATGGATTTGTTGGCGAGATACAACGTTGTGTTACAGTTAGTTAGGTTTCACGTGACCCTGAACGTGTTAATAATATTTTCAAGTTTTTTTGTACACTAGTAAAACTTTACGGAAACACTGTCAATATTCCCAACTTCCCAAACAAATTTCTTTCAATTTTTGTACTACTTGGTAGAAAAAAAGATCTAATTCGTTTAAAAATTTAATAAGGTATTTTCACTTTAGTAGATAACTCAAATACCAACCGTTTATTACTACATAAACCACTTACGATAAACTGGGTACCTAAATATATACTTCATCTATTTAACAACAGTTATTTTATTAATGTTTCAGCTATACACACACACACATATCCTTGTAATAAAACCATCAAATTAGGGGAAAAATTATTTTTAAACCTTTTTAAAATAAATTATATCGGTAGTGCTTCATTTTATACTGTTGCTTTTAACACGAAACCCTATACAGATATTATAATCGTACCTACCTATGTGTAAGGGGGCTCAGCAAAGTATTTTGGTTTCAAATTTTATGCAAGAACTTATGACAAAGTTGTGCGTTGAATTATATTAGATATAGGTACATTTGAGAGTTCATTTCAAATAACTTGACCCTTTCTCTCATGTAAATTTAATAGTAAGAGTCATCAATCCATTTGAAATGAATCCCACAGTGTATCAGTTCTGTGTCTGGTCACTATCAGTACCAAAGCGATCCTATTAATTATGTATTGCACAGCATATCTGTGGTTGCTATCAAACCGTCGCACCTATTTACCTAGACAGGGTGCGAGCTACAGCAGTTGATTATGTATTGGTTTATTGGTTACCAAAACAGTGTAACCGTCGGTCATTTCGTCCTAACTGTTCGTGACCATCATCATGTTAATTGTTTATTATTTCATAAATTTATTTTAAAAACTTGAAATAACAGTTTTTGTAGGAATTTATTTTTAAATTTAGGTCAGGAAATTCGGTAAACTTCAGCTAGACAAAGATGAATTTATCTGAATCGTCATATTCGTTTTTACTTGCAGTTAATCAAAATTTTTATTATTGCCGATCAATTATCAACCCATGATTGTGATATACCGTCTGGCTCCTCAAATGATTTTGGATTTTATTACCATAATGGACTAGCAACATATATGCACCTGCTTAGTTGTTTGTTTTATTATTTAATTCTAGTATAGAGTTATAGGCTATAGTGGTTCTCTGTTCATCTCATTAAACTGTATTCGAAATGTTTTACTAAGCCGCAGTGTATATGTATAGCATATTATTTAATATAAATAAATGAACACAGTAAAGTACAGACTATGAAAAATATATTGTAGGTAAATCTTTTATATAGATTTTCTCCTTATTTCTTACGTGTAGAAAATTATCTCAATCTTGGTGATGTAAAGCAATAAGATGATGAAGAAACTATTACATTACATTCTAAAATCATACCAGTGAGATAACGATGGTGTAATGTTTTTTATTATTCTCATTTTTGTATTTTTAATAATTTATAATACCGGTAGGAAAAAGCTGTGTTTTTAGGGTTACGTACCTTGAAACGAAATGGAACCCTTATAAGATCATTTTCATCCCCGTCTATCATAGAAACTTTTTTCAAAAACTATGATGTAGAAATTTGAAATTTAGCATAACGTTAGATTCAGTTAGATTAAATAAAGGATCAGTTTTGTTAAAAAAGAAATTAATTAATATGATACAGGCAGTGTTTAAGTATCATTTGTGAAAACTGGGGATTCTAGAAATATTTCTTTTTTATAATTTTTGGTCGAATGATCTAATGATATACACACACCGGTATAATTAGCGGAACATAAAAAAAATATAAAAACCTATTTATTAAACAAAGTTGGCTGTTTTTTTTTTTTTTTTTTATTTTCATTTAAAATAATTTTGAAGTAATGAATCAACTGATTTTTCATAGAATTGTTCTTATTTTTTATTGATGTAAATCTTTATAAGAGGTCTGTCACTTTCGAGCTCAAATACCGTTTCTTCTCAATGTGGTCGAGCTTCAGACTGCCGTAATTAAAGAAGGGCAAAGATTGCCTCAGGAGACTATAGATAACATCATTCTGAGTATAGCAAGACGAATAGAAGCTTTGACAAGAGCACGGGACGAAGCATGCGGTATTGAATCGCTGTGTTTAATTTTCTATTTGTTAAATAATCTTTAACTTAAATGATTCTTAGACGACATTAGATTAAACAAATTTGGCATTTCATATGAATAATTGCTTTTGCTAACGAAAATAAAGGTATATTGACTTGTGAACATGTAATTTTAAATGAATAATTAAATAAGACTAATAGTTTCTTAAAATTAAATAGTTTGTTTGACTTTTAGAGATATTTTGTATGTTCCGCTAATTATGCCGGTGTGTATAGTTCAAAATTTTCTGGAAATGACCGTACCCTTTCCCCATTGATCATCTAGGTATCTAAAGCAAAAGTTTAAATTTTATTAAGGTTAGTAGGTATTAGATTATTGATTATCGAAAAGCTACGGTTTTTTTCGATAGTGTAATAAATGCTGAAAAAAAAATATTTTAAGTAACAAAGTTAAACCGAATAGTAAACAGCGTATCTACCTACTAATGTTTCAGTTCAATGTGGGACAATTCATGCATTTTTCAATTATCACAACCAAATTCGGATAAAAATTAAATATAGATACATAACACATAAGTAAAAAAGTTTAATTTTGTTTATTAACTGTTCAGTGCTCACTGTACGGAACACTAATTGTGCGATTCTGACTCGCTCTTGACTTAGATATTTTAATATAAATATTGACAGACTATACAAGAAAATTTTTCTCATCACTACTAAAGATTATATTTTCAACAACTAATTGAATTCAAAATAAGGACGAAAATCCAGAAATCGAATTAATCAACTGGAAAGAAGTTCGCGCCGAAACTTGAAAAATCTTTTTGCTTTTTATGGTTAAATTGCTCCCAATTTGCTCCTTTGAAATCAGTAATTGCTCCACCTGAAAATTAATTATTTATTGAGTTTATTTATAAAGAAAAAAATATTTTCCCGTCATTTAAGTTATCAAAATCTCCCAAAGTAATACTTTACGTCAATAAATTGCTTCCAAATCGCTCTATTTAATTTAAAAACTAAACATTAATTTCTTTGAATAATTATTAAAATATTTAGTTTTTTTTTTTTTTTTTATAATGTTATTTAATGTCAAAATTCAATTATCCTTAAATATATGCAAACGATTTAAACAGTATTTTGGACTGTCTATTCGTTTTAATAAGACATAACCTAATTCTAAATATTTTTTATTTTAATATAACTATTTTAATTATTATTCAGAAAACTTAATATTTAACTTTTAAATTAGATGGAGCAAATTGGGAGCAATTTTTTGATATAAAGTAATTATATAAAAATGCATTAATTGACAAGATTTTGATAATAGAAATAGTTTTTTTGTTTGTCAATAACTAATTAAATAATTAAGTTTCAGGTGGAGCAATTACTGATTCCAAAGGAACAATTTGGGAGCAATTTATCCATATAACAAACAAAAAGATTTTCCAACTTTCAGCGCCAACTTCTTTCCGGTAATTAATCAGCCACAATTAATGTTCATGCGAGTTAATATGAATAAGTTAATATGAATTTTCGCTCATTACCTGGTCATTTAACTACATGTATCAGTATTTTAAACCAAGAACAGCAAAGAACGGAAAAGAATGCATAAGATACATATACTTTCTGACCAGTTGTTTCCTATGTAAGAGGATTTCCGGGGAAAAATAATTTTTGTAACCAAAATTTGCTATGTTAGTTATGGAGGATGCTACGACAGGGGTTTTATGTAAATATAACAACCTGAAACGCATCAAGTTATGTAAATGCCAACTTTAACTTACGATTCAAGTGGTTAAAAAATTTCTAATTTATAACAGCATTGACGTACTGATGGCAAAAGTAAAGGAAATTTTTAATCACACTCTATATTAATGGACGCCTGTTACTATTATGCCAGATGATAATTTTTTTCTTAAATTACTTGTTTGATATTTCCTCGCTAATATGGCAGACATGTATCACACCACACCAGCGCCTAAGTAAGTACAACAGCAGAGCTAGAGAGCTCTACGGGTGTTGTAGCAGAAATGATTATTGTTATAATGTTGGTAACAAAACCACAAAGAAACCACAAAGAAGAAATTTCCACCATTTTCACTCCGTGTGTATATATGTAGGTGTACGTGTACTAGATTTTCTTCTTCAATAATACACATTTAGAAAATATAGAAAATCTGTTTCCATTATATACGTTTATTTCTGTGCTGATCGTAGGTACCTCTTCTACACAGTCGGTCGACTTGTTGGATGAAAGAAATTTTTTTCCCTTACAAAACATATCAAATACATTAGTGTGTTTTATTTTTTTTCCCGGCCATACCTTTTATTAATCGACGTCCAAGTTTTCCTCGTTCTACACCCGTTCCTATCCTTTGCAGGGTTCCGAAGAAAAAACTGCTGTTCCCTTATAATTTTCTCATGTCTCTCTGTTTGTCACACTCCCAAAAATTCCCAAATTTTTGAACGTATGATATCTCACATTGGATGAGGCTTGTAAAATAAAATTGAAGTTCCCTGTAGCATTTTTCGTTAAATCGACAAATAACTCGTCAAGCCTTCTGTAATATTTAAACAGTTGAGCAAAATCTGAAAATATTACAGTTGTTAGCATTTGCTAAAATACAGTTAAAATTATTTTGGTTAAGTTGTGTCAGTAATTTTCGGAGATATAAGTTAGTAAATTTTTGAAAATTCGAGGTATACTTCAGTATTGCGACTTGTAAAAATACAAGTCCAGGAAAGACTGGAAAATGGACAAAAATTTTGGCTTTTCATAAGTAACTCCAGAAATAATTCTACTTGTCCTATCGTGCTGGTTGGAATGATCTTTTAAAATGAAGCTGAGGTTCTTTTAACCATCTTTTATCATTTGTAAGCCTCATATGCGAAATATTAAACTTCAAAATTTATCTGCTTCCCAGTATAACAGTTACGGGCAAGTTAAACTGAAGCTCTTACGATTATATTGGGTTGAGCAATAAATTCGTAGCATTTTATTATAGTTGAAAAAATATTCCTAGACACTTTTGATAGTTTCTTTGTCAACGGATAATTGTCTTTTTCTAATTCCAGTCAAACAAATAAATAGTGCATAGGGTACTAATTGAACATTAGGTTACGAAATAATAATAAATAATAAGTTAATAACACTATTTTATATTTTTATGTAAATTCTGTTTATTCAATAATAATTTGATTACAGAAGAATATTTCTTAAAGAAACCGAAAACAAATGACATTAATGATATATTATAACTTAACTGTA
This sequence comes from Brachynemurus nebulosus, assembly GCA_035578155.1. Taxonomy (NCBI): domain Eukaryota; kingdom Metazoa; phylum Arthropoda; class Insecta; order Neuroptera; family Myrmeleontidae; genus Brachynemurus; species Brachynemurus nebulosus. Next base: position 12,010,204 of record JAPWDM010000014.1, on the reverse strand, counting down.
AACATATTATACATAAAATAACCGAATGACTGGATTCATTGCAAAATATTTAATACTATTAAAAATATAATTTTGAAAAACAAAAATCAGTGGATGTCAATATGTACTGCTCAGAGTTTTCAAATCAGTTAAAATCAAACTAAAATAGTTTATTCTAATTGAAAATAACATATTTCACTTTTCTTTACAGTAGGTATTGCATCATATTTTTAACTTTGTGAAGATGAAATATTATTATGTCAAATATTTAAAAAACTAAATAAAAACCACTAATTAAGGACACTGCTGTAGTGTTGAAAAGTGTACGACAAGGACAAAAAAGAAAGAAACCTACAAAAGTGTCTGGGAATATTTTTCAACTATAATTATAGATAAACGATAAAAAATACAAATGTCATTTATTTTCCTACGAATTGGTCATAGAGGAACCCTGACGTAATGTGTATACAACACACACCTGGCGAGTATTTTTTGTTATTATTGCCGACATTTATTGTAATATATGTCCCATTCTTTACACTAGTCCTTTATGGGTTGTGTATTTCTTTTTTTTTTCTGCACTTAGAATACCCAGGTAGGTGGTAGTGTTGTGTATTGATATTAATATTTTAACGCCACCACGAAGGGTTTCGAAAGTTTCGGTATTCGTATTTATATTCATTTGGCTCGGTTGTGGACATGTCTTTAATAACTTTTATAGTGAGTTAAGAATAGCTTTTTTAATGTAAAGAAGGTTGAAGTGAATAGAATTTCAAAGGGATTTATTGATTTTTATTTGGTTTGGTGTGACTTTTTGTGGAATTTTGTATGCGACAACGACGTGAATTTTTGATATTTCGAGTGTACCTACGCTCTGTCGAATTTATAATGAACCAAGAAAGTTTACAATATAAGACGAAAGTTTAAATTGAAATATTTTTAACCACCGACAATACAAAAAGGTTTATGCCAGATTGGTTTTTGTGTTCGTCTCTAAATCTATCTAATTTTTTAACTTTTTGATTAAATATTTCAGGGGTAAACTACCTTTCAACAAAGACAAATTTATATTGCATTAAACTATCTTATTTAGTGGAATACTGAAAACATAGATTTGGACTATAAATTAAGTTAAAATTTGATTTAGTCGAAGATGAATTTAGAAAAAGAAATCAAAGAAACGAAAATAGAATTTCAGAAAACTCAAATTAAAAAAATAGCCCGCCCTACAATGCTCAATGTACAGGCTAATTAAAAAGTGATGTATGCCTCAATTAAAGTACAAATTATACCGAGTGAGTCAAAAACAATGAATATTTGAATTAGAAAATTTCGTCATTATAGACACTAGAGCAGTGTTTTTCAACCTTTTCTCAGTCACGACTCAGGGCCCGATAAGTTCTTAGATAAACTTGTGCGGACCGGTCACATTTTATGACGGTGATCAGTTTTCTAAATTACCTACGTCTAAATTTAATATGAAAGGCCACTCTTTAATTTAAAAAAATTCTTGTAGCCTGTAACATTTCCGCCATTAATTGGAATAACATTAGATTGTGTAATATGAAATGTCGGCTTCCGACTACTTGGTTTACCATGTCATTCAAAAAAATATCGACACTTTCTTAAGGATTATAGAAATGTTTAAAAACCATTTACCAAACCAAAACCTTAGTTGAAACTTGTTGTCCCCGATACGGTAAATATTTGGGTCGCATTTATTTTTCTGCTTTTCTTCGCTCAATCTTATCACGTTTTTGACTTTCCCTATTTCTTATGGGGTTCGATATTTTAACTTTGTTTTCCATTTGTCATGTTTGACATCCAATTGCTTTAAAGGTTATGTCCATTTGATGTTTTGCTTTTGTCTCAGTTGATTCACAATAAATTGAGTTTTTGAGTTCCTGAAGATGATCATTTAAATGATCGAAACATGTAGAACAATTTTATTTTAATTTTTCTAATACTTTTCATGCAGGGTGTCGCAAAATTTTGAAATTAATCAACCATTATTTAATTTTAAATAGAACTCTTGTAGCTTAGAATCATTCCCGCCATTAATTGGAATAAAATTAGGTCGTGTAGTATGAACTGTCGCTTTCCGACCACTTGGTCTACCATGCAATTCAGAAAAGTATTAAAATTTTCTTAAACATCAGAGAAATATTTAAAAGCGATTTTTTTAATTTTAAATAGGCAGAATTATTGTAGCTTACAATTGGAGACATTTCTGTCATTAACATTATGAAGCCCGAGCACATTCACAATAAACTACCCCGGCAGCTGGCAATTTTTTAAAGTAATTTTATGGAAACAAATATGTAAAATGATTCCACAGAGCACTAAATGATTCAACATGTGTGTGTTATGCAGGTAGGTATATCCAAAAGATGAATACATAGTTATTATTATTTTGATAAAACAAACATATACATACAATCACACAACACACACATACATACATATGTGTATAAAACTATTGTTGTAAATAAAAGATGAAGCTAGATATTTTGATGATAAAACATATTATATTTATCTGTACCTACAAAAAATGAAAAGTGTCCGGTATACGTAGTAATAAATTATTTTTATTAGATTTATATAAAATATTTTTTACAAACATTTTTAAGTGTTTTGTTTATTCTAAATATTGATCGCGGTTGGCCTCTGCGGATGATTTGTTTATTGTCGGATGCCGAAACCTTGGAACTGAAAGTGTTCGTTGGAATAATATAGGTCGTGCAATATAAAATTGTCGTTTTGAGACTACTTGGTCTACCATGTAGGTAATTCAGAAGAGTATCAAAACTTTCTTAACGATAGAGAAATATTTAAAAGCTATTATTTAATTTTGAATCGGATTCTTGTCGCCTTGAATCATTTCCTCCCTTCATTTGAATAAAATTAGGTCGTGTAATATGAAATATTAGTTTCCGACCACTTGGCCTATTATATAATCCAGAAAAATAAGGACAATTTTTGTTTTTTCGACAGAAATTATAAACATTACACTAGAGACTAGAGTATATACAATTTGTTTTTAATAAATAATGGTCTCGACACCACATATTTAACATTGTGGTACGTCGACTTTAGACTCGTGATCAGCGTCGAAAAATGCATAAATATGTATGTATACCTATTTTACAATTCTGACAAAGACAAACATGATATTGTTTGATCATATTGTTTACAAAAAAGATGTTAAAAGTTTCAATTACTGACTTATTAAACTGAACAGCTGCATAATATTAATTTCAATATTAACAAAAGCTAAAGTTCAAAACTTTTTATATTCCCCATAAATTACTGCGGACATCAAAATCCATTAATTCTTTTCTTTTATTTCACATTTTTCTTCTTTCATTTTATTTTTATTTTTTATTTTATCTCCGCCGTAATAAGAGTGAATGAACGACGACTACAGCTAGCGAAGGCGAAACGGGAAAAAGAAAAACCTGAAACAATGAACTGAAATTTTTACGTACGTATACGTTTGTAAAGCAAGCGTATAATAATAAAATCATATAAAATTTCCTAATAACAATAAAACACTGTTAATACCGGGGCGCAACTGACTGAATATAAAGTTGAAAGTATTAGGAGTAATATTATGGTTATAGTTTAAATATTTCCATCATTTTAACAAGTAAAAATAAGAAACTGTCATAAAATATAAGAAATTTATTTAACCATTTCACTTGCAGATGAAAAACTTTGACTATTATTAGTGAAGTGAAAGCGTAGATGGACCGTGCATTTCGGGTAGGCAGCAATTTTTTTTTTTTTGAAAGTCGTAAGGGGGGCCAGTGATGAACGTAAAACTGAGATTTCGGGATTGGCGGTGTTGTCGTTCAACCGCCACCTTCGAAAAAGGTCGAATTATTTTTCTTCGAATATCTCCAAAACCGTTAGTCTGACAAAAATTTTGTAAAGACCTTTTTGTTAGATAATTTTATTTTCTATAACTTTTGTAATTAAGTTTTTTTTAAGTAGCTTTTAAAGTAAGAAAATTATTAGCAAAAAACGATGAAAAATTTGGAAATAAAAACCTTTGAGGTCAAATAACTTTTCTATTTTTGACCCGACAGAAAAATTGCTTCGTATATTTTTTGTAGAATGTTTCTCGACGAAAAATTTGAAGTATTTAATTTAATTATCGGGCTCCTAGTTACTGAGTTACAGCTTTTCAAAAGAAATAAATTATTTCATTTCTGGCATTTAAATAATTTTAAGGAATCTACCTTAAGTTTCTTTCAAAACGATTTGAAAATTAAAGTCTGATTCATCTGATTTTTCATTTCTGATGATTTAATATAAACATTTCGGATGCAATAAGAAATATTCACAATTAGGTATATTCAATCGAGAGAGAGATGTGTTTTTATACGGTTAACTGTTGTTTACTGTTAACTGTTTTTCTCTAGTAATATTCAGTTTTTATTTGTGTTGGTTCAGTTTCAAAGAAAGACAGACGCTTTATTTCTTTTACCTAAGGTTAAATCAAATCTTCTTGATCTGCTGTAATTAAAAGGATTCCGTCATAGCCAAATGATGAATCATATCGTATCTTAAGGGGGACCGCCTGAAAAAAAGGTGATCCTTGGGAATTTTTTTAAAGAAAATAACCGTATGGAATGTTTTAATATTTTAAGGATATATTCGCTGATATATAGTAAATTTATGATAAAATTTTTGGACCAAAAAATTGAAAATCCAGTTAGTTATTTGCGATCTTCCAAGGCTCCAAAAAAAAGTTCCCCCACTGCTGCAGTGATAGCGACCTTTACACTGCCTGAAATTAAAAAAAAAAAAACCAAAAAGCCTATTAAGCTAGATGGTATTGCCCGTGAAATGAACCTCAGTCGAAATAAAAAAGTTGAAATTTACAGTAAATCATTTACCGTAAGGTTTAAAGGTAAATCATTTTTAAACGTTTAATAATACTATATTCGTCAATAACTGAAAAAACATACTTTTTCGGTTTTGTTTAATAATAAGAACTACCTACTCTCATCTTTTTTATTATATATATTTTGGTAGATATATATATATATATATATATATATATATATATATATATATATATATATATATATATATATATATATATATTCTAATGAAATGTTCTTTTGCTGTACACAAATATTATGTTACTTCTTTGTTGTTCAAAACAGGTTAACATTTTTATTCTGTTAAATCGAAATTTGTGTTAATATTTTCATTTAACACAAATACGAAATGTTACATTAACCCAGGGTTGTGTTACTTAACACAAAAATTTTAACCACTAATTTTTTTTTTTTACGCAGAACACAATTTTTTTTACTGTGAAGTTTAGATTAATTTTATTAATTTTAAAATAATAAAACTTTGGTAACCGGTAATTCACTATGTTGTGGTGGATGCTACCACAGGGCTTTTAGTATCTTATTTATGTAAACAATAAAAAATAACATCCAAAAACAATTCATTAATCTTTAATCTATTCTATAGAATAGATTAATTTTATATTAATTAATTGTTTTTGGATGTTATTTTTTTTTGTTTACATAAATAAGATATTAAACCCCTCTAGTAGCATCCAGCACAACATAGTGAATTACCGGTTACAAAAATGTTATCATTTTAAAAATTATAAAATGAATCTCAACTATACTTCAATGAACGATCGATATAAACCATAAAAATTCTTTATCCCGTTAAGGGTGAAATTATTCATCATACTCTGTACAAACACCGTTTACATACATACATTTTCCGAGCGACTAAATACATACCGTAAAACCGTCTAGACCCGGACAGGGCGTTTAGACCTAGACACTTTGCACCAATCTTCAAATTAAATAATTTCTACATTAACCTGCAACAATAGACATTTGTTCTTTATGTCATTAGAGAGAGAAAAACATCCTCTAAACAGCTGTACCAATAAAAACTACTGTAATTTTCGTCATAATTATTATATTGTTTTAGTTTTGACACGTATGTGTTCAGAATTTTATCGCGCACGATGTTTGAAGTTATATTCGATGTATATATAAAAAAAAAATACATGCTATATATGTATATCCGTTTAGACCCGGACACATCAGTTTATTACACTATGGCCGCGATTCGCACCACAGAGGACAGAGACCCCGCAACTATCTCTTTTCTGAAATCACGAGTGTGTACTTCTATGCTCATTAGGCTTATTAGTTGTCAGTTTGTCAGTAGCAGTCGATGATTGAAGATCAACCACACGATAATGGACTTGATTGTTGTTGGTATTGTTACATCGGTTACATCCCCTAGTACATGCGTGTGGTGTCTGACCCACATGACCGCCCCTGCTATCTCCGTTTCTCACACAAATACACAAAATCGCACTAATACAATGTAAACCCAGTGTGTGTATACAACATATTGTCTATCTCTTACATGTTACACTGGTTCCAGTAGTGTAGGCATAGATATGTTGTCTCTATTATTCTATGATTCGCACCGTTTGTAACTCCCACTGTCCATACGTTAATATTCTCCCCAGAATTACGCGGTTTATGCCTCCTTCTGGTGTCATATCGTATGTTTACTTTATAGAGAGGCATACTATTAATTACCCCCTCTCCCTTCCCGCAAAATGTGTTGAAGTCTTTGACAGGTTCAAAGACATCCGACGGGAGAGGTTAGTTTGCATGTTATTACATTTTTTAAGTAAGTGTCCGGGTCAAGACGGATTTGGGGTGTAGACCCAGACACTTACTAATTTTTTTTTTTTTTTATTTTTGCTTATAATGAAACAAATGGGTCAGGGATATAACATATAATATACGCTCTTTCTAATGGTAATACTTTTATTGGTGATATCTATGAAGGAAACATGTATAAACATAAAACTATACCAGAAAGTGTAAAAAAGTGTCCGGGTCTAGACGGTTTTACGGTACAATATTATTATAAACGAGAATAGTACATAAAAAAAATATTCTTTGAAATATCAACAAAAGAATAATAATAAAAGTCTTTGTTTACCGGTAAATTAAGTTTGTATAAAACCTTAGCTATATATTTGAATAGAAAATAGTTTTAACTTTAATAATAGTTCATTCAATTGATGAAATCATTGTATATCGCCCCGCAACCCTCCTACGTATTACGAACCATAATATATAACTCAAATAAACCATTAGCAGTCATTTATATGAGTGCGTTCATGGTTTTGTTTTTGTATGTATGTGTGTAATAGAACAGAGCCATCTACTGTTGTACGAGTTCAAAGTTAAGTGAATTGTAACAATGTTGAATGAAAAATGGTTTGAAATCTCATTGACTGACAAAATTGTAAACGAAATTTCTTGTGTAGATATAATACTGAGAAATACTGATGTAAATATACACTTAAATTTAAAAGATTCTATCACTGATTCTATGACGGACAAAACCCATCATAAAGCAAAAGACAGTATTATTATATACCTAGTTATAGCGAAATACATACCGGTACTTTTACGAAATATAGAGTATTTTTGGTAAATTCCGATAAAAGCAGGGCCGGATCTACGGGAGGGGGGTGCAGGCGGGGCACATGCCCCGGGCTGCAGGTCTTAGAGGCGCAAAAAATGATTTAAGGGGGCACCAAAATTAGGTATGTGAGGTTTCTTTTATGCTCGTTACTTGTTTTTGGGAAGGAAAAAGAAAACTATTTTTTCTAGCGGGGCGCCATTTTTTGATCTTGCCCCAGGCGCCACTTAGGCTAGGTCCGGTCCTGATGAAAAGTAATGCTAGAAATCTAAAATTTTTCATAGTAAGCAGCTAACTGTATAAGTACGTATGCAAAATTTCAAAATGATTTAGAAAAATGTTATTAAAAAAAAGTTAATTTTAATAATAAATAAATTAACCTAAAATATGGTAACATCTGACAACGTCCCATTAAATGAGGCCCGGCAAGAGATTCAAAAATAAAATAAAGTCGTAAATACCTAACTTACTAAATCGTAAGCCAACATAAAAAAAATCCAAAAATTCAAATCCAAATGAGTGTAGGAACTCAACTTTGTTAAAAGTTTCAAATGTAACCAGCATAATATGTTATCCCATACAAAAGTTATAAAATTATTTTACTAAATTCAACATGGTGGCAACGCTGGGAAGTACATCGTCTGTGGTAAATCCGTTGTAATTTTTAATCGACTGAATGTACATTTGTCATTATGGAGGATAGCTTTTATAAAGATCTATAGAGAGGATTATTTATTGTTTTAATTTTTTTTTTTAAAATGGAAAAATTAACTCGTTGCATTCGAACGGCGCCTCTCAGGCGCCATCCTATTCTTTACTTCAAATATCACAATAAGGAAAATTATAGAATTTAATATTAAAGTATAATGTTTGTAATATGCAAATAAAAATAAAATATGTAAGTAAACTACTTTTGTTTAAAATAGGCACTTATCTTTGATGTATTACAATTTTTTATTAAAACTACTGTCGAGCAGCTGAGTACCCGTACTACAAAATTGGTTCGAGTGCAAATGGGTTAAAATAAAAAATGAGGAAAAAAATTATAGAAAGTGACAACAGAGTAATAATATATACTACTACAAACAATTAAGGAAGCAAAAAAAAAATTGCTAATCTTTTAGTGAGTTTTGAAGGGCTGTATTTACGTGGAAAATGGTCGTATCGAGATGTTAAAAAACATTTTGAAGGATTCTAGTTTTCAGATCTTTCATCCAAAATTTTTTAGGAGTGACAGTTATCGAGCAGTTATAAGGAATAACACAAAAAAGTTTTTGCAAATTTTTTGCTTTTTTTTGGTCTACGGGCTTGAAAAATTTTTTTACACTAAAACCATGGTATTGACCTGATAACCTGTTTATTCAGCTTCAAATTCCTTTTGGAGATTTTTTTCTACATTGATTTGTTCCGGAGGTATCCAACTTTTAATGCAAAAGGATTCTTTCTTCTTTAACCATCGATATCTCAGTAACCAGTAATCGGACAGGAAAGCGAAGGGCAGTTTTGGAATATGGAAAAAATTTCCTACTAGGCTATACCGCGTACTTTAAGAAAAAAATTTTTTTCATCCTTAATTTTAATCTGAAATATGTGAAAAAAAGGGACTATTTTCCTTGTTGAGAAAAATCGTTCGCATCCCTGCGAATATTGATGGGCAGTCTAGTTAGTGTTTGTACGAATTTTAATAACTCAATAGAAAAAAATAATTTTTTAAAGTTTTTTTCAAAATTTAAAAGATCTTTTTTCAAATTTTTTGCAAAAATTTTTTTTAAATTTTAATTTTAATTTTTAAATTTTTTTCAAATTTTGAAAAAAATTTTAAAAAATATTTTTTTTTCTTAATTTTTAAATTTCAATGGATAAAAGATGCGTAACTGTAAAAAAAGTTGAAAAAAAGTTGAATTTTCCATTCAATTTTGTTTATTCAATTTTGCTTCTTTAATATTTTTCTGAAATTTTGAACAAACGGTTTAGGAAAACCATACGATAGATCGATCTGCCGATTTACAGGGTAATTGGGGGTACACTGAGGTATTAAAATTCGTACAAACACTAGACTCCCCATCAGTATTCGCAGGAGTGCGGACGATTTTTCGCAACAAGGAAAAAAGTCCCTTTTTTCACATTTTTCAGACTAAAATTAAGGATGAAAAAAATTTTTTTCCTAAAGTACGCGACATAGCCTTGTAGGAAATTTATTCCATATTCCATAACTGCGCTTCGATTTTCTGTCTGGTCTCTGGTTACTAAGATACCGATGGTTAAAGCAAAAAGGATCCTTTTGCATTTAAAGTTGGATACCTCCGGAAAAAATCAATGAAGAGAAAAAATCTTAAAAAGTAATTTGAAACTGAATAAACAGGCTATCATGTCAATACCATGGTTTTACTGTAAAAAAATTTTTCAAGCCCGTAGACCAAAAAAAAGAGCAAAAAATTTGCAAAAACTTTTTTGTGTTATTCCTTATAATTGCTCATTAACTGTCCCCCCAAAAATTTTTGGACGAAAGATCTGAAAACTAGAATCTTGAAGCTTCAAAAACCTTTTTTTAACATCTCGATACGACCATTTTCCACGTAAATACAGCCCTGCAAAAGTCACGAAAAAATTAACAATTTTTTTTTTGCTCCCTTAATTGTTTGTAGTAGTATCTGTTGTAGTAGTATGCTTTTATATGTTTAATATTATTTAGATTCTTTATGTAATTTTATTTATTTTGTTTATTTTTTTGCTCGTCAACGCTAACTGTACGATAACTAGTGTTCCGTACAAATTTTAAAGCTTAAAAAGTATTCCACGGCAAAAAAGTTTAGAAAACACTGTTTAGATGATAAGTTTATCATTATTGTCGTAGTACCTAAAACAGATAACTCACGGCTTTAAACAATTTTCATCATTCAATATCAAATTTTTTGACATACGGTGTAGATATACACTATATTATAAAGACCTTTAACGATAGTAAACATGATTTCAAAATAGAAACAAACACATGAAACATTTATAACAATGTATATATATATATATATATATATATATATATATATATATATATATATATATATATATATATATATATATATATATATATGTACATACATTATGTAATAAAACAAAACCAGAACGAAAAAAAGTGAGTAATGATCCTCTTGTTGACTGAGTTGACTGAAAATACATTTTTAATATTATGGAACCAAACCGTGCAGGAACAGTCAGTCATGAAAGAATGAAAAATAAACCGAGTATGTAGAAAAAAATTTTAATATTTTATTTTCAATTACATAAGTTGCTATTTTTCTGTAGAGGAGAACCTGATAGTACTGCCCTAAATCTAGTAAAGACCACTTGTTGGTAACGCCCAAGAGGAACAGATAATTCTATTTTTTTCGAACACCAACATCCTTACCATTTTTTTTAAAGTCTTTTTTAAAGTCAATTTTGAAAAGTGACTATTAAATTTAAAAAAAATTTGCGAATTTAAAAAAAAATGTGACAGCTTTTGTATAGTCCAAGTACAGGTGTAGTAAAAAACTACATATTAACAAATTTCATACTATTAAAAAAAATTATTAAAACTATTAAAGTTCGGTATATTACCTAATTTGTTTACTTTTTCCACAGTATACTTAATGTCATATATTATTTCACACCGTTAAAATATTATTTTGTTTATTTATTTATTTCATATTTTGTCCATATAGGAAGACATTTTTTATATAACATTTTTCCGTGTCCTGTAAATTAATTAAGAAAAGATATTTTGGTATATAATAACTGTAGGTATTCAAGTATGTATCTGCCGTGTCACACGAATGTCATGTATCTTGAGATACAACAATTATGCGTAACAACGTTTAAAGGATTCTACTCAATCCCTAGTATATATATATTGACAATAAAATTAATTAATTTGTTAATAATAATATAATAATTAATCTATTGTATTTTTAAATTTTTATTTTGACTGTATCACATTCCCTATTTCCGATATTTTCAAAAACTTAGTATATTTATACGTTATTAAAAGAATGCTGCGACGTTGAATCAATAACGCATAATAAAAATCAATTATCTTAGATATTTAATAATATCTAAGATAATTAAGATCATCTAATATTTTATTTAAATCAAGTTTTCTCAAAACTATCATTTCTGAGGTACGTAAGATTCGTGTGACACGGCAGATGTGTTCAAGTATTGTTTCGAAAATTTATTGGAAAGTCTTTTGTTTAATTCATAAATATTCTTTAGAGATCTATATTAGACGGCCTTCCCCTATATGGAGTTATTAATTTATGATAATTTTGTATTCTTACTGTACCAGAAATTGTTTTTGTAGATACGGATTTTAAGAAAATAATAACATAATTATGGGTAGTTCTACAAACGAAGGAATTTTGGACGGCCCAACTCATTTTGTATATTAATATTTTGACAAATACATTTTTTCCAGATGGAAAGTGTAAACCATTACTGCATCTAACTGGTCACTCAAAATAACCCGGTTTCGAAATATATTTTTTATAAAAAATTACACTTAAAATGTAAAATTCTCAGTCTCCTGGTATGTCTCCTCTCCAAAGTAAAACATAGCAGACTAAATAATTATTTTTTCTGAATGTATCAAAAAAAAAATTTACACTGCAGTAGTAATCTATAATATTGGTACTTTTTTATTGTATGAATAATTTTTGAGTTTTTTATATTTTCTATAAGAAATATTCTTTTGAATTTTGTCTCCCGACCTTTGCATCATTCTCTTATCAAACCAAAACAGTTAAAAAATATAAAAAATTTATATTCCGATTAAATCATCGTTTGTCGTAGTAATTAACTGAAATATAATAAATAAAATAAAGTACATGTTTTACTTAATTTGAGGTTGTATTAATTAATTCAGTTAACATTGTAAGTGAGATCGTACCCGGTCTACTCAATTTCTCAGTATCCTTGTCAGCATTTTCGTGAAAAATACTGTGGATATAAGAAATTTTTCAGTTGTGTGAGTTGTAAATAACTTCTATTGGAATAGCGGACCTGGCTTTTTTTATAAAACATTATTTAGTCGATTTTTAAAGAATATTAAAGAATTCTCAGTCTCCTGGTAGCTCCAAAAACGGGATTAAACTTAAATAATGTAAATAAATTAGGTAAAAGTCATTAGAATTACTGTAAAAATTGACTCCGTATATTTTTTAATAAAAAATAAATTCCCATTTTTTTTTCTGTATAATATATACTATATAATTAATATAAATATTGATACATATACTACTAATATAATATATAATTTGTATTAAACTGTCGTAAATGACTTCGAATATTTTTTAATAAATAATAAATCCGCAATTTTTTTTTTTATTTATTTAGTTTTTTTTTTAATTTTTTTTAATACATATATACAATAAGTACATAACTACTAATATATATACTACTAAATATACTACTAATATAATATATAATATACAACATTAAATAAATAATAAATTGTTTAATAATTAAATAATAAAAATTAATAAATTGTTTAATAGGTTAATAAATTGTATTTAATAATAAAACTTAATATAAGAAATTCTTTTGTTTAATTTTAGTTTTTTACTCATTTTTTCACTTTCCTGGATGTCTCTTTTCTTATAATGGCCATAAAATTTGTAATTATTAATTTTTTGACTGGCCACTTTGAAATAATGTGAAAAATGTTATCAACTTGAAATAAAACTACTTGCCAAAGCTTATGCATGAAAAAAATGTGGGGCGGAATTAAGTCCATTTTCTTCTTTCGTTTGTATAACTACCCTTATATTTCAAGGAAAAAGTAAGCTGAAATTTAGCAATAAACATTTAGTAAGATTTGAAAGATTCGCTAAACTGGTTTACATTAAAACAGAAATATTTTTCTACTCTGCACTAAGTAATTTCAGCACTGAGAAAAAATGTCATTGGCTTGAAAAAACGATTCATCCAATACTGCCTAAAAATATGTATCCGCGTCAAAAAAAATTTTTTTTTAAATAAATATAAACTTTTTGTCACATAAAATATAATATATAAAGTATTTTTTATTTTAAATTTTTTACATTTAATTTTGTAATTTTACATATAATGTTTCTATTCAAAAATATTACAAAATCGACTAATTACAACCTATTGGATTTTCACGAATTATCTATCGAATTAATTTGGACCTTTAGACCTTCATAGATGAAATTGTTTTGCACCTATTTAAAAATCTGTTTGAAAAAGTAAACGAAAAAATTAAAGCCGCCAGCCGTTGATAAATTGAACTAACTGCTCGTTTCGCGTTATATTGCTTTGAAAGCATAATCCAAATAAATTGGTTTCGATTTAATGGTCAGATAAATACTACATTCATGCAAAATTTACTTCATTAGTTCGTTTACACTTTAGTATAACCACATCGACTACAGTGGTCATTAATTCTATCCATGTTTCAGTTAAAAAAGAAAAAGTTTAACATATAACTAGTAAATATTCACAACAAAAGAAAGCAAAACGAGAAAAAAACATAAACATACGCTCGTAACAAAATATGTACAAAATTTGTAAGTAAGAGACTGAAAGCAGAAAAAAATCATTTAACATTTTAAATGCCACGCTGATTTTATATGATTTACCCATAGCGTCTACATAATTTTGCTAGTTTAGCCCCAGACTTAAATTTGAGTTTAAGGCTACTCTAGCCATTTAAAATATAAAAATTTTTTATTTTACTTTTATCGAATGTAATATTACCAAAAAATACCAGAGTAAAATTTTAAAAGAAATTCTCAACCTTTTTGCAAATTATGTCTTTGAAGAAACATATTAGGCCACTATTACATTGTCATAGATATATGTCAAGGATCTTTGATCCAATCTATGATCAAATATTAAGAAGTATCTTTAACCACACGGATAGAAAATTCTTATAAAAATTACTGTGCTCAACACTACAATCGACGTGTAACAGGCGAACATATTCAATTTTGTACGGAAAAAATTATAATTTTTATAATTTTTTCCGTACAAAATTGAATATGTTCGCCTGTTACACGTCGATTGTAGTGTTGAGCACAGTAATTTTTATAGGAATTTTCTAGCCGTGTATGGTTACAGAAATATTATATTATAAAAGTTGACTTATTACACTATATTTCTTTGATTAAATAAAACTTTGACATATATCTATGACAGTGTAATAGCGGCCTTACAAAATTTTAAAAATTTTCCCTAGAAACTATTAGTTTTTGACGTTTTTGTTTGAAATAAAATAGTTCCGTGTCAGCTAACAAAAATTACTTTTCCCCAAAAACTCAGATCACACTATAAAAGTGGCTGTAATAGCTGAATGTCTCTGAATTCGCTAAAAGTAAATTTACTAGATGACTGGTCAGCTAACAGATCTACAGAAAAATTTACTAGTTTTTCACTGTCTTTGTCCGAATTTTCAAACTTTTCGAACGAGACCAGTGCTAATAGAGTATTAGTTTCAACTGTCTACAGTTCAAACAAGAGCACGAGCACCCAAAATTGAAATATTTTTAGGTCATCCAACTCACTGGTAAACCATTAGGCTAAATAGTCCATAAAATTATACTCTAGCGTAATAGGAATTCAACATTTTTATATTTTTGCTACAGATAATTTAAAAAAAATGGATTTCTATTCTTCCTGGATCTATATAGAGACATGATAGATTTGCCAGAAAGATAGCACTGCACTCGAGAACATTACATAAATTGAAACTATTAAATTTCGTGCAGATGTTATAAAATGAACAAATTTCGTAAAATTCTACAAAGGAACAAATAGAGAGATATTATTAGAGTTATAGGAAAATTGGAACAAACATAATTACAAAAAAGGACAATTGGAAATATTCCCGTAAATTCAACAATAATAATTGAGCAGAAAAATTCCATTTAAGAGAAAACTACACACTGCACGCAAACAGAAAAGCAAATATTGAAAAAATATCTATATCTCATTGAATTGAATTTTCTTGATCCGTTCCGATATGTGATTTTCTCTTCTCGGTATAAGTCGCTAGGAAAACGGAAAATTGAAGCCCATTTTGTTGCTTGCATACATGCTGCTGGCTGCATATCTTTTCTTCGACGTTATCCGATGGCAATGCATTCACTAAGTCGTAATCCATATCGAACAGAAGTCAAGCAGCTTATGTCACTCGCCGTATTGCCGAGCACGGCTAGTAAGTATATATGTAAGTAAACTAAGCATAGCAAATACAACATCAAAACACTCTTTCCAACTCCACTGCGCTACGTTACGTTACGTTACAAAACGTTGTCATCCTCATCATTTCAGTTTCCTGTTTTTTCCTTTTATTTTTCATCGAACGATGTCTGAGCGACAAAAACGACGACGTGGAACAAAAACAAGATGTATGAAGGAACAAACACTTCAATAACGAACAGTTTGTTAACGGTTCACATACACAGAGTGTGACTGACTCCCACCCGGTTCGTTGAAGGGGTGTTAAGTCAACGAACATTTATATAAAATGTTAGTGGGTTGGTCGAAGTTGCTGTTTAAAAATGGAATACAGTGTCTATGTAGCTATACCAGGGTTACCAACTGTCCCGATTTTAGGCCTATGTATGCCGCGTCTCGACAACAGTAGTGGTGGGACGCTAATTGTCCCGATTTTCAATATCTACAATTTTTTACATTTTTAGTCCCGCCAGTCTCGCTATTATTGTTTCCAAATTATCGCGCGTGCAAGTCATGACGGCCAAGGAAGTAAGTATATTTGCTGTACCTATACTGTACTATACGTGTACTCTGTCTACTGATTTATAACTTATACAGCTTACAGTGTTGCCAAATTAACTCATTAAAATCTGTCCAACATTAAAATCCCTTCAAAAAATGCGAGAAATTATTTGACGGATATGAAATACGTCAAAAATAATACAGTTGATAAGCAAAAAAAAAAATTTAAAATCTAAAAATTAAAAAACTTGATTTTTAATTTAATAAAATAAAATTAAGAAATATTATTGTAATATCCAAGAAATTGTTTTGTTTAAAGGTTTGTAAGATCATGGTTTAAATATGTAGCTCTTAGTAAGAAATAATAAAAATAAAGAGATACATATCTTCCCTACTGGCTGATTAAAAACGTTTTTTTTTTTGTTTTTGTTTTCTGTTTCTTTTTTTTCTTTTTTTAACAGTTCCGATTTTACTTGTCCGGTCCCGATTTTTTTCCCATTAAATTCCGAAATATTCATTGGTAGAGTTGGCAACCCTACCTATACCTATCTATTTCTGGATATACGAGTTTAAAAATACTTTGAAAATGGAAATGGTGTTTCTTATCATATATAGCAAAACTACCTAATATCAGCTTAAGTTACAGTGTGGTTAGGAAATTTAATTTTGTATAATGAGTTTTATTAGCACCAATGAGAAGATACTGCGGAATAGTGTAGAAACTGAATTCAAAATCAAAAACTTCTATTTTGAGAAAGCTAAGAAGCTATTTAGATTTAAAGATGCATTAGCTACACTTTAACACCGCCAGTGTAAAAATTTTCGGTATCCTCTGATAAATCTATACAACTCTTGTGTATTGTATCCAATCTCAAAACAGTAACAATAATATACAGAAGATTTATTTATCATGGGATCCAAAAAAATCGCTGTTGATCACAGACATTCAATTTTTTAACCAAACCAGTAATTCTTCCTATAGAAATTCATCTGTTGTGGTTGTGATATCAAATATATAATTATGATCAAACCAGGTTCTGTTTTTGTCACAAAAATTTTAACTAATTCTCACAAGATTGTCTGGACGACAAAATTGAACTTTTTAAAAGCTTTTATTTAACTTGCTATGTTAGTATGCTGGTTTAGATCAAATCTTGGAATCTAAATCTAGACAGGTTATAATTGAGCTTGGGGTTTCAAACTTTGCATACGTGTATAACCTTGATGACAATGCAATATTGGATAATTAGTTTTGTCCTAAATCGCCCCAAATCAAAATTGTTGATTTTTAGTCCTGTGCAACTTTTTGACATTTCGAATTGTCAAATATTTTCTATTGATTTTACAATGCAATTTTTTTTCATATACTTCTGTTTGATTAGAGTAAATTAACCGATTAAAATATAGGCAAAAAAATGACTTATTTTATTTTCTTTAAATTAATTGTAATCAGACTAAAAAGTAGAAAATAAATTAAAATAAAAAAATGTTTTTTAAGAAAAAGCTTTTATTTAAAAATGGGCTAAAAAAAATAAAATAACTTTTGAGTGAAGTTTGAAGCAATATGTAACATAATTTATAAAAGCTTGAGGCGTTTAATTAAGTTTGGTAACTAACGAAAAGTAAAATACACTGAGAAAAAAATACAGTAATTTTTACTGAAATTTCTGGTAAAAAATTACTGAGCTCTCTGGTAATGCGGACATAAGTGACAGGCTAAGCAAAAAATACGATAATTTATAGTAAAAATTTTAAATTATCCTATAGCGCAGTAAAAATTACCGTATTA
This sequence comes from Brachynemurus nebulosus, assembly GCA_035578155.1. Taxonomy (NCBI): domain Eukaryota; kingdom Metazoa; phylum Arthropoda; class Insecta; order Neuroptera; family Myrmeleontidae; genus Brachynemurus; species Brachynemurus nebulosus. The sequence continues at coordinate 11,992,197 of JAPWDM010000014.1, read as the reverse complement.
TTTATAAATAAGGCTTTTTTTTATTTATTAATAAATAATTGAATTAAAATAGTTTAAAAGGATATTGATAGAAGGGTAAGCATTAAAATCAAATTATTAATATAGAAAAAATTTTTTGTGGTTTTTTATTATTTGTGGAAAAAAATATATAAATTCTTTATTTGACATATTATATGATAAAAATTTTTAACAATAAGCACATTACAATAATTTGTATAAAAACATATTTCAATTAACATATCAAAACTAAACAAAAATTCATGAAACACAACAATTTTTTGTTTTAAAAATTTATTATAAAAAAAATAACACTATATAAACATCCAGTCTCCTTGGCTATTGAACATTTGAACAACTAAACGAACAAACTCGGGAGTCCTGGTTACTTACTGTCTGAAGTCGTGTTGGCCGTGTTAGACAATGCTCGGTGCTATTGCGCATGCTTGTTATTCTCAGTTTATGTGATGCTTGGCTATGCAGTGGTGTGTGACAAATAACAAATGCACAACGACTCAGTAAAAATTATTCATATGTCCAGGTAATTTTACAAAAAATTAAGTAAATTTTCCCGGTGTCTACTTGAAATTTTACTAGCCCATCGAATTTTACGCAGCTGTATAGGAAAAATTCTTAAGGTGTATAGGAAAAATTCTTAAGGTGTACAGGAAAAATTTTCAAATGAATCGTAAAAAATAATGTTTGAAACGCATTTTTTATATTTTTGCTTAATAATTTCCTACGGACTAGTCACTTAAGACTCGTTTACCGGAGGCAGCTAAGAAATTTTTACTGGAATTTTTTCTCTGTGTAGCTACACTTATATTCAAAATAGAAATAATTAATGATAACGCCTCAAGCTTTTAGAAATTATGTTGCATATTGCTTCAAACTTCACTCAAAAGTTATTTTATTTTTTTAGCCTATTTTTAAATAAAGCTTTTTCTTAAAAAACTTTTTTTTTTACTTTAATTTATTTATACAACAAATTCTTTCCCACCAAATTAAATGGATTTGTAGTCTCTTTGTGAATTTTCCCAACTTTCAAATCGTTTCAAAATTCCTATTTAATGTATGTATGTCATATTTTACTCGGAAACAGTTCTAACGGTTTCACTAACATCTTAAATAGGTATATTAGTTTCTTAGGTATAACAATGCATTTGGAAGAGGTCTCATGTTTTGAAAAATTCATTTTAAATGTAAAAATATTGCTTCAAAATCTGCAAGTTTTAATACAGGGATTTACGAGCAATAAATAAAAGCAGCACAAATAAACAGCCGGTAACTATCATGTCATTTGTTTCTTTCGGCAAATTTAGCCCACAGAAAATTCACATAATAGTATACAAAATTTCTACCGAGTGAAGCCCAGGCACTTGGGACAATACTTCAATTTTTAAGCGATTAAAAAACGGCATTATACTTCCGAACAAAATAAAAAAAAATTAACTAAGAGGTTCAATGGTTCTGTTCCATCCATTTTTCATTTACTTACATCCGAAGGTTTTCATAATTCAAAATTAATAGTGCCAATGAAAATTTATGATTTTTTAACTCTCAGCAGTTTTTCAGCTTTTTCAGTATTGGTATCGAATCGTAATGCCGAAAATTAAAAAAAAAAATTATGAAAATTTTGTACCGTTATAGCCAAAAATAAGTGGTGCCACAACAGTATCTAGTGTTCGTACTCTAACATTTTCAGTTTTATAATTTACATAAATTAAAATCACTCGTAGATAAAAATACATTTATTTCCACTATAATCATTGAATGGTTTGAATTCTGTTTAACATTGTTTAAACTACATACAACAACAACGATGTCGATTTACTCTTTCACTACACTATTCGCTTGTATAGATATCTACGTTAAAAGAGGTGATGACGTAAGCATAGAATAGCATGAGCATGCAGCATGAGCATTAGTAAGTAACATGCATGAACTGGAAAGTGAATTCTTGTATCAGGTGTTAATCCAAACAACGACATTTTTCTTTTTTTCTTCCTTTTTGGTCGTGTAGTACGTACGATATTGTACAACAATTGAAATATATTGTATGTCCATCCGTGATTGGACTTTTGTGTTCCATTTAGATTACTTTCTCTTCACTGCACCACTTATGCTTGCTTCGTCGAAACTTCGCAGACATCTTTGTTATTTTTCGATAAATAAACTTTTTAAGTGTATGTTTTTTGTTTTTTTTTTCAGTCATTGCATTCAATTGTTACATTTTATTAGCTAAAGATGTTGTTGCGTTTTGTAACTGACGTTAAAAATCATATTTTTATCTCTGTTTTAAACTGTTTGGTTTTTTAAGGTTCCGTAGAACAATTTCGTCATGTGCGTCTGTTACACATGCATAATTTCTCAGTCTTTTGATCCATATGAACATGAAATTTTGTACATTTTACAAAATTTGTTACGTTTTGTACCAAAATTTTCTCCTAAACTATTTGATGTGAAAATTTCAGATTTATCAGAAAGAAGTGAAGTTGAATTTCAATTAATCTGGAAAGTAAAAGACTGTATTCTTTAATTCGTTTTTTTAGCTGATATTTGCCGCTCTGGTCAACCCTTTCAATAAACATTAAGAATGTGGTGCGAATTGAACGAAAATTTTCAGGACTGAGTTTTCTTAGTACATAAAAACTTAAAAAGAAAACTTGAAAGATTTTACTTTTGTCAAGATATTGTTAGTTAGTAATTGTGTTAATATTATGTTCAACGGATATTTTTGTGAATTCTTTAGAAAATCAATTCAAGAAATTACAAAGTGCGTGTTAAACACGCATTAAGGTAGGATTTTGTAGTTCAATAGCTACAGCTTTTCATAATTCTCGGGTTAAAATATTTCTTATTTCTATTTAATTATAATAATTAGTCTTTAATTTGCGCGAGAAGATGTAAGAATTTTTAACTAGGTACTGCGGAACCCTTAGTTAACGCATATCCAATACGCACTTGATGATTTTTTAAATATTGTACTTAATACCAACAACAAATATATATAGCTACAACTTTGAAGACAAAGGATATAAAATTAAGTTAGCAGCTAGACAATGATTTTTTTGTTTTCCAACAAATGAACAGAAAGTATAAAGTTGTCTCGACAGCTGAATTAAAAGTTTTTAGAAAATCCCTTTTATGGATTCATTTTTCCATTTATTTATTTATTCTTTTTTTTTTAAATCAGCTCAGTTTTACTTAGGCTTCTTTTGCGAGTTGCTTATAATAACATTGATAACCTTATGCAGTGTTGAATTACTAAACGTTTTAAATGTTGTGTCTACGAGTAAAAATACAGTTTAGGATGTCAGTAAATTTTACTATACTTATTTAGAAGTAGGATACTGATGGCTAATTGGACACGCTTAAGTGTATCATTATTATTCTCTTGGTTTCTTCTGAATGACACAGCAAGTAAAGCATAACTTGGAAGCAAACTTATATATAATCTATTTCACTTAAATTTAAGCATGATTCATCATTTATGAATTTAAGGAATTCCCGTTTTCCTAGTCTTATCTCTTTCATTGTTGCAAATGCGTAAATTTTACATTTGCAGTTTGTTTTTAGAAAAGAATATACCTTTGATTTGTTTCGAATATAAGAATTATTTAATTTTTTAACGATGACACATGCTTAATTGTATTTGAAACGGGGTATAAAAACTTTTTTGTTTCTCAAGTTATAATGCTGGCTGAATCTTTTTGCCGTAGTAAGTTCTAAAATTAAATGGGTCTTTTATCGTCAATATTGTCAGCCGGTCAATATCAAAAATAATTTATAGCATTAAAAATGATTTTTTTCAAATAAACAAACAGTTCAAACAATAACGAAAAAGCATAGGAGGTAATTTTTAAGTTTTTTTTTTTTGAAAATTTTAAAATTACGTTTGGTACTAAGGTTACAAGTAATTTTTTTTTATTATTTTGTAAAATCTGGTAAATAAAAATCGTAATAAATGCTCACTTAAAAAAATCAAACACAGTACCTAAAAAAAAAAAAATATTAAAATTATGTATAAAAAGCATCCGGATAAATTGATATATTTGTCCGCCTTGAGCGCTATAGTCGAATTTCGTATCCACTCCAGGCAAAAGCTCATAGCGAATTTTAAATTGGTTGTGTCTAGTAACGTTATCAAACTTTCATATTGACCGTCACATTTTTTTGATACCAAATTTACAGATACGATTTACAGATTTACAGAATTTTTTAATTATACGCCAGCCTAAAAACACATACATACCTATCCATATAAAAAAAATCTTTCATTAAATTTATAGAAAAAACTGATTTAATTTAGAAAATCTCATCTCGAATGGTTAACGATATGTTCGGACAGACACTATTATTAAAATAATTAGTTGTTTTCACGGCTGGAAACTATCTAAAATGATTTCATTTTACATAATATGTATTTAAATTACAAAAGGGCATTTTGCATTTTTCTATTTTAAATAAGTTCGGTCAAACTATTTTCCTTTTTGTATTTAAAATGAAAATTTGAATCCATTTTACATTTAAAATGAAAATGCATGTAAGGGAGACTGGGGTAAAGTGGCCAGTGCAGGTAAAGTGGCCATTGGCCTTTATTCACCGGAAACTATTCCAATCTTGCGGCGAAGTTGAATACTAGCTTGTAGACAAGCCATTAGTATTCTAGTAAAACTTCAATGATCAGTTCTCTAAATTGTATGAATTATAACGAATTTCTGAATTTTCGAGTGTTGATGTAAAGTAAGTTTTAAGTTGTATTCTCATTATTTTTTTATTAATTACGAATACAATTTTTTAATTGGGACAGCTAAAAACTCTGTCTAATTACCTTTAAAATAATGTAGTTATCAATGAATCAGAGAATTCTTTCTTGAAATTAGTTATGGCTTGCCGAAATGGCGTTTAACGAGCTAAAGTGGCCAGGCTTATAATGGGGCAAAATGGTCAGTGTCTCCTATCGCTGCTCAAATTGAATTCTTAGAATATTTTAACATATATAAAATTCAGAACTTTTATTTAGTTATTTATATTTTATAAACAAAAGAATTGCCTGAAGTCAGTTTTTAGGGTTCCGAGAAAAAATGTGAAAAAGGAACCCTTGTGATGAGACTTCAGTGTCCGTCCGTCTATCCGTCCTTTGAGATATAATAATTAATGATACAAACATAGTTTGATTTTATATATAAACATGTTTAATATTTCAAGATTTCTTTTTGAATTATGTAAAATGGATACCCCTGGCCACTTTACCCAACATAGTGGGGTAAAGTGGTCACTTTGCACATGTTGTGAAAAACAAAAATTGCAAAAATACCTTTCAAGATATTGTTGATATATTGATGGTTATCGGTTCTGTACTAAAGCAACTATATGTTAAATATTTATTAATCTGCATTTCTTTTCAAATAAATAAATTAAATATTTTGTTTTAGGGTGGCCACTTTACCCCACCCTCCCCTATACTAAAATTTATGTGCATATGTATGACACTTATGACTCATATGAATCATAGAATTCGAACTAAATGCAGTCTAAGTTAATTAATGTAAGTTAATTCAATTAACTCAAATTTTTTGTAACTGGTGTTGCAATGTCACTTGAGTTAAATTTGTTACTAGAGCTGCAGTCCTCTCAAGTCAAATTTTTCTGACTCAAGTTGTGTGCTATTATCTTTAAGACACGTTGATAAGAAATGTTTTGGTATTTCGAGTAGGTAGATGATTTTCATAATTTAGAAGTTGCAGTCATAGCGTAGTCAAGGTTTGAATATGTCAAGGCTGAATTAAATTTTACAATATTTTTGAGTAAGAATCACAATATTTCAGTATTGTCACAAACTATATTTCAAAAGTTAAATTTCGTTTTCATATCATGCAAACTTTATAAAATTTTCTCGAAAGGCTGTCCTTATTTTATTTCAGGACATTTGATATTTCAGTACTTTTTTTTTTTTATTAATATAAATAATGATAAAAAATTATAGAAGAATTTTAAGTAAAAAAAGAATTTTTTTTATTTTTTAATTCATTTTATATTTTAAATGCATTTTTGTTTTCTATTTTAAATAGTTTCTATGAACCATTTTTCCGAGCCCTAGTTATTTTATCTACACCGTTGAGCAACATTAATTAATTTTATCAGTAGCGTCGATTTTATATTTTTATATATTTAATCATAAAATAACATTTAGTATTAAAATCATTATTACAAATTGGATGAAATTTCATATATGCACATATTGTAACAAATTTTCACTTTACGACAATCCTTTCTTCTGCATGTACCTACCTAAAACAAAAAAGGAAAAATGGCACAATGATCTACTTAATTTAAATTTAATCAAACATAATAACTGTATATTGTACATACTGCTTTATTGTATGAAGTTTCATATTAGAAAATATGAAAGGAAACCCTTACACGAAATATAATTTCCGTTCGTTAATTAATAAAATGTAATACAGAAAATTATTATATACGGTACTGCCATCTTTGTGAACCTTTTGTATTACGTAATATTAATGCAAACAATACAAGAGTTTGTGGGTACTAGAATAAGCTTGGTAAGTGAATCTTGTTTTTAATATATTATTATTATATTGTAAAATAAATAGGATATTACAATATACAGGGTGTTAGAGAAATAAGTATCATCCTTTTGAGGGGTGATTCATAGCACCCTGTAGACACTAAAACCGCAGGAATTTTTTCGGAATTAACAGTCGCCCACCCCTCAAAAATATAAAAGTTATTTCTCCGACACCCTATATATATATATATATATATATATATAGGGTGTAAGAGAAATAACTCTTATCCTTTTGAGAGTTGACACGACTGTTAATTCCGAAAAAATTCCTGCGGTTTTAGTGTCTACAGGGTGCTATGAGTCATCCCTCAAAAGGATGATACTTATTTCTCTGACACCCTGTATACTAAAGCTTCTCTCTAACCGGTTCTCAACTGGCTTTTGGGTGTATGAACAGGGCCGGGGAAAGGATTTTTTCCCAAATATAGTTGACGAGCAAAAAAAAACAGCTGCACACTTTTTCTTCCAGACCCCACATTCCGAGCTCCCTTTTCAGAATCGGGCCCTGGCGTTCCAGGCTCTCTCTCGCTGGTCCTCCCTATAAACTCCTATTTTCTCATCTACACCATAATTCAAATTATATTTGTATAGAAGCACTGTTATACATTATCAAAAGGAGGTGTCTTAATTTTTAGAAAATCGAAATTTCTTTTCACTCTGTAGCTGAAAATTTTTATTATATACGTTAGTAAAGGAAAGTTACAAGAACACGTGGCAATGGTAAATTATTTGTCGAAGTCCATTACCATTCAATGGTATTAACTTGAAACATTTTTCTATGTAAACTAGTTTTTGAGAAGAATAAAAATACAGAAAACATATTTATTTTGTTGACATTTTCGTTTGTTACTGATTTAATACACAGGTTGTAAAAAATCTCGTAATTCACAAGGTAGATAAGTCTCATTGAAATAACTAAGTTTTGCTAATAAATATACCTTTACATAAAGCTTTGTTTCAAAGATTTTTGGTTGCTAAAAATTTGTACACAAAATCAGGAACAGAAAAACCAAAATTTATAGTGTCATAATTAAGAGAATTGCTGAACATGTAAGTGCAGCACTATGGTAAATGATAGAAAAGGTAGAAAGATACTTCCTTGTCTTAGAAATGAATTTCTACACACTATATGATAGAATTTTAAAACTTCACAGAGTGCCTATTATAGATATCTGAGATATCATGCATTTGATCTCCGAACAAAGTAGGTAACGTGTCAAGAAATGGATTCACCCAAACAGGAGAAAAAGGAATCATCCAAGGAAAAGTTGGATAAACGAAGTCGATGAAAGTATAGGAGAGAGATCTTAAATATGGGCCGTGATAAGATCGTGGTGTGAGAAAAAAAGGAATCGGAAGACGTCGACAGCCATGAATAATTTGGATCGTTCTAGCCTTTTAATGTAATTGTCTGTTTTATTAGGGTTTTATATCGATTCGCTCTCAGTTATGGACTCTAATTCTACCGGTCTTAAAATAAAACGAGATGGGAAAGTCGTACAAAAGCGTTATCAGATTTAATTTTTTTGATATGTCTAACAACAATTTTTTTGAATATGATCTTTTTGCATCACATGATAGTATAAACAAAACCGAAGATTCTGTTTTACGCAAAATGTAGAATACATTTTTATTAGATTCTTTTTATAACAAATTTTATTTATAGATTTCCAAAGAATTTTTTTTTTATTATTTTTTTTTTTTTAATTGAATGAAAACAATTGAAAACAATAAATAGGACACGAAATTACATTGTTATACTGTGCTATATTTTCATCTATAGTAATGCAAAGATGAAATGCCTCTACGCCGGATATCCAATTGTTATTTTGTAGTAAATAAATTATCGACTGTCAAACAAATATGCGTGTCTCCGTACTCGATGACAAGCGTATTAAGTTCCGGATGATATATGTGTGTATGTAGATATATGATTCAGTGGCGTGACATATGGCTGCAAAAATTACATATATTGTCGAGTCGTGATAACATAAATAAGAATAGTTCGAAGAATGTTCAAAGTATTGAATGGAAAGATGTTACATAAGCTGAAACTTATACATACCTTTGTTTTTAACCTTTTACCTAATTATTAAAATTACTTTTCTAAGTCCCGAAATGATTCCTTAGTTGAAATAATTTATTTATTTTAAATTCCAAATAATGTTTCATAATGATGTGACATAATGTTGACGTCTTCTTTAATTGTTTTTTTTTCGGAAAGTATGCAGTCACAAACGTTTTTATGAACATATTCAGAATTTGTAAACGATTTCCGATCGACTGAGTATCCAAAAGCCCATACCTACCAAAAATTTTCGGACATTTTATTTTTTGTAATTATGACGCAAGTAGTAAAAAGTTTGCCAAAAAAACTTTGGTAGTTATACCATGGCTACAAGTTAATAAAGAAAAATATTGATTAATTCTTTTGAATTATTGATTAATTCTTAATTCTCTGAAACTTTTTTTTATAATTCTTTTTGAAGCTAAAAATTTTTCTGAGTGGTAATATAGTGGTATCTGAAACCTAACTAAAAGCTAAAAACTAAATTGTTTTCAAAAAACAATTTCTTACTCCCAAGGAATACATTTTTAAGGGCTAAAATTTGAGTTAACAGAAAAAAACCAAACAATTCATGCGAGGGCATTCTAATCATACGTATCCGTCTATAGCCTTTCATTCATTTCTACGTTAAACTAATCAGAAACTAATCGAAACTACTTTCATTAATTTCTATTGCTGCCAATTTTTTAATTTTTGTCGCTTATTTTCCCTGCGCAAAACCATAAGGTTCCCATGTCAATTACAAGTCTGATAAAGGGACAGTCTAAAAATTTTTTTCTAAAAAAGTTTAATATTTGCAAGTATATTTACTTTATGACCTACAAATATAGAATAGCATGAATAAACACTCAAATAAATTAATATTCCTGTAATTTATTCGTACCAAAATTATTTATTGTGGATTCCATATTAGTCGCAAATAAAGAACAGTATGTAACTTGGTCATAGAACACATCATACTCCCGCAGTTACACTCTCACTGTTGCGTGGCTCTTACCTAACTTTTTCACCCGTTATCTATACGTAATATAATGGGATTATTTTCGATTTTTATTTGAAATTTTTGGGCCAAAAATGAACATTTAAAAAATTAATAAACGATTCCCGTTAAAAGACAAACAGGAAGTGATCATATTGATATTATTAAACGTGAATTTATTTACAATAGTTTCCTACTGTCAATATTACCCAACTTCCATATCTTGCCTCTACAATAATCGTTCCATTCACAATAAATTTTTACCCACATTATAGCTGCCACCGATAATTTTATGGGCTAGTGTTATATAACTACCCACACACACACACACAATACTAATGGTTATTATTAATTATTATAATATATTGATAGTGGCTGGTAATCCTTGGATCGCTAGTATCTAACCTATGTAGATAAAATATGACGCATATAGAGAGATAAATACATATCTAGCAATGTCATTAAAAACTTTAATCGCTTACGCGTTGTTCCTATGTATGAAATATATATGTATGTTCATGTATAACAATTTCCATCAATAATGACACATACCATTATGAACTGTTCCAAATAATACCTATTGTACAAAGTGTTCCACTACTAAAAGAATATATAAAATTTTAACATGGACACAATTGTTTGAGTAAAAATTCGTTTGTTTGTATCATTGATATAGAAGAATATGGATGGAGACTATTTCTTAAGAGAGGGACAAGATATAGTTTAATATGATATGTTAGAATGAATACGTAGATTCGTTTGAATGTACCACAAAAAATAAAAAACAAAAGAGTAAATATACACTATAACACGTGAAAATAAGCACTAAGCATCCAGTCCTACAAAAAATTAAATTTAAAATAAAATTAGTAAACGTATTACACCGTAAATATAATATTTGGGTAAGTAAATATTGTATTGATCAATAAATGCAACCATTTCTAGGGAAAATTTGTTAATTTTTCTACATTTTTCATTTAAAAAAAAACAGGTTTATAATAAGGGGAAAAATTCCAATTTTGACATTATACAAAGTAAAGGAAATATCGAAAAAGGAATCATTCTACGTAAATAAGGAATTCGTTTTTTAGTTAAAATATGTGATAATAACGACAAAAATTTTAAAAATATTGTAAAAAATAAAATTATGTAAAAATTAAAATATAGGTTAAATTGACCCTTCATTTCAGTAGCGTCTTATATGTAAAATTAATGAGCATATAAAAATTTAACTTCAAGATTATGTATTTTGTTTGTATTTATTTATTAATAAAATGATAATTTAATAACTGTATAGTTTTATTTATGTTTGTGTCTACTTTTATCAAAATGATATGTCTTATTAGTGATGGAAAATTATAAACCAAAACGTAATCTTTTTACCAAAATTGTTATAAATTGTAAATAATCGATTAATTTGAGCAATTTTTGTTTCCAGTTTATGGTAATTTATAATATTCTTTAAGCACCGTTAAAAAATACAATAATTTAGTAGACAATTAAGAATTCGAAAAATTAACTGATAAAATAGTCGAACAGCATTCTTAAGGAGTTGATTATTGAATTAAATAGAACAGATATTAAAAATAATTAATTAATTGTTTATTTTTTTATATAGAAATCACAATTATAAGAAAAATATACTAAATATATTGTTTTAAAAGCAATGGCAATGTTTTAATTAACTTAAAACCGTTACTGTATATTTACAAAATGACGTAATTCATAATACGCACGTTTAATATTCACAATATGTTGATCAGTATTTTGGGAAATGCTCCTTCCTTTACAATATTATATACCTCTCCTTCTTCCATGGTTTGTATCAAAACGATAAAAATAATTTTTACCATAGAAAACGTCTTGCCTATATATGAATAAAAATCATATGTTTTTGAAAAACACCATCCAATTATAAAAATCCTGTTTCGAGAAAAACGTGTTGGACATGAGAAACGATGGAACCTAAGGCATTGTGTCCAAAGGTGTAACTATAAATTTTACGCCCCGAAGAGACTTAAGCCAAGCGTCCTCCTAGAAGGAAGAGTTCAGTTTTCCCAAAAAATACAAGAGGTGAGTAAAAGGTAAATGTTGTCTTGGCTCTGATGCGCCCGACTTCTTTCCACTTATTGCGCCGCTTTTTGTCATGTGTTCTGAAACGACTGCTGCATCTGTAACATTGTAGTTACGCCTTTGATTACGCACTTTGAAATACCAAAAATAAAACAAGATTTTATTTGAGAATTTTTTTATCCGTAACGAATAATGAAATTAATTTTGAAATGTATTTACATTCGTGATCCGAGGTAGAGGAAAAAATTTTCCTTTCTCTTCTAAAAAGTTTTGTGGTGGACATCAAAATAATTTTCAAATAGTAGCCAAAAAATTAATTTTTTTAAATTATTTAATTATATTACAGTCGACTCTCGTTTGAAGGTTCGAATTATCACAGGTAACAATTTTAATTTTTTATGCATTTGCGATGAATGAACTTGAACTTGTCTCAAAATGTACTTACAATCTTTCTGTCTCTCACTCTCTGCAACTTTGAATTGTCGAGTGTTTGACGCCGATGAGTTCGAATTAACGCGTCGTTTTGTTGCGTAGCAATGATTTTTTCATTCGAATTACCAAGTGTATAAAAATGTGTTGTTTTAGTTCGAAATATAAAGATTTTTTCTAGGGAACTCGTGATACCTTTGAATTATAGAGAGTTTCGAATTATCGCAGGTTTGAATTAGCGAGAGTCTACTGTAGTTCTATTAAGACGATACACAAGGTTATTAAAAAATATTGATTTATCGTTAGATAGTACCAGTTTGAAAAAAAGGGAAATAGTATGTTGTACAATAAGTGAGAAATAAGCTTTTTCCACGTATTTTACACTATACTTTTTCTACGAGCACATTTTTTTTCGTAAAATTTAACGTAAATAATTAAAATAAAATTTAAATAAGTAGTAAAAATTTTTTAAATTTATAATGTCAGTGGTAAGATGTTCAAATTTTTACCAAAGCATGCTTTGAAACTATGGAAACAATAATAAATAATCAGCATACATAATTATGTATATTTTTAGAATTACATATGACATTATACATTAAACCAGACATAGCCAACTTTTATATTATATTAAGCAGTGCGAAATAATTTCCCACTGCTATTTCCGCATAGTGTGGGCAATTGTTAATTTTTACATATAGTTAGCCGTGCACAAAATGTTACTTTTAATAGTAGGAGTAGAAAAAATTTATTTTTACAAAGTAAACAAACGTATGTTAATTTTCCTTTATGTCCTTCCTCATTTTAAATGGTTTTTATACCCACCAAATACTTTGGCAACCCTTGGCAACCCTTGCCCTATAGTGAGTCAAAATATTTTAGTTATACCTTTTATAACCAATCAGACAGCGGATTTTAAATATTCTTTTTAGGAATTTTAAAACACCGAATCCACAAAAATATGTATGTTCTAAGATACAATACCCTCATCTATACGTCGATAGTAACAAGAAGCATCCTGTAGAGTATTCTGCTATCTCCTGTCTACCCCCAACAGCTCCCATACCATTCTAGGTTTACTCTTCAAGCTTAATGAACTGTCAAAATATTGACAAGTATGATTAATTAAAATTTTTCTTTTCGGAATCATATATATGTACCGAAACTAATAACAAAAAAAGCATGGCAAAAAAACATGATGGGGTAATTGTATAATGTTTTTTTGTTAAACATGTCAATACACTAATTTATTAAAAAAAAATTATCAAATTAAGTATGTACGTAACATAATATAGGCAATTTTTTTTTATTGTGTTATAAAAATATTTTCGTCAGTTTCCGGCAGTTAAAATGAAAATATCAGTTCATAATCAGGTAACAACATTTTCAAAGTAATCTAATGGAATAGGGAAGGGGGGCGGGGGGATAGGCGTAACTTTAAATTTATACAATATAAAAATAATCTTATCGATTCCCTAAAATTTTAAGTATTCCAGGTGTTCCATTTCTCTATGAGAACTCTCCATTTTTTCTTCCATAATTTTATTTTTGGACATTTAGTTATATTTAAGAGTAAAAATATTGTAGAATATTGCCTAAAACAATGCTTGTTTCGTATAGATAGTTTTTGATGCGACGAATTCAGAAATGACAAAAAAAATTCTAACTATAAAAGAACGTTCTGAATGTTGAAAATAATGCAGAACAGGGATTCCAAAAATTTTGTAACAGCGAGCCAAATTCTAAAAGCCTTAATATTTTCCGGGCAAAGAAATTTATCTAAATTAGAACGCTAATAGAAAAAATGACTTTTTGTAGTTAAATTCCGCTGTTTCGATCAACACACTGTGTTTTATAACAGTAATTTTCAGTTTCATAAATTTGCTAACTGAAGATCGCACTTTGAGAACCCCTGGTCTAAAGTTCAGGGGTTCCCAATCATTGAAATATAAACATTACTCTTTACTTATAAATTTTTATTTTCGATATAAGGAAACCTAATTAGTTAAACAGAACTCATAGCCTTCTATATATTGGTGCCTAAATATATAGACAAACTGCCTAGCTCAAGTAGTGCGCTCTAGTGGCATATTTTTCAAAACTATCGTTTGACATTCATAAATGCTAATATAAAATTAATCAAAATGTATTTGAAAGGCCAAAAAAGAATAAGATATCTTCTATGACACTTAAAATGAATAATAATTTCAGAATTTTTATTGTACTAAAAACAACTTTATTCCTGTTTATTTTATTTCAGTCTACGAATGAGGATGAATTTTTTCACTTAGATATTTTTGTTGAAAAGGATTTTTTTCTACAATAGCTATTTATTTACCTCAGTTGTAACAAAATAGGTGATTATTAATATTACAATTTGTGGCAAAATACTCGTTCTTTTAAAATCGTTTGATTATAGCATAATTGTCGTAAATTTTACTTTCTTAGATATCTCATATATGAATTTCAGTCCTATTTATTATAATTACTAAGAAAGAAAAGTAAAAAATTGCATTCAAATTTCAAATTACATATATTATAAATGAATGAAATAATTATACAAATCTTTAATTTTTGTCAATAATAAAGAATTTTGTTTTATATTTTAAAATTCAAGTAATTAGCAGATTGATATTTTTACAAATGAATCTGTCAATAAGGTTCAATTTAACTAAATTGTTTAAAAATGAGTTATAAATTTAACATTTGGATATTGATTTAAAGTAGAGAAAATTGATTTTAATGAACTGAAAATCACAATAAATGATAATTGTCATTTTTATTCATTTAATAAAATTTTTTTAGAAAATTCCATATGTATTTAATTTAATAGCGAACGCCAGTGTTGATTTATTTTTCCGATAGGCGGCACAACAGTCGAATGTTAAAAGTACGCAACTTATCTATAGGATGTTCGGTAAATACAAGCGAGATTTATGGCAGCTTCTATAAGGTTGATACTACCCACATATCAACAATAACTTTTAGCGGAATGTTTACATCCCTCAACATTTCTTAAAACTAAATATTTCGCCATAATTATTATGGATTTTAGTTTTTTATATAACTAATTGAACACTATGAATGCAATCACTATGAATGTAATAATTATGTATACCTAAACTGATTTTAATTTAAATACTTGGATTCATTGGGATTAACTTTTATTAATTATATTTACACCCTTGATATAATATTTAAAGCATACTACAGATGTTTAAAGGAAAAGAGAGAAACCTACAGCACTGACTTTCACCTATATATTTAATACGTATAGACATGAAACCACTGGTGTGCAAAAATTTAAATTATTATTTAATTTGAATTACGGGTCAACGAATCCACCACTAGGAATATTAAACAATTTTTTTCTTTTTTTTTTTTGAAACAAAAATTAAAAATTATAATATTTAAAATAAAATAACCTGCTTCATTCAAAATTTCATTTAAATATATAAGTACGTATTTATACGAAAAATGATAAATAAAGATAAATAAAATGATATAAAATATGTTTTTAAAAATAAAAATTATTTATTTATTTTTGCTTTAACTTAGCGAATAAGTTATTCACCTTAAAACTACTTTGAGAATTTATACAATATATTTAGTATTTATTTTTCTTTTTTTTAAAAAAACTCAACATTTTGACAGTAGAAAAAAATTAAAAAATTGCCTTCCAGCAATATCTAAATTAAAATTATTACCATTTTATCCCTAAAGGTTGGTATAGAGAACAAAGTAAAAATATATAAAGAATGTTTATTTCAATTTTTCTGAAAATATTTTTTCATAGTTATTTTCTTTTCCCCCACAAATGTTCATTGAGTCATCGTATCTTAATTTCTAGACAGGCCCACCAAGTTTCTATTTTGCCACGTGTTTAACACTCTGATGACGTCGTTGTGACTATTATTCGGTCTTCGAAAATTTCAAAAATTCAAAAAATTAACATTAAAATTATTTCTTAATTTTTTCTATTGAAGTGTGAAAACAAAGTTATTTTTGATTTGCAGTCAATTAATTTCACAATTTTTACACTATGAGGTCCGAGCACTTTCACAGTAAACTTCCCCGGAAGCCGACAATATTTTTAAGCAAATTTTCTGTAAACAAGTACATAAAATTTTTCCACAAAACACTAAATGATTCAACATGTATGTGTTATCCAGGTTAAAAGATGAGTAACACACATAAAGGTACATACAAGGATACAACACACACACATACATACATATGTGGATAAAAATATTATTGTAAATAAAAGTTGAAGCCTCGATATTTTGATGATAAAACATATTAATATTAATATATTTATATGTACGATATGTACAAAAAATGAAAAGTGTCCGGTACGTAGTACATAATATAGTATATTACGTGATTGAGGTTGTAAGTGGCATATTACACACGAGCGAAAAAGTTACACAAGAGCCGCGTAGCGGCGAGTGCGTAATTGCGCGAGTGTGTAATATGTCATACAACCGAGTTACGTACTATACTTTATCTACGACTAACATGAAATTCACAATAAACGACAAAAATTTGGTATAAATCTCCAAATATCAATACATTAAAATTATGACGTAGTATTTGAAATTTATTAAAAACAAACGTAAACAATCAGTTGCTAGGTAAAATTTTTGTACAGATTCTAACATAATATGTATCACGTATATCACTATGTAATATATATATATATATATATATATATATATATATATATATATATATATATATATATATATATATATATATATATATATATATATATATATATATATATATATATATATATATATATAATAATAATAATTATAAGAATTAATAAAAGTGTAGTAGGCGTTCTTATTTTTAGCATACATGCGTGTAAAAGCCCATTTTTTGTACAACTGGATATATGAGTGCATGTAAAACCTAGGTTACTTAGATAGTATTTTGTACAATAAACAAGCAATTTCATGGTAGTCGTAGATAAAATTATTTTTATTAGAATAATATAAATCTTTTTTATAAATATTTTTAAGTGTTTTATTTATTATTCTAATATTGATCGCGGTCGGTTTCTGAGGATGTTTTGTTTGGTTTCGGGTGCCGAAGCCATGGGACTGAAAGTGTTAATAACACAAGGGCTTCTCAGCAAAAAAATTATAATTTTTTATTAGAATATCATAATATGGTTAAAAAAAAATTTCTATCAAAACATTAGATTTATATTTTTTTATTACTGATGCGGGAGAAGCACTAACTTGGCGCACACATTTCTGTACGCAAAATAGCTGTTTGCCCACTGTACTCTTCCCGCATACTTTTTTGCGTGTGGAAAGTAACTTTCCACACGCAAATTGACAATAAAACACGCAAAATTTAATCAAAACACGCAATGCCGCCTCTTAATTTTTCATTTAATAAATACTTCATAATTATTTCTATAGAAACCACCAACAAAATAATTTAAGCGATAATTAATTCAGAAGAAAAGACCAACACTTAAAAATATTATTTTAAAAAGTAATGAAAATGTCAAAAATAGTGATAATAATAGAAAAAAGTATGTGAAATTCGTAATAAAAAATAGTATGTGCAACTTGTGCGGGATTGTCGATTGCTCCACTCAAGCGAATGAGCGCACTCACTACGTTCGTGCGCTTAACTTCGCTTTCGTGGGCAATCGACAATTTTCCGCACTTATTGCACAATATACTATTAATTAATTCTAGAATTTTCATTTCACTGAAATATCCGTTAATAGAAAACAAAAATTAAACAGTTTTTTCTTTTTAATCACTGAGCGTTATTTGGATACAATAAAATGAAATGTGATAGTGAAAAACACGACGATAAACTGAGAGTATAACTCTTCGAAGATATTCTTTTATTGGATAAATTTTATATTACTAAGAGCTTCTATACTGTGTATGACAAACCGAGTTTTTCTGCAATCTTACTTTTTCCGCTTTAGATATATACAGAATATAGGGGACACACGGGAAAATTAGAAACGTTTTACAAGCATGGAAGCAGTAAATTATATTTTGGTAAAAATTTTTGAATTAAATTTAAAATTTGATTATTTTTTAATCAAAATATATTGCACTGTATCTATATTGGTGGAAATGTTTCTATCTTACGTTCAGTTTGTGGCTTCCGTTTTGTCCAAAAAGGACATTTTTTGATTCCACTCATTCATTGCAAAGACATCAAGCACAAATTTTAATTTAAAAAAAATAAATGTGTGGTTTTAAAAATATTAAAAGCAAAACTTATTTTTAAAAAAAACTGATTATTTTAGCATAAAAATAATTTTTAATATTAATGAAATACTTTTTTTTTGCACAACTTTTAAAAGAAGATGAAAATTTATTTCAAATTTCAAGTTGCAACTGAACAAAAACTGCCAAAGTTGTTTACACAATTTTTGAAAAATCTTGGAATTTTCCTATGAATTCTTATCGCACATAAAAAGAGACACAATTATCAAGTGATACATTGAAAAAAATTTCTAGTTATCACAACCGAAAAAGTACTTTACAATAACTAAAATAAATATATCGTTTCAGCTTGCAACATCTGTGTTATTAAATATATAACGCGCTTTTACCGACTGGACCATAGACCAATCAATATAATTTATATTTAAATATACTATTCTATAATTAATTACCGTGAACTGTAAAAAGTTTTTAGATCATCTATTTCGAATTAACTGAAGTTTTTTTTTTTTTAATAACAGCAACGATACAGTTTATTCAATGTGAGGTAAAATAATAACGGAATTTCTATTTTACCCGTCTCTCCCCTACTCTAAAGTGGTATCTATTTTATGCTATATGATGTGAAGCGTTAAATCAAAACACTGAATAAAAATTTTTACATTCAGTGTTACTCCATCAATATATTATGTAGGTATCCTACATCTGTTCACTATAAGAGTATAGAAATTCGATTATAAACTATTGTCAATACAATACTACTACTTCGATGATATCAACGTTAACGCTATCGGTACCCAATGCCGTTTGTGCACATATGTTTCTGATAACGACATTTTCAACGATTAGAAAATATATATTTTGTATTGATTATCTCTCTTACTTCTGATACGGTAAAACGAAGACGGAAATAGTAAGTTACGAATGTAATTTTAAATGATTATTTTTCAACACAAATTTCAATAACATTTCCTCCTGAAAACTCCACTGATATAAATTTTATTCATATTCAAAATTCATTGACCTTATAGAAATAGTTTTGTTGTTAGATATTTCCGTTATCAATTCATAGTTTGATTATTTTTTTTAGAGCGTTACGTCACTTTCAAATATCAGAAAAGAAGGTTTTATGCAAAAATGATTTTCCTGTAATGAATAACACAATTAATATAAAATATTTTTGAATGTATTATACTTCATCTAGGGTAGGGTAGTGCGGGGCTAGTTGAGCAATTTTTCACTTAATCGGTCATAGCTCCTCAACCGCAAGTCAAAATTTATTGTTATGCATACTGATGTGTAGGTAATTTCTTCCTTTTCTAAAGTCTAACAATTCACATTTAGGAGATGCAGCTGTTTAAGTGAAGGAAGTCTGACATGCTCATCGTACCCCATAGGTGAGATAAGTTGAGCAATGGTACGGGGTAAATTGAGCAATTAGGAAATATAGTCAAAGCATGCCTCAGATGTTTTTCAGACATAAAATGATTATTTGACAATCTTTTATTTATAATGCTTTAGTGACATAATAGTGAAACAAAAAGTAATTTTCTTAACATTTAAGTAATTAATCAAAAAGAATTTAAATTAAAAGGGAAACATTAAGTAGATATTAAGAACTTCATCATCATTTGCACTGTTACAATTAATGCAAACAAAAGTTCTATTACTCAACTTACCCCACTCAGGCAATTTGATACAAAAGTGAGGTTATGAAAAAACTGTTTGAATTAGAACCAAACCCTTTCTAGATATCAAAAATATACTAAATTTATAAAAGTTTAACACTTACTTGATTTAACATAGATAACAATTGCCTCATATAGAAGGGATATTCACAAACAAAAGTTTTTTAATTTTTATACGTAAAATAAATAAAGCGTGCGCATACGTCACTCGATCGACAGGTTGCAACTGGCAGCCGCGTAATGAGTTCCCCTCTCCTGCCCGCTTCTAACCGCTATTTAATGTATTAGCGTGCGATGTATAGTTTCTGAGATATTTCGATTGCTCAACTTACACCTATGCTCAAGTAGCCCCGCTCTACCATACCTACACAAAAAATGTTTTTCTCTAATTTACGGGCGCAAGTCGAATACAGACGCTTTTTTTCGAAGAGGTTCATAGTGGACAATATAACAATTTTCAAACAGTAGCCAGAAAACAAAACGAAAAATGTTTTAATCATTTAGATTAGTTTTATTAAAGTGGTGCACAAGTTTATTTAAAAAATAGTGATTTAGTACTAAATGGCATCGGCCAACAACCTTATGTACTGGCCTATATACAGGATCGGCGCAAGGTTATTTAGCGCTCTAGGCGAAATATTTGTTGGTGCTCTCGAACTTGATAAACGTTTATTTAGCAATAATAACAGTTAAAAGTCATACAATGAATCTTCAAATTTTAATATTCAAAAGCTTTTCACAAAATATATTAACACAATTAAATCATTACTTAATACTTGTATTTATTTACAATAAATTATTTATTAATTAATAATTAAACATTAGGTCGTGTAATATGAAATGTCGTCTTCCGACCACTTGGCCGACTATGTAATGCAGATAAACATTGACACTTTTTTGAGCATTAGAGAAATGTTTAAAAGCAATTATTTAAATGTAAACAGAATTCCTGTACTCCGGAGTCATTTTTGCCAGTATCTGGAATAATATATTAGGTAATGTAATATGACATGTCGTTTCTCAACCACTTGGCTAACCACGTAATTCAGGTAAATATCGATACTTTATAACACCATTTGGCATATAGGGATCATTATTTAGTATAGAAGTTGGTTTACTCGACCGAAAATGATATCTCTTTTATTATAAGTAGATATACATGATCTCTCTATTATGGGATCACACACATATTCATAAAGGAGGACATGAATTTTGAGTTAGTTACAAACATATTAACAATTTTATCAATATTATATTCCTTTCTCGGAAATACATATAGTTATTATATAGTATTCAGGGAACAGTTTAGTGAAGCGAAATAACGCGCATGTATGTTTTAAAGTGACACGGAAATATTAGCCAATAGAAATCAGCTAAAAAGACGCTAAATAGATTCAGCCAATCATGTTAAGCTTTTTTAGTATTCTGTTTGAAAGAAAGTTTGCAAGTAACGCTAGTTTGTATCAAACTTAGATTAGATTTATTTTCACGGCTCAAGTATGTAGACGCATATTTTGTTAAGGAATATAAAAAATTATAAAAATAATTTTAAATAAATAAATATTAAGGGAAAATATATGTAAAAGTAAAATGAAATGTTAAAAGTGAATAAATGTTAAAAGGAAAGTATTTTGAAATGTAATAAGTGATAAAATTTATAAAAAGTTGTATTTTGTGAGACACGCCATGTTGGTATTGTAAAATATGAGATTGGAATATGAATAAAAATTGAAGATATATTGTTTGATGATAAAATTTGAAGTGTATTTATTTATCCTATGCAGAAGTTATATAAGAAAAGTAATATTGATAAAAGTTATAAGCGACGATGTTTAAGATTTTTTTGCGAAAATAAGTTATTGAATTCTACGAATATTGGAAGCTGCCATTTTGGAGCACATTTTTATGAATTGAATTACGTTTGCAATACGTTTGCAATTGAAATTTTTTGTGTTTTTGAAAACGAAAAGTTATTTGAATTTGAATAGTATTTGTCTACGAAACGTAACGAGGTATTATAATTAACCTCCACTGAAAAAAATGAATAGATGTGGCTTCTATACAACATAGTACTGGTTACTATGTAACATGGTATTCAGATAACATGACGTATGACGATAAAATTCGTTTGAAAAATTTGGTTCACATTCCTATGTTCAAAAGTAATCGGGACTATACTAGTATATTTCCAACTACTATATAATGTAGTACATACTTTTATTTAATGTAGTAACGAGTTCCATGTGACATAGTACAGGCTACTATGTTCATAAATATACATAGTACTCATACCTATGTTTAAATTGTACACATCACTATAAAATATGGAGTATTACCCAATAAAATAGTAGCGCTAATGATAATGTTATAGATTGTACTTTCATAATTTGGCGTTTTCGCATGTAGAAATTTTATAATACAAAATTTAACAGAATTTTACAAAATTTTATAAAATTTTTTGTTACATACATGTTACATGGATTGATAAAAAGTTAGGAAAAATTCGTTAAGTGCGTGTTTTTGACACGCACTAAGTAATGTCACCTCAGTGAAAGTGTTAATTTATGATTTTTTGTTAACTCTATAGTTGTTAACTCTACAGCCCTCTTGCGTTTATTCAATATGGATGTACAACTCTATAATTATTCAATATGGATATACAACTCTATAATAATGTTTCCCCCACTATGATCACACAACGATATTAATATGTCATCCTTCGATGACATAAAAATGTAGGAAATGTACCCTTGTAGCACTATTGCTGATTAGTGAATGTTTCTTATTCGTTAAAGTTCCATATACTATGTAGCATGGTAATCACAACCATGGAACATGGATCTTGCACCTATGTTAATGGATGGGGTTCTATGTTGTATAGTAACCGTCATCGTGTTACAGAGTGAATATTGCTATGTAGTCTGGTTGCTTATTCTATATTTTAAATAAATCAGTGCTATATTACATAGATATTGGGACTATAAAAAATAGTAAAATCTATCATAATTATAAAGTTAATTTGCGGATACAAAATAATTTATAGCGGATACAATTATGTAAACATGTTATGAGTACTATGCTCACTAGTTGAGATACTCATAATATTTGATATTTTGATTGAACCATGCTACATAGTTCCTAAATCTATGTACATATGAAATTTTACTATTTTCCATGGTAAATCGTTCTACATATTATAGCTGCGACCAAACTACTATGTAACATAGTAACCCGAACTAGGTACTTTTTTCAGTGTATCCTAAAAAGTTGATCCTTTTACGTAAATTATCCTTATAAAATAAAAGCGTTCCCGATCTTAGTATTTCATAACCTCTACCTAATAACTTAGAACTTTTCGCATAGCAATTCTACCACTGAACCCGTTCCATCCGATGTACCTCTGGAATACCATCTTCCACCCCGACATCCGTTACGTGGACATCATCATCAACCAGTGCATGCGCCAAAGAAGATGTCTACACTACGTTACCGCATCACGTATAAGGTTACGAAGTAGTTTCAGCTTCGCTGTCGCGTTTTTGTTAATTGACAGTTCTTCTCGTTAAATTGCTAGGCAAAAAATTTTCGTTAGACAAACTCAAAATTCGAAAAAATTCAAACCTCTCGTGTAATAATAAGTGATAAAAACATCTGCATGATTTTGGACGATATTTCTCCAAAAAAGGGTTTACTCTCTTTATCAATGTTAATATTGTTTTGTTCACAATTTCATCTGCTTTATTGAAAATCAAATTTTCATACCAACGAAATACAACTGTGTGTGTGCGTTTGATCAAATGAAAATATTTTCCATTGAATCACATGAAAATCATGAATACGTATAACAATAGTATGCGGTAAAAATAATGAGTTTTTAAACAAAAAGTAAAAACGAAAAATTTATGAACGGGAAAAGAATAGAAAAATTTCATGATAATTTACGTGAAGTCGGACGATAAAAATGTGGAAATGGGATAAAAAGAGAAATTATCAATTATATTTTTTTATTTCGTGAAATGGCAGAAAAATTTTAATCATAATTTAGTTTTTATTATATATTCGTATCGTGTTACAGTATTATAAAATTCATAGATAGGTACTCGCTGGTAAGTCGTCGAATGCCATCATAAGACATGTATAAAGGTAGTTGCATTGTCTCAAATGCAGAAGATGTAAATTTTTGATAAGAAAAAGTTACAAAGTTGAACGACTTTGAATATTGTTGGAATTTTAGGTTCTGATAATAGTTTTCTCATATTCAGTGACAAGGATAGGCGTAATTCAGGAGTGGCAAGGGGTTGCAGCTGCCACTCCAGAATTGTTGAGCCCAGTATTTTGCCAGCCCAGAATTTTGAAGTAAAAATCTGAATAATTGAAAAATACCTAAAATTGAAAGTGTGTGAACGCTAATTACTTTACATGTGGTTTAGTTAATAACTCAAGTCATTAAAAATTACTTTTTTGGGTAAATTGTTGTAAAAATAGTCTAAAAAAGTTTCAAAAACTAACAAATTTTAAGCCAGTTTTTAAAAATTTTCTCCCCAGACTCCCGGTAGGTTTTGCCACCCCAGTTACAAAGCTGAAATGACGCCCATGGTAACAAGAGAGATCTGGTTGTGTTATCCAAACTGCGGCCGCAATCGTGGGCACCGAATTTCGGCCTTTTTTAAAGATACTTTTTTTAAAAAATTATAGTAATTAAAAAAAATAAATAAAAATAAATAAAAAAAAAAATTTGTATTCAGCCATTCTGTTGTTACGGACTTTTCTCGCACTTTACACGCCTTCTCATAAGGGAAAAAATAGAAGTTATTGTGTTCTTATAAATTTTCAATCCTAAGCAGATAAATAAATATGTACACAATATTTGTACTGAATATAAAATACATAATATTATTAGTTTTAATACTAGAGCTAATAAAGTTTGTGTTACGGACGTGACAAAAAAGTATCTTTTTGTCGCGTCCGTAACATATCTCTAGCATTAAAACTAATAATGTTATGAATTCTATATATTCAGTACAAATATTGTGTACACATTTGTCTATTTGATTAGTATTGAAAATTTATAAGAAAACAATAACTTCTATTTTTTTTTCTTATGAGAAGGCGTGTAAATGCGCGTGAAAATGTCATGTCCGTAACTAAAGAATGGCTGTATATGTATCAGTTTGAATATTTTTAAGTAGTTAATTTTACCTGTCAGTAGATAACAAGGCGGAAGCGAACTAACCTAAACCCTTTTTCAAGATAAGATTAAAATCTGACCGCGGGAGCGAACTAGTATGCACCCTTGGTACTGCAAAGGGTATGTTTCAAAAGAGTGGCTGTATTGTCAAATAGTGGTACTAATCGTAAAAAAAATTCATCCCCATTCCTCCATCCTATCCATCCGAAAAAAATTGTAAAAATTGACTACTTTTCGGAAGAATCACACTGTGATGGTACCTTAAATAACAATATCAGTACCAAAAAATAATTAGTAGGTTTACAAAGGCCAAGTAAATCAAAGCACAAATAGATTTATAATAAAACCGAAAAATTAATAAGTTTTAGTGTTTTAATAGCAATATAAGTCTAAAGTCAAATTATTTTATCTGAATTCATACAATACCTACTTAAGCGGTTGCTATTCAATAATATTGTGCAATCAACTTGTACAATTTATTGAGATTTTGAAGTAAAAGAAATTAGTACAATAAATTGAATGTAGGAAAGTAATTGTACAATCGTTCAATTGTGGCTTAATTCTAAATTTTATGTGATACTGCGAAACAATAAATAATTATTTTTAAAAATTAATAGTTCGGACTGTTTTAAATTAATTATTTGAAATGTAAATAAACACTTTTGAACGTATCTGCTGTTAAGTTATAAAAAATATCATATAATACCATCATTCAGTTGCCCTTTCAATTATTAAATTTATAAAACAATTACACACTTTATTATACGTTTAGAAAAAAACTAAAACATTTATTATTTATATAAAACCTATTTATTCTAAACTTACTAAATAATTTAATTACGTGCAGACTTAAAAGTCTTTAACACGTTGTAGTTTGATTGTCATGAATGCATTAACATTTTAAATGTTCATATCATTATCATATCTTTTGTTTTATGTTCGATGGAAAACTTTAATGTAGTTAAAAATTAAAAATTAATTAGATTAAAATCACAGTTCGTTCAAAATATAGAATATAATGACACGTTGGCTCAAAGGTATTAGAGTTTTTTTGTGCTTGTTGTTCTATTGTCAGTGTAACCGGGTTAGATTTTAATATTGCCTTTAGGCTAGGGTCACATTGGAAGCGGGTACGTACGACAGATCACTCGCGCGTACTTGTACGTACTTGTCAGATTGAAACAAATAATGCAAATGAAGGAAGGTGGTCACACTAGATACGAGTTATTGTTGCGCGCACTTACGTAGTCGTCAGTGTTAACAATTGAAACAAAAAAGTTTGTTTTTTTTCGCACTAGTCGTACGTGTAGAAGATAAACAAGATGGACAACTTAAGTAAAAGTAATACAATTTATGAATATAATTTGAATTTTAACGGATAGTTTGATTTGTTACAATTTTTGTAGTACCAAACTACAATTTTATAAAACGTATTATTTGATAAATTAAGGATACATTTAAATGAATATAGAAAAATTAATAATTCCCGTTTTTGAAAGGGAACAAAAAAAAGGGTACTATAACAGAGAAATTTGTAGAAAACTTTGGTTAGAGGTTGCGAAAGCATTAAATCTTCCTTCATTCATACGAAAATGTTGAGAAAACGTATTTGTATCTATTTTCAAATGTGGAAATAATTTCCTAAATTCATCACCAGTAGATCCTTCTATTGTATAATTTATAAACCCAAAAATTTCGATTCGTATTTTTCATCAAATAATAATTAATTATATTATTATCGAGAAACAAATAATCTCTTAACAGATTCATTTTTAAAATAAATTTACGTAAGTATACGCTGACAGTGTGACCACTTTATCTGACGACAACAGTCTCACGACTACATCAGACAAATTAAGTCGTATGTACCCGCTTCCAATGTGACCTTAGCCTTATACATACGTATTATATACTGCTGTACATATAGATACATATTATAGTTCATATTTACGTAATGGAGCATCACCTATATTGTATAGATAATTTTAATAATGATACTGTAAAGGATTCAATTTTGTAAAAGAGACTTTCGAATGAGTTTCATTATTTATTAAATATTAGTATGGTCTAGTACAGAATAGATTTTAGTTTTTGGTTTTTCAAAATAATTATCGAGCTAGGTGTTGCCAGTGTTAACTAACAGACCAATTTACGATGCCAAAACACAGTTATTTAACTTTATTTTCAGTGCGATCCAGTTGTAAATGTCACTGAACCAAGACGGTACTGACAGTCTCACACTAAACCTTTGAAATGCACAGAGTGTTAGTGAATAAGTGCGAAAGATCTTAATGGGTGATTGCTGAGGTTTTTTTATGGAAAAAAGTTCATATAAACCCAGATCCGAAAACGCTTAGTTTCCAAGATACAGAGTGTTCAGTTTCTCATTTTTTCTAAATATTTTTCTGTACTAAATTAAAAGTAAATTATTTGGTCATACTGTAGAAATGAAGCATCTTCCCCTTTTTATTGATAAGACTTTTTCATAAAGTTTCCTCAGCAATTAATAAAAGAACCTAAACCGGTTTCGTGGTAGGAACAATAATTGGAAACTATTATTTATCTTGAAAACGGCTACATGAACGACAAAATACAAACGGGTCATTTTTGTCAACAATGTATAGAACATTTAAAAAGAAATCGAATTGGAAAATATCATTGGCGTGACTTTTTTCTTCAAAAGAACCTCAGTAGTCATCCATTAAAATCTTTAGCACTTATTCACTAACAGCCTGTATAAATTATCAGAATTTACCCGCGGCTTTGTCGAAAGAGGAGAAAAAATGAGATAAAAAAATTTTAAACCACCATTCTGTATAAACTGGTTACCGAGAAAAACTAATTTTTAAAACCGGAAACTCGCTATGTTATGCAGGATACTGCGACAGGAGTATTTAATTTTTCGAATAGTTTCCTTTTTAACTCATCAACAATATTTTTGGAAAATCACCTAACTAGCGAAGGTTAGGATTTTTTACCAAATTTAACTGGTGTTCCGTATACAAATTTTCGAGCTTAAAAAGTATTTCGCAACGAAAGTTTAGGAAACGCTGACATAGAGTATACTTATATTGTGGCACTACTTAGAGTTGTTATGTCGTTTTCGGAATTTTTCCACTGGAATAGAATATTATCGCGTGATAGACAGTGGTCTATATCATTCTTTGTTTTCCGAACGATATCTGCGCAAAGTTTCCAACCGATTGGTTAAGCTGTTGAAGCATAAGAGCAGGGCAAACAAACAAACAAGCTCACTCAAGTTTATATTATTAGTAAGGATACTCGGACGGGTGATAGCACTTCGAATTATTCTCATACAAACTCTTTTAGAATTAAATTTCATTAGTGGCGCTTCCTAGTTAAATTGTCTCAGTACAGGTAAGTAGTATATACGGAAAAATCTTGGCCGTGTAGATTTCTCAACTTTAGACTTAGATGTATCAATATAATATTTACCAAGCCGTAGGTCAGTAATTCAAATTTTGATATCAAAGTATATTAATGCGGTATGGAGTGGAGCACTAGAAGGACACTATTTTGTATAAAATTGCATAACAACGTCTAAAAATAATATGATTCCTAAATCTAATAATACTACGCGAAAAACCGCGGAGCTCAACTAAAGTCCTGTAAATTTTAATTAATCTAAAAGACCTTATTGAAAAAGATAAATTTGATTTTCAATAATTATAAAATAGTTAATAAAATTACTTGAATTTTATCATATTTTCAATTTTTATTTTTCCACCAATATTATTCCTACATATTTTATTTAATAACATCAAGATAAAATTTGAAATGGTTGGTTATATGGTATATTTTTAGTCGAATTTTTCCTTGAAAAATTAGACTTATACAGCCTATACGATAAGAACGGGACGAGGCGAGAGTAGGGGCGCTATCTATATACATATACACATATACATATACACACACATATATATATATATATATATATATATATATATATATATATAGGTATATATGTATATGTATATATATATATATATATATATATATATATATATATATATATATATATATATATATGTATATATAATATATATATATATATATATATATATATATATATATATATATATATATATATATATATATAAGGATGGGACATTCTTTCTGAACTGAAGACCCCCTGCTGTCCAAAATTTGTGTTGCTTAAAATAGGTGTACGATAGCTCAAATTAAAGGTTATGGACTCTACTTTTCAGATATGAGTGGCATAATTGACCTCACACAATAATAGCTTCAATATGGCGGCTGAAAAGTATAACAGCATTTTTTTTGGGGACAACAAACGTTCTGTATCGCTTTAAAAACTATTTCATAAAACTTTTTTTGGTTGAAAATATAAAGTTTTTCTTAAAGTTTTGAGGACAAATTAAAAATATATAGAATATATACAGGTGATCCATTTAACCTGGAATTTTCTACAAATCATTTATCACAAGTGTAATACATATATGTGGATAGTTATACAGAAAACAGGAAGAAAATGGACTTAATTCCGGCCGACATTTTTTTCATGCATAATCTTTGGCAAGTAGTTTTATTTCAAGTTGATGACATTTTTCACACTATTTCAAAGTGGCCAGTCAAGGAATTAAAAATTATATATTTTATGACCATTATAAAAAAATAGACATCCAGGAAAGTGAAAAAATGAGTAAAAAACTAAAATTAACACAAGATAATTTCTTATATTCACTTTTATTATTAAGCACAATTTATTAAACTATAAAGGCCTTCCACTTCACTATTTTAGGTTTTTTTTTTTAATATTTAAAAATAAAACACAAAGGCAATTGGTGGATTAGCATGGGTAGGAATGCTCTCGTACGAATTGTGTTGGCTTTTTTCCTGCTAACTGCTATCGGCATAAAATTGAAATTTACTGAGATTCAGCCCTTAAGAACTTTAGACCTTTCTTAAAAACCCCGATCAGCCGAACACTCATCATCAGTTTTCAAACCACCAAAATGACAAATCGCTTGTAGACTTTCAATCACATTTCGCTTGTAGACATTCAGTACCGAAGATGAAGGGAAAAATTCGACTTCCGTGATGGGGCCCCGCTGCTCACGCCGTTTTTTTCCATACATGGCACTTATAGTAAAAAAAAATAGTACATACACCATTCTATGAATAAATAAAATAAACAAAGATAGATAGCAACAAAATAGAATAACACCTGTCTTCTTTATATTTATAATAATGTTGGGAATATCCATAGGTGCTGCGCTAATACCCACACACATTTTTTCCTATTTTATGATTGTATGTGCTGGGTACACACAACCGTTATTTCTGTTGTTGTTGCTTTTTTGCCTAGGATATTTTTGCATAAAAAAATTGTATTTTGTTTTTGTTCGTTGATCCGTTTTTGCCTGAATTCCTTTATCCACTTTATCATGTTGCTATTGTTTCAGCAGTGCCTCCACTGACTGAATTATGTAAATAACATTTTCGATATTTTCAATTTTTATAATATATTGTTACATATTTTCTTGACAAAATTTTTTATACTATATTATCGTTAGGCGGATGGGACAAGTGAATTCAATTTATACCCTTTTCTAGGTCATAGATGATTATCGTGATAAGGTAATAGAGAATCTGATAGTGTATATAACCCTATCAGATTTAGTAATACAAAAAATTTATTGTGTTGTTAAATGAAAATTTGTCTCATTTTTGAAATTCGAAATAAATAGTCAGTTCAATAAAATTTATCAGGTATGTACACTTAATATCTGCTACATAATACACTCGACATATAATACACCTTGTTGTGGAAAAGAGATAAAAATAGTGTTCTTATTCTTTTCATTCAAAAAACTTGACATATATTATTATATAGTATGATTTTTATTATTAGTAGGTACCGGGTTTCTTCGGACAGGTCAGGACCGTACTTATTTCAATAAAATTTTGCAACTAAATTACATTAAATTATGCACATTTGAATGAATATAACTGGTCAAAAATTACATTTTTCACCATTTAGAATACTAATAGCATTTTTTATTTGACGAAAGTAAGAAAATTCAAAAAATCGGAAAAAATTTTTGTAAAATATATTGAAAAGTTGTTGAATATTTAGACGGTCCACTATAATAGCTAACACGTTCGTATTTACTAAGATTATTTATTATTGAAAAACAAATTTTTAACAAACAATTATACTTCTATCTCTCAAAATTGAAAATAATAAAAAAAGATAAATTTATTTAATTTAAATGATATGTCACATAAATCACATACATAATATAAACAAAAATACTTTTGATAGTCAATTAAAATTACAGTGGCACTTTTCAATTGTGCAGGTAATAAATAAAAGAAAAAAAGGATGTTTACATAAAATACCTATAAATAATATTTTGATATATATATATATATATATATATATATATATATATATATATATATATATATATGTGTGTGTGTGTGTGTGTGTGTGTGTGTGTGTGTGTGTGTATGTAACTTGTGTACGTTGTTTTTATGAAAATATTTTGAACTTTTAGTCACATTGAGTGCAATATGTATACCTGCATATGTTAATGACGAAACTGTCTGATCCGAAAGAAATCCGATACCTGATTATTAGTAACATAAACATGATATGAGATGTGATTTATTTATTGTTTTATTAAACTTTAATGTTTATTTAATATTAAGATACAATTTGTATGTATTAAGAGTGCAGTTACAGATTATATAATTTATTACATGATGTGTCGCACAGTGAGAAGACAACACCATAAATGCATAATACATAGTGTGTAGGATAACTGCAGACATAATATGCAATACATATCGATGTACAATCATTTTTCAACTTATTCGACCCTTATTTTGCTTAGAATACTTTTTATATTGCTATTTTATTTGGTTGTTTTTTTGGTAAGTTTTGTATTTAACATGTAGAAATTAATTTATTTTTTAATATTAGTTTTGAGAATCTTATGTTGTATTCCATTGGTCACAGAGTGTATAGTACTGTTTGATATAAAATACACAGAGAGAGAGCCACGTTTATTTATGTACCATATATCAGACACAAAATGTATTTCTAAGCTTTTTTAAAGAAGTCGTGTCTTGCAAGGAAAGTTTCGCGTTAAAGAAATCGACTGCAGGATGAGACTTGGTATATTAATAATATACCTTTTGAGTCTTACGACAGTAAAACAGTATAAAACACTAATCAGTTTTATTCAAGAAGAAAGCCTCTAAACTTTCAAATTTTTTTTAGATATTGGTTTTTCTCAAAGCTACATTTTCTATAATCGTGGGCCAGTTAACTTCAGCAATTTCAATCCGATTAACTTGAAATTTTTTCTACAGCTAATATATAATAATAATGTAGTTTAACATCCGTTTTGAAACAATTTAGTCTATAGCAGACGCCACCCACATTATTATTTGTATTTTTATTTATTATTTTATATTTTTTACAATATAAGTATTATTATACATTTATGATATGGGTGGAGGACAAGGGAAGCGGTTTGAATGCTACATAGGATTTGGTAAGTCTGCAGCCACTTTTTTAAGTAGCTATGTCGATATTCATCTGGAATTGTGAAAGGAATCTGCAGAAAACCTTCAGAAGCATAGCCGGCCATGGAATATCGAACCCCCGACCTACCAATCGGCAAGTACGAGTGCCTAAGCACGCTCGGCCACTCCGTTGGTCATCTGCAGCTTCTTAGATAGATTTTTGGAATTGATTAACAAATATATTTTTTATAGTAGAATAGTTAAAAGTTAGATGACATCAACTATGTATTATTATGAGGATTTAGGAGTTAGGTCATCGGATATGGAAAAAAAATAAAAAACAAAGATTTTTCTTATTTATTTATTTATTTCTTTTCCTTATCCGATGACTTCATAATAATACATATTTTTCACAGGTTGATTATTTCGTTAATTTTCAAACAATTTTTTTCACACTGGTGCCATTTAACTATATAAATGAATATTTTTTAATAAACTTGCGTACCGTAAAACCGTCTAGACCCGGACACTTTTTTACATTTTTTGATTAATTTTATATTTATACATGTTTTCTTCATATGTAGATACCACCAATAAAAGTATTACCATTAGAAAGAATGTATATTATTTGTTATATCCCTGGCCCATTTGTTTCATTATAAGTAAAAATAAAAAAAAAAAAATAAAAAATAATTAGTAAGTGTCCGAGTCTACACCCTAAATCGGTCTTGACCCGGACACTTATTTAAATAATGTAATAACATGCAAACTAACCTCTCCCGTCGGGGTTAGGACAGTATTTATATCATCTGATGTCTTTGAACCTTTCAAAGACTTCAAAATATTTTTTGGGACGGGAAAGGGAGCAATGCATAGTATGCCTCTCTATGAAGTAAACATGCGATATGACACCAGAAGGAGGCATAAACCGCGTAATTCTGGGGGGGGGGGGGAATATTAACGTGTGGAATAGTGGGAGTTACAGCTGCTGCGAATAGCGGCCATAGTGTAATAAACTGATGTGTCCGGGTCTAAACGGATATATGTATATAGCATGTATTTTTTTTATATATACATCGAATATAACTTCAAACATCATTAAATGATGTGCGATAAAATTCTGAATACATACATATCAAAACGAAAACAATATGACAATTATGACGAAAATTACATGTCTAAGTTAGACACACATTTTATTTCTTTGAAAAACTGGAGGATAGTAATCCTGTAAAATGAGATAGTAAAAATTTGAAGTCCGTAGTTTTTATTGGTACAGCTGTTCAGAGGATGTTTTTTTCTCTCTAATGACGTCAAGAACAAATGTTTATTGTTACAGGTTAATGTAGAAATTATTTACTTTGAAGATTGGTTCAAAGTGTCCGGGTCTAAACCCCCTGTCCGGGTCTAGACGGTTTTACGGTACTGTTTTACTAAAATAAAAGTAATCTAAATTATAAAAAAAAAAATTTCTGGCTGCTGTTTGAAAATTGTTATACCATCCACCATGAATCTCTTCAAAAAAAAAAGAAAAACTGTCTTTATTCAATCTGAGCCCGCGCCGCAATTTTGCTTTGTAAATTAGGAAAACAATTTTTTTATTTACCCCAGATCACGTATAATACTTACACTCTAAAAAATTTTATATTAATTGTGTTATTCGTTACGGAGGAGACTGGAGAAGATTCTCGAATAAAATCTTCTAACATTTCAAAGTTGATATAACAAACGCCTTAAGAAAACCTGAACCTAGTAAACCTCGTCACGATAACTTTCGAGGTCCGATGATATAGAAATGCAATTGTTTAATTATTTGTATTGTTTTAAATCCGAATTAAAATAATTTAAAATATATCCATGCACATATTTCCACAAAATACTTGCATATTATAGATTATCTCGTTGATTAATAAACAATGTTAACTGTGACAATGTTACCCGTATCACTAATCCCATTCATTTGTTCTATTTTATTCACATGTTTAAATTTTCATTACGTTTGTGTAATGTAGTGAGACACTTTTTCCAGTTTTTATTATAGGTACACTTGAATTTATTCATTTATATACCATTTTCCCATTTTTGTGCAACCAAAAACCGAATATGTTGGGTATCGGCTTACCCATTCGTATTATTTTCGGTTTTTGTGTTTCAGCTAGTAAGCTAATTTCTTGCTCCACGTTTGTAAAAATGAATTGAATCAAATATGAGAAATTAAAATATTTTATAATGTATGCATAGAAATTGGTTTTCGTTTGAATGATTTCCAAAAATTCTTATTTTATTTTAATAAATAATAATGGAATATTGAAATTATTAGACTTAAGGCAAAATGTAAATAAATATCCACTGTGGAAATATACGTAGGGACAAGATGGGTACTCACGGATGCTTTTAAAACATAATGGTCCAAGCGTTGATCGTATAATATCGAACATCCAATTAGTTTTTGTATAAAATTAAAGATGAAAGCCAAACAAGTCCAAAAGTTTATCTATGATTTTAACCAAATGCCGGCAGGAATCTAGTTAATAATCTAATTATATACTGTTCAGTACTTAGGCCTGCGTACCCATGATATACTAATCTACAAAAAATTCTAGTTATACAAAAAGGAATTATTGGGATTTAACTTTTTTATTTACGGCACATCATAATACACCAGCAGCATACACGATCAGCGCAATACGGCACAAATTTTTCGTTCGAAAAAAAGAAAATGGCGCAACTAACTTGGTGGGAACATATGGTCAACCAAATAGTCGGATAACGACATGTCATATTACACGGCCTAATGTTTTTCTAATTAATGACGACAATGATTCCAGAATACAATAATTCCATTTAAGATTGACGAATGGCTTTTAAACAATTCTCTAATACTTAATAAAGTGTTGATTTTTATCTGAATTACGTGGTAGACAAAGTGGTCCGAAAACGACATTTCATATTACACGACTAAATGTTATTTCAGTTAATGGCCAAAGTGATTATAGAATAGAATAATTCCATTTAAGGATGTTTGGGAGGTACAATCGGAGATAAAAGTACATGAAATTAGAAATTCGTGAATAATTGCGTTGTATAACAAACTATGAGGTAAATAAATAGTTATCTTTGATAAATAATAGCTATCACTACAACTGATTGTACAATACATCAAACTATAGCTCTCAGCTGACTACAAGAACTGAGTACATTCTGAGGATTTTTCGGAGGAATTTCAGATGCTACGAGACGATTGAAAATTTAGTAGAATGTTCCTTGTTAAATACTAAGGCCCCTGTGAAAATTTCAAACCGATTCACTAAGTCGTTAAAAAGTTATTAAAAAAAAAAAAAAAACTAATTTTACACGTACTCTTATGGAAATTCGAAAATAGAACAGATTAAATTACTTTTTAACGGCTTAGTGAATCGGTTCGAAATTTTCACAGAGGCCTTAGTATTTAATGAGGAACATTCTACTAAATTTTCAATCGTCTCGTAACATCTGAAATTCCTCCGAAAAATCGTCAGAATGTACTCAGCTCTTGTAGTCAGCTGAGAGCTATAGTTCGATGTATTGTACAATCAGTTGTAGTGATAGCTATTATTTAACAAAGATAACTATTTATTTACCTCATAGTTTGTTATACAACGCAATTATTCACGAATTTCTAATTTCATGTACTTTTATCTCCGATTGTACCTCCCAAACATCCTTAAGTTTGAAGAATTACTTTTAAACATTTCTCTTCCCTAATGCTTAAGAAAGTGTTGATATTTATCTAAATTAGGTGGTATACCAAGTGATCGGAAAACGACACTTTATATTACACGACCAAATATTAACCCAACAAATGGTGGAAATGGTTCTAGGATACAATACTGCTTTTAAACGTTTCTCTAACGTCTTGAAAAAAGTCGATATTTTTCTGAATTAAGTACTGAGGCGATTTTCATTTAAAAATTTGTATCAGTTTCATGAATATACGTAATAGGCTAAAGTAAATAATATTTGTTAAATAAAAATTTCCAAGTTCTATTTTCTTCTTTTTTACTGTTCAGTGATTTCCTTCCATATTCTCTCTAATTTTTTTTTACCTTCATTTCCTTTTTATATGTACAGTGGTCGATTAAAGAACAACACTGAATGTTTAGCCTACTTTTTTTTATGAAAAATAAAAATAAACGTAACCGAATAGGTAGTAATTTTCTGCAAAAAATTTTTGAAACACTTTAGTTATTTATTTGAGAGTAAACTTTTCGAAATGAAAAAAAAGAGTTTTGAAGAGCACAAAAAACATATCTAATTGACCTAATTTCTATGGGGAAAAAAGATGGAAAACTCCGCCGCTATTGATGTTATGATATGTAAAATAAATTTTTCGTTAGATGAAAACGTAAGAAGTTAAATGTAAAGTAAAATGCGTTCATGCAGAAACTTTTTTCTCTATCGCTTTCCTGTTTTGATTTTTTTTTTATCAGTTACCCAATTTTTTCTTTTCGTACGTAGTATTTATTTATTGAATTGAATTTTTATTTTGTATACAAACAGCCCTCGACAAAAGGATAATTCACAAAGGAAGCGTGAAACAGATCAATCAAATAAAAATTTTCTTTTTTCATTCACTTCAAATAAATTCAATGATCACACATACATACGTACGTAGCGTAGAAATTCAAAGAACTTTTTTTTTTCGTAATTAGAATAAACAATTGTAAAGTGTTGCATGATTTACGGTTTGATGCGCTTTGCTATACATTTGTTGTGGATTAAACAGGCAAAGAAAAAATAATAATCAAAGTAAAATAATTTTACGCAGATATCTTTAGAGCTACAAAAGTATTAAACTATAAAAATTGATGGTTTTACCGGACACAAAGTTAGGGCGGTATGATGGAAAAAAGCTAGTTGAAAAGGTTTTTTTTTTTTAATTTAACTAATTATCATTGAAATTTTTTTTATCGTTATTACGGAAATTGATAAAATTTATCGTACTTATATATATAAAACATTGTATTCTTTGAAAAATTTGATATGCTAATACGTTTCATGTGGGAAGTGTCTATCCCGGAAAAGATGAGATTTCTAAGAAGTATGAAGCAAGTTTTGTTCTGTCATACCGCGCTCACTTTGTTTGTATCCGAGTTAATCATCAATTTTTTTACACTTTTTTTTTTTAAATTTCTACGACGGCACATTTGATGCAATCGGCTTCAGCCTATATAGCATTTAAAAAATATTTAGATTCGTAATATTCTACTAATCCTATTAAAATTAAAATTTTAGCATTATAAACTGATTAATGATACTTAGGTACTTATATATGTTTAAGGGGACTAGTGTGACGTTTTCAAAAAATTGTAAAATTTTTTTTTACAATAGTCTATACCTTTAAAAATAACACATTAAAATTTCAAGTGAATATCTCAAATAGTTTTTGAGTTACAGCCATCCGAAGAGCGGATTCTGATTTTCATTGTTAACTTTGGGGTATTGAGAAATGTAAAAAGGTTAAAAGTATGGGAGTTTCTAGACGTGGTTGCCCGTAACATGTTGTGGAGTAGCTAGACCCTGCCACATTTAAACGACTCATCTAGTTTTACTATGACCGTTATAGTGAGTACATCGTAAATAATTTTAGTGAAAATTCTTAGTGATTAAAACGAATACCTAGGTAAAATATAGAAATTTGCTGCAGCTATAACTCCAAGATAAATCATCCGCTCGAGTTGATTCTTATTGCAGTTTCTTTTATATATGTTTCTCCGTACCATGAACCTCCAGTTTTCCGATCGAATAATAAATGTAATTTTTGCAAGCCAAAAATCATCAAATTTTCGCGCTAATTTTGAAACTTTTTTTAAAAACTCTGCCCGTTTGTTAAATTTCAACTTTTTTTCTTCGATTGAGGTTCACGGTACGGGCAATACGTTCAAGTTTAATAGGCTTTTTGGTTTTTTTATTTCAGGCCCTGTGAAGGGGGAGTTTTTTTTCTGGAGCCTTGAGAGATCGCGAATAACTCCCTGAAATTTCAATTTTTTGGTCCAAAAATTTTATCATGAATTTATTAGATATCAACATATATATATATCGTTAAAATATTAAAACATTCCATACAGTAGTTTTCTTTAAAAAATTCCCAAAAATCACCTCTTTTAAGGCGGTCACACTAGTTATCCCCCTTAAGTTACATAGTTTTCGAAAAAAAACCTCTGTGACAGACGGAAGAACGGACTCGATAGTGATCTTATAAGAGTTTCGTATCTCCTCTTAAAGTCTGGAACTATAAAAGGGCGAAGGTAAACTCGCTCCCTTGACCATTTTTACAGTGTAATCTGGTTCCCGGATCTCTTAATGGTCTATGTAAACTGGCTCCCTACTCTGAAATGGGTTACCACATGTTTTTTTCTATTGACGCAGTTAAAACAGGAGAATTATATTGGTAGGCGAAAATCCATGAACATTTTATGTTATAATTTA
Organism: Brachynemurus nebulosus; assembly: GCA_035578155.1. NCBI lineage: Eukaryota > Metazoa > Arthropoda > Insecta > Neuroptera > Myrmeleontidae > Brachynemurus > Brachynemurus nebulosus. The sequence goes on along the minus strand of JAPWDM010000014.1, from coordinate 11,952,979 downwards.
GATATTGTACATACAGAGTATATTGTCAAAACTAACTAAACTAACCTAACCATAATTAACCTCACCAGCTAATTTTTACATCAGAGTCGAAGTATATTGTCAAAACTAAGTAAATTAATCTAATCTTAACTAACTTCACCACCCAGTTTTTATATTAAAGTCGAAGTATTTTATCAAAATTAACTAAACTAACCTAATCTTAGCTAACCTCGCCACCTAGTTTTTAAAGAAAATTAATGAAAATTAAAGAAAATTAAAATTATATAAACCTTACCTTTTTTCTAGAGGGTTCCAGTATTTTTGAATTGCAGCGTATACACACAAAAACAAATACTGCGACCTCCCGTCAAAATGACCCACCCTTGCTGACCATTTAGGGAGCAAGTTTACATTGGTAATAAAAATCAGCGGGGTACTGCTGAAAGATTTGGGAGCCACTTTACCTACTCTGCATCATTAAATTAGGTAGAACCTGACATAATGTTAGCAAAAAAGGGATCAATTTATTGTTATAATTTCAAATATTACGCAAGTGGGATCGCTGATAAAGGCTAGTAAGTTAGTAAATACCTACAGTTTAAGTAATCTTATCTACTTATCGAAAATATGTAATTTCTCAATTGTTTTGAAGTCATAGAACCCATCACATCTTTTCGCAAAGTAAACAAGGCTGCATGATTTCGAAAAAGCCTGCTCTATTTTTGCCTTTACTCCAGTTTCCCCTTTGCAAAAATATAAACACCCCATGTACAACAATTCGTGGTCCTCATGTAAACTCCATAGAAATAATTCTCAGAAATCTTGTAATAATCCTCTTGTCATTTATTAATTTGTGTGGTAAGTATATTAAATGTCTACATAATTAAATACCCACAAGGGAGATGGTTTGAAAATTCATACAGATAACCCTTTTGAGAACCTTTTTATTTATACAATAGATTCAAAATTTCTATTATCATTTGAGATAAAGAGCTCCTATATCGATTATTACAAGTACTGTGATGATAATTTTATTATTGAAATTTTATTTGTAAAATTAAATAAGATTTGTATGTACCTCAATAGCTACTCAATTCATTTCTGTTTAATCAAAATCTCAAAATGGTTGTATAATTGATTGGCCAATTCTGTTGTTTAATTAAGTGTGAGTACATTCAAATACGAAAAAAAAAAATACTGATTATTGTGTTGAATCTCTGACAAAGAATGAAATTTTGATTTAGACAAAAATATAGTCAAGACCAATTGTAATGACAATTCCATTCTTTTACTACAGGTTTAGTTTGTTCACAATCGTTTTTAATATTTTATTTTTAGTATCAACAATTAAAAAATAATAATAATAATAATAAATATTTAAAAAAAATGTTATATAAATTTAGTATAGTTACTAAAAATTTAAATAATATGTATTTTGAAGATAATTTTGGAGATAAATATTTGTCAAGTATAACTAAATTGAAATGCGTTCGTTATCTAAACGAATATAAACCAAGACATATGGCTTGGTGATGACCAATCCTGTTCAATACATAAATAATAAACGTAAACACCTTATTAACACCTCTTATTTAAAAATAACTGAAATTTCAAGAATGCCAAGAATTCGTTCTACAATTGATCTCGCCTATATATTTAATTTCATAAAAATAGATTATGTAAAAACTTATAAACTACTTCTTAAGTGAAGTTTTCAATTTACCAAATAAGCTTGTATGAAGATAGACATTTACTTCATAAATAGCATTTTGTTTAAAGTAATAGTATTTTGTAGTTATGACAGTATGTATGTATACAGCTATAAGTGTTAAGATATCGAATTTAACGAATTCTACAGGTGATAATTAAAATGAAACGGTTCATTGATTACAACATATATCAATTAGCCATGCTATTGAAATATATATAAAGATAGTTATCTTAGTCATTCGGCGAGCAGAACCAAGGATTATAAATTATATTACTGGATAGAGTTTCGGAGTATCTAATTTTTAATCGGAAATAATTTCATCCATAATTTAGATAAGTTTACGCAGGTAAAAAACCACGAGCAAGGGGCCAAACTACTGTATAATAATTAGTATCCCGCTTGTCGCCAAGAATTTACGTCACAAAAATGGGAGGAGCTTCTATGGTTATATACATATTTAGAGTTTGTGTCTGTATGTGTGGTGTAGTTGATGTTTGTGTGTGTGAGCTCGGTAACTGGAGGGAGCTGATACATGCTATGTACGTGGTACCACAGTGGTACACACACACATTGCACACTTAATGTCAGGTGTAATATGTATGTACTCTAAGCGCTACGCATTCAGGTATTACATTGTTGCAACAATCAGTGTCCGAACTGCTACAAGTGCTGTGGACGACTGAATCACCTAAGCTGTGACAGACCTACAAATGACACCAAGCGAGCTACACTTTTTTGATATTAGTTGGCTTCTAGTGTTCTATGACCACGAGTCACGGTTAGTGTTATATAAAAATAAACATAAAAATTTGAAGAACCAAGATTACATTTATTTTGAATTTGTAAACATCCATGTAACAACAATAAACATTCATCACATAATAAACAAATTTTCGATATATTTTATTAGAAAACAATTTTGTTAATTTGTTTATTTGTTTACCCATAAAACTACAGTATTTTGGTGTTTGTTGATTTAAATTTGAAGTATTGGATAATCATTTGCTATCAATTTATGTAATGTAATTTTAGCAGCGATCTCACACCGAAATAACCGCCCCCCATCAATTGTGTTTGTATACAAAATAACAACCATATTGTTTTCTGAAATGAGTGCGTAGCTGGCTAGATACCTATTTGTGTAGCGCGGATTGAAAATAGGCATGATTATACAATGCGGGTGGGTACATTTAAATATACCAATTTCTATATTATTAGTGAATTAATATGATACAATTAATGCATGGATAAATATTACAGATATATTCCTAGGATGCCTATGGATAAGAAAATTTATATTATACTGAAATTAATTTAGGGACAATACAAACAAAATGTGTTGTTTTTATAAGAGAAGGTATTCTTTAAAGTGATTTTGGAAAACCGGAAAGTGTGTGATGGAACTAAAACGTTCTGCCAATTACATTTGGAATTTTGTAAGTAAATGAATTTCTGGCGACTAGCTACTGTCCAGAAGATATCCACTTTTTTTGTGCAAAATACTAATATTTAGTAGGTATAAAAAAAAAAGAAAAAATCAGTCTTAACTGGTAAGTAAATTTGAAATCGGTACGTGATCAGCAATATATCTATATAGGTACAGTCCCCATATCCAAATATCCAAGATTACATTCCCCACTATTGACGAAAAAAATTGTTTAAGATGATTGTATGTTTCCCTTGAAAAACATTATTTAAAAAAACCGTAGGTACTTGCATAAAGAATATAGAAGGTGCCATCTGTTAACAATCTGTTTAATGAACATGCGCGACAGTTGTCGGTTGGAGTTGCTTACATTGTTTAAAGAATGTAGAAGGCGCCATCTTCTGACAGTCTGCTTAAAACCATAATCCATTTTATATTGGAGGGGTACTATGCCAGTACCCGTCTAATTCTGTTTTCACCATAGACCAATGAACATTTTATGTACTTATATAGTTTATAGACTGAACGAATCAATGAATAATTGAAGCGGCAAGATACGTTAAAAATACGGCCAGTTGTACTTTATAATACTGTTGTACATGTATCTACTATGAATTTCAATTGCTTTAAACGTGAAGACATGTATTATTGAGTTCACGAAATGTTAAAAAATCATCATATTTCATATTCGAATTAAAAAAATCGATTCAACTGAAATTATAATTTGAATTAAACACAATTCGAGTCTCATCGTTAATTTGACATATACATAAAATGTATGTCAATTAATATTACTTATCAAAGTGTCAGTTAATAGGTAACGACAAAATTTAATGATCAGACTTTACACAAAGGATATACTTTTTTTCAATCAGATCTTTCATGTTGAAGTTATAAAATTAATAAATTAATATCGAGTTTTTAAAATTTTTTCCAATTAAAATAATATGTTTTTGTATTACTCTTTTGTAATCAATGAACCGTTTCATTTTAATTATCACCTGTTGAATATTTTAAGTTATTTTAAGTTTAAGTTAAGCATGGTTAATCTTCACACTATAATGCCTCTATGTGGATACCTGTATCAAAATAATTTTAGAAGTATTTCTATTTTAGATCATTCAGGGTATCAAAGCCCATATTAACGTCACTTTCATCTTAACCGCACCTTCATTTTTTTGGAGATCTCGATAGTATATTTAAGCAAAATTTTGTCAAAGTTTCTTCAGCTTTTTAATTTGAGCCCTTTTGGTGGCACTGATGACAATTTTAACCATATAGTTCTGAAATTTTGTACAAATAAATTCCTTATAGTGTTTCCTTTCGCTTCGCTCGCTCAACGACTCTAAAGTAGCCAATATTCATGTTTCGGTACTATATCTAATTTTCATAAAATTTTGTTAAGATCGATCCAGCTATTTAACTTGAGTCCTACTCGATAGTCCAGAGGGTGAATTTCAGCTTCACCTCACTTTTAAATCAGATATTTTAAAATTTTTTACAAAATCAATTCTTGATATTGTTCCATCCGCTTACCCAACGTCTTTAAAGTAGCTATATTCATAATTCAATAACGTATTTAATTTTCATACGTTGAGATCAAGGTTGCGGAGCTAAAGGGTGAGCCCCGGAAATAAATTATATTTTTAAAATATTTTCAACCAAAAAAATAAATAACGAACAAAATAACCTCTTTTAAATAACCTCTTTTCACTTTTTCTCAGGTCTTTTACCGATGGCCCCCCTCTACAACCCCGAGCTTCGAAGCTGCAATCCTGGCTTCCCCGTCTTTCGTCGGGCTTGCTTGAAACTTTCTCATAGATACCAGTATTGATAATTGTAGGAGTGCTTTAATTTCCTACATATTTCTGAACCCGTGTTAAATTATTTCGGAATCTAGTGAATATTTGATCGATTTTCATTAGTTTTGTCAAAGAAAATTCCAGGAATTACCTTAATTTTCGCTTGTCTATTTCGATTTTTCACCCCTTAACACAGAAACCTTTGCCACTGCAAATTAGTACCGAGAGTTATATTTACTAATACGTCATATATTTCTGGTATGCATACCAGAAATATTTGTTAGTATTATGCACGCATTTTACCTATATTGAAATATACAATATTGTTAAACAATTAATCATTAACACTATGGGAATTGTATATTTAGTATTGGTTGTCCACAGTAATTTATTGCTAATAGATTATTGGTAACGTTTATCAACATAACATTAGCATGCATGTGACGTAGTAAGTATAGTGAATGTATAGGTGTATTAATCTATACATATAATAAAACTGTAACGAGACCGTTTCTGTACATGGAATATTTTTTGAAAATTGTACTTGTACTGTAAATAGTTATCGATGTAGATATCAAAACAGCGATTTTTGTCTGTCTGTCTGTCTGTCTGTTCACACATCACGCAAAAACTACTGGACAGATTTTAATGAAATTTGGTGTGATGATACTTTTTATTCCGGGAAAATGTCTCATTCCCACGGGAAAATGGAAAAACTATTTTGAGCATGTACATTGTACACACATTACGTAAAAACTACTGGACGAATTTTAATGAAATTTTGTGTGATTATAAAGGCTAACTTCAAAAATGCATCACTGCTTGCATGAGGCAGAGTCAAAAGTTCAAAAACGCATCAGACGCATCACAACGAAAAATCAAGAGTTCATTTTTGCATTTGATGCGTCAAAAAAATGCATCAGGAAATTTGGTGATGCGTGTCCAAGATGCATGTCATTTGTATAACGTGTATAATGTGGAATTATAACTACTTGCCATATTATGTAGGTATTAACACCAACAGGAATAATTCCGAAAAACTAATTGTTGAAAAAGATGAATGTATTTAGCTTTCATTAAAATTGTTTAAACTATTTGAACACTCAAAATAGGTATGTAATATTTTTTATTCAAATAATTTCAATATTTTTAATTTCAAGTAATATAAGTTCAAGTTGAAATTCAAAGATACTATACCTATACAAGGACTGTTTTGCTATATTATCTATAGTCTATCATGCTACATTATCTGTCTTATCTATAGCCAAATCAGAGGCTAAATTATGCCAATATCCCGTTCAAAAACATCTAATGTGCATCAAATTTCAAGAGACCATCAGCAGCGCATCATGTAGTATTAGACGCATCAGAAAAGTCATGATGCTGCATCGATCCGGTAAAGTTTACATTTGTGAAGTTACCCAAATTTTTATCTGGATCAACATCTAAGATACTTTTTACTTCGAAAAAATGTCTCATTCTCATGGGAAAATGGAAAAACCATTTTGAGCATGTACACACATTACGTAAAATTACATATTTCATAATTTCATAACTATAGTAACAAAATGTAAATAAATTGAATACTTTACTATCAGTTTGGAAATTTTTCTGAATCTGAAAGCAAAGAAAATATTTCTAATTGTGTACCGAAAAATACAATTATAAATACACAGTTGTCAATTTGGAGACAATTTAATGCATATTGTGTTGCAAAAAAATACAAATTGGAAAAAGAAACTACTCAACGTTTCGCGTGAACAGCGTCACGGGTACGACTGGTAGTTAATATGTTCAACTAACCAGGACCGACCCCGACTGGCGGGGTTTTGAAACAAATTTCATACGACAAAATAACTTATACCAAAGATCCAATTGAATCTTTATTGAAATTACAAAACTGTTTTCAGACACTGTAAGCGTCTACTTATGTGAAAAGAAATATAATAGATTACAGTATCTGACAAAATAGTTTACCGCCAGAAACTTGTAAACCAGTTAAAACGGGGAAATTATACTAAAATTAAATTTATGTAAATAATTTTTTTATTTCGTTTATTAAAATAGATTACAATGCTGAATACAAAATTAATTAATTTTTAATTACCTGTCGTAAAATATAATATTATTGAAAGTTGATCACTAATTTACAATTTCAACGAAATCTATTAAGAGCAAAACTACTGTGATTGATACGTCATTAATTGGAATAAACAATTAAAATTTCCCAATATAATTCAATGGTCTGTATAACTAAGCACAAAACGCATTCGTTAGCATTTATCGACAATTGAATAACAAAATTGGTACAAAATAAAACCTACAAATTTATAATTATCCAGTATGTACCTATATGTCGGCGACCGATTGTCTAATTAGACAGATCATAATGTCACTAGCCAGATCATGAGATGGTGTTTACCTATAATTTTCAAAGATTCTGGTTGAAAGCATACTTAAACGTTGTAAGGCTATATGTCAATGTGAAGTAAATTGTATTTTGTATTAATTGTTGAAAAGTATAGTTAAATAAAGTTTTATCTTGTATATATTTTTCTTCTATCCACTATTTTACCAGATATGGTTCCAACGTTCTTGTAGGATCGAGTGTATTTATTCGTTACTATGAATCAAATTTTGTATATTACTCAACAACCCGACTAGAAACTTTTCCTTATTTGCAGAAAGTATCATCGGGTCTTTATCAGGTTTAGATAAGGTAATCCCTAATAGGGAAAACCTGATAAGGTCCTTATGGGGATGAGGTCAGGATAACCTTCTTTGAAAAAAAAATATTTGTCATCGGGTTAACCTGATGAGGAAATTGTCAGGTTCATGTCAGGATAACCTCACTTGTAAGAAAAATATTTTTCAACAGGTTATCCTGATCAGAGCCTCATCAGGATCATATAAGGATAACCTTACGTAAAAAATATAAATTTCCTATCGTGTTATCTTAATCAGAATATTATCAGGTCCATGTCAGGATAACCTTACTTGTAAGAAAAATATTTTTAACAGGTTATCATGATCAGCACCTTATCAGGATCATATCAGGATAACCTTGTGTAAAAAACATCAATTTCCGATCGGGTTATCCTACTCAGAACATTATCAGGTCCATGTCAGGATAAACTTACTTGTAAGAAAAATATTTTTTAACAGGTTATCATGATCAGAACCTTATGAGGATCATATCAGGATAACCTTACTTGTACTTACTATATTATATAATATAAGGAAGGTTTAGGTGATTTTTAGATAATAATTATAAGGAATATTTTGGAATAAATGATCACCAAGTTACATCAAAAAGTTTTCTTTTGTTTTTTTATTGGCTACGTACGTTTCGAGAATATAAATCTCTTCTTCAGGCCATAATCTTAAAATATTAGAAACAAACATAATATTAAAATAATAAATGGTAATACAATAAATCAAATACTTACAACTTCTTTTAAAAAAACAAATCAAAATGAAAAAATTATTATAGTTATTAAGATAAAAATACACAATTTTTACAGTCAAAAAATAAAAATTTTAAATTAAGACAAACAAAATTTTTTAAAATTTTTAAAAAAATAAAAAATTATATTATTGAAAAACTAATAAAATACTTTTTTTAAATAGTATTACGTCAAACATTGAAATGAATTAAAAATCAAAAATCAAAAAAATCAAAAAACAAAAATTGCAACAAATCAAACAACAAATTGAAATAGACAAAATAGGTCCACAGATGTACTTTATATCTATTATGTTTTATTCTCTATAAAACATAATAGATATAAAGTACATCTGTGGACCTATTTTGTCTATTTCAATTTGTTGTTTGATTTGTTGCAATTTTTGTTTTTTGATTTTTTGATTTTTGATTTTTAATTCATTTCAATGTTTGACGTAATACTATTTAAAAAAAGTATTTTATTAGTTTTTCAATAATATAATTTTTTATTTTTTTAAAAATTTTAAAAAATTTTGTTTGTCTTAATTTAAAATTTTTATTTTTTGACTGTAAAAATTGTGTATTTTTATCTTAATAACTATAATAATTTTTTCATTTTGATTTGTTTTTTTAAAAGAAGTTGTAAGTATTTGATTTATTGTATTACCATTTATTATTTTAATATTATGTTTGTTTCTAATATTTTAAGATTATGGCCTGAAGAAGAGATTTATATTCTCGAAACGTACGTAGCCAATAAAAAAACAAAAGAAAACTTTTTGATGTAACTTGGTGATCATTTATTCCAAAATATTCCTTATAATATATTATATAATACAATCTCATGTAAGCTTACATGATTTTTTTGTAACTGAATTTCTAACAAAATAACCTTAAAATGTAAGAAAATTGTTTCATTTTAAACGTTTAATAAAACTATATTCGTCAATAACTGAAAAAACTTATAATTTTTCGGTTTTGTTTAATAATACGAACTACTCTCATCTTTTTTATTATATACATTTAGGTACATATCGCTCCTCTAGAATGTAAGTGTTCTATGTCCATTTTCAATAAGGTCGATATAGAAAGAGAGAACTGTAGAATAAACATATGCATTTATACAGCTATCTCTCTCTATATCGACCTTATTGAAAATGGACATAGAACACTTACATTCTAGAGGAGTGATATATATTCCAACGTAAGTAAGATACTTGTAGTTATAAGTTGTAGTATTCTTTTGCTATACACAAATCTTGTGTTATTTCCTTGCTGTTAAAAACAGGTTAACATTTTATCTCTGTTAAATCGAAATTTGTGTTAATATTTTCATTTAACACAAACACGAAATGTTACATTTAACATTGAACTCATTTTACATTGAAGTATTAATTCTGTATGTATAATTTAACATTGAGCTCACCCGATGAGGCCAGCTTGATTTAGGATTCAATAAGGTTTTCCTAATTAGGATCTGATAAGGTTATTCTGATCAGGATCTGATGGTAGTCCTGATGAGGACCTGATAAGATAGTCATGGTAAGGACCCGATGACTGTTTTGCGTGACAAACTGATAAGGACCTCATACGGTAATCCTGATCTGGACCTCATCAGAATGTAAGGCACGCCTGATAAGGTCCTTGTCTGGATCTTATTAAAATTTCTAGTCGGGAATCTGGCAACAATTTGCCGGGAGGTATGGGGTTAGGATTTGCAAGTGACAAAGGGCTGATATATAGATATTTATTTTACGTTTTTAGGGGCAGATAAGTGCATTTTTAGGGATTATCAGGAGCAAAGTTGTTGCAAGTTAAAATTTCTAAAAATTACCTATTTTTTAAAAAAATATTTCAAAATTTTGCCCTGAGTTTCCCCAGAGGGGAAAATTCGTATTTCAAATCATCTCCACCCACTGTGACGGCAGTTTGAGAAAGAACACACAAAAATATCGAAATTGTCTTACGTCACGTGACTTACGAAAGAAAATTTACCCTGAAAATACTTGGGAGTATTTGTAGTATCCTTTGTCCAAATTTCATCAATTTTCATATTCAAGATTAAAAAAAAAAATTTCCAAAAGGTTAAAAGGGGGATAATTTCAGAATTACTAAACAAAATGTGTTAAAATTTTGTTCCTTTTGATGGCCCATTTGTAAAATTATTTTAAGCTAGCCCCAACAGATCTGGAGATGATTCAGTTTCCGAATTTAGTTATTTATTCTTTAAATCCTCAAATGTCAAGACCCGGTGAAAACTGAACATACTAAAATTGATCTGGTTATCATACTTTCCCTTCTTACAGCTATAACTTCGCTATACAGCCTGTAAGGACGGGAAAGTAAAAATTCATGAAATATTGCTCTATACCCGTACTATTGTCTGACAAATTTTTGTGTCATATTTTCTTAAATGAAATTGCACCTAACATAAAATTAGTATATATAATTTGAATGCTCACTATATGTCTGTCTAATACATATGTAAATAATATTCTCTTGGATAGCCTCTTAGGTATTCCTGACGAAATAAAACAATGCATGCCGTTGGAAAAACTTTATACATTATACACATATAATATTTCCATGTTTCTCATTTAAATAATTTTAACATTTTGAGTGGTTTGTGTTTACATACAATCCTATCCCCTAGTATACATATACCCACGTTGAGACGGGCGGTGACGATATAGCAGGATACAACAAAGTAGTGATACAACTTACACTATACATTGTGCAGCAGTATTACTCGTGTATTTGTTTATCCCACTCATAATACCCAGTATATTGTCACCGTCAGGTGGATTTGTCATAAAAAAGAAATAGTAAACAATTTTGTTTCAATACAGATGATTAACAAGTCACAAAACATATCGATCAAAACCAGTCGAATTTTTGAAATTAAAAGCATAAAGAACCTGTAAATTAAAAATCACAAAGTGATGGAAAAAATTACCGGGATTGGCCGGGAATCGAACCCAGGATCTCTTGATAACTATCCAGGTGTGCTATCCATTGCACCATCGATCCTTTGCTCGACAGGCGCCCCACACAGACAACATTCAATCACTTATTGAATCACTTGGTCATAAAAACCAAGGAAGTCGAGTGCTTAAAGTTCCAGTTTAGCTGAACGATAAGTGAACATATGAATACTACGTGTGTTGAAATGCAGACGAAAGTCTGTCATACGTAGTAGTGTTTCACAAGCACTTGATAATATTTGAAATTGAAAAATTGTAACTGTTCTCGCATTACAGAGAGTATATACACATAAGTGATTGAATGTTGTCTGTGTCGGACGCCTGACGAGCAAAGGATTGATGGTGTAATGGATAGCACACCTGGCTAGTTACCAGGAGACCCTGGGTTCGATTCCCGGCCGACCCGGATAATTTTTTCAATAACTTTGTGATTTTTAATTTACATATGTGGTTTTTGGTCATGTTAACCAAGGAACTTAAGGAGTGCTTAAAGTTTCAGTTTAGCTGAACGATAAGTGAACATATGAATACTACGTGTCTTGAAATGCAGACAAAAGTCTGTCATACGTAGTAGTGTTTCACAAGCACTTGATAATATTTGAAATTAAAAAATCATAAAGAACTTGTTGACCCTCAGAAACATATATTAACAACCAAAGATTTGGGGGACATGTCTACTCACACTGTCAACTTCCCATTGGGTGTCCTTAATGAGACTACTGTACATAAATAATTCTTGTTTCATTTCAGGGAACTCCTCCCCCAGGCCCCCGATTGAGGCTTTGCTCCTTGCACGATACTGGGGGTTTCGCCTTTCTCTACCTAAGGGTGGGGGCTTCACTCTTATCAAACAAATGATAACATCATTTGTTCTCAAAATATGCGAGACAAAATATATTTCAGAAAAGGATTTTTTTTTAAAATTTTTTTATAATAAAATACTGGCAGTTATGGTAAAAAATCCATATAATCTATGTTATGTTAATAAAGTTAATTCCCACAAAGTTTAAAGTTTGTTACCACAAAAACAAACCGCTAATCCGAATTTAATGAAAACTTTATCCGGTCTTCATTTTTTGATTACGCATCTAATGAAGTTAGTCCGGAGTTGATATCATCATTTGTTCTCGAGATATATGAGACGAAAAAAAATGCACGAACGAACAAACTAACGAACGCACACACAAACATCACGCTAAAAACGATGGATTCGGATTCTAGTGACCTTGAAACGTGGAGATATGTCAAAATTAGCGATTCGTAAAATCGGACCCATTACAATAACTTCCAATGGGAAGTTAAAAATACTGTATATCTGTCCTAAATACCGTAAATTCAATAAACTTCTACGAGAAGGCGGGCGCAGTTATGATAATGAACAGTTCTCAACCACAGATGACCCTGATTCAACCAAGTACCAGAGGCGGACAGTTTGGCCGCTTTAAATTTGCAAAGTCAAATTTTAGTTCTTTGGATGTCGCAGACCATCGATCGTAGATCACCTTCTACGAATATTTGGAACCACCTTAGATCCAAACGTAGTTGATTTTATGGAAAATCCGCGATTGCCAATCACCCTAATTCAAATGACTTCGATAAAGCTTGATTTTCAATTTGGTGATGTTATCAGTTTTACTAAAATTTTTGAAGTTATTTTTTGTTCATTTTTACTAAAAATAAGCTCTTTGTTGATTTCGATCTTTCTTTTTCTTTTTTTATAGAAAATTGTTCACTTTTGTTCTGTTTTTTGAAATGAGAATTTTTAATAAATTTCCATTAATATTCGAGCGTTGTAAGTTCTCTTATAATTTAGTGCTGTTAATAATGTTTGGTAATTTTATAGTTGGTCCCCTCTTCTTCAGCTTTTATTTAGACACTATGTTAAGGGGGCGGGAAAAACCGCTGCCGATATTAGATTAAAGGAAGGAGGTTAAATTGTATTTATTTTAAAAAAATATTTTTCAATTTTTTTTTTTATTAAGTTTGTTTTAAGGTTTATTTTTTCTCATAGAGTGGTTTTGGTTTTATTAAAGATTCCTATGGCACGTCTTTGAAGAGCATGGTCAGATTCTTATCAAACTTATATGGGATTATCTCGGAGGAACATTCTTTCAAACAAAAAAAGCAAAAAAATTATCTAAATCAGTGCACATTTATCGGAGTTATGCCAAAAAAAAAATATATACATCAGAATTAGGAACCAATTCCTTTTTTAATACATTATTTTCTTCAAACAAAGACCTGTTTGAAAATAAACAATAAATATTTGAAACAATTTATTGTCACAAGTTTTTTTTTGTTTTTTTTTTTTTCTTTTTTTTATAATTGTGTAGTAGTATTTTGCAAAAGTAAAATATTTGCTTTATTATTTACAGATACAGAACACCGTAAACTAACGCTCAAACGTATTAACATTATTTCTCGATGTATAGTTGTACAATTTTTATTTATTTATTTATTTTTTTTATAAAAAAATGTGTTTATTTCAATTAATTTCGTAATGTTCTCTTTTTGTTCTCTTTTTTGATTTGAATTGTTCTCTTTATACATTCAAAATTTCTGGCAACCCTACGGACCATACTAGAGAGAAAGCTATTATTGGATCAGCAGTATTGATGAAAGGAACTGCGTTATTTTGATGGCAAAAAGTTCCACATCCAAGTTACCTTAATTCGGTAAATTTTTCTAACTTAAATCACTTCATAAAGATTTGAGAAGAAATTTTTTTTCAAATATTTTACTAGTTTAAAATTTTTTTCATTTAGGGCACCTTCAAGCACTAATTGACTAAAATTTTGCTTCTTATGAGTCTCTCGTGTATCATGAACACTTTTTCTCGGGCTCTTAAGTTACTTAACAAGCAAAATTCAACTTAAGTACTGCTAGTAATGAACCGCTTATTTTAAAATAACAGACAAATTTAAACTTGCAAATAAAAATAAACAGTCCACACAACTTAAATATCATTTAAGTATTTTTTTTTTAATTTATATCACTTTGTTATCTTCTTAATAGCAAAAAATAACATATTTATGTACCAAGTCCCTTATATGATTGTTGCCCTCGAGACTGTACCAGCTCCAAAGCAACAAACTTCACGATTGAGACGAAAACTGAAATTAATTATTTAATCCCTTGGTGTATAATGCACTATTATTTAAAAATATTTGATTATTTTAACAGTGAATCTATTAATTTCTGAAAGTTTCAAAATTATTTTCTAGTCACCATAATTCTTTAATTTCACATCGAAGCGCTACTAATAGTCTTTCTGCAACTACAGCTGAACTCTTTTTTGTGCGGTGGATAGGGACCGCATAAAAAAATCGCACAAAAAGGATATATTCAAAAATATTCTAAATAGCTATAAAAAGTATAGTTCGATCCAGATTGTACAAAAAACTTTTTTGTGCGGTTGGTCAGGACCGCACAAAAAAAAGTTTCATCGAAAAACATCACTCAAAACGCTCAAAACTTAGAAATTTCCTTAGAAGTTGCTTCTATAAACAAGATAAAGCATTAATTTACACGTAGAAACATTTTATTTCAATTTTATAATATTTTATATATTTTATAAAAGCCGTTAAAACGTATTTTTATCAAAGAAAGTTATTATAATAACTGTTTAAGTTTCTTACTGTCTCGTGATTTTAATTCACATTATTCATTTTAATGGCCATTTTTTACAAACCGCATAAAAAAAATCGCACAAAAAAGGACCGTATAAAAAAGAGTTCAGCTGTATATATACTTCATCTACCACTAAATGTTTTCTCCAATTTAAATCCATTAAACGCCCCACAGTGATTTAAAGAATTACAGGCCAAAGCATACATATTATTATAGCAACAAAAGTATGTCTTTAACGAAACAATATTTTCAAATATTTCTTTTGATAAATTTACATTATATTACAAGAATAAATATCGCCATATCACCTTCGGGCCCCGGCCTTCGGTTATCCAACAGTATGAGTACGTTATTATTGTCTAATGTTAACGTCTTCCTCTTTCAAGACTTTCAAGATTCCGCGTTTTATTTCTGCTTATATGATTTTTTCGCTAGAGTACTTTTGTTCCCCGTTCACGTAGATACTATTTTGCTAAAAAAATATTAATAGCGATAAAAATAATGTAAATATATACAATGGAACAATTGTGTGTGTTGTGCTTTAAGCATTATAAATCAACAGCTTAATAAAATCTCACGAAATGAATACGCTTTATATTTGTTTTATTTATGTGTGACAAAGACGGGCGATATTGTCACGTAATATGGTTCTTACAGTTAGTTGTTGCAACGTTTATGCTTTGTGATATGATAAGTAAAAAAAAAAAAATCCGTTGTTCTCGCAAACATTGTGTTCATAATATTATATAAAAGAAAATATTTTAAGTTTGTAGTTCTCAGTTTCACAGTATAACGGTGGTTTTGGATATTTTTGTATTTTCTTAAAAATTATTATGTGTTGTTATCAGTTACTCTTTTAAGTGAAATAAATATACTTTTATAAGAACATCGAGCACATTTTTTCCGCTCCGAAGCGAAATGCTTAATCGACGAAACTCAAGGTGTAGGAGTCGGCAGAGCTGAGCGAAGGAGAAAAAGTTGTCCATGCGTCGAAGAAGTTAGAAGTGGTAAAATCCTATTCAGCCATGGTCGCTCAGAGTAAAGTCACTTGATTACAAAATTCGGAAAGCAGAAAATAGTCACTGAAGGATTATTTTGACTTCTATAATGATCTTTTAAAATGATTGAAAGCTGATTTCCAGGCCCGACGAGAGGGTGGGGTAGCCGGGGTTGTAGCCCAGGGTCCCGGGCTGGAAGAAGGGGCCCATAGCAGTCGGTAGGGCCTGGGAAAAATTAAAAACTTTTTTTTTGCTCGTCACTTATTTTTTCCGGGAAAGTTGTTAAAATATATGCTTTATTCCCGGGGCCCGCCATTTATTTCCACGGCCCTGCTGATTTCTATAATGATCTTTTAAAGGTTCGTAACAAACTTGTCAAAACGGAACAATTCTGAAGTCGCTTTATCATAGGCGATTTTCGTTGGAATTATTCGACGTAAAATTTGAAATTTACCACAGTAGAATTGCGACACGAGCCGAGCTAGCGAGGCGAGTGTCGTAATGCATCTGAGTGAGTAATAGCCATTGCAAGCGAGTAGAATACGATATTTTCTCTACGACTTTTTTCCTTTTTGATTTAAATAAAATTTAATATAAATTTTAAATCAAAAGAATATACAATTTTTAATCTATCTCTAATTTCATTAAACGTTTATATATGCACAAACAATGGAAACAAAATACAAGCTACTTTGTTTACTTAGGCGTTACTACACAACATATTTGAAATAAAAAACTGATACGTATATTATACACAAAACAAAAGCCAGCCCATTGAATAATGGTTAATACGGCGATTTCATTGGTCAAAAAGGTATTGAGTAATGAAAATTCCTCCACACCTTTGAATAATGCCAAACTTCCTCAACAATTAACGGATATGTAATGAGTGTGTTCTTCAACAGGAGTAGAAAAAATAATTTTTTACAGGCTAATATTATAAAGTAGTCTGGTCAGTAAGGAGAAAAATATTTTCTAGATTATCAAGATTTAAAAATTCTACCGGGATCAATTGTTGTAACAATCATCGTATACAAAATCAATATTTATTTTACGGAATTCTACTCGTGCATGTATCACTTTATTCCTGACCGAGTTTCCTCAGTATCTAAGGAAATTTGATGAGCTGTCTAACAATTTTGAAAAGCGTATGTTAGTTAATATATATATATATATATATATATATATATATATATATATATATATATATATATATATATATATATATATATATATATACAAATTTTTCGAAGAACATTGTCTCCAAAATGTCCTAAAGACATTCAGATATCAATGACAGTATCATATTTTTTCTACTCCTACATACTATTAAAAGTAATATTTTCCGCGTGGGTGACTATATGTAAAAATTAACAATTGCCCACACCGTGCGAAATAATTTCCCACGGCTTAACATAATAAAAAAGTAGGTTGTTTCCTTAATTTAATAACAATATACTATTTTGTATTTAAAATCTATATAAATTATTCTGAAATTATAGATATATACATATGTTGGTTATTGATTTTTGTTTCCATGGTTTCAAAATATGCATTGCAAAGAACCTCTTACAACTTACATAAAAGTTTTATTATTTATTTACGTAAATGTTAATATAGATTTTTTCGAAAAAAAATGTTCTCGTAGAAAAAGTATAGTGTAAAATAGGTGGGAAAAGCTTATTTCTCACTCATATGAATTGTTACACTCGCCTTGCAGGCTCGCGCAACAGACTCATATTCATGAGAAATAAGCCATTTTTCCCACTTATTGTGCAATGTACTATTTTGGCTGGTATACTCAGCATTAAGCAATACTTATTGTTAGTCTAACTCGAAAGACTCTTTTTCTCAGTCAACAGATTGATTCAGAGGTGCCTTTTCGTTACAAACTATGAAGAGTATGCTGCAGAAAAATGTGCTCGATTAAAAATGCGAAGGTTTACAAGTGGCAGCAGCTGAAAAATTTAAAATATTGCTAAATCGAGAACTGTTTCCATCATTTTTACTTGAAAAGAAAAAAAAACGTTGTGTGATAGGTGTGATGGTTCCAGATAATAATCCTATAAACGAATAAAACAAGTAAATATTAAAATACTTTTAGAGCAGCATCCTACAAAACATAGCGAATTTCCGGTTACAAACATTACTTTTTCTCGAAAACCCACTCGCACAGAATAACAGTTTAAAAACGTAACTTATCTGATTTTTCTACTCTTTGCTATTATAGTATAATAAAAATTTCGGAGAATATCTAAATTTTAACAAATTTTTGTAAAAATTCATCTTTTTGAAGTTCTGGACATCGGGATGTCTGGGCGAAGAACTCATTCAAGAGGTGTGGAATTTTCAACGTTTTCGCCAAATTTCGTAAGAGTAAGATACATATAAATTTTAGTAACATTTTTGCGGTTTAAGGAGCTCAAAACAAATTTCTAACGTAGTCCTAAGTCAAGTCACCATGCAAGTGGTAGTGATAGTTAAATTTCCCATTCGGAGGTTCGGTAAAACCACAGAAAAAATGAAGCACTAAATAAAAAACAAAAGCATAAAGAGCTCCATAAAAGAATATAAATAACAATAAAATAGTAAATCATGGATATTTATTTGATAAATTATTGATAAGCCAAAATAACAAGTGCCTTTTCCTTTTGTTTTATAATCCTTACAACGAAAAAAAAAAGAAAAAGAGATTTATATTTTACTTTCATATTTTAATGTCCATCCATACATATTACCATAGCGTATAAATCTTAGAAATGTACATTCCATTTTGTTAAGATGATAATATGTATACATTTTTTATTCAAAATTATTTCTTTATTTTTACAAGGATGGTCATACATCAAACAGACAGCGAATATGACCTCACACATAAAAGATAAAAGACCAAATCATGAAACGTGACATTATAATCTTTTTATTTTTATATTTTTAGTGTGCCGTACCAAAATTGGATATTGTATGACGTCACAGACAATTTTCTCTTAAACTATTTGACGTGAAAGTTTGAAATTTAGCACGGTGATACAGTGTAGTGACCCAAATATGGGTGTGAAGTTGAATTTCGATTCTAGGGGCTAGTTTTAGGGGATAACCTGAAAAGTGGGAAAAATTGTTTCTAATATATATAATTAGAGCTGAGAATTATAAATTATTTCAGGAATCAAATTTATTTATCCAGAAAAGTGGTATTTTGTGTACTCTCTTATGCTCTTACATCAAATCCATAATAACAACAAACAATATGGAACACTATTTGCGCAAGTGCAAGTTAGACTTGACAATTTGCTTATACTACACCAATATTCACATATACATTACACTGTTTAAATTCAGAACTCCTCTACTAGTTTTGGACCAGATTCACCGTGATCCTACTACCATATAATTATATTTGGATACGAAGGACCCCGCACAAACCTTATGGAAATTTGGTCCCGGTTAATTTCTTCGAAACTTTGGTAAATAATAGTTCTGTAGAACAAAAGTCTCTATAGGCGCAATGCTCAATAATGGACAGATTTTGAGATATATGTACTTAAATATATGTATACCACGTATACTGTCTCTGTAAAGTCGATCACCCATCAAATGGTGTCGGCAATCGATTTTACTTTTCTGCAAGTTGTTTGCCGACATCATTTGATAGGTGATCGGTGTTACAGGGTCAGTATACCTATATTTAACTACATATATTTCAAAATCTGTCCATTATTGAGCTTTGCGCCTATGGAGACTTTTGTTCTACAGATCAAGAACTATTATTTGCCAAAGTTTCAAAGAAATTAACGGGGACGAAATTTCCATAAGGTTTGTGCAGGGTCCTTTTAAATAAAATTCAGCACTCTCTTGTAATGTTTATTTTTCTGTATTTAACGCGTCTTAAGAATATATTTATATTCTTTTTTAACCCGTACCGTTTCCTATATACCCGTGAAAAGGATCGAAAAAATGATCGCTTTTACTTTATTAATACCACTTTATTTAAAGCTTTAAATGTCTGTGACGTGTTTCGGCCCATATGGCCATTGACGAACAGTTCGTCAATTGCCATACAAACATTTTTAAATTACTTAATATGTATGTATATATTTCATTTGTTATAAAAGTAAGTTCACTTTTTTTTAAATTTTTTAAAATCACTATTCGCCTATTTGTATTTAGAATAAAAAAAAATTTGACCCCACTTTGATAGTATTGTTGTGCATCGGAATGAGTCCCATTTACCAAATTTGAGCTCTTATCTTCCATAGGGGGGCCCTACACATATTAAAAGGTAGCAAATTATATATATATATATATATATATATATATATATATATATATATATATATATATATATATATATATAGATATATCAGAAATTTTTTTTCTACAGAATCGTGTTCTACGGGTCCGAAAACTGATAGCGCCTCTACTCTCGCCTCTCGCCGTTCTTATCGTATAGGCTGTATAAGTCTAATCTTTTCAATGAAAAATTAGACTGAAAAATTTAAAATTACTTTAATTATAAATTACAAATCAATTATTTCATGTAAATGATCCGTTCAAAAAAAAAAAAAAAAATATATATATATATATATATATATATATATATATATATATATATATATATATATATATTATATATATATATATATATATATATATATATATATATATATATATATATATATACATATCATAATATTATAATCATCAAATATTAATTTATTTTTACTATTTTATTTCTCTTTAATTATATGTAGGTATAAAATATTCATATCGGAATAATTTATTATTTTTAATTAATTAATTAAAATTTCTATCTAAATATATAAATTGAATGATAATTAGTAACAAATTTAATTATTTATATGTTTTAACAATATGAATACGAATACAGAGATGGAAATAGATTTAGCCAGCACAAAGCAAATATACAATGGGAATTTTTTTAAAGATCAGTATGGTTTCTAATATTTGCAAAAATATTCAAATAAATAATTAATTTTCATATAGTCAAAGTATCATTAGGTAACCATTAGTTCATAAATAGATTAAATATTATATAGCATCATCTATTATTATTTAAATAAAAGAAAATACAAAATTTAAATATGTTTTGCGATCGGAAAATTTCTGTATGTAATCAATTATGAATCAGAATGAATTTTATTAATGGGAAATTGCATATAAAATCGCAAAATATACGGATTAAATGAATATGTAGTATTTTGAAAATTATTTACTATTAGACAATAATTTCGCTAATTATGTGAATTTTGTAAGTACTTATTTGCTGTTTTTTTTTATTTTAGGCTTATACACATATGTTGAGAATTTCGTGAAAACAGAGATGCAATACAAATTCTCAATTATTATCACTGAGAGAAAAATAGCAACTTAAAATTAAAAACGATCATTATTATTTCAATAATGCACAACTAAAAAAAAAAAAATTATTGAAAAGATAGGGGACTTTGCAGGGAATCAATATTATTCAGCTTTAAAATAAAATTGTTCTACATTGAAACAATAAATTTCAACATTACTAGACTTTCGTTAATGTTTTTCATTGAATCAATATCGTTTTTATTAAAATTGTTTTTTCTCTGGGTATACCGGAAATATGCATATACTTACATTTGTACATACGGAGTATAATATACATTATATACAGCTGAAATAGATATAAAAAAATTTACAGAAAATATAAGGTAACTGCAGGTAATAAGGCCTAAACTCCGAAAGTGTCAATCAACCAACAAAAAAATTTAAATTGGGAATTAAAGTGTTGGATTAGAAAATATTTAACATTTTTGAAAACTTTGTTCTTACGCCTTATTTTACTATGGTAGGATATTAAGGCCTATTATAAAAGATCAACAAAAAATAACAGAAAACATTGAAAACTAAAATTCTAAACTGTATTTGGTAAAAATCTTCATCATTGTCATCAGAATCCAAGGAATATACCGTGCACTAGAAGCTTTTATTACGCTGAACCAATATTTGACCAGAATGAACATTTGTTTCATATGTTGATACCACGAATACGGCTTTGGTGATTTGGCTTTTCATCCTTAATTGTCAGGGATCATTTCCATTGAAACTTCGGACAATATTATGAGGGTGTAAAACAGTTTCAGGTAGGTATAAGGAGTATTATAAAACTTATGTAATTTCGATAGGCCTTATTTACCGCCAACACCCAAGTACATAAGAATAAATTTTAATTATTTTGGGAGATGTAAAATTTAGTGAATTGAATTAACGAAAAGAAGAACTGAAAAAGAAAATTAGGTGAACAGAAAAATAATTAACAGCATTAATACCTATTATAATTACATAAGATAATTTTCGTTGAAATTTTATTATTCGAGCGACAAAATGTCATCTTATGATATATGGCCCTTTACTGGAGACAACGCGCCGTCTGAGGTTTGCATGCGTCAAACATTGCTACGACTGTGCGAATATTTGAACGATTTATGAATTTTAAGCCTTATTACCCGCAGTTACCTTATAAATCAAAACGCTCAAAATCTCACGATTTGCATAGAAGTAACTTTTCTAAACAAGAAAAAAAAAGCATTAATTTACACATGAGAATATTATTTCATTTTTATATTGCGAAAATTGTGATAAATACATCTTTATAAAAACTTAATGATGCAGTAACCTATATTCTTATGCAATTTACTGATTAAATGTTTAAAAGTCATCAATGAATAATTCTATCAAAGTAAATCATTATAATTAATGTTCAGGTTTATTACTTTCTCTTGCTTTTGATTCATACTATGCACTTTAATGCCATTTTTTTTTAAAAACCGTATCAAAAAGTCGCGTAAAAAATCGCACAAACAACACTGAGTGAAAAAAGATTCAGCTGTAGTTTATTTTGATTTATTTTTTTTAATTATAAAACAATAGTATAGAGACTTTTGATCCCAAACATTTTTTTTCGCCAAGATTTGCTTTCGCCAGAGATCTGGTAAAGGCTCCAGGGAAACAATTTATACCAAGAATCAAACGAAACACTTTAGTCCCCTGGCGATTATTTTTTGTAATTCCGGATAACTTGAAATTTTAACAATTAATACAAATATTATTTTAATGCCGTTTTAAATTCTGTGAAATAATATTACATCAAGTATGCTGTGAACAAACCACTCAAATTGGACAGTCTAATATAACTGTTTTATCTACAAGTTTGAGATTTATTATATTAAATTTCGTCGGCTAATTGGTGACGTTTCATTAATTCTATAATCATACATTGGTCTATGAGAAACGTTAATCATACATCGTCGTTAATTTGACCAATGGACTTTTTACGGAGAATTTTAGAGTTTATTTGCAAAAGCATTTTTTTTTTTTTTTTTACATAACAATACTACAAAAGCAAACAAAATATTTTAAAAAAATTGCGTTTAGAAAAATTTTTTAATATAAATATTTATTAATTTTTTAAATCTTTTTATCAATGCATATTCTTATTATAAAAATTAAAATTAAAAAATAGATAAATACATCAATTGTATCATAAGACATTTCGTTCAAATAATTAAATTGTGAACTATTATGAGTCGGTGGACATGTGTGACTTCAAAGAATGTGAAATTTCTCGGTCACAAATACTTGTTCCCGTAAATATGTAGTTATTTCCTCATTAGGCACATTTGTAAATTTTCTAAAATTTGTTAGTAATTTTTCGAATAATACCTCAAAGAATAATAAAAATTAAAATATTTTCACAAAATAAATTGTTAGTCTTTTATAAAGTCAATTGAAACACATTCTTTGGTTTTCGATGAAATAAATTAAAACTTCAGTATTATATCGTCTCTATAAGTCAAGCAGCTGTAATTATCTTTCACATTATCATTATCATTGAATAAATTAATTATAACATCGATATCTTTAATAAGTTTTAGAAAAATTAAGAAAATTTTTATATGTAAAGTATAAAATCTTTAGAAAAAGAACATACGTTAATCATACGTAGTAGTCAAATTGACGCCCACTATTTTAATATAAACAAAGGTAGAGAAACTTGGTCGTCAATTTGAGGAATACGTATGATTCTACGGTTAATTATTCTGGCTGCTGATTGGCTTAAAAGCGGTAGCAAAAGAATTTTGAGTCCCTTATATATTTTAGTTCGGGAGTTGCAAAAAATAAATTTTTGGAAAGAAATAGTATTCTTAGGAAAGATGCATCGTACACTAGCCCCGCGTTCTTTACCGTGACATTTCGTTCTACTACTTTTGAATAATGATAGGCGATTAAAACCAAAAATGTTACATAATTTTTATTGTTTGATCGTCGCTTTTTTTTACATGGCACTATTCAGAAAAAGCGTTTTAAAACATGGTTCGGAACGAAATACTTAAATGCAGAGAGACAAGATTGGGAATGATATTATTCGAAAGGTATGCTGCACTAGTTGTTCAAAAGAACTCTTTTGTGAGAAGAATATCAAACTACATATTTTTCCATACTGTATATTATAATAGTTTTTTTTTTTAATTGTATGAATATATACCTACTCAATTTAGTGTAACGATACTCGAACAAAACAAACAGAGATGAATTCAAAAATAGTTTTCTTTGATAATATTTTTTATTAATTTTTTTTTAACAATCACGTAAACAAAATAACAAGTGTGGAGTAACATTTCAAAACGTATTTTGTCACAATTACCAAAATATTGGAAAATCACCAAAAACTATCCAACGTATTATTTACGCGTTTATCTTTTTCAAGTTATTAGCGAATTTCCAGAATGGAATTCAGCTACTACAGCCACTGTCATGACGCGACCTGAGCCCGGGACCATGGCAGAAATTTGTTTTGAGGTCCTTAAAAACCGAAAATAATATTCGCTAAAATTTATATATATATATATATATATATATATATATATATATATATATATATATATATATATATATATATATATATATATATATATATATATGTGTGTGTGTCCGCACGATAACTCTCGAACGGAATGTCCTAGGTTTACGAAATTTGGTGAAAATATTGGAAGTTCCAAACCGTTGCACGAGTTCGTTAACCAGACACATCGGATGCCAGGAACATGGTTTTTGTTCTTGCAAAAAATTAGTTTTTTGCCAAAATTTTCACTTAATCAACAATTTTTGCGAAATTTTTTTACACCATTTAAAAGGGGAGGAAAAATTACATAAAAAAGCTCTTTAAACTATTGTTCTATGTCAACTAGTTTCCGAGAAAAATTAACTTTTATAAACGGAAATTCGCTATGTTATGCAGGATGCTGCGACAGGGGTATTTTTATAGATTACATGTTTTAAAGTACAATGGAAATTGATTTTTAGTTAACATGTTTTTATATGAAAAGAAAAATGGTTTTATATGATGGATAAAACACTGCTTGAATCAAACATGAGTATAAAAACAACGTGGTTTAAATAAATTTATTATTTCCTGTCTTAATTTTAATGGAGAAAAAATTTTTTTACGGAAATTGTATTGTCTAGTCTGATAGAAATCAGTAAGAAGAATCAGAATATATGCCTAACTCAGTTTTGAATTTTTGTAATATAATGCTTTTTGATTAGTCACTCCACAAGTAAACTCTGCTTTTATAAAAAATGTTTTTCATTAATTGCAACATTTACAATTGTTGTTCTTACAATTCGAAGAAAATTCTTTTGTATGAAAATATTTTTTTATGAAATTTGTGGAATTCAACTGTAATTTTTATATTTTCATAAAACTGTATTTTAATGAAAACATACGATAAGCTTTATGCAACGTGCACTTACTATATTTTCTCGAAACAAATAAATCTCAGTTATTATATGCACGGTTTAATATGACACAATTTCTTCTCTTTTGCCGTTGGTGCAATAATATAAAATAAAAATGCAATAATGTTACCGAAAATTAAAAAAAAAAAAAAATGAGTACGAAAAATAAAAATTTAAATATGTAAGAGCTTTACAAATGTACGTAAATAAGCTTTTTTGTATGTAGATACCTGCTGTATACAGTACAAGTGCAATTTTGTTGCTGTATTTATCGGAAGGTAAAAAGCAAACGGAAGAAGGGGAAATTATGGAATGTAAAATACTATCTTCGATACTCAAGCTGATATTAAATATATGTAACTTCCGTGTTGGTTAGTTCCTGCTGGTACTGATCTTAAAGAAAATATTTTTGGAATGTAAACTTAATGACGTCACAGTTGTTATTTAACGTTAATGTTAAATGTCATCAAAATTAATGTGAATTAATCCCCTGTGTAGATTTTTCTACGTATTTTAAATACGTATAGGACCCTCGTACACATAACGCGTTTGTATAAATCAATTGAATGCTCGAAAGTAATCTCAACCTTCTTTGACAATTTATAGGACAAGAATCAGTATTTAATGGCTGTCACGTTTACGCATGCGCAATGTTGCAATGAAATTTATAAACGACCATCTAAGGACTGATTTCCACTACAATTACAAGTACACTAAATTCGAACGAAAATTGCGAATAAGTTATACACGTTGGAATATTTTCCAAAATTTTGATTTGGAAGAAAAAATAATTTTCACTTCACTTTCCTTGGTGGAATTGGTAATAAATAATGTAAAACTTTTTTTCATTGAATTTTCACTGAAAAGTCGACTTTCAAGTTTTACACCATTGTCAAAGAATTATACAATTGTACAAGATATTACATATTTCTAAACAAATCAGTAACCAAAAACGGTGTCCATTTGTCCAAAACATCATAAACTTCACATTGCGGAAGCTTTTGAAATTAATAGATTAAACAAAAAGTCTAACCGTTTAATTTGAATGATCAGAATGATCAGATATGTCCTGTTAAATCTATAATACAAAATTATTTTTTAATACTCCTGCGGAAAAAGTACTAACTTGGCGCACACATTTCTGTACACAAAATTGCTGTTTGCCCACTGTACTCTTCACACCTACTTTTTTGCTTGCGGAAAGTTTGCGTGCGTGACAATAAAACACGCAAAATTTAATCAAAACACACAAAGCCGCCTCTTGATTTTTCATTTAATGAATATTTCATAATTATTTCTATAGAAACCACCAACAAAGTAATTTAAACAATATTTAATTCAGAAAAAAAAGACGAACACTCAAAAATATTATTTTAAAAAGTAACAAAAATGTCAAAAATAGTAATAATAATAGAAAAAAGTATGTGAAATTCGTAATAAAAAATGTATGTGCAATTCGTGCGGGATTGTCGATTGCCCACTCAACCGACTGAGCGCACGAACGTTCCCGCACTTATTGCACATTATACTACACCTTTATACAATTTCCTTGTTTTAAAGCGGTTTGTAGTCTGACCTTTATCCTTTATAATTAATTACCCATTACGAGTTGCAATATTACAAAAGATTTGGGGATTTCGATTTTAACACTATGAGGCCCGAGTACTTTCACAGTAAACTTTCCCGGAAGCCGACAATATTTTTAAAGAAAGTTTATGTAAACAAATACATACAACGATTTAACATGTACAGATATGCGATACGTACATACATATATTTGACATTCAAACACATTCAAATCAATTAGAAAATTACAGAAAGTTTAGATAACAAACTGGTAAAAATAAATAAAAAAAAGAAAAAAAACAGCAAATAAATTTATTAGTTTTATATTGTTTATTTTAAAATTCTTTATAGAAACCAAGAGAGTAGTGTGTGTTGGTGTTTGTGTAAGTTGAGTATATACACAATGCATCGGTGTGATAACATCGCACACAAACTTAATGCCTGATCAATTAATCATTGGTCGCGATCGGCCTCTGCGCTTGTTTTGATTATTTTCGGATGCCGAAGTCGTGGCACTGAAGGTGTTAATATTCAGTTTATTTACTTCAGTTAGGAAGCTCCTTGCTGAGTTGTGCTAATCGCAATTTGATAAAACATCAGCTATTCGGGACCAATTTCTTCGTTTTTGATATGTCTAGTTAACAAGACCCACTGTCTGAAAATTATTATGACAAGGGCAATGTGAGAAAAAAATTCATGAGACGTTGAGAAAAAAAATTAAAAAATTAAAAATATAAAGGATCAGTCCATACTCAGAACTGTACTGTACTCTGTGCTTACTATTGCTAAAAAAATATGTACAAAAATGTATTTTTATACGTATTTATACTATTATATACGTATGAATGCAAAACTATAGCGGATATTATGATACTCAATGAAAATACGACATAACAAATGTTAAGCAAGGCTAGCAACAGCCATAGAAACAACCGTAACAGCAAAGAGAAGCGAAAGCAAAGAGAAAAGAACACGAAAAAAAAACATAACGAAAATAAAAACACTAATAAATGTAACATTTTATTATAGTTTATGGACCCATAACCTCTAAAAGTAAATCTACTTATACAAAATATATTATTTGTATAGGTTTACAGTCGGTGACAAAATCGTATCGATATTTTATTAGTTTATCAAAGCGGATTGAAAATATTCAGTCTGTTTTTGTATAGGTCACGTATGACAAACAACCCGAGTTGAAATTTAAATCTTACGTTGAATTCTAAAATCATACGCAAGATGTTGGCCCAGGTAATAAGTTATTATCACACCAAATTTCATGCGTCTACCAATCCGTCCAATAGTTTTTGCGTGATGCGTGAAAAAACAGACAGGCAAACAAAAATTTTTAAAAACGCTGTTTTGTTATCTGCATCGATAACTATTTACAGTACCAGTACAATTTTCAAAAAATATTCGATGTAGAGAAATGGTCTCGTTACAGTTTTATTATAGACTGTGTAGATTAATTAACTAATTGGACCACTTGGCTGACCATGTAATTTAAATAAATATCGACATCAGTTTTGAAGCATCAGGGAAATACATAAAACCAATATTTTAACACTGAATTGATTTCTTGTAGCCTGGAATAATTTCCGTCATAAGCTGGAATAACGTTCGGTCGTGTAATATGAAATGTAGTTTTCCGACCATTAGGTCGATCATGTATTTCAGATAAATATCGACACTTTTTTAAGCATTCTAGAGAAATGTTTAAAAGCAATTCTCTTTTAATTTTAAATAAAATTTTTCTAGCCTGGATCATTTCCGCCATTTGCTGAAATAATAATAGGTCATGTAATACGAAATGTCGTTTTTTGATCACTTACTAAAACAATCGAATTCGGAATAATATCGACCCTTTTTGAAACATCAGAGAATTTCTTAAAAGCAATTCTTTAACTTCGAATTGATTTCTTGTAACCTGTAATCCTTTTCATCATTAGTTGGAATAACATTAGGTTGTGTAATATGAAATGTCGTTTTCCAACCACTTGGTCTGCAATGTAATTCTCTAAATATTGAAGAAATGTTTAAAAGCAATTCATTAACTCTGGATAGATTTCTTGTAGCCTGGAATCATTTCGCCCATTAATTAGAATTATGTACATTAGGTCGTGTAATATGAAATGTCGTTTTTCGACCACTTGATTACAAATGTAATTATATCAACACTCAAGGTCGGATCATCGCTTAGACAAATGGCTAGGGCCCGATTTTTTGACGTGTTCCGTCAAACAGTGTATTTGGATTATTTGAATCAATATTTGGGGAGTTTTTCACATTGTTTACTTTGATTTTATTTATTCTCTTATACTTGTTGTGTGCTCAATATTTTGTAGGAATGGGAAGAAGTCCGGTAAAAGGAAAATGTCTAGGGGCTCAAAGTGGATTAATCCGTCCATGATTGAATTATGCTTGTCGCTTACATATTCTCACGTTCACCTCCGTAAAAAAAATCAATTGAAAATTTACGGTGGTACAATTTTTATCTCCTAGTGTATTTTTTTTTTACTTGATACATATTTTAGTATACCAAACTTATGTATATTCATTTGTACGTATGTGTACACGACGTACATACGTATGTACATAGAATTATCGCTGTCTCGTTTTACTTTTCATTTTTTCCTACCATAATATATCCCGAGGAACGAACACATAATACACATTTCCAAAATTTATTATCTATTTTGCAAGAACATTTTCTATGTTTAAAGTTCCTACTTTTTTATTTTTATACATAATAACTGTCTCATATTAAAATACTTAAATTTAAACTATCTTTTTTTTTCGTTTTATACTATAGTATGTTTAAAAATTGTGATGATAATTCAACAGTATTTTTATTATTTTTATGTTACTCCACACGCCTTATAAAGAATTAAAAATGTACCGTAAAACCATCTAGACTCGGATATTTTTTTTAAATTTTTTGGTATAATTTTGTGTTTATACATGTTTCCTTCATAGATATCACCAATAAAAATATTACCATTAGAAAGAACATATATTATTTGTTATATCCCTGACCCATTTGTTTCATTATAAGTAAAAATAAAAAAATAAAAAATAATTAGTAAGTGTCCGGGTCTACACCCCAAATCCGTCTTGACCCAGACACTTACTTAAATAATGCAATAACATGGAAACTAACCTCTCCCGTCGGCGTTAGGACAGTGTTTTATATCGTCTGATGTCTTTGAACCTGTCAAAGGCTTCAAAACATTTTGTGTGAAGGGAGAGGGGTCAATACATAGCATGCCTCTCTATGAAGTAAATATGCGATATAACACCAGAAAGAGGCATAAATCGCGTAATTCTGGCGGGAATATAACGTGGGGATAGTGGAAGGTACAGCCAGTGTGAATCGCGGCCATAGTGTAATAAACTGATGTGTCCGGGTCGCGTAAATACAAAGGCGACTGCAGCACAGACATCCATAGTCTAAAGCTAGGGTTGTGGGAACAGAAAGCAAATAAGAAATATTTTTTTCTATATTTGGTAAGTTACCACACGCATTTTTAAGTATATATTGCCGTTTTTCAGCAGTATTTTTCTTTGCAAAATCATTGATTCAGAATATAGGTAAACCATCTATCTTAATATTTAATAAATCGTTTGGTAATTACGTATCGCAGAGTTTTGTTAAGTGTGATCACAGTCAAGATTCAAAATAAAGTATTTTAGCATACTTTATTTTTATGCAAACGTATAAAGTATGTTTGTGAAAAATAAAATAGAATACTTTATTATAAAGTATCGTTGGCAACCCTAAGTAAATACCAATTTATGTGTGCTCTGTGAATATACCTGTCTAAATGTTGTACCAATATTTGTACATTTCAATATACATTTTTAAAATTTCATTTCATACAGCTAGTGAATATAATATCCCAGAATGGCCTAGACGATAATATTCTATTTCTGTATAAGTATCCATTTCAATGATACGTTCGATAAGTAGCAAAGAAGCAATTTTGTTACTAGTGACATCTATACATACGTAAATTAGAAAATAATAAATAGAATAAATTCTATTACTACTTTGTATATTCATTGTCTCAGAAACTCTAGTGCTTTTTAAATTAAATTACTCCTGTTGCAGCATCCTGCATAACATAGCAAATTTCTCAGGACCTATGCGATAATAATCCTCATAGAGTATATATCGCGCGTACTCTTTCTCAACCTCGTATCTGAAAAGTCCTAAATTTTGGAGACACAAATAAAACGTATTTAAATCTGTGTTTTCATCATTATGAACTTAAGATTTATGCTAATTATACCCTTTGATGTTGGCTACCTACATATATAAACATATATAGATAAGTATATATAAAAATACAATATTTAATGTTTTTTTTTTGTGTCCTAAAACATGCAGTTTTTGATATACGAGGTTGAGAAAGAGTACGCGCGATATGTATTTCAATTCAAAAAGTTTAAAACATTTTCAAAATACAGACGACAGTCTTAATAATGGCTAATAATAATGAGGTTTTACGTCCACTTTGTCTAATTGAGATACCACCCACATCACTTCAAAATTAGAACTATGCTCGACAAAACCTACCATACATACCTAATTCGATTTACTTTTTACAAAGCTTTTTTTAAAAATTAATGAATTTTGTGAAAAATTATTAAAATTCTCCGCTCTGAGTTCATTAAAAGTCTTGGGACTTCCAGAATTTCATAAAAACTGGAAATATATAAAATGAATCTTCGGCTACCGGAGATCTCAATTTTCATCACAATTCCAAGTTCAAGTCTCACCATAACATCGGCTGTAACAACTGAATTTCATAATATATCTATAAATTCGCTAAGATAATACTTATTTTTATTTATCTTTTATGGAAATAGTTTAATAAAAGTTATCCTTTTTTTCGTCCCTATTCAATTCTGTAACGTTACTAATAATGGACGATTCTGTAAAGTGAATACATTTTATTATTGAAGATCTTATCATAGCCGATATCAAATACAATGCTATTTAAATTAATAAGAGCATGCTATTGTTTTGTTTTTATTTGTATTTTATGTAAATCGTTTAATAAATTTTTGTTTCAATTATATTATGTAATGTTGTAAATAGTGGGGGGCGGGGTGTCTGTAAAAGAAGATATATGTACCTATGTATATTTTTGTTGTTACTAATTAAATAATGTTTAAATTAATGTTCTGTAATTTATATAACTAACTAAGAATTTATTCTTTTAAATTGCTATTTTTAGCGAATTTCCAGAATGGAATTCAGCTATTACAGGCACTGTCATGACGCGACTTGAACCCGGGACCATGGCAGAAATTTGTTTTGAGGTCCCTAGGAACCGAAAATAATATTCACTCAAATTTATATATATATATATATATATATATATATATATATATATATATATATATATATATATATGACAATAAATAATAAATAAACAATAAATATTTGATACAAATCTACAAATACCAATACATTATAATTATGTAGTGTTTAAAATTTATTAAAAACAAACAAACATTCAGTTGCTAGGTAAAATTTTTGTACAGATTTTAATATGTATCATGCATATCACTGTCTAATATATAATAATTATAAGAATTAATAAAAGTGTAGTAGGCTTTGTTATTTTTATTATAAAAGCGTGTAAAGAGCCATTTTTTGTACAGCTGGATATGTGGCTGTATGTAAAACGTCGCTTACTTAAATAGTGTTTTGTACAATAAACAAGCAATTTCATGGTAGTCGTAGATAAAAAGGTTTTTGTTGCAAAAATATCCCATCCGTCACGCTAGAATCGCCCGAAACACGCAAAAATTTATTCTTCATAATACAAGTATACTATAATACTTACATTCAATAAATTATAAAAATCAACAGTATTGAGGGTCCTATGGTACAAATGTTATAGAAGAGTTTAATATTTAGCAAAAACAACACATATATTACGATGTTAGGATTAGGATTAGGATACAAAAAGTTAAAAAAATGAATTTAAAGAAAAAATTGTATTAAACTACAAGACTTAAGAGCTTTCTTTCTGGCTACCAAGCTTCCAAATTCGAATTATTCTAAGTAGTGTAACAAAATAATTTGATAATATTTGATTAATATTTATTGTTTTGATTACATTAACAAGTGTTTGTAAAGACAATATTTTAACTACAATTATTTTGTTTTTGTAATTAAACAATAATAATAGTTGAATTATTAGTTATTGTACAAATGTTTGTTTACATTAAAAATATTATTTCTTTTTTTAAATTACAATAAATTTCCACTAAAAAAACTTAGTAGTTTTTCGGTTGTAATAACTGATAACAAAAAATTCTTTTTAATGTGGGGTTGTTGTTCTCTTTGCTAATCAATTTCGTTACGAGCAAAATTTTAAATCACTCCCTCCGTAGGTATAATGTGATGCGAGAAGCAGCTGTTGTTGCTAATAAGATATAAGTACTTCTTAACCACAGAAATTAAACAATTTCCTTCTTTTTAATTGGTAGCATTAGAAATTCAAAAGGAGGTCAACCGGAGCGTATCGGTAAAAACGTGAAAAAGTTGGCATTACTGGCAAAAGTTACTATTTTACTAAAATAATCGTGGAAAGACTGGTGTGAACTGTGAATTTTAAAAGATTTCATCTAAATATGTTATTTTTGCTATTTGTTTGTTTTAAATAAATTAATATTTCTATTTTCTACATAGTTAACATAAAATAGAACCATAGTAACATAACTGCACTACCTATATTTTTGTATTCAACTATTCCAATAATATGTTCCCATCAGAGATACCGGGGCGCAAAATTCCAAAATTTGGAAAAAAGTCAGTTTTCGGAAATTTGTAAAAATTAAAGGATACAAGTTTCACAATTAAAGTAGTGTGTATTTGTTTCATAATGGGTAGTTGTACCCGTATAGCTATTCTCATAAAAAAATACTAAGCGAGGTTTAAAACATTCCTTCTATAAGAAAAAAAAATGTTTTCTTGTGGAAGGAACGAAACTAGGTTAAATATGGACATCACTTAAAATAAAGAGACAATTATTACCTTTAAAATGGTTTTTGTTTCAACCTTTTAGGATGAACGGTTTATGAAATATGTGCATTGGCATAAATGACTGCGAATGGCATGAATGACTACCACACTTAAACGGTTCAAGATAATTTGTTTTAAGAAGTGTTCTCAATACTTCAAATATAATAGAAACAACTGGCAGAATATTAATTTTTTCTAAAATGGTCCGGCAACGAACTATTTTTTAGACCATTTGATATAGACAGACCTAGTATGATTTTGGTGCCCCCTGAAACTAACGCCCGGGGCAGGGGCCCCGGTTTGCCCCCCCCTTTAGATCCGGGCCCGAATAAAATAGAATAATTTATATTATGTATTATTTGATATTTCGTTACTGTGGTTTTGAATTTAGTTAAATTTATTAATAAAAACTTTTACTTAATTTTTGTCATATTCACCTACCATGAAATGACAAATTGAAAATTTCTTACAATTTTCTTTATTGTAAAAATCTCTCCATTTTGCACAGTATATAAGTGGAAAAACTACAGTATTTTTATGGAGCTTAATACACATGAGGTATAAGCTTTCCCTAATAAGAACTGAAATTCACACATTAAAAAATGGAATTTTCTTCGAATTTTTTGCTTAATATACAAAATGTCCCTATTAAAATTACCAGCATGGGGATTGCGTAAATAGCGTGAATTACGAAAAAAGAGCCACAATAATATGCAAATGAAAAATGAAAATGAAAAATGATTTTTTTAGATATATGTATCTCTCAAACTAAATGAAATTTGGGAAATTTGGAGACAATATTCGACGTGTCTATTGCTTCTGCATTATTCACCTGTAATTTAACTGATACGGTACCTCTCACCGTTTACGAGATCTTCATGCTGACGATTTTATTAGAGACACCATGTATAGGTATTTACTAAATTTAAAATATTTTCATTTTCTCCCTTGCTTTTACGCATGTGACCAACCAAGTTATTCTTATCAGATTTTAACTGTCGTCTTTGACGGTATTTGTATAATAAAATTTCCTTAGTCAGTGTTACTGTTCCTTTATAACAACATTGCCTCATAATATATTATTGAGGTTATGGACCCATGTCATTTAGAACAATTAAATTGTCTTTTGTTATATTTTATCTAACCAATAATAATAATTATTATCATTATGAGGTTATGTTGGTTGTTTTCTTATTGTCGTTATATTATATAGGTATTGTTGTTGTTTTGTTCGTGTTAAAGTGTTTTTGTTTCAAAACAAAAGAATAAACTGTTTAGCTATAACTAGACGACAAATGGAGGGTGGTAATTGTACTTTTCTTAGTGTGGAATAATGATACTCTTTTGAATTACATAGATAAAATTAAACATAATAAAAAGAAATAGATGATTTTGAAAGGTTTAAACTATGAAAGAAAAATTTCAAGTTTCGTTTTCTTAAACACTGGCGAATCTTCCTACATGACAGCACTTCAGTTATCATAAATTCTCAGTTTTCTCAATTCACGGAGTGTGGAAGCTAGTTAACCGCATTATTTCTTGAAATAGTAGTGTTATTTGTACAAATTCTTTCGTATGACATCCGAGTTGACTTTCTTATCCGATTTTTCAATTTCAAATCCCCGTGTTGAATCCATTTTCGAATAACAATAAAATATTCCAGAATTTCTTCACTCGAAATATAAATGAGGTCAAACGATTCCTGTAGGCGTACGACGTTTCAATACGAGATCAGTAGTAGATGACGAATTTTATAAAGGGACGGACAAACTGACAGACATCGGAATCTCATCACAAATTTTCCTTAAACTCATAAACTTTTGTAAAGGTTCCTTAATAAAAGTTCGGTCATATCTGCCATCATATTATATAGATGGTCTTCTCGCACTAGCCCCCTATCTTTGACAGTCAGTGTTGGATATTATGTAATTTAATAAACAGTGTCATAATCACATTATTAACAAATTAAAGGCTAATTTTAATGTTAAATATAGTTAAAAATACCCCAAGAACTTTGAAAAACACTAATTACTGAACTACGAAATCCTGGCTAAATGCGTGTCTTACACATATTTACCGAATTTTAGCGAATTTCCAGAATGGAAACTCGCTATTACAGCCTTACTCACGATGCAACTTCAGCCCGAGACCATGGCAGAAATTTGTTTTGATTTGTTTTGAGGTCACTAGAACCGAAAAATAACATTCACGATAACTCTCTAGCAAAACCTTCCAGGTTTACGAAATTCGGTGAAAACTTTGGAAATCCAAAAATCAGAATGATTTTTCCAGCCAGACACGTCGGATCCCAGGAACATGGTTTTTTGAGTATTTTTCGTGAAAATCAGTTTTTGGCTAAAATTTGCTATAATTTAAAGGTTTTTGCCACATTTTTTTACACCATTGTAAAGACGGGAAAAAATCATATAAAAAGGGTTTTTGAACTATTATTCTAGTTTTTGAGAAAATAAGAAAAAAAGTCAGTTTATTATTCTATAATTTTAGTATGTTTACAATTACATATATGTTATATGATGACTATAATATGTATAATATGTATTCAGTGTGTATTCGACAAAAACACATATCTGAAGATATTTGTAAAAATGGAGCCAAGTACTTTTTGTAATAATACTTCAATATTTAAAAAAAAGTAGTTGAAATCGATTGTTATGCCAAGTACTGATATAATTACGCTAACTATGCTTAGTAACTGTATTAAGTATTTTAAAAAAAAGAAAATAATATTTAAAAAGATGATTAAAACAAATTTTCAGAATAACCCTTTTTTTACTTGGCCTAAATTTTTTTCTTTTGATTAATATTAAACTAAGGACTTTTAGCGAATTTCCACAATGAAAACTCGCTATTACGGCCTTACTCATGATGCAACTTCAGCCAGAGACTATGGCAGAAAATTGTTTTCAGGTCCCTAGAACCCAAATACTCCTGTCGTAACATCCTGCATAACATAGCGAATTTCCGTTTACAATAATTAGTTTTTCTCTGAAAGCAGGTTACGTAGAATAATGGTTTAAAAATCATTTTTATGTAATTTTTCTCCTCTTTCCAATGGTGTAAAAAAATATCACAGACTTTTGAATTTGGGAAAACCATGGTAAAAACTAATTTTTTCACGAAAAATTCTCAAAAAACCATGTTTCAGGCAGCAGACGTGTCTGGCTGAGGAACTCATTCAATATTTTTAATAAATTTCAGCGATACTTTATGGTATTCCATATTTGATATAAGTAAATAAAAACTTGTTACTTTGAAAAATACTTATTGAATATAAAAACTCTTATAACATATTTCAGTCAATATGACCATTCTCAAACACGTCTTCGTATTGACCGAAACATGTCATAAAAGTTTGTGTATTCAAAAAAAGTGGTATTTTGCAAAGCAAAATGTTTTAGCGAATTTCCAAAATGGGATTCAGCTATTACAGCCACTGCCATAACACGACCTGAGTTCGAGACTATGGCAGAAATTTGTTTTGGGGTCCCTTGAAACCGAAAATAACAATCGCTAAAATTTATATATATATATATATATATATATATATATATATATATATA
Organism: Brachynemurus nebulosus; assembly: GCA_035578155.1. Taxonomy (NCBI): domain Eukaryota; kingdom Metazoa; phylum Arthropoda; class Insecta; order Neuroptera; family Myrmeleontidae; genus Brachynemurus; species Brachynemurus nebulosus. The sequence continues at coordinate 11,915,026 of JAPWDM010000014.1, read as the reverse complement.
TATGTATATATATATATATATATATATATATATATATATATATATATATATATATATATATATATATAAGGTCCTATATTTACGAAATTTGGTTGAAAATATTGGAAGTCCCATACCGTTGGACGAGTTCGTTAATCAGGCACGTCCGATGTCCAGAATATGGTTTTTTTTGGCAATTTTCGTGAAAAAAATTAGTTTTTTTCCAAAATTTCCCTTTATTTACAAATTTTTGCGACATTTTTTTACACTATTGAAACGAGGAAAAAAAATCACGCAAAAAAGGTCTTTAAACTATTTTTCTGTGTCAACTAGTTTCCGAGAAAAACTAATTTTTTTAAACGGAAATTCGCTATGTTATGCAGAATGCTGCGACAGGGGTATTTTACATTATACAGAACTTTTAATAACAGCTCTTGTACTAGGATTCTGTTTCACGGAAGTTGATATACTATGTCACTGACTTTATTTAAAAAAAAAAAAAAAAAGAATAGATTAAAGTTAAGAGATATTTTAGTGACATTTTGTTAATATATTTGTTTTCTCAAAAACAAAAAAATAAATATTAAAAGGAAAGTAAACTTCTTATGGCGGTCCTTCCGTTACCTCTTTACATATTTAAGGTTTTTCATATGTTATTTGTTAACTCAATTTTCTCAAACATATGTAGCTGAAGCTGAAAACGAAAAAGGAAAATGAAAAACAGTAAACAGTAGGAAACGTAAATATGTACCTACCAACGAAAAAAGTGGATAAGTTAGTCAGGAAAGAAGAAAACAATTCATAAAACGAAATCCTTGTTCACCATCTTACAAACCAATCCAACCAAGCCAACAGTCACCAGTCCTGTCTTCCTGTCGTTGTCATACTTTTTTTAATATATCAAAAGTATAGATACATATACATATATACATAAATATACCTTTTTACCAAACAACTTATATAACTATACACATTCGAGTATTAAAGTAATAGTGAGAAGCATTTTTAGCATGATAAATACCCCTATCGCAGCATCTTGCATAACAGCGAATTACAGATTATAAAAATTACTTTTTCTCGAAAACTCGTTTAACTGAAGAACTCATCCAAGATATTCGGAGTTCCAACATTTTCACCAAATTTCATAAAAATAGAGTGTTACATTCGGGAGTTATCGCACGAACGCATATATACATATATACATACCTACATACATATGTATGAATATATAAGTATTGTTTCGGTTTCTAGAAACCACAAAAAAATTTCTGCGATAGTCCCGAGCTCAAGTCATGTCATTACAGTGGCTGTAATAGCGGAATTTTCAATTCGAAAATTCGCTAAAGATGTTTCAACGTTAAGAAGTTCAAAGATATTTTTACGAATCAATACTGATTTTTGGAATCAATCAGAAAGAATCTTTTGGATAGCAGTTATTTTCGAACTCATACCAAATATATCATAGGTTGCCCTTAAACCACGAAAACAAAAAATTATTAAAAAAAATAATTATTAGAATCCTTCACGATAAATCCTTTAAATGATATCACGCATGGTATATTAATTGAAACTTTTTATTTTTCGATCAAACTGGCTCCGATTTTAATCCTAAAAATTGCGCGTTATTAAAACCTAACATTATACCAAATTTCAAATTCATACATTACACAGCTTTCGAGAAAAACGTTTGTGACAGACGGATGGACGGACGAAGACGAGAATGATCTTACAAGGGCTTCTTTTTTCCTTTTACGCTACGGAACCCTGAAAACACTATTAGGTTAAAATATCAATTAATTCATAACATAACCTACCCATGTTTTTTAGGTGAAATATGAAAGATACTGTAAAATTGCTAAATATAATATATATATATATATATATATATATATATATATATACATATATATATATATATATATATATATATATATATATATATATATATATATATATATATATATATATATATATATAAGAACCAATCTGCCTAAAAAGCGAACTATGTAAAAATGTTAAAACAAAAAAGCAGGAAATTGAATAAAAAATAAAAATAATCGGCGGCATCAGATATTTCTGTTCAGCTTGTTACAACATGTAGTTATTTAATATAAGTACAAAATAGAAATTTAATTTTATTTAACAAGAAAATTTAATTTTACAATCGAATCTATTATCTACCCCAAAGTTTTCTAAGCACAGTAAATTTATTACTCTTACCCCAATTTTGAACTAGAATTTAACTCTTTTCTGTTAGTTAATATGCTATTTACCTTCTACTTAATATTTTGCATTGATACTCGAAGGACAACAAACGCACGTATCTTGAACGATTTCAAATATTTACGTTTATATCTATATCGACCGTTCTTCTTCTCGACCGTACCCCCGTCCCCCCTCAATACTTATTACATTCCCTTATACATATTTACATACAGACCGTATACATAAGTGTATACCCATTATATACGGTTTTTGGGATATAAGCATTACGAAAACAATAAAACACAATGTGCTAGCTGGCGCATTGTTTGGAATGTTGCGTGAGTAACAACGTACACACACACGAATGTATCGTGCAAAGCAAAATCATAAACAACAAACGAAAAAGGATTGGAAAAATCTAAAAAGGATACAACAAAAAGGACAAGTAGCTTAATATATCGTACACGGGGACGTAGATATTGAGCCGAGCCACAGGAGTGAGTGTGGTAATGTGATGCGGAATTATGTAGGTAAGTAAAAATGTAATTCATAGAAATTTTTGAATGACTCAAAAGAATAATATGCGTGGGAGTTGGGCTGACTATTCGGAGCAAAAATACAAAAGTAATGCAGCAATCCAAGAGTGGTAGCTACGTCAGTCCATTGCGTTCGTGCGTCTACCTAAAAAACCTTTTGTTTTTAAATATTTTAATATTTACATTATTCATTTTGTATTTTATATTTTTCTTTTGGCTTTTTTTGTGCACGTTTTTTTTTTGGAAAAGCAGGCAGCAAATGAAATATTAGAGTATTATGACGTGTATTTTCATAATTTCTTTTAAGTATAATTCCATATTAAAATTATAAGAGGTTGTTTTTGATAAAAGAAATTTACATTTGTTAGCTTTTTCTTTTTTTTTATGTGTAGTAAACAACTTGAAGGCAAAAGGCAGAGAATGAGGAAATAAAAGAATACGTCTTTTAGCGGTTGTAATTATGAAATTTTGAATAATGTGGTAGTAATTTTTATTTTTATTTTTGTACCACCATCTTTTGTCACTGATGGAAGTTGTGTTATATTATAGCAATAATTTCAAAGGTAGATTCAGATGGTTTTATTTTCTCAAGAACGTCTAATACAGGAGTTCCCAAAATTTTGAATCGGTGGATCAAATTGCAGATATCAAAATAACAGAGGACAATCATTCTTTACTAACAAATTCCAAAATCAGTTTTAATCTTGCAATTTGGTCTTAGTCTTTTGGTAAGGTGAAAACTACACGATCAATACTCTGCATACTCTAACAAGATGAATGACAAAATTAGAAGTATGGTTGAAAAAGTTAGAAGGCTCTTGCTAAAAGATATGCAATCTCGGATATTTACCAAATATTATTTCGATTTTTTTTTAAAAATCTCTAATATGGTTTGTTAACATGTTGACGGTCATGAGAAACTATGATGATACACTATTTTGACAACTAACAATTCCACAACAACAATTATCGTTATATGGTATACAAACAAACGTAGCTTGCTCACTGTTTAGGCACAATAGGTACCACAGGTATTTAGTGTGATGCCCAATACGTAATGTAAAGCGTAGAGTACACCACACTACTGTGATACCTATTGTGTCTAGATGAAGTGTGAGCTACGTTTGTTTATGTGCCATATTTTAACGATAGTTAGTGTGCACATTATACGAAATTGTTGACGTGGTACAGCGTTGTTTAGCAGTTAGTCAAGCTTTACTTGACGCGTTACGGCGTTTGTGGCCGTTTACGTGTTAAAAGGGGTTTCACTTTATATAAAAAATCTGTCTGTCTTAAAAAAGTAAATAATTGAGGCAGTAATAAAACCCACAATATCTAATAGAATATTTTGTTCTATTTTATATTTTTAGAACTTTTGCAAGTTCGATTTTCATCTTTTAACATTTATAGAAATTCTTAGCATTAGTATTGATTCTAGTAGATAAAATAAAATCTTGAATTTCGTCTTTATATTCTAGCAACTGAAAAATATTGGTAAACCTAAAAAATATTTTAATGAAAGATATAGTTTAATAAATAGTGACTGCAAATAAAATTTAAAAAAAAATCTAAGCTCATTGGCCACATGAGGTGTTAGCGTCATTTAAAACTTTTCCTATCTAATCAGTCAGAAACATTCACTGAATTTTCCACTACGAAAAAATAAAAAGCAATTTATTTTTCTAAATCAAATAGATTTTCCAAACGTTCCGTCTTTTTTTAACATTTTAATTAAAATTTTATTTTATACACTAAATGCGAACCGGTCTCGAAATATAAATAGGTATAGTCCATTTCACTTAAATTTAACCATGATTCATCACTTTTAAATTTAAAGAATTTCCGTTTTCTTAGCTTTATCTCGTTCATTGTTGCACTTACGTAAATTTTAAATTTACAGTTTCTTTTTAGTAAAAAATAGAAGATTGATTTGTTTCGAATAAAAGAATTATTTAATTCTTTAAAGATAACTCATGATCAATTGTATTTGAAATGGGGTATATATAGCATTCTCAAGCAAAAGCGATATTTTTAAAAAGCGTAATAATTAATACAGTGATCCTTCTCAATAGTTCCGCAAAATGAAACGAGGAGAATAGGTTTTCCAGGAATTGTTGTTCCCCCACCGAACTCCAATTGCTCGCTAGCAAGGTACATAAATTTTTTTACGTCTAGATTCAGAAATTGTAGTTCAATAATTTATGATTGTGTCAAAATTGAAAATTTTTCCAGGAGCGTCAAAACAAGTACGGGGGTCAAAAAATTATAACCTAACTTAAAAATTTAAACTAATATTTATGTAACCATGTAACGAAACTCTAGTGGTTTACGTTTAACATATGTATAGATATGCTGATATGCATAATTGTACTATATGAGTAAATGTACCTGTGTACGGTATTGGACTTACAGTTAGGTATGTATAATCACTTAATGATATATCATTTTCATTATAATTATCTATTTATGTACGCAGTTAACACGTTTATTTTGTTTCTTTTTTATTTATTTTTAAAAATCTAATTGTAATTATTAATTAAAAATTATTGACTATTGTGTAACATTTTTCTTTTACTGATCAAATATGTATCTCCACATAAAATTTTGCAAGACTACGCTCGCATCTCTAAATGTACTTTTATAATTTAATTTTTTTACCTGCATGCATAACATAAATATATGTCACATAATAATTTATGTCTATCTGTTTACATAATGAGGACACTAATTGATACATATCAGTGAAGCAGTGGAACAGTATAAACAATGCTGATTAGTTAATCGAATAATGATGTTACAAACTTAAGTTGTCTTACTATGTTTATTTAATTTAGGTAATTTTTCTTTCATTTAATATAATCAAAATATTTTTAACTCTTATGAAATAAATATTATAATATGTGGTAAAGTGGGGGTAACACTCGAGTCTCAAACTGGAGAAGCGGAACTATTGAGAGCGGGAATATTCAGAATGTGCACTGTATTGTATGTGAGCTAACTGGTATCACAAAATATTTCGAACTAGCTATGAAATCTATATTATTATAAACTTGTTCATTATCGAAGAAATATCATTTTTGCTTACATACACTGTACACACACATTAAGAAAAGAACATCACAAGAAAAAAAAGATGTACGTCGAAGCACAGAAATGATTTGTTCGATACTGACTACAAAAAATAGAAGAAGACTGGTGTGAATAAGAAAGCTGGAGAGCACTAATGCGTAATATAATGAGCTACTGTGCGTAATCTACACGTAATAGAAATGAGATAGTGGGATCGACGTAAAATAAAAATGTTGAAACGATATAACGAATCGAAAAATCACAATGTTACGAAATTAATAAGCGACAGATGTTGTGTCGAAAATGATATATACATCTTTATTTTTTCATTTTGTAACCATATTTTTAATATACAAAAATGTACAGACGATTTTCAAATACAAATAGAATTACTGAAGCTTGGAAATCGTATGAATAAATATTTTAATCGCTCTAGCTAAAACGAGAACTCGTTGCTTACTCCGTCCAACTCATAAAAAAAATTGTTGTATACAAAAAACGACTAAAAAGTTTCATGCAGTCATGAGACTATTATAAAATTAGTCTACCCATGAAGCCAATAAATTATTTCTGAAGACATTCCTAAAACGTGAGCATTAAATACTACAGCTCAGCTTTGAGAAAATTCTTGTGAGGAAATAGTTTGACTGTTATTTGGTACAAAGGATTAAGGATTGAGTTATCGGCTTGATTATATTTCTCTCCCAATTTTTGTCTTATACTATTCCGATAACTGGGGAGTCTATAGTAACGAAAAAAATTATAATAAAGTTTAGTAAAAATTTCATTATAGTCGCGTTCATTCATCTTTAACAATATGTGTTTGTTATCTTTGGTCAAATTTTGAACCCGTAAAGTCTGTAAAAGTAACATTTTTTAAAATGTTAGCTATATAAACTTTTTAGCGGATTTCTGGAAGGAAAATACAGTTTTTAACCGCTGTCACAGTGAAACTTAAGCCCGGGACTATAACAGAAAAGTGTTTTAAGAACTCCATATCGTGAAATTTGTGGGAAAACATTAGGAAGTCCAAGTCCTTACATCAGTTTTTCAGCCAGACACGTTGAAAGCCTAGAACTTTGATTTTTTGAGCACTTCAAGACAAATTTTCTTTGCTAAAATTTGAAAGTTTCTCAAGTTTTTCTTTTTTCACACCACCGGAAAAAACGAAAAAAGTTATATCAGATAGTTTTTTGAACCATTGTTCTAAGTAAATTGTTTTTCCAGAAAAATACAAACTCCAGTTTTCAAAAGTCAAAGTTTTTTCCAAATTTTTATTATACAGTCGTAAAGAACGAAAAAATTACATAAAACTGCTTTCCAAACCATTATTCTGTGTGAATTAGTTTTCAAGAAAAGATAACTGATTTTAATTATTTTACATTTTATCTCCACAAGTTTATACAGGGTGTAAGAAAAACAAGTTTGAAAATCCAAAGAACAAACAAATCACATTGTAATAATTAAATTTTGCTAGTAAATATGTATCGATAAAGTCTTTGAAGATTTTTAGTTGCCAAAAACTGAAATTGGCTAGATATTACATTTTAAATATTTGCTCAGAGGAATACTTTTATATATAGATTTTAGTGCTGCAGGCATGTGGTGTCTGAAAATCCAGAGAACAAACAGATCTCATTGTACTAATTAAATTTTTCTAGTAAATATGTATCGACATAGTCTTTGAAGTTTTTTAGTTGCCAAAAACGGGAATTGGCAAGATATTACATTTTAAGTATTTGTTCAGAGGAACACTTTTATACAGACTTTAGTGCTGCAGGCATGTGGCCCAAAATCTGTATAAAAAGTAACATAGTTCTCTCTAAAATAGTGATATGATGTTATATAATGAAAGAATAGTGGGACTTCAAACTCAGATGACTGCAGAAATCCAAATGAGTTAGGATTACTTAAAATACCAGAGCTTGACTCTCTATTTTCTTTTTGCCTATATTCTTTTTGCCTGAAATTTTTCCTGACGTTAACCTACATAATATAATTATCAAGGTAATTTCAAATCATCTCTACATTTTTTTTTGTACCTATGTATATTCGTGCGACATTTTCTTACACCATTGATTAGTGACTTTTACTTCTTTGTGTTGGCAGTGTAGGTAGCTATATCGAAGCTCTAACTGGCATCGTATCATTTAAGCACCACACACAGTTAAGTACGTCCTCGTATTTCGAACTAATCTTATAAATACTCGAATCAAGTAAAGTATCGTCATTTATTTGCGACTTATCCGGGCAAAAAGGAATTTTTTCCTATCTATTACGACACTTTCACTGACACCATAACACTGTACATACATATTATACACCTAGATGTATATACATAATTTACCCGAAAAGGACACACTTTTTTCTTACCGTATCTGTTACACCACACGTTACGTACGTACGGTATTTTATTTGAATAGTTTTTAAACATCATTAACAAATCGCATTTATCATGATTTAGCTCGGAAAATAAACGTAGAAGAGAAAAAAATTAAGCCATTTTTATCCAGGAGATATTTTTTCCTTTTTCGTATAAATTGTCAATATTTATACAGCGTGAATCGTAACGACTGCCCCAAAATACACCAATTAGTAATACATGATAAACTGAACAAAAAACCTTAATATCACTTTTTGCTACATCGTATGGTTTCGAAGAAAATAACTTTTAAAAAAATTTTGAGAACTACTGGTTGCCCACATACCTTTACCTACGTATGCATTCAATCGACGCACCCAGTCGAAACGTTGAAAAATATACTAACGTCATTTCGTATTATTTCGAAGGCTTGCTCTATTAAGTTTTGAAAATCTTCAACATCACAATCTTCAACATATGTAAATGTATATCGGCCTATTCACGAATAGAGTAATTGGCCATTTCCCTTTCCAACCACAATTTAAAATCACAACTAACACGTAATAAAATAGTTTTATAAAGAGTTAATAGTCCACACTAAACACTAAATTTAACTAATTACTTAGTATAAGCGGGAAAATTGCAATATACTATGTTAAGCGATATTTTTTTCTTTTTTGTTTAAAAAATATGCCATATAATACAAGTATCAATATTAAGAAATGTGTAAGATATTAATAAATTTGTAAAACTTTTATATTTTAACTTTTCACAAATAAAAATTTCCACCTACTCTGGTTCATTTTTACCGGGTAAAAGAAAATATCGTATGAGTTAGTCTATTGCAATTTAGCCGTCTAAGCACTAAACAGAACTGTAAAATCGGTTACCAATAAAAATACTAGAAAACACAAAAAGTTAAAACACAAATATCTAAAATAATTTAAAACTTTAACCACTTCAAATTTGTACAAAAAAGAAAATCAACAATTAAAAGCACACTTGTTTAGTCACATTATGAGTGCATACATATTTGATTATAACCTTTCGCTGTTTCCCTCAGTTATGACTGGTTATGATACATACCATACATATGTACGTAATACACATCACATACATTTGAAGCTCAACCTACCCCAAGCAACATACCACATACCTCCGTACCACATACAGAAGAGATATTGTATCGAAGCTTCGTCGCATCATCAGCTCTCACACGTCATCAGACACAAAGAAAAACTAGTGTACATTACACAATGGCTCTAAAACAGTGGTCTCGAATTTTGAAAATTAATTTTTTCGAAAACTAAGCATCTTAGAAAAAAATGGTATTAAGATTTTTTGTTCAACTTTTTGTGGCCTATTATCAGTTCTAATTTGGAGCCGTCGTTACTCTTCTTCCTGTATATAAAAGGTGATCTATTTATTCAGTGACAGCTTAGAAACGTACTTGAAGTAACTACAACAAAAAAAATACAATACGCTGCCAACAGGGCGTGGCATAGAGCTTCCTTGTACTTCTTGTAACAGACTTTTATTCAATCTTTAAAGTGAATGTGTTTAAGGGAAGAGTAAGGTTAATTCGCTATTACAATACTTTCACTGACTCCATAACACCGTATATATACCGTACCGTAAAGTATGCATATATTCGAAAAATTTTTTTGACGATGCGGTTAATAAAAATTGATTTATTTAATTAGTACACAATAGAATGATATTTGAGAAATATTCTGTAAAAGTTTGGTTGAAAAATATGCAAAGATGAGGCAGTGGTGGCAAATTTTTACAGATGCTTCAGAAAAAAAATTTCATTGCGGTGAACTGCATAACTCATCACCGGATCATCAAAAATCATAAAACCAAAAATATATCGTTAGCTGATAATTTTCTCCAAGTAACACCATCGTAGTCCTCTTTTAAATGATTTTTTAATTTTCAGCAAGATTACAAACCAAAATACCGATTTTTGATTAAATGTTCAAAAATTTTTTTATTGTAAAATCATTTATAATTAAAAAAATAAAGAAATTCGTCAGCGTTACCTCATAATTTATGTATGGAAAGAGTGTGTAAAATTTCATAAAAATCGGTCCAGTCGATTTTGAGTTAGAGATTTCATTAGCTTTGAAAATGTTTAGTGTGAGAAATAAACGTATTAAATGTTAAGTTTTATATATTAGGTTCGGAGGGATGGAGATTTAGGCCCGATTTACATTAACGCTCCGCTCTCGGTACGCTCCTACTTCACTCTTGTTCTGATATAATCTTGTTGTGTTCACATTACAGTGCTGATATCATTCTAGTACTTATTCGTTCTCAATTCACATTATAATGCCACTCTAAGTACGCCGCCAGTTCGGTCTCAGTTCGATACAAATATCTTTTCATAACAACTGAATGCAAGCGGAGTGGAGTTGAATCAAAAAAGCGTTTACAGTGTAGGTACAAACCATAACAAGTCTGATATCGCTCCGATAAAATATTACCTGAATGGTATTGATACTGGAGTGACGCTGGACCGGGAGCGAACCGTGACTGATATCGGACCGATATCAGAGCGATGATGTGAATACACTCATTCGTTTATTGTGTAAGAATATTTAATCGGGAGCGTAGTGATATCGTACCGAGAGCGGAGCGTTAATGTAAGTCGGACCTTACAAGTATCTCCATTAGTTTTGCTCCAATCGTCTTCGAAATTGAAATTTGACAAATTTTGAAAAAAAAATTAAAGAAATACCTTACGCCCTCCTTAAATTTCTTTTATCTTATAAATTTCGTGTCTTATCCCATTATCAACGTCACACAAGAAACAAGGACAGCATTAAGAGGTAATAGTGACATGTTTCTTAATTTTTTCTAATCGATTATACAACTATGGAATTAGGAAAAGAGTACGTGACTGCATAATTTTATTTTTAATGACAATCTGTAAAAAAAAAAGTTAAAGAAATCATCATGATGTAGATATATTGGTTGGACATTTCGAATTATCAGAAAATTTGTACAACGTTGACCATTAAATTGACTTATGGACCGCAGCTGTGAAAAATTTGATATACATGGCAACCATATAATCCCTATTGATCCTGTTTTTCAGTAAATTATTTATTTGAAATTAACATTTATTTATAAATGAGGTACGTTTCAATATTTGAATAAATTCAAGGAATCCTTAATATTCTCTCATCGTTGGTATATTTTTGTTTTGAATAATATTCAATAAATTAATCGAAAACAAATTTCTTCAATTCCCGTTTTGTAAATCAACACCAGTATAACAATATTTTGCCTATTTATTTCTAACTTTTACAACCATATAAATTTCTATATCTTAATAAGGATAATTTTACCTTTATAAATTAGATGCGCCTCAACTATCTGCAATATTTAACGGCATAAAGAAGTTATTGTGATGGATACGAAATTCAAAATCAAAATTTCTGGTATATTGTATACCTATGTTTCAAGATAACTACAGTGTTTTTACAGTTTTTAAAATATCTATCTATCTATCTATCTATCTATCTATATATATATATATATATATATATATATATATATATATATATATATATATATATATATATATATATATATATATAGATTGTTTCCTGCACAATGAAAAATGAGGTTAACTTCATTGTGATATCAATTGAAGAGTATGAACGTCAATTTAATCTGAAAAAAAAATCATAAATTTTTTTTTTTTAATACTGGAAAATTGGTTGTATGGATCTCTAAGGTCGCAAACGACTAACCTTCAGTGTCAAATCCATTTAGGCTATTAACTTGTCAATACTATGAGAGGTTTTCAAAAGTAATTATTTATTCATCATTTTACGTAAAATTAATTATTCATTCGTCATCTGGTGTCTAGATCGCACCAAGTGGCATAACTTCCAAACTGTTCGGGTGTTTCTGATGAAATTTTCAGAAATTATGCGATTTAGTTCAAAGATTATACTCTACGAATTTGATCGCAATCGGAGTAATGGTGCTACCATGAATAATCCCATTACCACTAGTCCCACTTCGTTAAAATTTTAAGGATAGTTGGAGGTTATTCCAGATATAGTCCCCTATAAGTTTCAATATAATTAGAATGGTGATAGCTACTGTGCATGTAAAAACGTAAAAAAGAGACCTGAGGACCCAAAAAACCCTCAGAATAAACGATTGGACGATTCTTAACCAGCATTTACTCAAATTACAATATCAAATTTAAATGAACCAAATTAAAAAGCTGAAGAACAAAAAGTTGATAAAATTCTATTAAAATACTATTGAGGTTTCCGAAAAAGATGAATCTAAGGTTAAAATAGTCTCCCAGGGCCTTGATGCCTCAAGAAGAGCCTAAAACAGAAATGCTATTAACAGTATTAGTACGAGTACCTATTGTAAATATTTTGAGTTACAACTAATTTTCATGAACTGTACGACAAAAATATAATTTCAGAGTAGGTAGATATTTTATGAAAAACTTGGAAATCTTATATCTTGAAGATTTCTTGTTCCCAAACATTACTTTAACAATAAATGCTGAAATCACTTTGAAAATTATATGTCTGTTGAGATAACGTATTTTCTTCATTTTTTTAATTTTTTTGCTGCGCAACTTAAATGCAAAATTACTTTTATTAGTTTATAACAAACTATTAAATATTATACGAAACCCCATATAATAAATAAAGTTCATACTCAATTTAATTTGTAAACTATTTGTAATATACAATATTTGTCCACTTATAAACTACTATTATTAACTACACAACACAGTTGAACAAATAATATGGTAAATACGCGTAGGTACATACGTGTGAATAATGGTAGCAAGATATTACCAAAACATTTTACCATAATAAATATTTACATTTTAATTACATTCAGGTATAAATCACATCGTTGCTACTACATTGTAACAGTTAGAAAAAAGTTAGTAAATGGAAATCTCTGTTATTTTAATTCTCTACACAATGTTGGGTATAGTTAATGTTACTGTATTATGGAAAATGTATGTGTATGTATGCTTCGTTGAAATATTTTTCAGTTTGAAAATATGGATGTGTGTATGTGTTTGCTATGTGCAATGTTTGCAGTGACAGAGGTGATATATTGCAGAACTTTAAAAAAACAAACAAAAAAACGACAACTTGGTGTCGGAAAGTTTTGAAAGCTGTGTAAATATAAAATTTTAAATTATAATTTAAATTCAATAAGTTGAAAATTGTAACATTTGTTTAAATGTAAGCACGTTATATAAACGTCAGGATTGATTTTTTGTCAGAATGTCATTGTTTGTGCTTTTGCTTATAAAAATGTAATCAAAACCACTAGGGTAAGAGCCCCTATACCGGAACGAGATCCAATACTGGAGCAGTTTTGACATTTATATGTTAATGAAGTTATTTCTGAAAGAAACCTCTGATAACAAAAATTATTATTAATAGAATGATTATTTTTAAATTTAAATTAAAATTTATATATATATATATATATATATATATATATATATATATATATATATATATATATATATATATATATATATATATATATATATACATATATAAAACAATTTTTGTTGAATACAGTATTTTGATCCTTAGTTTACGTCTGATACTTAAACCATTGTATATTTTCCACATTGACATCTAGATGTCACTCTATGTGCCATATTACTCATATTACACGTCCGTTTGTATATCGGTTCCCAACTCCTAGTGTCATTAACCCTAGAATCATACATACTCGTCAAAACGACGAACGAACTTCTCTACCTGCTCCAATAATGTGACTTGTCGGTACCTGCTCGTTGTGAAACTTCTGTTATCTAATTTATTTGTTATTATAACACATAACACATATAAATTTTATTTATAGCTATTGTCGTTTTTTTTTATACTAAAATAGTGTGCGTCAAAAGGATGACGATGTATGATTAACCTATATTTTTTTTTAAAGATTTTGTACTCCACATATAAAAGTTTTCCTAATTTTTCTAAAATCTATTAAAGATATGGATGTTATAATTAATTTATTCAATGATTATGATAATGTGAAAGATGATTACAGCTGTTTGACTTATAGAGACGACATAATACTGAAGTTTGAATATATTGAATCGAAAACTAAAGAATGTGTTTCGAATGACTTAATAAAAGATTAACAATTTATATTGTGGAAAATATTTTAATTTTTATTATTTTTTGGATCTTATTCGAAAAATTACTAACAAATTTTAGAAAATTTACAAATGTGCCTAATGGGGAAATAACTACATATCTATAGGAATATTTATGACTGAGAAATTTCACATTCTGTAAAGTCACACATGTCCACTGATTCATAATAGTTCATAAATTAATTATTACAATTGATGTATTTATATATTTTTTAATTTTTATAATGAAAATATGCTTTGATAAAAAGATTAAAAAAATTAATAAATATTTACATTAAGAAATTTTTCCAAATCCAATTTTTTTAAATATTTTGTTCGCTTTTGTAGTATTGTTATGTAAAAAAAATGTTTTTTGCAAATAAACTCTAAAACTCCCCGTAAAAAGTCCATTCGTCGAAACGACGCCGATGTATGATTAACTTGACTCGTAGATCAATGTATGATTCTAGGGTTAATATTTATTTGTTTGGATATAGATGTTGATATTTTGTAAAAGAAAAACATTAATAAATAAAAATATTTGAGTTGTGTTTTTTTAAAAATATATTTACTGGATGAAGAAAACTTTTTTTCATGCTTATTAAGAAAAATAAATGGGTGTTTAATTTATTTGTCAACTTTTATAAGCCAGTTTAATTACACTCCTAAAAATAGGCTTCCGGTACAGGGGCTTTTACGTTAGTAATGGATTCGAATTATTCGAAATAAACTAATAGTTTTTTAAACCGAATTGCCAAAATGTGGACCAGTTTCATTAGAGGATAAAGGAATTAAATTCAAACATCTTCCATGCAAAAATTTTCTTTATTTGATTTCCAAAAATCTTGATGACGATATGAAATATGTAATATGAAATAAAGAAAAGTTTTGCATGGAAGATGTTTGAATTTAATTCCTTTATCCTCTAGTGAAACTGGTCCACATTTTGGAAATTTGGTTGAAATAACTATTAGTTTGTAAATTGAATTTATCCCAAAAAATTGTTTATAATTATTCGAACTTAAAATATAACATTTTTCGACTTTATATAAAAAAAAAAAAAAACACCTTAGGAGATTCGTAAAATAGCAAACCAGTTCAGGTCGACAAATGCTTGACTTAATTTCTGCATCCTCACTCCTTTTCTTCTGTCATATCATTTTAATAAATCTCGTTCAAGTTTTTAATTTTTTATTAGCACGAATTTTTTTTTGATGGAGTACAGTTGACCCCTCCCCCCCTAATTCCCGCCGATGTTTTTAGGTATTTTCAAGCCCAAAATAATTCTTAATATGGGTTAAATTTTGCACCACTGTATGCTGGTTGTCACAAAACGAGCAGTCCATCCTACAAAAACTAGCATAAAACTGAGGGTTGAATTCAAGGCGCGGATCTCTTTTACTGGTTTACAAACGACGCCAAAACAATATTTTTTCATGGAATTACATTGTCGGGACGATACTTTTAACAATCAAAAAAAAAAAAAAAAAAACTTTTTGAATATGAATACTGCAGCTAAAGTGACGCATTTAACCTTTTATTATGTTACTAACCGATTAACATTTCGTAAAATCAAACAATCAGAAGGTGTGAAAATAACAAGAAGATTCTTCAAAATATTAGTTCGGCGTAAATTTCGTTCAATTTATAAGAGAATTTCAACAGAATTCTTTTCCTAGATGGTGTAAGTAAACTAGATTATATACATTCAATATATTACCCATAAAACATTCAATATCAATAAATTTATGCCGAACTACATAAATAATTTGTAACTAATTAATGTATACATATGTTTAATGTTTAGGAAATATTATATCACAACATCTAGACAAACCAGTGGTAGATTTACCAGCAGGCTGAGTAGGCTGGAGTCTAGGGCGGCAGATTTTAGGGGTGGCAAATTTGGGCAAAAAGGGCGGCAGAATGTAGAATTTTTTTTTTTTGCTCGCCACATACTTTTTTTAAGAAGGGCGGCAAATTTATTTGAAGTTTTTTCTTTTTTTTGCTCGTCATTTACGTTTTTTAAAAAGGGGGCAGATCTTAGGAGAGGCAAATTTGGCAAAAAGGGTAGCAAAAATTTTTTTTAGCTTTTCAGGGGCGGCATTTTTCATTGAGCCAAAAGCGGCGCTTAGGGTAAATCCGCCACCGGACAAACCATACCTACAATTATACCTATATAAAAGTAATAATTTTTTTCTATTTAGAACAATAAAACACATAAAGCGAATACTAATGCGGCAAAGGTTTTTCCAGTTGAGCTGTTAATCGAAAAGCGAAAAAAAGTTTCCCAGCAATACCACAATCAAATATTAAAATTACTAAAGTCATTCTTTCTAGAAAGTATTGTTGAAAAGATGTATAATATTTAAAAAATTTATTAATTAAAATTTCTGGAACAAATACAAATTGAGTTAGGTATATCGTTATAAATATCCATTTAAATTATCCCTTATAGGTAAACAAACTTTAATCGGTAAACTATTGAGACAGTAAATACTGAAGTTCTAAATTCCATTGTCAGCTTGTAATTTTAAAACTTTACACTTATCTGACTATTGAACTTAACGTAAAGAGATAATATTCTGAGAAACAAACGAAATGCACTATAATTTAATAATGAACTATTTTAAATGAAGTGTTCATTTAATAGCACAAGTGCAGCGTATATTCTTTAAATAAACATATGCATTTAAATCAATTCGACAAACTATAACTCTTTCGAGTCATTCGAGTACATTGTGTGTATCGATTGGTGTAAATATTGTAAACTCTACTGAATAAAAACTTCGACTCGAACGAACAATTGACAGATAATAATTTATAATGAAATAACCTAAATTGCATACAATACACCATATTGTATATATAGAGATACAATGTTGAGACAGTGATTTACAAAAGTATTCGTGTATTCTGGGAAATTCGAGCAGAAAAATTAAAAACTAGGTATTAAACAAAAATGTAAATTTGATGACAATAAATTGGATTATATTAAATAAATCATCTCGATTATTCTTCGCTTTTAGAAGTGTTATCAAGTACATACCAGACCATGCATAATTAGAATTTCGTAGTCACTTCGATTTAATATCTTGTAAAAGGTAAATGCAATCCGAACTTCACTTTCAAAAAGTTTCTAACGTTATTCTACACCAGCGGTTCTGAAGCCTGTGATGACAGGTCATATACACTCCCGAATTCGTAAAGGTAGGTATTCCAAAGGTACGTATTCCAAAATATACTTCGAAATTCCACCCATTTTGTCAAAACAAAAATTGTTCTCATTCGATCTGTAAAATAATTTAAGACATGAAGCGTACTTTAAATAAAATTCTGGTCCGGAAATTAGTCACAATCGGTTTTTCGAACAGTAAGTTTTCTTATTTCATTCCGAAATTTCTTTCGATGGTAACAATACAAGTTCCTGTATAATGGCTATACAAGTTCCTTAGCTTGTAAATGCAAATAAATGCAATTCATGGATGAAGGTTTACAACTAACTAACTAATCATTCAACAAACAAAATGAACCTTAATGAATTACGAACTAGGGTGAATTTTTTTGTTGAAAACTATATACTAGAGTAATAAATTGTATTTGAGCAAAATTTGATATGTACATCCTTCTATACTTACTACATATATTTTAAATACAAAAGTTATAAATTAACTTTCTCACATAATAAAGCAAAACTTTTAACTCTGTATTTGACTTGAAAATGTTAAAATCGTGTTTTATTATTTTTAATAAACTACAAGTATGTACAATGTTTCTTTTTTAGACTTTATTTTAATTAAATAATAAAATCTGGTAATAAAATTTTTCAAAATTTCATTGTAAATCACAAAAGTGAGTGCCAAATTATGGAATTATGATCAGTTATTGAAACTATAGGATTGTATATCTTTACAAAATTGGTTTTTCCTAGATACAAGTAGCGCAAACTAAATGGAAATTAAAGAAAACAAGGAAAGCATATCATTATTTTCCTTAGTAGTGTAGGTCAGAGTGGTCGATCGAAAAACTATATAGAATTGTGGGGTTAATTCCGTTAATTTGACAATTGCGATTTAAAAGATTTTTAGCTACTTTTTGCATACACAATACGTAATTCAACGTGTATAAATTTTCAATTCGACTGTCACATTTAGCAACATCATTAGGGTACTACTGTTTTGAAAAAGACTGCTGAGAAAAACGTATTTAACGTTTCACGACCAGTTTCGTTAATGAAATTTAAATTTTTATATCTTATCTTAAATTTACGATTCCGCAATTGCACACTCTTTTCCTCCCTTTAAGTTTTGTCACGGTATGATCGCTTTTCTATGGCTCAGTTCTTCAAATTAATGTATGAAATTTTTAAACCCAAATTATAAAGGCTTAAAGTATTTATTAAAAAAATATCAAAGTAAAAAAAAAATTAAATTCTTATAATTCCATAATATTCTAAATCCTTAATGGTAAAACCTTATTTATCCGATAAAAAACGAATAATAATTTATAACCATCCTAATAAAATGAAAGCTCTTCAGCTAAAAAAAACACTAAAATTTTAAAGATGCTTAAAATATAGGTAATATTGGTACAAGTAAATACATATTTAATACATAAACAAGTAGTTTCAACTCCAAATTAGATCTAATGAAAACTGATTCTACATTTTCTAGTTTTCTAACATTTTTTTCTTTGTCTGTTTCAGGTAAAGCACCATTGCGGGGCATCATTAGTCCCATTTACCATCAGCACATCCAACTTGATTAAATGGAGGAAGTTGGTTGTAAGAAAAAGATCGAATACTAATATGTAAATTGTGGGACAAGGTTTTGAAAATGGAGTCGGTATTGTGACGACAGGCCATTTTGTAAGAACCTATAACAAATTAGGTTAAAATTTTGAAAGATAAAACTAAAAAAATATATATCTCATATTTATTCTGTATTTTAAATTTTTGTAACAAAGTAGGCTGTTTATAAACACGATGTTTTAATAACGATGAATAAATATGGGTTAGAGGTATCTCCTTATACATACACTGAACTCAATTTTCATTATTGAAAAAAAAACTAATCACTTAATTACATTTTCTATTAGGTAACTAAAATAAAAAAACAAAAAAAAAAAGAAAAAAAACGTAAAATACACTAAAAAATAAAAACCAATTACTTACCACTACATTTACAGCCATTTTCATTTACTTTTTTTTTCAAATTCCGCCAACGGAAAAAAGTAAGATGAAATAAAATTACGGATTTACCGTTTGTTTCAATCATTTAATTGGTTTGAATGTTTTACAAAAATGTATAGGTGTATGTTCCACAAAGAAAAGCAACATATAAACAAAATACAAAATAGATTTTTGCAAAAAAGAGATGAAAATTAAATGGAATTTCAAAGTAAATTAAGTTTCTTTTTTTTCATTTAATGAATGCAATTAAAAAATTCGATTACGTTTAATTATCTATATTGATTACATATCCATTCAGTATAACTTTGGAACACACCTTGCGAGCTGTAAGGCCAATCACGCGATATCGCCTAACAAATATATGAACCTACTTATTTAACATAAAATATTTGGCTATCTCACACAGGACAGGGTCTATGGGGGGAGGGGGTCAGCCCGCGCTCGTGCCCCGGGCGGCAAGTCTTGGGAAGCACCAAAAGTGATTCGAGAGGGCGCCAAAATTAGGTATCTAGCTCTTTTTTTTTGCTAGTCGCTTGTTTTTTGGGAGGAAAAAAGAAATGTTTTTTCTTACAGGGGCGTCATTTTTTTATCCTGCCCGGGGCGCCACTTAGGCTAGGTCCGGCGCTGATCGGACAAAATCTATATTTTTAGCTTGGCAATGAAATTATAAAGGCGTTATTTCACCTTGAAGAAAAAAATTCCCCCCTTTTCTTATTGGCTTAAATGATGTATTGACATCCTCTAGAATGAAATTCGAAAGGAATTGTGACTGCGAAAATGTTTTAAAAATTGTTTTAAATTCGGTTTCTGAAACGACTTGAAGCGATTAAAAACATTTAAAAATACCCCTCGGCCGCCCGTAACATTTTGGAATCTTTCAGTTTGGTCAACCACCAATCAATGACTTTATTTCATTACCTTATTCCGTTACTTTTGCTATGTTTCCATAAATATCTCAAAAATGATGGGTATAAAAACACAAAATTTTAATATGGGTTTTCTCAAAACTACACCTTTTCAAAACGGTATGGACAAGACAACCCTGGCAATTTTAATCCAATTAATTTGAAATTTTATCTGCAGCTTCTTAGATAGATTATCTAGGGTCGTACACAAGATTTTTAAAATTGATTAACAAATATATTTTTATAAACAAATTAGAATTGATTTTTTCGTAGATTTTCAATTTTGTTTTTCAAACTGGTGCAATTTAGCGATAAATCAATAATTTTTAATAATCTTATGTACCGCCTTAGTAAAATTAACATAAGTGATGAAAATTTTTTTTTATTTTCTAACTGCTATTTGGAAATTGTTATGATGCCTAGACCTACTATGAACCTTTTCGAAAAAAACGTCTGTGTTCGATCTGATCCTAAGAATCCCAATCGTATCATTGCCGCACGTACCCTAACTCAGAAAGATAATTCACGGTGGTTATTTTGTCGTACGGTTATTTTTTGTATATAATTTAGAACTAAAACTAAAACAAAACAATTTCCAAATTATTGTCATTGACGCTTATCGCATTTATTTACGCACATAAGTGCATTAATTAAATTTGATGAGCTACTCATAGCTCAGCTATTCAATTAAATAAACAATTATCATAAATACAGTAAGTACAAATTATAAAACTCTTGTTTTAATTATTACTACACAAATGAAAAACCTAAATGAAAAACGTAATTAATTGATAATTTAATGCCCTTTTAAAATAATAAATAATTAATTAATCAACAGAGTAGCGCGACAGAGTAGAACCGGGACAGGCCATAGGGTAACAGGGTAGAAAAGATGAGTTGGATAGAGAGGCTAGCTAAATAATTCTCCTGTCGGAGCATCCTGCAAAACATAGCGAATTTCCGTTTATAATAATTAGTTTTTCTTGGAAACTAGTTGGTATAGAATAATAGTTTAAATACCTTTCTTATGTAATTAATTTTTTCCCCTGTTTTAAATGGTGTAAAAAAATTTCGCCAAAAAATTTTTGAATAAGTGGAAATCTTGACAAAAAACAAATTTTTTTCAAGAACAAAAACCATGTTACTGGCATCCGATGTGTCTGGCTAAAGAAGTCATCTAAGGGTTTGGGACTTCCAATGTTTTTACAAAATTTCGTAAATATTGTTCGAGGTTCGAGAGTTATCGCGCAGACACATGTATACGTATATATATATATATATATATATATATATATATATATATATATATATATATATATATATATATATATATATATATTATTTATTAGTTATTGTTATTGTCATTGAATAAGTGCGAAAGATTTTAATAGGTGATTGCTGAGGTTCTTTTATGTAAAAAAGTTCACATAAACCCAGGTCCGAAAACGCTTACTTTTCAACATACAGGCTGTTCAGTTTCTCGTATTTTTTTAATATTTTCCTAAATATTTCAAAACCGTTCTGGGATATTGACACAAAATTTTGGACACGCCACAAGAGGATAAATACCCATATTCTGAAGTAGACAGAATATTTTCACTCAAACCAGTGACATCCGTACAGCCATGTGATAACATATTTTTGAAGAAAAAAAGCTACGCCAATCATTTTTTTGAAAAGGATCAACATTTTGAAAATGTTTTTTTTTTTTTCAAATGCCCCATAAGTTGTTAACAAAAATGATCTGTAAGTATTTTGTCGCTTATATAGCCATTTTCAAAATAAAAATAGTTTCTAGATACTGTTCCTACCACAAAACCGGTATGGGCTATCTAATAGCCCATCTTCTCTCTATCTTGAAAACTACATAAAAGTACATAAAAGAACCTCTGTAATCACCTGTTAAAATCTTTCGAACTTATTCACTAACACCCTATATATATATATATATATATATATATATATATATATATATATATATATATATATATATATATATATATATATATATATATATATATATATATATAGGATGTATATACTTTAGAATATGGGTTTTTATCCTCTCATAGCGTGTCCCGCTTATATATAGCGTATATATATATATATATATATATATATATATATATATATATATATATAAATATATATATATATATATATATATATATATAGCGTATATATATATATATAAATATATATATATATATATATATAAATATATATATATATTATGAAAATTAAAACAAGGAGTCGACAGCCTGCAAGGTTATTAAAAATAACTTATAAAAAGTTCCTTTTTACTCGACGCGTTTCGATCAATTTATGATCATTTTTGTTATCTCATCGGCGGTTCCAACCGCAATTCAACTATTTTTTGAATTTTTTGGATTTGTTGTACTGCTGGTACTCATGAACGTACCCTTTTTTGGGGTTTCTTACTTTTTACATTTCTACAATTTTATTACAATTAATTGTCATATCTTAATTCGCTGTTATTACAATTATGGTTTTTAACCTTTTTTGGAAAATTAAAATTTTACTTTCTGACGAGTTTTTGTTGTTACAATACAACTTACATTATTACTTTTTCTAAGCCGACTAATTTTTATTTTATTTAATTTATTCGACAATGGTTGTCCAAAAAAGATATATCTCTTGAAAATGATCATAAATTGATCGAAACGCGTCGAGTAAAAAGGAACTTTTTATAAGTTATTTTTAATAACCTTGCAGGCTGTCGACTCCTTGTTTTAATTTTCATAATACCTCCACCTGCAGTTGGACTGATTTATATATATATATATATATATATATATATATATATATATATATATATATATATATATAAATATATATATATATATATATATATATATATATATATATATAAATTTTAGTAAATATTATTTTTTGTTTCTAGGCACCTCAAAACAAATTTCTGCCATAGTCCCGGGCTCAAGTCGCGTCATGACAGTGGCTGTAATAGCTGAATTCCATTCTGGAAATTCGCTAAAATGTAGCAAAAAGTGTTACAGTGACATTTTCAATATTTGATATGGCGGTCGGTCAAATGTAATTTAAAATGTTTAAATCATTACTGACGTATAAATTTTATGAAAATTTATGATTTGGCAGATTATTGAATTAACGTAATCAAATAGCTGCACCTACAGGGATTATTGCTAGGTTTAGTATATAAGAATTGAAATTTAAGTAAAGGTAGCACTCGAATAAGAAGAAAGGTTAGAAGTGAATGTAGTAATTTGACTAATAATATTTTTCAAAATTTTGAAAATAATTTTGTATTTTTTGAACTGTTTAATCAGTTTTGTTGGAAAAATAATTATATGTGTTCTGCAGAGATTTTCTTTACAAATCGGCTCTATATTGCCCCCTTAGGGGTTAAATTTTTACATTTCGTGTAACTTACAGCACTTTCGAGATTAAGACGAATCCAACGATACCTCCTTTCTCAAAATCTATCAAGTTGTTTAGACTGCAGGCTACGCCACAGCAAAAGTCTTACTTACAGACGTACATACATACATATAACTCAAAGACATTGGAACCTACTTCTGAGGCAGTCGGGTAAAAAGTAATATTTTTGTATTTTATTTCAATAGCGACATAATAGAGATTTAAGACCTCCAATTCTGTTCTTACCTATTTAATTTTTTATTTCATTTAGTTACTAGAATCGTCAAAACAGTGGGATAATGCTCCTTTCATACCACCTCTCTGCTATATATGCATGGATAACAACAAACACATTTTTTGGGCTTAATAAAAGCTCCCATATCGACCCGTAGGTATTCTTTAATAGTGTGTAGATACTGTTGTAATCATTGAAGATTGAGTAGAACATATTTAACATTTGGTTCCAAAAAGAGAGTATAGGCATTCCAATGTGAGGCCATTTTACTAACCCACAATCGCAATTGTAACCATGGAGATATATTTATAAACGTTAACTATATTGTTCGTCATTGTAATCACGGGAAAGTAAATTTAATTTTTTGTATTTTTGTGAATTCAGTTCGCAGAGAAACTTTAAGTAATTAAAAGAAAACATTATTTTAAAATATTTTTTTCATAAAATGGTTAGCTATACTGTGAAGAATTGTAGAAATAATTCAAAATTTTTTTGCACATTTTTAGTGTACACATAGAATGTACGTACACGGAGAGAAAAATCATATAATTTTTGTAGATAAAATTTCAGAAAAATTACCATGCTCTCTTATAATGCGTGCGCGATCGACGACTAAAATAAAAAATATGTGCTACCATGGTAAAATTTAATGTGCTAACACAACTTCTATCACACTCTTATGCATATATGTTATAGTTTAATTCTTGTTGTCGTACTCTTTCATTTGCGTATCTGACCCGCAACCTTATGTTGCTTGGGCTGTACCTGTAAAAACTTCGAAGATGCCAGATCTTTTCCGACTTTCGATTCTTTATGATGCATACAAAAATGATTACCAACAATATATTCTAATACTAAAGATAGTGAAGTAACAAAATGTTGAATTAAACGGTGACATTCCCGTCCTCTAAGACAGTATAAGGAATATTGCTTGCTGCTTGTAAGACAGTCTAATGAATCAAGGTGCTTGGTCCGACCCGTCCGACCAAGTTGGTCGTCCACACCTATGGTTGGCTATGTGACTTGCCATGCGGAGGTATATAATTATATTGCGTGTGCTTGACTCCGTATTTATCGATATTTATTAAGAGAAATAATAATCCGATTGTCAGTCCAAAATCATGTATTTTTCTCTGTTATCTGTTACCAAGATTATTCTCCCAGCATACTAATATTATTAATTTATAATTAATTTTATGCACGGCAAACTATGTAATTATGTGCCAGTACAGAGGTACATTTCAACAGCGTTCATAACACACACAACCTTCTTTCTCTTTTTTCTTTCTACTATTAGCAGATAGCATTTCAAATATTATAATACAGCATGGTAATTTTTGTAAGAAAAACAATTAAAAAATATTTTTTTGTCGGCAATGGAACTTTTTACTGTGCTGTTTTACAAATTTTACGGAGCTAATATTACGGAAATAATATTCTATCCTTTAAATTTTCTATGATTAATTATAATTTTTATATTTTTACCGTACAAAATTGAATATGTTCGCCTTTTACACGTCGATTGTAGTGCTGAGCACAGTAATTTTTATATGAATTTTCTCTCCGTGTACATATGTTAAAAAAAAATTAATTTCGTTTTTAAATTGTCAGTTTTATTCATTCCGACTCTATTTGGCCACCATTAAACTCCGCCCATCAGTCATTTTTGTTGCTTAAATTTCCTAGTGTGTTTCGTCCTCTATGGTTGTAATAGTATTTCGTACATTACTACAGTAATAAGTAACTACAGTAACAAATAACTACAGTATACAGCAACAGTACTAATACAGAATATATGGTCTATTTCAGTTAAATTTAACCATGTTTCGCAACTTTGAATTTAAATAATTTCCGTTTTCTTGGCTTTATCTCTTTTATTATTGCATTTATGTAAATTTTAAATTTGCAGTTTATTCTTAGAAAAGAATAGAAGATCGATTTGTTTCGAATATAAGAATTATTTAATTTTTTAACGAAAACTCATGATCAATTTTATCTGAAAAGAGGTATATATACCCATCCTAGTGATAATTTCTGTACCAGCCTAAATACATATAAAATATAATTTTTAAACAATTTAAAAATATATTGTGTACCCACGTATACCTATCCTACTCTATCCTATGTATGCAATATTGTTGATATTGGAAAATTAAATCAAACATAGCATAAATTATATAATTCCGCATGTATATAGGTATTTGTACAATAAATACAGTTATGGTGTGCCATGATTGTCACTTACAAAATATATTATAACGAAATTGGTCAGTGAAACAGAAATTTAATAACCGTTCATATTTTATTAATTCTATTCGATTGATTTTAATATTTTATAAAAATTTACCTTTTTTCCATTGTTTCTTAAAAGCGCTGATCTCGCCATTTTTCTAAAATTTATCCATAGGTATTTATTATCGTAGGCATCCTGCATAACCTAATGAATTTCAAGAGACTCATAGAAGATCGCATCTAACAAGGAAATGCACCCAGAGTGAAATTCAGAATTTTAATGAAACTTCGGTCGTATAATAAGGGACCGTTTTTTTTTTAACGGCTATCTTCCACGTTTACGGGGTGAAACCAGGCCCTAAGGCTGCAGCGAGCTAAAGTCGTATTTCTCGAAAAGTATAAGAGATAGAGAAAAACTCTAAATCGATGAAGTCTTACTCTTTGAAAGACCTATTAACCTGTATAGGTTAAACAAGCGTTAGGGTCATAAGAGGGGCTGGAGTGGTGAAAATAAGAGTAAATTTTCTTTTACAGCCTAAATGGTTCAATGTATCAAATTTTTACCATCACAAATGGATAGAGCATCAAAAATTAGGGGATATGCACAGACCAATGAACACTATTATATTATACTGATTATAGGACTAGACAAGGCGTAAAGCCAGTTTCTAGGTATTTTTCTTGAAGCAGGTAACAAGGGTGAGACGGGTGAAATTTAATGAAATAATATAATGTCAATTTTTGAGCAAATGCGACTATAATTATTACAGGACATAATTTGTATACGTATGTATTTTGAAAATAAAGCGACGACCACTTTTCTTCTTTCAAAATTTTGCAGTTTCTTCTCCAAAAAGTATTATTTTATTATCAATATTATATTTTGACAATAATTATTTGAAAGTGTAACTACGAATACGAATCAATTACTATATAACAGAATACTATTGAGGTCGGAACTTGGTCGTAACTGATTGCTTCAATTATACATTTATATTATATGTCTCTATAATATAAAATATAATATGTTCACTGGTCTGTGGGGATATGAGTTTTTGCGTTTTTCCGAAAAATATGTGTGATATTTAAAACATACAAGGAAAAAAATAGGGTAGATTATATTGCATTATTATTGATTGCAAATACCTTCTATATTTTTTTTTTTTTATTTTTATGTTTATTTCATCATTAAATGTAATTTTTTACTTTCCGATAATGATTCATGTATTTTGCGGTACTTAACTAGTACCTAATTTTCCCATACGTGTATATTTGGTTACTCATATTCTATATTTTTCATACCTATTTTTGTGAAAGTTCTCTGATCTACCTGTGTTACTGAACGCTCGACAAGAAGCAGTAATCTCTTTCGTTTACTGTTCAGGTGCTTTATAATAAATTTTGTGATTTGGAAAATGGGATTGACATCATTACAAAGCATACAAAAAAGAATAAGAAAAGTAGTTTGATTGTTGAGAAAGAAATAAACCGCGTTTATTTCCGCATTTAAGACCAAAGGCTTGGTTTTGAATAAGTTTTAATACCAATTTTATCAAGTTCATAATAAAAACTGAAGGTTCACTTTTAGGGAAAATCTTTTTCGATTTGATAACATCAGCAAGTTTATTGAAATGTTTCAAGATTTTAAAAACATCATGATAAAATTGGAAGGGACTTAAAATTATTAACATGCCGAATTTTATAAATAAACAAACATAAGTAACGACACTGAAAATTACAAAGATGGTAAATACAAAAAAAATAATAAAAAAGTAAAAGGCTATAAAAGCATAAAATATAAAAAAAATAATTTCTTGATTAAAAGGCAAATAAACTACCTGGCTGTAAAAAAAAAATTACCACTGGGGTTAATATAATAAATATTATTTTATCATTATCAGGAGAATTTGTTTTTGGAAAGGAAAGCAAGCAATCAACTTTTTTTTCTAACAAAAAATGAAAATTACGTATTTGCTTTTAAATTATTATGTAAATTGTAAAATTATGACGGTTCTGAAATATAAAATAATTTTCGCATTTTTTTTTTTCCTTTCACGGTTTTGTTGAGTTGATTTTATCGATTAAACATGTTATTATGTGCTGTTTTATATGGCTTTACGTGTGTTTACGGTTTTATATTATAAATGTCAATCAATCAATATTTAATATTATAGAGGTTAGTTTTTAACACGTCAGGTTTTAAGCTGTCAACTTCTATTTGTCGTACAACTTTCTGTATTTTTTTTTTTTATGTTCGTCTAAAATAGTCATAACTCATAACTTTATAAAATTAATATTAGAGTTTTAAGGGGAGGTTCGCATTTTTTTTTTCATAATTATGTTTCTTAAGGTGTTAGAAACTAACCAAAAATTTTATTTAAAAAAAATTAAAAATGAAAAACTTATGGGCATTTTAGTGCACGTACTTTACTATAATTCAATTTAAATAAAAAAAACTTTTAACACTTTTTTCTCGAAAGTACCTACATTTTTCGACATGGTTCCTCATGGATCTCAAAAATTATTTGGGATATCGACATAAATCAGAGCTCAATACCGTCATTTTGGCAGGATCTTTTGTTTCCGTAATATATTTTCAAAATGGCGGCTACTTATAGTCGAGAAATAGCGGCGATTTTTGAGAATTTAGTTTCAAAATGCGATTTCTCGTTGATTTTAGCAAATTTTCAGAATGAAATTTAGCTATTACAGCCACTGCCATAACACGACTTGAGTCCGGGACTATGGCAGAAATTTGTTTTGAGTCCCTAGAAACCGAAAAATATTCATATATATATATATATATATATATATATATATATATATATATGTGTCCGCACGATAACTCTCGAACGAAGTGTCCTACTTTTATGAAATTTGATGAAAATGTTGGAAGTCCCAAACCGTTGGACAAGTTCGTTAGCCAGGCACGTCCGATGCCCGGAACATGGTTGTTGTTCTTGAAAAAAATATGTTTTTTGCCAAAATTTCCACTTATTAAAAGGTTTTTGTGAAATTTTTTTATACCATTGGAAAGAGGAGAAAAAACCACATAAAAAGATCTTTAAACTATTATTCTATGTTAGCTAGTTTCCAAGAAAAGCAAATTTTTATAAACGGAAATTCGCTATAATATGCAGGATGCTGCGACAGGGGTATTTTATTTTTTTCTTAGATCCTAGTTACTGGCATAACTGTATATGTAGGTATATTTTCAGAAAATTCTTGATTTTTTTATTTTGGTTCACTAGGGATTTCAGAACGCGAGGAACCATCAAGATGGAAAAATCTCGCAGTGTCAATTTCAAAGCCATTTATACTCAGGTCATTTTTGGATTTTTTTAGGAAAAATTTTTTTTCTTTATCTCAAAACATGTAGAAAAAATGGTGTAGGTATATTTAGTTTTTTTAATAAAATATTTATTGATATAAAAAAAGTAATAATAAAAAAGGTAAATTTTTGATGTTTTTCCTCTCTTGTATCACCATTTAGACACCGTTATAGTTCCTCTCTTGTATCACCATTTGGATACCTTAATAACGCGTGGCAAACCAACATCTTCTTCGGCGTCTACATTATCTGGAGATTCCGTTACAGAAAATCATTCGGAGTACACTCCATCTGATTCTTCATAGTACTATCACTAAATATCGAAGCTGATTATTTCACCACCTTAAGGTATTTGGTGCGAGATAGTCAGGTATATACAAAAGTATAGGTCAGCGAAAAAATTTTCTTTTATCAAAAATTAAATAATGTATTAATAATTTTCAGTTATTATATTTGCATACCACTTGTTTTTTTTAATTTCCGTGCGCTTGTGTTGTGGCAATATAAAAATATTGTTGAAAAAGCGTTTTAAAAACGTTGTAAAATGATGTTTATAAATTATATTTCAAAAACGGCACGCTCAATAAATTTTATTTGTTATTAAATATGGTTTGTAACTTTGCATTTTAAAACATATTAAATTTTTATAAAATTCCTTTGACACGTTTTCATTTTATTCAAGAAAAAGTGTGAATATGTCAACTTCCCATTAGAGCTCGTGTTAAAATTACAAAACTTTGAAACCATTTTTCTCAAAATTGGGGCGGTCAATTTTTTTCGGTATAGGTTCGTATTACTGGTATTGAATTAAATAAATTTCTAGAGAAGTTTCGTTAAATTCCGTTGAAAAATCGTTTTCCGGACCTAATACCTTAAGAAACACCAGCTCTAATCGATACGAAACCTGACTAAGCAGTGTGTTAGTGCCGATGCACACATGCGTTGTTTTACCGCTGCGTGCACGCAACTGCGGTCGAAAGTACATTGAGTTAAATTGTGTGATGCGTACATAGTTGCGGTGCCGCGCGACACCGCTGCCTGCACACAGCGTGCATTTTGTGCGGCAGTTCCCTACAGCACCGCCGCGGCAACGCACCGGCAAATTGCCACAACTGCGTTCTTGTAGTACATTGTTTTCAATTAGTCAATGCACACATACGTTTTTCTCACGCAGAAAATATACAACTGTTGGAAAATAGACCTTGAACTGTTGTTTGTTTTAATTGATGGAATGTTGAATGTTACAGGGTTATAGCTAATAATTCCAGTTGAGGTATAGAAATTTATATGTATTTGGATTTAATTTCCTCTCTATAATTTACACAAAACTCATCAAATGGTTGAATCCTAATACATAAATTATTAAAAAAATTTCATTTTGCATCTGAAAACGATTCATTTTTTATATTTTGTAAATTCCATAAAAAATTTTAGTTTTAATTTTTTTCTGTCATTTGTAAAATTTACTGTACAATAAATTCCGAGAATGATAACAAACAGCAACTGATTTGTTTATTGGTTTATCAACAATGTAGTTATATCAGTTTTAACATAACAATTTTATGAATTTTACACAGAATAACACAGAGTTTTAATTATAAAATTGCACAAAATTATTAATAAAATCTAAAAAAATAAATCATTTTTCGATTGTTTACAACGGTATTTTTTTTTTATTTTATATTTTGTTTACAGTTTATTATTGTTTTGTGTTTTTGCTTATAGTATGTTCTATTTTCCCTTAATAATGGTATTTTTCAAAAAAATTTTCGTCTTTTGCTTTGTCGAAAAAAATTTTTTTTTATTTACTCAACTATAATTTTGGATTGTATTACAGTTTCTCACGACATACTTTAATTTTGGTAAAACTGATGACAATTATTACTTCAAAAAAATCCCAACACTGGATTCCAGTGAAGAGATAGATAGAAGAGAAGTAAGAAATTAGTTTTATATTAATTTTTACGTTAACTGATAGTATAGAAATTATATTTTATGTATTACGTTGTCCAAATTTACAACAACGCCACTAGTTTTGTAACTGCGACAACCGATTAAACGTGCGGTGCCGCTGCGTGCACGCAGCGGCGCCGTAGCATGTACGCAACGTGAAAATACCGCATGTGTGCATCAGATTTTGTGGTGCCGCTGCGTGCACGCAGCGGTAAAAAAACGCGTGTGCGCATCGGCACTTATTGTGCCAAACTACTTTTAATCAGTTTGGAAACACTGTCCAATCACCCCAAATTTCAGTAAGTACACATTGTAAGATCAACGATATCCAAACAACGTATTTTTTACAGACGCATAAGTTGTAATGATACCCGCAACATCTTCAAACAGAAACACACTGTATAAATTAATTAAAAATAAAATAATTACAACTAACGGAGTAAGTACAAAAGTAGAGTAGTTAGTTATGATATGAAAATGTGGGTGAAGCCACCGGAGAAAAATCCATTGTCATATTCCGTCGCTTGTTGTATACACTTACATACATAAAAATAATTTTCCTAAAGCAATAAAACAATCAGAACGACACACACAGAGGAACTCTTTTTTGTACGGTTTTTTTTATGCGATTTGTAAAAAATCGCCATTAAAATGCATAATGTGAATCAAAATCACGAGACAGTAAGAAACTTAAACAATTACTATAATAACTTTCTTTGATAAAAATACTTTTTAACGACTTTTAAGCATTTAATCAATACATTGTATAAAAACATAAATTATTGCGTCATTTAATTTTTTTTACAAATGTATTTTTTAAAAATTTTTATAATATTATAAAAAGGAATTAAATATTCCTACGTGTAAATTAAGGCTTTATCTTGTTTATAGAAGCAACTTCTAAGGAAATTTCTAAGTTTTGAGCGTTTTGAATGATGTTTTATCGATGAAACTTTTTTTATGCGGTCCCGACCAACCGCATAAAAAAAGTTTTTTGTACAACTGGATCGAACTATACTTTTTATAGCTATTTATGATATTTTTGAATATATTTTTTTTTTTTTTGCGATTTCTTTTATGCAGTCCCCTCCATCGCACAAAAAAAGGATCAACTGTACACTCGTACACATAACCAGCCAACAGTCGTATGGTCTTCACATACATATACGCAGCAATCTAAAGTCTGCCTCCTGGTGGCTCAATTCAATTTATTCGACGTAACAACTCTCTCGGCTATCCTATCGTTTGCTTGCACTCCACTCACCACTACACATAACTGCTAGGTGACACTCTTTTTTTTCCATCTCACCAACATTGGCATTCAACTTCAGTTATTTTTAAGTTGATACTTTTGTTTTATTGTTTACATTTTGCTTCGTTCGCGCTCGCCTTGGTATTCCCCTTTTATTCACTCATTCAATCTTCAATTCAAAAAAAAAAATACCCCTGTCGCAGCATCTGCATAACATAGCGAATTTCCAAATCTTGGGCACTGGTGGATCTCATCTAAGACCTGTACCTATTTAAAATAGTTTAGCTTTCTAAGAGTAATAGAATTTTTAAAATCGGTTGGGCAATTAGTTTTGGTATTTTTGGGGACCCAAGAACCCGAACGAATTTTGTGCAGCATAGTTGTATCCATCTAAAATAATTTAGTTCTCTAGCAGTGAGAAATTTTTTAGCTACGGTTCGATAGCTTATTACTGGCGTTTTCGGATCTGCAAGATCCCGGTGGACCTCATTAAAAAATCAGCTCGACCGTATATTCTAGGCGGACTTTATGTAATATATATATATATATATATATATATATATATATATATATATATATATATATATATATATATATATATTCAAAACCCGTTGTGTAGCATTCTACGCCGCATTTGCATCCGCAGGACAGTTGTGGATCTCAGATAACACAACCTGTACCTATCTAAAATAGTTTACCTCGGTAATAGTAAAAAAGTTTCATAATCGGTCAGTTATTTTATTTTTGACACTTTTAGGTCCTACTGACACTTCAGACCTTACATAACCTAATCTATATGTATCTAAAATGGCTTAGCTCCCCAACAGTGAAAAAATTTTCAAAATCGGTCGGTTAGTTTATTTTTGACACTTTTGGATCCGATGGACCCTGGCAGACTTTACATAACGTAATCTATATTTATCTAAAATAGTTTAGCTCTGTAACAGTGAAAAAATTTTCAAAATCGGTCGGTTAGTTTATTTTTACCACTTTTGGGTCCCATGGACCCTGGCGGACCCTAAATAACGTAATGTATGTCTATCTAAAATAGCTTAGTTCCCCAACAGTGAAAAAATTTTCAAAATCGGTCGGTTAGTTTATTTTTGACACTTTTGGATCCCATGGACCCTGGCAGACCTTACATAACGTAATCTATATTTATCTAAAATAGTTTAGCTCTGTAACAGTGAAAAAATTTTCAAAATCGGTCGGTTAGTTTATTTTTGACACTTTTGGATCCCATGGACCTTGGCAGACCTTACATAACGTAATCTATATTTATCTAAAATAGTTTAGCTCTGTAACAGTGAAAAAATTTTCAAAATCGGTCAGTTAGTTTATTTTTGACATTTTTCGGTTCTATGGACCTTGGTGGACCTTACATAACGTAATTTATATGTATCTAAAATAGTTTAGCTCTGTAACAGTGAAAAAATTTTCAAAATCGGTCAGTTAGTTTATTTTTGACACTTCTGGATCCTATGGACCCTGGCAGACCTTACATAACGGAATCTATATTTATCTAAAACAGTTTAGCTCTGTAAGAGTGAAAAAATTTTCAAAATTGGTCAGTTAGTTTATTTTTGACACTTTTGGGTCCTGTGGACCCTGGCAGACCTTACATAATGTATTCTAAATCTATCTAAAATAGTTTAGCTCTGTAACAGTGAAGAAATTTTTAAAATTGGTCGTTTAGTTTATTTTTTACAATTATGGGATCAGTAAATCCTGGCGAAACTCATACAAGTCTAATACTCTAACAGTAAGAAAAGGGTTCTAAGGATCTCATATAACTTATGGCAGTCCGTAAGCTTCTTGCGGACATCATTTAATTAATTAATTCAAATACTTTAACTTACTAACTGTGAAAAAATTTTTAAAATCGATTGGTTAATTAATTTCTGGCCTTTTTAGGTCCCAAAAACCTTGACCTCACATAAAATACCTTAAATCCATTTGAAATGGTTTAATTTTTTAACATTATTAATTATTAGTGAAAAAATTTTCAAAATCGATTCAAAATATTTTTCCGTACATACATATGTACATTGTACATATTTTGTTTTGTTTCATATATTTAATAATATTTATATCATAACATAATCTTCAATTTCTTGTTTACTTAAAAATTCAATAAAAAAAAAAAAAAAATTCTTCATTACATTAGCTTAGAAAATCTGTTTAATTTACATTTTTTAACATGGGATAGAACCATGCCAATTATAATGCAATAAATGAGAAACAAAACTCTATACATGTATGTGTGTTATAACACATATATGTAAATAGTTTTCACTTGTTCTCACAAAATTCTTTAATAAAAAAGTGAAATATTTTATACTTCATAAAGAGCTGAGATATAAATATAAATTACAAAATTTACATTTTCTCGAAAAATACTTAAAATAGAAAGAAAATTATAAGAATATTTTCTTCATAATTTTTTTTTTCCTTTTCAACGATGTAAAAATCGAACTGCCTTATGATAGGATCGAATGATAAAAAATGGCCAGAAAACCTACTTCTGGGCATCCGACGTGTCTGGCTAACGAACTTAGCCAAGCCAATTCAGAATCCAGTCCGCACACAAAATTTCATAAGCGTTAGACGTTTCGTTCGAGAGTTATCGTGGGAACACATAAATATATATATATATATATATATATATATATATATATATATATATATATATATATATATATAAATTTTAGTGAATATCATTTTCGTATTCTAGGGACCTCAAAACAGATTTCTGCCATAGTCCCGGACTCAGATTGCGTCATGACACCTACTGTAATAGCTGAATTTCGAGTTTTCGAAATTCGCTAAAAAAAAGCCGCAGAAAGTTTTTCATTTTTTTCATTCCGCAGTTTATTCACCTAACAAACTGATTTTTTTTTCCTTATTTTTTCATTCAATAACATACGTAGCATATACTGGATGTGTGTCAGTGAGTTATATAATCATCAAATGTAATTATAAAATATTTGAATTCAACAAATGAATAAGAGTAATGTAAATGGTTCAATTACTGCACGTGAATCCTTGGAAAAATTTGTTTCATCACGATTAACATACTTGATTAGAATGTTATAACAGTGCCATCGACTTCGCATGAATTAATTTTGGTGCGTATATATCGTGATAATATTAGCTACTAAATATGCGTTTTTGTACAAATATACTTGTTAACTTAAGGTACCATCACAGTGTGATCGGCCGAAAAATAGTCAGTTTTCGCAATTTTTTTCGTATGGATAGGATGGGGGAATTTCCTAGTGATAAGCAGATGCAAGACCAAGACCAAGACTGCCAAGTCTTGGTCTTGGTCTTGCATTAAGAATCTTGGTCTTGGTCTTCCTAGAGCAGTTCGAGTCTTGGTCTTGGTCTTGGTATTGCTAAAAAATCTTGCACTTTCTTGCATTTTTTATTAGCGAATTTTTTCCTTCTAAAATCAGAATTTTCTCTCTTTATGGTATTAATTATACTTTCAAATTATTTAAATAGTTTAGCAAGAGTCTTGCTTTTGTCTTGATTTTGCTCTCTTGAGTCTTGGTATTGGTCTTGCAGCCATACTTATAGTCTTGGTCTTGGTCTTGCTCTTGGTATACATAGTCTTGGTCTTGCAAAAAATGCAAGACCAAGACTAATTTTGCTCATCACTAGGGGGAATGGGGATGAATTTTTTTTACGATTCATTCCACTATTTAACAACACAAAAATTTAGACTGAATCCACTGGTTCGTGGTCATAGCGACCGTAGTAATTCGAATTTTAATTTTAAATTTTGAGAGAATATGCATAACTGTATGTACTTTAAGATAATATCGCCCACAATAATTAATTTTTGCAAAATTCTACACTGTGATTGTACCTTAATAACAAATTTAATAGATTTTGCCGTGGATATTTCCGAAAACTATAATCATATCAATTTACTATTAATATCATCAACTTTTCAAAGAATTAACAACTTCAAAACTTCAGGTCTCGTTCAATTTAATTTTCCCGATCGGTCGATACATTCAGGGCCAGATTTCTTTTAAGAGATCTCTCGGCATTTTTCGTTTGAAAGAGGAGGCTTATTGTACACGGAGGGAAAAATCCTATAATTTTTGTAGAGAAAAATTCAGAAAAATTACCATGCTCCCCTATAATCCGTGCGCGATCGACGACCAAAATAAAAAATATGTGCTAGCATGGTAAAATTTAATGTGGTGCTAACACAACTTTTATCACACTCTTATGCATATATATTATAGTTTAATTCTTGTTGTCGTACTCTTTCATTTGCGCATCTGACTTGCGACCTTATGTTGGTTGCACTATACCTGTAAAAACATGTATACAAAAATGATTGCCAACAATATTTTCTAATACATATACTAAAGATAGTTAAATAACAAAAAGATGAATTGAACGATGACATCGTCCTAAGAGTGTGTAAAAGAAACTGACTACTAGCTGTGCTAGCTGCTTGTAACACAGTCTGATAAATCAAGGTGCTTGGTGTGAACTGTCTGACAAAGTTTCTTCCACAGTCCACCCCTATGGTTCGCATGTAACTCGCTAAGTGAGGTACATTTCATTACAGCGTTCCCAACACAACCAAACTTCTTTCTATTTTTTTTCTTTCTATCATTAGCATGTTAGCATGTTAATTTTTTTAATAAAAACAATTAAAAATTATTTTTTTGTCGGTAATGGAACTTTTTACTGTGCTGTTTTACAAATTTTACGGAGATAATATTACGAAAAGAACATTCCATCCTTTAAATTTTTTATGATTAATTATAATCTTTATATTTTTACCTTACAGAATTGAATATGTTCGCCTTTTACACGTCGATTATAGTGCTGAGCACAGTAATTTTTATAGGAATTTTCTCTCCGTGTAAGGGATCAAATCTGAAGAAAACCGTTAACTAAGGGGTCAAAACTTATGCGATAGAAGTCTCTATGTTATGAAACCCCCTGAACACGTGCTCCAAGTATCATTAGATCATTTCCCTTTGCCTACTCTAATTACAAAGAAGTTTAAAAGATCAGTATCGGACGAATTTTTTAAGAAGACAAAGCTTTTTATCCGTACCAGAAAATTGAGATAAAAAATCATAGCTTGTGAGGATAAATATCTTGATTAATAGGTTCATATCTTTGGCTGTAATAATAAATGAATAAATAAAAAAAAAAACATCTAAAAACGATTCGTTATATTGGAGTGTATATAATTGCGAAATTGAGTTTATTTCTTTGTTTGCCTTGTTTTCACGCTGTAACTGCTTAATCAATCGACTTAGAACTTGACAGGGAGATAATTTGAGGATACAGAGAGGGTTACCGTTTTACCCTTGGAAAATAGTTTACTCTTGCGGGAAAATGACATATTTAGTTTGATGACATAATTTCAAATATCACATGGACGAAACCTCGGGTAAATACGAGTATACGATATAAAAAAAAAATACAATTACAAACAGCAAGTGGCGTTTTGTAACTGTTCACACTCGTATTAGTTATTCTTATTCGTACAGGCTTAAGTTCAAAATTTCCAGAATACCTATTTCCATATCTACTTAATAAATCTCTAACACTGACTGGCAGACAATGCACAACCATTGGGTTTAGAAGAATGAAACTTTACATAGGATTTCTCTATGAAACGTAGGTTAGCACTAACAAAGGATTTTTGAAAATATGTCCTCTAAGTGGGTTAAATACGGGATGAAAATTTGTACGGAAATTCGTCATTTTTGAAGTTAGAGATATATAAAAATATATTACTATGGCCTAGTATTATAAAGGACAACTAAATCAACGAATAACTATTCTACGAATAAAAATAGTTGTGAACTAAATATTGGTTCAGTATTATAAACGTATCTCATGATTAAATTTTTTAGTAGTAGATTAACCTATAATATGTTACAAATATGTTTTAATTTCCATATATATAATATAAAAATTAATTCTGTACCTCTAATTTGTATTACAATGTATATAAAACCTGTTTAATATGTATAAGTAAAACATAATTAATGTTTGTAAAAATCTTTCAGAACTGTCAAATTAATCTCCGAATAAAATTTAGTCGGTAGATTTTCTGTCAACTAAAATTTAGTTGTCTACTTAATTTATTTCAGTTTTATAATACTGACATCTGTGAATAAAATTGATTTAGTTCACAAATTTAGTTAGTTGTCTTTTATAATACTGGCCCTATGTCTATTAAAACAAATAATATCTTATTTTAATAAATCTTTAACACTGACTGACATCCTGATATGTGGCCGGTGGTAAGTCCCATCGGGTTGTTATACCGCTAGTATTTTATATTCCATATTCCCTATGTTCATAATATTTAGCTATAACGCACAATTAGGTATCTGAAATCGATTTATTACACCGACGTTACAGTTATTTTGTTACTGAACTTAAAAATATTACTGAAACGACATAATTAAATAGTTATATAAGTATATACAGAATACTTATACATTCACCAGGCTTTTTCTTTTAATTCCACCATCATTAGCGGTGATATTTATACACGTATTAGATAGGCACATGTGTGAATACACAACGCATACTTTTTGTATTTATACTTACCTAACGTTTTGCCGCGTGGTTTGCGGTAAACTATTTACTGTCTTAATTAACCGCATAAATTTTTTGTTGTAGTAGAAAGCAACCTTCTTTTTGTAATTCTACTAATTGTTCTATGTCTTTATGTATTAGGTGTATAAATAACAGCCTAGAAGTGACGTAGACCAATGTTTTCCAACCTTTTCCGTTCGTATCGCAGATTGGAAAAAACCAAATGACCAAAAATTAAAGGGCCGATTTTTGATGCCACAAAGTTTTAAGGTCTTATTTATTTATATGCAAAATCTAACTAACGTAAAAGCCTCTATACCGGAACACTATTTTTAGGTGTGTAATTAAACTGGCTAATAAAAATTGACAAATAAATTAAACACCCATTTTTTTCCTTAATAAGCATGAAAGAAAGTTTTTTAATCCAATGAGTATGTTCTTAGAAAAAATACCACCCAAAATTTGTATTTATTAATGTTTTTCTTTTACAAAATGTCGACATTTATATCCAAACAGAGAAATATTAATGACACTAGAAGTTGGGAACCGATATACAAACAGACGTGTAATATGAGTAATATGACACATAGAGTAACATCTAGACGTCAAAGTAGGAAACATAGAATGGTTTAAGTATTAGACGTAAATTAAGGATCAAAATACTGTATTCAACAAAAATTGTTTAATATATAAAATATCTGTATCTCTTTAATTAAGTAAGGAAACATTAAATACCAGGTGAATTTAAGTTGAAAAATAATCATTCAATTAATAATAATTTTTGTTGTCAGAGGTTTCTCTCAGAAATAACTTCATTAAAAAAAAAAGAATAATGTTAGGTTGAGGTGTTAAAAATGAGAAAATTTTGGGAAAAGTAAAAAAAATATGAATTTCAAACTTAAGGTAGACAAAAAATTAAAAAAAAAAAGAAAATATTCCAAAATATGTATATTCTTTAAACTTTAATAAACCTTTTAAAAATTCCTTAATCTAAATTAAAATACCTTAAACCTTTATTTATTTCTTTAGTCAATAACATTTTACATAAAAAATATACAAAAAAGCAAAAGTTTAAATCTAAAAACTATATTTTCTACGGATCAGTTAGACTTTGTTGTTAAAATTGCTAAATTCGTGTTCATATCCGTCTATACCTAGTTAAATTCGTTTATGTGAAAATACAAAACAGAACAGAAAATTTTACAACTAATTATTACAGGTAACCAACAACAAACAAAGTCCATACAATGGAGTGAATAATATCATTATCTTTACAGATTATATAAATTTACTTTACCGAAACCATTACTGTTAGATAATATAGGTTTATTAATTATATACGTTCACGTCTGACACTACTCACAGATACTTCGACAAGAATAACTTCAATGTTTACGTGCGCAAATGAAGAAAGAAAACAACTGAATGCAACAAAATTCCAAAAACAATATATTATGTGAGTTTTTTGAGAGTTGCCATTTATATTACAACCAAATTTGTATGATAGAAATGGTACTGGAAAAGGTTCTTTCCTTGGATGTAATGGAAATTTAACCAACCAGAACACTATCGGTTGAAGTAGCCTCAAGTACCTATGCATATTTTTACCGCCTAACCGATAAATTAAAAAAAATTAAAAAATTTAAACTTGGGAAAAAAATTTTTTTTGCTCATTTATGTTGTTAATTAATGCATTAGATCAGTTTTATCGAAAAATTAATAGGTAGACCCATTTAAAAATTTATACGTTTGTATCATAGCTCGAAAACCATAAGAGCTATAAAGCTCCTGACTATAGCAATCGGTTGCCCCCGTCGATATCTACAACTCTTATTTAAACAATTTTTCGATTAAATCAACGGTTTGGCTGTAATCAAAATGGCAACTCTCAAAAAACTCACACAATATAAGCAGTCGTAAATATCGACTTTTCTGCCTTACTTGAACAACTTATCTACTCTGTGAAGATAGGCAAATCAAGTGCTGAGACTTACGAAATTTATTACAATCTTTGCCCTAAACATTTAACGAAGGTTTAAAAACTCATTTGAAAAAGTCTGTTCCCTTATAATTTAAAAGGCATAACTCTAATTATGATCATTCTAAAAGCAGGCCAAATTCATAGTCCTTTCCTACTTTTATTGTAACAAGGGTGTCCATATATCCTGTTTTCCCTGCAACATATGAGGATTTGGGGATCTGTCCTTGTTTGAACTCGTTTATCCCGGTCCTTGATAGATTCTTTCGGGATAGTACATCACACGATATACACGACTTTTCCTTTAAGCGGACATTCTTCAAGGGAATGGTGTTTATATGTTTGTGTTCACATATACAGTCTTCGTGAGAATATTTTTAAAATAAACAATATTTTTATGTAAACAAATTTTCAATATTTAACATATACAGGCGATTATTTTGAAAGTTAATATAAGTATATGATTATAACAATAATAAAAATTATTAATACACATATGAATGTATAATTTCCAAGCTTACAATTAGATGTAAATATTACGTAGCTAGAAAATATTCTTTAGAAATTTATTTTAACAAAACTACTTTAACTTTTATATAAAAATGAATTGTATAGAGAAACACCATATATATGAATTGTCTAAACCGACGAAGTTTGTGTATTGTCGTCCCGTTAAAGAGAAGTCGGTGTAATTGTTTTCGGAACTAGCAGTGTTGTCGGGCACATTCTTCAGAACAATTTCTCTATCACTCCTTGTAATTAATTTGATTATGTGCATCTGAAAAATCAATACTAAAAAAGTTATAAGCCTAAATCAATCTTTTTGTTCGTGGTCGTTTACACGGGTAAAAGTTTTACTATTAACTCAATTTAAAATTCTATATCAAAGGGTGCAAGCGTTCTGTGTGGTACGTTCAAGTTTTGGTTTTACCAAAAGATAAACACCAAAATTGTAATTCATAAACTTATACCTCCAATTTAAACCTACTTCACACAATAAATAAATGTTCCAGCAGTAATTGGTCACTGCACATTTGATTTCGAAAGACGCACATTTATTCGTGCCCATTAATATTTCCAGTAGGTATATATCATCTTTGGTTAATGTACGGCAGAACAACTTCATGGTGGTTAGCTGGTCGTTGACCACTAGACTAACTCGGGTGTCCTTTGAGTCTGAAAATTTACAAAACCACATTAAATGTCATCGAAAAT
The DNA here is from genome assembly GCA_035578155.1 of Brachynemurus nebulosus. NCBI lineage: Eukaryota > Metazoa > Arthropoda > Insecta > Neuroptera > Myrmeleontidae > Brachynemurus > Brachynemurus nebulosus. The sequence goes on along the minus strand of JAPWDM010000014.1, from coordinate 11,872,400 downwards.
AACAAACTCCTCGACGTTGGAAACTTTTAAGCAACTTCGATATTTGCGTTTTAGTTCCAATGATCGAAGTTTTGGTTGCTTCGGTGATAAACTTTGCGTTGTATGTGCGATACTATAAGCAGAATATGTACTTTATTTAAATAAGATATTTAACAATTGATAATATATTAAAGAGAGGTTCTTGAACACTAAAGTTGAATATCATTTGGTAATTAGAAGATGTCTTTCTTAAGTTTGTGTATCTTAACTAGGGTAAATCTTTAAGCAGAAAGGGCATAGCCGGGTACGATAGGGAAACCGGCTCTTGACGCAAAATTGATTGTTTTTATAGGAAATAACACTTATTAGCCCCAGATACATTCCTGCCAAATTTCAACCCTCCGAGGCTAATAGTTTATGAATACACAAAAGGACAAAAATTTTCGAAAAAAATTTTTTTTTGACGAAAATACTGAGCCGATTTATTTGAGTTAAATACATATTGTGTACCCACCTTAAGCAAGATAAAAAAAAAATTAACGTTATATCCCTTTATTATACTAATTTTTTAAAATTTTTTAATTTAAGTAAATTTTTTTTGCAGACGCGTTAGTGACACCCACCATTTTTTGTTCAATAATATCTCTCTTAGTACTCTATAACATATTTTTATGGAAAGATTTTAGCTGGTAGAATATAATAATATTTAAATACAAATGCATGCCATGTCGGTATTACATATATTACTTATGTATAAAAAGGACCATAAAGTAAAATATCTACCCTATTTCTATAATAATATAATTACATACCTTTATAACTAGGATAAACGAGTTTAAATTTACAAAAGTCCAACATTACCTGCCGTTTGTCTTTTTTTTATTAATAAAACAAAATAGACATTCATTTCTCTTTTATTAGAGTTTTTTCTTTTGTAAGACGTCAAGTGAAACTTTGCTAGTTCATACCTACACCATGTCTTACGAAATCAACAATTTCAAACAAAGTATAGTAGCTGTCAAAGCAGTATACCAGTTGGTCATTTCGTCATAATTCGTCATGACCCGTCATCGTGTTAACAAAAGAAGACAAACGATAGATAGAGCTAGACGTTTGTCTAAACTTGTTTGTCGTAGTTATGAGCGTATGTCATTATATTACAGAAAAAATCCACTTTCTGCACACTCCAAGAAGTGCAACAAAAACATCAAGTGAGAGGGGCGAGCTACGTATTGTGTACACCTGTACACTACTTTCTTAAATATATGCGTATGTTCAGATCATTTACTTGTCATAAGCGGTTCATGTATGGTCTATTTCAGTTAAATTTAACCATGCTTCGTAACTTTGAATTTAAATAATTTCCGTTTTCTTGGCTTTATCTCTTTTATTATTGCATTTATGTAAGTTTTAAATTTGCAGTTTATTTTTAGAAAAGAATAGAAGATCGATTTATTTCGAATATAAGAATTATTTAATTTTTTAACGAAAACTCATGATCAATTTTATCTGAAAAGAGGTATATCTTCAAGTTAGTAATATGTGCATGTAATTTACCTACATATTTTTATAGCTACAACAGGCTTTAGCCGGACTGTTGTTATTACTAGACATTGTTGAAGTATTTTGTTGCAATTTTATAAGTTAATGTTTATTATTATTAAAGCAATATAATATATAATAGGTATTATTGTTATTATTATTATCTTTATGGAAATAAGTTTCTAAAACTAATAATTTTTGTTGAGTTAGATGTAATTTTAATTAGTAAGTATGCTGGGATAATTTTATTGATTTTGTTCAAATATTCAGATTCATAGTAAAATTAACCTTGAAAATTATTTTTTAACACATATTTTTTATAACTAGGGTAAAAGCCCCGATTGTGGAACACTATTTTTAGGTATTTCATCAAACTTGCTTACAAAAATTAATAAATGAATTAAACACCCTTTTTTTTTTCTTAATAAGCATGAAACCAAGTTTTTTTAATCCAATGAATATGTTTTTAAGAAAATATAACCCAAAAATTTTGATTTATTAATGTTTTGTTTTATAATTTGTTGACATCTATAAAAAAACAGACAGAATATATTAACACCCTTTAAAAAATCAGCACATTGACACCTAAAAAAGAACACGTATGTACAACATGAGATACATTACATACCATTCACATACATATTTTGCCATCTTTTCACTCTATGACATAGAGTGACATCTAGTAGTAAATAGAATGTCAAATTAAAAAATATAGAATGGTTTAAATATTCGATAAAATAAACGACCAAAATCACAGAATATACCAAAATACCACAGAAAAATACTATATTTTGTTTCGCCATCTATGTATTTTGGTAAAGTTCTAATCAATTCTAAACCTTCTAAACTAACTTATCAAAATGGCGACAATTTTTCATTATTAATAAAATTTTGCAACTTTAAATCAATATTTTTTTATTTATCAATTGACGATACGCTCCGAAATAAAAAAAATATTAAAAATTTTACGATTTTAAAGCAGTAAGTAAATATTTTAGACTCAAAAAGAAATTAAAACTATTTATAATATAAATTTTTAGTTATTTTACGTACATGATTTTAGTTAAATACAGAGGTTATATTGTGTACTGAAAGAAATACACATATATATAAATTACATTTAAACCGAATAAAAAGATGATTTAGCTCTTATAATCTCTTAACTGGACTAATAAAAATTATTTGTATAGTTTTATTGCGCTAACTTCGAAAATTAACTGGAAAATGTTGAAATTTATAAGGCATGTGTTTCGATAAATAAGCATTGATCAAACGCAAAAGAGACACATTCAGCAAAAATTGTTTAATATATATATGTATTTCTTTAATTAAGTAAAGAAACATTAAATGTGAGATGAATTTAAATTGAAAAACAATCATTCTATTAATAATAATTTTTGTTATCAGACGTTTCTTTCAGAAATAACTTCATTAAGATATAAATGTCAAAACTGTTTTTCTATTGGATCGCGTTCCACAAACGGGGCTTTTACCCTAGTCAAAATATATATATTTTAAACCGTTACAGGAACTTCAAGAACTGCAACTCAGGGGGGAAGGGAACATTTTGTTACATTCCTTGGAGTTCTGCTGTGTTTTAGAAATAAGGAAGATGCTTTGCTTTATGGTCCTTTTTATATATAATTAGTAATATATGTGGTACCGAACATGGCATGCATTTGTATTTAAATATTATTATGTTCTACCAACTAAAATTTTTCCGTAAAAATATATGTTATAGAGTTTTAAGAGACATTGACAAAAAATGGTGAGTGTCGCTAACGCGTAAGTGCCAAAAAAAAATTTACTTTAATTAAAAGATTAAAAAAAATTAGTATAAAATAACGTTAATTTTTTTTTTTATTACTTTGACAAAGGTAGGTACATAATATATACCTATTAAACTAAAATAAATCAGTTCAGTAATTTCGTCCCAAAAAATTTGTTTTGAAAATTTTTATCTTTTTATGCATTCATAAACTATTAGCCTCGGAGGGTTGCAATTTGGCAAGAATGTATCTAGGGCTAAGAAGTATTATTTCCTATAAAAACAATCAATTTTGCGTTAAAGGCCGTTTTCCCTATCTTACCCGGCTATGCCCTTTATTGCAAACACTGAGAATATTGAAAACAGTTTGAGTAACTGCCCGTTACAATTACAATTCGCGGTTGGCTTGGATAATTTACTTAATTACCAATTAATAAATCGAATATAGATATCTACAGAAGCGGATTGACTTCATAAAATATCTTCAAAGAGAAGTTTTATATCCACATAAAATAATGCAGCTGCGGATACGGGAAATGAATGCAGATGTTCCGCGTATACTGATGCAGATACGAACATTTGCAACAACCTTAGTCAATGATACTTAAAACTAAGTAAAAATTTAAGCTTGCAGTTAGAGCCGGTCCAACTAAAAGAAAGACTCGGTGAAAAATTTACTTGCGAGATCTTGAAACAATTTTCGCACAACAATGTAACACTTATTGCATTTTATACTTTTACATTGAATAAATGCGTACATTCAGAGGTAGGATGGTCTATATGGAAACAATTTCGCAGTTCTGGATGAATGGCAGGTTCTTATGGAACTGTGGCTGTTCAACAAAGTTACCGGCATAATATGTTTTCGGCAAAATGCAAAATTGTTTCTAGGTGAAATGCAAAATTTCACCTAGAAACAAAATCTTTGAACGAAATATACGATTATTTTGGTTTTTCGGATTATATAGTTACAATTGTTATGAAAAAAAAATCATTCGTGATTTTTATTTGGTTTTTATAAAACTGTTGGCATAGAACCATTGGAACTTTACTACTTTTGGTACAGAATCGATGCACTCTTACTACTTTTGGTGCAGAATTGCTGTGATCTTACCACTCTTGAGTGTGGTATTTACTATAAGTTGGGTGTGGTTAATTCATTCATGACTGTTGACGTCACAAGATCGTCTGGTGGCTGTTGTTTACGACCTTGCTGAGTATATGATAATGTTTACATTTTTAAATTTGTTTGTTATGAAAAACTGTTATAAAAAAATACTAGTTTATAAAATGTGTAATGAAGATATTGTAGTTCCAACAACGAAATTATTATGATTTTGTGTTGTATGTCGTATTCTCAATCGTCAAAAACCACAGTGCTACCAGTATGTTTTCTTTAACCCTAGAATCATACGTTGGTCTACGAGTCAAGTTAATCATACATCGGCGTCATTTCGCCGAATGGACTTTTTACGGAGAGTTTTTGTGTTTATTTGCAAAAAACATTTTTTTTTTACATAACAATACTACAAAAGCGAATAAAATATTTAAAAAAAATGGATTTGGAAAAATTTCTTAATATAAATATTTATTAATTTTTTTAATCTTTTTGTCAAAGCATATTTTCACTATAAAAATTAAAAAATAGATAGATACATCAATTGTATCATAAAACATGTCTTTCAAATAATTAATTTATGAACTATTAGAATGTGAAATTTCTCAGTCATCAATATTCCTATAGATATGTAGTTATTTCCCCATTAGGCACATTTGTAAATTTTCTAAAATTTGTTAGTAATTTTTAGAATAAGATCTCAAAAAATAATAAAAATTAAAATATTTTCCATAAAATAAATTGTTAACCTTTTATTAAGTTACTTGAAACGCATTCTTTAGTTTTCGATTTTATATATTACAACTTCAGTATTATGCCGTCTCTATAAGTCAAACAGCTGTAGTCATCTTTCACATTATCATAATCATTGAATAAATTAATTATAACATCCATATCTTTAATAAATTTTAGAAAAATTAGGAAAACTTTTATATGTGGAGTACAAAATCTTTAAAAAAAATATGGGTACAATTGATTTTGATATAGGTACCAGACAAGAAACGGAGTTGCTAACCACTAGACCAACTCGAGGTCTCAATTTTTTAAAATTATACTTTTATCATCGTGAAAATTATTACAATTGAGTAATTCAATGCAATTTTAAAATTTATTTTTCACAGTGTACTGTTACTTCTTCTCGATCGTCCATACATATCCATATAAATAATCTTATATCTTTAACTATTTACCCGATTGCACCCACCACCAAAACTATTTTCGTTTTCAATTCATGAAAACACAATTCGTTTGCACGACAAACTTTGCCACATATCTATTTCACTTGCATACATAACCAATCATATAAGTAAGTATAATAAGTATATATACATAGAATATAGATATATCAACGGTACTACATTTTGAAACCAAATTACTATTGTGCAGCTTATACGTACATATATATGTACATACAGTCAACACAATTATGTTAAAAAGAGATGACCAATGTTATCACTCCATTTATATGTGGATTTTGTTATGTGCATATAGATGAATTCAAATCTTCGACGTTCGAAGAAAATAAAACGATTACCGGGTGTCACATTTTACTATAGCCTACAGTGGATAAAATTATGACTGAATATTATTTGAGCTTCAAAACACACTGAAATCCAATATTTTCGGTGTCATTCGAAACTTTACAAAATCCCTATATCGTCACTTTAAGGGGGAAGGGACCTCCGGACAACAGGTTCTTTAATAATTTTTGTGAAGAAACTGGATACATTTATTGTATCAAATGAAGTTACATAATATAGTGCGTGTTATGGTGTATTCACTCAAGAAAAATGGCGGCGTTCCAAGTTGACTCTTTTAATTTGCGCCGTGAAATGCCCAGCCTCTTGTAATCAACTGAATTCAATCGGACAAAAAACTTTTATTAAAATAAGTCATTACGCTTTGCATATACCTATTTTTGATGAGAAATTTTTTTTTTTCACAATTTAAAATCAAGAAGAAAAAAATTTCACTTTTTTTTATAAGCAAATTGTTATAAACAATATTTATAATAATAATTTATGCAAAATTTTAGGTATATGCAAAGGCCAATATCTTAAAGAATATCTTCCATGGCGCGGGAAAAAACCTGTTTTGAGAAAAATGCTATTAAAAAGTTTTCGTTCTTGAAAAGTAGAGTTAAAATCAGTTTATCGTTATCTAAGATAATCGTTCTGTTTGGATTGAAACATTTGAAATATATTCCTTAAGGTTCAAATGAACTTCTAAAGCAAAACAAAAAATGAAAAATTTGAAAGTTCTGGAGGACCCTCCCCCTTAAACTTTCTACCTTGACTCCAATTTGTGAAATTTATTGCCAGGGGGCCTCTAAGGCCCCTAGGGTAACTACTCACACGAGTAGTCTTGTGGCGTATACATTCCAGATAATTTATAATTATAAAAATTATCAAATTATCACTAAAATTGTGAAATAATATCACACCAAGTACCTATACCGCGAATAAATCAAACTAATTGAACAACATACCCTACAACTGTTTGACTTTATCTATATAAGTTTAAAGTGGTTTATTATTTTAAATAAGCATTTCACTATCTAGCAAAGGTATTTAATTTAAATTTCGCCGGCTGAACAATAACATATAAATTCTACTCATTTATTAGCTTAAAAGTAGGAGAAAAGGTTTCTTTTTCAATCACTCAAATTGTAAGCTAGCATTTACATAGCAAGTAATTTGAGGCATATACAACATTTACCATTCTGTTTTCTGGCTATTATAGTTACAAAAGATAACAGATCAAAAAAGTTTACTTACCTTTTTAGGCACGTAAGTAATCGCTTACCATTAATTAGTAAATAGGTTTCTCTATGGAATAGTTACTTATACGTAGACGCCGATATATAATCCTTATTTTTTTTTGCATAGCAATTTTTTATTGCTTTTATTTCAATTATTCATCATTTTTTGTTGAAAAAATAACTTGTACTCAACCCATGAGTTTATTTTTGTGACCGCGGATACTTAAGGCATCCGAGGCCACAAAAGTAACATTTAAGGTCCTCAGTAAGTAATATGTTATATTTAATTCCTTGAAACTAAAAATGATACTTTGCTACCTCTTAGCCTTCAATTCAGAATGGTAGACGATGTACAATACTTTCAATCTCAGAAACTTGATATTAGTGAATTTAAAAAAATAAATAAATAAAATAAAATAGAATAAAATAAAAAATAAAAAATAAATAAATTATTTCCTACCCGAAATACACGTTTGAGGATTAAAGACAACCAATTTACGACCAAAATACAAGTTATTCATTTTGAAATTTTGGGTAATGCATTGATGAGGCTTATGCTTTCTACTACTCTTTGATATTCTTTATTTGCTAAAAGTTACACAATTTTGATAATATTGGCGTTTATATTGAATACATATCCAATAACATCAAAAAATCGTTTTCGTCAAAAAAGAAGTTACAAGATTTATTTATTCAAGTGGCCAAACTTACAAATTAGACGGGAGTAAAAATTACACCCGGTAAATATATGGATAGAAATTGCAAATGTGCTTTATCCTATTCTATATATTGATTCAAATTTGCCGTGCCGCTTCAGAATACATATGACCAATAAATGACCACTGACATTCACCCAATCATATGAGTACGTAAGCACCTGACGACTGGCCAGTGATCAGAACACAAATATCCACAAAGAAAATCTTTTATATAAATTTAAAAATAAAATTTCTGATATTTCTGTTCGAAAGTGTAGAAAATATTTCAAAAGAGTAATATGTACCTATAGTACTTTCATAATAATAGATTCATTGTTGGCACACCACAGACATCTGTCGTGTCGTAAATATAAATAAGCGTGTGATTCATATTTATTATATATACGTAATATTAACCTTATGTTGTTCCTGTGGTTAAATTTTATGAAGGCTACATAAAGAAGTTTGTACAAATTGAATTTTTGTACCCAATAAAATTTGTGTATAACCAACACTACAAGAAATTGCGATGTCTGTGACGTCATTAAGATAATATGTTACCTACTGTTGACAGCTTGTACATATTATCAAAATTATAAAAATTTATTACAAAAAATTATTGGTAGGTATTGAAGTAATTTGTAATGTATGACAAAGGGTTTATAAAAGTCAGTTCTGGTAACAGAATATCTGACATGTTTGTATTATTACAAAATAATTATGCAAAACTAGCTTGATAACTTTATTTAATTAGACATTTCCAATAAGTTAAGTCAATACAATAGTATATTGTACAATAAGTGGGAAAAGAGGCTTATTTCTGACGAATAAGAGTTCAAATCAAATAGATGTTCAAATTTTTGGAAACAATAATAAATAATCAACATACATATGTATATTTTTAGTATTATTTCTATATATTATATATTAAACTAACGGGACAGCCTACTTTTTTATTATATTAAGGCGTGCGAAATAATTTCCCACTGTATTCCCGTACAGTGTGGGCAATTGTTAATTTTTACATATAGTTAGCCGTGCACAAAATGTTACTTTTAATAGTAGGAGTAGAAAAAAATGTTTACAGCAAGCAATAATTGCATAGCAACAATAATTCAAAATAAAAAGACACTGTTGTATGTAAAGGTAAATAAATATTATGACGTCACATGTGCGCTCGGATGGTCTCGGGAACTGTCGGTCCGTTATCGGTACTAAGTTTAAAAGTGTATTTTTAATTTGATATAACCTTTTAAATATTACACAAAAAGAGTAAAATAAAAAAGTTTTTGTTTTTTTTATAAAACATACTGTGTGAGTTTTTTGAGAGTTGCCATTTTTATTACAGCCAAACCGTTGATTTAATCGAAAAATTGTTCAAATAAGAGTTGTGGACGGGGGCAACCGATTGCTATAGTCAGGAGCTTCATAGCCCTTATGGTTTTTGAGCTATGATACAAATTTAAAGATTTTTAAATGAGACTATATATTAATTTTTCGATAAAACTGAGCTAATGCATTAATTAACAACATAAATGAGGAAAAGAAATTTTTTTACCCAAGTTAAATTTTTAAATTTTTTAAAAATTTATCAATTAGGCGGTAAAAATATGCATATATACCTGAGGCTACTTCAACCAACAGTGTTCTTTTTGGTTACATTTCTATTACATCCAAGAAAAGAACCTTTCCCAGTACCATTTCTATCATAAAAATTTGACTGTTATAAAAATGGCAACTCTCAAAAAACTCACATGGTATACGATTTTTCTATTTATCACAAAAAAAAATTTTTTCTTCGAAAATCCAATTATATAAACCTTATACTGATCGAATAATTGATTGTATCCGCTTTCCAAATCTGTATATTTTATTAAACCAAGTTTTAAATTAATTTAATTACATTTGTAACCAATAAGTCGAAATAACAGTACCCATATTCCCAAATTATTGCCACATAAATTGAATACTTTTCAATAAATATTGTACAATACCAATTTCAATAATGCCACAAGCTAAGAACAATTTATTGAACGATATAGCTAGAAAGTTTGAATATTTTACCTAACCATGTCGACTAGTGTCTGTCGACTTCTGCATATTATATAATTATTATAAATGAGCGATCCCAAATATAAAAGTTTTAAGCCAAGTTAAAACTCACTATAGTAACATTGTATGTAGAGGATCAATTCAAAATTTGTGGAATAACATATTATGCAAGGCTAACTTTAAATACACCAAACATTTAGTAGGTGCTTATAAACAAACATAAACGAAGGTAGCTAGCTCTCTCTTTCTAGCCACAGCAAGTACCAGAGATAGTAAATGTGTTGTGTAACAATACATACCGTAAATCAGGATGAATCGGAACATAAAGGACATAGGGACAAAACGAAAAAGTTATTCAGGAATTAATTTAAAAATACTAGAGGTAAAGACAATTATACGTCTTTTTAAACCATAGTTTCCAACAGCGTTATTTTTTGAAAACTTCATCTAAAATTTTATTATTAGTGTTCTAATAAATTAGAACTAAAAAGAAAAAAAAGAAAACTACAAACTTTTATTGATTTTTATTTTTTGAAAAGAAAATCATGAGAAATTGAGGTTTGGGTCAAATTGGAGATTAACAGGGATCGAAAATGGGTGAGCAGAAACAATACATGGATTAATAGGAACACTATATCAAGTATAAAGGAATTAAGGATGTACTGGAAGTCTGGAACGTAGTATAGAGCACTAACAACGTTACCAAGTTACTCTAGATTTTTATAAACACATTAGACATTAATTAAAATTGACATAGTGTCTGAAAAATTACCAAACTGGATCGGCTGGGACTCGAACCCGGATCTCTTGGTTACCAACCAAGCGCCTTACATTAGACATTTCCAATAGTTTTTTTATAAACTTCATTTTTGATTTTATTTTGACACAAAATTATGAGGTATTATTACGTTTGTTTTTTTTTTTTTTGGAAATATAAATACCAAAAATTCGAAATTATATTTCTATTTCAATTTTGGTTAGCCTTACTCATCGTCCCCATTCATTTGCTCCTAAATAGTGCTTCCTCCAAAGTATGCATTTGTGCGCTTGTACGGTATTTGAAAAAATTAGCACATAAATACACTTGCGCACAGTAATATTCAAATTCAAAAAAGAGCGCTCGTCGATCTAATATTGTCGGATGTTGACTTCTAAGGACTATCAGTCGGTATTACAATATGAATTCAATCTTCCAGATGCATTGTTCCATTTAGGAAGTGCGTAAATCTTGTTATAATTACTATTATAAATTAATTTTTATATGTAAATTAGCTAAATCTTATTATAATTCTTATTATAAATAAGTATTAATCAAAATGGCACTCGAAAATACTTCATTTTGTACGACAATTGTGCAGACGACAAAAATGCGCACTAAAGTGGTAGGAAACTTTTGAAATCAAACTCTACATTTCTAAAAGTACCGAATAGTTTTAAAGTAACATTTCGTGTAAACTGACTTACAAATTTACAACTAACATAGCTAGAGAAGTACCGTCGTAGTTTTGTAAGAAGATGAAACACTATTAACTATTTTTACCATTATGGAACATCACCTGGTTCTTATTACCGTGGCACCGTTTCATCTTACAATGTCAAAAAGTTTTTCATCCTCTGTGGAATTGTTAGTTAATCTTTTCAGTGTTTCTTTTTGTCCAATATGTTTAGTATTTCTTTTTTTTTTTTTTTGTTAAAGTATACGTATGAGGTTAGAAGTTTCAACAAGTTAGGTAGTTGTATGGCTGATTGATTAAATTAAAGAAAATCATTAATTTTGTTATCAATTTCAGCATTGTATATTATCAATTAATTTTGCTTTGACAATTTTTGTTACCCTATACCGTCACTAATACATTAATATGTCTGTACAGGGCCTACAACATTTAACAAGTAAGTAAAATAATCGATAATAATAAACGGATTCGATATTTAAAACATAAAAGTTAGAAATAGCAGAGGGTAGGAGTTACGAAATATTTTTTCTATACTAGGGGGTCGCGAAATATTTTACCATCCTAGGGGGGTCGCGCCATGAAAAAGGTTGAAAAACACTGATCTAATGCCTTAATTTTTTTTTTGATTTTATGTGTACAGGTCCCATTTTTATGTCAGCAGAATTATAAATATTGACTATGAGATGTCAGTAACTCCGTTCATGTACTACATTTATATATAGCTACAATATTTCTTTATAGTACATTAAATTTTCATTTGATAAAATTGAACAAATATGACTACACCTCTTAAAATTAGATTTGCAATTGTTTGTCAGTGGAACACTGATTAGTTTGACTTTTGAATATTTAAGCAGTAATAGTGATAATATAGTATATTACATAGCAAGGGTTGTAAATAGCATATTACACACGATTAAAATATTAGGTATGTTTTAGGTATTAAAAACACAATACATACAAAATAGAGATGTATTGAGTTTTAACATTGTAAGCCATATAAATGCTACAATTCTCTACTTTCTTATTCGAATTAAAATAAAAATAAATTTTCGAAACGCGCACTTGTACATTTGATGATCAGTACATTGCACGTACAAGATTTTGCTTTTGACAAACGTTTCCGATCCTGAATTATTGCATTTATATAGCTTTAACTGTACTAACAAATTTTAGTAGAGCTACCTGTATAGCTTGTCCGTATTGTAAATAAAATTTTGAAAAGACAACATTTAAAGTTTGGAAAATGGAACTATTAACCTATGGAAGCTATATTAAAATCTCTATAACTTATAAAGAAACTCTAAAAGCTAAAATAGCCTGGTTTTTTTTTCGATGATTGAAGTCCGCATTTTTTACTTACATCGGCTTTCTTCTTCCTCCCAGCAACCTGAATGTAAAGTTATCTTTGTTAAAATAATGTTTAATTTTTTCTTATTCATTGCGTACATTCTGTTGTCAGATTTATAGACACTACTGTAGGTACTGATAGTGTAGAAAACTATTACTGAATGAGTATGGTACATTTTTCGAAATATTTCCAATATTTTTATTTTCTGTTTACATTCGTTGATTCAGATAAACATCACGAATCCATGCGATGAATCCAAATACTTATTTTTCAAGTTACAAAACGGATGTTACGGCTATACATACGAATGTATATAGAGAATCACGTGATGCAGAATCTCATATTTGAGCTTTTGATAAAGTGCCTGAGTTAAAATAGTTTTATTTTTATAAGCTATCGATACGTGTATATTTTCGAAAGTATGTATACTGTGTTTTATTTAAAGTCAAATAAATAAATAAATATGTTAGAATACTAAAAAATACTACCCATAATGTATTGAATGTGGATTCAAAATCATAAGTGTGAAATTATGTCTTTGAACTTGTAATTTTTCTGGATAAAATTCTAATTTTGCTTGATTACTCAAAAACTTTAGCAGATAGAGAATAATTTCATGTTGACACATATATATAAAGTTAGCAGTCCTCAAAATAAAAATTTAAAAAACCTTAAGAAACTACTAGATAAAAAAATAGGTGTATCTTAGATGTTAGTTATAGGTGTGTTAATAAAAATTAGGTTTTTTGACCGTTTTCAAAAAAACATAAAAAACAAAAGGGGCTGCTAGGTTTACGTAAACTTAGCGGTCCCATAGGTAAGAAACTTTTTTGAGTAATTTAAAGTATGGAGAATTAGGTGTAAATTGAGTGTTCATCAACCAGGTTAACAAAAATTTTAAAACAAAAATTTTAAGAAAAATTTTAAAAAATGTCTTAAATCATGGGAGTGCTGTAACTAACGTTAAAACATTACTCCGACATAATTGAAATTACTCCGACACTTAGAGTACGAATTACCGCGTAATTTTAAATTGTGAAGTAGATTTAGAACTTTTCATGATTGCATTAGCTCAATTACCGTGTCAGCCATGAAAATAAAGTGAAATGAAATTTTTGTTTATTTCAATCTAAGTATAAAATTTTGAATGTTTAATGAAGAAAAATTTAAAATATCTCCAAAAACTACTTGCTTTCGGTAACGCAATTGGTAGCTCAATTTGTTGCATTTTATCCTTACACTTTAACAGGTCGCAAAGAATAACGAATTTTTTCCAATCACCATAAGACTCGTTATACTGAGATTCGTCTGAATAACTTACTCCATGATTATTACCTAAAATTTCAGCAACATAACTATATCAAGCACATATAACAAGATTCATTAATAGTTATTTTCGACACATATGCGTAAAGAGAGGTATCCTAGTAGGCTTAAATTGGGGCACGAGTCTAAGGCACTGACGCATACACAACGAGATCGAATGCGCTGTATACCCCCATGAGCCGTCAGGCGGGTGGGGGTAAGCGCACGACATCTCGTTGTGTATGCGTCAGTCCCTTTAGCGAGTGTCCCAGTTTAAGCCTATTGGTTACCTCACTTTATGCATACGTATCGAACATAATTTTTTATAACGACGGCTTCTAAAGTTTACTAGAGAGCAAAAATTTAATTATTTTTAATTAATTTTAGAAAATAGTAGGGTTAATTTTCTTTTATAATGTTATATGAAAAAAGTTTTTTTTTATTAATTTGTAGATCGTTTTTATTTTTTTTTTATTAATTTGTTGATTGTTTCCATGTTTAATTTGAATATGATTATCATTGACAAATGAATATCATTATTTTCTGGCATAGTTTTAGCTACTTTCACGCACAGTTGTACTTTCGCGCACAGTTACTGTCGTTTGTTTTACAATGATATGAAAACTGCTCTTTACGCCCACTACACAACGCTGGAATATTGAACATTAGAAGCGGAGGTTATAAAAAAACAATATTAACGCGAGTCCAACAGCCACTGCTAACTATGTACTCTTATTTACACAAACAAAACACTTTTATTATTTTTATTTTTTTTCTTTTCTTTTCTCGGTAAATAAACCACAAATAATAATTATTATACTACGTATTTGAAAACGTTCGCGCACTGGGATGATTATATTCTCTCATTTATTTTAACAAAATAAATAAAGCAAATTCAAATAATTATCATTGTATACATAGGTAAATTGAGATAAAATGATTATATGTATGTACATATTCACTCAACTCGTTCATTTTATGTAAACAGTTAGGGGAGACTGGGGTAAAGTGGCCACTCTAAGACAAAATGTTGTTTAGTTTAGTTATTTGAAAAGAAATATAGATTGTAAGTATTTAGCACATATTTGCTTTAGTGCAGAACCAATAACCATCAATATACCAAACAATATCTTGAAAGGTATTTTTGCAATTTTTGTTTATCGCAACATGTGCAAAGTGACCACTTTACCCCACTATATTGGGTAAAGTGTCCAAGGGTACCCATTTTAACCCAAAAACAAATCTTGAAGTAATAAACATGTTTATATACAAAATCAAACTATGTTTGTATCATTAATTATTACATATCAACGGACGGACGGACAGACATTGAAGTCTCATCATAAGGGTTCCTTTTTCATATTTTTTCTCGGAACCCTAAAAACTGATTTCAGGCAATTCTTTTATTTACAAAATATAAAGAACTAATTACAAGTTCTAAATTTAATATAATATGTGAAAGTATTCTAAGATACAATTTGAGCAGCGATCGGAGACACTGACCACTTTGCCCCATTATAAGCCTGGCCACTTTACTCCGTTAGACACCATTTCGGCAAACTACAACTAATTTCGAGAAAGAATTTTCTGATTCATCGATAACTACATTATTTTAAAGGTAATTAGACAGTGTTTTTAGCAATACCAATTAAAAAATTGTATTCGTAATTAATAAAAAAATAATGAGAATACAATTTACATCAACTTACTTTACACCAACACGCGAAAATTCAGAAAATTCCTTATTATACATACAATCTAGGGAACTGATCACTGACGTTTTAATAGAATACTAATGGCTTGTCTACAAGTTATAGTATTCAACTTCGCCAAAAGATTGGAGTAGTTTCCGGTGAGTAAAGGCGAATGGCCGCTTTATCTCCACTGGCCATTTTACCCCAGTCTCCCCAATTGCATTTCGATCGTTGTACGGTACTTTTAACACTTTTTCGTTTTATCGAATTTTCGAACGAGATTTGGTAGTTGTCACCGTGGTCGACAGTTCTCGAAGAAAATATCCTTCTTTTATGAAATTTGATGGAAACGTTGAAAGTCGAAAACCTTCACATGCGTTCTTCAGTCAGACACCTTCGATTCCTGGAATCTCAAGACAGTTAGTTTTCAAAAAATTTCTAGAATTTTTTTTGCACCATGACCACGAGTAGAAAATCTCCCGTGGGATACTTTTTTGAATCATTATACTATACAAGCGAGTTTTCAAAACAAAGTACCTAACTCTTGTAATTGTAAATTCGCGCTGTTATGCAGGATGCTGCGACGGAGGTATTTTAGTTTGTCCAGGAATAGCAAGGAGAAAAGTTATTAACTGTATTTTTAGCAGATTATTTATGGTAATCGAGTCTCTCAGTTATCAGTCATGTTGGTGGATAAATTCACAGTATTTAAAATGTGTATACTTGGCAACAATTTCGTTATGTCCAAGGTTACGTATTTTTTTTTATCGTACTACTAAGCTTGTAATCCAGTAAAACCTATTTTACTGTCCTTGATGTATTTTAAGGGCGGTATATTCAAATTTAATACGAGAATTTAGACCAATTTTACCCTTTTAAAAACGAAGTCAACTTCAGTCTTCTAAAACCGCTGAAAAAACAGCCAATTGCAGGAAAACATTGAAGAAAAGAACAGATTGAATGGTCTCACATGTCGCTTAATGAAATCCGGAGTAATCCATTCAATCTGTTCTTGTTTTCTTCAATGTTTTCCTGCAATTGGCTGTTTTTTCAGCGGTTTTAGAAGACTGAAGTTGACTTCGTTTTTAAAAGAGTAAAATTGGTGTAAATTCTCGTATTATATCTTACTGTCTCAAACATATTATTTAAGACATCTAGTTTTAAAATTTTTAAGAAATTTACACATCAAAATCTATACAAGTATCTAATAAAGTTGTAAACTTTTTTCATGTGTTTGTTTGGGCACGCATTACGTAGAAACTACTAACACAGTTCAGAAAAACACAGAGCATTATTTGAAGTAAAATTTAGTTCATGGCATTATGAACATTTTTGGAATCTTTTCTGGGGCGAAGGTTGATAAATTAAGTATATTGCTTTAAGTGAAAAAAAAAAATATGTACAAAAAAATGATGACAAATGAATACGTATATTATGGTCATTTTAATAAAGGGTAGTTATAAAGCGAAAAGTGAGCACTATTTTAAAAATTTGTTCCAGAGCTCTATAATCCCAAAAAAGAAGGAGAATTAAGTTACCAAAACTATTATTATAGATATCTGTAGAAAGGTCTCAGGAACTGAAGAGTAGAGATATTAAGGCCCGATTTACACTAACGCTCCGCTCTCACTACGATACCACTCCGCTCCCGGTTCGATATAATATTCTTACACAATAAACAATGAGTGTATTCACATCATCGCTCTGATGTCGGTCCGATATCAGTCGCAGTTCGCTCCCGTTCCAATGCCACTCCAATATCAATACCACTCAGGTAATATTTTATCGGAGCGATATCAGACTTGTTATGGTTTGTACCTATAATGTAAACATTTTTTTGATTCCACTCCACTCCTCTTGCATTCAATTGTTATGAAAAGATGTTTGTATCGAACTGAGACTGAACCGGGAGCCTACCCAGAGCGACATTATAATGTGAATGGAGAACTAATAGGCACCAGAATGTTATCAGCACTGTAATGTGAACACATCAAAATTATATCGGAGCGAGAACGGAGTGGGAGCGTATCGAGAGCGGAGCGTTAATGTAAATCGGGCCTAATACTTTAGGGAATTCAAAGTAACTTAACGAGAGTGGCAAAGCATTGAAAAAAATTAATTTTGTTGGAATATCTAATTTAAAAGTAATTTGGGTAATAATTAAGGTATAATTACACGCGCAAAAACCGCAAGGCATAGCCACTTTGAATAAAATGTGATAGTCTTTCTTAGATTAGTTGCCACTTTTAAGTTAAGAAACAGAGTAGAATAAAAGACACGTTTACATTTAATAGTAACACAAACAAAATAGCAGTAGTAGGAATCATTCCGAGCAAGAGTGAAAATCAATTAGAACAAGAGCACAAGTTACTCTGAGCAGGAGCGAGAGTCACTCCGAGAGGATAAGATGAGCTGTACCATTATAAATAGCTAGCCAGTTGAGGAGAACCACCAAGATGTATTTTTATCAAAAACCAACCCTATCAAAAATTGGACCGAGTAATTGATGCAATGCTTTTTATCAATATGCTGGTGAACTCGAAACTTTTCAAAAATCCTTTATCAGTGAGAAGACAGTGAATAGTAACAAGCTGAAATATAATATCAAATTTTTTCAATCTTTCTTATAGAATAATTTACAAACAAATAATTAACTGTATATTATATGTCTGTCTGTGTCTGCTTTGCTCCAGTTCAATAGTACTAATTATGCGGGACGATTAAAACAAATATTTATCAATAATTTGTATGCTCAGCTAGTTTCAATATATGTTGCAATAATATAAATACTACATGAATTCTATAGAGAGGCAATATAACCAGCAATACAATCGAAATGAATTTATTCATTTTGAAAATTAATTATTATTATTATTATTATTATTATATGGCGTATTGTATTTGAGAGAATATATAGATAACGCAAATAATAATTTTGTATATAATATGTATACACTTAGGTGAGCCATTCGGAGATACAATCTTAAAAGCACAAATACAACACACTGATTAGATATTAGTTTCAATTTTATTGTTCAATACAGGGGAGTACTTATATTTAATATATTCACTTGCATATATATGTATTATGTACAGTTGTGTACAAAATTAACTGCATGCTACAGAAAAAAATAAATGGACGGAGGTAAACATTTTCGTATACCACGCAACGTGTACTTAATACAATGTGTAAATTCCTCGGAAAAATAAATTTTGTTCAGAAGTGAATAAACTTTCTCCCTTAATGGTCATGTCTGTACACCTGTCTAACTCAAACCCCACGCTGCACGACGTCAACAATTCCGTATAAAGCTTACATCAATAAGCTATACAAATATAACTTGCTCTCTGTCTAGTTACCTTCGCAACCGAAGTGGTCCGATGTGATCTATAATACAACACGTACTGTACAGTAGACCTGTGGTCGCTGTCGAAACTTCATACCTATTTGCCTAGACAGAATCAAGGCAAATATTTTGAGTGATAGATACTGATTAATATAGTAATGAAGACTAAAATAAGAGCTGTCTAACCACTTCTAACCGTTTTGAAAATTTTGTTTATCATGTTGGTATATTTTTGCACACCTCTGTATAATAAATAATACAATCATTTGATATATATATATATATATATATATATATATATATATATATATATATATATATATATATACATATATATATATATATATATACATATATATATATATATATATATATATATATAAATATATATATATATATATATATATATGTTATATAATATAAATTAAAATATCTCGATCGTTTTATAAACGCTAGGAAGTATAGTTCTAGCGTTAATAGTTATGTAATTACATGTTCTCTCTCTCCTATGCACAGTTGCACACACACTTTCACTATCTTTCTCACTCTGTCGAAGTTTGATAATTTATTTAAATTTTGTTAGAGTAATCGGATTTAAAATAACAGTGTGTCGTGGTTAAATTAATCTATTTAATATTTGAATATTAAATGTATCTTACACGGAGAGAAAAATCATATAATTTTTGTAGATAAAATTTCAGAAAAATTACCATGCTCTCTTATAATGCGTACGCGATCGACGACCAAATTAAAAAATATATTATAGGATAGTAAAATTTAATGTGCTAACACAACTTCTATCACACTTTTATGCATATATGTTATAGTTTAATTCTTGTTGTCGTACTCTTTCATTTCCGCATCTCACCCGCAACCTTATGTTGCTTGGGCTGTACCTGTAAAAACTTCGAAGATGCCCGATCTTTTCCGACGTTCGATTCTTTATGATGCATACAAAAATAATTGGCAACAATATATTCTAATACTGAAGATAGTGAACTAACAAAATGATGAATTAAACGATGACCATCCGTCCTGTAAGACATTCTAATGAACACTGCTTGGACACCACACAGCACTACACCAGCAGTGTGACCAGCTACTTGTAACACCACCAGTCTGGCTATGTGACCTTTATATATGATTGTGTTGATACCTTCTGCAGCTTGCCTCGCTCTGTGACAGCGTTGATACCTTCTCTTTCTTTCTTTCTACTATTAGCTTCTTTTCTTCTTTTCTACTTTTCTTCTATTTTAAGAGAGCATGGTAAATTTTGTAAGAAAAACAATTAAACAATATTTTTTTGTCGGCAATGGAACTTTTTACTGTGCTGTTTTACAAATTTTACGGAGCTAATATTACGGAAAGAACATTCTATCCTTTAAATTTTCTATGATTAATTATAATTTTTATATTTTTACCGTACAAAATTGAATATGTTCGCCTTTTATAGACGTCGATTGTAGTGCTGAACACAGTAATTTTTATATGAATTTTCTCTCTGTGTACGCTTAAGTTATTCTTTACGTTCTACTCTGATAGTTTCTAAGGTAAATTAATTTCCCTGTGCTGAACTAAAAACGAAAGAAATCTGTACTCTTACATTATTTTGTTATCTTTTAACTCGCTATTAGGCCAACATGATTTGATTGACTAATATATTTTTCTAGATAGATTAGTCAGTCATTTCTTATGAACAATTTAAAATCAATTTTTTTTACCACACCAGAAGAAAAAGCATACTAAAATTGACGCCCAATCTGCAAAAACCAACAATTCCAAAAAGAAACTAATGCAGATTACGAAAAAAAATTTCATCCCCCCAGATGCTACCTGAAAATCGTATTTTTTTACCTTTCATCAAAATATGAAATACATGCAATAAACTCTTAAGATGCAGCAAGTACCTACTTAAAAATATTACTTTGATATTTTTTGATAGTACCGGGAAAAAATTCTTGAAAAAGCCTTACATTTCCGCACGCCTGTTTAGTATAATAAGCCCTTAATACAAACGAAATATTGATAATATTTTAAACTGAAGATTGCTGACAGATGTTTTCAGGTATTAACACCACAGCCTTTTAGGTATCGACTACTATCTTCATTCGAAATTGAAATCGTTGAAATGAAAATAAAACAAATAACCCGTATTAGACAACCACTACAATTTGCAAATGCAAATACTGAATTCAATTTACAACGATTAGTAACTCTTTTTTTTTTTTTGTTCCAAAACAAACTAATAATCTGCAATGCTATATATTCAAACTCACTATACCTACTAACTGATTAGTAAAATATTGCAGCGTTCGAGTGGCACCATAAACCACTACCATGGAGAAACACCCAGCCACACAGAAATTGCTAAGTACCTACCTATACTTTGCCGGCTCACAAAATGTACAACAATGCGAATTTAACAAAATACAAAGTTTCCTATCTATATCCTATGGTACGCCGATAATTTGCACAATGTGTACACTTATGGACAAAGCAATGATAACATTGGTGCATAAGAAATAGTCACCGCGGAAAGAAGTGGGCGCCCAAAGTTGGCAAATATTTTTGTTTGTTATATGGCTTAATTGCTCCCAAATTGCTCCTTTGGAAACTTAATTATTTAATTAGTTATTTACAAACAAAAACACTTTTCTGTTTCACTATTTCTATTATCAAAACCTTGTCAAATAATGCATTTTTATGTAATTACTTTATATCAAAAAATTGCTCCCAATTGGCTCCATCTAATTTAAAAGTTAAAAATTAATTTTTTTGAATAATAATTAGCATATATTAATAAAATAAAAAATATTTATAATTAGGTTATGTCTTATTAAAACGTATAAGCAATCCAGCATACTCTTTAAGTCGTTTGCATATATTGAAGGATAATTAAATCTTGACAGTTATAAAAGAACAAAATATTTCAATAATTCAAAAAAATTAATGTTTAGCTTTTAAATTAAATACAGCGAATTGGGAACAATATATTGACTTAAAGAAATTATGTAAAAAAGTATTATTTTGGGAATTTTTGATAACTTAAATAACGGAAAAAAAAACATTTTCTTTATAAATAACTAGTTAAATAATTAAGTTTCAGGTGGATCAATTACTGATTTCAAAGGAGCAATTTGGAAGCAATTTAACCATATAAAAAACAGCAAGATTGTTCAGCTTTCGGCGGTAACTTCTTTCGGTAAAAAAGTCGTTTCGTATACAAGAATTTGAATTTAGTCTATCTCTTAAATAATGGTACAAAATATACAAAATTTTGTGATTATGTGAAAATTTTTTTTAACAGATATTTTTAACAAAATTTCTTCATGCATGTTAGAATTATTTTATCCACCACGGCACTTATATGTAGTGAAATCAGATAGAATAGTGGATAAGGCTGTATTACATTTGGCGAGTATACTCGGTATTCACTGGCGAGTAAGCTCCCCAATGAGTGAGAAAGTACCAACTCGTTCATGAATTCCGATAATTATTTGGGGAGTAGGTAACTTATAAACAATATCAAGTAAATACTACACGGAGAGAAAATTCCTATAAAAATTACTGTGCTCATACTACAGTCGACGTGTAACAGGCGAACATATCCAATTTTTGTACGGTAAAATTGGATATGTTCGCCTGTTACACGTCGATTGTAGTATGAGCACAGTAATTTTTATAGGAATTTTCTCTCCGTGTATGTTGTGGAATATAGAACACCAAATTTTTCCTTCTTAAAAGCCAATTTTTTTTACCTAGGGTACCTATCGTTTTTTTTTTTTTTTTTTTTTTTTTTATAGCTCTAGAATTACAATTCCCGCACAAATAAAATCGTTTTGACATTTTGAAAAAATTATTCAAATACAACGATCTTCTCGCTAAATATATTATATAGGGTGCTTTTCCTAGCCAGCGAGTAAGGTAGACCAATTTTCAACTTCACTCACTTTAGAAAAACGAATAGTAAGAATTTGGCGAATAACTAGCCATAGATATTACAAATTCACCAAATGTAATACAGTCTGCTGTATGTATGCAAATATATATGTATATTCATTCATGGGAAACAGCTCAAGCTATTTATTTTGCAATAAAAAGTTTCGTGTTTTTTCGCTTTTTTATGTATCTGTGATGTTTTTAATATTTTCCAATACACTATATATATATTATAATTGTATATGTACCATATGTGAAAAATCGCTATATATGATACAGCAAGGGTAAAAAGAATTATAATAGTTGATTTTCAATTAAAGAATAGACAATTTTTTACAGATGGAAACTATAAAATAAAATTATTATCAATTAGCTTTTACTCGCGGCTTTGCGCGCATGATATTTGAAATTGTAGCATCGAGTTAAATTGATGAATTAAATTTTTTTTGTTGTTTTTTATAAATTAGCTACTTCTTAGATGATAATGAAGTTAAATATATTGTCAGCGGAGTATTGGTTTGTTCCAAGTCCACTTTTTAAAAATTTTTTCTAGATGGTTGTTTTGTTAGTTTTGGGCGTTGGGGAAGTCGAAACCACTCTCAGAAAAGAATTTTTTAAAAATGAACTGGGCACAAACCAATACTCAACTGACAATATGTTTTACATACTGGCGGAATTCGTACAACTCAAGTAATATTTCTATTCACTTAAAGTTAATAAAAAACGGATGTTATTGTTTCCTAAGAGAAGCAAATACTTTCTTTCGGTAAAAAGTAGCCTATATCCTTCTGTGTCGCTCAAATTATCTCTATGCAGTATTTCAAGTCGATTGGTGATGCTGCTGGGAAATGAAAACGAGGTAAGTAAAAAAACGCATTCATTTTCGCATTTATAATATTAATTAGAATTATTTGAAAGTTCTGACAAGTTGAAGGCCCTAATTTTTGAAGTCTGTAATTATATATTCAATTCAAACTTCTTCATGAGATAAATAAATAAATGTTAGTTTTCGAAATAAAATTCACTATTATTATCAATTTTCGATTTCTATAACAAAATTTAACAACTTTTTCGGAACGAGATAAACAAACGATTGACAATTGAAGTACAAGTTCACCAATATCACAAGTAGACCTTACGAAGACGCTTCAAACAGTTTTCACAAGAGATACTTTGGAATTGGTTTATCCAACTAATCTTTGAGCCTCCCGATGAGCCTTTTATATTATCCACTATTTTTCCTAATTTTAAAACGAATCCTTCCATTCCGAATAACAAAACGAAGGAACGACTAATTTTTTTTAATGGTACGGCTTGGTTAAGTTAGGTTAAGTTAGATATCTAGTTTGATAGAAAAGAAAAAGATGAATACATTCTCCTTCTTACGAATTTCGCTTGCTACACTGAGAAAAAAATACGGTAATTTTTACGGAAATTTCTAGTAAAAAATTACGGAGCTATCTGGTAATGCGGGCATAAGTGACGGGCAAAGGAAAAAGTACGATGAGTATATTAAAAATTAGCCCTATTCCTCCGTAAAAATTTCGGCGCTGTACAGGAAAAATTCTACTCTCTTACCGTATTATTTATAAGGTTTTTTTTTAATTAATAAAAAATAATTGAATTAAAATAGTTTAAAAAGATATTGATAGAAGGATAAGGATTAAAATCAAATTATTAATATTGAAAAAATGTTCTGTGGTTTTTTATTATTTGTGGAAAAACATTGTTGAATAACGTCCTGGTCACCAAAATTATGTTCAATTACGTTCTGATGACCAAAATTATGTTGTGATTTTGTCGGTTTCACTGCTGTGATTGATGTTAAAATAAAATAATAAAAAACCACAGAACATTTTGTCAATATTTGAAATGAATGTAGGAAAAACACAATGATGTATTTATTATTTGATAACAAAATAAATTGTTTATTTGAAGTTAAAAAGTATAATGTTTGTAATTATGAAAGTACAAAAAGAACATGTATTATTATGAAAAAATGATTGTATGCTGTTGTATTGTATGACCGTTGACTCGGCGGTATTATTGGACTGTTGCGACCGCCTGTTGTCATATCTTGTGTACAACTGAACAAGTGGTGCGGTGCTCGAAAGGATACCGATTGACGTTGGTATCATACGTATCATAGCTACTGCTGGTGAGTTATTCAAAATGACCTTGTGTGATGATTCAAGTGATACTTGTGTGAGAGAGGTGCTTGAAGACAGGTTTCAAAGAGAAAATAGAGATAACAAATACCGTTTAAACAAAAATTAAGTAAATTTTCCTGGTATCCAATTGAAATTTTACTAGTCCATCGAATTTTACGGAGCTGTATTGGAAAAATTCTTAAGCTGTACAGGAAAAATTTTTAAATGAATCTTAAAAAATAATGTTTGAAAGACATTTCTTATATATTTGCTTGATAATTTCCTACCGACTGGTCACTTGAGCCTGGTTTACCGGAGGCAGCTCCGTAATTTTTACTGTAATTTTTTCTCAGTGTACCTAAAAATCATTTTCTCTAATTGATTAATCGTTTTTCTTGTTCTTTTTATTTTTAAGTAAATGTAGACAATCTTATTATCACAACTGTACCCATATGTATATATCGTCATACATTCACTTGTATATTTTTTTGAAATCGTATAAAAGAAAAATGTCAAAAAAGCTTTTATCTAAATGGATATCGACCATTAATGGCAACACACCACTAATACCAACACCAAAATTTCATACTAACCAATTCGCGATAAATATGTACTATATCTATACATACAAAAAGCTTACTACTGTATAAATATAATACTGAACTTTTTAGCTAAACTATTAAAATCAACTAGACGACCCTTATTTATTAATTTATACATTGAACATAAACTAGAAAGTCCGCCCAATATGCGAATAATGTCCAAATAGAAATTTTTTTTTGTAGATGTATATTGGATTTAACTCTAATAATAATTTAACTTACACTGCTGAAAGAGTATTAACTTCTAAAATATAAGCAAAAAAACGCATTGTTAAAAGCAAATATGGTATTAGAGATTTTATCTATATTGTGAATTATACTTTCCAACAGAAAAAATCATGCTACCCACGTTAGTTTTCGGAGATATAGAAAAAAAGAATTATAATAAAAAAAACGTGGAAAATGTATAAGCCTATTGATTTGATTTTTCTCGACGTCTATAATTAAATATAACACATTGGAAAATTTTTTTTCTAGGCTACTGGTTTTATACGATAACAAATCTATTCTAGAGATATGTGAGATGGAAAAACAGACGACGAAAGTACACATACTACACATACTACACATACACACACACACACACACACACACACACACACACACACACACACACATATATATATATATATAAAATTCATGTCACAATGTTTGGCTACGATAAACTCCGAAGCTACTGAACCGATTTTGATCAAACTTGGTAACTATCTGTAATTTGGTCTAACTTAAAATTAAGTATAGTTGGACCAAATTAACACCGGACACACACCAGAACGGGGAATTACAGTGTTACATGAGGCAAACAAAGGATTGAAGTTAACAATCCTAGAAGCAATAGAAATAAATAAACATAGCTTCGGTCACCTTTTCAATGATTACACCGATATTTACAGTTCAACTTTATTTTCAATATCATAACTTATTTAAATTTTAATTTCTGTTTAAAACTGTATTCACTGTAATATTGTCTTTTTGTCATTTTCAAGTTCAATCTTTTGTCACGTGTTTGTTTGCCTCTTGTCACATGTAATGTAATCTTGTTTTTCTTAATTTTTGGATTTTCCTATCACTCCCACCCCTTCCACATTATATACCACTCACCCTTAATACGTATAGGTAGATAAAATTAGTATATAAGGCATGTATCGAATGTAATATTGATTCTGTTTGAAAATGAACTGACGACGGTTCGAAACAATATTGTCATAGTTTCAAAATAAAAGTGGTATTTATGCAAAGTAAAATATTTGTTTATTATTTAAAAATAATTGATAATAATACTCGAATGAAACACAGTCGATAAAAATAATCGACAAAAATAATCGAATGAAAATAATCGATAAAAATAATCGAATGATTAATCGATTATTAAAATCACTCGATTAAAAATAATCGATTATTGAAATCATTCGATTATTCCCATCACTAGCTTACGGTTATATAAAAAAAGTTTCATAAGGAATACATCTAGCGCAGGTAGACAAAAGTACTTAAGTTCATTTTTTATTTTATTTTTTTTATTTTATAATATTTCCAAAAGAGCAAAATTCAATTCAACCCCTAACAACATTTTTCATGCACTTGTTATCAAAAAAGTTCTTTTCAGAAACGTTAAGATCTTAAAATTCTTAATAAAATAATAAATAAGTACATAGTTTAATTAAATTGGAAATGTATTTTTATGGCAACAATTCCCCGCTAAAACTGGTTAAGTCCACAAATGGTTTTAATAATGAAATATATTGTTGTTTTTTGTATGTTAAGTCCGCAAAAATGTCTTCAAAAATTTTAGTTTAAGGCTTAAAGTTAATTCGTTTATGATTTACAGTGTTACCTGTTAAGAAAGTAATTGATTTAAAAAATTTACAAAATTTCATGTAAACTTGATGATGATTCAAATAAACTGATGTTGCCTGCATTTCATTTTAGTTTTTACTCTCTATTGTAAAGTTGATATTTTGGACTTAAGTAGTTTTGTCTACCTGTGCTACACATAATTCAAAACCTTAGGATTTCTTTACATAGTGTTTTTCAAAATTTTATTTTTATAGTATTATAAAAGTTGCCAAAGATACATATATATATATATATATATATATATATATATATATATATATATATATATATATATATATATATATATATATATATATAATAAAACAGAAACTCAATGATACAACAATTTATATTCTTATGTTAAAGAATAGAAAATAATGGGTTAAAAACAGTGAGCAATGAATCTTATCGCAATTTTTTTAAAATCCGTATAAAAATAGATTTCTCTGTATATTTAAAAAATAGTTTTGAAAAATTTTTAATTGTAATTGGTTAAATTAAAATTTTTGTTTTTACTGTTTTCAAAATAAAAGTGGTATTTTGCAAAGTAAAATATTTGTTTATTATTTACAAATATGGAATACCATAAAGTAACGCTCAAATCTATTAATATCAATTATTTTCTTTCGATTATTTCTAACAATTATTTATCGATTATTTTTATCGGTTATATTATTCAGTTATTGAGATGCGAGATAAAATTAAGTTTCAATTTTGTAATTTTTCGGAATCTATTTATTGTTATTTTTATTTTCAAATTCAAACCTATAATACAATATGATTTACTTGTATGAACCATATAACCCTAATCCACCTTTCAGTTCTTTTGTTTTTAGGTGATTTATCATATTATCTTCAAAAGTCTATTTTTTATAATATTAATTAATGTTCATTAGAGATTAAACCATTACTAATTACAGTATTATCGGGTTTTCCATTTAAATATTCGGCACTTTAACACGTTGATGGTCATAATCTATGGTGACGAAACACCCCACTAGCACAGTATTTTGACAACTAATACACTTTATATATAGAATTGTTGACGTAGTACAGCGTTATGTCATAGTTAGTTAGGTTTTACTTGACGGTGCACATACAGCTCTCATGACCATTAACGTATCAAGAAGGAAAGCACCCTAACTAGGGTGCTAGGTTGTGCTATTCATCTTATGCAAAACATCGCCAATCATAGTTATCATAAAACCTTTTTTTTTTTTTTATTTAAACTGTTGTCTGTTTTCAATATATATGAGACGATCCACTAAATAATTATTACCTGATATTTTGTAGGATCATTTAAAAGAATCGAATTTGTTTTATCTCGAGATATTTTTAAAACTGTTCGATATTTTTTTAAAATCATCCGAGTGAATAATAATCGAATGATTTTATTATATCTCGAGATATTTTAATAATCGAATGATCGATTAATTTTCATTCGATTATGCCCATCGCTACCCCAAGCCACCGCATAAATAACTTTTTTTAAATGTTGCAAACTCTACGTTTTATTGATATTTATGAAGTTTTCGATTAGTTTTTGTACGATTATTTTTATACAGCCCCTATCCACCGCACAAAAGTAGGTTACTCTATAGGCACTTTTATTTAATTATTTTAATGTTATGCTTAATTAATTTTTGGACCAAAATAATTTCGAAAATTATCAATTTTGAAATGTTTGTGGTAAACGTATGGTCTATTATTAAACATTTATTTACCAAATATAGGTACAAATAAATGAACAAAATTTTATTAAAATAACCTTTAATTATGGTTTTCATATAGGTATATTGTGCCTAGTATTAAATTTTATTGTATTTTATTATTTTGTTATATCAAATGGAATACATAATATTAAAAATGATTATTATTTTATTTTTAATTGATCAGGCAAAAATACAGCTTCTGAAACAAGAATGCATGCTTTGGGTTAGTCTAGGAATTACAAATATGTACATTTTTATATTCAATTTTTATGAAAAATATCTGTTAAATATTGTAAAAATTATCTATGGTTGCGGGCGCTACTTTATGGAAATTCATTTTAAACAAAATAAAAACGATTTTTACGTTGCAAAAAATTCATTTTTATTTTTTAAAAATGTGTTAATGCACTTTTGTTTGACTCGTACAGTCATTTTCCAACACTAATTCTAATCCTAATTTTTGCAAAGTTAAAATCGTCTTTAATTTTGTTTAAAATGAATTTCCACAAAGTAACGCTCGCAACTATAGATTGTAAAAATGTTTAGATTTACGAATTTCATTTGTAATTTTAAAAATTCTACTTAACTCTTACTTAATTGATTTTAATATTTTCAAAGAATTTAATTTTACAGTTTTTCTCAAAAAGTTAATTTTTAACTATTACAAACATAATAGTAACGCACCAAAGTAACGCTTTGTATGCCTAGGCAATTAAAATTTCTTTGTTGACATCTATATTTTTAGTCCTTTTATTCCCGTTGACTTAACTTATTTTTTTGTTGACATAAATTCTCAACTGAATTATCAAGTAGAAAAACAAAAAAAGTAATAATAAAAATAAAAAAAGCAATTAATAAAATTTTAAATCAATATTTACTTTTTCAATATTTCAAAACTGAACAATTGTTTAAGTAATAAAATATTTTCCACTCAATAATCAACAGCTTAACCGCATCAAAAATCAGTAAATATTTTATTCGGTAAAAAGGATTAGGTGCAATTTTTGTAAACGCTAAAATACGTTTATGGTATTAACACATACGTTGCAATAATTCACTAGAGTTTTTGTATATTATATTTACATTTAGAGGTAAGTCACTTATGTTCAGTATTTTCAATTCAGGATAATATATTTCTCCTAATGTATGCCCAATATTGATTTAAGCTGATCTAATTAATTCCCAGAATTTAAAAACTCTTGACATATATAAAGATATACTCTTTCAGTACCGTAAAACCGTCTAGATCCGGACAGGGGGTCTAGACCCGGACACTTTGCACCAATCTTCAAAGTAAGTAGTTTCTACATTAACCTGCTACAATAAACATTTATTCTGACGTCATTAGAGAGAGAAAAACCTCCTCTAAAGAGCTGTACCAATAAAAACTACGGATTTCAACTTTTACTATCTCATTTTACAGGATTACTATTCTCCAGTTTTTCAAAGAAATAAAATGTGTGTCTAACTTAGACATGTAATTTTCGTCATAACTGTCATATTGTTTTAACTCTTTGCACTCAAGCAAAAAAAAAGTGAGTTGTAAATAGGCTGGTAAGACATGTAGCACATGACAACGACCGACATTCTTTTTTTGACGGATTCTTTTGACGTTCTAACCTTGTTTCCCCAAAGTTGAATACTAAATGCGCTAAATACGTCCGATTCGCACTGGCTGTAACTTCCACTATCCATACGTTATATTCCCGCCAGAATTACGCGGTTTATGCCTCCTTCTGGTGTCATATCGCATGTTTACTTCATAGAGAGGCATACTATGCATTGACCCCTCTCCCTTCCCACAAAATGTTTTGAAGCCTTTGACGGGTTCAAAGATATCAGACGATATAAAACACTGTCCTAACCCCGACGGGAGAGGTTAGTTTGCATGTTATTACATTATTTAAGCAAGTGGCCGGGTCAAGACGGATTTGGGGTGTAGTGGACGGATTTGAACACTTACTAATTATTTTTTATTTATTTTTTTTATTTTTACTTATATTGAAACAAATGGGTCAAGGATATAACAAATAAAATACGCTCTTTCTAATGGTAATACTTTTATTGGTGATATCTATGAAGGAAACATGTATAAATATAAAATTATACCAAAAAATGTAAAAAAGTCGTATTACGGTATTAGATCTTTCAATTTCAATAGTGTATACTTTTTGTTTTCAAAGAACTAAAGTCCGAGGTGAATAATGGTAGATCTAGTTATAAATAAATGAGCATAAAAATCAAAATCTGTCTAAATTTCATTGTACAAAAAAGAGCTTACAAATCATAGAATTTGTATAATTTAAAGAGTAGGTAATTAAAAATTTTAAAACACAATTACAGTGATAAGAAATGAAGTAAAAAAGCAAAAGTTATCGCTGGATTCTAGTCACAGTCAGGGAACAGTTTTGTTTAATTAATATAAATCTCCTGCTTGTAAGAAGTGAAAAATTAATGTTCACCTTTAACCAGTTTCAATTAGAATAAAAAATAATAGGTATTTGGTCCAACAGTCGTAAAAATTATATTACATTGTAAACAATCGAATTTAATTATTACAGTTAAACCCCATTATTCAGCTATACTTTACAAACCAAAACACATATTTTTTTGTCACAATAATTACATAAAACACAAACTCGTTATTTCGGTTACGGTCCATAATACGTATCATCCATTATGTGAAATATGGTATTATTTGGTTTTTGAAAAATTGAGGTCACACAGAAGTTGAAAAGTAATTGAAAGCAATAAATAACAAATGAATGTACGCATTGACACATGAAGGACGTGAAGGGAGACAGGCTGCAAAACAAAAGCTTATGTATGTTTATGTTTGTTTATTTAACTTTGTTTTGTTTTAATTATTTTTTTGTTTTTGTTTTTGTTTCTTTTTTTTAATTATTCAGACAGAAAGGGTTATTTGATTATGATACCAATAACTTAATAAAAATTTTCGGCGTTAATGAATGAAAGTTTTTAATTTTTGATACCTATAAAAGAAGAGTTTATTGTTTGTTTTCATAATAAAACCCATGGTTTTTTTTAATTTAAGAGAGTAAATTAAAATCCGCGTACTGGATTAATCAATACTGAAGGATTAATTGGGATTGTTCTATGGATCTCACAGTTAGATAGCTACAGTATGTTTTCTTCTAAAAACGAATGATCCAATGCCTCTACATTCCAGTCTATCCTTCTTCAATACACACATTCTCACTAGTTTATACCTGTGGTGTTCAATATTTTCACTGTACAACCTACTTTTCCCAAATTCCTTTAGGAAATGTGATTTAATTTCCGTATGTAATTTTCTTACTATTTTACAACCCACCAACAGCTTCAAATTTCGGATTTCTAACATAAAAATTATGATTTTTGAAATATTTAAAAAGATTGGTATACGCAATGACGTCATGAAGTTCAGTTTTTTTAAGTTTAATTAATAGCTACAAAAATGAAGTGAATTATATCTGTTGGTAAACTTTGGATAGTTTGCGTATGAAATTTTCATTTTTCCTGAAAAAATAGCCATGTTTACTCAGAAAATATTTTCGATTTTCCAGATGTAATTTTTATAACTACCAATTTTTACTTTATAAATTATAATAGGAGATCAATCGAAATTCGCTCTCTAATCGACGGTTAAATATATTATTTGCTCACCCAAACAACGAAATTTAGGTAAACAAACGCAATTTCTTTTGGGTCTTTACTTATTTTAAAATCTAATATTTTAATTGTTAATATTAGATCCCCCTCCCTTAATAGCTATACACTATTTCATATTTATCTATATATCTTTAGTTCGAGTTGCATTAACAACAGAGGAGACACTAGTTATTAACTATTATGTAATATGCACGTGTGTGTATACTCTCTAATCTCTAAGTACATATTTAAATTGTGGCCAATTTAATTTTAGTTTGAAATTTCACATTGTTCACAAAATTTGAAATAATAGTGAGCAAGGAAGGAATATTCGAAGAATTCTCCAGATATTTCCATTAACCAAACCGAAAACCAAATCTCCATAGCTGTAGTTAGTTACATACCTAGTATATGTATACAGTCCCGTTTCAATAAATACGGGTCAATAACTTACTTACTTAGAAATGTGATAAAAAGTTAAGTTACACACAAAATAATTTTGTATTATGTTTAGAATAAAAATTTGTGTAGCAAAAATAAAAGCAAAGTTTATTGAGCTGTAAAATGGTACATATTCACCGCACTTTTACCAGCATTGATCCATAATCACCGTGACCTTACTACCCAATGGTCCATATTCACTGTAACTTTACTACCATTGGCACTTAACTTGTAGCTGTAAGAGTAAACACAGGAAAACTTAAAAATGAATTTTCATGCTATTCATGAATTATTGAAAAACGCTTTATGATTGTACGTTCTATTAAGGTTTTATAGGTTTTACTCTTATTTTATATTTATAATTACGGTACATAATTCTGGACCAACTTGTATATATATATATATATATATATATATATATATATATATATATATATATATATATATATATATATACAAGGTGGCCCAGAATTATGTACCGTAATTGCTAGAGCTTATAATATGTTCAAAAATAATGATACCTTTTCATCTACGCTTTTTTCCAAAACTCAGTAATAAGGGAGATAAAGCAGAGGAGTAAAATGTAGAGGGGTGGAACGAAACTGGCTTCTTTTTTTAAAAAATTTTTAGGCGCTTTTGATTACTGAATTTATATTCTAGGGGCGCGTATGAACATTAAGATAATTAAATTTATGGTATCGATTATTCGATCACTTATGATTAGGGGATAATTTGGAAATGGATACTTCTACTTTAAATTACTCGAATACGGTAATATTGATCGAAATGTAACAAGTATACCTTTTTTGCCTTTATACTATCAGAGATTTTGTTTAAATAATTGCAAATTAAAAAAGAAAAGATGTTAGAACACACAACTACCACCCAAAACCACCCCTTAGTAATGAGTGGAATAAGTGTTGACATAAATTTAATCCTTCTAACGCAAAATAAGTACCCCTAATATATCAATCCGTTATTCAAAAGCGTTTGGAAAATATTTAAGAAATAATGGTTTTCGTTTCACCCCTTTACAGAGTTGAATCTCCCTTATTATTGAGTTTTGAAAAAAAGTGTACATGAAAAGGTACCATTATTTTTGAACGTACTAGGAGCTCTACTAATTACAGTACATAATTCTGGACCAGCTTGTATATATATTATTGAATTCATGCTTTAACAGACTTCCCGTGTTGATACCCTACTCGATGCTGCTGGGGAAAATTTTTTTCTCTTTTCAGGTTATTTCCTGAAATTAACCCCCAGAATCCAAATTCAACTTCACGTCTACAATTGAGTCACCACACTCAATTTCTGTGTTAAATTTAAAATTTTCACGTCGAGTAGCCTCTAAGAAAATCACCTGTAACAGACGAACGGACACTGAAGTAATTTCATAAGCGTTTCGTTTTGACAATTTTGGTATGGAACAATAAAAAGAAGAGGAAGAAAAGAAAATATTTAAATATCTTTAATAAATTAAGTACACTACCTATAAATATGACTTTCTCATGGTATAGTTTGTTTAATTTGTTTGGAATATTAACACCATATTTCCTTCTCTGTTTTGCAGAATATAAGAAATGTGCAAAACAGAGAAAGAAATATGATGTTCATATTCCAAACAAAATAAACAAATTATGTATACTTGTTTTGAATTTCGTCTTTTGAAGGAAAAGACTTAAAGAATAGGTTTCATGAGAACTTTTGTCTTTGTCAACATGATATTTTTCCAGCAACCGTAGAAGCTAATTTCTCTTGAATATTAACATCCCTGATAGAAAACTATGGGGGAGCTACGATCGTCAAAAAACTAATGTATTATGTGACAATGTCTGATGCTTCTGGGAATAAAATCACCTTCGTTAAACGTATTGCTCTCTAATAACCCCACCTTTTTGACTTCGAACTGTACATATAAACATAAATTGCTTATTATTATACACAATATATTAACATGATACATTGGATTCAACTTAAATGGTTGTCAGTTCTGCAGTTCAGTTATTAGAATATGTTCGTAAATTATTCGTGAGTCGATAAAATAGAATTCGTAATATGTTCGTTATTAGAATATGTTCGTAAATTATTCAGTGAAACCGACCAAACAATATAGAAAAGCATAGAATATTATTACCATTGTTGATTATTTGTTAAAGACAAACATAATATCATTTTGAAAATCGACCTATGTAAATATTCATTCAATTTGTACCGCTGCTCTGCCGCGTTGAACTGAACTGCGGTTCTACTATTATGGGTGAAAAGGGATTATCATTGGGACTGTTGAAAGAGTAATTATCCATTTGAGAAATATAAATACATGAGTGGCAAATGGTTTGGTATAGAACGTTGAAATTGTTTGTTGCTTAAACTTCCGGTAATTTTCAAGTACTTATGTCCTTAAATTTTGTACTCGTCACTTTGAATATTAAAACTAATATAGTACGATAATTTTACTACTAATAAGATATCATTTATAACCTAAGATTGACATATTCCTAAAATTTCATTAAACAGCATTTGTATTTATTTACATTTTATTTTCAGGGAACCTTAGTTCTAATTTTTTAATTCTCAGGCTTCTACGTTAAACAGCTTAAAGAACGTGAAGAAAGTAGCACGTGGAAATAGACCAATTTCCAAAGCTTCAAACCAAAAATATGTATTCGAAATATTTAGCTGTGTGATTCATAGTATTTGTTAAGAGCTAACAATATATTGATTCTGAAACATATAACACAAAAAAATAAAAAAATTATGTGGTGAGATACATAAACATGAGCATAAGGCATGTGAACTATCAAAAAGTTACAAAGAAGTCATGTTTAACTTGTCATTAGAATTAAGGAGTAATCTCAAATTTTTGAATGTACGCCTATATTAATTGAAGGGTACAGGCGAAAAACGATCAGAGTCACAAAAAGTAAAAAATTCCAAAATTCATACTGTTATGTTGGCAGTATGCAGAATATTAACCCCGTGCTAATATTACACGTTAAAATCAAACATAGTCCGTGATATGCATGGGAAGAACAAATTTTTTTTGCTGAAAAATGCGCATATAATACATGATTCAATGTCAAATTTCGCAAAAGTGGGTAACCGTCTATTTTCTGCTGGCATGACGCCTTCTAGCTTACTATATTAGTAATAACCACCGAAAGTTTGAACCAGATCCTAGGCGTGGTTTTCAGGCACAAATTTTTATGTTGAAAAATGCGCGATTCACACTTTAAAGTTTAAAAACGCTACCCTGAAAAATTTACTTTTTGTGACTATGATCGTTTTTCCCCTGTACCCTTCAATTGTCTTCACTCTATAACACCTCAAATATTTTCGGGAGGGGAGGGACGCACTTGACTAAAAGTTTCTAAAAAACGCAAAATTTGTAGTTACGATAAGCAATTTTGACTTAAGTGCCCTCTCCAAAAGGCCATTTTCCCCCAAAAAATGTGATTAATGGGTAAAGAAAAATGTCTAAACAAAAAGAAAACGACGGAATATGTCGCTTTATCATTTTCACCAAAGATTGTCATAACAAACAAAAAAAACTTGCGCTCTTCCAATTTTCCAAAATTCAAAATTCATACTTTTCCTTCTTGCGCCATTATTTGTCATGCACCCTGGAGTGACTGCTCCACTTGCTCCATTATAGTTACGCTTTTGAACCTCCATAACTTTAAACCTCCTTATGGAAGAAAAAAGATATATTTGATTAAGAATTCGACTAATAGCACTATAGAATAGGCTGACAACAGAAACAACTCTAAGAAGGAAAGGTATCCAACTGTATCTCTCAAAAATTTTTGAAACCTTGGTGGATTGTAGATCTTATTAAAACTAGTCATGAGCCATATTTCGTTCGTGCCCATAAGCGGTTTAAGGGGGTGAAACTCACCCCTGAAAATTTGAGTTTTTTTTCAATTTTCTTAAATATTTTAGAAATGGTAAGAGCTTTGGTAGGAAAACTATATATATTTGTAAATGACACTTTAAGATCTTTATTATGATACTAAAGTTAAAGTTATAAAATCATTGGGGTTTCATCCCCCACCACCAGCCCCTAATTTTATTAGATATATTTTGGTAAAAGAGGAAGCTACTATGTGTAAAAAAAATTTTTTAATTAATATATTTCACACTACACTAGTTTATTTCTTTTTGCATAAATACATCCTTTGCTAATACTAACTTTTGAAAAATTTTAACTTTTTGATTTAATAATGGGAAAGATATGGTCAAATTAAAACAAATAAATAAGTAATTAAATAAATATTTGTATAGATATCAGCAAAGCGTGAGGGGGATTGGGCTGCCATGTATTTTTTTTTCTAAATTATGTACTTTAAACTTTAAAGTATATCGTAAATTTGTAACAATTCATTACTAAAATATGAGATTTTTTGACCATATTTTTGCACATTATTAAATTAAAAAGTTAAAACTTTTCCCAAGTTAGTATTAGCAATGGGTGTATTTATGCAAAAAGAAATAAACTGGTGTGATGTAAAATATATTAATTAAAAATTCTTTTTTTTTTACACATAAAAATCTCCTCTTTTACTAAAATATATCTGATAAAATTAGGGGCTGGGGGTAGTGGATGAAACCCTAATGATTTTATAGCATTAGCATCACAAGAAAGACCTTAAAGTGCCATTTACAAATATATATAGTTTTTCTACCAAAGCTCTTACCTTTTCCAAGATATTTAAGAAAATTGAAAAAAACTCAAATTTTCAGGGGTAAGTTTCACCCCCTTAAACCGCTTATGGGCACGAACGAAATATGGCTCGTGATTAGTTTTAATAAGATCTACAATCCACCAAAGTTTCAAAAATTTCTGAGGGATGCAGTTTTCCTTGTAAGTTGTGTTTTTTCAGTACACAAAATAATAAATCCCAATATACAAATAACACCTAACAACTTTTTTTTTTAAATCGTTTAATTTTATTAAAACAAAAGGTAACTTGGTTAAGTCTTTACAATGTCATCCAGAAAATAATTCAAACTATTCCACTTGCACTCGAATGTTTTGAGCCTCACAGTAACTAACATCCACCATAGTAGTTAGCATAGTTAGTACTGTTAGTACAAAATATCTCATAGATAGTAAATACGTATAGTAAAATACATCATATTCTACCTAATCTATTCATATTACTATCTTCAACGGGGATACGACAGAGAACCGAGAACCGGGACACAAATGAATGAGTACCGAAGTGATCTACCGAGTTAATCTAACAATCCGGTAATGCCGTGCCGGCTTCGACTGACGGACGGAACAACCTCACTATATTACCAAACTCAATGTATTTTACCCGCTTATCAGTAGTACCTATACCGTTTTCCCGAACTATATAACACTGTTCAAGACATATTAAAGTACCCAATAAATTATATTTAAACAGTTCAAAGTTATTTACATTTGAACTTGTGCTTTAACCAGCTATTTCATGTACACCAGGGATACCCCTTCACCACATCGCGCGACCCGTCTTTCCACACTGCACCAACTCAAGCTCCGAAAATTGTTTGATTGTTTTATTAGTATCGTATATTTATGTATAATAGGGCAAAATGAGATTTATTTTATTAGATATTATTGTGAATTATTTGCCCATTATTAAGTGGGTAAAATAATATTGCTTATATTTGGATATCCCTCTTTCTATTAAAATTAAAAGATTATAGCCGTATTCTGATATATACTGTCATGTCATTAAGTATTTATAAAAAAAAAATTCTGAAATTTTATATAAATAATTAAAGTTAGTACATTAAAATTAGATACACTGGGCAACAAAAAAAATTCAAAACAGTTTTTTCCCATCACGCAAAGATTTCCTGTGGCAATACAATATAGTATTTTACAATATAAGTTCGGTAAGTTGCTTTTACTGATCGAGAAAATGTTGCGAAAACAAGACCCGCAGGGTGCAGTTTTTGTAATTTTCGAGATCAGTAAATGCACTTAACGCATCGTGTATTGTATAATATTTTTTGCACGATCGATTTAAAATAATTGAAGAATAAAAATATGTTAAATAAGAAAAAAAATTTGGATAATATAGGTGAAATTTATATTTCTATATTACGACATAGAATGCTATGAATAAATATTATAAATATTCATAACAACTAATACGAATCTTTGTAGTAACAATTGACAACTATATTTTTAAATAAAAAATTAAGTGTCAATTTTCACTGGCGTGAATATTTTTTTTTTTGAATTTTCTATTAAAAAAATTGAGGGAAATAGTTTGTTAAACTATAATATTAGTGAGAATAATGAAATTGATGAAGCA
The DNA here is from genome assembly GCA_035578155.1 of Brachynemurus nebulosus. Lineage (NCBI taxonomy): Eukaryota > Metazoa > Arthropoda > Insecta > Neuroptera > Myrmeleontidae > Brachynemurus > Brachynemurus nebulosus. The sequence continues at coordinate 11,832,684 of JAPWDM010000014.1, read as the reverse complement.
TTTTATTTTTGGCTGCAAATTTATTATCGTAAAATAAAAGGAAGAAGATTATGAAAACCACAGAAAATTTTAATGATTGAATGACCTTTTGAAATGTCAATACAATATGAAGACTAATGCCAACAATAATAATAATAATGTGTAAACTAGTGAAAATTTTCATATTAATCGATTTATTTTCCTAATTGTTCAAATTGTACTTTTAATTTCAATATAAATAAATAATTATACACACCACACTCCTATGCACTTACCACGCATCTATTTCACTTACCGCACTTACCGGGAAATGTAAATTACCAGCATTGTCAACAGCATCGGTAAATGCATGAAAATACACGATCGTGTAAAAAATATATTACAGTTAATACACTCCAATATGGATCCAGATTTGGTACATTAAAAGATAGTTGTAAAAAATTTTTTTTGAATATTTTCCTTCTGGTATATCTCTTTTAAGGGTCCAGCAGTAGTTAGTCAGCATCCTTGCATTCCATTTTCCCTGGTACCTTCTTTCCATAAATGAAATAACTGGTTAAATCCATTCTCCATGTTCACTACTTATATATCCTAGATTCTTTGGAAGCGAAGAAACTGGATTTTGAGTGACATGTTGCAACCAAAATCACTGTATGCTTTCAGTAGATAGTCTACATAATATTTCTTGTAGTTGTCGGGTTTATGTCGACCTAATAAATATTTAACCATATTTTTTAAACAGCTCAAAGCTTTTTTCTAAGTCATTACGTCTGCTTTCGAAATTATCATATTTTATAAATTGTTTTATCTGTAGGCGTACAAAAAGGTACTCTTTGATTTTAGCATCAGTAAATCTGGGAAACTTCCCTTTTAAATATAAAAACCGTGTCCATTCTTGTCCATAGCTTTAATTGTTGTCCAAACTGAGTATCTCCTATATACCAGCGTAGTACTTAAACGTGCTTAGGCACTGGTACGCCGACTGCTAGGTCGAAGGTTCGAATTTCGCGGCCGGCTTTGCTTGTGAAGGCTTTCTACAGTTTCCCTTTACAACTCCAAATGAATATCGGCATAGTTCCTTAATAAGACGGCTGCAGAGGCGTACCTACCAAATCCTAGCCCCGTCACTACTTTCCCCATTCTCCACCCACATCATAATACTAGGAAATTGTAATGTGTATAAATAAAGTACAAAAATAATGAGGTGGGTGGCGTCTATTATAGACAGTAATGTCTGAAGAACAGACGTTATTATTATGATTATTATCATTGAGTAACTCCTATAAGAAAAACCTTACCTGATGGGACAATTATGATTAAAAAATTGGATTCTACTCATAAAAATACGTAGAAATATGTGTAAATATTGCATGGAACAAAACATGTATTGTCCAGTGTAATTGATAAAAAATCAATTGAACAGGAGGTTTTGTTTTTTAAAAAAAAATACCAGAAAATTCTAGAAAACAACGTATTTATTTCTTAATTTAATTCGAAAATAATCCAAATCAATTTCTATTACACGAAATGACCCACACTTTTTACAACAGCAACGAAAAAAGTAAATTGATAAATCGTTAGATAACAAACGTATTATAGTACACCAAGATCTACCAATCCAAAGTCCCAACTTACAGCGAAAAATATTACACAATAAAATAAGTAAAACTCCACTAACCTAATAACCATTATCACAATACAATTTTCTAAAACAGGAAACAAAACACAGTCCCTCCTTGTTTATATCGTTGTATTAAACAAAAACAAACGAATGTAGAAAAAACAAACAAACAAATTTATATTGTTAAACCAAAAACAAAAATGAGACAGTTCTTATCTCACTCAAATCAACCAATAAGATGACTTACATGCAATACGGATGGACTTTAACCACTGAAAATCTAAGTAGTTAGTACCCGTGGCGAGGGGAGGGGGGGGTGCTAAGAGGAAACCACGAATAATGACACAGCGAGCGGATGGTGTTATACTTACTCTGCGGAGACTAATGGATACAGCACAGTTATATATACGAAATCTAAACAATTTTATCATTGTCAAGTAATGTTCAGTTCAGAGTGTCCGGAATCCCTAGAGATATAAACTTCCACTTCGTTTTAATTATTTATAAACAGAAGATGACGGTTTTGTATTCGTCAACTTAGTATATTGTCTGCATAGATGAAGTGTATTGACCTGATGCTTATTTAGATAATGGAAACTGCATAAATTCGAAGTAATATTTTTTTTAAGACAATTTTTATGACTGATGTGTGTTTTATTTCTCGGAATATCTTGAAGAGTTAATTTCAACAGATTTTCCATAATACAACTCGCTTCGAGACATTTTTCATTGATTTATGGAGACAACTGCATCAGTAGTACAAAAATTTTTGTATAAATTTTCATTACAATTTTTTACAGTTTTGCTAAAGTCTACAAAAATAATCTTTAAAATTTGGTTTGCGATAGTGAGGTCACAGTGATGCTAGATCCAATTGACCTGAATATTTTGATATCATGTCAACGAGAATAAATTTTATATAATCGGAAATTTTTAGCAGGTAAACCAGTAGCTGGAAATTGCCATATCAGTTCATATCAGTTTCGTCTCAACGAATTAATATATAAAATATTTTAAATACGGTAGACAAAACTTCAATTAATTATCACCGTCAGGCCCAGAGTTATGACGTAAACCGAACAGACGGATAAAGGAAATTTTTTTAACGACTTTACTATTAGTTTCGGGACGGAAATAAAAATAAAAATATTTAAAACATTAAGTTAAAAATATACAGGGTAGAAAGTAAATAACTCTCGTCGTTTACAGGGGTGACTGATCCTGACCCTGTAGACACTAAAACCAGGGGAATTTTTTCGGAATTAACAGTTTGAGAAAATCACAAATAAACTGGCTTCACAATGTCTCCAAATTTTTCTAAGTACTGCCTGGACTAAATTATGCATGAAACAAAGGTACAAAATAATTTTGTTGGCCAAAATTCAATAAAATTTTGTAAATATGTTTACTTCTAGTTACTATTTATTATATGTTGCTTTAAAAACAGAAAATTTATCTTAAAATATAAGATAGTTAGGGCCGGATTAAAAAAAAATTTTTAAGGGTCGCTTTTTTGACCCATATTTAGTATCAAATTTTTTTTGCTAAAAAACACTTCTGGTCCAAATTTACTCGCAAATATTAATTACATGGGTTAGATCTACCCACTGTTTTCGTAGCGAGACTTATACCGGCTGTCCCATTTGGATGTATACATACGGTTTACATGTTAATTAATAACAGTGGATCCCCATAAGGAAAAAGTTATATCACAATAGTGCTTTGAACAAAAATATCAGTTTAATATTATAACTACCGTTACTATAGCTTTAACAATAATAATGCATTAAAATAAAGAAATGAACGTGACAATTTTCAAGCAATTCACATTTTCACATAATAAATATTTCTGTCGTTCCCTGTAAATTCAAAGGATATTTTTTTATTTTCTTGAAAATAACTATTAAAATAATAAAAATACCAAAAGAAAATTCTGTTGAAGAAATAGTGCAGATAATTTGTTGGGAAAAAATTATTTTATAAAATAAAATTACCAAAAATAGAAATACGTTTATCCAAAGCACTCTTGTGACATAACTTCTTCCTTGTGGGAATCCAATGTTATTAATTAACATGTAAATCGTATGTATACATCCGGCCGGGACATCCAGTATACTTTCCACCCTGTATATTTGATAAATTTATTTACATACCATTACCAATATAAAAGCAATCTATTGTTTTTTAGAAACATTTATTTCAACAAAATATTTATTTTTCTATAATTTAGTATCCGTTTGAAAGTTAAGCTGGTATACTTGGTGCCAGATATAACATTTTTACTATTGATGGATCACAGTAACTGATAGTTAAACGAGAGACAGTTAATCGAAATTATACTGAACATTCCTAAATTTTACTGCCTTTAAATAAATAATATATCGAGAAACGACAATCAATTCCAACTATTTACAATTTATTACTACAACATTATTATTTAGCAATTGTATATAGTCATTATCATTACATATACATTTTAAACAGTTGCTATTAAACAGATTCAATAGACTATAAAAGGTGTAAGTTCTACTTAAAGTTGCATAAATCTCCCCGAAACTGTATATACTACCAGAGCCTCACATAAACATAAAGTATAATTTTGCCAACATGTATAATAAAAACTTACTCTACAAGATAGGCAATTATCCAAACATATGTGTGTACACTATAACATAAAATTTACGATCGTATTTAGGCAGACTGTTTAACATAACTATTCAAAAGTTTGCTTGATATGCACAAATATAAAATATTTTCGTATAAAAAAATAATTTCAGTGAATCAATTCTTTTCATCCGAATATTTTTCTGGTAATACATCATTATTGTCCTTGTCGAAAATTATTGTCCTCTCATTTCCCCTTTTATTAAGACCGCGTCGTAAAACCGTGGGTGGTATACCCGTACGAGAAACGAAAACCGGTTGGTTTCTCATTTGTGTTGAATGAGTTTGCGGAAATCCTTAACAATAGAAATAAATAAAAGACAAAAAGATTGCGAATGAACATATTATGAACGAACGAACAAAGAGGTCACTATATCTTCGCGTCTCGTTTTCCGTCAAGCATTTGTAAGCGACATATATCTACGTACAGTTGGATACGTTCATGTATTTTTTATTATATACCAACGACTAAAGCTTTAAATATACCAACGTTATCTTTTTAATATATAGAAATAAATAACAGTGTAAATAAACCACGTACGGCAAAAACAGAAATAGGTGCCATCTATTGTAATTTATTTGAAGTAGAACAGAAAAAAGTGTCGGAGTGAATTTAAAATTTATTATTGATTTTGAAAGTGAAACTAATAAAAATAAATAAATAAAAAAATAAACTTTAAGAAAAATAAATAAAAAAAATTAAATTGGGATTTCTGGCTAAAAATAAAATTAATTTAATCAATTTTTCATCTATATTCAGTCCCATAAGAATATTGTATCATTTTCACTTTTGTCGTGAAAAAAAAAATGGGGATAGAAAAGTTTCTACGAGGAATTAAGATACTTCCTAGCATATATAGTACGGTGCAATTAAACCCAAACCTCAACATCCAAAGTAAAAATTTCTTTCCAACTATAAATTGTTCTATACAGTCCCTATATTGTTTGGTAAACAGTTACACCATTCTGAGCGTCGGGTTTGGGAGGGAGGAGGGTAGAAGTAGGCAAATTAACGGTTTCGTCAGTTTTTTTTTTTTTTTAAATATTTCGATAACTATGCAGTGCTTATACAAAAGTAATCTACATTAAATTGGGAACAAAAATAGTCCTGTGCATAATCTTGCTGAAATGAAGAGTTCTAGAGTTTTCGAAGATGTAAAAGTAGCAATTTTTAGCATTTTTAGATTTTTTGGAAAAAATATGACATTATCACTAAGGAAACTAATTTTTTTTATACAGGATTGTGTTTTGTAAAAGGAAATTGAAATTAGTCCTCTTCAAACATAGCACCCTCCACCTCTAAGGTGTTTTCTTCTATACCACTATTTTTTTTAGAAAATTTTATTTTATAATCAAATGTATTTTATCTAACTAACTGAACGAACGGTAATATTGTTCCAATTACTTTTTTTTTTCTATTAATTTTAAATTATAATATAAATATCTATAAAATATTCGTTTAAATTAATCCATTGAACTGCATTTTTTGCACTGTTGAAGTGACAATCCATAACCATAAATTATATGAAAGACTAAAATGTCAAAATTGCACATACCACTTGAACAGAATGTAGTTACTTCTATTTATTTATAGTTATAGTTTCATTTTTTCAAAAAATCTAAAAATACGAAAAATTGATAATTTACACCCTGCATAACTCTGAAACTGTTCACTTTAGCAAGATTATGCACAGAACCCTTTTTGTTTGCAATTTACTGTAGATTATTTTTGTTTATGGCACATTTTACCCTAAACCCCATACTTTTCGAAATATTTAAAAACAAAACTGATGGAAACCGTTAATTTGCCTACTTCTACCCCCCCCCCCCCAAAAAAAAAACCCAACGCTCAAAATGTTGTTACATTTTGCCAAACAATATGTGGACTGCATAAAACAATTTGGAGTTGGAGAAAAACTTTTACTTTGGATTTTGAGGTTAGGCCGTTTTATTTTGGCGTCTATTTAATTAGGTAACTGTGATTTAGTCCCGCGATATAGCATTTTGGTCAACCGTATGGTCAACCGTAATCTTTAATAACGCATATAAATATAAGCCATAAAAAATAAGCATATTGCTATAAAAAAATAAGCATACTCTAATCCAAACAATTTGTTCCTATCTGATTGGGGCTGTAAGTTGCATGTTATACATGAGCGAAAAAGTTATGCAAAAGCAGCGCAGTGGCGAGTGCGTAATTGCGTGAGTGTGTACCTAATATGCCCTATGAACGAGTTACATACTATACTTTATCTACTAATAATATGAAATTCACAATAAATAATATTAATTTGATACGAATACAATATATTAACGAATACAATCTTGTTTGATACCTGATGATGAGCTAATCGCTCGAAAACCGGTTCGTAATTTAAACAATTAAATATTGTGAAAAATTGACAACGGATATTATTTTCATATTTATTTATATTAAAATTATGTAGAGCTTGAAATTTATTAAAAACTAGCATTTACCTGCGGCTTCGCTCGCGTGACAGTAGGAGGACTGAGCGGGTTTTAGCACATACTACGTCCTTAGAAGTATGGGCACGCCTTGAGTCAAGGTGTGCCCATACTTTTGACGTACTGTGTGCTGGAACCCGCTTAGCCCTTCCACTCGTGGTTTTTAAAATTATGACATCTAGTTAAAACGTATAAAATGTACTTTCATCGTGTCGTTATTGCAAACTGTTAATTTCTTCTTGGGAATTTTCCCACAGAAATAAAATGTTTTCTTCGGGTAAAAAGTAGACTATAACATTGTTTTAACAATATGCAAAGTTCGATTGAAGTCAGTGATCCTTTTTTTATATCGTTTTTAAATACATTTTCTCACGGGAATAAGACTTTTCATAGGACAGTCCAACTTCAGAACCACATATTGTGACATTATTACCCACTGTCAGTGTGTTAATATTAAAAATGAGTGTATGTTAACTAATATGTAATTTAAGAGGGTGAGTCACCCCCTCTCCAATGTTGCTCAAACTGAATTTTGAAATCGAAAATTTCATTTCTACGTTATTCTAAATGTCTTAAACTATTTTCCATGAAGAAAAACTTCTTAAACTACCCAAGTAGTACGACTATTCGACACAGTCACCCCCGAGTTAACTACCCCTAGACTTAATATTAGGACATTGAGCAAAAACAGGTCAATTAGATTTTTTGACGTAGATTTCAAATCTGTAAACAAAATTTTTATATTGTTTAATTTTCACCCCCTTTTTGCAAAATTAACCCCTAAATTTTAACCCCCAGCCACCCCTGTTGACACAATTTGAACAAATTGCATACCAATAGATAGCTCCTTAAAAAAGAGCAATATCGCCAATTTAAACTTTTGCTCTATCTCTTACCGTTTTCGAGATATTTAAAAAATTAAATTTTTACCCCAATTTTTGGAGGGCGATTTCACCCCTTCATACCGTTTTTCCGCCGATAAAGAAAAATACGTGTCGCTTATTTTTTAGCGTTCTACAACATATCTAAGTTTCATCAAAATCGATAGGTCCGGCCTCGGGACGTTTACTTGTGAGTGAGTACCTAATAGCCATTGAAAGCGAGTAGAATACGATATTTTTTCTACGACTTTTAGCGAATTTCGAAAACTCGAAATTCAGCTATTACAGTAGGTGTCATGACGCAATCTGAGTCCGGGACTATGGCAGAAATCTGTTTTGAGGTCCCTAGAATACGAAAGATATTCACTAAAATTTATATATATATATATATATATATATATATATATATATATATATTTATGTGTTCCCACGATAACTCTCGAACGAAACGTCTAACGCTTATGAAATTTTGTGTGCGGACTGGATTCTGAATTGGCTTGGCTAAGTTCGTTAGCCAGACACGTCGGATGCCCAGAAGTAGGTTTTCTGGCCATTTTTTATCATTCGATCCTATCATAAGGCAGTTCAATTTTTACATCGTTGAAAAGGAAAAAAAAAATTATGAAGAAAATATTCTTATAATTTTCTTTCTATTTTAAGTATTTTTCGAGAAAATGTAAATTTTCACTTTTATTCTTTCTTTGTTAGTCTAATAAGTAATTTATATTTATATCTCAGTTCTTTATTAAGTATAAAAATATTTCACTTTTTTATTAAAGAATTTTGTGAGAACAAGTGAAAACTATTCACATATATGTGATATAACACACATACATGTATAGAGTTTTGTTTCTCATTTATTGCATTATAATTAGCATGGTTCTATCCCATGTTAAAAAATGTAAATTAAACAGATTTTCTAAGCTAATGTAATGAAGAATTTTTTTTTTTTATTGAATTTTTAAGTAAACAAGAAATTGAAGATTATGTTATGATATAAATATTATTAAATATAAAACAAAACAAAACAAAATATGTACAATGTACATATGTATGTACGGAAAAATATTTTGAATCGATTTTGAAAATTTTTCCACTAATAATTAATAATGTTAAAAAATTAAACCATTTCAAATGGATTTAAGGTATTTTATGTGAGGTCAAGGTTTTCGGGACCTAAAAAGGCCAGAAATTAATTAACCAATCGATTTTAAAAATTTTTTCACAGTTAGTAAGTTAAAGTATTTGAATTAATTAATTAAATGATGTCCGCAAGAAGCTTACGGACTGCCATAAGTTATATGAGATCCTTAGAACCCTTTTCTTACTGTTAGAGTACTAGACTTGTATGAGTTTCGCCAGGATTTACTGATCCCATAATTGTAAAAAATAAACTAAACGACCAATTTTAAAAATTTCTTCACTGTTACAGAACTAAACTATTTTAGATAGATTTAGAATACATTATGTAAGGTCCGCCAGGGTCCACAGGACCCAAAAGTGTCAAAAATAAACTAACTGACCGATTTTGAAAATTTTTTCAATGTTACAGAGCTAAACTATTTTAGATAAATATCGATTACGTTATGTAAGGTCCGCCTCGGTCCATAGGACCCAAAAGTGTCAAAAATAAACTGCCTGATCGATTTTGAAAATTTTTTCACTGTTACAGAGCTAAACTGTTTTAGATAAATATAGATTCCGTTATGTAAGGTCTGCCAGAGTCCATAGGATCCAGAAGTGTCAAAAATAAACTAACTGACCGATTTTGAAAATTTTTTCACTGTTACAGAGCTAAACTATTTTAGATAAATATAAATTACGTTATGTAAGGTCCACCAAGGTCCATAGAACCCAAAAGTGTCAAAAATAAACTAACTGACCGATTTTGAAAATTTTTTCACTGTTACAGAGCTAAACTATTTTAGATAAATATAGATTACGTTATGTAAGGTCTCCCAGGGTCCATGGGATCCAAAAGTGTCAAAAATAAACTAACCGACCGATTTTGAAAATTTTTTCACTGTTACAGAGCTAAACTATTTTAGATAAATATAGATTACGTTATGTAAGGTCTGCCAGGGTCCATCGGATCCAAAAGCGTCAAAAATAAACTAGCCGACCGATTTTGAAAATTTTTTCACTGTTGGGGAGCTAAGCTATTTTAGATACATATAGATTACGTTATGTAAGGTCTGAAGTGTCAGTAGGACCTAAAAGTATCAAAAATAAAATAACTGACCGATTTTGAAACCTTTTTACTATTACCAAGGTAAACTATTTTAGATAGGTACAGGTTGTGTTATCTGAGATCCACAACTGTCCTGCGGATGCAAATGCGGCGTAGAATGCTACACAACGGGTTTTGAATATATATATATATATATATATATATATATATATATATATATATATATATATATATATATATATATATATATATATTACATAAAGTCCGCCTAGAATATACGGTCGAGCTGATTTTTTAATGAGGTCCACCGGGATCTTGCAGATCCGAAAACGCCAGTAATAAGCTATCGAACCGATGCTAAAAAATTTCTCACTGCTAGAGAACTAAATTATTTTAGATGGATACAACTATGCTGCACAAAATTCGTTCGGGTTCTTGGGTCCCCAAAAATACCAAAACTAATTACCCAACCGATTTTAAAAATTCTTTTACTCTTAGAAAGCTAAACTATTTTAAATAGGTACAGGTCTTAGATGAGATCCGCCAGTGCCCAAGATTTGGAAATTCGCTATGTTATGCAGATGCTGCGACAGGGGTATTTTCCTTTTTGATTTAAATAAAATTGAATATAAATTTTAAATCAAATTTTAATCTATTTCTAATTTCATTAAATGTTTTTAGGTATATAAAACGATCAAAATAAAATATAAACTACTTTGTTTATTTGGACGTTACTACGCAAAATTTATTAAATTAAAACTTAATACATACATTATTCACAAAATAATCGCAAACGCATTGAATAATGGTTAATACTATGATTTCATTGGTCAAAAAGGTATTGAGTAATAATCATTCCTCCACACCTTTGAATAATGCCTAACTTTCTCAACAATTAACAGATGTATAATGAGTGTTTTCTTCAACAGGAGTAGAAAAAAAAATATTATTAAATAATCAACATTAACGCGATTACTGAAAAAGTTGAAGAAATTATGAAAGGTATTTTATGAAGACCAATTTTATTAAACACAAACAGCATTAACATAAAAAATTTGAAAACATCCCGTTACCTTCAACAACACTATTTAAAACAAAATAACAACAAAAAAACAAAAAAACAAATTGTGTAGCAACTAAATGATTTAGTGAAATAAACTAGCATGACGGAGAGAAGAAACATTAAACCAACAAAGTAATGTACTAAAAAGATTTTTATCACTACTTTTATTCTCTGTACATTGTTTTAGAAAGTCTGGAATGATTTTTTTTTGTTTTTTGTTAAACCCGGCTTCTGTTTCTACGCTGTTCTTTCACATTAAGCAAATGAATATTTTTCCACACATATATAATAAAAGAAAGTAATGAAGACAAAAAGAAAATTTAAAAATACTTATAACTGCTTTTCTAATGAACTAACTTTTGTACTCACAATTTTTCTTTTTTTTGCTCACTCTAATAACGCTATGCGCTGGCTAGATGTATGTAGGTATTGCCATAATGCTATGTGATCCTTTACATTTGCATTTGTACATTAGAGTACATTTGACTGACGTATATACATATTATATTATATGTTGGTCTCTAGCAAATGGATTTTTTATTCTCTTTAAAGAGTGTACTTTGTACTAATCGTTAATTTGTCTACTTCACTTGTTTTATTCGCTTATATTTACCTCGTTATGTGTTTACATTTCGTTTCAATAAAAACAGTAAAATAATGCGCATGTGTAAAAAATGAAGAATATTATAGGCAATAGTCAACTTAAGGCAGTACCTACATTACTTTGAAATGCTAGAAAAGATTTTATTGAAAAATTTTTTTCTCCGTAACGAATAATACAATCAGTATGAAACTTTGTAAGTAGGGTAAGTGCAGGAGAGATGCCGCAGTAGCCATAGTTCGTCCGTTGATTGATAGATAGCGCTATAAATGCGTTATATGTTTAAAATGAGTTACTGATTTAAGCTGTATATATGGTAACATTTATGATTTGTCCATCAGTTTAGTAATTATCCAACTTTTTATTATAGAAAAGTAGGCTATTTAACATAATATTTTATCAAGCATTTAATTCACTAGCATTTAAGAATATATATATATATATATATATATATATATATATATATATATATATATATATATATATATATATATATATATATATATATATATATATATATATATATATATATATATCATTATCTTAATGAAAATGAGTTTTGTTATTAATTTAGATATATTTTAAAAGTACTGCATAAAGTTTTAGCTTAGAATTCCCCACTATGCTTGCTATAGCAACATGCCTGTTTGCCATGCATCTATCCCAACAAAAAGGAGAGATGCTGCATTTAAAGTTGGTATAGATGCTGCATCATATTACATGTTACAAACATAGACCTATACCTTAATTATGCAATTTCTTTTGGACTGTAAATTATGCCACGTAAATATAAAAGATCCATTAATTGGATCAGGAAGACCTCTCATATTAGTGAAGCTAACGAAAATAATGATGATTGCGTGTATATTGAATGTTTTGAAAAGTATTCAGAAACAAAAAAAAGTTAAGATGTATAAAGTGCCAAAAATTGCTACATATGGCATACATCATGTAGGGAGATGTGTGTAAAATACAAAATTTTTAATATGAACTATGCGGCGTCTCACCTTCTTTGATGCGGCATCTCCCCCTCTACAAAAATGTTAATTATGAATCCTTTATGACTCAAAATTTAAAATTATGTATAAATAATTTTAAAGAACAATGTTTACATTTTATTGTGTACCAAATTTCAAATCAATTAATGCATACATTAAAAATTGTCAAGTGTTTTCAAAATGTGCGGCATCTCTCCCGCATTCACCCTATATTATACGTGATCTGAGGTACAAAAAAAAATGTTTCCCTAACTTAAAAAAGAAATGGCGAGTCGGGCGCCAATCCAACGTCCACACTTTTTTTGCAAAGAAATTCACGGTAGCCAAAACATTATTTTTTATAATTTACATTAGTTTTAGTCTAAGACGGTACACAAGATTATTAAAAAATGTTGATCGATTGATAATGGGCACCAGGTTGAAAAAAATTTTTGAAAATCGATGAATTTAATCCTTATTTGTTTATAGAAAACTGATTTGCTAGCTGATTTCAAAAATTGGTAACACTCCTAAATCTAACGACACCACTCTTATCAAAATCCACCTAGTCGTTCAGGCTAACGTCTACACCACAAAAACTGGCATACTTATAACTCGAAAACATAATCCTCCTTCTAGAGCAGTTGGGCAAAAAATAGTTATTACAATTTTCAAGTTCATTCACCAAACAATATTGTGCCTCCCGATTGTTCTGCCCTTTTTTAAGGTTTTTTTACACGACGGTTTTAAATGACGCTACACACGGTTAAAACCGTTGTTTTAGAACGGATGTGGTTGAATTCTACCTAAAAATCGCGTATACGCTTCAAATTATTGTTGCAGCGTAAGAACATTATATAGTTTATTTTAATTTCAAATATTGTCGAGTTCTTGTGAAACATTTCTACGAAAATGGCGAACTTTTGTTCGTATTTAGACATACGTTAGTATTCATATGCTCACTTTACATTCAGCTATAAACTGGAACTGAGCACTCGATCTCCTTGGTGTGCATGACCAAGTCCATATGTCGATTAAAATTCACATTATAATTTATTGTAAAAAATTAGTAACGCCATTCGTAGTACCTAATGTTTCACAAGCACTCGATAATATTTGAAACTAGAATGACAACTGCTTCTCGCATTAAAGAGAGTAGTAACACACATATATGTGGCTGAATGGTTATTGGACTGGAGTGGCTGTCGTACAGAGGATCTAGTCCCAGCCGATCCCCTAAAAGATAGAATCTGTTAAACGATTGACTTACAACCTTGGTCCATCCGACTTCACTAATGATTCAAATAAACAATTCTAACTAAATATATCACTTTACTATACATATTAAACAAATACTACAATATTAATTAAATATTAACTATGTTGTGTTTGGTAGGGGAGACAGGGGCTAGTATTAACGGGAGTAGATATTAACAGCCCAATTTCCGCCAAACTATACACGAACAATTAAGTACGTTCGGTTGTTGTCATCAGTGAATGACCACGGACACGTTGTGACCAGTCAGCCTTCGGCCGGTTGCCGCGAAGCAAAGTTGTGAGTAAGATGTAAATTTTATTAGGTTAAAGAACATTTTTAAGTCGACGGTTTTAGCGAATTTTCAGAATGGAATTTACAGCCACTGTCATAACGCGACCTGAGGCCGGGACTCGAACCGAGAACCGAAAATAATATTCTCTAAAATTTATATATATATATATATATATATATATATATATATATATATATATATATATATATATATATATTCTAACTCTAATTCTAACTAGTTTTATTTCCGTTAAATTAATAAAAAAGTAAAATCTGTTAGTGCATGCCCCTGTCTCCCCGATAACAAATCCTTCGTGTACACTTGTAAATGAACCTGGTCGGTGGAGTGCCATTGTCCATTTTAAATTACGTTTAACTACTGTGTATGTTACGTATGTATTTCAACACGATGACATTCGAAGACAGACTGACGGTTAACGGACACGGTCGTCGAACGTTTGTTCGAGTTGACGTTTTACAGGATCATTAAATTCCCCAGGCCACAAGGCCCCCGACTACACTGCAGATAATAACAACCATTGGCGACTGGAAACTTCAACTCAACAATCTCAAACTGACTGACTGACTGACTGACCGACAAACCGGTCGTTACGCAAAAGCAATTAAAAAAAAGCCGAAACATAAAAATAAAATTCAATTGCTTACCGGAAAAGGATTTGTTAGAGAATAAAAAAAAAAATGGAAGAGAAAAGGTTGCTGTATATTTTTTTTAATTTACATATTTTCGTTGGGAATACTTTTAAAATTTTCAGTGGATGCGGAAAGGTTTGTGGTTAATTTAAAAACGGGTAGTCACACTTCTATTTTAGACGTACAACTGATTGTGATGATAATAAAATAAATTGTAAAAATGCAAAGAAATCATATCATATTTGAAGGTAATTTAAGTATTTTTAGATAATAAATTTCTAGAGAGAAATGCTATGGAGAGAAATGGCGAGCTCCGGGAACAAAACACACTTCTAAATTTCTCCTCAAGCAAAAAAAGCGCAGGCCTCAGGGCTATAACCTTGGCTATCGCGCACCCTCTTTGGGCCCACCTTTTAGGATTCAAATTGGATGTTACACGAGAATCTCCCTTAAAAAGTCATTTCTGGACCATTCGGAGAAATGCTGGAGAATGAAAAAAGTTTCGTTTAGTCTACTATACACGGAGAGAAAACTCCTATAAAAATTACTGTGCTCATACACTGAGAAAAAAATACAGTAATTTTTACTGAAATTTCTGGTAAAAAATTACTGAGCTCTCTGGTAATGCGGACAAAAGTGACAAGCTAAGCAAAAAATACGATAATTTATAGTAAAAATTGTAAATTACCCTATAGCTCAGTAAAAATTACCGTATTATTTATAAATAAGGTTTTTTTTTTTATTTATTAATAAATAATTGAATTAAAATAGTTTAAAAGGATATTGATAGAAGGGTAAGCATTAAAATCAAATTATTAATATAGAAAAAATTTTTTGTGGTTTTTTATTATTTGTGGAAAAAAATATATAAATTCTTTATTTGACATATTACATGATAAAAGTTTTTAACAATAAGCACATTACAATAATTTGTAAAAAAACATATTTCAATTAACATATCAATACATATAAAAAAACATACAAGAATTAAAATAAAGACTAAACAAAAATTCATGAAACACAACAAACAAACACTTCATAAACATCCACTCATGACGGTTGCTATTGCACAACTGAACCAAACCTGCTTAGTTGCTAGGCCTGTAACTAACACGACCGTGTCTAACACGACCAACAGTGTTAGACAATGCTCGGTGCGCTTGCGTGCTTGTTTTATTTATTCTCATGTCTGTGTGATGCTTGGTTGCAATGATATGTGAGAGGGATGAAATGCACAGCGACTCAGTAAAAATTATTCAATGTCTAGTATAATTTTACAAAAAATTAAGTAAATTTTCCCGGTGTCCACATGAAATTTTACTAGCCCATCGAATTTTACGCAGCTGTATAGGAAAAATTCTTAAGGTGTACAGGAAAAATTTTCAAATGAATCGTAAAAAATAATGTTTGAAACGCATTTTTAATATTTTTGCTTAATAATTTCCTACGGACTGGTCACTTAAGACTCGTTTACCGGAGGCAGCTCAGTAATTTTTACTGGAATTTTTTCTCTGTGTACTACAATCGACGTGTAACAGGCGAACATATCCAATTTTACCGTACCTACAAAAATTTGATATGTTCGCCTGTTACACGTCGATTGTAGTATGAGCACAGTAATTTTTATAGGATTTTCTCTCCGTGTAGAGCTAAATTATCAGTAGTATAATCAAGACAGTAAGGGTCGATCCACACTATAGTGCCGATCATAATTCGTTCTCAATCCAATCTTGGTGCGTTAAAATATTCTTAAATGGGAAACAAATGAGTGTATATTCACACTGTCAATACCAGTCCGGTCACAGCCCAACACTGATTTATTTAACTGGAGATCGAGCTTGTCATGTATTACATCAGTATTTTGGTTAGGTACTTTTCAAATTAATTTTCATTTATTTAATTAATTAATAGTTTAATACCATAGAAACATCGTTTATAATTAAAAAAGAATCGTACCCTGAACAGCATTGCAATCTGAACAAAATTTTTAACTTGATTTTAGCGGACCGAAATTGGACCGAGAACGTACTGTTATCGACACTACAGTGTGGTTCGATCCTAACATTATACTAACACAAATTCAAGTAATATTGTCGAGTATACACATAGCTAGGCTACCTGTTTTAATTATAAACCCTAAAAATTACACTTCAATGTTCTTTATTTTATTCCGAAAATTGCAAGGAATTCTAACTGCTACGGAAGCCTAATTTGATGTGTGTCAAACACGCATTTAGTGAATTTTTTAAAAATTAAGAATTTAATCACGAAGTCATCACTCGACCAGATAAATTAATATTTTTAATTTGCGAGTACTCGCCATGCGTTGCAATACCACTCAAAGTAGGAAAATATTTGTAAAAATGAGGAACCTTTCCGACACGCAAGTATAGGCCATACACAGCTATCCATATGAGAAGCTTGGATTTTCCAAACCCATCGTACCAAATTACAAGTGTTTAACAAAAACTCACCAAAATTTCATCCCAATTGACCAAGTATATGAAATACACACAATTGTCGAAACGACTTGGGCGCCTAGTATACAGGGTGTAAAGTATATAAATCTCGCTACGAAAACAGTGGGTAGATCTCACCCATGTAATTAATATTTGCCAATAAATTTGAATCAAAACTGTTTTTTAACAGAAAAAATTTGATACAAAATACGGGTCAAAAAAGGAGCCCTTAGATTTTTTTTTGATTCGGCTTTGACCATCTCATCTTTGTAAGATAAATTTTCTGTTTAAAAAAAAAATTTGAGTTCTGAAATTTAGTCAAGAAAATTATTTTCTACCTTTGATATTAAGAAGGTATTTATGCAAAATTCAGACAAGCCTGTACTTAGAAAAATTTTGAAACATCATGTAGCCAGTTAATTTGCGATTTTCTCAAACTGTTAATTCCGAAAAAAAATCCTATGATTTTAGTGTCTACAGAGTGGAATGAGTCACCTCTCAATAGGACGAGAGTTATCTTTTTTTACACCCTGTAGCAATACAAACGAAAAAAACAAAGAATAATTCATTTATAGATTTATAATAGGTACAGTTTCTATAATTTTAACCTGATAATTCTCATTTCCATTTAATTAATTATGTTGATGTACAAAATTAACACAATTGGTTTCTGTTGTAAACAAAATTGTAAAAACAAATGAACAGCAAATAAAAGTTGTTTGTATTATCCTTTTTTTTACAAATAAAAAGTCCTGCCATAAATACACGAGCTTGTACGAGTATGTTTACCAAAAAATAATTTGACGAATAAATATGCGTTAAAATGATGGCAACTTTTTACGTTATAATATTGCAGGCAAAAAAAGTTAATTTCCAAAATTCACTGATGTAGTAAATGTTATTTATATGAAAAGTTTAGTATTTTTCATTTCAGAAAACAAGTTGTTGTATTATGAAAATCAAAATGTTATTTTGACACTAACTACAAACTTTTATTATAATTTTTTTTTTTTAAATTTATTATAATATTTTTAGAATAAAAGTTTCATTTCTAGGTTAGGTGCTATTTTTCCAAAGAATCATAAAATATGTGTATACAGCTTTATTATTTTACGGTAAAGACAGTTTTTGAAAACCAAATTTTTGATAAGCTACAAGTTGGGGAGGAAGTGCTTGGGACAAGAGCACAAGCAAAGCGTTCTTTCATTAGATTTTATTATATCTAAGTTACTTTAGTCTAGAGCATTGGTCCAATAAAGTGCGGTCCACGAACTAAACGCTGCCCACGAACTTCAAAAATGCGGCCAGCGATTTCAGAACATTCGCAGTCTTTAATTCGTCAAGACTAATTTTAAAAAAAACCCTTCAAATATAACTACCGTCATTTGGGGTGAAATTGATAATCGGGGGTGAGATTGTTCACTAAATCATATTTTTTTAAATTGAATATAACGCTAGCTATAGAATGCGATTTTACCGACCGATAATGGAAGAAATAAGATGGCTGAAAATACTCTATACACGTCAAGTTCAGCAATTGCATATATTTTAAAATAATATAGTGTATTAAAAGGAGTCGTATTTTTGGGTGAAAGTGAACTCTTAAAACTGTATCTGATAAGTCAAAATCTAAACACAGTTTTTATATTTTAATAAAATACACATAATTGTTATGTCAGTTCTTATGTCATGGTGGAATGTTCTAGAAGAATCTGGAAGAACAGCAACAGATAAACAAATACGTAACAGAAGAAAAGAAGATAACTAAATCAAAGCCAGAAAGAACATCAAGAAAACAAAATTAATGTCAAGAAGGCAGTGAAAAAATACAGTAAATTTAATTGAACTTACTGTATTTTTTCACTGCTTTCTTGACATTAATTTTGTTATCTTTTCTTGATGT
This sequence comes from Brachynemurus nebulosus, assembly GCA_035578155.1. Lineage (NCBI taxonomy): Eukaryota > Metazoa > Arthropoda > Insecta > Neuroptera > Myrmeleontidae > Brachynemurus > Brachynemurus nebulosus. The sequence goes on along the minus strand of JAPWDM010000014.1, from coordinate 11,813,679 downwards.
TCTTTCTGGCTTTGATTTAGTTATCTTCTTTTCTGACAATTTTGACCTCAACTTTTTCTGTCAAAGTTGAGCATTTTAGACTGCGATTTTTGAAGTCTGATGTTTTTTGATAATGGCATTGAATATGCCGAAACTAGTCAAAACTTGACCATTTTTTGATTGTTTTAATTTTTGTTTTGTATTTTTCGTTATGATTTTTGATTAGGTGATCACTTCACTTTTTTTGCGGGTTTTTTGTCGTATTTTTGTTATTGATCTTTCTCTAATTCTTAAGAAAGCGTCGATATTTATCTAATCTACATGGTAAACCAAGTAATCGAAAAACGACATTTCATATTACACGACCTAATGTTATTACAACAAATGACGGAAATCCAAGCTACCAGAATTCCATTTAAAATTAAAGAATTTTTTTAAACGTTTTCCTAAGGTTTAAAAAAGGGCCGATATTTACCTATCTGAATTATACGGTCGACCAAGTGGTCCAAAAAAGGCATTTCATATTACACAACTTAACGTTATTTCAATTAATTCAGTTTATGACGTCTATAATTAAGCTATACTTGATCTCTGTACTAAATTTCAAATTTTGATATAGAATAGCTTCAAAGAAATTCACTTGTGACCGACAGACAGGCACCGAAATGATTCGATAAGTGTTCCAGTTTTGATACAGAATAATAAAAATCATGCTATATGTTTTAATTTATTTCCAATTACGTATTCACCAAAATGTTCACAAAAAATGTGATTATATCGCCTCATCAGCACTTTTTAGATGGACCACTTTCAAAAATGGCCTCTCATCTTTCCCTTGGCTCCTCTCATCTTGGACCAACAGTAACAAACCATCTCTTTATCTACATAGCTATTACCGTCTACATATAAATGGGTGCCATTATCATACACTTGACTGAACAAATAGACAAACACACAATGAGGCAGACGTTTTAAAGGGGGAGGTGATAATGATAATGTGCGAATAGTAGGGGAAGTTATGTGGTGGGGATAAATATATATCCACCCGCATATATATTCCTTCATATTCCCGATTTAACTTCTACTTATTGTCTAACTGTCGTTTCAAATACTTTTAACGTACTGTAAAGTATTATGATAAGTACCTATAACGCCCTCCATCACTTACCCCCCCCCCTCCCAACTAATCCCCGCCCGGCCGTGCATCATATTTTTGCCGGGAAAAATGAAATGTATATTGACTATATTTATTCTTATGAGACACTCCTAGCTACTTAATGTAAAATCAAATATTCTCTGCAAAACTCATATATTACTACTGTGTTCGTCTTCAATTGTCTACTAAAGCAAATGGTTACAGTAAACTTGTAAGGATTTGAAATAATGTTTGCCGTCATTGTCTGATGAAATGTTTTTCTCTTTTCTTCATAAATAATATGAAAATCAATAATAGGCTTGTTGACTTTTAATGGAATATTCAAATATCATTTATCTCAGTTGTATTCAGACATTGGATTTTTACTCACCAAAATTTTAATATTATTTATTTTTTGAATAATTTTGTCTTTAATAATTACTTTTTGACAGAAAAAACCTATACCTACTGAATATAGATAGATATTTTCTGCGCAAAAGCGGAGAAATTTTTTATGTAAGAGGGTTCAAATTCAGAATTATATTGAAAATTGGAGAAGAAAATTGAAATTTGAAAGAAAAATTTCACCGTTTCCAGGCTTTAGCAAACAAGAAACGAACGAAGTACTGTCCTTTGGAATAAGATAACATATTTATATTTTAAAACTAGTACTTATTGAAATGAAAACTTCTTTAGTCGTGTTGAACGATTTTTATTAGAGGAAAATCTTATGGATTCGCGTCACCGACATGCTAATGTTAACAGTATACCCGTAGCTATGAGTATGACGTATACGCCGAAAGGCCGCCCTTGGTTCGGGAAATCTAGATGAACTAGATTCGTGCAGCTTGTGGGGTTTTCAATTAATAAAACACTCGCGTATTTTTAATTGTACGAATATAATTATTTATTAAAATATTTAATTAATTGACAAAATTAATAACAATATTATAAATTGAATTTGTAACAATATCAAAATAATATAAGTATCAGTTTAGACCGTTTTGAGGGAAAGGGGACCCGAAACTAATTTAGTTGTTGTTACAAGAAAGATAAAATTAGAATGAATCAACTTTTTCGAAGTTCGTTATAAAATTTCTTATTATTTTTTCTATAGAACATTCCATGAGCTTCTATTTGAGATAAACATATTTTTCATCATATGAAAGAGTGAGATACATAAATCACTTAAGTACATAATATTAATTCTCAGAACTACCCCTTGTGTGGTGTTCTCTTGACCAACCAGATCTGTTATTGAAGCACCTTTGTCACACTATCTTTCTTCTCACTTTAACTAATACATGATATTATAATTTGCATTACTGCAATTTCTATGCAACTGACATAACATGAATGTTCTAACTATTATCTAATCTCTTTTAAAACTGATACTTGTTAATTTTCTTAGTTTAATTACAAAGATTTTCATTTTTTGGAAAACTTCAAATGGAAACTATTTGATTTTACCTAGCGCCTGTTCCATGCGGCGCTACAACACGTATACCCATATATCTTTCTTTTTTTAAACAATTGCATTTATCTTTTTTTAACAGTTTTATTCATAACAAAGATAAACTACATTTACAATAACAATAGAAGTAGACCTCTATTTTCTGATATATCAATTAAAAAAATTCTCTTTTTATGCAAAAATAATTGCTATTAAAATTTGTAGGTAAGAATGAGAAGATGTGGATTATACTTATTAGTAGGTATTTTTTATCTTCCTTTAAGGGTAGAAAACGTACCAAATAATTCATTTTTCAAAACTTTTAATCCAAGTGATAAGGAACCTGCCTATAATATATATGTTTATAGTGGAGTCTGATTGTCTCTATTAATAAAGAAGAGAAAATATGCAAAACATATGAAATTAAAGATTTTAAATGGTTCATGTAACCGGAAACTAAAAAGTGCACAATGTAAATAAAATCTGTTAAACAGCTAAACGTAATTATCAGTAATTTAGATTTTATACACATAAAAAATAAAATCAAAAGTAAAAGCAAAAACAAAAACAAATAATTTAAAGTAAAAAAAATAACAAACTATGTATACCTGTTCCTATTAAAGCGAAACATAATGTAAATTTTAATGGAATTGTTGCAATGAAATTCAATATCTACCCAGTTTGGTTATTAAAAAATATATATCAAAAGTTTTTTTTTTTACGATTATTATTTTTATATGAAACCCATATTAATCGATTCTCAACATTACTATCCACAATCGTTTGTATAAATTGCATTGAAAAAAATTAAAATTTAGTTTTTGTAATTTTTTTTTAATTTTAGTAAAATGAAAATTTAAAAAAATAAATTCACATATCTCGTACACAGGTGTTCACTAAATTACAAAGTAACAAATTAATTCTATGTTAAACCGAAATCCTTAAAAATATTTAGAATGCTGATAACAGATTTATTATGTTAAATATGCTCGTCGAATTAAGCCGAATATTTAAGTTATTATGGTATTAAAAACCAAAGTTTGGGGAATATTTATGTAATTAAATTAATTTTTCACATAGTACAACCTGAATGTATATTAATTTAAAATTTTCACATAAAAATAACTATTTAACATTAATAATTATGAGCCTATGAATTGATTTTTTGCTTACAAATAGGGTATTATAAAAAAAATAAAAATAATATTAATTATTCCATATCAAAAATAACAGCAATTATTCCCGCATATTTTAAATAACATTCATTGTTATTGTTCAGATATTTTCAATAGTAATAAAAACTAAAAATATGTAATTAAAATTTTATTTGTTTCGACATGACAAATTATTCTCTCGTTAATGAAACAGTTTTTTTTCGGGTCGAATAGAGCATATTTTAAATAACGAACATTGTGTACAATAAACGTCTGACTCTAAGAGATGCTTCGGGTTGGGAATTTTATTTTTGACTCAGCTTTTATGTAATACAGCAATCCCCCGAAGAACACGATTAATTGGTTCCGTGTTCTTTGAAACCGTGTAGTTTGAGACCACCAAAAGATAGGCATTTTTTATTACAAGTGTGAAAATAAAAAAATATAAAAAAAACATGCCGTTTAATTTGCAAGTTATGGGTATTCCAAACATATTGCGACTGTTAAAACCTACTTTTCGTTATCGAAAATTATCGATAACGGTCTACTTATCATAAATTGGTTATAATTTTTTAATTTAAGCTCTATTAGTCCCTCTGATTTGGTTACCAATAGAATATTTTCGAAAAAATTAGTTTTCGATACTTTTCGTAGTTACGAAAAATATCGAAAACTAATTTTTTCGAAAATATGCTATTGGTGACTAAATCAATGGAGCTAACAGAGCCTAAAGAAACCAGTTATAATCAATCGATGATAAGTTGCGTGGTATCGATAATTTTCGATAACGAAAAGTAGGTTTTGATAGTCTCAATATGTTCGGAATACCCATAACTTGCTTCGCTTAAGCCTTCAAAAATTTCGTAATTTTTTCGCTACGACGCACCGTTTACGAGATATTTACGATCAGAAGTTTACGTAGACGTAAACGTAAACTTTTGATCGTAAATATCTCGTAAACAGTGCGTCGTAGCGACAAAATAACGAAATTTTTGAAGGCTTAAGCGAAGCAAGTTATGGGTATTCCGAACATATTAAGACTGTCAAAACCTACTTTTCGTTATCGAAAATTATCGATGTCGAAAATAACATTTTCAAAATTTAAATATGTAAATTTCTACATATTCTTTATCATTTCTATTATAAAATACTCAAAAATTTTAGTAGTTTTTATTTCCAGCATTTTTCTTTTATAATGACAGATTCAATTTCCACGATTTTTATTCGTGTAAATCGAATCCACATGTGATATACATATTCGTGTACATTGAGGACTGATGTAACTTTATATCAAATATATAATATGTACTTAAAAATCGTGTTGTTTGAAACCGTGTAATTCGGGGGAAGGGTACCCGTGTTCTTTGAGACCCGTGTTCTTAGAGTACCGTGTTCTTCGGGGAACGCCTGTATGTGTTGTAGTTAGTCGGGTTAAGCTGGCGATATTTTGTTATGGTGCAGTAATCAGCTTTGATATTACTTACGATAGATACTACTAAGTTCAAGATAAAGTATGCTCCGAAAGATTCTCCGGAGTAGTCTCACAAATTATGATGTGATCATGTATTGCTCGCCGCAGATGTTGGTTTGCCACGCGGTATTTCAGTTTTCGAAAGGTTATTCAGGAGAAACACTTTTAATGAATTATCTTCAATATAGTCTTTTTATATAGCGCAGATTGCACTCGTTTGCACAGTTTTGAATGAACGAAAAATGATAAAAAAAAAACTGAAAATGAGCAAATATCTCTCCTCCCTTTTATACTTTTCCAAAGGACGCCAAATCAACATCTTTTCTTAGAAAAGAATTGTCGAGTGCGTTATGACTAAAAAGTACATAAAACTTTTAAATTTAAACTCTCCGATGAGAGTGAACTTTGGAACAAGCAAAATTATGTTTAGAATTTTATTAAAATACTAGAAATCGTATTCTTTAACATAACGTGCACGGATCGTCCATGATCAAACCAGTCAGTGACGCGAACACAAACACATACTTAAGAAAGCCAGCGACGTGCTGGCTCCCTGCTCTCACTTGAGTGTACATTTCTTGGATTTCTTCTGTACTTGTTACTCATTCGAATTTCATCTTATCTGTTGGAGCCTACATATTTAAATCTACAATAGTAGGTTCCTTACTCAAAAACAGAACTCCGAGGAATATTTACCTATAACTACGGAGCTCAGTACGCGTATTAAACTTGATTTTCAACTGATAAAAGCTAACATACAGGAAAAAGAAAACATAATTTATTTTTTCTATTAAAAAAAGAACCCACCAATTTATTTGCAAACAAATAAAAAATTCAATCCTTTTTTTGTGTCATATGTACACAACTTCTTGTATTTCACATATATTTTATATATTTTACATAAATTTTACATATCTCTTTAGCTACCTACCTTTACATATTATATGAGAATATAAAAAATATCCCACAAGCTGATTTTTGTCAGAAAAAAATATATTAAGTATAAAATTGAAATTTTATTTATTTGGTGAACTGGTCCGTGCCTGCTTGCCTCGTACGTATGTACCCAGACCCACGGCTGATCTTTAGTAAATATAAAAATATTTTCTCTCCGTAACCGGAACGGCGCTTGAGGGAGAAAGTTTATGTAAGAATTTGTAATTGAAATAAATTTATATATAAATATTTTTATGAGAGATTTAAATAAAATATTTGAATTTATTTTTTTGTTGGTACAGTGTGTTTTAAAAGCGTCCCCTATTTTTTTTTAATGTTAGTGTTTGTTAAAAAAAATCTCTGTTCCTGAATATTGTAACAAATATTATAAATGCGAAAGTAAAGGACCCTCCACATTCTCGCCGAGGTTGGATGAATTGAGAATATAGAGGGTCATTTCGTTGTGCCTCGCGGTTGGTGTTTTAATGCTATTCATATGCCTCAGCCAACCTCAGCGAGGAACTCGGCGAGGAACCTCGTTCAACTTCGGCGAGGAACCTCGGCCAACTTCGGCGAGAATGTGGAGGGGCCTTAAGGTTGTTTGTTTATCTGACTTCCTTTCATGCCTCAACCGTTTACTCAATAGAATTTCAGCTTTATATTAAGATAGCTTGGCGAACAAAGAATATTAAAGGCTATTTTTTTATCCCGTGAAATTATTTTATTTATATGGAAAATTGCTAAGAAAAAATGTAATAGTTCTCAGTACCGACGCTATAAGTATATACTCTGTACGTATTAACTTGACGTCATAATTTCAAATACAACCCGAGCAAAGCCGCAAATAAATGCTAGTTCGAAATAGATTGAAACTTGATCTCAGTCTAGACATGCACAGGCTCGTTACTTACGAGTTTCACATCAAGTCACCGTAGATTTAGATTACACTTGGGATGGAGAGTCCTGGAAATAGATGACACTTACAAATTTTATGGAAAATATGCTTTAGAATTAGGGATTAAGAAAGTTTCCAATTGAATTTGACATGCCACATATTTATTATTACACAGATTTTATACATCAGTGCTTTTTAACTTTTTTTACTCTGTAAGTTTCTCAAATTCCTTCAGGAGATGTGATTTAATTTCTGCATGTAATTTTTCTGTTATTTTTACGAGTCCGATTTTGTAAAAAATGAAAAAACAATGTCGAAGACCTATAAGCAGCTTTGAATTTCAAGTCTAATGTCGAAATGATGATTTTTAAAGCTCTTGAAAAATTAGATAGGTGTAGGGGAAGACTAATAAATGGGACATTTTTTTAAAAAATCGTATTATGTTCAAAACCAAGTAATCAAATATTTTAATTCTTGCGGCATAAGATACTTCAAACATTACTTTATATTTTAAACTAAAAAAAAATTTTATTCTTTTTAATTTCAAATAAAAAAATTAGATTTTGGTCCCATTCAGTAATTCTATTCTCACTGAATGGGACAAGAAGAATATTGAATGGGACATATTTAATACAATGTAAAATTCATGCGGTTTATACAGGTTAGTAAAAATATGGAAATGGTCAAAGATCTCAGCGAGAAAGCATTTTTCGGATAAATGGTGAGGACAAAAGTCTCGGCATTTTTCACGGCGCATTCGATGGTAACCTTGACTTTGAGGTCAAGGTCAAAATTCAAGGTCATATTCATAATGTTCCATTCAATATTCCTTGTCAAGTAAGAAGTTAAAATCAAGAAATAAAAAGTACATAACCTCAATGCGCAAACAATACTTATTTAATGATAGTCTATACCAAGCGGCTTAATAATCAAGTAATATAATTAATCTAAGCATAATAGTTATCATAGAATATTTAGTAATTTATAAAAAAATAAAAGTTACTTTTTCTGTTTAAAATCGTATTTGCTAATTTTTGTTGAAACAAACGGAAAATCGTTAACATATATATCGCACATAAAAATAGTTATATAAAAGACACCTAATGACTGTAAAACAAATTTCCCCTAACGGTTCCTTGTTAGCTAAAACTCATTTGTCCCATTCAATAATCGTCCCATTCATTAAGTCTCTCCCCTACCTGATGACGTCATCAAGTTCAGTTTTTTCAAGTTCAATTAATAGTTACAAAAATGAAATGACATATTCGTTGATAAATTTTGTGTAATTAAGTGCAAAATTTTCATTTCTTCTGTAAAAATAGCCGTTAGCGCGTTCAGAAAGTGTGACTATTATTTTGACTTATTTTCCGGATATAATTTCTCTATTTGACTGTTTGGACCACAGAGCACAGAGGTACAATACGTATCTCTATACTATTGAAACCAGTGTAACCAGTAAGAGATAGAAAATATGTTATATACGTCCACGGTGTTTACTTTGTATTCGTGCGATACTGTGTATTTATGTTAGTGATCCTTGGTGGTACTGGTCGTCACGTGACCATTATTCACATACATATGTATGATACCGCAACACTCCGTGTGGGAATGTAACAATGCAAACAACAATCTAATCCATTGTACTGCGATTGACCTACACTGATCGACTGCCGATGAGCGTGTGACTATTAAGAAGCCTAACGTCTATAGAAGTGCACACTGCAGGTTTCATGATAGAGATAGTTGCTGTACCTACCTCTGTGGACTGTACCTTTACCTTTAGTTGGTCAATTAGAATAAAGGTTTTACGATCGGCCGCAGAGATAACCGACACAACTGCTATCAAAATCACTCAAACCGTACTCAAACCATAGAGTTTAAGTAAGTAGACACATTTTTCTGTCTTTATTTGAACTCTTACAATTATCCTCGTCAACTTGAAAACTTTGGGAACCCCTCCGTTCAAACTGAACATTTGAATCAACTGGAGTAAATCCAAAAAAATTCGCAATACATATACCCCACATCAAAATTTCGTCATCAAAATTTATTGGAAGTCATCAAAATTTCGTTTAATAAAAGTTTTACAGCAAAAGACGTTTCTTTGATTTCGTAATTTTCAAATTTCTAATCTTAGCTCATTCATTCTATATATGATATTGTTACGTAACAAGATTACAAAACTATTTTTATTTCGTCTATTACAACAACTCGAAGTTTAGTGGTCAGTGAGTTAATTGGTTCACTTGAGTTGAACTAGTTTGGTCGAACCGTCGCCTTTATTGAATATCGATATTCAATGCACAATTTCGCATTGCAGTCATAATTACGATTAAATTAAATGCATCAAAGATTAAATTCTAACAATTTGATCAGTTCATTATCCTCATGTTTTCCACCAAGAAGCAAAATTAATTTAAAGAAGTGTGATTATGTTAATGAGAGGAAGGTAAAAGGGAAAGCAGTTTATTTAGCATGTCTATAGCCCAGCAGGAGAAAGATACTGAAAAAAGTGTTCTAAATTTTTTGCCATTCGTAAAACGTTGTGTCCTAAGTAATATGTCTAAAGTCTATCGTGAGTTAGGAACCTGCTACCATCCTAGAACAGCAGTATGAAATGAAAGAGAACATAATTTGACACAAAATTGTTTCCTTTCTCATTTTTCTTAAAATGATGATGTTTTTTTTTTTGGGTTGAAGAATAATTTCTTTTTCGTTTTCATCGCTACCCAAAGTAATGAGGATTACAGGATTTGTGTAAAAATTAAAATTTTTTAACAAAATCCATAAAAGAATTTTATTTCATTTTATTCAATATATTTCGGCACAGTTGGCGCTATTTTCAAGAACATACCGCAAAACCGCAAAAAACAAACCGCTAATCCGAATTTGCTGAAAACTTTATCGCTCTTCATTTTTTGATTACGCATCAGATCTAATCAAATTAGGCCGGAGTTGATATCATCATTTGTTCTCGAGATATGCGAGACGAAAAAAAATTCACGAACGGACGAACGAACGAACGAACTAATGAACGCACATCACGCTAAAAACGATGGATTCGGATTCTACTGACCTTGAAACGTGAAGATATGTCAAAATTAACGATTCGTAAAATCGGACCCATTACAATAACTTCCAATGGGAAGTTAAAAATATTTAAAGAAACTTTACCTGTATTTCAATCAAATATAACTATGGAAACTAAAAATTGCAATGTAAAATCAACGGACAATATTTGACAGCTAGAAATGTCAAAAAATTTGCACAAGACTAAAAATCAGTAATTCTAGTTTTGAGCTAATTTAGGACAAAACTAATTATACAATATTACATTGTCATCCAAGTTATACACATTTGCAAAATTTTAAACTAGTTCAATTAGAAGTTGTCTAAATTTTAATTGCAAGATTTGATCTAAACAAACAAAGTAACAGCAAGTTAAATAAATGCTTTTAAAAAATAATACTATTTTTTTACACGAATTTACACGAATAATAACATCAAGGTAACATTTTAATACAAGTGAAACATAACACTAATTTTTTTTAGACATTTCAAAAATTGCGCATTTTGTAACCTTACCCTATTTTTGACAACATTATGAAAATAGGCCTCGGATAGACGTTAAAATATCCAATCAACCGAAATCTACCTGATCACACGGTCCTAGAAAATTTTCATCTATTCTAAATTTAGTGTGATGACAATATATTACCTTGGTCAATATCTAAGATACTTTTTATTCTGGGAAAATGTCTCATTCCCACGAGAAAATAGAAAAACCATTTTGAGCATATGAACACATTAGACAAAAACTACTGCACAGATTTTAATGAAATTTGGTGTGATGGTAACTTATCACCTGGGTAAACATCTAAGATACTTTTGCTCCGAGAAGATGTCTCATTCTCACGGGAAAATAGAAAAACCATTTTGAGCATGTGCACACATTATGCAAAACTATTGAACGAATTTTTATGAGATTTGGTGTGGTGATAACTTATTACCTGGGTCAACATCTAAGATACTCTTTACTCCGAAAAAATGTCTCATTCCCACGGGAAAATAAAAAAAAACCCACTTTGAGCAATGCACACATTATGCAAAACTATTGAACGAATTTTTATAAAAATTGGTGTTGTGATAACCTATTACCTGGGTCAACATCTAAGATACTTTTTACTCCGAAAAAATGTCTCATTCCGACGGGAAAATAAAAAATACCATTTTGAGCATGTGCACACATTATGCAAAACTATTGAACGAATTTTTATGAAATTTGGCATGGTGATAACTTATTACCTGGGTTAACATCCAGGATACTTTTTACTCCGAAAAAATGTCTCATTCCCACGGGGAAATAAAAAAACCATTTTGAGCATGTGCACACATTATGCAAAACGACGTCGCGGGTACAGCTAGTATTAAAAGATATGAAAATATTGTGTTTCTTCAAAGTACACTATAAAATATTTTTTATAAAATTTTCCTCTCTCGCTATTTATAGAATATGCCTGTGAATACAAAATATCAGTCTACAAATGACGGGAGGACGACAACCTCACAGTAGCGAGCGTGAGAACGTCTCGATTCCGTCATCATCGTCAGCGTGGGTGTGTAGCAACTCATCGGGACATGGAACAAACTATTCCTACACATATTTGCACAAGTGTATGGTGGACGTCACATGAATAATCTTAACAATTTACTTACAGTCAGTCAGAAATGTCAAACAATAAAAATGACGTGGGTTCCGATTTTCTTATTTTTAAATAAATATATAAATCATATTATTTCGTTTTCTCAGTCTACAATGCTGCTGAGAGAGCACTTTATTAGAAACTGATTTACTTTATAAACGGTTAAATCAAATATTATAATCCAAACGTCACGGCGACAAACTTTTTTGACTTAAAGTCAAAATTAACCAAAAAGATAACTATTAAGGAGCACCACTAGTGTGACCGCCTGACAAAAGGCGATTTTTGGGAATTTTTTTAAAGAAAAATATTGCATGGAATGTTTTAATATTTTAAGGATATATTTGTAGATATATAATAAATACATGATAAAATCCTATTACACCACATTTTTTGACAATTTTCTATTATATTTCCACAACAGTTTTGTTTTGATCTAGGAAAGTTATACATATGAAGTACCTGCAGTATTACATAAACGACAATACAGTTACTATTGGGACTTTCTATCGGGAGTAAATAGCCTACATCTTAATATACCTCTTTCGATTATTCTTGATTATCTCGAAAACTATAGAAGATAGGAAAAAACACTTTATTAGACACAACACTTTATTTTTTAAGTGCTATCGATTGATGTATATAATTCTAAGGTCGGACCCACTGGGGGAGAGGGGGCGGTTCAGCAGATTTGAAATGAAGAATATTTTTTTTCAACATGTTATACCCCTTGAATTTCGATGAAACTTGGTGCAGTAATTAAGCGCATTAAGGCACAATTACTGAATTTTTTTTGAAGTGATCACTCAATTGGGACCCTATAAAAAAAAAACAGTGGATTGGATATTTTCCTTGTTATTATCCTTAATAGCGAGGACTGGTACGATAATAAATATGTCTAATATTCTTGGGAGTGTTTGCCTTTATGTGGATTTGGAATTATTTTCCTATGTTGAGTAGTTACCAAGAAAAAATTTTTGTAAATTTTTAAATTTTTTTAGTTATCTCCATAACTACTCAATTTTGGCCGCCAAAATTGTAGATATCAATTACTTACAGCTTCGCCATACCGTTAATATAGTTATTAAAATAATTCGGTTCCGAGACCGATTCACCTATACTTATCCGGCTATACCCTTTCCCACGAAAATTTGATGATTTTTGGCCTGCCAAAATTACATTTTTTATTCGATCGGAAAACTGGAGGTCCATGGTATGGAAAAATCTATGTAAAAGAAGCAGCAAGAAGAATCAAATCGAATGATTTGTCTTCGAGTTATAACTACAACAAAGAAAAACGTATGTAATTTTCCTTTACCTTACCTTTTTATTTTAAACACTGAGAATTTTCGCTCATTTGTATTAACCCTAGAATCATACGTACTCGTCAAAACGACGAACGAACTTCACTACCTGCTCCAATACTGTGACTTGTCGGTACCGGCTCGCTGTGAAACTTCTGTTCTCTAATTTATTTGTTATTATAATACATAAGACATATAAATTTTGTTTATAGCTATTGTCGTTTTTTTTTTATAGGTACTGAAATAGTGTGCGTCAAAAGGACGACGATGTATGATTAACCTATATTTTTTTTTAAAGATTTTGTACTCCACATATAAAAGTTTTCCTAATTTTTCTAAAATTTATTAAAGATATGGATGTTATAATTAATTTATTCAATGATTATGATAATGTGAAAGATGATTACAGCTGTTTGACTTATAGAGACGACATAATACTGAAGTTTTAATATATTGAATCGAAAACTAAAGAATGACGTAAACGTTTCGAATGACTTAATAAAAGGTTAACAATTTATTTTGTGGAAAATATTTTAATTTTTATTATTTTTTGAGATCTTATTCAAAAAATTACTAACAAATTTTAGAAAATTTACAAATGTGCCTAATGGGGAAATAACTACATATCTATAGGAATATTTATGACTGAGAAATTTCACATTCTGTAAAGGCACACATGTCCACTGACTCATCATAGTTCATAAATTAATTATTACAATTGATGTATTTATCTATTTTTCTTTATTAATTTTTATAATGAAAATATGCTTTGATAAAAAGATTAAAAAATTAATAAATATTTACATTAAGAAATTTTTGCAAATCCAATTTTTTTAAATATTTTGTCCGCTTTTGTAGTATTGTTATGAAAAAAAAATGTTTTTTGCAAATAAACTCTAAAACTCCCCGTAAAAAGTCCATTCGTCGAAATGACGCCGATGTATGATTAACTTGCCTCGTAGACCAACGTATGATTCAAGGGTTAAAATTATTTACGATGTACTCACTATAATGTATCAGGGTCTAGCAACTCCAAACATGTGACTGGCAGCCACGTACAGAAATCCGCCACCTATTAACCTTTATACATTTCTCAATACCTCAAAATCAACAATAGAAACCAGAATCAGCTCTTCAGATGGCTGTAACTCAAAAACTATCTGAGATACGTACTTGAAATTTTACTATATTATTTTAAAGTTATAGACTATCAAAGTATGCAAAAAAATTCCAAATTGTCACACTGGTGGTCCCTCTGAAAGAAATATCTATACCTAATCAGTAGAATTTTAATTTTAAAGAAGTCTTGCAAATAGACAACTAGGAAACATATTCGCATAAATAAAGATTGAAAAATTATCCTGGGCTTCTTGGCAATTAGCCAAGCGTCATATCCAACTAGACCCCAGAGCCGATGTACAGGAGCCACTTTAGTTCGATAACTATTCAATCATACATATTTCTCTTTTGATGCGAGTAGCAGTTGTATCTTTCAAATATTATCGAATGTTTGTGAAACGTTATTAACGTATTCATATTTAAGCATACGTCAGTATTCAATATGCTCATTTAATATTGAACAATCGATTTTTTGGAATACAAACATTCCAAAAAATCATTTTCTCTTCATCGCTAAACATTTTAGATTAAAACTATAATACATAATTATGGAATATGAATGGTTGTTGTATGCGTAAAGGCTGTTGCAAGCCCCATGAACTTTTTCTGCGCAAAAGGGGAAAAATTTTTGCCATAGAAAGGCCATTATTTAAAAAATCTATTGAAAATCATTAGAACACCAATCAACAATTTGTATTGCATAGTTACTGAAGGAGAAGTTCACTATCTTCCAAATTTAACAGACAAAAAAGAAAAGTTAAGTGGTGTATATTTGGATAAAGTAAGAAAACATATTTGTTTCTTAAAAATTTTATTATTTTTTAAAGGATTTTATTCATAACAAAGATAAACATACATCTGATAATGATAATTGTAGTAGGCGTCCTTTTCTTATATAAAAATTAGAAGATATACATTAAGATTGAGAAGATGTGAATTATATTTAGAAATATCTTTTATATTCTTTTTTAAACTACCCATTCAAAACTTTCAAGCCAAATTCCAAGAAGCCCGCATACAATATTTATGGTTGCAAAGGAGTCCTGCAATGTTATTTAAAATTATCAGTGGCAACAAAACATTTACTTTAATCACAAAAGAAAATATTATTAATAAAAATAAACGTTTTGTGTCAACATAAATATTTTCTACAATTTTTATTTAATGTTTCAACACCTTACTGTCATCAACTATAACGCCTTCGGATTACGGTTTTTATTTAGGAACTAGTGAGTGAATTAAATGTCAAAAGGATAATACTCTTTGATGATTTTCTTTTCCCGTACGTTATGGCATTGTATAATATTGTTGTCAAAAAGAAACTTCGTTTTATTTTCCTCGATAAAAACTGATGGTTTCATCTCTTACTACACGAATGAATAAAAAATCTAATTCTCTTCACTAATAATATTCAGAGTAATTCCTTACTTTTTTAGGGATTAACATTGATTGCTGATTTGTGCAAATACAAATGTAAGAAGAAAACTGATTTTGCAATATTTTAATTACTGTATTTTAAGGGGTTACGGGTAGTTAGCGCAGGGGTGTGAAAATATGAGTATTTTAAATAATTTTTTTTAAGAAACAGTTGCAATTATTTTATAAAATAAAACATACAGACTTATTATATTATGTTTTAACTTTATTTGACAAAAATTCAAAAACAAAAAAAAATAAATAAATAAATAAATAAAATATTTATTGTAGACCAAGTTATTGCCAAGTTTGTTGCACCCCGTGCCACAAGTCGTGTTTTGCGGCGATCATCATAATAGTTTACTGGTTCATCTAAAATCAACCAAACAAACAAAAAATTGTTAATTTAATTGTTAACCCAGTGCCCAATTGAAGCTTTTTATTTTCTTGTAAAAATATACAAAATGGCAGCCTCGGATAATTTATTTTTGGATTTTCAAGCCTAGAATCATACGTTGGTCTACGAGAAACGTTAACCATATATCGGCGTCATTTTGACGAGTGGACTTTTTACGGAGAGTTTTAGAGTTTATTTGCAAAAAACATTTTTTTACATAACAATACTACAAAAGCGAACAAAATATTTAAAAAAAATACATTTGGAAAGATTTTGTTAATATAAATATTTATTATTTTTTTTATCAAAGCATATTTTCATTATAAAAATTAAAAAATAGATAAATACATGAATTGTATCATAAGACATGTCTTTCAAATATAATTAATTTATGAACTATTATGAGTCGGTGGACATGTGTGACTTTACAGAATGTGAAATTTCTCGGTCACAAATATTCCCATAGATATGGAATTATTTCCTGGTTAGGCACATTTGTAAATTTTCTAAAATTTGTTAGTAATTTTTCGAATAAGATTTTAAAAAATAATAAAATTAAATTATTTTCCACAAAATAAATTGTTAATCTTTTATTAAGTCACTTGAAACGCATTCTAAGGTTTTCGATTCAATATATTAAAACTTCAGTATTATGTCAAACAGCTGTAGTCACCTTTCATATTATCACTATCATTGAATAAATTAATCATAACATCCATATCTTTAATAAATTTTAGAAAAATTAGGAAAATTTTTATATGTAAAGTACAAACTCTCTAAAAAAAAACATCGGTTAATCATACATCGTCGTCAAATTGACGTACACTATTTCAATACAAACAAAACGACAGCAACTATAAACAAAATGTATACATTTGCTGTGTTATAATAACAAATAAATTAGATAACAGAAGTTCAACAGTAAGCAGGCAACGACGAGTTGTAGTACTGGAGCAGGTAGAGAAGTTCGTTCGTCATTTTGACGAGTACGTATGATTCTAGTGTTAAGAAAAAATTCAATTGTTTATTGTTTATGAAATATACAAATTTTCAGTTAAAAAAAAATCCTTCCATCGGGCACAAGATTAACTATTAAACTAATGATTTTTTTTTATTTGATTGATTTTAGTGAACCAATAAAATGTTGTGATGGTCACCGCAAAAAACGACGGGGTCCATCAAATATAGAGATAATGTGGTGTACAATAAATATTTTCTCTTTTAATATTTATAAAATAAAGATAAAACATAATACTTATAATAAGCCTGTATTATTTGTTTTATAAAATAATTTAAGCTACTATAAAAAAAAAAAAAAATATTTAAAATACTCAATTTTCTCACATTGCTGACCACTCGTAAACCCTTAGTTACTAGTAAAATGATAGTCATAGGATAATCGTCCGGGCCTAAAAAGAGGGCCCAGAGGTTAGGGGGCCGGACGAAATGGAAGAATTTTTTTCATTCGCTGGTTAAGGGTATTTTTAGAGAAAAATTTTTTTGTTGTACCTGGGGGCCCGTCATTTCTCTCGCCGACACTGCTTGTCTAAGTAGTATTTTGTATTGTAAATAAGCAATTTTACAGCAGTCTCTGATAAAAATACATACATAATACAACATTTCATATTAACTGATAAGTAAAAACATTTAGAATAAGTATAATGGTATACTAAATACAAAAAAAAATCGATATTCTATCTTATATCTAAGTAGGTATACGCTCATGACTTATATTTTAATATTTTCAAACTTTGATCACAATTTTCATTCAATTACGATCCAATAGTTTATTAAATAAAGTCAATTTACCATATGTATTATAAAATCATAATGTCCGTCATATATTTTGTGAAACAATTTTACATTCTACACACGACCAACAGGGAAACAAGAAAAAAGGAGGAAAAAACATGTAAATAACCCTTCTTATCTTTTCTTTTATTTAAAAAGCACCCGAAGAATAAATAAGAAAAACGAGGAAAAAGCTCATTTTCTTAAAAACAGGATAATCTTCAAAACAGAAAAAAATCTACTCAGTGATTACGACATTTTTTTCCAAGTTTACCTTGACAAGATAACTGTACCTTTTGCACAGAATGCGTAATAGTCAGGTATTGATGTTATCACTGAATTAAAATTTGAAAGTAAGTCTCTGCCACCGAGTCACCTACCATGCCTCATGCGAAATCTATCAAAAATTATAAACCTTTTGCTAGTTTTTCTTATATCAAAATAGTAATAAGGAAATAAGCTTTCTTAATTATTTTAACACTAATAACACTCACTAAAAACTACGTTGAGACTCTGGATATACTAAGTTTGGGACTCTTTAAAAAGCAGAAACCTATAAGAAAATATCAAACCACAAAAAGATTTCTGAAGATTTAAGTACTCCGTTTTTGTTTTGCGTTTATTGATACAAATGAGCGATTTTTTTGTCTAAATCCCGAAAAATTTTGACTTAAAAATTATGTCATAAATATATTATCTATGCATATAATAAAACTGTAACGAGACCGTTTCTGTACATGGAATATTTTTTGAAAATTGTACTGCTACTATAAATAGTTAACGATCTAGATATGGAAACAGTGATTTTTAAAATTTTTGTCTGTCTGTCTGTCTGTTTATGCATCACGCAAAAACTATTGAACTGATTTGGATGAAATTAAAATGGTATAGTAATAAGTTATTACCATACCAAATTATTAATAACTTATTACCTGGGTAAACATCTAAGATACTTTTTACTCCGGGAAAACATCTCATTCCCACGGGAAAATAGAAAAACCATTTTAAGCATGTGCACACAATTACGCAAAAACTATTGAACGGATTTTTAAGAAATTTGGTGTGGTAATAAATTGTTAACTGTGTCAACATTTAGGATACTTTTTATTACGGGAAAATGTTTCCTTTCCTCGAGAAAATACAAAAACCATTTTGAGCATGTGCAGTGTGGATGCATTACGCAAAACTATCGTTTTATACAAATGCTTTACATATAATTATTTTATTTATATACTTCTCGTTGATTTTATGCGCGAACGACGTCGCGGGTATAGCTAGTTTAAACAAAAATTTACAAATAATCAAATCATAAAAAACAGAGGGTACAGTTTAGTGTAGGATAACGTTATTGGAGTGGCTTTCAAGAGTTAGAACTAACATGCACCTTGTTTTCATAAGTTCGGGGACCCTTCAGTTCGAGAGCCCGGAATTCGTGCGAGGTTGGAAAAAGACAGAATTGGCTAAGCGACTATATATATATATATATATATATATATATATATATATATATATATATATATATATATATAGCTGTTACCCGCGGCTTCGCTCGCATGGCTTTTGGAATTATGGCATCTAGTTAAAACATATAAAGTGGACTTTCATCACGTCGCTATTACGCGTCGAGTAGGCATTATTACTTTTTTCTTTGGAATTTTGCCACAGAAATACAATATTTTCCCAGCGCAAAAAATTGACTATAACATTCCTTTAACAACATGCCAAGTTCAGAAATGAAATCAATGATTCTTTTTTATACTGTTTTAAATATATATTTTCCCAGGGGAATAAGACTTTCCCGGGAGTTAGATACTTTCCCGGGATAGAACGTAGTCTGTGTCCTTTCTCATCGTCTCTGTAAACAATATGTAAAGTTTGAAATCAATCATGCTTTTTTTTAATAGTCAGTTGTTATTTCATTGTTCCGTTTTAAATACATTTACCCTCAGGTATGAAATATTTTATCGGAATAAAAAATAACCTATGTTTATCGCTGTCTATCGTCATATTTGCCTATCATCATTTTTTGTTTCATTCAAAATATATTTTTCCACAGGAATGAAATTTCCCACGGGAAATTTCCCGGGGTATAAAGTAGTTTGCGTCCTTTCTCATCCCTTCTGTTAGCAATATACAAAGTTTGAAATAATTTATCCGTTTTTTAATAGTCAGCTGTTGTAATTTAATGCATTTTCCCTCGGGAATGAAATATTTTCCCGAAATAAAAAGTAGCCTATAGCCTTCTCTGGCCCGCAAGCAACGTCTGTGCCAAGTTTCAAGTTGATTGGTTAAGCTGTTGAGGCGTGAAAGCCAGTCAAACAAACAAACAAACTCACTTTCGCATTTATAATATTAGTAAGGATAAGGATACGTCACATCAGGTTTTATGGAACTTACAGTTGTGAATTACTGAATCTTACTCTGTACCTTAATATCGCATATAGTATCTGTGGATACTCATGACACAAAACGCCTTAATGGAATCAGGCAAATTTGTGAAAAATCCAAACCTATTTTTACTACAGATGACATTTCTGTTTCCCGGCATGTAGGTATACGATTCGTGTGGCAAAGTTAATATTGTCAAAGTATACCTACATTCGTTTCAACTCTCTTAATCATATTTTTACATTCAAATTTGGTAGATCAGATAATTTTAGTTTTACTCGTTTTACTATAGAGAAATGAAAATAAAACTTACAAAACCTACAAAAGAGATGGTGAATCTCTGTTGAACACATAAAAAAGAAAAACATATAGAAAAAACAAAGACAAAAATATTGAGCTACGTGACTAGAAAAACAGATCGAAATGTTTTTGTTCGCATGTAAGTGATACGATTTTTGAATCAATGAATAGAATTGAGGCGTTATGTTTCGCAGTAGCTAACGACGGTGTATAGTGTTACGAGTTAGTTTTATACGGGGATTCTGTGATGTCGTTGTAATCGGATTGTTAGTTACTACTTATGTATTTTACTTGAACGAACTGATATCACTATACGCTTATACGATCTGAGAGAAAAACCAGTCAAAGTGTAAATGAAATTGTCATATACGGTTGAATACTATACAGAGAGGTTTCCGATTTTTCGGCATCTCTTCAAATAAGTTGAATATTTTATCCCATACTCGAGTTCAAAATGCAAAGCTTTCTTGTCACTTTGGTAGGTATGGGGACGATTGACAAGGTAATTTAATTGCCTATATGAAGGGGTAGGTAATATTGATTTTCTATTTTAGCAGCAGGTTTGGTCGGACATAAGTTAACTTAACCTAACCGAACCAAAGAATTTTACCAAGAATTTTACCAATAATTACAGTTCTCCCTAACAAACGCACAAGAAACCCGAGCTTTGGTCTCGGTTAATAGTGATATTTTTCATTGAAAGATGATGTTTTAAGTATGAACTTTATATATAAATTAAGAATCTCGTTAAGAGATGGCAGAACAATATTTTTTGTGTAGATTAGTTGGATTTTGTGTAAGTGTAATATTAGTTGTGTTATTGAGTTTATGGATCAAAAATATTATGTGTTAAATTATGAAAAAAATGCTGATAATGCAAATTCTACACTTTGATTTGAAATAAGAAATTATATTTTTGTACATTATTATTTTAATAACCATTTTTTATCATACGGATAGCAAAAATTTATATATGATTTTGATCTTTCGTTCGATCGAATCTGCCCCTAATATCGACTATCGACGTTATCTCCTTCATATAGACAATTACATAACCTTGCCATTCGTCCTACTCGCCTTGAATTGAATCCAATAGGTCTAATTTCAAAAATACGTTTCAAAAAAGGAGACACACATCAAAATTTCGGAGATTGTTCCTCCGAGGTTGAAGTTAAAAGAGGCATTCTCCAGAAATTCGACCAAAAAAATGCAGCCACTTTTTTAAGCGGCACTTATCTGATAGATTTCAATAATTTATTTGAATGATATTATTAATGATTTTTGGTGATACATTATTAGGTACGGAATTTTTGGAAAGAAATCACCAGTTTTTACTAAAGATTTCTTATTTATTTCTTTTTTTTTGTTTTGTTCTTTTATAAAAAAACTGTAAATAATTTTTAATTCAATTAATTTTTATTCTAAACAATTGTTTTGTAATACTAATATATTATTTAAGGCCTGATGAGGAGATAGCATTGCGTCTTGAAACGTTACTAGAAATAAATAAAAAATCCTTAATAATAGATTTGAGCGTTACTTTATGGTATTCCATATTTGTAAATAATAAACAAATATTTTACTTTGCAAAATACAACTTTTATTTTTGAAACAATATTGTCACAGTTTCAAAAGTAAAAGTGGTATTTTGCAAAGTAAAATATTTGTTTATTATTTATAAAAAATCCTTAGTAAAACTGGTGATTTTTTTCCAAAAATTTCGTACGTTTGAATGATATTCAAACTATACTTTTCGAAATATTGAAATCTTATAAATCACTTAAAACCACCTTTTACAGATGATTCGTACAGATTTTTAAAGAAATTAAATAAGTTTTATAGGTATACAACTGCTCAAGTTACCGAAAAATCAACCGTATACTGTACATAATTACCATTGATACACAAAACTAAAACTCCATACCAATGAAAATGTATAGGTAGTTGCAAAGTTTCTGAGCGACTAAAGTCCACTTCCAGTTTTACTACAGTACTCCGTTAAATAAATGAAAGTAAGGGTCTACACCATTAAAAAAATCGTATTTATAAATACCAAAATATGTTATTATTACTATGTAAGGCTATTTTTCATAAAAATTTTTCCTGTTAGTATTTAATATTTTAAAATTGGTAGCGTTAAGTCGTTTTGAAACATTAAATTTCTTATCATAGGTATTTCTAGTTTTAATTATATTACATATTTCTTGTAGTTTAGAAACGTTTAATTTTTAATATTTTATACTTTCTGAACAATTTACTAAATATTGCAAATAATAAAACGGTCTACAATTTTCTCTTTTAAAGTCTGTACTTTTCAGTGGTTAATTAATTGAAATGTATTCAATTTTATTGAACTACCTGATACAGTCATAAAACCTTCATAATTTTCGATATTTTAACAATTTTTTTTTAACTTATCGTATTCTTGATTATTATTATACTTTTTTATACCCTCTATTTTAATCGGGTTTTTATCTATTGATATTTAATTAATTTAAATATGGAAATGAATACGAGTATTAAAAATAAAATGTTAAGTCCACAAGCAAATAACACATTTATCATTTTAAATGTGTTAGTGTTTATGAAAAGTGAAAGTGATGGTGTGAAAATCCCATTAACTCAAGTTAAAAATCGTGTTACTGCAGCTATGGGTATATCGCTGGCAACTTTAATTAGAATAGCTAGTGAAGCAAAAAAAAAATGATGGATCGGAAGCTATTTTTGCTGAAAAAGAAAGAAAAAAACATGCAAAACATAAAACAGATCTGGACAGCTTCGATAAGGGAGTACTTAATAATATTATACAAAATATTTTTACGACGGAAAAAATTGTTCCCATATTGAAAAACATTCATAGGAAATTTATTTAATTTAAAATTACTTATTTAAGTAGGTATATCATTGCATTACTATATAAATAAGCAAACTATTTCAAAATCGATTACTTTTTTTTACAACGTAGTGTATTTTTATACATTGTATTTATCGTTCAATATTACCTGAGTGAGAGATATAACAACTAATAGGGGGAGTTTAGACATAATTACTCTATATCCATCTTTATTGCAAAAGTATTTTATCTTCTTAATATAATAAAATATGTATATCTCTTACTAAAAATACATCTTTCCTTTTTGTTGGACTTTGATACCTCAAAAACTCTGCAACTAGTTATATATAAATTCATAATACAGTACAGAGGACTTATCTTGTACTGGATATCTCTATAAATTATATGAGGTATATTATTTTATTTATACTTACAGCAAAGCTATTGGAATAGAATTTATATTTTTTACTCTCACAAGAAATAATATGTCATATTTGGAGATTTTGATAAGATACAGCGTAATGAAACTTAGTTTCATTATTAGCTTGATTTTATTACATGGATACATGTTCCCGAAAAAGATATAAAAAATTATATGGCGCATTCGATAAAGATCACCGGAAGCTCTAATGTCGATGATTCAGCAGTTTCACTAAAAATAGTTTATAAAATATACTTATCGGTATAAAAAGAGTTATATTGAGGAGAACAGTTACAAAACTTGAAACTACATAAAGAATATTAATAATATCGAAAGTAAATCAAAATTTTTGAAAGCATTTATCAATCGGTTATTTTGAAAAAAGTAGTGGCTTAAGTCCATTTTCCAAAAAGAAATCAAGCTAACTGTATTTACAGTGTACGGCAAAATATACAATACTGGAAATTATGTTACTCTTATTGTCATTACCTTACTTATCGAGATGATAGTGTAAATGTTCAAAATGTGCTCCATTGCGCTGTAGGCAGTGTTCATAACGATCATGCAGATTTTCCAACATGTTCTGGAACATTGGTTGCTGCAGAGTCCCGAAGAACGAGACGATCTTCTGACGTAATGCAGGCACAGTTTTGGGTGTATCTGAACAATTGAAAATTTTCTCCTTTAACATTCCCCACACGTAACCATCAGGTGGTGTGAGATCGGGGGAATGTGATGGGTAGAGAAACTCAGCCCCGCGGTAAATTACTCGTCCTAGAAAGGTTTCTTGCAGCATAGTCATCGACTGGCACAACAAAACCTTCTTAGATCTTGAAAAAATGGGCTGATCACAGCACGAAAATGAGTACTATATATTTTGGCGCATACCGTACATTTACATCTTTACGCAAATTTTGAAAATATGGGGAAAAAATAAGAAAAGTCAATAAAAAGACTTGATGTAATCTTAAACATTTTCTCTAAATTTGTATGTTCTCAATTTTGTCGGTGACATCTGTAAATACAACTTCTGATAAACATAATTTTTTTACTATCATGAACTACATGGCATTTAAGATGAACTACGACTGAATATAGCTTAGGAAAGTCAGCGATAACTTAATATGTAACTAGGATTTTATGTTCGCCTCTCATCAGAAATGTACAAAGTCTCTATTTACTCTAGTTGAAATGAATTGAAGTGTAAAGCCCAAATGTCATAATCATAAAAATAAAAGTATCTTCTGCCCATTTTGTGTAGTGTTAGATTTTTAATAGTTTCATGTTTTGGCATAATTTTGCAAAATTTGCCTAGTTCAGTCATATTATTATTTGTTACCATTTCATAAAAATGTTCCAACTTTTTTTATGACCTATTTTAGCTTTTATCTTATTTAAAAATATATTCATATCAGCTGTCTTAAAATTACGTTTTGTTCACTTTTAAAATTATACAGTAAAAAAATGTATACAGCTCTAAAAAATTTTAGGGGCCTACTCAGAATAAAAAATTCTAAAATGACCTCTGCCTCTACATTGTCTTTTCATACTCAACCAAATTATATCTAACTAATATTTCTAAATCCCTAAGATTTTGTACACAAAAAATTTTCTGTTTAAGGTACCATCACAATGTGATTGGCCGAAAAATAGTCAATTTTCATAATTTTTTTTCGAATGGATAGGATAGGGGAATAGGGATGAATTTTTTTTATGATTAACGCCACTATTTAATAATAGAAAAATATTTTTTTATTTGTTTTTATTTATTTTTTATAATTATTCAAATTTTTGAAAAAAGTGTCTTTAAAAAAGGACGAAATTTGGTGCCCATGATTGCGGCCCCCAGTTTTTATCTGAAAAAAAAAATCAAATGGATTATCATTCGGTTGGTAAGCCGCTATGTTCCTATGCGAGCTTTTTTTTTCTTTTGAAATCTTACTATTTTTCCACACGGAAGAAAACTGTAAAAAATTTTGCACTTTTTATTCAAACCCCCGCCATTTTTTCAAATTTCAAAGAAAAAAGAAGCTCCCATAGGAACATAGCGGCTTATCTACAGATTGATAATCTATTTAATTTTTTTTTTTTCAGATAAAAACTGCGGCTGCAATCGTGAGCACCAAATTTCGCTCTTTTTTAAAGACACTTTTTTAAAAAATTATAATAATTATAAAATACCCCTATCGCAGCATCCTGCATAACATAGCGAATTTCCGTTTATAAAAATTCATTTTTCTCGAAAACTAGTTGACATAGAAAAAAAGTTTAAAGAACTTTTTTATGTAATTTTTTCTTCTCTTTTAAATGGTGTAAAAAAATTCCGCAAAAATTTTTGAATAAGTGGAAATTTTGGCAAAAAACAAATTTCTGCCATAGTCCCGGGCTCAGGTCGCGTCATGACAGTGGCTGTAACAGCTGAATTCCATTCTGGAAATTCGCTAAAATAAATAAAAGCAAAGAAAAAAATGTATTTGTATTGTCAAATAGTTGTATTAATCGTAAAAAAATTCATCCCCATTCCCCCATCCTATCCATCCGAAAAAAATTTGTGAAAATTAACTACTATTTCTCGGCAGGATCACACTGTGTTGATCACCTTAATTGCTGTTACTGTACATCTACGTTAAAAGTTTTTAAAACAGAATAAATAATCTAAATGCATCCATCTAGAGGTTTTTGTTATAATATACGTGTGTATAACTAGTTGCAGAGTTTTTGAGGTATCAAAGTCCAACAAAAAGGAAAGATGTATTTTTAGTAAGAGATATGCATATTTTATTATATTAAGAAGATAAAATACTTTTGCAATAAAGATGGATATAAAGTACTTATATCTAAACTCCCCCTATTAGTTGTTATATCTCTCACTCAGGTAATATTGAACGATACATACAATGTCTAAAAATACACTACGTTGTAAAAAAAGTAATCGATTTTGAAATAGTTTGCTTATTTATATAGTAATGCAATGATGTACCTACTTAAATAAGTAATTTTAAATTAAATAAATAATATTAAGAAATTACCTTTACTAACTCTGAATACTTCGAAGTAAAAAAATGAAGTAGTTGTTATTGTTATCTTATTGTTAGTCACTATCACTTGAACTTTCATCACATACAAAAATAGCTTTTGATCCGTCATTTTTTTTTTGCTTCACTAGCTATTCTAGTTAAAGTTGCCAGCGATATACCCGTAGCTGCAGTAACACGATTTTTAACTTGAGTTAATGGGATTTTCACACCATCACTTTCACTTTTCATAAACACTAACACATTTAAAATGATAAGTTTTGCTTGTGGACGTAACATTTTATTTTTAATACTCGTATTCATTTTCATATTTAAATTAATTAAATATCAATAGATAAAAACCCGATTAAAATAGAGGGTATAAAAAAAAAAATAATAATCAAGAATACGATAAGTTAAAAAAAAATTGTTAAAATATCGAAAATTGTATCTCGCAGGTAAAGCACTTGACTAGCCAAAGCTAAGTAAAAGTACTGATTCTAAAAATTACAAATTTATTTGTAAACATACAAATTTTGTAAAACTAATAAACAGATTTTATTGAAAAATTCATAATAATAGCAATATTTACAAAGGTAGGTTTTATGCAGGTTTTATGACTGTATCAGGTAGTTCAATAAAATTGAATACATTTCAATTAATTAACCACTAAAAAGTACAGTCTTTAAAAGAGAAAATTGTAGACCGTTTTATTATTTGCAATATTTAGTAAATTGTTCAGAAAGTATAAAATATTAAAAATTAAACGTTTCTAAACTACAAGAAATATGTAATATAATTAAAACTAGAAATACCTATGATAAGAAATTTAATGTTTCAAAACGACTTAACGCTACCAATTTTAAAATATAAAATACTAACAGGAAAATTTTTTATGAAAAATGCCCTTACGTAGTAATAATAACATATTTTGGTATTTATAAATACGATTTTTTTAATGGTGTAGACCCTTACTTTCATTTATTTAACGGAGTACTGTAGTAAAACTGGAAGTGGACTTTAGTCGCTCAGAAACTTTGCAACTACCTATACTTTAATCTCCATTGTAAATATGAATTTCAAGTGATATTTTAAAAGGGTCTTCATTTAAATTCTAAAATTGTCTGCAAATACAAACCAATGTACGTGTAAAGTAGATAACAAAACGTAATCAAATTCCAGATTATATTTAAATTATTAAAGTTCTATTAAAAATAATTTATGTAGTAAAAATTTTGTCACTATTTATTACGATCCTCTTTAATTATTTATTTAACCAAATAACATTAATATTCAGGTGTGTTTATATTTTTCGTATAAACAGTTTACAGTTTTACACGTATAATGAGAATGCATAGATTTACATCTACCAATAGGCGAGATAATATACAGTACTTTCTAAATAAATTTATATTACGTAAACATAAAGTATAATTAGGACCACGTATTATCTTGGCAGAGATTCACACTTAGTAGGGACAGATAAAGTCAAATTTATATATAAGGAAAATGACTCATTTCAAAAATAAAGTTTTGTCACATATAAAAGATATTATATTTTCTACTGTAATTTTTCATTATATTAGATTTTGGATCTTGTGAGAGATAGCTATATTACGAGTGTGTCTAAGAGATAAATTTGTGAGAATGAGTCATTTGCAGTTGTCCTTGGTTTCTCTATATATTTAAAAACGTATATTTAATAGACCTTAAAAGACCTCTCTTTTATTATCCTATAGGTATCTGCTTCTAAATTATACTCAAAGAAACACATAAATAACGAACATGTTATTTTTCATTCTTAAAATCTTGTAGAAGTGGAATTTGTCCACTAGTGGAGTCCATTAAATTAGCTTAGTATGACCCGGGTTATAAGAAAATACCCCTGTCGCAGCATCCTGCATAACATAGCGAATTTCCGTTTATAAAAATTAGTTTTTCTCAGAAACTAGTTGACATAGAAAAAAAGTTTGAAAACTTTTTTTATGTAATTTTTTCTTCTCGTTTAAATGGTGTAAAAAAATTTCGCAAAAATTTTTGAATAAATGGAAATTTTGGCAAAAAACTAATTTTTTGCAAGAACAAAGACCATATTCCTGGCATCCGA
The DNA here is from genome assembly GCA_035578155.1 of Brachynemurus nebulosus. NCBI lineage: Eukaryota > Metazoa > Arthropoda > Insecta > Neuroptera > Myrmeleontidae > Brachynemurus > Brachynemurus nebulosus. Next base: position 11,784,863 of record JAPWDM010000014.1, on the reverse strand, counting down.
CGTGTCTGGCTGACGAACTCATCCAAGGGTTTAGGACTTCCAATGTTCTCACTAAGTTTCGTAAAAATTGGATACTTCGTTCGGGAGTTATCGCGCGGACACATACACACACACACACACACACACATATATATATATATATATATATATATATATATATATATATATATATATATATATATATATATATATATATATATATATATATATATATATATAGGTATATATTTTAGTGAATATTATTTTCGGTTTCTAGGAACCTCGAAACAAATTTCTGCCATAGTCCTGGGCTCAGGTCACGTCATGACAGTGGCTATAATAGCTGAATTCCATTCTGGAAATTCGCTAAAACCAGTATACTATTATAGAAGGTTTCCTACAGAGGCGAAAACAATATACGGAGTTCTGTTTGAATGCGATACTTTTCTTTGTGCATTAAATACTCAAAACTTACTGAGCCTAACAATGTAGAGTCACATGACAGTTCACCAGGAACTTATAAAAAACAAATGATTTAATTAAAGAATGAAGGTTTTTGAATTTTACGAATTGTATATTTGACACATTCCCTACTGAATACATTCCCTGATGTTATCTACTGAATGTAAAGAGAGACTTCAATCAGTCCCATATCATAGACGTCCGAAATGTTACTATATAACAAACTCAATTACTGTATTTTATGATTCTGTGATAGTCTGATATAGACTAATAATACAAACGTGTAATTGAAGCAATCAGTTACGACCAAGTTCCGACCTCAATAGTATTCTGTTATATAGTAATTGATTCGTATTCGTAGTTACACTTTCAAATAATTATTGTCAAAATATAATATTGGTAATAAAATTTTACTTTTTTGAGAAGAAACTGCAAAATTTTGAAAGAAGAAAAGTGGTATTCGCTTTATTTTCAAAATACGTACGTATACAAATTATGTCCTGCACTAATTATAGTTGCATTTGCTCAAAAATTGACATTATATTATTTCATTAAATTTTACCCGTCTCACCCTTGTTACCTGCGTCAAAAAAATGCCTAGAAACTGGCTTTACGCTTTGTCTAGTATAGTATAATATAATAGTGTTCATTGGTCTGTGATTCTGATATAACTAACGACACTGATTTTAAATAAGTTAAATTCAATTTTATGAAGATATGAGGTCCCTTCAGCCTGATACTAATTTGAAGTTGCCATAGAAATAAATTGTTCATATTGGCGTACAAATGTATTAGCACCTATGTTTACAATGGAGGTAGTTTAATATAATAAAACTAACATTTAATTTAATAATATTTAAAATATTCGACATAATTTATAAAACCAAAGTATTTACACAAAATATACAGTTTTTGTTAATAAATATACTAATAAAATTATATACAGATTCGCATGTTGTAGACGGTTGATATTTGAATTAAAATAAATAACACAAGTATATGGGGTAATATTCACTAATTCCCTGGTTGGCTCCAGGGTTATTACGGATGTAATATTTAATAACATTGACAAATGCGGATGCGAATGCGAATTTTTTAAGCGTAACATCTGTAGACACGGACGAAAATAGGGATTTTTAAAAAGTAATAATCGTAAAAAATTTTTGTGTCGTTTCTGCAAGTAAATCTTTTCACAAATATTACACTACGTCATTTCAAGTATTCACTTCATAAAATATCTCTTGTAATTTATGCTAAAGCTGTCGCTACTTGTAGGGCTGGAAATGGGATAAACAAGGAAGGGTGGGATGTTCCATTATACATGTATCTACAAACTTACTTACAGATTTTTAACAGACCGGTTCTAATTTAGGGTGTGGGGAAACCGGTACGGTATACCATTACACTGCACGGACGGTTGACCGCACGATCAACTCAGAACATGTATTTAAATATACTTGTTCACACCAATCCAATCTAGTTAGTATGGTCACATTTTATGTGCGATCAGCCATCTGACCAATTTTGAAACGGATTTTACATTAAAAATTTTTATGTAAAATTTTATATTATATCGATGTTTAAGTTGTGATAGCACGTAAGTGACGAACATGAAATTGAGACATCATGTATGTTAAGATGCGCGGAGTCAACCTTACAAAATTGAGCTTCCGCATAATACGTGGTGTCAAAAACATTGTTCTTCCTCATTAGTTTTTATAAAAGTACCATTTTTTCTGGATCGATAGATGCGTATTTTTAATATCTATCCATCTGCATAAAAAAGAAATTTCCAAAAAATGTCACTTACGTGCTATCACAACTTAAACATCGATATATAGTTGACGTAAAGAGGAAAACGTGACAAACTGAGCAAAATATGTAGGTATTAACTTTTTTTGTCGCAAACTTATATCTACTTTGTGTTATATTCGTATTATTAACTACTTGAATGTTTAGGTAAGGGTCAAGTAGTCTAACAAAATTATATTATCATATTTTTATCTAAATAGTTTTTCTACGCGGCACTATCCAATTGCGTCATGTTACGGTAGACCCTACCGTTCTGTTCGGTTCTCTAATTTCAAAATATGCTACGGTTTGTTTTAATTTTTTTACTGCCCATATTTTACCACCCAATCTATTATTAACCCTAGAATCATACGTACTCGTCAAAACGACGAACGAACTTCTCTACCTGCTCCAATACTACAACTTGTCGGTGCCTGCTTGCTGTGAAACTTCTGTTATCTAATTTATTTGTTATTATAACGCATAAGACGTATAAATTTTGTTTATAGTACTTGTCTTTTTTTTTATACTGAAATAGTGTGCGTCAAAAGGACGAAGATGTATGATTAACCCACATTTTTTTTAAAGATTTTGTACTCCACATATAAAAGTTTTCCTAATTTTTCTAAAATTTATTAAAGATATGGAGGTTATAATTAATTTATTCAATGATTATGATAATGTGAAAGATGATTACAGCTGTTTGACTTATAGAGACGACATAATACTGAAGTTCTAATATATTGAATCGAAAACTAAAGAATGCGTTTCAAGTGACTTAATAAAAGGTCAACAATTTATTTTATGGAAAATATTTTAATTTTTATTACTTTTTGAGATCTTATTCTAAAAATTACTAACAAATTTTAGAAAATTTACAAATGTGCCTAATTACTACATATCTATAGGAATATTTATGACTGAGAAATTTCACATTCTGTAAAGTCACACATGTCCACTGACTCATAATAGTTCATAAATTAATTATTTGAAAGACATGTTTTATGATACAATTGATGTATTTATTTATTTTTTAATTTTTATAGTGAAAATATGCTTTGACAAAAAGATTAAAAAAATTAATAAATATTTATATTAAGAAATTTTTCCAAATCTTTGTCTTTTCATAGACAAATAGCTAGACAAATAACTAATAAGAGCCAAATTTAATATAAGAATTAGTTTAACAGTAGGTATAAGTATATTATTACCGTACTTGTATCATATTTATACAGATTTTATGAATGAAACGGTAATACAATTTATATTCTGTTGCATAAATTATCAAATTTTATAGTAAAAAGTTTATATATATTTGTACTCGGTTGGTTGAACGAGCACAGTTTAAATTTATTATTTATACACATATATTTATATTTTGATGTGAATATGTATTTAGATAAAATATAACACAAAATTCATACATATATGTACCTACGTTTACGGACATAGAGATAACAAACTAACAAACATATAGGTACGTAAATATATATATTTTATATGGAAAATTTTTATAACCGTAAAATTTTTTGATAAACATTTAATTACATACATATTATATTATAAATTATAATTTTATGTTGTATATATTTGAATAATAATATAATTATCATTACGTAAAAATTTACATATATTTTCAGTGGTAATTACAAACTGTGTTACGGTTTATAATATGATGAGAATGGACACTAATTGTGGTACCAATAGAACAAAAAAGCTTTTCTAAAAAAACCGACTAGAAAGTAAAAAAATAATATAATAGCACGTATTTTGAAGGCAAGCGGGGCGTCCAAGAAAAATTGCGATCGGATGTGCTTACAAAATTCACGAATTCTTCAAGATCTAAATTTTTTTTATACTGTGCCTCACTTGACTTCAAAATACGTGCTATTATTATTTTACTTTCTGAAGTCGGTTTTTTAAAAAAGCTTTTATTTCATACCTTTTAGTGACAATGCTTACCAGCCTTTATAGTGATAATTGCTTAATAAAAAAATAATGTAATAATATTCCAAATTTCATTCGCTTAGGTAGAAAATTTTTTTTAGGATTGTTGGATCCACATGGAAATTAAAAAATATGTTAATATGGTTTTTAAAGTAATTTAAATTTTGTATATTATATAAATTTTAAAATTGTGGTAATTATTCATATTATTGAAGATCGTTAAAAAATTACTCAACCAATGTCAACAAAATTTTTATGGGACCACCTGGAGAATTTTATCTACTAACCAAAATAAAAAATGGCGCAAATTGGTCCAGAAATGTGGGAGAATCGGTGTACATACATAAAAAAAAAACGCCGTGAGCAGCGGAGCCCCATCACGGAAGTCGAATTTTTCCTTTCATCTTCGGTATTGAGTGTCTACAAGCGAAATATAATTGAAAGTCCACAAGCGATTTGTAATTTTGGTGGTTTCAAAACTGATGATGAGTGTCCGGTTGATCGGGGCTTTAAAAAAAGGTTTTAAGTTTTTAAGGGCTGAATCTCAGTAAATTACAATTTTGTGCCGATAGCAGTTAACAGGGAAAAAGCCAACATAATTCGTACGAGGGCATTCCTACCCACGCTTATCCGCCAATTGCCTTTGTGTTTTATTTTTAAATATTAAAAAAGGAACTTAAATAGTAAACTGGAAGGCTTTTATGAAGATATTTTTTCTTTCCAAAAAAATCCAAAATTTCTATTTTATAAATAATAAAAATCCAAAATTCCTAATTTATAAATAAACAGTGACTTTAACAACATTTTTAAATTACTTAATATCTATGTATTTCATTTGTTAAAAAATTATATTTTTTTTTTTTAATTTTTTAAAATTACTATTCGCCTACTTGTATTTAGAATAAAAGTAATGCATTTAAAATACATTTAACAATAGCATTCAATTCCGATGTAAAAATGGAAGAAGTGGGGGGAAAAGTAATGTGGACTCCCTAAAAGGTACTAGCTGGATACTAACTGAATACACGTACAAAATTTCAGCCCTCTAGGTTTCTTTAGAGAGTCTCTAGACGTATTAGAAAACAAGCAAAAAAATTAAGGAAATATTGGCGTAAAAATCGTGGGGGTAAGAGTTAAAAGGTGAAACCCCCAAAAAACAGTGTCTAGCTATTAGCTTAACCTGTACACAAAATTTCAGCCCTCTAGGTTTATTTGAGGAGATTTTGACCCCAACGAAACTGTTAAAAAACAAGAAAAATCATGTTCTTTTGGGTATAAAAATGGTGGCGGTAGGGTTTGAAAGTCGAGACTCCCAAAAGGCACCCCCTTGATACTAACTCAATCCGAATACAAAATTTCAACCCTGTAGGTTTATTTGGGTGACCTGTGCGAGTGGTACAAACTTCGAAAACGTCGAAAAGGCATGAAATTGTAGCTTAAAAATGATGGGGGTGGGGGTAAAATATTAAAACCTCCAAAAAGCACAACCTAGGTACGAACTTTATCAACACACCAAATTTCAACCCTCTACGTTAATTCTGGGGGGCTGGGGGCCTGTTAGATCCAGCGAAAATCGTTTTTCCCCCCTCTACTCCCACCAAATCATTCTAGGAAGCTGAATTTTGGATATGTTGTAGATAATTGACCGAAACATTATTTCCAACCGGTTTCAAAAGGTTTTATTGCTTTTCCGCCCCCCACCACCCCTTTAAAGGTCGGGTCAGAAAAAAAATTTGCCCAAAATTAGACCCCTCTTTGACAGTATGAGGTGCCTTGAAAATGAGCCCCATACACTGAGAAAAAAATACAGTAATTTTTACTGAAATTTCTGGTAAAAAATTACTGAGCTCTCTGGTAATGCGGACATAAGTGACAGGCTAAGCAAAAAATACGATAATTTATAGTAAAAATTTTAAATTATCCTATAGCGCAGTAAAAATTACCGTATTATTTATAAATAAGGCTTTTTTTTATTTATTAATAAATAATTGAATTAAAATAGTTTAAAAGGATATTGATAGAAGGGTAAGCATTAAGATCAAATTATTAATATAGAAAAAATTTTTTGTGGTTTTTTATTATTTGTGGAAAAAAATATATAAATTCTTTATTTGACATATTACATGATAAAATAATAGGCACATTACAATAATTTGTATAAAAACATATTTCAATTAACATATCAAAACTAAACAAAAATTCATGAAACACAACAATTTTTTGTTTTAAAAATTTATTATAAAAAAAATAACACTATATAAACATCCAGTCACCTTGGCTATTGAACATTTGAACAACTAAACGAACAAACTGGGGACAGACAATCCTGGTTACTTGCTGTCTGAAGTCGTGTTGGCCGTGTTAGACAATGCTCGGTGCTATTGCGCATGCTTGTTTTGCTTGCGCATGCTTGTTATTCTCAGTTTATGTGATGCTTGGCTATGCAGTGGTGTGTGACAAATAACAAATGCACAACGACTCAGTAAAAATTATTAATATGTCCAGATAATTTTACAAAAAATTAAGTAAATTTTCCCGGTGTCCACTTGAAATTTTACTAGCCCATCGAATTTTACGCAGCTGTATAGGAAAAATTCTTAAGGTGTACAGGAAAAATTCTTAAGGTGTACAGGAAAATTTTTCAAATGAATCGTAAAAAATAATGTTTGAAACGCATTTTTTATATTTTTGCTTAATAATTTCCTACGGACTAGTCACTTAAGACTCGTTTACCGGAGGCAGCTCAGTAATTTTTACTGGAATTTTTTCTCTGTGTATACCAAATTTCATCTCTTAACTTCCATAGGGGGGCCCTACACAAATTAAAAGGTGGCGGGAATATATATATATATATATATATATATATATATATATATATATATATATATATATATATATATATATATATATCAGACATTTTTTTCTACATATTCGTGTTCTACGGGTCCGAAAACGGATAGCGCCCCTACTCTCGCCTCTCGCAGCTCTTATCGTATAGACTGTATAAGTCTAATTTTTCGGAGAAAATTCGACTAAAAAAAACATGCGGGTTGAATTGAGAACCTCCTCGTTTTTGAAGTCGGTTAAAAACATTGAATTTTGTGGCTTGTGGGAACACGATCAGTTCGATCTGAATCGACGATCAATTGTATCTGAAATATAGTATACCTTGCGATTACTATTAGATTTCTACTATTCATTTTTATTAAAATTACATTTCTTATAAATTTTATTTATATTTTATTCATTTTTTCAATTACCTAATTCATTTTCTTTTTGTGATCGAAAAAATCACTTACTAGTACTCGGTCCATAACTTTATATTTATGGTCATACTTTCTTAAGAATCGTCGGCTTTCAACTTCGGATTCTAAACTGTGCATCCAGGACCACAAAAGTAACACTTAAGATCCTCAGTAAGCAATTCATGTGCGGTTAAAAAAAGTGATAAAGAGAGTCCGGAAATTTTATTTATACTTACATAGCATAGATTCATTCAGTTCAAGTTTTTTTGTGAGCAGTCTGTACATGTGTGTTGATATGCAAAACTGCAATTACAGAAATAATTACCTTAATCTTTATTTAAATAAAAGGAGACCGAAATAAAAAGCTAAATTACATACCTACATACATTCTTTAAATTCATTCATTCTTAATCGTAAGTTCATTTGCAAGTAAAACAATTTATTTAAAAAAAAAAAAAAAAAGAAGGAAAAAATACCAATGGACTTGGAAGATGATATTTTACAAAAAATACCAAACGAGAAATTATTGGATTTACGTGATCTGTATAAATTAAATTGGCCGTATGGAATTTACATATATTATTTTATCGACATGTCCTATATTTGGATAACGAAATACCAACACAACATACAATTTTATTGTCTTGATAGTACGTGGGATACGAATGACGGAAGTTTTGTGTGTATTACAGAGGTAGGTAATTAATTTTATAAATAATAATATTTAGTATTTTATACCATTCATGGATATATTGTAATTTTTGAGCTGAAATGTAGAGGAGAAAATTTATTTATTTATTTTTTTTCTAACATCCTTGTTTATCGATTATCAGTTCTAAATAGAACTATAAATCGAGCGATGTTAGAACATAACGGGAATAATGATTACCCACTGGTAATCACTCAAAATAAATTATATACTAAATATAATATATTATTCATTAAAAGCTAAATAAATCTATATCTTAATTCTAAAATATTCTGTCGATTGAGTCTATACAAAGAGTCACTATTGTCAAGTAAGTTAAGGGCACACACATTAGGGTGATTTTCTAGGCGATGAATGTATTTACCACTGTATCGTACTATTTCCTCACGCACTGTGGGCACTTGAAGACTGCGATGCATGTCATCGTTACGCACGTACCACGGGGAAGCACTGATGGCTCGTAGCACATAAAAATTTATGATGCTTAAAATTCATATCGCGAGTGTATGTATATCGAGCCATTACCGCCATTTTGGCGTAATCGACAAATATCAAATTTTATAGGAGAAGGATTTTTTAAATCATTTATGGCGCTTGCGATATTTCTGCTGTCTTAATTTTATTACGCCTGAGCGTATCATTTCTATTATTTTATTAACCTTACGATACAGATGGGTTATTGTCGGTTACGCTAAAATGTGAAAATGTGTTGTATTAACGATAAACTAAGCAGTTGCTATAACTCGTTAATTAACGAATTTTGGAGAAAAACGTTAACACTGCTTGATCCGTTACAGTTTAAAATGTTGCTTGCAATAAAAATCTCAATTTCGATAAAAGTGTCGCTTACGATAAATCGGCGGTAATGGCTCGATATTATAAGTATAATCTAAATAAGTATGTTAAAGTGTGAACAGTAAAGAAATTTATGTCTGACATTTGTGTCGTAGTCTAAACCAGGCTTTAGTTTTTATTAATCAAAAGAATTCCAAGAAGTACAGAAATTTCTTTTAGTTTTTGAAGTGAAAATTTTTTATAGTGAGCGTAAACTCTGCATGACATTATGTAAAACATATGTTTGCAATGTAATATTTTATATTATTTAAATTTTTGCTACGTTCAACACGGTATAATTATATTATATTAAAGGTGTAGTACCACGTCATCGCCGAGAAATATTATTTTATTTTCAATTTTTTTTTTAATAACAATAAAAATAAATATACATTTTGGATACTAGGAGCATTCTTAGGATTAAATTAATATTTCTATTCACTAAAAATTAGATAGAAATAACTTCACTTTACTTTCATTATTATTGCCTATCAATTTCTTTCTACCCTTTAGAAATTTCAACGAATCTATGGAAACTGAAATAAATTAAAATAAACTTTAAAACTAAAACATTTAAAATTACATTTAATATATAATATAATATGTATATTAGACTAGGAACTTACCCTTAAAAAGATGCTTAGAAATTGAAAAAGTGACCACGAGCATTCTAGTGGTTGGTTTTTTTTTTTAACTCGGGAATTCCCAGTGTCACCTCTAGGTGACAGTGATTTGTGATTTTTTTTTACAGACAATATAACAAATTTTAAAAATAAATGTGTTACGACTAAAATGTTAATACTTAGTAGTATTTATGGTTTTAATTTGGCAGCACTGAAGTTATGTTAACGGTCAAATTAATTCTGTTGTTTCAAACGATTTGCTATTTTATTGCGTGTGAGTGTATCTTGTGGTATTTTCGCTGTTATAAAAATGTCTAAAAAGTAGGTATTGTTATTATTGTTATAACAAATTATTATTTAAGAATCAAGCTTATAATGAAAGTGATTTTTTGCTGGTAAAATCATACCGTTTTATCAGTTCATATTAGAAATAACGGCCCGTATGACCTATAATTGACACGCCATTTAAAGAAAAACTAAAGGGTATTTTTTTTTCAATTATTTATTTTTTATATGTTGAGTACCTAAAGATAAAAACTAGCACAAAATAAGAATATTTTCTCGATAGATCGCGGCATGGGAATTGCCGAGTTAATCGATGTAGAATTTAAAGTAAAATATAAAATTCAAATACTATTTTTTGATTAAGTCACGGCTTCAATGCTAAAAATTGATAAAAATAAATAATTTGTACAGGTATTCTTATAAATGTTTGATTTTAGTCAACGTATTCATTCTAAAATATCATATTTGTCAATAGATTTTTCTCTCTCTAAAAAAATTTATAACATTTTTTTAGAGAGAGAAAAAACTATTGATACATCAATTGTGCTTATAGAATACTAGAATACTACTAATACAAAATTTATACATGTATCTTACCTATTATTTTCATTAATTTCAACTTTTCACAGTGACGCCGGTATTTGATAAAAAATTAGTATTGGAATTATCTATTCCTTTTTAAATTTTGAATTGGTTAAAAGCAAAATCAGCCGCTAGAACGCTTGTGGTCGCTTTTTGTTAAAAATTAGGGTTAAGTTCCTACTCTATATTCAGTTGATATCAAATATTAACTGTATTTGTATTATTTCAAAGCAAATATTCTGAATTAAATTATTTTTTATTACTCATGCGGGAGAAGTACTAACTTGGCGCACACATTTCTGTACGCAAAATAGTTGTTTGCCCACTGTACTCTTCCCACATACTTTCTTGCGTGCGGAAAGTAACTCTCCACAGCCAAATTGACAATAAAACACGCAAAATTTAATCAAAACACGCAAAGCAGCGTCTTGATTTTTCATTTAATAAATATTTCATAATTATTTCGAAAGAAACTATCAACAAAGTAATTTAAACAATAATTAATTCAGAAAAAAAAGACGAATTATTTTAAAACGTAATAAAAATGTCAAAAAATAGTAATAATAATAGAAAAAAGTATGTGAAATTCGTAATAAAAAATAGTATGTGCAACTCGTGCGGGATTGTCGATTGCCCACTGAAGCGAATGACCGCACTCACTACATTCGTGCGCTCAACTTCGCTTTCGTGGGCAATCGGCAATTTCCCGCACTTATTGCGCAATATACTATTATAGTCATTTTACAACCACTATAACAAATTTTATTGCAGCTAAAACATTACCATTTTCATTATATCGTGACCATTACCGATTTCATTACACATTCATTAAAAATTACCCTCGCGATAGAAATTTTCGCTTTAAAAATCAATGATAATTAATTGTAGGAGGACAATGGAACGCAACGACTAGAATTATTTTCATTAGATCCACAAAGTGTTAAATTGTACGAGGCACTAACACGTACAAGGCGTATCAGATGGAACCAACAAACTCTATTTGTTGATATTTTACATAAAGATCAATTAAGCATGTATTTAAATTTGACACGGGAAAAGGAAATGATTAGTAAGTTCTTTCTTTTGGCTAGCTATTGGTGGTTACCAAAAGAGGAAGCACTTAAATTTACTTTTGAGTAAGTATAAACATACTGAAACATCATCTTAAAACATTCGCGATACGAAAAATAAATTTTTCTAGCATACCTGAAAATACTTATCTTGCTTCGCTCTCTGAAAAACATGCAGAGCAAGTTTACAAATACTGGCCATATCGGGGCATTACATACATTCGACGTCTCTTACGTAATAACGGCGGTGTTGCACTGTTTAACAAACAGGATAATAAAATGGTATCATGGATTACACGAAACGACTTTGGTACACTTGGTATTCTTCGCACTGAAGAACAATACCTGCGAATGGGTTATGCAAATGTTGTCGCTAAGGCATTATGTAAACAACTGGCAGAAAATGATGTCGATCCCGTGTTATATATCACCGTAGAAAATAAAAACTCTCTGGCACTCTTTAAGAAATTAAATTTTAAAATGATTAGCTACCTATCATGGACGAATTCTATACCAATTTAAGCTATAGGGTGAATCTGGGAGAGATGCCGCACTTTTGATACTTGATAATTCTTTAAGTATGCATCTAATTGGTTTTAAATTTGGTACACAAAAAATGTAAACATTGTTCTTTAAAATTATTTATAAATAATTTTAAATTTTGAGTCATAAAGGATTCATAATTAAAATTTTTATAGAGCCTGCAAAGCGGCGTCTTTTCCACACCTATGGGAGAGAAGCTGCATCAAAGAAGGAGGGACGCCGCATAGTTCATATTAAAAATTTTGCATTTTACACACATCTCCATACATGATGCATGTCATATGTAACCATTTTTGGCATTTTATACATCTTAACCAGTCAACTTTTTTTGTTGTTTCTGAGTACTTTTCAAAACAGTCAATACACAGTTAATCATCATTATTTTCGTTATTTCCACTAATATGAGAGCTCTTCCTGATCCATTAATGGATCTTTTATATTTACGTAGCATAATTTACGGTCCCAAAAAAATTGCATAATTAAAGTATAAGTCTATGTTTTTAATATGTGATATGCGGCATCTATACCAACTTTAAATGCGGCATCTCTCCTTTTTGTTAGGATAGATGCCGCATGTTGCTATAGCAAACATAGTGTGGACTTCTAACCTAAAATTTTATACAGTACTTTTAAAATATACCTAAATTAATAACAAAACTCATTTTCATTAAAACAATGAAAAATACATTCTTAAATTCTAATGAATTAAATGCTTGATAAAATACTATGTTAAAAAATTTACTTTTCAATAATAAAAAGTTGGATAATTACTAAACCGATGGACTAATAATAAATGTTACCAAACACAGCTTAAATAAGTAACTTATTTTAAAAATATTATCCATTAATAACGCTATCTATCAATCAACGGACGAACCATGGCTACTGCGACACATCTCTCCCGACGTGGCATCTCTCCAGCACTTACCCTAATATATATATATATATATATATATATATATATATATATATATATATATATATATATATATATATATATATATATATATATATATGTCTATGGAATACCATCAGTAACATGCGGATAACGAAGGCAAATTTCGAGCATCAAAGAGTCAAATTTGAGTCTGGGTTATAATCAATTAAATATAGAGGTTTACCAGAAGGAAAATATAAACACTTAGGTAGGGCAGAGGTGTATTAATTATATCATAAAATCAACTGTATGATGAATCAAGGAGTCATTTAATTAATAATTTCTTTATTGTACACTTTCTCAAAATTAAAATTACCCATTATTCCAGAGCACTAACTTATAATCCTTACGAAACACTAATTTTTTGGTTATTATTATATTATATCCGTTATTAAAATAAATATTTAAAATTTTAATTAGGTACGTTATCAAATTCATTTATGTACCTTAAAACTTTTAAAGCTCTAAAATTTATAAATTTGATATTAGAAATATAAAGTTTAAATTCAGAGTTTGTTATTATTACTTTATGCTTCAAATTTTATTACTGATAACGCATCAACTATAGATACCAATGTTCAAACTGAGCAGCTTTAATAACACTTTTAAAATGTATTCTTTCTGTAAACATTTTACCATCCCGTCTATAAAAATAATAAATTTTGATTGTATTAATAAACTGTTCGAATATTAGTACAACACTTGGTCGTATAACAATAATAGATAATGAAGGTTAAAAATAGTTTACCACCGAAGGCAGGCTAGATTTGTTGCGGTAAATTATTTCGATTCATGTTAAGCTAGTTGCGTTATTTACTGATAAAGTGATAACATTTATTTAATCCCTTATTGCATGAATTATGAAGGAGGTGAAGAAAAAAAATTTTTTTACTGAAAATATCTTTCACTTCTTTTATTTTAGTAGTCAAATTAAGAAAAAATAATTAAATCTTATTGTTTAGAAATTACATAACGAAGCCATATATGGCTTCGTATGCATTCTAGTACTATAATTATAATCGATATATGACTTCGTATGCGTTAAATAAAAAATACAATTATATTTTATGAAAATCTTTATTCAATTTAGTTGCCATTGTAACATAAATAAACTTGACACTTTCCACATTTGGAAATGAACGGAATTTTGAGCAGTTTTGACATAATTGTCAATTTAGTTTTGTCCATTCCGAGAAATGGTCACCTTATCTGATCGCACAGACTTCAAAGGGAGGTCTTGATGCCTAGCTAGAGTTTTTCGTGCTTTTCTAATGAGTATAGGTGAGCTGGGTAAGCTAGATGAAGTACCTTTTCGGCTTGTTGCAGTACGTTTTCTGGCCACCGAAGTTGATGGACTGTCTTGGCTGGTGGGAGTACTGGGGAATCAGAAGCAAAATCGTCATCACTCACAAAGCCCTCACCAGAAATAGAATTGACATGCTGGGATGTACCATAAAAGCGATACGAACCCATATATGCCCAATAATAATTTAGATTAAACGCATACCAAGCCAAATATGGCAACTTCAAAATAAGCCCCAAAAATCGAAGAAAACAATAAAACACACACGAATCACAACTATTCCATGTTCTTGAATATATAAAGAATGTGTTTTGAAAATTTTTGATTTTAGTACTTACCGTTTTATTGTTTAGTTTTCGCAAATAAAATTAGCACCAATTAATTGCACTGTAACGGTCGGACACTCTGAACATAACTTTAAATAGTTTGACAACCCTCACTTACCAAAGACAATAAAAATTACGTTCCGTTACTCGAAAGAGTATAATGTTAGGATTTAACATTAGTTTCAAAAAAAAAAATTTAATATGTTGAAAAAAAATAGTAAAACTTAGAATCCATATATGACTTTGTATGCGATAAGGGGTTAAAACAAGTTCGGCAGACCCTTTTCCAATGCCCTATATCTCAGTCTTCGGAAATTCTCCAGACATACGGATTGTTTTGTTAGTCACAAATGTGTTCTATTTTATGTGATTAAAATTTAATCAAAATTGTTAAAGCCGTTTTTCTGAAAATGGCCAATCTGTCCATTTTAGGGGCATTTTTAAATTCAAGGGCGGCTAGGCCCCGTCCACACAACTTTTGGATGTATTGACCTCACCAGATTGTGTACTTTGGTGAACTGCATTCCTATACCAAAATTTAATCAAAATTTCTTAAGTTGTTTCATATTTAGAGATCAAAATAGCTCTCCTAACAGACAGACAGATAGACATTTTTATAGATGACTAATTTAGTCTCAGGGGACCCTATTTTCACCATAAACCCGACATCGAATTTTTTCACGATCACATAACTTGGTGAATAGACATGAAATGTATAGGACTTTGTCATACCCTCTTTCAACGCCCTATATCTCAGCTTTCAGATTTTTTCCAGACATACGGATTGTCTTGTTAGGTCACAAATGTGTTCTATTTTATGTGGTTAAAATTTAATCAAAATCGTTAGAACCGTTTTCCTGCAAATAGCCGATTTGTCCATTTTCAAAATTCAAGGGCGGCTAGGTCCCGCTCGCAGCAAATTTTGGATCTATTGACCTCACCGGTTTGTGTATGCTAGTAAACATCATCCCGATACCAAATTTCATCAAAATCACTTAAGTGATACCAAAATTAAAGATCAAAATAGCTCTCCTAACAGACATATTTTTTATAAATGGCTAATTTGGACTCAGGGGACCTCAAAACATGTATTTCCGCTAAAAACCCGACATCGAATTTTTTTACGATAACATAACTTGGGCTATAGACTTATAATATATAGGATCAAGTAAATATCACTAGTGACTGAAAAATTGCCAAACTAAATCTTTCGGGACTCGAACCTAGGATTTTTGATCACCTAGAGCCTAGGTAGTAGACTACTGATCCCTCCACTCCAGTTTGTTAACTAATCAATCGCATAATTACTGTTTTAATTTTTTCTATTATTATTACTCTTTTAATACTTTCAAATATTATCGAGTGTTTGTGAACATTACTAAGTATGGCGAACTTTTTGTTCGTATTTAAACATACGTAAATATTCATATGCTCACGATGTGATTGATTGGTTATCAAGCTGGAGTGGTTCTCGAGCAGGATCAGTAGTATAGTAGCAAGGTACTTCATTAGCAATCAAGAATACTAGGTTCGAGTCCCAGATGAATTAGTTCGATAATTTTTCAATCACTATTTGATTTTTAATTAACACAGTAATGATTTATCATACAAACCTAAGGAATTGTTTCCGCTCCTTCACTTCTGCTGCTTCATCTCCAATTATTATCAATTTTTTTTTTCTGAGAATAATGAAATTTCTGAGAAATTCAAGGCTTCAAAATTAATACTACCTATTCCATCCCAATATAACTCAATGGCACCTGCAACAAAATTAGTTGTTCATCTATAAACATTAGGTTTCAATGTACGTAAACAAAGTATTAACTCAGTTCGACAGTAAACACATCTCGAATTAAGAAGTATTATTACCTTCTATTAAGATACCTACATAATATTATAAATTTAATAGTTTTCGTATATAGACACATTTGGAAAATTTTCACTCACTCAACTACATAACACTTACGATGACGTTTTCATCTTGTGTCTACATTATCCATCTCCGCACATTTCCACCACGTCTTCGCTCTCATCATAAACTTTCTAACTCTGTGAAGTGGAATAGTGTTCGGTATTAGTTGTTGTTCTTATTGTTCGTTTGGTAACAATAAAGAAAACTTGGTTGGTTGAGATCTTTGAAGCACATACAGATATAGACTATGTTGTATGTAATCAGATACACTGTAGAGAGATAGCTAGACACTCTCGTATTTTGTATACAAACGTATTCATTCGAATCGTTTTTGTAATAACATTGGCGTTTTCTATAGATGAGTTTATTTAGTACATGTTATTAAATGACTTATTCCATAAATTTATTTAAAACGTTTTGTACAAAAAAAAAAATTATGGTAACGTATAGTTTTTACACGCAGTTGAAGTGAAACTTCTTTAGCATTAATTTTATATAGGGTAAGCGCGGGAGACATGCCGCGTCGTGAAAGATGCCGCAGTAGCTATAGTTCGTCCGTTGATTGATAGAGATAGTGCTATTAATGGATTATATGTTCACAATAAGTTACTTATTTAAGCTGTATATGGTAACATTTATGATTAGTCCATCAGTTTAGTAATTATCCAACTTTTTATTATTGTTTGTAATAATTACTTCTTACATAATATTTTATCAAGCATTTTTTTTTATTGGTTAGGTGCGCAACAGCTAAGGTCATATGCACCGTTGTAGTGTAGGTACTATTGATTTTCATGTAGCTATGAATTATTGATAGATAATGAGGTATGGTAAATCAAGCATTTAATTCATTAGAATTTATGAATGTATATTTCATTGTTTTAATGAAAATGAGTTTTGTTATTAATTTAGGTATATTTTAAAAGTACTGTATAAAGTTTTAGGTTAGAATTCCGCACTATATTTGCTATAGCAACATGCGGCATCTATCCCAACAAAAAGGAGAGATGCCGCATTTAAAGTTGGTATAGATGCCGCATCATATTACATGTTAAAAACTTAGACTTATAAACTATTTTTTATTTTCCATAATTCATATTATTTGATATCTAAAAGATTTTCAACTCGAAGAACTGTCTGAGCTTTACTGTGGCAAAAGGAATGTGACTAACTAACAGTGGAAAAAATTCTTCACAAAAATTCAATAATTTTTTTCGTCATGGTAAGCAGTGCCCATAAAACTTTCTTATAAAAACCGCTCATGCTATACACTTCCTACCGTTCGTTCCTACCTGTGCACTCGCGTACACCTTATGCTATGCAGGTATGTTAACACAACGTTTACAGAATTCATTGTTCCCTTACATATTTTAAATTCGAATGGTATGCTTTAAATAGTTTGCTGAAGTCGATAATAAATGAGAAAGGTAAGTTCCTCCGTCGTTGCACTATACTTTTTTTTTGCTACTTAACGCTCGCTAGCTACATATATTTAGCTACTAGCGACGAATAGAAAGTGGCGAACGGCAGCTTTGGATCGTTAACATTTAATAGTCGTATACACTTTATGTGTCGATGCTCAGGTAGCATATATAAGTACATGTCGTTGGAACTTTATCGATAAAAGTGCAAGGAAAATGCATGTACAGTCTGACAAAAGTAACGGTGCCTCTGAATGGCAGATGCGCAGAGACCAACTTTGTTGTTGACTTTTGTCATTAAGTGAAAGTTCAAATTTTCCTAGAGGTAAAGTTATTCTTCTTCGAGGTATGGTGCAGTGCTTGACTCGTATACCTACAGTATCTCACAAAAGTGTTAAAACAATAGTTTCTTTAAAGAAACTTGAAAATTTTATTTATTTTTTTACGAGATCTTTTGTACAAAAGAAAATAGTAATAAGGGAAAGAATCTCTTCAAAATCTGTCATACTAATTAAAATCACAGCAAATATTATCTCTCTGTTTAAAAAAATTAAATTAAATTAAGCAAAGTATTATATTATAGCACTCACAAAAGTCTTTCGACAGAACAGTAAACAAGAAAATTACAAGTTCGGAACATAGGATAATAACTATTTTTGATATTTCGTTACACATCCCTTTGCTTTAGTTATTGCTTGCAAGCGATTGGGCATTGATACGATTGACTTTGTTGTAAAGTCCGGACTGTTTTGGCTCTGTTTATCAATTTAATGCTTTCGAAAATCATTCGAAAACAAAATTTGCTGCACAATGTTAAACATACGTCTATCATGGGGTAGGGGTGTATAGTTGTTGGAAATTTACATTTTTTGGATCAAATTAAGGATAAATATATTTATCGGAATATTTTAAAAAGAACTAGCGTACAAGGATCAGAAAATTAAGTTTATCCAAAAGCTTTCCAGGAATTAATTTGTCAACAGAACAATGACCCTAAGCATTCGGCATTGTGGTGAAGCAGTATTTCTTGTATTACGTGCCTCATTTACTTCATACACCTCCACAGCGACTAGATGTAAACCCTATCGAACGTCTATGACCAATATCTAGGTGTTCAAATAAGAAAACGTCATATTTTTAATAAACAGGATTTAATTAAAGCATTAAATTGATAAATAGAGCCAAAACAATCCGGATTTTACAACAAAGTCTATCGCATCAATGCCCAATCGCTTTCAAGCAATAATTAAAGCAAAGGGATGTGTAACGAAATATCAAAAATAGTTGTTATCCTATGTTCCGAACTTGTAATTTTTTTGTTTACTGTTCTGTAGAAGACTTTTGTGAGTGCTATAATACATGTCTTAATTTTTTTTTTTTTTAAACAGAGATATAATAGTTGCTGTGATTTTAATTATTAATTATAGTACGGTGCAGTTATTCAAAAAATCGGCCTAACCTCAACATCCAAAGTAACAGTTTCATTCCAACTCCAAATTGTTCTATACAGTCCATATATTATTTGGCAAAAAGTTACACCATTTTGAGCGTCGGATTTTTTTTTTTTTTTGGGGGGGGGGGGGTAGAAGTAGGCAAATTAACGGATTTCATCAGTTTTTTTTAAATATTTCGGAAATTATTGGGTTTAGCGTAAAGAGTGTCATATCTAAAAATAATCTACATTAAATTGCAAAAAAAATGGTCCTGTGCATAATCTGGCTAAAGTAAACAGTTCCAGAGTTACGAAGGGTGTAAAATTATCAATTTTTAGTATTTTTAGCCCTGCTGCACCTTTCACCAGGTGCAGAAGTGGCTGAATAAGAAGAAGAATCCGCTCGAGTGGGGATGGAAGAAGATTGACGAAGACCTGAGACCAATTACAACAGCGCGTCCTGCAGCTCCCAAGGAATTACTTTCCCTCATAATGTGCGCTTGTAAAGACGTATGCGTCCGTAACTGCGAATGCAGAAAGAGTGGTCTAAACTGCTCAAGCACATACGGTAATTGCTCAGGCCTAGGATGTGATAACAGGGATACGAACATCATAGACGAAGATTTAGAAGAGGAGAGTGCTCTGTTTGAAGAGGAGTAATCGCAATTTCCTTTTACAAAACACAATCCTGTATAAGAAAAATTAGTTTCCTTAGGGATAGTGTGTCATATTTTTTCCAAAAAATCTAAATATTACTACTTTTACACCCTCAACAAGATTATGCACAGGACTATTTTTGTTCGCAATTTAATGTAGATTATTTTTGTATAGGCACTTTTTGCGCTAAGCTGCATAGTTTTGGAAATATTTAACAAAAAAAACTGACGGAAACCGTTAAATTGCGTACTTCCACCCTCCTCCCTCCCAAACCCGACGCTCAAAATGGTGTAACTTTTTACCAAACAATATGTGAACTGTATAGAACAATTTGGAATTGGAGTGAAACTGTTACTCTGGATGTTGAGGTTTGGGTCTAATTGCACTGTACTATTAGTATGATTTTGTAGTACAGATTTTGAATAATTTATTTCCCTTATTACTATTTTCTTTTGTACAAAAGATCTCGTAAAAAATTGAATAAAATTTTTAAGTTTCTTTAAAGAAACTTTTGTCTAAACACTTTTGTGAGATACTGTATATAAAGTAGCACATATTATTAAAAGAAGTCTGTTGGCATTTTAGACGTCTTGTTGTTCTATTTGCTGTTGTAACCTTTTGCACATAACAAAGCTGATCACGTATTTACCGACTGTCGTACGAGAGGAAAAAAACACAACGCTCCAATTAACGAGTTTGCCTAACACGACTATAAATTTAGTTGTAGAACAGTTTTCGAAAGAGGATAGCGTGCATTGAAAAATTTTAAAAATTCGCAAACGTTTAGGGTCAGTTAATATACGAAGTCGTTCAACATTATTGCTATTGTTAACATAACTATTGGTAGCATTCAAACCTGCATATATACGGCGTTTACTATGGCTCATGAGTAATAAGAGTTAGAAGTTATGCACTTGTTTAAAATATGCATTAACGTCCAATTTTTCCAATAACTATACACTTTTATTATAATTATTTTCAATAATAAACAAATTTGCATCCCACAAATACCCACTTTCATGGTGCAATTGAATTGAACTTAGAAGTTTCTCTTCCGAGAATCCAATTCCTTTTAGATTCCGCCATTTTTAATGCAATAAAATGTTATTACTATCGCAAAAGTAGAAAAAGTTCTAGTTCTAACAGTAACTGTCATAACAATCAACTGTGATTATGTTTCACACAAAAAATTACCTAACAGCATAACCACGCCTACTAAATTGTTACTGTGATAGCAGTAAATTATCCTATGGAACTCCCGCTTTAGGCTCGTATGCAACAGAATCTATTCAAATTTTTATTTGTACATTTTTAATTGAAGGACACATACCAATTTTTAGCAAGAATTCTATTCCCTGAAAAATTTAATATAAAAAAGTTTTCCTTATATTAAGAACTTATTGACGGGCGATGTGTATGTACCATATACAGCATAACTTCTTTTTATGCCGTCTTTTTGTGCGACGTTTTTATGCGGTTATTGCAAAGTAAGAAAAAGTAATTAAGAAATTAATTTACGATAAGGTTGGTTTTTTTTTTTTAAATATTTTATCATCACATTACATAAGTATGTGATGTAGTATGTAAGTATTTTTCTACAATAATACTTTTAATTATGTAAGTACTTTTATGACGGGTTTATTTATATTTTCAAAATAATCGTATTGATCAATATTTATTGTAGTGACCTGATGATGGAAAGAAACCTTTCCGAAACGTTGTCAAATAAATAAAAAATTTTTAAATTTTAATTTGTTTTTATAAACTGGTGGAAAATACTCTTACCCCCACACATACATTACATAAGTTTCTAAATTACTTAATAATATCTGTGATTTGAAATTTTTGCAATATTACAAAAATGAAATAACATATTTTAAAATGTTCTGATGTGTAAATTAATTTTGTATCTTCTTTTAGAAAACCATTTTGTAAGGAAAGCGTAAAAATTTTGAATTATGTATTTTCTAGGATACTTTCTTATGCAGTCTCGATCCGCACCACATAAAAAGAAGTTACGCTGTAATGTGTTACTAGACGCCTTTGATAATTAAATTACGAGTATAAGCGTATTAATACCTATTTATACCGGTACATATTTTCTCTTTAAAATTTTTATCACAAGCCGCAAAACCACAGTGCAGAAACCACATGATAAGTCCTTATTAAAAAAAATATATATATATATAAATAATATAAAAGAAATTTTTTAAAGTTTTCTTAAAACGTTTCCGACAATAAAGGAAAATATTTTTTATCAAGTGTTTTTGACATTTATATCAATGAAAAGGTATTATTATTATTATACTTACATAATAACCATGGACGTTATTTTTCCATGGTGAAATGAAAATCTTCCAATAATGATGTTTAATTTTCACTCCAGTATAAAGATGATTTGAAATTTATTAAATACTGTTACTTTCCTATACACAGCTGAACCTTTTTTTATGCGGTCTTTTTTTGTGCAATTTTTTTTATGCGGTTTTTAAAAAAATGGCCATTAAAATACATAATGTGAATCAAAATCACGAGACAGTAAGAAACTTAAACAATTACTATAATAACTTTCTTTGATGAAAATACTTTTTAATGATTTTTAAGCATTTAATCAATATACATTGCATAAGAACATAAGTTATTGCATCATTTAATTTTTTTAGAGATATATTTTTCACAATTTTCATATTATGAAAATAAAATAAAATGTTCTCACGTGTTAATTAATAGTTTATCTTGTTTAGAAAAGCAATTTCTAAGGAAATCGTGAGATTTTGAACGTTTTGAATTATGTATTTACGATGAAACTTTTTTTAGTGTGTGGACAAACCGTGACGGGCGCCCGTCCCACTGCCCGTGCGGCTTCCCGCACAAACAATTCAATACGTGTATTTAAATGTACATATTCAGACCAATACGAAATGGTTTTTGCGGGCAAATTGACGGACAATCTGTCTGCAGGCATCTTACGAACTATTAAATTGGGTAGGTAATAAAATACTTAACAAAAGAAAAAGGTATTTCAAGTGGCCAAATCCTTGAAAATTGTTAGGTAAAAAATCTAAACATAAATGTTTTCGCTAGTGCAATTAAAATAATACACAATTTTAAATCTATTGTATCAGTGGGTCACGTATTCAATTTTGTTTCACCTTTTGCGTATAACATTAGGTAAATACAAAAAATCTTATTTTTTTTCCTTCAATATATGTTTTTATTTTTACATATCCTTCGCTATTCAGAAAAGAAGAAATAAAATTTTTTGAGAATTCCAGATTTTGCATTTAACTGTAAATAGACAAAAAGTATATTTACTTAAAATATACATAATTTTATGGCCCTGTATGCCTACAATTTCAAAGCCTTTTATGTTTGACACGTTTGCCCACTTGTTGGTTCTATTGTATTTTTGTAAAAATAGTTTTTGGGCATATCCCATTTGCGCCCCACGGTTGAAAATGTCAGTTGGTGGTCTAAAGGTTGAGTGTCGTAAACACACCATTTTTTATTGCGGTATACTAGAAGTACACACAGACAATTAAAAGACAGGACAAGGATGGAACTATTATATAAATGTATGTTCTGTGTATAAATATGTTATAGTATTTCAATAATAGAATAGAAATATACATATAAATACATATACATATATAATGCAGAGATACATGTTACGTGATATTACATATTACTATATTAGTTATATTACATTAAGTTATTAATATGACATTAATAAAATTGGACATTAGAATGTATTTAAAAATAGTATATTGTGCAATAAGTACGGGAAATTGTCGATTGCCCACGAAAGCGAAGTTGAGCGCACGAACGTAGTGAGTGCGCTCATTCGCTTGAGTAGGGCAATCGACAATCCCGCACGAGTTGCACATACTATTTTTTATTACGAATTTCACATACTTTTTTCTATTATTATCATTATTTTTGACATTTATATTACTTTTTAAAATAATATTTTTGAGTGTTCGTCTTTTTTTTCTGAATTAATTATCGTTTAAATTACTTTGTTGGCGGTTTCTATAGAAATAATTATGAAATATTTATTAAATGAAAAATTAAGAGGCGGCTTTGCGTGTTTTGATTAAATTTTGCGTGTTTTATTGTCAATTTGCGTGTGGAAAGTTACTTTCCACACGCAAAAAAGTATGCGGGAAGAGTACAGTTGGCAAACAGCCATTTTGCGTACAGAAATATGTGCGCCAAGTTAGTACTTCTCCCGCATGAGTAATAAAAAAAAATAAATAGCATATAGGTACATGCTAAGCGAGCTTTTGTTGGTATCGAATTTTTTTATTTCATTTTGAAAAATTAAAGGTTTTGAAAGTACAAGTTATCATTGGGAATTAAAAGTACAAAATTAAATAGCATGTAATTCTAAAATAATGTTTGAATTTTGCTGCCAAATTAGTCAGTGACGTCAGCCATTAAATATATTGTACATGTAAAATCGTAAACAGAAAATTCGGCATAATTAATTAATAAGTTATGAATTCCCAAATGGTGTGATTAATTTTAATGTTCTTCCCAAACTATTTACTATCAAATAACGTAAAATAAAATATTTTTTACTTTCATGATCTGCTAACTATACGCTAAAAAAGACTAACTAATTACTAATAATTATAATGTCCTAAATAAAAAATTATATTCCTAAATTTTCCCAAATGATTCCCAATCGAATAAAAATATTTTCAATTAAAAAGAAATTTTTAGACTGCTAACTATTTAGCAGTAATGCCGGAACCAATCAGCGTTCAGCACACATGTCACCATTCTATTTATTATAGGCACTCTACGTTCATTTTCTGAAAATAAATTAAATGTTAACAAAAACCATTTAGTTTAACTTAGAAAGAATAATTAAATTAAAAATTTTTAATTGTTCAGTAATTTATAACTTATTAACAATAATTATGTACTCAAAATTATTTACTCAAACATGTAGTAATTAATTTTGAAGCTTCCCGCTCTGTTTTGGATACAAAATGGATGACATGTCATGACTCTATTTATTATAGGGACTCTAAGGTTAAGCAACATATTATGCCATTTATTAGCCAGAAATAGTCAAATAATTTTTCACAACCATTCGATAATATTTGAAAGATATTATTTAAGTCAGCGCCGCGAAAATTTTTTTCTCTTTTAAATCAATTTCTAAATTAAAGTATAATAGCTTAAAAAATTGCCCTTTAAATACCCTTTTAAATTTGCCCCATCGAAGCGCGAAATTCTTTTTTGATTTAATTATATAATTAGAGAGAAAAAAATTAAAAACATCAAAAAAGAAAACAAATTTCGCGGCGCTAACTTCGTGTAGCTTATTATTAAACGTACATATTTGTTGCAAATATCTTAAACAAATCTCCGGAAATTTATCTTCCATATTTGGAAAGAATTTAAAGTTTATTTTATTCAACTTTTGAAATTCTATATACCACAATAATTTCAGCATTAAAAATTTGAATAATACAACTTTTCCCCCAGTATTTAACGTTCATACCAGTTAATTATAATTTTCTTTTCATGTTATTTAAATTTTCCATAAAATTACATACTGTTTTTTTTTTTTTTTTGTACATTCTAATGTCAAATTTGTTTCCTTGAATCTACAAAAATTTCAATTTAAAGTTCAAAAATTTTGTTTGTTTCAATGTTACACTTTCAGAATGAGGGGATGTATATAAGTTGTACAGATATTTTTCAAAATTTGATCAATAGTACATATAATGTATATTACTATAATAATATTGTAATATAATGTAGACAAATGTAAAAAAGGATAGATGATTTATTTTTTTTCAATTTAAAACTGGATTTTTTCAATATTTGTCACATCATAAAACTTTTATTACGGTTAACACAGCAAGACATAAACTGACCAGGGGCGCAAAAGGGACCCACCGTAGTTTTTATGAGGTGCCCGCATCGATGTGAATGTCGAATTTGACCGCATTGTGCCACGTGCCATTTTGCGGGCAAATTTTGGGCACGATACGATCGCCCTGACCCGTCCTTAATGCTGTCCCGATCCACCGCATAAAATTTTTTTTTTTTACAATCTGGACCAAACTAAACTTTTTATAACTACGTATTTGTGATATTTTGGAATATATTTTTTTGTGCGATTTTTTTATGCGGTCCCTATCCACCGCATATTATACGGTTCAATCGTATAATATTATTTAGCAATTAAAAAGCCACAAACAAAACAAACAAAACTGGATTCAAGAAAGTCTCTCTATAAAAACTGTTTCCAGTTGAAAATTTAAACTAAATTTTCTTTTTACTTTTCCTTAAATACGAGCATTGCATCTGTTGTAATAGAATAATTGTCATGTTGTCAAATAAGGATCATCCTGTTGAGAATATTTATCATATTCCTAAAGACATAACGCACACAATATGAAATACATAAACGAATCATGGCACGAAACTTTTATCCCTGATCACTTATTTTTGTCACTTTTATCCCGCCATAACAATCGATTTTTTCTTTACGGTTGTCTATCAACCATTTAAACGTGTAGAATGTACACATAGACACAAATACACACATACAGGGTGTTCAAACAAGAGCACTGTGTACAAGCTTATCAACTATCCGATTTTTGATGGAAGAATCTAGTTATAAATTTGATTTGTCCGGGTCCAATTCCTCAAGTATGTATAAATAAATAAATTATTTAACTAATTGAGAAACGACAGAAAAGGTTAAGGGCATGTGTGCAGGTAGTTCCTAAATTGTGGTCCGCGGACTAAATGTGACCCGTGATACACGGTCGTCTGCAATCGCCTTTGCGTTCGTGTTTACCGAAGATGTTTACCGACATAAAAAAAAAAAACTTGGAAGATTTGACTATATTGTAGTTAATCCGCAGTGTTCAGCCTTTGTTTTCATGCGAGTTATTTTTCTATTATAGTTTATTCGGTAATATGATTTTATGTAAATCAGATTCTTACGTCAAAATAACCAAATTTGTTCAGGAAATGTGATTTAATTGCCGCCTGGGATTTTTCTGTTATCCTTACTATACTGATTTGGTCAAAACTGAAAAATACAGCATCGAGAATCTATGAGAAACTTCAAACTTCATGTTTCTCGTATCAAAATTATGGTTTTTGAAACTTTTAAGAAATATTGTATTGATAACGTCACTAAGTTCAATTTTTCTTTTTTAAAATAATAGCTGCAAAAATGAAATGAATTAGTCCTGTTGGTGAAATTGAAGTAATCTGAGTAGAAAATTCTCACTTTCCCTGTAAAAATGACGAAGTTCTTTCAGAAAATGTGACATATTTTGCAGTTATGGAGATGTAGTAAAAAATTGTTAACCTCTTTGCCTGTTAATTGTTAACCTTTTTTAACTAAAATTTTTAATCTTACATCTTTAGGTAAGCGTAATTTAGTAATTTTAAATAATATTATGAAGTTTTTAATTCTTTTCAATTAAAAAATTATGTTAACATACCCCTAAATTTGATGTACAATATATTGTATATCAGTAGTGAACAGGTTAAAAAATGTCTTGTAATGGACTTTTTTAACATGTAAAATTGTTATAATACTCGTTGGATTTTAACATTCTACATGTTAAAAAAGGCCATTACAACTCACTTTTTGACAATCTT
Organism: Brachynemurus nebulosus; assembly: GCA_035578155.1. NCBI lineage: Eukaryota > Metazoa > Arthropoda > Insecta > Neuroptera > Myrmeleontidae > Brachynemurus > Brachynemurus nebulosus. The sequence continues at coordinate 11,757,158 of JAPWDM010000014.1, read as the reverse complement.
CTATTATATTTCCATAACGGTTTTGTTTTGCTCTATAGGAAAGTTATACATATGAAGTACCTACAGTGTCACATAAACGACAATACAGTTACTATTAGGACTTTCTATCTGGGGCAAATCGCCTACATCTGCACACACCATCTTTGGATTTTCTTGATTATCTTGAAAACTACAGGAGATAAGAAAAAACACTTTATTAGACAAAGCACTTTATTTTTAAAGTGCTTTCGATTGATGTGTATAATACCACGGTCGGACCGACTGGAGGGGCTATCCGGTAGTTTGTGGATGAAAAAAATTTTTTTATTATGTTGTACCCCATGAATTTTGACGAAACTTTGTGTGGTAGTAAAGTGCATTAAGACACAGTTACTGTATTTTTTTTTTTTTTGAAGTGGTCACTCAATTGAAACCCTATAAAAATAACATTGGGTCGAATGTAATCCTTGTTATTATATCTTAATAACAAGGACTGGGACCAGAGAACAAAGAGAACGAACATTACTATGTCTATACTAGGAAAACGAGCGTAACCACAAAGGATAGAAAATAAACCCCCACTATGTTATATATGTGCACGCGGAGTTGTGTGTGTTAGTCCGTTGGATGTTGTGTGTATTAGTGTCTTGCATACATACATACATAATATGTACGTGGTGGTGGGACGTATGATGTACGTATACCACGTACATATACCGTGTTAATACGAGAGGTAACAATATAACAACAATTGAAACATACCCATTGAATGCTGGCGAATGAATGAGGACTAAGCAGCCTAAGATGCACATAAAAGCACATAAGTGATTGCAGAAAAGAGATAGATGTATTCGTTCTATTTGTTCTGTGACTGAGACGATAATAAATACGTCTAATATTCTCGAGAGTGTTTGCCTTCATTTGGATTTGGAATTGTTTTTTTTTTTTACCTCGAGTAGTTATTAAAAAAAAATTTTTTTCTAATTTTTTATATTTTTTTAGTTATTTCTATAACTACCCAATTTTGACCGCCAAGATTGTAGATATCAATTACTTATAGCCTCACCATACCGTTAATATAATTATTAAATTAATCCGCGTCAGAGCCGAATTGCCTATAATTACCCGGCGATACCTTTTTGTCAGCATTTATTCCTATATGTATATAAACTTCTTGTACATCCTGTATAATATATTCGCAACGTGTATCCTAACTGCGTCCCCTACATTGGTACATATTCCGTTCGATTTTTGCCGCACCATAAAAATTGATCTGTCATCATCATCAGCACCTTTATCCATACCAATTTTTCCCTTACGCATGAATTCACCATCAAAACACCTCCCACCCACTCCCACAAACACACATATACACACACAATTTCATTAGACACAAGTTCACCAATACATGTCGGTAGCATAGTGTTGTGCACTGAATATGAAATAAGATGACACAAAAAATAAAATAAAGTTGAACTAGTAGGCGAGCGAACGAATGAACAATTCTATAGTATATTCTGACGGCGGGAATAATAGCGCCTTTGAAAATGAGATGCGCTATGACCATCTTCAATATTATTAACACGTTGATGGTTGATATGAATTTAAAAATATAACATGTTCTAGGAAGAAATTGGAAGGTACCATCAGTTGGGGCGAACCGAAAGAGTAGGGGCGAATCTAGACAGAGCTGCCTCTCGATATTTCTTCGTCAGTGTTATGACCGTACAAGATCATAGATCAATTTATGCTACTGAATTTTGTCAGTTATGAGTTAGTCATCAAAGAAAAGCGGTGAACGTGACATATTTGTATTTTGTTATTTTACAGGCGCATTGTTTATAATTTTTAAAAATAACGCCCGTTTTGAAATTTTGTAAAGAAACTGCTGTACAAAAAAAAACAGTTATATATATAAAGTAGGGACTGGCAACAAAATATTTGGCGTCTTTTTAACAATATATGTACCAAAAATGAAAGCTGTATTGTGCTTAACTTTTTTTTTTTATAAATTGATTAACAAAAAATTGTCTATAAGTGAGAAGAATTCATACATCATGGTGCGTCAATATAAAAAGAAAGTGGGTATAAACTACATAAACTCTAGTCTAGATAACATAAAATCAGCTCTTTTCGACAGAGGCGCAACAACCGAGGAGGTCTCCGGAGTCCGGACCCCTAAAATTACCTGGAAATTTTCTTTCAATTTATATTATTTATATTAAAAAGTTAAATTTTTAGTGGTTTACTAATATTTTTTATTTGAAAATCAAATTTTCGGAGACGACATTTTATTGCAACATTTTCCATTATTATCAGAGAACTGCGTTATCAAAAAATTTGATAATTTAAATTTTTGTTAGACCCCCTGTCGATATGTAGTTGTTGCGCCCCTGCTTTCCGATATTAAAAATAAGAGAAAATCGCTCAGACAAGCTGCTGAATATTTCCATGTTCCTAAATCGACCTTGCATGATAGACTCAAAGGCAAATCGAAATAAAATTCATTTAAATACAAAATGTTTTATTCCACCCATCAAAAGTCATTCGCTGATGCAGTTATTTAGTTTAGCGAATTTCCAGATTGGAAATTCAGCTATTTTTATCTTTTTATGTCCGATTTTACCCATATGCATGACTGAATGTGATTTATATTGCAAATAAAGCACTGTCTCGATTCGCCCCACAATTAGGGGCGAATCTAGACACTGTATAACAAAAAAAAAAAAAATGTTGCAGTACCAATTTTGATATTTTTATTACTGCCCTATATGCTCGTGATATTAAAGCATTTAAATTATTTTTTTAGAATTTTTTAGATAAACTCTAAACAATTTATTACCAAAAAACTGAAAAAATCGTCTACATTCACGCCAACTGATGGTACAACTTTCTTAACAACTATTTAGCTTCTGTGTCACTCGTGTATAACATTTAATGGTATACTTATGAATATTTTAAATCCAGAACTAGTGGTGTGTGGCATACTGTCACAAAGTGGATAGAAATTATTCAGATTGTATACCGTTATGTCACGATAGGGTACTTGACTGTGTTTGAAATTTATGTTAAATGTTAAATAATCTTATGAGTTATTACTAAATATGTTTGATTGTAGTGATGGAATGCCATAATTTTTGCTAATTATTTAAAAATTGTATTTTATAACCGTTAATTTTCGACCATTTAAATGACTGAATTCAGGCCATTACTTTAAAACCATGTCACAATTTATTAACAAATATGTAAATTTTGATAATTTTCATTTGTGAAGCTAAATTATGTTTTATTTTCATAATTTCTGTTAACTTGAATATACAGAAGGTACTCACTTAACTTGAAGTTATGAATATAATAAAGATGTTAAGGTTATAAAATTTGAAACTGATGTTTGTTTATCTTCAAATTGCTGATGTAATTTTTGATGATTTTTGCAGAATTTACCAAAAAATTGAAAGAGCGATTTAAATAGTATAAACAAATAAGGTATTTAGAACAGTTTTAGTGAGTTTCCGAATTGGAAATTCAGTTATTACAGCCAGTCTCATGCCTTTCCGGGACTGTGACAGAAATTTGTTTCGAGGTCACAAGGAACCTTGATGAAAACGTTGGAAATCCAATAATCTTAGATGAATTCTTTAGCCAAACATGTCCGATGCCAGGAACTTAAAAAAATATGTTTTCTTGCAATTTGTCAAAACTCAAAAGATTTTTAAAATTCTGTACACTATGGTTATGGTGAAGAACGGAAAAAATCATATAAGATACGTTTTTGAACCATTGTTCTTTGTAGGTAAACGGATTTTCGAGAAAAACTGATTTTTAGAAATGGAAATTCACTATGTTATGCAAGATTTTGTGACAGAGACATTTTCAGTTTCAATCAAGTATCGTATTAACCAGATTTAACTTGACCCTGTACAGCAATTGCGTCCAGCAACGTGCTATTGCATATGAAAAAATTCGTCAAGTGCATGTTTTTGACACGCACTAAGTAATGTCACCTCAGTGAAAGTGTTAATTTATGATTTTTTGGCTCTTTTTGTAAGTACAGTGAGAATACAGCCCTCTTGCGTTTATTCAATATATGCATGTACGACTCTATAATACAGTGAGAATACAGCCCTCTTGCGTTTATTCAATATATGCATGTAAAACTCTATAATAATGTTTCCCCCACTATGATCACACAACAAAATTAATATGTAATCCTTCGGTGACATAACAAAAAATATTCCAGACTTTCTTTATAAAATCCTAGAAACATACTCTAAATATCTTTTATTCCTATTTTCCCATGTATGTGCGGCTTCGATATAAAATTATTCCTGTCAACATACATCCAACAATTTAAGGCATTAAAATGGTTTGTCTTCTTTTGGTGTCTATTTTCGTACACTAACTATGTGTATATTCTGACAGCATTTGAACAAGCAAGCAACGTATATAAAACATAAAAGAGGATTTATTAACTTTATTATGTCCTACTTTTATTATTTGGTACACCGCCCCTACCACCCCCCGCCCCCCAAAGGACCACGACACACACGTAAACGCACACAGAGTCGCTGTGTAGAAGAAACTTTTTTTAACGATACTTTAATTTTATATGTAATTTATCAAACAAATCTGTTATGTCAATTACCTATATAACGACAAGTTTAATAAATAAAATGGCGATGGAATATTACCTTGTATATAGTTAATAACACAATGATAATTAATCATGCCATTAAGGAAAAAATTGAGGAAATTAATTTTGAATTAGTCAATGTACCTAATCAGTGTGCCACACAATTAGTGTGATAATATTAATTGAACAATTTTTGAGGTTATGTTCAAAGATGTGAGAAAAAATTCAGATCTATTTCCACAATAAGTTTTTTGATTAAACTGGAGTAAACATTAAAATGGACGATATTCACAAAAGTTTTAATGTTTTCCGTTGACTGCCCTCTTCACAATAAAATTCAAATTAACACTAACATTGTCAAATTTATTTCTCATTTACTCAGTGAATTCTTCTTTTTTATTTCACCATCCAACAGAAAAACAGAGACAAAATCGGAATATAATTTACATTAAAAGACACTTTAATTATCAAAAAAAAAATGTATTTTTTTACTTCAGTTTTTTTTTAGTATTTTCTGGCGACATTTGTTAAAATGGCAAAATTACATTTTAATAACATGTTTTTCGGGTTTATTAATTTTTTAAAGAATGTGCAGACATTGACATATGAACATAAATGCAAAAATAACTTGAATTTTACTTTAAACATTATGTAACCTATTTAACATGCGTGCTATACTGTTTGCCTAGGTTATACAGTTGTCGTATGCTGTAATCAGCAAACACAACAAAAAATACCACAAGGGAATCACCGATGGAATTCCCCGAGTCAACAGAAACACCGGGAACCACCGCACCGGGAAGTACATCGAGGGATCCCCACATATAATTAAAAAATATATAAATAGCTAATTTCTCTTTCAGAAAGTTAGTCTTGTGAGAGTATTCATAACATTAGTCTTGTGATAATAGTCTTGCGAAAGCTTTGTAAACTATATTATTATACTTATATTGTAAGTAATATTCTTCAATAAATATATTTTAACTTAAAAATAACTTCGTTGTTAATATAAAATACCTACGAGTAAAAAAGTAATAAAGTAAAAGTGAACTTCGAAAAAGACAGAAGAACAACGCCGAAAACTAATCATCATCAAGAAAATAGAAAAACAACGTCGAAAACTAATCATCATCAAGAAAATAGAAAAACAACGTCGAAAACTAATCATCGAAATCACAAGCCTCCGGATCGTCGCCCCGATAGAGCAACAACATAAGAATTCAGAGGAATTCTCCTGCTCCTGAAGAGGAATACTGCAATCCAAACTGCTCCGGCAAACAAGATTCAACTCTTCAAGCAGAATCAGTTACGGGAGTCCAGCTGGAACCTACCGAAAGGTATCTTCTAACAAGTTGCGACTTCTAAAGGGCGTCTCACGCTCCAGGCGTCCAGCGGTTTTGATATTGTACCGTGGAAAAACAAGAATCTGGCGCAGCTGAATTTTCAAATTTTCAACGTTTCAGCGAAAAGCGAGTTGCGACATAATAAAATTGGCGCAGCGCGGTAGGATAAGCTTCTATCAAGAAAGAAGACACGAAGTCTTCAGCTTCTATCAAAAAAGAAGATACGAAGTCTTATCAAAAGAGACGAACCTCTTGAACTGCAAACCTTAGGATCGAAAAGTATTCACTACTTTTCATCTATCGCAAACTTCAGGATCGAAAAGTATTTACTACTTTTCATCTACCGTTAAATTCAGGATCTAAAAAATGACCGAAGAAAATGAAGCAACAAATTATGAAGAATCACTTACAGAAGAGTCGGATCCAGCTCCAGAAACTTCAACAAACAGACCGAGCGAAAAAATTCCAATACTATTTCTAACGCAAATGATCACACCATTCGATGGAAGACCGTCAGAGCTATCAAATTTTCTCCAGAACGCACAGAATGCACTGAAACTCGCTACAGAAGAGCAACGATACGCCTTAACTCCATTCATATTTTCCAAATTGTCCGCCGATGTGAAGACGAAAATTTCCATTCAGAACATTCAAACATGGGAACAACTGAAGATAAAGCTCCAATCAGTATACCAAACGACTGAATCACTGGCTTTCCTTCAGCAACAGTTGGAAAATGAAAAACAAAAAGACAATGAAACAATCCTCGATTACTTCAATCGTCTGGATCAGCTATCGAATAAAATAGCAAGAAAAATCATCGAATCAAATACCAAACCACAACTACTTGACGGAAAACTGGCGCTTCTCAACGAAAACACACTAAGAAGATTTACCCATTACTGCAAACGGGAAATATCGAATATACTACGACATAAGGACATCGAAACAATGATGGAAGCACTATCCATTGCAAGAGAAGAAGAAGCATTCATTCGGTCAACAATCAAAACAAACAATACAAATAAACAACAATGCAAGATTTGTAGAAGAACAAATCATTCAACAAACGATTGCCGTTTCAAGAATCAACAATCACAAAAATTCTGCAACTACTGCAAAAGAAAAGGACATCTCTACGAAGAATGTCGAACTAGAAGAAATAATCAGCAACTGGTAAACAAACCAAACACGTCGCCATTTAGAAGAATGGATCCCAAGAGAGAAAACTATAAAGAAGAAAATAACTCCGAATCAAGCAAGCTAACAAATATTCGTATTGATCAATGCCTTCAACACAACAGGTCCTACACAACAAGGAAACCAGCAACACAAGAAGAAGTCAAAGATAAGAAGATAACATTTGAAAGCGAAAAATCAAGAAATGGAAAACTCCAATTTCTTCTGGACACTGGTGCAATGATTTCTCTGGTTAAAGCATCATCGCTAAAATCATTAAAAGGAATCGACAGCCATCAGTCCAAATACTTAACTGGTATCAACGGTCCAAGTATAAAAACGTTAGGAACACTATCGTTACCATTGATCCAGGAGTCGAACAATTTGAAAATAAATTTCGAATTTCAAGTGGTTGATCGTGGAAACTTCCTATACGATGGCATCATTGGGAACGATTTCCTCGAATATTTCCAAGTAAATATCCTCTACAAGGAATCGATCGTCCAATTTACAAGAAACACAGAAGAAATAAATAATATAAAAATAAAGAAAAATGAAGAATTCAAGAAAGAAAAATTCAAACAAGAAGAATTCAAAAGAGAAGAAACAAAGAATAAAGAAGAGGAACGATTCAAAGAAATTGAAGAGAACACAAGACTTCAACATTTAAACAACGACGAAAAAAATAAAATATTAAATCTACTAAAAACATACAATAAAATAATTAAATTAAAAAACGACAAACCTGGTAAAACCAACGTAATAGAACACGAAATAATATTAAAGGACAACACGCCAATAAAAAACAAAATATATCCCTTGCCCATTAATTTAAAAGAAGAAGCCGAAAGACAAGTGCAAGAATTATTAGAAGATGGAATCATAAGAAAATCGAAATCACCGTACAACTCTCCAGTATGGATCGTAGAGAAGAAACAAGATGCTTCCGGAAAAAAGAAATTTCGTATGGTAATAGACTACAGAAAACTCAACGAAATCACAATCCCAAACAATTATCCCATTCCAAGGATCGACGAAATTCTTCAAAAGCTAGGAAACAACGAATATTTTACTACATTGGATTTAGCCTCTGGATTTCATCAAATCCCAGTGAAAGAAACAGATATTCCGAAAACCGCCTTCAGCATCAATGGCCAACACTACGAATTTCTAAGATTACCGTTCGGATTAGTCAGCGCTCCAGCAACGTTCCAAACAATGATGAACGAAATCTTCAATGAAGAAATTAAGAAGAATATATGTCTGGTATACCTTGACGACGTCATAATTCTCGGAAAAAACCTAGAGGATCATCTCAAAAACATCGAAATCATCTTCAAAAAATTATACACCAATGGATTAAAAATCAACACGGACAAGTGCGAATATCTAATGAAAGAAATCGAATATTTGGGTCACACAGTAAATATCAACGGAATAAAACCACAGGAGAAGAAAATAGCGAAAATCAAGGAATGCAAGCCACCGAAAAACGTCAAACAACTTCAGTCATTCTTAGGATTAACTGGATACTATCGACAATTCATAAAAAACTACGCCGACATCGCAAAACCGTTAACAAAACTACTAAAGAAGAGTGTGAAGTACAATTTTGGTGAAGAACAAGAAAAAGCCTTCAGAACATTAATCGACAAATTAATTTCAAGCCCAGTACTGATCCATCCCGACGAAAATAAAACGTTCATAATCATAACCGATGCCAGCCAAGACGCCATCGGAGGAGTCCTAGCACAAGAAGAAAATGGAAAAGACAAGCCCATCGCATATTTTTCAAGAACTCTCAACAGCGCAGAAAGAAATTACAGCACTATCGAGAAAGAATGTTTGGCAATTCTGAAAACCATCAAAAATTTTCACCACTTCTTATATGGAAAAGAATTCATCGTCAAATCAGACCATCGACCGCTAGTATGGCTACACAACGTCAAAGATCCAACCAGTCGCTTAATACGTTGGAGATTAAAATTAATGAACTACCAATACAAAATACAATTCATCAACGGAAAATCAAATAAAGTCGCAGATTTCCTATCCAGACCCATAAACGCAATCAATGCAATCAACGAAGAAGAATTAAGAAACTACGTCAACACGAATAAACAAGTAAACGCGAAACGCTACAAATGGGATCACTTACGCACATACAACAACATCGTACTACCCTTCAACCAAATCAAATACAGAGTCCGAGATGAAAAATTACGAAGAACAATAATAAAGTACATCGAACAATTCACATTCATCGAACACATCACCGAAAAAGGAAAAGTAATAATCTTCATAAAGGATCCAAGCAACTTATTCGAATTCGCAAATACATTAATCAAATTAAAAAACTTAAACAAACCAGAACTTAACGTCGCCAACTATAAATATTTTTCGTTTGGAAACAACATCAGAGCTCAACATTTTTACAATACAATTCAATACATACTAAAAGAAGACAATTGGTACATCATAAACGACGAACATTCATACTACGAACTACCAGACTACGATACAACAACGTTAGAAGAAATAGATTTATTTACCGAAGAAATGGCCGACCAATTACTACAAAGCAAAGAAAAAGAAAATACTACACAAGAAAAAGAAAAAGAAAATCCAACAGAAGAAGAAACTCAAGAAAAACCAAGGGCGTTAGAAGAAAACGAAAAATTTCAAGAAAATACATCAAAAGAAAAGTCACAAGAAGTCCAAGAAAACAAGAAGAATGAAAAAGAAAATAATGAAGAAAAGAAAAATTTATCCCGAGAAGAAATCAGGAATCTCCTACATCTCTATCACAACACAATAGAGAAAAATCATCAAGGAATTTCAAAAATGATCGAAGATATGAAGCTCAACAATATTAAATGGAATGGAATGACAACAGATGTGAAAAACTACGTCAATAAATGTGCCCAATGTCAATTAAATAAAGGAAGAACAGAAAAACAGAAGATCCTAGTAAAAGAAACTCCGGAAAACTTCAATGAAAAACTCAACATCGACTTAATAGGCCCGCTAGCCATAACAGAAAACAACAACCGATACATAGTCGCAATCCAAGACGATCTAACCAAATTCATACAACTCTACGCCATCACTGAAAAATCAGCACAACAAGTAGCAGCCGCACTCTACAAACACATCCACATTTTCGGATATCCAGAAGAGATATTGTCCGACAATGGAAAAGAATTTATTAACGAAATAATCAAGGAACTAATGAAGATAATAAAAGTGAAACATAAAACAACAACCGCATACAATCCAAGAGCAAATGGAAGTATCGAACGCGCAAATCAAGAAATCAAGAAATTCCTTAGAAACTATTTGGAAAAAGAAGAACAATGGGACAGCTACCTCTACATATGTTCATTTTCCTACAACACAAAAATCAACGAACACACAAAAGCAACACCATATGAATTAGTTTTCGGCAATAAAGCAAGAACAATACAAACAGAAATAAGAAGAAAAACATACTTCGACATCAACAACGAAATCGTAGAAAAAATACAAAAACTACGACAAAGCGCAAAAGAAAACTTAGAAAGGGCAAGAATAATACAAGCAGAAAAGAAGAATAGAAACGAAAATTTAAAACAAAGTGAATTTAAAGAAGGGCAAAAAATATTAATAAAAAATATTAAACAAGGATTAAATACAAAATTTAAAGGACCATACACAATAACTAAAATATTTAATAATAATACAGTGGAAATAAAAGTTGGAAGTAAGAAGCAAAGAATAAGCACTAATAGAATAAAAATATTTGTTCCAGAAGAGAAGAGGAAGAAAAACGAAGATGAAGATGAAAATTCTACCGATCCTGATGATCATAATCATCAAGAAGACGAGCAGTGAAAACATTGAAATAATGCCAATAGAGAAGAATAGCGGAATATTCTACAATAAATTAGGAATAGGAAAAATTAGCGTAGAAAAAATTAGCCTAGTACACTACTACAATATATCCAAGTTAAATGAAAACTTAGAAGAAATAAACGAAGAATTCGCCAAGACACATTATTTCTGCAACAAACTAAACGCAACAATCAAAAGAAGCCACATAATATGCAACGCTCAACTCAACATAATAAACAAAGAATTAAAAGAAGCCAACAAAGAAATAAGAATACTGAAGAGCTATCATCGTGGAAAACGTGGAGCCTTCAACCTGGGAGGAAAAGCAATCAAATGGTTATTTGGAAATCCGGACTCAGAAGACGCCGATTTCTACCAAAATAGCATCAATTCAATAATAGAAGACAACAAAAATACAAAACTCATGCTACAAAACTCAATCCACATAATGTCAAGTACGCTGCAACAAATCAATCTAACTGCACAAGGGATACGGACATATCAAGAAAAATTCAACGAAAATACAAAACTTTTCAACAAATACATGGGCGAATCAAATGAAAAAATCAACGCTCTAGTAATAGAAGAACTAATCGTCGAGCAAATACTGCTTCTCCAAACGCTAATAAATCGAATCAACAATGAAATCATGAAGATTAAAGAAAACTTGGTGTTAATACGAAGCAACATCGTCACAGAAGATTTGGTCAATCCAGAAAACTTACTAATGGAACTACAATCAATTAAAGAAAAATACGAGTTTCCCATCACACTGGATCAAGAAAATATTCAATACTACTACAAACTAATTCAAGTAAAAGCATTCATCAAAGAAGGAGTATTAACAATCATAATGAAAATTCCAGTCACACAAAAAGAAGATTTCAACGTATATGAAATTATGCCGCTGCCAACACCGTCAAATGATTACTACCAAACAATCAAATTCATCGCCAGCAACTATAAATACTTCATAGCGACCAACGATTTAAGAAAAATCGTCCTAATCAATAAAAAAGAAGAAAAATGTACAACAATCGAAGGATACTACATCTGTACTAACATTCGTCAAATCTTCACGAAGAAAGAAGAAATTTGCGAAATTGAAATATTCGTCAACAATCCAGAAATCATACCAAGGAGCTGTAAGACAACAAGCATATTAGGATCTATCGAAACCTACTACAAACTAATGGACAACAAATGGTTATACATTACCAACGAGGAAAAGGACATCGACGCCGTATGTGAAAACAAAAGAATCGTGCACAAAATAAAGAAAATTGGTATCATCCACATAACAAACCCATCCTGTAAAATCTTCACGTCAACACAAATACTATACCCAGAAGAAAATGGAAGAAACCACACTTTCGATATTTACATTCCGAATTTCGACATCACAAAAGAAGATTGCACAGTCCCATGCAAAGAAGAAACTTTATCAAGAGCACCTACATTAAAAACATTAAAAATCGACAATATCAACTTCGATGAAATACATATGGTACGACATCAGTTAAATCAACTCAACCAAGAAGTCAACGCAAGTCTGGAAAAACCATTCATCATTAAATATGAAGCAAGTATCCTCACATGGTCTCTACGGGCAGCAATCACGCTAGCATCAATAGCAGGCATCTACTTCAGCTACAAATTTGGGGTGTTCAAGTTATTATGGACACTACTCGTCAAGAAACCATTCGCCAAATGTAAGTCAATCACCGACGAAAATGGTTCCTGTAACATATACAACATATTCTACGGGAAACAAGGAAGAGTGAAAATCAACACCAAGGACCAAGAAGAAACAACTACGTTCGAAACAAAGCAGCCGTGTCTCACCATTCAAAGGAACAGAGTGCAGTATCGAAGAAACCTAGAAACCAGTTCCAGAGAAGAAAGCTGGAATCAAATTTAGGAAATTTGATCTTCCCCCAGGAGGAGTGTCGTATGCTGTAATCAGCAAACACAACAAAAAATACCACAAGGGAATCACCGATGGAATTCCCCGAGTCAACAGAAACACCGGGAACCACCGCACCGGGAAGTACATCGAGGGATCCCCACATATAATTAAAAAATATATAAATAGCTAATTTCTCTTTCAGAAAGTTAGTCTTGTGAGAGTATTCATAACATTAGTCTTGTGATAATAGTCTTGCGAAAGCTTTGTAAACTATATTATTATACTTATATTGTAAGTAATATTCTTCAATAAATATATTTTAACTTAAAAATAACTTCGTTGTTAATATAAAATACCTACGAGTAAAAAAGTAATAAAGTAAAAGTGAACTTCGAAAAAGACAGAAGAACAACGCCGAAAACTAATCATCATCAAGAAAATAGAAAAACAACGTCGAAAACTAATCATCATCAAGAAAATAGAAAAACAACGTCGAAAACTAATCATCGAAATCACAAGCCTCCGGATCGTCGCCCCGATAGAGCAACAACATAAGAATTCAGAGGAATTCTCCTGCTCCTGAAGAGGAATACTGCAATCCAAACTGCTCCGGCAAACAAGATTCAACTCTTCAAGCAGAATCAGTTACGGGAGTCCAGCTGGAACCTACCGAAAGGTATCTTCTAACAAGTTGCGACTTCTAAAGGGCGTCTCACGCTCCAGGCGTCCAGCGGTTTTGATATTGTACCGTGGAAAAACAAGAATCTGGCGCAGCTGAATTTTCAAATTTTCAACGTTTCAGCGAAAAGCGAGTTGCGACAAGTTTATATTAACATTTTAAGCAACAATTACATTTTTTTACTAAAATTCGATGTTATGATTTCAAAAATTAAGTAAAAAAGTAAATAAAATAATACGCTGCCAATAGGATGTAGCACACAGCTTCCTCGTACTCGTAAAAGACTTTAAAACAGTATTCTACCAAATATATATACCGTGAAATTATATTTTCGCCTTCAAGTTCATAAAAAATTGTTGTAACTAAAAATACTTAAAGGCTAAATTATAAAATAATAAGAAAAATATTTTAGAAACTAACCCCAAAAATTCTTTAAAAATTTTAGCGAAGTGGGACTGGCAGTAAATAAGATATTGACATTTAATGGGATTTTTAATGGTAGCGCCATGGATAGAACCATCTAGGAACCAGACTGCATAATTTTCTGACAATTTCATAGAAAAGAATTGAATAATTCAGAAGTTATGCCACTTGGTGCAATTTAGTATGTTAATGGAATGACATGGTAGCGGCGTAGCTACTGTTACGGGAGATCCTTGTACCTTGGGACACTTTCGTTTAAAACTTCATAAGTTGAGAAATGACTTCGAAAATCGAAAATTCTGTAAGCACACAATAACATCTTAATATTATGATACAATATATCACGATATTGTCTTTCATTTTTCCGAAAACTTGAATAATTGAGGATATTTGTCCCAAGGTACAATCACAGCTTGTACCTTGGGACATCAATGGTTGTACCTTGGAACAAACTATGCAAGACATTGTAAGCCCTGAAAGCAAAATCTATATACTATTTTTTTAATAAAAATTGTTTGGTTCTACTTGCAATAATTTTTATTATAGAAAAAATGACCATTTTAATGTCATTTTTGACGTTTTCTTCATTGAGCTTTGGCCGGGTGACTTTGTCCTTACTCCGCGGCACCTGCATAAATGATGACAAATATTGAAAACAAACTTACCTATAAATCTCTGTAAAAAAAACAATGCCTTGTACCTTAGAACCGTCCCAATGTGCAAAAATTTTGCTGTCCCAAGGTACAAATTTCAATTGCATACAATAAAAAAGTGTGGTTATATTTTTTAATTAGGGAACTCCAGTGATTACGTCAAAATAAATAGCTAGGAATTTGTATGATAACTATTTGTATTTTTAACCATTTACTCATCTCAAAATACTTCGAGTAAAATAAGGATTTATATGGATTACAAAACAAAAACACGGCAAAAATCTCACAACCTTTCACATAGAAGAAACGAGTCAAAATGGCCGACTTTACTGCGTATGTTTTGAGAATTTGTGTCAAATACTCATTAAATGTCACTACCACGTCACTACCAATCATTTTACAATACATTGGTTCTCAAATTATGGGCTTGTCCCGAGGTACAAGGTGTCCCAAGGTACAAGGATCTCCCCTGCTCCGATTTCGATTAAATTCATAGGAGACCATCTAGGAACCAAACTGCCTAATTTCTGAAAATTTCATTAAAAACAATGGAATAATTCAGAAGTTATGCCACTTGGTGCAAATTGGTGACACACAGACGGACAGACACACGGACGGACGGACTGACACCAAACCAAAATTGTTCAGGAAACTCTAAAACGTAAAATTTGCGTAAAAAATTTTATTTTGGAGGGAAAAAATTTTTTTGTTTTTCAAAAGTGATCACATTTACATGGATTTTTAAAGAAAATATAATATAATAATAATTGCGTGTTCAATTTATACATCAAAGGACGTTTGTGAAGTTCAATTATTTTTAGTATTTTCTTTTAAAAATTTTATTTATTTATTTATTTATTTTTTAGAACGTACGTGAAGACAGGACGTTACTGAAAACATAATATGTTATTATATGAATATTGAAAATACATATATTTTATTTTTATTTTTACGTATCAACAAACCGTACTTTATTTTTAATTAAATCATGTATAAAAGATAAAAATACGTAATTTGATTTTTTTATACTGTTCAATTTAAACTCATATCTAGGTCAAAGGAAAGTGAATTTCACTTTTTAAAAATCAATTTTATTTCGTAATATCTCTTGCTTTTATATGGCTTTTTACGGAAATAGGGTACAAAAAATACGTGTTTATTGAGGTTCGATGCAATACTGTTTTTTTTTTAAGCTTTTGAACATATTCAAGACAGATATCTGACATAAGCTATTTCCAGGAGCCAGTAACGTATTTTGGTTGAAGGTTATATACAGGTGTCCCTAATAAAATTGTTAATCTCGCAGAGTGTAGTCCATGAAAGATACAGTTTCCGTTAAACTAGATGAATTACGTCGAAGCACTAAACTCCCCAAATTCCATGTAGTTTATGAGCTACAGCCAAAAAACTCATAATTCCAAATTTACTTTTCTACCAACAATTTCTTCCTGGAAAGAACTATGATATTTTTATCTGCACACTTTTACCCCTTATTTATGCGGAATCTAAATATCTTCTAAAAAATTTTTTCTATGACTACCTGTTTTCCAATTATGACCCCCAAATTTTGTGCCCTTGTGGAACGTAAAGTAGGTTTTAATACAGTTAAATGGATTTTTTCCTCCACTTTCTATCGATATAGTATATTTCGATAGAAAGTGGATGCAGTATATATACTATATGGTATATATATCTATCTTTGAAGATAACCTCGAAAATTTAATAAAATTGGGTTTTTGAATTGTAATAAATTGGATTTTGAAATAAAAGTTGACATTTACGTAACAAGTAACTTGATGCGTGAGCAGCATTTATCACTCTGTTTTCTAGTTACTATAATTACAAAAAACAACAGGTCATAAAAGTTTACTTACCTTCCTAGACACGTAAATTGTCACTTACCAATTAATAGTTTCCTTTATTTTCAAACGCCTACTATACATTTTTATTAAAATGATATTTTTAATAAACTTTATTATTTTTATTCATTTTTTCAATTAAAAAAATAATTTACTTGTACTCGATCTGTAGATTTATTTTTTTGGTCATGGCTAGGTACCTAATTAAGATTCCTTAGCTTTTTGTCTCGGATTTTCAAACTTTATCCACGGCCACAAAAATGACACGATACCTACTCGATAAGTAATATACTATTATTTGTTATATTATCTGAATTTTATATTTTTCTTTGAACAAACTTGTATTTTCTACAACTCAAGTTTGTTACCTAAAAACAATTTAACTCAAAAAACTGTCAACGCAAAAACACTCCAACTACTCTGTTGTGTTTTTGCTGATTGACAGTTCTTCTCGTTAAATTGCTAGCTAACTTTCCCTTAACTATAAACACCAAATTATTCGAAAAAATGTAAACCTCTCATGTAAAATAATAAGTGAATAAATGTCTATTATTATATTTTTACACATAGGAAGTTTCAGTTCGATCGTATGTCCTGAAGCAAACGAATTTTCTTTCTTTCTTTTTTTTTCTGATAACAAAATGTTAAAATGTGTTATAAAATTCTCACTTTCGGCAACGTAAGGTTACAACTCTGCCGTATCACACGAATGTCATGTATCTTTAGATACAGCAATTTCGCGTAACAACGTTTAAAGGATTATACTCAATCCCTAGTATATATATTGACAATAAAATTAATTAATTTGTTAATAATAACATAATAATAAATCTATTGTATTTTTAAATTTTTATTTTGATTGTATCACATTCCTTATTTCTTATATTTTCAAATAGTATATTTATACGTTATTAAATCAATACTGCAACATTGAATCAATAACGCATAATAAAAATCAATTATTTTAGATACTTAATAATATTTGAGCGAATTAAGATAATACGATATTAATTTCACAGTAATCAGGTGAGACTTTGTACTACTGTTCCTGTACATCTTCCCATAAAACATCTAAATTTGACGGAGGTGATTCATATTCATTCAAAAGTTTATTCTTCAGATATGACCATAATTTTTCAAGAGGATTGAGATCAGAACTTTGAGGTAGCCACATCAGGGCTTTGAATTTTTGTTTACTTAACCAATTTTTTACTAATTTCGAGGTATGTTTCGGATCGTTGTCATGTTGAAATATTATTTCATCTTCTGGATAGGGTATGTTTTCGACTGTTTCTGTTAAATATATACTGGGAATATTATAGTACAATTTTCTGTTCATATTACCATCAATCTTATGAATTAGCCCTGCAGCAAATGCTGAAAAACAGCACAACTTGATGTTACCACCACCATGCTTTATCGTTTGAATGTAATCCTTTGGTTGTCATGATTCTTTAGTTCTTTTCCAATTCCACCGGTGACCATCTGTACTGTATCTACTAATTTTAGTCGCATCTGACCAAATCACCTTCATTCAGTCATCATCATCTCATTTTATATATTGTTTTATAAAGAAATTTTCTGGCTTTAATAGTTTTTTAGTGAGAAGTGGTCTTTTTTTTCTTTCGACAGCTCGGAACTTTCCGGAATGTAATGCCCGACGAACTGTCTACTTACTTACTGACTTGCCAACGTCTTTCTGTAAAAGTTTGGTTGCCTCAGAAGCCGAAGATGCTTCACCGGTAGCCAAATATCGTATAACTCTTCTAACATCCTCTCCTGATAGTTTTTTTTCCGACCACCAACATTTTTCCCTATTAGTAAATTACATTTTTTTCGAATTTTTTGCACTGTCGATTGGCTAATATGAATTTTCCGAGCGATATATCTTGTAGATTGTCTACTTTTTAATAATTCAATCACTAATTTCTTAGTAGATTTCGATATCGGATACATTATTTGTAAATTAAAAATAAATGTAGCTTTATTCATTAGCTATGGCACGCTGATTTAAACTGAGAATAAGTCGATGCTGTATTCTTTGTTTAGACTACACTCAATCTGTATGGTCATGTTTTTATCGCGTAGAACACTCTGTGTCAGCACAAATAGAAATGTGGTGCAAAACTGAGTCAAAGAAAAACGGTTAACGCATATCCAAAATAAATAGATATGTATACAAATTAATATCTGTTAAGTAGCTGGCAGTCTATAGTTATTAAAAATAACTAAACTTTTTCAGAAAGGATTATTATTAAAATTTACTTTCCAAATAATTTCGAAATATTATGAGGTTGGTTCAGTTTTGCACCTAACTGTATATCTTTGAGTATACCAACAATGTTTTGACTAATGTAGAATAAATCCCACGGGATGTCAGTTAACGTACACAACACATGTGAGTGTAACGATACATATAAAAACCGTAAAAAGTTTTCCATTTTCCATAACAGTGTAATCTACGTGTAGTGAAAAATTTGCAGCAATAAAAAAAATTGAGATATGAAATGATCGTGTATCTCTACTGCTTGCCATAACCAATATACAGTGAAGATCAAATGTTTTCGAATAAGTTAATAATTTTTACGAGCTTTTTTTGCGAGTTTTGCTGTCGAGACATAACTCATAACTCTCATAAGGTAGAATTTTCAAGTAATGAGAATCAATACATAAGATATTTTAAATTGTGGCCAATTTTGTAATGTAATGCCACCTCAGACAATACAGAAAAGATTCACTTTTTGCACACTGCAAGAAATGCAAAAAAAAAACATTAAGTGAGAGGGGTGAGCCACACATCGCGTGCACACGTACACTATGTTAAGTATGTGTGTGTGTGTTCAGATCACTTACTCGTAAGCAACGATACGTGTAACTTCAAGTTAGTTATACACACATGTAATTTACCTACATATAATAATTACATGTAGTACTCGTAAGCAACGATACGTGTAACTTCAAGTTAGTTATACACACATGTAATTTACCTACATATAATAATTACATGTAGTACCCGGATTGTTGTCATTGTTATACATTGGTGAAGTATTTTATTGCAATTTATTAAGCTAATGCTCATTATTATTAAAACAATATAACATTTAAAACATATTATAACATCTAAAACATATTGCTTTTATTTAATAAACCATAGAACTTTTTTTATAATTTTTCTTGAGTTTTTAAGAATTATTAGGAAAATCAATAAGAATTTCAATCAGTAAGAAAACTGGTAGTTAACGAATCGACAGAAAAATAAAATTGAATTTGATAGAATAAAATTTCTTTTTTTCAAAAGGCTACATTAAAAGTTGATTTTTTGAGAAATAAGCAACAATTCAGTAACTTTTATCGTTAAAATCTCAGACTGACGTATTAGTCGATAACAGTTCACGCACCAGCGAATTGTACGATTGAATATAAAATTTTTATTATTATTTATCAATATTTTTAATCAGTAATGTACTCCGAAACAACCAAAACTCTTTGTAAATGACAAAATTATTACTCAGATAAATATTACTCACATTAATATTATGTATTTCATTTTTAGAACTATTTCTCAAAAGTTATGTCCACAAACAAACAGAAACCTGAGTAAGTATTTTCCCCCGCATAGAAACATATATCGTCGTCATTTTCACAAAGTTGAATATCTCATTTTTATAAATTTTAGAGAAGAATTGAAAGTTGTTTATCAATTTTAAATCAATAAACAGAGTGATACATACGTTAATTAAGGCTCGTTCCACACCACAGTGCCGCTCTCAATATACAACCCTATACAAGTCCTATATACGCTCCCGATACGCTCTCAGTTAGATAAAATATTCTTACAGTAGAAACAATGAATGGTAGGTATTCGTACCCTTGATACGATCCAAGTATGGGTTCGATCGCGATCCAATCCCGATCCAATATAGAGCGATATCAAACTTGTTATTGATTCCATTTTGCACTGTAATGTGAACACGACAGGATTTTACCGGAACAAGACTGAGATGAGACCATATTATCTAGAGAGGCACTATAGAGAGTGTGGAATAGGCCTAATTTATATCGAATTACGTAAAAATGATTAAGAATTCGAGAATGTCATATATGCAGAAATACTATCAGATTCTTGATATTGACGGCGACATAACAATATGTTTTTGTAAAAAGTGTGCAATACTCAATGTTGATATTGTTGGTTTGGACTGTGGTGTTCTTTTAGATTTACATTCTTTACGGATACATTTACTTATTTGACTGTGTATCGTTTATACCACAGAACAACATACGTATAGAAGCAGCCTAAATATACAAATCTGTCTCTCGTAAGTTTCATAAGTTGCAATTTACATCACTACTGATTTAGTCTGTTACTGTCCGTCGTGGTGTTCACGTCGTAATGAGTATCATGTTTTTTTAGTAAACTCGTAAAATTTAAACAGAAAAAAATATGAAGTATGTCGCATTTAAGTGTAAAAATTCTATTGAACAAAAAAATTCTCAAAATAAAGGGATATCTTTCTTAAAATCAATAAATTTATTTTTAGTTGTTGGTTGGTTGTCACATAAGATGGCCACCATAGTATATATTATAGGTATGCGAGCTGCGTAATCATCATCAACATATCATACTAACACATTCGCATATTCGTATCCATACATCATGTGTTTTAGTTGTATGTGTGCTGTGTCTACGTCACTTGCTGGCGACAGCGGGCACAGTTTGGTATACATACTAGTTTGACCCCTTGGTTTATACGGATACTGTATTTCTTATATTAACATAATGTACAAATATTTCGACTAATCTCTACTGACATTCTCTGTCAAAAGAATTTTTTTTGCAATTCTAAATTGAAATGTTAACTTTATGCTTACCTATCATAGTGTCAAAATAGCTTATTTTTTCATGTGGAAAAAAATATGTAAAAGTTATTTAGTCTTGTAGTTTTGAATTAAAAAGTTAACTTTATAATTGCTTATGACAGGGTCCAAATAGCTTCATTTTTCGATATATCCATCTTACGATATAAATTCAATAAGCTACTTTTACTAATCGAGAAAATGTTGCAAAAATTCGACCTTTCGGGTCTCGTTTTTGCAATTTTTGTTTATATCTATCCTAAAACAGTTTAGCTAACTTTAACGGTTAGAAAATTTTCAAAATTGGTTGGATAGTTTCTTTTTGGCATTTTTGTACTTCACAAAACCCTGACGAATTCATATAGCATAGCCCACATCCATCCAACATTGTTTAGCTTTCTAATAGTGAAATTTTTTTTTAGATCAGTCCAATATTTTTTGGTTTTTCTCCAAGCATGCAAACAAATGTTCTTTCTTTAAGTATAAAATATTAATTTTAATGGTGACAGTATTCTGACAAAAATCAAATTTTTTTACCAAAAGTATCCAAAAATTCTGCTTCTGGGCTCGCCACATGCTTAGCTACACGAACTTATAAAAGGGTTTGGAATTTCCAACCTTTTTTCACCAAATTTCACAATAATTTGATGTTTCGTTCGAGAAGTATCATGCTCCTTGCGATACTAGTTACAGATTTTTAACTTATTGAAACTATAAGATTAGACGAATAGTGAACTTTGAACATAAGGTTCTATTTTCTAAACAAATATCAACCATTTAATTATCAAGATAAAAAAAAATGTCTTCTTATAAATTACTGAAACGTCGAAAGAATAAAAAAATTGTTTTTTTTTCAAAACGCAACGTGTCGTTGACCTAACAGTAAAATTCCTTGAAATTTGAACCGTGTTTAAATTAGATAAGCGAATATACGAAACTTAAACTTCATTATTTTTTAACCTAAAGCAGCTAGCTATTCCACTTTGCAATAAACTTGATTTAATAATTCCGACTCGAATATCTTTTTCCGTCAACTAAATACGTCCACGTCTATTTTCATCCAACTTCATGGCTCTTTTATGCTCACTGCCTTTTTCATATAATGTGTTATAAAAAAACGCGCAGAACAAATTACTACTAAAAATAATACAGCCATTATTAAAACACGAATAAAAGAAGACTTTATTATTTTTTTTAATAAAAAGCAAAAGCAAAGAAAAAGGAACTAACTAAAAGTATGTCATATTCTGTGACATAAAAAGTTCTTTATTTTTTCATTTAGGTATTCGTTATTTTTCAAGAAAAAGAACGAAAAAAAAAATTGAAAATTGATAGTCAACAGAAAATATTTAGCTCAATTAGTAATAAATTATGCAAACGTACATACGTGAACGTAACATCAACTGCATATAAGATTTATTTGTGCTTTAAAATTCATTATTTTATAATATGCTTTTTTAATTAAAGTAATCCAGTTTTGCGATGAAATAAACAGTTAATAAATTATTTCTAATGATTATTTCAATGTACACAAGTTAATTAGAAATTTTTTTTTATGCGAATTTAATGTCTGGGCTGTACTACAGCATTATGATGAAAAAGTTATTAAATAATATTTTATCGTTATACTTAAATGTAAATATTCTTTCACGCGTTTTATAACATAAAATTACTTAACTTTCGATTTTATCATGTTGTTAAATTAATTTATAATGTGAGCTTGTAAATTTTTTATGAGATATATTTTTCATGACTTACGTCAGTCGAAGCCAACGTGGAGAAATTTAATTTTGTCTACTTTCTTTGGTTATTGATATTTTCAAAAGTTTTGTTTGTGTAGGGGTGAGAGAGGAGAGCGGATAGAATGATTGTATGATGAGAAAATTTATTATGTAATTTTACAAAATAATAAAGTTAATTAGGCCGTATTATGTGATCAACTTTTTGTGTGTACAATTAATCTTGTTTGATTTTCAAATATACTAAACGATATTTAATATGTAATTACATATTTATTAAGGCAGTATTCTTGTAACATTAATTTTAGCTATTTTTTCAGACAGAGTTTAAAAAAAAAAAGAAATTTTCTACTATACAATTTCTTACAGTTTATTTATTGGTGTTTTAAGAATATACAATAGTATATTGTACAATAAGTGTGAAAAAAGGCTTATTTCTCACGAATATGAGTTTCTTGCGCGAGCCCGCAGGACGAGTGCAACAATTCGTATGAGTGAGAAATAAGCTTTTCCTACGTATTTTACACTATACTTTTTCTACGAGCACATTTTTTTTCGTAAAATTAGTATAAATAATTAAAATAAAATTTAAATAAGTAGTAAAAATTTTTTTAATTTATAATGTCAATGCTAAGATGTTCAAATTTTTGCCAAAGCATTCTTTGAAACTATGGAAACAATAATAAATAATCAACATACATATATGTTAAACTAACGGAACAGCCTACTTTTTTATTATATTAAGGCGTGGGAAATAATTTCCCACTGTATTTCCGCACAGTGTGGGTAATTGTTAATTTTTACATATAGTTAGCCGTGTACAAAATATTACTTTTAATGGTAGGAGTAGAAAAAAACATTTGTGAAAAAAAAAATAAATAAATAAAATAAACAAAATTTAAGATATTATCAGTTGTTATACAGTCTGCGTTTTTTGAGTTTCCATTTTTATTACGGTCAAACCTTTAGTATAATCAGGCCCGACGAGAGGGTGTGGTAGCCGAGGTTGTAACCCTGGGACCCGGCTTGAAAAAAGGGGCCTGGGAGCCGGCTTGACCGGCCCGCAGCGGTCAGTAGAGGCCCGGGAAAAAGTAAAATATTTTTTTTTTGTTTGTCACTTATTTTTTCGGGGAGAAATTTTTAAGAAATATGCTTTATTCCCAGGGTCCGCCATTTCTCTCCACGGCACTGAATATAATCAATAAAATAAAATTCAAGATATTATCAGTTATTATACAGGCTGCGTTTTTTGACAGTTCCCATTTTTATTACGGTCAAACCTTTGATATAATCAAAAAATTATTCAAATAATAGTTATAGATACTGGTGGAAGGAACTAATTCCTATAGTCAGGAGCTTTATAACTGTTGTAGTTGCCAGAGTGAATACAAACTTATATTTTTTTAAAGGGGTCTACGTATTAATTTATCCATAAAACTGATCTAATGCATCAGCTAAAAACATAAATACAAATTTTTTTTTTAATTTTATCAGTTTCGCGGTAAAACTTTACGTAGATATCAATTTTAGGCTCCTTCAATCAACAGTATTTTTATTGGTTTTCGTGTTTTGCCTTTCTTCTTTAGAGAATGTGTCTTCTTTGTGTCTTCCTTCGCTTACCCCTCAAGCGCCAATGCATATCTGCCCCATAAAAAATTTCACTTTGAAAATTTTCATTCCCACTTTCCATCATGGGAATGCTTCTGAAGGAATTAAGACAAATTTTTTTTGCTGTAGTCTATAATTAACAAATGTAGAAATGTAAGAGTACAACCGACAGACGAAGAGACATGAACGACAGATTTTTTCTCCGAAACCCTAAAAGATACAAACTTCGCAAACAATCTAGCCCCCTAAAACACTTGTTTCAACGTTTTATTTTGGCCTATGTATAGAATTACACAAATTAGCACACTTCTACCTGCCTTTCTATCATTTTATAAGTTTCGGTATTTAACATTTTCAAACTCTTTATAAACTGATAACTTATTCGCAGCCATCATGAATCTCATAAGTATTGTGGCACGTGGTGACTTTCGCTAAACTTTTCACCCAAGGGTATAGCGAGTTGAAAAGTTTATGTTATCTTTTACTAAGAATACAATTTTTTGAAAAATCATTATAAAAACACTTTTTTATAAAAACCATATAAAGAATCTATAATATTATGGCCCACCTTTCAAAAGCATTGTAGTTTCATTTAAAATAGTTTCATTTAAAATTTACGTAGCATAAATGTTCAAGTTATTTAGTGTTACTACCGCACTTCTGAATAAACCAGTAGTTAACATGCAGACCTATGAACGGTACAGTGCTGAGTTCGAATCTCGGAAATGATTTCTTTTACTTGTTTTTAGAAATTTTATTAATTTATTAATTATTTTAACACAATTTGTAAAATTTGTAAAAAAAAAAAAAAATAAATAAATAAAAATAAAATTAAAAAACAAAAGAAATAATATCAGGATTCGAACTTACAAGCGTACAGTTTAGTCTCCATGGTATTTACTAATCTGTTCACAACGTTCACAATTTCGGTTAATCACACTAAATAACTTGTATATATGCTACGTAAATTGTCTAAATTTTGAATGAAAATATCTCCTATTTTTGAGAGGTGAAGCTCAATACTGTTGATATATGGATGTGATCGAAATCCATAAGGGGCATACCTGAACCCCTCTTTGTGTGCGTTCTTAAGAAGTGCTGGTATCTGTACTTTTTACCTAAAATGTTACAGCAGAGAGACAAAAATAACTACATTTTGAAGTTCAATATTTTGCAAATGGAGCTTAAAAATGAAAAATGATAATGGGAACATCAACTTCATTTTAAGAACCCTTTATAATTCTAATATAAGAAGTACCTCAAAGGCCGAAAGACGTAAGAAATATGGGAGGAGTGACGGATGACCAAACAGACAGATTTTACGGAAGTATAACGGCTCCAAAATATTTCTTCGGAACCCTAAAACAATTTTGGAAATGACAATATAACTGCAACATATACACGGATATTTTAACAAATTATTTCTTCTAAATATATCTTTCGATTAATTTCCTGACATTACATACTTCTTGACTGGTTCGAACGAATGAAAACATAACAGATTATTTATCAACTAATGAATTATTATCAATATACATCTTGTCAAGTTTCCTTTACCGTGATTTGTAACAAATTGAACAAATTGTAAGCCTAGTTGCCCGGTCCAGCAGGTCAGCAAAAGTTCGCTCCATCGAACAGTCGAAAAAAAGAAATAAATTAATTTGTGAGATAATTTATATTTTGTCTATATACCTTGATGTTTTTCACAGAGAGAAAAACTAATAAAGAAATAAACAAAATAAAGGAAAGAAGAACATAACAGCAAATAAATGACAAAGTAAAATGTAGAAATATGACAGGTAACAATTGGTAGTGGGTATAAATTATGAAATATGAGAAAACTTGTATCAATATGTGTAATTCGAATCTAATTTTTATATAATTTGATAGATATGACGTTAATACGTGCTTATTTCATTGCTGTTACAGTCAGAATGTTTTATCGAAATCTATTAGTTTAGTTCGAGAGCCCAACAAATTTTTCATGTATAGTCTATGTAGGTACACGTAAAAATATTTGTCTAATATTACTGAACCACTAGAAGGCCTCTTCAGAAAATTTGGAAGTACAAGCAGGGCCGGTCCAAGAGCGGTACAAATAGTGTGACCGTATTAGCCCACGCGTTTTGAAGGCCCTGCATCGCTGCCTGATTTTGTAAAATCGAAAACTTAAATGTGACTTATTTAAAAGAAGATATTAACTTTTTAATGAATTCAAAATTTATCTTGGAGTTTTATGCTCCAGACTCATAGTTTTATAAATATGTTTTACAATATTTATTTAAAAATATATAATTTATTTGAATTGTGTAAAAATTTTGTTACTATTTCAAAAACTATCTATATTAACTTTACTAAATAAACTACAATCATTGTATCTACAGAAAGATCTTTTTCAAAACTGAAGGTAATAGAATATTACTTCGAACCTACCGTTAGTCAAGATGGATTTACCTCTTCACTAATTCTATCCATCAAATTTCTAGACAAAAAGTAGTAAGATGCGAGCGGTTCTATAACAAAAGTAGTAAGGTTATAGCGGTTCTGTACAAAAAGTAGTAAGGTTACAGAGGTTCTATACCACGAGTAGTAAGATCACAGCAGTTCTATACCAAAAGTAGTAAGATTACAGTGGTTCTGCACCAAAAGTAGTAAAGTTACAGAAGTTCTAGAGCAAAAGTGGTAAGGTTATAGTAGTTAGCAAAAGTAGTGGAAAACATACTATACCAGTAACTTTGTTGAACAGTCACAGTCAGGGATCTGACTGTACGAATTTGTACAATTTGTACAGCAAAATGTAATAAATTGTTATGTGCTACAAAATTTGTTTCAAAACTCCACAAATCCACAACTGTTGGTCGCCTTCTTACTGTACACCCTTTTCATGGATGTGGGATGTTAAAGTATGTGTTAAATTAGAATAATTTTGGTGTCAATTTTTATTTTTACTATCAAAATAGTCCAACAAAAATCGTTTTTTGACTAATACGACAGAAGTCGCTTTTTTAGTAATGCTACGTACACATGGACCTCTTTAATAACAATTTTTGGTTCTAGTTTTTGGTAGGGATTGCTATCATCGATTCTTAGTACAGACGGCTCATTAAAATATTTTAACAGTATGCAAATTATTAAATAATGTTGTTACATTATTTATAATTCTAATACGGCTAAGCAAAAGGAATGTATTAAACGAATGTATTTTTATAAATAAACTAATTAAGTAATTACATAGCTAGAAAATATTCTTTAGGCCTGTTAGAATAAAAAAAAATATTAATTAAAATCATTTACTAATTTATCAAGACATCTTACATGATTATAAACAGCCACTGTAGAATACCGATAAATACATACATAACTATTTTTATTGTATGTTTGTTTATATTTGATGTCATTCATATATCATTCATATATATACTGCACTAACCGCAAGTATTTTATACAATGTCAATAATTTATGTCTTTTTATTTGATATGTTAACAGATCTAAACAATTTTAATTGCTTGAACAAAAAAAGTAACAAAAGATATGTAGGTATATATATACCTCATTTCATTAAATTACGTAGATAGATAAGATTAATTATTTCTACCTAGTAAATTAAATAATTTGGTGCAGGAATATTTTTTATTTCAACATAAGTTTCTAAATCTATGAAATACTTAATAATTAAACAGGACTATTAATTATAAAAACATCCTGGAATTGTGAATTAATAAATTTAAATAAACTCATTAATAAGAAAAAAAATAAAAAAACTGGAAACCAAGTTTTGTTGTTACAGGACATAGGTATACTGGTATACATAATAACCGTTTATTTATTTTAAAGCCGCCACAGAAATAACAGGTAAAATATTTGTACTTTTGTAAACATAAACATGTTTTTTTGCGACTTTTTGTTTATATTAAAGAGAGAGATAAATTAATGAATTGTTATTAACCGGATTGCTTATATCGAGGCTGATGAGTACCTAATTTCAGTAAAAATGAAAAGAACGACTTCGAAAATCTGATTTCAGTAAACTTGATGATGCGGCGAGATAAACTACGATAAAATTTGCATTATTTTCTGTTCAGATTGTGGGAGTTAGAACCGCAATAACCCACATGACCACTCCCCTGTACACGTTCTTGAATTGAAGTCCCCAATATTGTTGCCGACTTATTTTCCTTACTGTTTATACGAAACACGAATCACAGCTGTACTGCTCGGCGCCCAAAACCTGCAACATTGCAAAACACGTAATTTCCTATAACACTAAACTGATGAAACACTTGGTATCATTTTACTATTTGTTATATTTTCATAAATTAAAACAGTTAATTCAACAAACATGTTTTCAATTAAACTTTTATCATAAAAAAATGTCCCATACTAACACACAATGTTAATATTTTCCGTTGTTGTTGTTTGTTACAGATCAAGAATATTGGTATGCACGTGCCCGGGAAGCAATTCAAAGTCGTTTAAAGTACACAACGAACACGCAACAAATTCAACACGCGCGCAACGTTATATTTTTAATTGGCGATGGTATGAGCGTAGCGACAGCCACCGCGGCGCGTATTTTACGTGGACAGCGAATGGGCAAGTCGGGCGAGGAGCACGAGTTGGCGTGGGATCGTTTTCCAACTGTTGCATTGGCAAAAGTATGTATTAATTAACAAAATAGTAACGTGTTGTTGTTTTTTTTTTTGGTTTGTATTATTTTTAAGTGTTTTTAAAGTTTTTGATTTAGATTTCGTGTTGATTGTTTGTTGGAGATATTTAAAAAATATTAATTTTTCTATTCCTGTTGAAGAACACATTCGTTACGTTGAGAGAGTTAGACATTATTCAAAAGGTGTGGAGGAATGATCATTACTCAATACCTTTCGACCAATGAAATCACCGTATTAACCATTATTCAATGGGCTGGCATTTGTTTTGTGTATAATATGTGTATCAACTTTTAAGTTCAAATATGTTGCGTAGTAACGTGCAAGTAAACAAAGTAGTTTGTATTTTGTTTTCATCGTTTGTGTATATACAAACATTTAATGAAATTAGAGATAAATTAAAAATTTTATTCTTTTGATTTAAAATTTATATTCAGTTTTATTTAAATCAAAAAGGAAAAAAGTCGTAGAAGAAATATAGTATTCTACTCGCTTGCAATGGCTAGGTATTACCCACTCAGATGTATTACGACACTCGCATTGTAAACTCGGCTCGTGTCGCAATTTCATCTTCGTGGGTAATAGCTATTATTATCAACTCGTTGAATAATATACTGTTAATATGATTTTTATCAAAGTTTGTTATTAGGAATGCTCTTAAGTGATTTCCTAAGGTGGTTTTATTCTTCTATACCATCAAGTTTTCCCAAAGCCACAGAAAAGCAACAAAAATCCGTCACTCTTTTCACAAAATAGTAATGCTAAGGCTATATCAACTTTTTTTCTGTTAAATTTTCTAACCAACCGAGTAACCGGTACTTGTGGACTGGTAGATCGTGGGTTCGAATCCCCTGGTCGACTATGCTTGTGAAGGTTTTCTGCAGTTTTCTTTCACAATTCCAGGTAAATATCGGCATAGTTCGTTTAAGAAGATGGCTGCAGACGCACAGCTTCTAAATTGTAGCCCCCGCGACTCTCCTTGTGTTCCATTTACATTATAAAATGTACAGTGATGTAAGTGGCGTCTGTTATAGACTAATTGTCTTAAGAATGGACGCTAAACCACATTATCGTTATTATTATTATTAAGCTTTCTGCGTAGGTAGATCTTATAAGCCTTTGCGTAATACTCAGTAATTTACTCCGTTAACAGACTAAAATAAGACAGACGCTGGGTCTTTACTTTAGACTTATTCTCTGTAGAAAGATGTTATTTGTTAACAAAGAATCTTTTTTTAGCGGAAATTATTTTTATAACAAAAATCAAAAAAGGGCATAATAAAAATATTTTTTCTTAAATGACCGTCATTTTTCAGAATAGTTTACAAAGGTCCTTCGCATTTTTCTATAAAGAACAAACATGCAAGTTTTGAAAACAATCGGTATCTACAACCGTTTTCAGAAATATTTGCTCACTAATTGCCACCTTACAAAAACACGCTTCTGCACGAATAATTGTGGTATTCTAAAAACTATCGAAAGTAGGCTCACCCAACATCCCATTCACCTAAAATAGCTAGGTGAAGTAAGTGATATTTGATTATCAAACTTTTAGGTCCAATTATCGAAAACTGACACATGCCATATCCAACTTTTTTGCGAAAATCACCAAAAATTACTGGTCCAAGATGTAGCTTTATTCCCAAACACCGGTGTGGATGCTAACACAAAGCTTTTTGTCGGTCAGATAGTAGATTTAACTCTTTGCACTCAAGCAAAAAAAAAAGTGATTTGTAAATAGGCTGGTAAGACATGTAGCATATGACAACGACCGACGTTCTTTTTTTGACGGATTCTTTTGACGTTCTAACCTTGTTTCCCCAAAGTTGAATACTAAATGCGCTAAATACGTCCTCAGTGCTGTTTTTATTAGTTTCTAATTTTAAAAAAAAAATTCAACGTGATTTTGTATTATTTTATTTACAATTTTTCTAATAAATGAATGTGTTTGCAGTTATTAAATAAAATATTCATGTAATGTGAAGTATGAGCAGTCATTACAGTTCAACATTCAATGTGTCATGTGGTACATGTCTTATGATCCAACAGACAAAACATCTTTAAATATGGTAGAGTTAATGGAAAACCACCTTGTCATGCTATACATGTCTTATAAGCGCAAAGGGTTAAAACATCCTAAAAACTTTTATTAATAAGCACTTTAGTTACATTCAAATACCGAAAATATATTCAAACATATTCAAAAAAAAAAAAAAGAAGATGCGGGCAGCCTTATATTTTTTTTGTAATTCGTGCAAAGCAACATACCGCAAAAAACATAAGGGTTCCGAAGGCTTTGAAAACCTAAAAACAAATCAATGAAATACTGAAAATAAAACTTACAGACATTAAAATTTTAATAGCATTTTACCCATCTGCTGCACAATATTCTATTTACTACTATTTACGATACGTATCTTTACATTGGTATATACCGCGTTTCCATCAACATATCACCACCAGAATCCACAGTTTCCACGGCCGCCTAACCAAACAACAGTCAAAATGATTTGTATTATGTTTCACATTTCCAAATATCTACATAGTTGTTGTAATGCTATATAAACAAAATAAACAAACAAACAAATAAACAAGCGAAAAAGTCAAAAACAAAACAAACCCAGAAAAAAGCGAACCGAGAAAACGTACTCACATACCAAACGCAAATGTAAAGAATATCGAAAAACTATCTGTCACTTATATAAATCTCCATTATAAATATATAACCCTCTTCTTCCACCATTCAATAGCAGAAATATATTTATCTCTTATTTCCACCGTCCGCAATAATGCAAACACACATCACACATGGAAATACATACAAATTCATGTATTGTTATAAAATCCACATCAAAAATATCTGAACTAGGATTTATACTATTTGCTACAACAGATATGTACATTTAACACGCTCAGTGTTGATTGTTGTGCATTCGATGAAGACGTAGATGTCACTGTTTAATATGGTTCAGAACCAGGGTCGTGCCATCTATCAATGGTTTCTACCACTGATTGTAAATGTTTTATATGAGGTCGGGTTTGGTACTCCCAACGCTATCTATTGTCTATCTCTTAAAATTAACAAGTATTCTAATATAATTAATTAATATATGACAAACTGATTTAAGGTAGTTGGTCGGTAAAACGATTTTTTCAAAGGATTTTAACGAAACTTCTCTAGATATTTATTTAATTTAATACCAATAATACGAGCCTATTCCGATTAAAACTGATTACCCCAACTTTGAGAAAAATGATTTCAAAGTTTTGTAATTTTAACACGGATTCTTATGGAAAAACTCTATTTTTTTGAATAAAATGAAAGCGTGTCATAGGAATTTGATAAAAATTTAAGATGTTATAAAATACAAAGTTACAAACCATATTTAATAAGAAATGAAAATTATTCACTACGCCGTTTTTGAAATATAATTTAAAAGCATCATTTTACAACGTTTTTATTAAAAGCTTTTATTTAACTTGCTATGTTAGTATGTTGGTTTAGATCAAATCTTGGAATCAAAATTTAGACAGGTTCTAATTGAGCTAGACGTTTCAAATTTTGCATACGTTTCTAACCTTGATGACAATGCAATATTGTATAATTAGTTTTTCCCTAAATTGCTCTAAACCAAAATTGTTGATCTTTAGTCCTATGCAACTTTTTGATATTTCGAATTGTCAAATATTGTCCATTGATTTTACATTGCAATTTTTTGTTTCAATAGTTATGTCTGATTAGGGTAAATTAACCGATTAAAATATAGGTAAAAAATTACTTCTTTATTTTTTTTTTTAAATTAATTGCAATCAGACTAAAGAGTAGAAAATAAAATAAAGTAAAAAAAATGTTTTTTAAGAAAAAGCCTTTATTTAAAAATGGGCTAAAAAAAATGAAATAACTACTGAGTGAAGTTTGAAGCAATATGCAACATAATTTATAAAAGCTTGAGGTGTTTAATCGAGTTTGGTAAGTACTGAAAAGTAAAATAGCTACACTTATATCCAAAACAGAAATGATTAATGATAACCAAGTTTTATAAATTATGTTCCATATTGCTTCAAACTTCACTCATTGTCAGTAGTTATTTCATTTTTTTAGCCCATTTTTAAATAAAAGCTTTTTCTTAAAAAACATTTTTTTACTTTATTTTATTTTAACAATGCTTTGATATTGCTACAACATACGCACGTGGAAATTCAAAAAAACAAGTGGTATACAAATATAATAACTGAAGAATATTAATATACATTATTTAATTTTTGACAAAAGACAATTTTTTCGCTGAGATATACTTCTGTACCTGACTATTTCAGAGCAACTACGTTAAGTTAATATACAGCGCCACGAGCAATGGTCAATAAAAAATGGCGGTAAAATAAACGATATATTGGCAAAAAAACACAAGATCAGACGGCCATTTTGAGCAATAAAATTTTATTAGCACGTTAACGGCCACGAGACATTATGGCTATTACAACAATATATAAACAAACGTAACGGGCTCTCCGTTTAGGCACAATAGGTACGGTTGGTATCAGAGAGTACTTACCGTTCTGGTGTGCACAGTATACGGAATTGTTGACATGGTATAGCGTCGTGTTACAGTTTGTCAGGTTTCACTTGACGCCGTACGGCGCTCATAACTGTCAACATGTTAATATAGAAAGTGTTAACCGGTTAACAACATGTTAAATAAACCCGTATATAGTCACACTGAACGTGTTAAATATTTTATCCAAACCACTTTTGTTACTGACTGTACAATACATATACATATACTTGTAAATATGTGTGTACATATGTACGTATCTCCTATATATGGTAAAACGAACGTTGCGAATATAAAGTCCGGAACAGGAAATGAGTCTTTCCCGAACAGCTTGTTCTACAGCTCAACCCCACAACTGGCTCATCTCCTTGATTTATCATATTTTCCGGATTCATTCGCTACGTTTTTGTATAGATACAAACAATTATTTTATTTCAATGTTTATTTTACCACATAATGTTAGTTACAGAAATAATTATGCTCGCCGTATATACGTAAAACTTAAACTAACAGATTTGATATTTAGTTTCATGATTCTTTTCCTCAGTTTTATCAAAAATAAAATTTTAAAATAATGAAGGATTCAAAAAAAAAATTCGTTTGTTTACTTAAGCTTCATTGTTTCAGTGAAAAAATTATAAGAATATCCTGTTTTTATGCGATGGGTAGGGACCGCATGAAAAAAATCGCACAAAAAAAAATATTCAAAGTTCGTTAGATTGTCAAAAAAACTTTTTTTATGCAGTGGATCCGGATCACTTAGAAAAACCATAACTCAAAACCTCACGATGTCATAAAAGGTTATTCTTTTAAACAAGAGAAAGAACTAATTTATACATTAGAACAGCTATACTCACGACACGGCCCACGGGCCGGTTTCTTTCGGCTCTCTAACGCAATAAGATTATAGAATAAAACTTATTGGTCCGGCGGATTTTACCCGGCTGCATCAGAAGGAGGCTAATGTGTTTCGAAAGTTTATATGTATCCTCTGATTATGTCTGTTTCTGTGCGCAGCCTACAGCCTAAACGGTTTGACGGATTTTGGTAAAGAAGGTGTCGCTGGATTCGTCTCAATCTGGGGATTGCTATAGGCTACATGAAATTTCAAAAATCATCCCCTAAATAGGGGATGAAAAATTTATATAGTAAACCATTGGGTCTAGAAACGTGAAATTTTGTAGACCAGTTCTTTATGTAACGTAGGGGAGCACTAAGAAAATATTTTTGGAAATTCATCCCCTAAAATTTATGAAAGGTAAAATTTTGCATAGGGCCACAGGAGTCCTTTAATGATGTAGATGTCATTTTGAATTTTGGAAATTATTCCAAAAGGCTCGTTGTTTGAGCTTCCAGACGTCGGACGTGTCTGAAAAATATTAGCGGGTAAAAAACCATTAATTTTTTTCCAGATTATTTTAGTTTACATCTTTGGGGTAAATTTAAAGAGAAATTACTACGGTTACTGCTATGCCTTTGATCAATAATCACTTTTAAAGATTTTTTGTTTGTCGGTTAAAGAATGTCTCAAAACAAGGCATTACATAGAAACATAAAGTGATAATTAACCAAATTTATTTTTCCTGTAATCTCTTGACTTTTCTAAATATTTTGATGAAGAAATTATTGCTTTATGTTAAATATTACAGCAGTTATGGATTTTCTAATATAATAACGTCACCGAAAGTGATAGCCACGGAAACACCATCTTAACCCTATTTTGCTAACAAGCAAAGGTTCTCAGGTGTCCGCCTCCGATTTCAATGCCGCTAAAATATGTTATTCTACGTCGAAATCTAAGAGTCACATATTTTTTTATCGCCGGAAAAACGGTTTGAAAGGGTGAAATCGCCCTTCAAAAATTGGGGTAAAAATTTAATTTTTTAAATATCTCGAAAACAGTAAGAGATAGAGGAAAGTTTTAAATTGGCGATATTGCTTTTTTTAAGAGCTATCTATTGATATGCAATTTGTTCAATTTATATCAACAGTGGTGGTGGGGGGTTAAAATTTAGGGGTTAATTTTGCAAAAAGAGGGTGAAAATTAAACAATATAAAAATGTTGTTTACAGACTTGAAATCTACGTCAAAAAATCTAATTGACCTGTTTTCGCTCAATGTCTTAATATTAAGTCTAGGGGTAGTTAACTAGGGGGTGACAGTGTCAAATAATCGTACTACTTGAGTAGTTCAAGAAGTTCTTCTTGATGGAAAATAATTTAAGACAATTAGAATAACGTAAAAATAAAATTTTCGGTTTCAAAATTCAGTTTGAGCAACATTGAAGAGGAGGTGAGTCACCCTTTTAAATTACATACATTACCTTTCCTTGTAAGTTTCAAAAATTCATAACTTGAAAACTATTAGAAAAAATTTTTTTTAAATTTTGTACAGATGATTAGGATGGTTAAATAAAAATTAAAAAAATTTCAGCTAAATCTGAGGTCATAGGTGACATTTTATTTTTTTTATTGGATGATTTGAAATGAAATGACCCATATTCCATACAAAAATTAATATCATCAGATTTGTATGGCTTTTTATAACAAAATAATAATAATTGTAGGTAAATTTTATAATCTTAGGCCACATTTTTGGAGTTTGCGGGCCACATTTTGGAAACCTCTGTGTTACAGTAACCCACCACTATATGTCTATACTTTTATTATATCACTATCTTCGACGGCGGTGTTCGTTCTATTCGTTTTAGTAAATATTTGACTACGATTAGTTTTAAAACCGACATGGAAATAATGAAGTACCAAAACAGAAACGACAACGGTACTTAGCTACATTCGAGCAAAATTGATAAAAAAAAAAAACTGAACCCGTTCGGGAAAATTTAAAGATCATTATCTCTTGATAGATGTCGTGGCAGTCTACGCTTTACATTTTATATATTTTTCCAACTTTTATCAATGTATCTACAGTATTATTCTAATAGAAAAATAAGTTTACCTTTGAATTGCGCAAAGGAAAAATAAAATGACATGTATTTTTTTTTTAACTTTTGAATTGAAATTATGTATTCTTTATTTCAAAAGTAGCTTAAGAGTGTTGCTAAACTCATAAAAATATTCACTTAATTAAAAAATAAAATTAAATAATTTCGTACTAAATGGGTCATGTGCATATATTACCATCAGTTGGGGCGAATCTAGACGGAGCTGCCTCTCGATATTTCTTCGTCAGTGTTATGACCGTACAAGGTCATAGATCAATTTATGCTTCTAAATTTTGTCAGTTTTGAGTTAGTCATCAAAGAAAAGCGATGAACGTGACATCTTTGTATTTTGTTATTTTACAGGCGCATTGTTTATAATTTTTAAATAACGCGCGTTTTGAAATCTTATAAAGAAACTGCTGTACAAAAAAAAAACAATTATATATATATATATATATATATATATATATATATATATATATATATATATATATATATATATATATACACATATATATACATATATATATATATATATATATATATATATATATATATATATATATATCCCTACTTTATATATATATATATATATATATATATATATATATATATGTATATATATGTGTATATATATATATATATATATATATATATATATATATATATATATAAAGTAGGGACTGGCAACAAAATGTTTGGCGTTTTTTGACAATATATGTACCAAAAATGAAAGCTGTATTGTGCTTAATATTTTTTTTATAAATTGGTTAACAAAATATTGTCTGTAGGTTGTAACGTCGCAAACGTGGGAAAAGATCTCACTACGGTGTTATTTTGCGATGCACAGAGGATGGTAAACTTTCCAGCGTGGGTTCGGTTTTTCTTCTCCAAGACGAATAGTTTTTTCACAAATAAAACACTTTTAATTGGTTTTTTAGTTGATTAGTTTATTGAATAAATGTAGAAAACTTGTATAAAAATAATTTTCTTATATAATTTTATAAATTATAAATTTTTTAAGTATAAAAAATAATGCGCAGTTGTTCCACTGGCGAGGATTCTGATGTTGTTCATTTTTATATTACCTTACAACTAACTTGAAACAAGTTATATCCTTATTCTTAAAACAAGCGTTCCTTAATTTCATTTC
Source organism: Brachynemurus nebulosus (assembly GCA_035578155.1). NCBI lineage: Eukaryota > Metazoa > Arthropoda > Insecta > Neuroptera > Myrmeleontidae > Brachynemurus > Brachynemurus nebulosus. Next base: position 11,719,109 of record JAPWDM010000014.1, on the reverse strand, counting down.
CAAGAATCGAAAGAAAGTTCTATTGGTTTCTATATAGAGATAGAAATATTTGTATACATTAACTAGAAAGAAATAATAAGTGTTGTTTTGAAGTATTCCTTTATGTCACCACCTGGTACGACAGAAATATTCAAGTGATGCTTAACCCTGATTGGTTGTTGCATCTCTGGTGTCCAAACGTGACCACAGCACCAACAGTTCTTTCTGTTAAAAACTTGACAAAAGTCATAGTTTGTTCGTTTAGGCAATCTACACTACAGATATGTATTATTATCTGCAGCGCTAATCATTATTTGAGTTTTTATGATAAAATTTTGTGTTATATAATAAAATTTATTTTTACTAGAAAGTTTTGATGAAAATTTGTTAATTTTTCACCTGCGCCTGTACCATGGTGGTTACATATCCCCCCCTCAAAAATTTCTATGGGAGAGTGAAACTCGAAATAGAAATTTTTGATCAAAACTCAAAAATTTCGAAATTTCTTGGAAAAATTTTTTTTTTTTTTTTTTTTTTTTTTTTTTTTTTTTTTTTTTTTTATAAAATTAAGTAAAATTGAAAAATTTTTAATAAAGTTTTTTCATTGAGTAACAAAAATATATAAGATAAATGTAGGGAGCAATGACCTTTAATAATATTATTATAGAAATGATAAAAATTTGATTTTAATTAGAAAATTTTAATGAAGTCATTTTGCTACCTTCATTTTCACAAAGATTTAACATTCTTTAAACAAAATAATAAATATAAATTCTTAATTAAAGTTCATAAAAGTTTGTTTTATTTTAATATGCACTTTGGTTTTAATCACTATCACAAGTATTTTAAATAAATATTTTTTAATTTTAAGGTATTATGTTAGTATTAGTTTGGTTGAGCGAATATTCTTACTAATACAAATAAAATATAATAATACATTAGTTTTTTAATTTTCTTTGAATCACATCTAAGTATCAAAATTAAATATAGGTGATTATAAAGTCATCATTCGTATATTTGTCATCTGTTTAACTAAAGAAATGTAAAAATTTTAATGAAAATTTAATAATATTTTGTAGATTTATTTTTTTTTTTTTATTCTTTAAAAGGTTTAAGATGTATCGCATTATACACACCTTTTATTATATTTGAATCTGGGTAATAAAGAATGTATGCATTTATATTTTTTATTCCACCTACTAAAAAGGGTCCACAATAGAGTAAATTAAATTTTTTAACAATTTTGTTCCTAGCTGAGGAACGTGTATGAGTTTTAAGCAAAACCTTATCACCTATATGATAAGTTTTTGTGTAATGTAAATTATGACGTAATTTTCTTTTATTACCTTTTTCAATAGTATTATTCAATGCTAACTGCCGAATTTGTTGCAAATTAGATTGATCATTTTGAGGAAAAGAAATAAGGCGTGTTATAGGGTTAGGAGGTTTATTTCCAAAAAGTAATTCATAAGGTATAAATTGAGTAGTATCATGAGGTGTGAAATTTAAACAATTTTCGATAAAAGTTAAATAATCTGTCCACGAACTATGTTTTTTATGACAATATGTTCTAAATAATCTATTTAATTCACGGTTTACACGTTCTTCCGGATTTGCTCGCGGATTGTAAACGCTAATTGTATAAACGTTAATTCCAGCATTTTTAAGAGTATCTTGCCAAATTGGAGATACAAATTGACTTGCATTATCGCTATAAATATTTTGCATTTTACCTATATTGGGTATAAAATGCTTAACAACTCTGTCAACACATTGTTGAGCAGTTGCACCCTTTAATGGATATAGTTTTACAAATTTTGAATAGTTATCCTTAATTATAAAAATCATGTTAAATCCAAATTTTCCTTTAGGTAAAGGACCATATAGATCCACAAAACAGTCCTTAAGAGGATATTCTGATATAATATTTTGTAAAGGACCTTGTGTAAAATAATTTGGAACCTTACATTTTTGGCATATATTACAACTTCGTAAATTTGACTCAACACGACGATAAATATTTTTAATGAAAAAATATTGTTTTAAATATTCAGTGATTTTACGAGACGAAAAATGACCTAAATATTTATGGAAAAATTGTATTATTTCATTTATTTTATTTTCAGGTAGATAAATTTGATAATTGTAAGGGAAGTTGGTATTTCTATGAAAAAGTATACCATTATGTACCATAAACCGGTTTTGATATTCTTGAATATTGTTAATTATGTTTTTACAAAAAGGGTCAACATGTTGGTACCTGCGAATGTTATTAGCAAATTTTTCAAGAAATTTATTTTGAAAATCAAGTTTTAAAATATTACATTTAACTGAAATGTTTGTAGAAAAATTATTATTTATAGATAAAGAATTTATCATTAAGTTCGTTTGATTTGATATATTATTTAAGGTATATGGATTTCGAGAGAAAAAATCTGCTATAAAATTTTGTTTTCCAGGAATATATTCAATAGTGAAATTGAATTCACTTAAAGCTAAGAACCAACGTAAAATTCTATTATTTGTTATTTTTGCTTCATGTAAAAATGATAATGATTTGTGATCACTACGAACTATTACTTTGTGACCTAAAATGTAATGTCGAAGTTTGTTGAAAGTAAAAACTAGACTTAATAATTCTCTTTCGGAAATAGTATAGTTCAATTCAGAAGTTGTTAAAGCGCGTGAAACAAACGAGATTGGATTATACGTATTATCATCATTGATTTGATATAGACAACCACTTAAAGCTTTGTCAGAAGCATCTACATCTAAATAGAAAATTTTGTTAAAATCTGGAAATTTAAGCATAACTGACTTTGCAAATAATGATTTTAAAGTATTAAACGTTTTTTGTTCTTCACTTCCCCAATTCCAAATTGAGTTTGCTTTTAATAAATGCGAAAATTTAGAAGTTAATTCACTAAAATTAGGAAAAAATCTACGATAAAAATTCATAATACCTAAAATTGATTGTAAAGATTTAATATTAGTGGGAGGTTGCAATTTTAAAATAGCTTGAACCTTATCCTCACATAAACTAATACCATTTTCAGAAATTTTATGACCCAAAAATTTAATTTCTGTTTTGAAAAAGTTACATTTAGAAAAATTGATGGTTACACCAGCATTAAAAAGTTTATTTAATACTATCTCAACATGTTTAAGGTGAGATTCAAAATCGTCAGAGCCAATGACTATGTCATCGACAAAGACATGACAAAAATCGTTTATGTCACTTCCCAAAATTTGATCAATACATTTTTGAAATATACCAACGGACAAATTTATCCCGAAGGCTAAACGGGTAAACTGATAACATTTGCCGTTAAATAAAAATCCTGTGTATTTTTTACTATCTGGGTGTAATTGGATTTGCCAATAACCCGAAATTAAGTCAATAGAAGTGAAAAATTGTTTTTTCTGAAATTTTCCTAGGATATATTCAATAGAAACTGGCGTTTCTCGGTCCGGTATTACTATTTGATTGATATTCCTACTATCTAAAACAATTCGGATTTGCCCATTTGGCTTAATTACTGTATGCAAAGGACTTATATAAGAAGTATATGACCTTTCTATAATTTTCCATGATAAAAGTTTATCTATTTCCTTTTGAACTGCGGGCAAACGCGAATAAGGTACAGGATAGCATTTTGACGAAAATTCTTTATGTTCTCGAATTTTGAATTTACAATAAAAGTTTTTTACTAACCCTGGTTTGGTAGAAAAAATGTTTTTAAATTTATTAAGCATCGATAAGATTTTATTTTGTTCGATTTTAGATAAATGAGTTAAATTAGAAATTGAATTTATAACGTCGTCAAAGGGTGTAATATATTCATTGTCGTCAAAGGGTTTAAATGAAAGATTATTAATTTTATAAAATTCTTCCGTATTAAGATTTTGTTCTTTGTAAACAATACTTTTAATGTTTGAAATTAACATATTACTGGATTTAATATCATTAGATGAGATTTGTGAAATGAATTTAATTTCATGTATTTTACTATCAATTTTAAGTAACAACGACTTATTGAAAATATTTATACTAGCGTAATATTTTTGTAAATATTCCATACCGAGAATCGCTTCGACAGCTAAATCTGGTACGATAAGAAAATTTAAGGGTATTATAATATTATTGTAACTAAATTCAATAAAAGTTTGTTTATCAATAGTTTTAGATTTTTTGTTTGTCGCAGTAACTACCTGACATTTTATTGTAGGTATTACGGGCAATGGTTTATTTGTATTTTTAATATGAATTTGATTTAATTTATCAAATGTTTTATCATTTAGAACCGTAATAACGCTTCCAGTGTCTATTAAAATATTGATAAAAGTGTCAAAAAAGTTTACTTTAATAATTGGCAAAATATCGTTAGAGATTTTTGTATTTGAAAAACGATTTTGATTATTCTCTTCCGTTAGATCACCAAAATGATCGTTTGAAAAAATACTACAAAGGAATGTACCCCTAATATTGTAACAATTCTCAGAATTGAAATTGTTAACATTACTATCTAATAAATTAATTTTATTATTAACAAAAAGATTGTCATTCTTAACATTTTTACTAATATTCTTTTCATTAATTTGAAAATTGTCATCTATTAAGGTTGATTTCCTTATAGATGTTCTATTTAGTTTTCCCAATCATAAGAAAATTCAGGGAATTTTGGATTTATTGGACCAATCGCACTGGTAGTACCAGTGGCGTGATCCCCGTTATTCGTGCTAACACTATGTGTAGACGAACACGGTTCCTCATTTGAAAAAGTTACTTTAGATTTTTTAAATTTATCAGTTTTCCAACTTTTATTTCTATCTAAATATTGATTATTACTAGTTACATTACCCCAACCATTATTTTCTGAAGTTGTAGGATTATTTTTAGAAATAGGACTATTTGGACGGTTATAATTTGAAGCATTTGGATTAATAGGAACGTTACGATAAGGAGTTTTACTGTAATGATTATCGAATTCCTTTAATTCATCATAAAGTTGTTTAATAGTTAAACAATTTTTTAAAATTCTACGCGTTTCAAAATCAAAATGTTCTATAAAAATTTCAATAAATGTTTTTTCAGATATTTTGTCACTTAGATGTTTGATTCTTTTATACCAATAAAATAAGTGTTGTACATATTTTTGTTTAATAACAACAGATTTACCCTGATTAGAATAAAATTCTATCAGTATTTGATTTTGAATTTTACTATTCCAATATGTATCTAAAATCCAATTTTTTAATTGTTCAAATGTTAAAATAGAATCTTCAAATAATATTAAAGTATTTTTAATAGTATCAGTTAATTTAGATTTTGTATATAAAATTTTATCATTTTCAGAAAAATTTGTTTCTTTAAAATAATATTCTAATGAATTTATAAAATCAAGAGGATGCAAATAATTTATATTTCCATTAAATTCAGGAATATTAAAAAGATTATGAGTATTATTATTGAAAAAACTAATATTAGATAGATTATTATTTGGCAAAACAGTATTATTAATATCATTAATGTTAATAGATTCAAAAGTATTGATTTTCTTTTCTAAAATATCAATAGATTTTAATATAATATCATATTTCTCAAAAATATTTGTAATTTCAGTTTCGTTTTTTGTTAAATGTTCCTTAATACTGGAAATTTGTTGGTTAATAACTTTTGTTTGTTCATTATAAGCATCAAATTTTTGATTATTAATGATTTCGATATCATTAATTTGTTTAATAGTTTCAGAGTTTGTATTTTTACATTGCAAAGAACAATTGTTAATTTTTTCTTCTAAAGAAATTTTAATATTTGTTATTTCAGTTTTTAATTCATTTTTTAATTCGCTCAAACCGTTATGAACTTCTGTTTTAAGTTCGTGTTTGAAATTATTTAATTCGTTAGTAAATTTTAAGAAAAATGCATTAAACATACCGGTTATTTCACCTTGAAAGTTTTGTTGAGACGACGTTGCACCAGAAGGCCGCACGCTGATCATCTCCTCCATAGATTCACGAAGTTGATCTTCTGTTTTCGTAGAAGATGCTTCCGCTTCAAATATTGTTTCACTGAGGGCGTTTTCTTCGTTGTCCATTGTAATGTTGTAGTAAATGATTGTTGTTTCGAATGAAATTCCTTGAAGAAGTTGTCCACCAAAATTCGTATACTTCTTTTCTTCTCTTTTCACGTAGATTATTCGTCGGAAAATTTATTTCCACTGACAGGGATGCCAATAATTATGTAACGTCGCAAACGTGGGAAAAGATCTCACTACGGTGTTATTTTGCGATGCACAGAGGATGGTAAACTTTCCAGCGTGGGTTCGGTTTTTCTTCTCCAAGACGAATAGTTTTTTCACAAATAAAACACTTTTAATTGGTTTTTTAGTTGATTAGTTTATTGAATAAATGTAGAAAACTTGTATAAAAATAATTTTCTTATATAATTTTATAAATTATAAATTTTTTAAGTATAAAAAATAATGCGCAGTTGTTCCACTGGCGAGGATTCTGATGTTGTTCATTTTTATATTACCTTACAACTAACTTGAAACAAGTTATATCCTTATTCTTAAAACAAGCGTTCCTTAATTTCATTTCCAAGAATCGAAAGAAAGTTCTATTGGTTTCTATATAGAGATAGAAATATTTGTATACATTAACTAGAAAGAAATAATAAGTGTTGTTTTGAAGTATTCCTTTATGTCACCACCTGGTACGACAGAAATATTCAAGTGATGCTTAACCCTGATTGGTTGTTGCATCTCTGGTGTCCAAACGTGACCACAGCACCAACAGTTCTTTCTGTTAAAAACTTGACAAAAGTCATAGTTTGTTCGTTTAGGCAATCTACACTACAGATATGTATTATTATCTGCAGCGCTAATCATTATTTGAGTTTTTATGATAAAATTTTGTGTTATATAATAAAATTTATTTTTACTAGAAAGTTTTGATGAAAATTTGTTAATTTTTCACCTGCGCCTGTACCATGGTGGTTACAAGGTGAGGCGAATTCATACACCATGGTGCGTCAATATAAGAAGATAGTGGGTATAAACTAATGTAAACTATAATCTAGATAACATGAAATGGGATCTTTTCAACAGAGGCGCAACAACCGGGGAGGTCCAAGGATTCCGGCTCCTCTAAAATTATCTGGAAATTTTCCCTTCCAGATTTACTTTTACTTTTATTTATATTAAAAAGTAAAATTTTTAGTGGTTTACTAAAATTTTTTATTTGAAAATCAAATTTTCGGAGACAGCATTTTATTACAACATTTTCCATTGTTATCGGAGAACTGCGTTATCAAAAAATTTGATAATTTAAATTTTTGTTGGATACCCTGAAGATATGTAGTTGTTGCGCCCCTGTTTTCCGATATTAAAAATAAAAGAAAATCGCTCAGACAAGCTGCTGGATATTTCCATGTTCCCAAATCGACCTTGTATGATAGACTCAAAGACAAATCGAAATAAAATTCATTTAAGTCCAAAATGTTTTATTCCACCCATCAAAAGTCATTCGCTGATGCAGTTATTTATCTTAGCGAATTTCCAGATTGGGAATTCAGCTATTTTTATCTTTTTGTGTCCGATTTTACCCATATGCATGAGTGAATGTGATTTATATTACAACTAAAGCACTGTCCAGATTCGCCCCACACATAGGGGCGAATCTAGACACTATATAACCAAAAAAAAAAGTTGCAGTACAAATTTTGATGTTTTTATTACTGGCCTATATGCTCGTGATATTAAAGCATTTAAATTATTTTTTTAGAATTTTTTAGATAAACTCTAAACAATTTATTGCCAAAAAAACTGAAAAAATCGTCCAGATTCGCTCCAACTGACGGTACTACTAAATAGCTAGCAGTCAAAAAAAGTACTCTAAAAAAAAAAAGCATTTAAGGTTTTTTTTTCATTTTTTTTTTTTTAAATTGTATTATAGTAAAGTGCGTGCACTAAAATGCCCATTACTTTTTGATTTGTCATTTTTTCTAAATAAGATTTTAGGAGAATGTTAATAACATCTTAAGAAACGTAATTATGAAGAAAAAAAATTATTTTTTTTTTTAGTGAATCTCCCCTTAATATACTAAATATATAAATACACTTAAAATCAGGAACTCTACATCCTTTTTTTGGAGGTACATGTATTCTTGTCATTTCCCATCAATATGCTATACTTGTACGTAATGTCAAACAATATTGTACTATTTAGTCGAAATTTTTTTATTTTAAACGGAAAAGTCCCAAAGAATTTAGAAGATTCCATTAGATAAATTGACATGGATTTTGTTGATATATTATAGAAATTTGTTTAAATTTATTTAGAACAAAATATTCTTTACATTACGACAATTATTTATCGAGGCACGATAAAGTAATAAGTATATACCTATTTATTTTAATTTAAAAAAAAATAAAAATAAAAGGTGTTATTTAAAAAAATTCCGACAATTTCTTAATTGTATTTGATATTTAAAAATTCCATAATGGTAATTTTATGAAACGTAAGGTTTTCATCATATATTATTTTATACAAAGAAAATTCTAAAAAAATTTTTTCAAAGTAACTTTCTTTTAATAGCTCCTACTTTCCTTTAGCTTTCCGGAAGTCAGGTGAACAATTACTTAGGTTAGAAGTGCTTTTAATATTTTATCAAAAATCACATTAATAACCACTTTCAACGCCCTAGTTGAATAAATTAACTGTAGCTTATCTGATTCAGCTCAATCAACAATTACATATATAAGGTTACTTGCATTATATAGACCAGGGGTCGGTAACCTGCGGCCCGCGACCCGCGGGCCGCATGTGGCCCGTTGCAAGCTTTCATGCGGCCCGCCAAGCAATATAACTTTTCGAAAAATTTGCTCTGCCTATGCAGAATTGAGCATACTTTATACTTTTTTTGTTCTTCGATGTTTTATAACATTTAAATAAAACTGTTACTAAAAATTTTTCCTCATGTTGATTTTTAATAATATTTATATTAATTTGTGTTAAAAAGAAAAAGCTCTGTCGCAGTATCCTGCATAATATAGCGAATTTCCGTTTACAAAAATTAGTTTTTCTCGGAAACTGCTTGACATAGAATTATTGTTCTAAAATCCTTTTTATATGATTATTTTCTCCTCTTTCTAACGGTGTAAGAAAATATGGCAAAAACTTGAGGAAATTTGGGCGAAAAACTTACTTTTTCCACAAAAATTTTTTAGGCAAAAATGCCTAAAAATTCACTCCGGGTATCGGACGTGTCTGACTTTTTGGACTTCCAATAATTTTACCAATTTCCGTAAAAACAGGATTTTTCGTTCGAGAGTTATATAAATTTTAATGAATGTCATTTTTGGCGTCTAGAGACTTCAAAATAAATTATTTCTATCATAGTTCCGGGCTCAAGTAGCATCAAGACAGTGACTCTAATAGCTGAATTTTCGATTCGAAAATTCGTTTAAAGAAACCTACTTAAGCCACATACTACATTGCAAAATATTTGACTGTGCGGCCCGCTAAAAATTATATTTTTTTTAAAATGGCCCGCCATCCAAAAAAGGTTGCCGACTCCTGATATAGACAAAAATGTATGAAAGGTGCAAGGAAAGAACTTGAGAACTCAATTTTTTTCATTTATATCAATAAAATTTTAAATGGTATCAGAAAATATAGCAGAAAATATTATTTTATAATGTATGGAAAGAACACAAGACATCAAAATTTCTGTTCTGCCGTAAAAATTTTCGTAATCAAGTTTTTTATTGTACTCTTCATATATACGAGTTGTTTTTACCTATAGGGGGTTATTGTGTTTCATTTTTTTTTTAAAAAAAAGAAAAGGTTATGAATAAATTAGGCTTCTTCTCCTTCTGTGACTTTTTTTTATTAACACATAAATGTAAAGTGGATTAATCTTATGGAAATGGTGCTCGTACAAAAATTGTTCGGATTTAAAAATTGTGGTCTTAAATAAAATAGACAACCAAGATATTTCAGAAACTTTTAAAAAGTCTATTATCTGGAGTGTTTTTAATTTAAATACTGGCAGATTACGTATCAGACGTAAAAAATGTGTACATGGTGTGATCGCAAGGAAAAGTATATACTTTCTCTGAAACGATTCACTGTAAAAATTTGAAATTTAGCACAATGATAGAATGTGGGATGATCCTAGTTAGGTATAAACGTGAAGTTGAATTTTGATCTTGGTAGTTAATTTCAGGGGATAACTTGAAAATTGAAATAAAATTTTTTCAAAAGCATCGCATAGTCTACCAAAAGGAAGATTATTAAAGCACAAATTCAATAATATCAATAAAATAAATTTTTAGGGGAAAGGGACAGTAGGCGTTTTATAAGCTTATAAAAACTAATAGGATTGAATTTGCTTAGATGATTTTTTTGATACATAAAAAAAGGTTGAGGACAATTTTCACTTTGATTTACTTTGACAGTTGTGCTGTTACTAATTGAACCAGATTTCGTGGGGTGAGTAACAAAAGGGGAAAGGTAGAGAAACCAGACATAACACACAAAATAATGTTCTGTAGATTTGTTTGTACATTTATACATAAATTTGATGTATTTTTCGATGACATTTGTATAAATATAATTAAATTATTACAAAAAGACTCAATATCAATTTTATTTAAAATGTTCTAACTTAAAGTATCATCTACAGGTTTTATAGAAAATGGTGCCCCTATAACACCTACTGAACAAAAAAATGCGACACGCATTGATACATCCAAATTTTTTTCCGATAAAGTGTAAATATAGGTCAAAATAAACATAGGATTGTTTTGCAAATATTTTTTTCTATCCTCACATAGGGTAGTGCGGGGCTAGTTGAGCAATTTTTCACTTAATCGGTCATAGCTCCTCAACCGTAAGTCCTAATTTCTTGTTATGCATACTGATGGGTAAGTAATTTGTTCCTTTTCTAAAGTCCCCATAGTAACATATTTCTAACAATTCACATTTAAGAGATACAGCTGTTTAAGTGAAGGAAGTTGTGGCGTAGTAATGTCCAATAATCCCTTCGGGGTTATTGGTGCTAGCGGAATTAGTTAGCACACACGCACCTATTATTTCCGCTCCATCAACCAGTAGTGGGTCCTAAATACTCCTAACAGAGACGGCCTGTGCTGGACCCATATTTTACTTTGAGGAGAACGTGGATTGAGGTATTCCACTAATGGTTTGGATATATTTTGGTAAAATCAAAGCCATATGGAGGAAGAAACTTTCCACAAAAAATATAATTCTATTTTAAATTCCGAATATTCCAGTGTTTTCTTTCGCATTAGTTTCACAAAAATTATTTACATAAGATGTTTTAATTTGACGACAATTTGTGTTACAATGAAAGAAAGTTTTGTTTGGACAGGACGAAAATCAAAGTCGAATTCATTGTCGAATTCATGTCGAGTTCGACAATAGATGTTTTGTTACGACGACGGAATTTCCAAAAGATGTTGTCAGCCCGATGGCTGAATTAAAAGAGAGCGATTGCAAAGAATCGAACTTTTAATTTTCGTTCTGTTGTTTTTTGTAAAATTCTAGATGTTTCTGTACAAATAATTTAGTAATTGAAAATATATTTTTTGTAAACAAGTTCTTACTTAAATAATTGAAATTTTAAAATGTGTAATTATTTATTCTGTGCGAAAACCATTTCTTTCTCCATAGGGGTTGATTTACTTTTCAACAGATGGCACCCTGTGTCTGATTTTTATTTATTTTACAATTTTATTAAAAATCTATAATTTCTAGATGTGGCGAAGGTGAGCTATGCCACAAAGTCCCACATGCTCAATGTACCCCATAGGTGAGGTAAGTTGAGCAAGGGTACGGGGTAAATTGATCAATTAGGAAATGTAGCCAAACCATACCTTAGATATTTATCATACATAAAATAAAATGATTATTTGACACTGAATCTTTTATTTATAATGCTTTAGTAACATAATAGTGAAACAAATAGTAATTTTTTGGGGATGTTATAAATACAGAAAATAAAATTAACAAAAAACTTCAACTTATTATATAAACTACAATCTTAAACGTAATATTTGAAATATACTCAGTCTTTCTACTTAATATCAGACTTGAACAATTAAGTAATTAATGAAAAAGAATTTAAATTAAAAGAGAAACATTAAGTAGATATTAAGAACTTCATCATCATTGTCACTGTTACAATTAATGCAAATGAAAGTGCTATTGTTCAACTTAACCCACTCAAACAATTTAAAACAAAAGTGAGATTATGGAAAAACTGTTTGAATTAAAACCAAATCCTTTCTAGATATCAAAAATATAGGTACTAAATTTATAAAGGTTTAACACTTACTTGATCTAACATAGATAAATAATTGCCTCGTATAGAAGAAATATTACCAAACAAAAGTTTTTTACTTTTTATACGCAAAATAAATAAAGCGTGCACATACGTCACTCGATCGACAGATTGCAACTGGCAGTCGCGTAATGAATTCGCTTCTCCTGCCCGCTTCTATCTGCCATTAAATGTATTAGCTTGCCATGTATAGTTTCTGAGATATTTCGATTACTGAACTTACACCTATGCTCAACTAACCCCGCTCTTCCCTACTATTATACCTACAGAGGACAGAGGTATCTCCACTACTGGAATCAGTGTAACTAGTAAGAGATAGAAAATATGTTATATACGTGCACGGTGTTTACTTTGTATTGGTGCGCTACACTGTGTATGTGTGCGTAATCGAAATAGAGGTGGCAGTCACGTGACCCTTCTTTGCATACATATGTGTGATACCAAAACGCTGCGTGTGGGGGTTCTACAGTGCTAACAACAATCAACTCCATTGTTGTTTGACTGACCTACACTGGGTGAATGCCAGTGAGGCACTGACTACCTACGAGCCTAAGGTACACAAAAATGCACACTGCAGATTTCATGATAGAAATAGTTGCTGCGTCTCCATTACTCCAAAATTATACCAAATATATAAACACAACTGATTATACGGGACAGTATTTGCGCAAGCACAACTTGAATTTTACAACTGGTTTTATACCAAAAATCCGAAATATTATGTGAAGATAATTTTTAAATTTTGTTTTCAAAAAAACAGCTATTTCAAACATTGCTCTATTTAAAAAAAAAAAAAAAATAAATAAATAAAATTTAACTTTTAAAAATAATTTACATAATATTTTCCTAATTTACATTTAAAAAATAATTTTACGTCAATGACTAATGTAAAAGCTTTTCGCACCCATGTAACTTACACAATATGTATATTTTAAAACACATACATTTACATACATACATTATTATATAATTAATTACGTATTAAAACAACAAGAACACTATATTACAAATATTCAAAGGTTGAAAAGAGAAACAAGAAAAAAATCTATTATGTAGTTTGTATGAGGGGTGTGGGTAAGGTAGCGGGGCCACATGAGGAATGAGAAACGATGATAAGAACAACGGCAATAGATTATAAGTGGTATGGCCAGGGCCATTTATTCAAAAAGGTACAAATGAACTAATTAATATTTAACAAGAGGCCGCTATGAATTATACGGTTTCAAGCTCTAAAGACACACGCACACGCATAAATATGTATTAATGTATATTATATAAGTACTAACATGCATGCATATGTATACAATTTGGTCATTCAAGTGTTATTCAAGTTGTAATACATACGTACATACATATGTATGAAAGAACACGCATGTATACATACGCATGTATAAAAGTAACACAGTGAATAAACTAACCAATGAATGACGTTACACTACCATTAAATTAAATATTGATAGGTGGGCTTTTGATTTGATGCTAAGTAGTAAGGTTATAGTGGTTCTGTACCAAAAGTAGTAAAGTCACACTGGTTCTGTGCCAAAAGTAATGAGATCAAAACAGTTCTGTACAAAAAGTAGTAGGATCACAGGAATTCTTTATATAAAATAGCAGGGTCACAGTAGGGATGATCGGTATTCATCGATAGTAGAAAAACATCGATGTTTAGCCGGAAAACATCGATGTTATGTCCTCGATAACATCGACACATCGATGTTACGAGAATAATATCGAAACATCGATATTACTCTAAGCTGTCCAGTATTTAAAAAGTCCTGTAGCTGATTTAAAACAAGATCCATTACTTTTATAGCAAGTTCTAAGATTCACTTATCCAAACTTGAAAAAAATTGCCATTAAATATTTGTGTTATACAACAACTTCAACAGTTTCAGAGAGACTTTTTTCAAAAGCTGGGTAGCATTTGTATCAACAAAGGAACATATTAAAAGGGAAACTTCTAACAAAGTTACTTATTTTGCAAAGTGTACCAAATAAATAGTGGTAATGTTAATTTTTAATAAATAAAATAATAGATTATAATGGTTGTTTATTTTGCTACATAAACATCGATGTTTTCAAACAGTGTTTTCGAACATCGATGTTTTACTTTCGATATATATCGTATATCGATACTCTTGAATCGATGTTAACATCGATGTCAACATCGATGTTTTTCTAATATCGATCATCCCTAGGTTACAGCAATTCTATAACAAAATTAGTAAGGTTACACTGGTTCTATATCAAAAGTAGTAAAGTTACAGTAAGTTCTGTACCAAAAGTAGTAAGGTTGCAGCGATTCCATACTAAAAGTAGTAAGATAACAGCAGTTCTATACCAAGAGTAGTAAAGTTACAGTAGTTCCGTACCAACAGTAGCAAGGTTGCAACGTTTCTGTACCATAAAGCAGTAAAACTACAATAATGAGAGCTGAAATTTTGTATATAGAAATTTTGTATATATCGAAAACATATTATGCCGGTAACGTTGTTAAACAACTACAATTCCATAAGGATCTACCACTTGTACAGAATCACTAAATCATTTCTATGTAGACCATAGTTGTATATATTTCTATATATTTATGATGAACTTCCAAAACCCCAAAAAGCTTTAACTATGGCACTCTACCGTGGATACGTTCAACAAGCTCTTGGTGAATTTTTAAATTTAAAATTCTTTGGGTGGTTTTGCTATATATTAAGTAACTAACTTTTAATCGTTATGTCATTTTTAGGCTAGAAAATTTCAAAATTATTTCGTAAAACTTTTTTTCTACCGCTCCCAAGAAATTTATTAGACAGTTAATTGTTTTTATTCGATTGTTTTGAAATTTAGTTAATGGTTTTTATGTTTTATTCGTGACGTAATTTGTGATTCACGTGAAAAAGAGTACACAGTGTGCATACGTACACATATTATAGCACAGTAAAGTTTGTAATTTACAAAATACTTTTTATTCAGTAAAACTAGCTTATATAATTAATTAGAGTGACTTTGTATTCATTTATTTTTTTTTAGGATACCACTTTTTTCGTCCATTTATTTTTGTAAATGTTTATTTTCATACCTAATTTTTTATTTTTATTTTTATTTTTTTCAGATAAGAATTTAATTAGTTAGTTTAATGAAAATTTTGATAAAATTTATGATTAAATATGATTAATCTCAAACTATTATGTAATTAATTTTGTTGCAAAAACGTCTTTTATAAAAAAAAATTACTTTGATAAGTATAAAGTCAGTATTCTTATTTGATTCTTATTAAAATAAATCTATAGTTTTCTATTTTTGGCAAAATCAAACCTTTAATCTAGTTGTGTGAATTTTAAATCTAAATTAGTTGTTTATCTATTACTTTATTAATATTTATTAGATTTTAAGTAAATCGTTAGAAATTCTTGTGAAATATTTAATTTGTCAATTTTTACTTAAAATTGACTTAATATTAGAAAATTGAACAAAAACTGGTTGATTAGATTTTTTATGTAGATTTAAAATCTGTAAACAAAATTTTAATATATTTTATTTTAACCCCCTTTTTGAAAAATTAACCCCCCACTACCCCTGTTGAACGTTGAACAAATAGCATATTAATAGATAGCTCTTTAAAAAAAATAACAATATCCTCGATTTAAACAATTGCTCTATCTCTTACCATTCTCGAGATATTTGAAAAATTAAATTTTTACCCCAATTTTTGAAGGGCGATTTCACCGCTTCAAGCCGTTTTTTCGCCGATAAAGAAAAAATCCGAGTCGCATATTTTTTAGTCTTCGGCAACATTTTCAAATTTCATCAAAATCGATAGATCCAGCCTCAGGACCTTCACTTGTCAGAGCACCTATTGTACGAAGCCGAATGTCATTCGTAAATCGTAGGTGAGTGTTAGCGTAATAAAATTTCACGTCAGTGATTAAAGTGAGTTAAAAGTTAACTGAGAAATGAAAATCAGTTAAGAAATGGGGAATACCTAGAAGAATGAGTAAGAAAAATACAGGTATACAGAAAATACTATGTATCTAGCCTAATTTTAGATTAAATTTGAAATATTTTTTCAGTTTTATCAACTTCATTTACTATAATGACATTATTAATTCAATAATATGCACATATCTATACTTGATTACATAATAAAGGTAATATTATGAAATATGTAAATTAAAACAGCACCTTTTCTGCACGTTGTTTTAACATTTTAATGAACGATGTTCATTCTATTGAATTATGACGTTCATAAATTTTTCACTTGCGGTTCATATACTTATTTATATACTTCCGTCTTCCTTGTGTGCCACATATTTTCTTTATTCGTACATATTGTGTTTCATACACATACATACTCGTATAATATGCACACACTCACTCAAACAGAGAAAGAGAGAGCATTCATTATTCGCGTAATAAAATTTTAATTTACTATGTTTATATAGTCATAAATTATAATAGATTATAATAAAAGTTCAAGTTTTCCCTACGAATGTATGAAAAATTGCAGAAAAAATAACACAACTTTTGTTGTTGCGTAATAAAGATTAATGCCTTGAAGAGAATCCAATAAATAGACCAGTGTTTTTCAACCATTTTCATAGCGCGATTCCCCTAGTATGGAAAAATATTTCGCAACCCCCTTAGTATAGAAAAGTATTTCGCGACCCCTACCGTCTGCTATTTCTTTTATTTTAATATTGGAAAGGTTTACTTTGTGAAAATCAATATTAAAAAACATGGGATCGTTGCTTTGTCACTTTTCACAACAAAAATCGTATAAACACGAGTCGACTTCGGCCATTACGCCATCCTCAGGTTAAAAACACAACTGTTGTGTTTTTCACCTAACAGCATAGCACGTAGCACGTAGCATCTGAATGCGTGCGTGACTTGTGTGAGCGAAACATAGCGCAACGTGATGAGCGCTGCGTGGAGCATAAGGCGAGCAAAGGATGACATTTTTGAATTCTTTGAATAATGAATTCGCTTTTTCAATTTTTTTCCCAAGCATGCACACATATTATATGCTCTCTTTTTGATATTTAATCATAATGAAGACATCACATTAAAAAATCTTTTTCGTTTAAAATTCAATAAAAAAAATTTCATTACGCATCCTTAAAAATTTGATTAATTTTTATCTTAAAAACTGCGATAGAGATGTCATTATAATGACAAAGAGAAAAAACACACATTGAATCAATATCATTTGTTCACTTTAGTTAAATGTATTGTTTTAATTTAAAAATTGAGACAGAAATAAATATGTCTTATTACGTTGGTCCTAAAAAATTCACATAACTTTTTTAATTTTTCTCGAAAACTAGTTCATATAAAAGAATAGTTGAAAAACTTTTTATTTGTAATTTTTTTTCTTTTTTCAGTGATGTAAAAATTCGGATAAAATTGAAATTTTTTGACAAAACGTATCCGAAAATTATTAAATTTTTTCCACTCAAGACTAAAATTTTTTTACTTCATCAAAACATATATTGTATGTACTTTATTTATATTTACTTTTAACAAATGTTAAATGTCACATATTTTTTGTAATTAACCGTACAAAATTATAATATCCCGTATCCATACACATATTATTATAATATTGTTCTCTACTAACAGATGAAGATAGAGATACACATACATACATATTTTCATTATAATTATGTCTGTATGTATAGGAACAGAATACAAAACGTGTTTGTATGTCCGTATGTAGGTAACTAGATATGTATGCCAGGATCGAAAACTAGGATAATGTGAATAATATTTCATACTTATTATGTTTTTTGGGCACATATTCATTTTACTTTCCCATTATTCTGTGCTCTGTACTGTTGTTTTATGTTTGATATTATCATTCGGTGATAATGTACAATCTTTTCGATCTCCCGTTGTGGTACGCGACTATGGCATATTATTTTGTGCAACTTGCTGTGTGAAATAAACATAGACAACAGTGTATGATGTAATAAAATGTTTATATGTAAAACTAGGCTAGTTTAGTTGCAATAAGAAACGATTAAATGGTTAAAAAAAGTTTATGTGGTTTATGTGTGCATATTTTAAGTATAGGAAGAATCGAAAATATAATCCAAAATTGTGGTAATTTTTGAGCTGTGCACCACACAACCACGCAGTATTATCTTAATTAATTGTGAGTCCGATTACTTTTTAATTAAATATTCTATAAATCTGTACAAAAATCGGAATCATATAGGGTAAGTGCGAGAGAGATGCCGCAATAGCCATAGTTCGTCCGTTTATTGATAGATAGCGCTATTAATGGATTATATGTTTAAAATTAGTTACTTATTTAAGCTGTATATGGTAACATTTATAATCTGTACATGGTCCATCAGTTTAGTAATTATCCAACTTTTTATTATTGAAAAGTAAGCTTTTTAACATAATATTTTATCAAGCATTTAATTCATTAGAATTTAAGAATGTATATTTCATTGTTTTAATGAAAATGAGTTTTGTTATTAATTTAGGTATATTTTAAAAGTACTATATAAAATTTTAGGTTGGAATTCCGCACTATGCTTGCTATAGCAACATGCGGTATCTGTCCCAACAAAAAGGAGAGATGCCGCATTTAAAGTTGGTTTAGATGCCGCATTTAAAGTTGGTGTAGATGCCGCATCATATTACATGTTAAAAACATAGACTTTTACCTTAATTATGCAATTTTTTTGGGACTGTAAATTATGCCACGTAAATATAAAAGAACCATTAATGGATCAGGAAGAGCTCTCATATTAGTGAAGATAACGAAAATAATGATGATAGCCTGTGAATTGAATTTTTTGAAAAGTACTCATCAGAAACAAAAAAAAAGTTGACTGGTTAGATGTATAAAGTGCCAAAAATGGTTATATATGGCATGCATCATGTATGGAGGTGTGTGTAAAATGCAAAATTTTTAATATGAACTATGCGGCGTCTCTCCTTCTTTGATGCGGCATCTCTCCTATAGGTGTGGGAGAGACGCCGCTTTCCAGTATCTACAAAAATGTTAATTTTGAATCCTTTAAGACTCAAAATTTAAAATTATTTATAAATAATTTTAAAGAACAATGTTTACATTTATTTGGTATCAAATTTCAAATCAATTATGTAAATGCATACTTTAAGAATTATCAAGTGTTTTCAAAATGTACGGCATCTCTCCCGCATTCACCCTAGTGCTTTGCCCAGTTCGTCAAACGAATTTTCTTCTTTCCGTAGATATTTATATCATTAATTTTAAGGTTAATTCAATTTTGCATACTTTTCGCAGCGTCGGATTCCTGACGTAATTTTTTTTTAAGTTGGAGTCTCATCAATTTTTGGTTATAAAAACAAATTAAATGGTCCCATTCAAATGAATTTTTTAACGTTCGGCATTACGGAAGGTTAGTTAAAAAGATACTAGAATTCAATAATGATACCGGTTCGGGCCATTAACGCTGTAATATGTCAAATGAAATTTGACTGATTGCGACACTATGGTTTACCACGTCAACAGTTTCGTATAAAACCTACACCAATAACGTATACAAACGTAGCTCGCTCTCTATGTAGCTACCATTGATACCGGAGCGGTTCAATCTGATCTATAATACATAACGTATTGTGCAACAGACCTATGGTCGCTGTCGAATCTTGACATCAATTTGTCTAGAGAGAGAGCAAGCTACACTTGTTTATATATTGATATATTAGCTGTCAAAGCAGATATCACAGTTGGTCATTTCGTCATAGTTATTCGTGACCATTAACGTGTTAAATTACCCTTTGCTCGAAAATGACTTTCAATAGTACTCCCCCGTCAACTTGTTTCTATCAATACTCAGTGCTGGATTTACACTATAAGCACGCCAGGCACTGGCCCCGGACGGCAAATTTTTAGTGGCGGCAAAATTTGAAACACGTTTGACAATTTACTTATATGAATTTTTCTGATTTAACAAAAACATTTCCAGTATATTAGTATCGAGTTTCAGTATTTTTTAAATTAATTCCCCGTAAGTCCAGACATTAGGAAAAAAATAAATTTTAATCCATTTTTAAGAAAAAACTGGTTTACTTAAAATTACGATTTAATTAAACTTATTATTAATATCTACATTTTTTTTTCTAAACAAAATAATTTGTATCAATTTCAAATGAATTATATTTCAATTTCTTTACCTAAAATGTCCAAAATTTCTACACAATAATAATCATGCATACAGCAATACATTTTCCAATTTTATCTTCATTCAAAACAAACATTTGAATGAAAATCTTTCGCATCAAATCAAACGCACGCACATTTCAAATATTTTATTCAATATTCACAAAATTATACTGCCACATTCCCTCCCGCCCATTTTTCACTACAGTGTACCTTTGTCAAGATCTTATCAATAACAAAATACTTCCGGATTGTATAATTTATTTGTATATTTAATAAAATTGACTGATCAAGTTTTATGGAAATTTTCCGGTAAAAAAACACAAAATGATTTATTATTTTTTTTTTAAATAAAGAAATTTATTTAATTTTCTGCTTCGTTTCAGACATTTAATGCTGATGCACAAATTGGTGAATCGTCCGCATGCGCTACAGCTCTAATGTGTGGTGTTAAAACAAATTTTGAAACTGTCGGTTTGGATGCACGTGGACGTTTTGAAAATTGTTTTTCCAGTTTTACGTCACGTGTTTCGTCGTTAATCGATTGGGCACAGCAAGCTGGTAATTATCTTTTTTTTATGTAATCTTGTTGCCTACCCACGTTTAATTATTGTTTCATATTCAAAAATTCTGTTCATATTTGTCCAAGGTCCCATCGTACAAAATCATACCTGATAAAAAAAACACCTCAAATTGAAAAAGCTAAGATAGTAAATAATGCCGAAAATATTAAATGCCCGGCAGACTTTTAAATTTTTCTTAAATTCTATTTTTAATCAACACCTCGTTGAAATTTACATGTGCGATTTAGTAATGCTTTTTATTAGACAGATCAATTTTAATACCTAGATAATATCATGGAATTTTACATCGAACAAAAGAAAAATTGAGGGTGTTATATAAAGTAAGTTTGAAAAAAATTTTTTAGCGACAGCCTGCATATAAATTATTAAGAACGAACTAAAAGAAAGAAAATTGTTCTACATGTTTCAGTCATTTAAATGACCATCTTCAGGAAAATCAATAATTCAGTTGTGAAAACAACTGAGAAAAATAATATCAAAAGGACATAACCTCCAAATGTCAAATGAATGTCAAAATGACAGACGAAATTAAAAAATTAAAAATCAAAGAATCAAAAAATTAACGGACCCCATACTAAATAGGGAAAGTCAAAATCATGATAAAATATTAGAAGACGAGATGCGACCAAATACTTACCGTATCAGGAAACATCAAGAATATAAAATTCCAACGAATTTGTAGGAAAAACAGGTATGTCACAAAGAAATTATGTAACATCACAAAAAATTTACGAAAATCATTAAAAATTAGAAAATAAAATAAAAGTAAAACCCAGTAATTATTACACCTAAAACACTCAATATTAAGTTGAACATATTTTAGTAGAAAAATTAAATTGTTGAGGTTAGACAAGAAATTAAAAAGTGATTATTAATTAATTATTAAAACAATAGTTAAGTAGGATCATGTGTAGTGTTTGAAGTTTTGTAATTAAATGGCTGTTCAAATTGCATAGATATTGTTTTCATGAGAGAACGACACTGATCATAAGACAAAAGTTGCGCAGTCTCATTAAGAATTGATTGATTCAAATTATGATGGTGAGCGCTATATATAATTTTTCCAGCATGTCTAGGAGTGCCCCCTTTTTAGCAAAATGTAACGGTTCAAAATTATCATCGATCACAAATTTGTGATCCGTTTCCAAAATATGTTCAGCTATTGCAGAATAATTTTTTAAATTAGAAGCCTTAATTGCTGCTAAATGTTCAGAAAATCTAGTACAGAGACGTCGGCCAGACTGACCAACGTAAAGAGCCCCACATTGACATTCGAATTTATAAACGCCTGATCTGTGTAAAGGATTAATAGTATCTTTGTTTTTAGTGAGAAGACTTGCGATGGTATTACAAGATGAAAAAGTTAGTTTAACGCCATTTTAATTACAAAATTTCAAACACTACACATGATCCTACTTAACTATTGTTTTAATAATTAATTAATAATCACTTTTTAATTTCTTGTCTAACCTCAACAATTTAATTTTTCTACTAAAATATGTTCAACTTAATATTGAGTGTTTTAAATGTAATAATTACTGGGTTTTACTTTTATTTTATTTTCTAATTTTTAATGATTTTCGTAAATTTTTTGTGATGTTACATAATTTCTTTGTGACATACCTGTTTTTCCTACAAATTCGTTGGAATTTTATATTCTTGATGTTTCCTGATACGGTAAGTATTTGGTCGCATCTCGTCTTCTAATATTTTATCATGATTTTGACTTTCCCTATTTAGTATGGGGTCCGTTAATTTTTTGATTCTTTGATTTTTAATTTTTTAATTTCGTCTGTCATTTTGACATTCATTTGACTGACATTTGGAGGTTATGTCCTTTTGATATTATTTTTCTCAGTTGTTTTCACAACTGAATTATTGATTTTCCTGAAGATGGTCATTTAAATGACTGAAACATATAGAACAATTTTCTTTCTTTTAGTTCGTTCTTAATAATTTATATGCAGGCTGTCGCTAAAAAATTTTTTTCATTTCATTTTACCTGCAGTTGGATTCTAATAATTTAATAATTTAATTTAATAATTTAAAGTAAGTTTCTTTAAAATTCTCACTAATTAAGGACGTTCGTGCGTCAAACCTAATAGTAGATAAAAATTTTAATTTTAGAGAATTGACAAGTTCAATTACATAGTTATCTTCCCTCAAAGATTTTAAGGCCTTCATAGATCATTTCTTAAAGTAATTGACGATTAAAAATCAAACACAGAGCTATTAAGAAAAAAATATTCTAAACAGCACTTTTTCATTTTAAAAATTATAGTAAGTATATTATAAGAGTAGACACCATAATAAAAAGTGTTTAAAAATATTCTTTGAAATATGCAATTTATATAATTGCACAAAAAAAAATCGTGTTGACGAACGTTAAAATGAAATAACTATTAATTATTGAAATTAATATTCGGGTAGATTTTAATGTGTAAACGTACATAATATACATACAAGGTCAAATCAGACTACTAAATTTCAATCAACAACTGTGTATGCATTGATGTCATAGATCAGTACATAGGTGGTACGTATAGCAATCACCCATATACACGACACATCATATATGACGATATGGCACATGCACAGGCACAAATATGCATAACATACAGGTATAGTGTTTTGTGGTATACCTCATTTCAGATACAATTGATCAAGAGTTTTCGTTAAAAAATTAATTCTTATATTCGAAACAAATCAATCTTCTATTCTTTTCTAACAATAAACTGCAAATTAAGATTTACATAAATGCAATAATAAAAGAGATAAAGCCAAGAAAACGGAAATTATTTAAATTCAAAGTGACGAAGCATGGTTAAATTTAACTGAAATAAACCATAGCTAGACGCGCTCAAACGTCTTTAAAAGGAGTCTGTTCTTATTTTTAATATTAATTTACGTAAATATAATTACAGTCTATGTCAAAATGAAATCTTTTATTTGATGTATTCTTTATGAATTTTTTCATGAAAAGGACTAATTTTCCAATTAATTCTAAACAAATGACGTAATTTTATGGTAATAATATGTCTCTAGATAATACTTACAATTAGCTTTCAATAATAATATAAATATAGTCGACTGAACACTAAAATAATAATCATCAACTGAACCGCCACTGTATTGGTTATTAAAGAATAAAAAAGAATAACGCATTTGCTTGTCGACAGTGAACAAGCAACAACACTTTTTTCTTTGATGTACTGCTGCAGGTTTAGTAATTAACGAACACTTGCGCATGAGCATTCGCTCGCTCGTTATTTCGTACACGCAGAAAATGGTCCCTCGCTGTTGCACGGTCACCCAATATAAATGTGAACCATAAAATGTTTTGAATAATATTTAATTAAAATAATAACAGAATTTATATATTGATGGGATAGAAATATAATCGAATTATTTTAGATAAAATTATTAAATAATAATTATTAAGCATGTTTAAATTAATTGTTAATATAAACGTTATGAAGTTCTGTGTATACACAGAGACGTTATTTCATGAAAACCAAGCCTACGTGGCAATTTAAACGTAAATCAGAACCAATGCATGTACAATTCAAAATAATAATGCAATTATATCATTAAAATATATACATAGATGAAATTTTCGATCCACTAATTTTGCAGAATTTTCTAAAAAATTTTAATAAAGGTTGTAGGGCGATAAGCATGAGTAGAATGAAATGGATAGAAGTATCTTCTTTTGTTTTAAAAGAAAGTTCACTTAAAACCAGGGCCGGATCTAGAGGGCAGCCGGGGTAAGTGCCCCCTGCAGATGTTAGGGGATGGCTAAAGTGCAAGTTCGGGGACGCCAAAATGTTGAATTTGACGTTTTTTTTTGTTTGTCACTTGTTTTACAGGGATTTTTGAGTTTGTCCGCCCCCCTCATAATAATTGTAAGTCCGGCCCTGCTTAAAATAATTATTCCTAACCGTAACTGTAACCAAAATATTATCTGAAATTATTACCTATCCGTAACCGAACAAGCCGGGTTATTTTTATTGAAGTTTTTAGTTTGGCTCGGCTACTAATCTAAATAAAAGATACACTGCCAATGGGGTGTGGCACACAGGTTCCTCGTACTCGTAAAAGACTTTAAAACAGTATTCTACCAAATATATAATTACCGTGAAATTATATTTTCAACTTAAACTTCATAAAAAATTGTTGTAACCCAAAATTAAAGGCTAAATTATAAAATAATAGCAAAAATATTTTACAAACTAACCCCCCAAAATACTTTGAGTAAGAAAATTTGAGCAAAGTGGGACTAACAGTAAATAAGATATTGACATTTAATGGGATTTCGTGGTAGCGTCGTGGATACTATTACTCCGAATGCAATGAAATGTGTAAGGAACCATCTACGAACCAGACCGCATAATTTCTGATAATTTCATAAAAAAGAATTGAATAGTTCAGAAGTTATGCCATTTGGTGCAATTTAGTATATTAATGGAATGACATGGTAGCGGCGTAGCTATCGTTACTCCGATTTCGCTTAAATTCGTTAAGGACCATCTATGAACCAAACTGCATAATTTCTGAAAATTTCACTAAAAACAGTCGAATAGTTCAGAAGTTATGCCACTTGGTCCAAACTGGCGACGGACAGATACTAAACCGAAATTGTTCAGGAAGTTCTAAAACGTAAAATGAGCGTAAGAGATGTTATTTTGGAGGGAAAAAATTTTTTATTTTTCAAAAGTGATCACAATGCTTCCGCTACTTTAGTAATCTCGGAAGCAATATCTGACGCAGAATCAAAATAAAGTTAATGACGACTTAAATTCATCATAGAAAAATAAAAATGTGACACTGTTAATATTTGGTTAACATTCAAGTAACCACTGTAAACTACAAAATTTACAAAAAAAAAAAATAAGCGCAAATATTCTCCCAAAGTTCTTAGGCAATCGGAATAAAAGCCTAGGAGAAAAGCCTTTGGAAATTCTCCTCATTGGGAAAAATTGGCTTCTACTTATCATAAAACTTTAATCCCATTTTTCTCAAAACACTGTTTTTCAAGTCGGTGGACATGATTCCTCGAAAGCTAATGTACGGATTTTATTGAAATTTTGCACGTTTCTTCAACATAGGATTAACTAGTGATTAAACGAAGGTCTTTTTTTCTTCGATTACAATTAATTTTACAAGGCTATTAATACGTAGTGAAAATTTTACCAAAAATTGAACTTTTCTGTATACAACTCTGCCAAAAATTCTTAGAAATTTCTTAAAATCCTTTGTCCTATCACTAGCTGTACTGATCAACTAACAGAAAAAATTTGGTTTTTTAGTTTCCGATAAAGCTATCATAAATTATTTTGGCCACGGCGAGGACACTTCTTTTTGAGGAGTCTCTGAAAATTAGGCCCCACTGGCTGATTTCTCAAATTTTTGGATGAAAATTTTTTGAAATATTGCTGAAATGAGAATGAGAGAAGAATGAACGTTTATTTAGGAACTTTTTTTTTAATTTTTTTAATCCTACACAATACTCCCGCCACTTTTTAAAGAATCTTTGAAGTCAGCTATCTATACAGTTGCAATAAACATACAAATAACAGATTTCCGGCACTTTTTCAAAAATTTTAAATACTTTATTATTATCAACTCTTATTAATGAATATTCCACCATTAACATTTAAATAAATATTTTATTATTAATTACAACAAAATATATATGAAATACACCACACAAATTTATTTAACTGTTATTTATGCTGGTTATGTTAATGTTTTTCCACATTTACCGCACACTTACCACGTCACATTCCCTACCTTCTCTTCTCATTCCCATTACTCCCCTATACACTAACGTATTATATGTATTTATTGCGAACATTTTGAATAATTAATTATTTAAATAATTATATAAACAATTACTGAGCGATCAGATATTAATGAATTGACATTAATTTTATTTTGAATTATTTCGAAAAAAAAAAAGTAAGTACCAAAACAACCAACATATTATGATCAGAGTTTTTATAGTTTTTGTTGATTAAATAATTGATTTTGTGTTATTATTGAAAATGTTTATTTATAAATACATAATAATGGTTTAATGACGCAATGATTTATTTTTTTCATTGGTATTTTTAATTAAAACAAAAAAAAAAAAATGAGCAGTAAATATGTAAATTATTTTTTCATTTTATTTCAGTAGTTTCGTACTCTATAACGGTCACAAATATTGCCCCTATCCTCTAGCTCATAACCAGTTTGCGTAGTCTCGCCATCAAAATTTATTCATTTACGATCAGTATAAAAGTGAACCAGGATAGTAGTTTAAACATCCAGTAACATTTTGCTTTTTTAGTGAAGAATCAAAAGGTAGCGTATGTAGGAAACCCACTTTTATAAGATGTGCTTGGTGTGGACACTACTTCTGAACATTTTTATTGCTGTGTGGATTATACAAACCTTAAACTATTGAAATTTTTAAATACATAAAATTCACACAAATTTCAACAAAATATTGGGGGCTGAGATTGTATACTGCATTTTTACTTTCTAATTTGTACATTCTATGCATACTGTAAAAATTCCTCCAGGTCAAACTGTTACTCATTATCAAATCAAACAGTTAAAATTCCATCCCAAGTTTTATTATTAGCCAAGAGTGTTATGCAAAGAAAAATAAATTACTGCGTGATGTAAAATATATTAATTAAAAATTCTACTCGATAATTTCAGTAGTCGGAGGTGGGGGAAGGGGGAACTTGAATATCTTAATGATTTTTTAATTTTAATTTTTGTATCAATGCTATTCAATAGTAAAGGTTTTAAAAAACCCTTCACAAATCTATTATATAAAGGAGAAATATCACTCATTCACTCACTCATCTATATAGAAATCTCCAAAACTACAATAGCTACAAACTTGAAATTTGGCATGTAGGTCCCTCTTGGGTCGTAGGCGCTCGCTAAGAACGGGTTTTGCAATATTTTTTGTCTAACCGTCGAAATTTACGAAAAACCGTAAGATATTAATTTTTTATTACTGTAATACAGCAGTCTGTGGCCAATTTATCAAAAAATCATAAAAATTTTAGATAGTTGCTAAGTAATTGTAATTTGAGATTTTTGTATATAAGTATTAATAAATATTCCTAGAGATACTATCAATAATATTTTTACCTGTGACTACTATGAAATTACTTATTTACTGTGCAAAATACTATTTGTATCCAATATGGTTTTATTGGGATATTGTAATAATCTGAAATTTTGTAACCAAATATTTTACTAATTTATCATAGAAGATGAAGGATTAAAAATAATAATTCAACATTCTTCCATAAAATAAATTGTTTCTTTATTTTCTCTATAAAAGATACCGAAAAATTTTTGGAAAAAAGAGAAAATAAAGAAACAGTTTATTCTACGGAAGAATGTAGAATTATTATTTTTAAACCTTCATCTCCTATGATAAATTAGTAAAATATTTGGGAATCTTAGGTTAAAAAATTTCAAACTATTTGTATCCTTTAAAGAAAATAGACAACTGGACTGTCCAGTTATCATCAATTGGCATGTGTGTCTGCTCTTCTCAGCAAATTCCATAAAGATGAAATTTCCATCGGGCCGGGCTCGGTCATCCTGATATTAAAAATGAAATATGGACTTTACTTATCTGTCTTCAGTAGTTTCGAGAAAACGGTAGCAGGTATCAAAAAAATGATATAACAAAACTATAGGTAAAATTGGTATAAGAATCCAAAAAAAAGACGATCAAAGTTGAAGTTATCCTGTAGGACCTGAGAACCCCCAAGAAAGCCTAAAGTAAGCAACTGGACGTATCGTTACCAAATTTTTGGCTCTCCAAAGAAACCCAAAATAAATGGCTGAACGAATCTTGACAAAATTTTTCTCAAATAGTACTGAGTTTCTGAAAAACGACATGAGGATAAAACCCCCCCGTGAGCTTTGCGGACCCAAAAAACCCTCCAAATAAACGACCAAACGGATCTTATCTAAATTTTTCTCAAATATTACAGAGATTCCGAAATAAATTAATGTGAATTCTGAAATATTCTCCAGACCCTGGGATCTCAAAATGTCTCACAAATTACAGTTCTCTTGAAATTGTCACTATGCATATCTAACTACCTACGATAAGATCTCAAGGTATGGAAATTAGACATGTTATTGAAATATGAATATAGCCAATTCAGAATATTTGATTTGAAATTAAGGTGAAGTTGGAATGAATCATCCAGCGCTATCGAATTAAACAACTCTATACTCTAATTAAACCACTTGACTCATTTTGATAAAATTTTATGAAAATTAGACGTACTATAAAAATATGAATATGACTTGAAAATATGAATAATATTTTTGTCAGTTACATCAAACAGAGAGCGAATTAAAAAACTGAAGAAATTTGACAATTTTTACTCAAGTACTGTTGAGATCTCTGTGAAAGATGAAACTGACGTTAAAATGATTTCCTGGGGCCTTGGTGCCTTGAAGGGCCTAAAATAGAAGCAATTCTAAGACTGTTGGTATAGTAACTATACTAAGTTCTTACGGTGCGGAAATTAGCCATGCTAATAAAATATGAAGATAGTCATTTTAGAGTCATTGGGCGAGCAGGGTCAAGTGCTATAAATAATTGATTTTGCACAGAATTTCGGAATATATGATTGAATTGACCTATATAAATTTTACCTATAATTCAGATAATTTTATGCAAGTGAAACCGCGGGTCTCAGCTATATGCATATATATCTATTTTAAGATCATTGGACGAACGGAGCGAAACACTAGAAGAAACTGATTTTATAAAGAAATTTAGAATATTTAATTTAAATGTAAAGTGACATCAAAATTAACCCCCAGCACTATCTAATAGAATTAAGATTAAACGGTTGGATTTTGAAAATATTTCATGAAAATTAAATATGCTATGGAAATATGAATACGGTTAATTTAGGGTTATTATGCGAGAATTATGCTCAGAATTTTAGAATATCAAATTTGAATGAACCTCGAGGTCAGAATTGTCCGTCAAGGCCATCAAATAAGCCCCAAATTAATTGTGATATTAAAATTGTCCCCTGCTATCTTGGTGCCCCAAGCAAGGCTTAAAATGGAAATACTCCTAAAACTACCTATTGATACGGGTATCTAGCTACATAAGGGTGCGGAATTTAGCCATGCTATTGAAATATGCAGATTGCTACTTTAGAATCGTTTGACGAGCGGAGCCAGGTATTATTTCCGAAGATCTAATTTAAAATTGATCATTTGACCAATAGTTAAGATAATTTTACGTGGGTGAAACCACGGGTCACAGCTAGTAATATATATTCCTATTATAATTTACCCATCAAAGTTCTTACACTCTCAAAACAATTTCTTTGTTCAGAGATTAATTTCTATGATATTTTTTTCTTTGAATCAAAGAAATGATTTTTGTGATTCGAAGAAGTATTTCTTCAACAACTGAAGAAAAATTCAAGGAAATATTTCTTTGAATCATAAATTTATTTTTTTTTTAATTTAAACTATTTTTTTTTTCAATCAAAGGAAAAAAATAAAAGGAATTATTAATTTTTGAACAAAGAAGATCGTTTTGAGAGTGTATCATTTCCCAAGTGTTTACCAAAACTGGAAAAAATTCAAATTTTAAACCATTTAAGCGCACGAACAGAATATAGTTCGTAATCTACATTTCAAGAAGTGTTAAAATTTTTTTGAAAGTTCCTGTTTGTTAAGGTTTCTTATTAGTATCAATAATTAGACTATAATTTCATAGTTATTATTACTATACAAAATATTCATTTTCCAGGAAAATCAACTGGGATTGTAACAAATACACGAATTTCGCATGCAACACCGGCAGCACTCTACGCACATTCCCCGTCTCGATACTGGGAGGATGACTCCAAAGTGCCGCCACAAGCCCGAAAATCCTGTAAGGATATTACGCGACAGTTGATTGAGAATGATCCCGGACGCAATATTAACGTAAGTAAAACTTTTACTAATAAAAATAATACGCCCCCACTTTTCAAAAAAATTCAAAAAAAGCAAAATCTGCAAATTTGATCGCGAAAATGCAAGAAAAACTTAATTAGAAAATTTAATTAGTAGAAGAAAAACCTCAAGTGATAACTGTGCATTATACAAATAGAAAACTTATCGTTATATTCTAGAGGTATATAAAGTCAGGTAGATATAATTCAAGCTAACCTAACATTCGACAAACAATAGAGAACTAGAATTTATTTAACAATAGCGTAGCCACACTATATAGATTAAGAGCTGACCGTCAAAAATACTACTATACTTTCTGAATGTTAGTACTCTTGGAAATGATTTAAAACTACAATGAAAATATGAATATTTTTCTTGGAACGAAGAGTGGTGTTCTAGGGAGGGAGGCGGTGTGCTGTGAGCCATACCAGACAAAGGGACGAGTCCGGAAAGGGGACCTATTAGTAAGGCGCTCAAAAACTTGCATTTTTTTTGTTTTCCACGGACCTATTTCCAAAGGAATTACTCCACCATTGTCAACAAATCAACTTTTGAGTTCCGTCTCATTGTCAGAAAGAAGACAATAATTATTAACAATTTTAAGTATTAATAATTTTAGTGTTTACCGGAAACGGCTTGCATATAAGGTGGTTAACATCTATCAATACTTGAGCAGTCGTATCTGTTGAAGCAAGAAGATGACCGATATGCAAATATAATATAAAATGAATAGTACAACTGTTCCCTTATTGAAATAAATAAATTGACCATTAAAAGGAAAAAACAAAAACTTTTATAATATCGTAATTGATAATACCAGCCGAAAGTGAATTTTTGGATTTAAATAATTTGTAGTATAATTTTCTATGCAAAATTATAAAATTCATATTTTTAAATTAATATAATTTAAAAATTAATATTGTTATTAAAATGGTATTCCTAGTAACGAAAACATTAAAATTCAGATAATTATACTCGTGTTTTAATTCTAATAGGTAGATTTTTGGAGTTCTTAGATATTCACTTCGAAACCCTAAAAATGCCTATTTAATTATCAGAATAAAATTATAAAAACTATATAGAAAAATACCAGGTAATAAATTTTGCGAAAGTAATACCATTTGAGAATATATTTATTATATGAATAAAATGTAAAATTAATCACACTTGCATAATATGTAAAACTGATTATATTTGCAATAGCATTTAATTAATTTTTAATAAAGTTACAATAATTATATTTCTGTAAAACCTAAGAATTTTTAATCTCTAAATACAAAAATTTAATAAAAATTTTTATATCTTGAAAAAAATAATGTTTTTGAGAATACAGACACCTGCTTTGAAGGTCAGTTTTATTGACAATCAGGTAATCTAGACCCATTTTTCGAACAATATCCTATCCAAAACATTTCTTTATTGCCACATTACGTACTATCTATTCTAAAAACATCTACTTTTTACTCTCAAATACTCCAACACTTTTGACGGGTGTCTCTTAGACTATACCACCAACTACCAGATTTATACTTATTAACCTGCAGTAACCCCCTTGCCCAACTTCTTTACGTACTACATCGTATTTTAATTAAACAATATTTCTGTTTGAAAAGAATTTTATTTTGTAGAAAAAAAAGTATTTTAATATATTTTAAACAAACTTTAACTTCAAAAACATAAAGCACAAAAGAATTACTCCCGTTTTTCTTTCTGGAAAAGTTAATTATTCGTTAGCTCAACATTCAACGTTCAGAATTAAGTTGTTTTCGGGACCGTAAATAGTTTTTTTTATACATCAAAAAAAGGTGGTCCTAGTCTGTGTATAAAAAGTAAAATAAAAAACGAATAAAGAAGTTTTATATTAACGTGTTGAAGATGGAAAGTTTTTCAGTTGAGCAACTCTATCGTCATCATATATTTTGACGTGCTTACTCCAACAACGTCAAGTCAAGCTTTCGTCTTGTTCAAATATGTACTTACATAGGGGAAGGTCGCCCAAAGCGGGTACTCCTCTTAAAGCGGGTAAGCGCTTGTATATCGTTGTATCGAATGTTTTTGTCAGGTTATACCGAGATTAACCGAATATCAACCAGTATCAATCAGTTGCACTTGAACGCTTGTGTCGTTTAATGTCCTAATAAAGCATCATCAAACTTTTTTGTTGGTTTTGTTAAAAATTTTGACGAAAAATATTCTGTGACTAGTCACAAACCTTTTTATTTGTAATCTTTTTGGTATTACCGTATTATGTTATCATCATTTGACTTTTAATGGAGAGAAAGATAGACATGTATCGGCTTTCATTTTGAAATTGCTCTAAGTTAACAAAATTAAGACTTTTTGGTCAAAGGGGGTAGACAAAATAGAAGAATCTTAATGGAAAAAACTGTTGGAAGGGACAAAAAAATAAAAAATCTTCTTTTTACGACGGCATGAAGGAAAAAGCTTAAAAAAATATTTTTGCCTTGTTTGTGGTGGTTTTGATGTGGAATCACCTGAAGTAATATACTCCAATGTGGAGGTTGTAAAGAAAATTACAGTTAATTGTTAAAAATTGATTAATTTTGTCTTTTTTCAATTATTTTTACTTAATTATTATTATTGCTAAGTCGTATATGATTATCCGCTTTAGGATACCTATACGAACAAAGCGGGTTTTTGCGGAGGTTTTGTATTTTCTTTATTAAAAATAAATCTCGTATAAAAATTTCTTAAGCGAAGTTTCATTTTAAAATTCGATAACTAATCTATCTGCTAATATAAAAAAGATTTGCTTGTCGAGGTCAAAAGCCACTTTTTTGGGCATTTAATCTTAGCTTAACTGCTTTGGGCTACCTTCCCCTATTATAAAAGTTTGTGCATCATAATAGGTTTTATATATAGTTGGATTATGTAATATAAAATTACGAGCGAATGTCAAATATTTATTCCACTGCTGGTGATAGCCGGTACTACCACCGTCCGTGTAAACAATTATAATATTATGTCGGATCACCACTAACAAGTGAACTAGTTGAGTGTGTGTTTTGTTTTTGAAAGTGGAAACACTGATAGTTTGAAAAAATTTTAAACACAAACAAATTGAAAACACTTAAATAAGGCACCGTAAGTAGGGGCGACTTTGCTCCTAGGGAGGTAACTATGCTCCATAAATGAAGAAAGATTCAATTCTATCTAGGAGACAAACTAATTATTATTTCCGAATGGTTTTTGTATTTTTGGCTACGTAGTACTACCTATTATAACTCTTATGAGAATGAATATTCTAGTTGCTATTTTTGATTGGGTTTGCAAAGCTTAAAGTTCAAAATTTGTATATCTTTATTTTTTCTAAAATTATTATTCAGAAAAAGTGTTATTTTGTTCTTAGAAGAAGAGATTATATGAAGGTATATGTGGTCTCTTTCTGTAGAGAAATTAGTTGTCTTTTGAATGATAACATCTAAATAGTAATTATCTCGACATTTATCAGTTTATCATCCATTATAATTTTAAGGTTATTTTTAAAGAAAAAACGGGGTTACTTTGCGCCAGCTCAAAAATTGGTTACACTAGCTCAGAAAGTTTTTCTGAGGCATAGAGTAACTAATTTTTTGTAACAAACATTATTTTATTACATTCTTATTATATGTTTGTAATCCTAGATTTTTCTTAAATATTTTAGCAAGTTTCTTCAGTTTTTCATCATTGATGTTACTTGCAAATTTACCATGTTAAATACTATTTATTGAACTCTATAAGTTTCAATTATTTTCTCTGGTTCAGAAAAAGAGAAATGAAGTCCTGTCAGTTTCCACTGGTCCTAAGAGGTGTTATGATGTTCCTGAATGAGTTTTCTTTTGCAACAAATAATTTGTTAATTAAAAATAAATTAATATATCAAGTGGCGCAAAGTATCCTTCTCCTATGGTAGACATTACGCCACTTTTTAAAAATTAAAAAAAAAATACTTAACGGTATAAAAGGGATACGTATAAGGTTGGAACAGTTTCTTGACTGTATAGGAATGTATCAAAGCCGGTTTAATCAGTTGTTTTTCAAAAATTATATTTTTTACAAGAATATTTTGAAAAAGACTTCTGAAAGTGGAGCAAAGTCATCTCGTCTTACGGCACGTATTTTATTTTTACCAATATCGAATTAACTTCTTATGTCAAATTCAGTAACGAATTACAACATTTCGATTGAATAAAATGCCAGCTTGTAGACACATGAGCCAAATGGCTAAAGCTCGGCTTTTTTAAGGGCTCGCTGAAAGTGTTTATTTTGAATATTTGAATCAATATTTGAGATTTCGTTTAGTTAGTCACATTATTTAGTTTTACGAGTATTTCATTTATTATTTTATATTTTTTGTATGTTCTATATCTTGTCGAAATGGGAGGAACCCGGTAAGAAGAAAATGTCTAGGGCCCCAAAGTGAGTTGATCCGAAGTGTCGACACTTTTTAAGCATTATCTTTAACTGGTAATATATTTCTTGTAGCTTCGAACCATTTCAGTAGTAGGTTTTGGGGGCTTCTAGACCCACCATCCCACCATCCAACTTTTTGAGCGACCTCGGATGGAGGCAAAACTACCGAGGCGGTTCTAGAAGCCTCCGGCGGTGGGTGGAGCAAAATTTTTGTTCAACCTAAGTGAACCCAGCGGAACTTGATCCAACCTAACGACATCTAGTGAATTTTTTTCCAACCTAAGTGAACCCAGCGGAACTTGATCCAACCTAACAGAACCTAAGGAAACTTGGTGTAACCTAACAAATATTTTCTAACCTAAGAATTCCCTAATAGATGGCGCAGCCACCTTCGAGCCCTGTAAATTCCCTAATAGATGACGCAGTCACCTTTGATAGCGTTGCTGGTCTGGATTCCTGTGTGTAAGTTTGAAAAATTGTCAATAGATGGTGCTGAAAATCCTTTTTGATAGTTAAAAGATGGCGTAGCTAGTACGGCGAACATTGTACCTTGATTCATAATTTTATCATATTTTTATCTGAAAAAACAGGTTTATACAGGTTTCCTCTAACTAAAAACACATTTTTTTAATTTTTATTTTTTATTAAATAAAACACATTTTTAATTTTTTAAATTTTTTTTAATTTTTCTTATTTTAATAAATTTATTTAAAAGAAATATTTTACAATAAAAATGTTTAAATGTTATTACGATAATATTTGTATATGGATATGACATTTTCCATGGCGCAAGTTGCTCTGGAATGATGGTCGCATCGAGGACTAGTGTATATCGATTTACACATATTTTGTAACAATATTTGTCAATGGATTATATTGAACCACACGATCATGTAGTAGAAGGCAAAATGCTGATGTATTCTCTGGCACCTCCTTCAACGTTTTAAATTCAATTCGAATATCCACTGGTCCACTTTTCAAAGTTTCGTTTTGATGAGAACAATCGATGAATATAATTGGCGCGATATTCTTGAATTGCGTTTTGCTTAAAAGCGGTTCATTCTTCTTACAATCATAATATGCTTGTTGAAATTTCGAATACATGTGATATGCTATTGCATATCTATCATTACTGAAATCCAAATTCAAATCCATGTACGGGTATTTTGCAGAATTTAAATAAACTTTGACGTCTGAAAGTTCACAGTGATCGAAAATACTGGAATCTTTATCTTTTTTATTTCGTCGATTCGTTTGTAGAGCGAATATAATGTAGCGTGGTTTCTCCAACTGAGTCGATGTTTTTACCGTCCAAATGTTTTGTCTCGCTGTTGGAATCGTTGGCTGTATATGCATATCCCATGATCGAAAAGCAATTGTAATATCTCGACTATTTTCCACATACTTCAACAACTTCAGCTTCTGTTCATCTGCAACCGTAACGTGTGGAACCATCCATTGAATTTTATGTATATGGAAAGTGACGTCATCCGTTGGTGATATGACTGCATCGTGATCCGTCCGAGCTCGAGTCAGAATTAGTTGATGTTTTGCATTGATGATAACTTTCTTGTAATGGTTAAGAAATCCAAACATCCGCGCCAATGGTAGACAGAAATTGAAGTAGCCTTTTTCCGTCACTTTAGTTGTTTCACCTGGACACCATCCGGCGTTGTAGAGTAGTTTGCTTTCATTTTCGTTTAATGCCAAATAATTGATTAACGTTGTTGTCGGTCCCACATACTTGCATTGGTCGATTTCCACGTCGTTCAGTTCATATCGTATTTCTTCAAACAGGTACGCCAATGAATTGTTGGATAATTCCGCTGTAGTCGATACTGTTTTATCACTCTTCAATAATTGTCCTTCCACATACAGACAACTTTCGTGCGGCAGCAGGATCAGATCTTGGTTTTGACAGCAGATTCGTATTTCGTCGCTGTTTCCAAACGCATTTAGAAATGGCGAATAGCAGTGATACTCGATGTTTGAAATGCTCTCATCGAAATCGATTCCAGTATTGATGCTTAAAATGCTGCTCATTTTCTCCTCTTCAGCTTGAAACCCAATTGTCGAAGAAATTGTTTGTTCTCTCTTGTTAATGGTGGTCGTTGTTGCTTCTTCCTCGGCGATCCGTTCACCTTGGTGGCAAGTTGTAGACTGATCGGTCGCACCACATTTTCATCTTTAAATACCAACATTTTCACGCCGGCTTCAAATGCAGCTTTACTGTTATCGTTTCGCCTCGAAAATTCACTAAATTGCCGTCTTGATCCACAATTCGTAAAACTAGAGATGTTATCCGTCTCACGGTCACCGGCATATAAATAACTGTATTCGGTGATTCGCTTATTTTATACCCAGGTTCCACTTGAATCGAAAACGAATAAATATTATGTGCTGGAACGTTGTTCAGGTAGCTGTTCGTTGTAATATTTGTTTCAACTTGTATCAGATTCACTTTCATGATATTCGTTGGTTTATCCGAATAGTGGTAATGACCAGCTGCAAGTTTTCGCTTACTGAAGCCAAGTAGCGAGCCAATTGTTCGTTCTTGATCGAAATGAATTGTTTCCGTACATTTTATTTCACTTTTTAGCGTATTGTTATTCGCACGAAGTATAAGTTGCGGGCTATCACCCGGTTTTCTCTTCTCTAGTATCCGATCTTCTATTTGAAACTCCAAATCTTCCAGATCATAATTGCCGACAGGTATCTCGATGCATTTCACTTCAACATCACCGTAATGAAATAAGTTATTTGTTTCGTCGATATTTGGTACTGCATTGTATGTTTCAAAATTGACCAACCCGCATACATAATCACCCGGTAAATCGATGGGTGGAAAATACTCAGCCGTCAATATAGATGAATCACCACTTAACGTTAATGTTAACGACATGGTGACTAAGATACGAATGACAGAAACTTCTTGCCACGGGTATATTTAAAGTATAGATGAGAAGTGAAACAAAATTATTGAAAATAATTTGTATTCCATAAAAATTCTAGACATAAATGTCCACAGTTGTACTGTTCATAATTTTGATATCTGTTATAATTATATTTAATATTATTGCCATGTAAATATTGCACAACTTCTGCGGGTGGTGGCAAATTTCCAAAACTATCAAAGTATTCGACGTTCTTGTTATCTTTGGCGTACGCTACCCAATGGCTTCCTGGTCCTGATGAATTATCCAAATTGACGACTCCACACTCCTTTCGCCTTGGCCGTTTCGGTAAATCATCTCTCATGAACACGCCACGAAAATTGGATAAATATTTGT
This sequence comes from Brachynemurus nebulosus, assembly GCA_035578155.1. Classification (NCBI taxonomy): domain Eukaryota; kingdom Metazoa; phylum Arthropoda; class Insecta; order Neuroptera; family Myrmeleontidae; genus Brachynemurus; species Brachynemurus nebulosus. The sequence goes on along the minus strand of JAPWDM010000014.1, from coordinate 11,680,310 downwards.
TTCCAAACTGATAAATGTCGCGATCAGTTAATGGTCGATCGGGTAGCTCGCTTAGCGGTTTTTTGATTCGATGTAAAGCCCCAAACCTCTTCTGTATGGTTTCAAATAAAGTCCAGTTCCAGATTTGGATCCAAGAGCAATTGCTTCCATCATCCTGTTATGACGTTCATTTCCATCCAATTGTTTCTTTGCTGTTTTATAAGCATTCACTGCTTTCGCAACACCGGCAGCACCTCCAGCAAGTGATCCTACAGCAGACAGGCCGGCAAAAAGTGGAACAAGGAATGGTAAAATTCCACCAGTTTTTGGAATTGGAATGATTCTCGGTGTTGTAAATTGACTGTCCTTCTTCTTCTTGAAAATATTCTTCGCAGCTTTTAGTGCAAATTTTATCGCATTCTTAATAGTTTTCGGTTTCTTTTTCTTCAATATGCTTCTCAAATCACGAATTCCGGCACCAAATATTAATTTCTGTCCTTTTTTGTTTTTCTTCTTTGAATGACCCATTCCTAGTTTTACTTTCGACTTCATCGCGTTCGTTACAGTCCAAGCAGCAGCTCGCTCGCCAAGATTTGCGTCCGACGATTTAACTCGCTCCCACGCTTTATCAGCTAGTATTAAATCAGCTTTATGTCGATCTTCAATATCTTTAAACTGTGAATAGGCGATGTCGTGTTCTTTGCATGCAGCGTCCAATTTGTTGATACCCGGATCACCTCGTAACAATCGCTGGCGCAGTCTAGTTCCAGGTCCACAATACTGATAGCCAGGTATATGAAGTTCAAATGGTAATTTGTTGATTATTCCGTTTACTATACCACAACCAGATCTTCTCACACCGCTTGTCTTCTCACGACTAACTGCTAGTTGTTTCCGCGTCAACATTTAAAAGTGAACTGAAAACAAAAGAACAGATGCTGTACTATTTATATATGTTATAAATATGCTGGAAATTTACTCAACTTTATTAGTATGTCACAACCGGATCTTTTCACGCCGCTTGTCTTCTCACGACTAACTGCTAGCTGTTTCCGCGTCGACATTTAAAGTGAACTGAAAACAAAAGAACAGATGCTGTACTATTTATATGTGTTATAAATATGTTGGAAATTTACTCAACTTTATTAGTATGAGAAATAGTGTTATCTGATCAACATCGACGACGATGTCTTCTTCATTCGTTAAACAACCGGAGACGCTGCCAATGGAAAATTTCGAAGTTTCTTTGAACGAGACTAATATCAAGAAAAATGGTCCACTGTTGCCGACGAGTATTAGAGCGATCATCTGCGGTCCAAGTGGATGCGGCAAAACGTCACTTCTACTATCACTTATTCAGGATCCTAATGGTGTGGCATTTGAAAACATATACATATATTCCAAATCATTACACCAACCGAAATATCAATATCTGAAACGAATCATTAAAGGTGTTAAAGGTTTGGGTTATTTTACATACTCTAATAACGATGACGTCATACCGCCGAAAGAAGCGCGACCAAATTCGCTGGTAATATTCGACGATGTATCTGCGCGGGAGAAAAAAGCCATAATAGAAGAATATTTTAGCCACTCTCGACACTACAATGATGATTGTTTCTACTTGACGCAAACGTATACAGCGGCACCCAAACATCATGTACGAGATAATGCGAATCTTGTTGCAGTCTTCAAACAGGATGATCTCAACCTCAGACATATCTACGATGATCATATTAACTCCGACATGTCGTTCAATCAATTCAAAGAATTATGCAGAGAGTGTTGGCGTGATAACTATGGATTTTTAACTATTTGCAAAGAAGATGATATACGCAGTGGAAGATACCGAAGCAAGTTTGACCACTTCTGGAAAGGATAAACATCTGAAAGCCGCTTCTAAGCTGGTTCTAAGCTGCTTCCAAGCTGGTTCTAAGCTGCTTCCAAGCTGGTTCTAAGCTGCTTCCAAGCTGGTTCTAAGCTGCTTCCAAGCTGGTTCTAAGCTGCTTCCAAGCTGGTTCTAAGCTGCTCCCAAGCTGGTTCTAAGCTGCTTCCAAGCTGGTTCTAAGCTGCTCCTAAGCTGCACCTAAACTGCTACCAAGCTGCTTCTATATTGATCCAAACATTTTTCGAACTGGTTTGGTAGCCGGTATAGCAGTTTCGAACTGGTCCGCCTAAATACGATCATATAAATACAGCAGTCGCATGCGATAGAGCTTCAGTTTTTGAGAAATCGTTCTAAGAAGCAGTCATCGAGATGGATAAAAAGACGATTAAAAAGAACATTATAAAAGCGACAAGCAATATACGTAAAAAATTTAATGCTTTACGATCTGGAAAACTGGAGTCAAATATGCTGCTGCAAAGTACACTGGAACCAGTCACTACTCCGCTTAAAGAAATAGCTACAAAGTTAAATGGTGACAAGAAGAAACATCCTATTAAAGTGGAAATAAAAGAAGAAGAAGATGCGCAAGTATCGAATGCGTTCACACCTAAAATTAAAAAGAAAAAATTGGAAAAACAAACGGCAAACTACTATACTCTACCAACAAAGGAGGAGGAAGATACTTCAATACAAGATATTCCAGAAGATGTTTTTGAAGCGTATCCAGAAGAAGAACAAAATGTATTTGAAACACCGAAATTTCTTGGATCAGCGCAAAGTGTTGCTCGAAAATTGATGCCAGCAGCTGAAGATTTACCAAAACAGTTTGGTCCAATAGCAAGAAAATACTTACAACTATACCTTCAACCCAACAGCGGAATTGATGTGGTATACGGACCATACAAAAAAGATGATGAATGGATGATTGGAAATCAGTCGTTTCAAATAGCTGGTGATGATATAATAATTGGTGATATTGTGTACGAAGGAACACCTGGATTATATGAATTGATTTTCATGAACTCGCCAAAAATTGGTTCATATCATACCAAAGATTTAAATGCGTATAAACAAATTTTAAAGCAAACAAATGCACACAGACGAAATTACAGTCCAAACCAGCAAATAAAAGGGAGCTCGAGTTATAAATACATAAACATTATTAGTCAGTTGTTCCCAATCAGTTCCGCTAAAAAACATATACCAAGAAAAATATATGATACAAGAAGTCGCGTCGGTGGTGCTCCAAAATCTGCTAGTGTTGGCGGTACTCCAAGATCGGGACATGGTCTGATGCAGTTTAATAACTTGAAAAAAGACTATATATACTGGGACAATGCGAATGAACTGGTCAGTAGACTGCGATTATTAGTGGCGTCACAAGAAGCTGGACACAGCGGTCACAATAACGAAATAATATCCATCATTGAAGAACTGAAAGAAGCAGATATCATCGAGTGAAAATGGACAAATTCGGTCGTGTGCGTAACAGAAACATAACTATTGACAAATTCGGTCGGGTGCATGATAAAAGTATTAAGAAGCAGTTGCTTAAAGACATTGGTTTGAAGATGACGCAATCGGGGAACTATGATTTTGGAAACAGACAACTAACCAATATAAAGGATCCGACTGATGATCAAGATGTGGTGAATCTGAAATTTTTAAAGAGTTTTACAGCAGAGAAACTTGCTGAACTAACAGAAACAGTCGAAATCATCAAAACAAAGATTGAAAATGCTACACACCTGCTGACCCAGGCAATGCAGCTTTCTACGCAGAATAAATTATGGATGAATCGAGAAATTTTCGCATTTAATCGTCGAATGTCGAGGACTGAAGAACGTCTTGATAAATTGCTGAAACCTGCTGAGACGTAAAATGAGCAAAGCACAAGTGGTTCGTGAACTACATAAACCAGCGCAAAAAAATTTTCCACGCAGACGTGTGATTGTGAAAGGAATTGACGATCTCTGGCAATGTGATTTAATGGACAGTTACAATTCACGGAAACATAGAACAATAAAAATGCGACCGCGTGATGTTACACCAAGCAAGGAGAAATTGCTCCTTTCAACTGTTTACAATCATATAAAAGTTGTGAATCTACCGAAATATGACGTCGGCGATGTGGTTCGCATTAGCAAGCATAAATCTCAATTCGATAAAGGATATCTACCATCATGGACGACGGAACTTTTTAAAATCAAAAAGGTACGATTAACCAATCCGGTTACGTATCTGTTAGAAGATTATCATGGTAATCCGATTAAAGGTGGATTTTACCAAGAAGAATTACAAAAAGTTAAATATCCAGATGTATATTTAGTGGAGAAGGTGTTGAAAAAAAAGAAAGATAAAGTATACGTGAAGTGGCTCGGCTTTCCAAGTAGCGCCAATAGCTGGATTGATAGCAAATACTTGGTATGATATCCCCACCACTATGGAGCAGCGAATACGCATGATTGGCCGGAGCAGTCGCAGTATCCCCCACCAACATGGAGCAGCGAATACGTATGGTGAACTGGAGCAGTCGCAGTATCCCCCACCAACATGGAGCAGCGAATACGCATGATGGGCCGGAGCAGTTGCAGTATCCCCCACCAAGAGATCGTGACATTTTTTTTTTCCTGAAAAAATAACATCAGCTATTGAATGGGGTTCGTCTGTGGAAACTTTTGATCTTCTATTCACACTTACCTTCAACGAATCTGATATCGGAAAAGACCGCCTAGATGGATTCGACATGATGACATACTTTCTTACGTTGTGGATGCGAAAAACGATAACATATGCTCGTCCGGAACTGCTGGATCGTATATTGAAACTTGTGGAAGAACATGATATTCCTCGATTGTGCTTCAATCCAAAGAGCGTAGAAGAAGACGGTGAATTGTTGGAGTGGATCGTGCAGAACATTGAAAAAAGGCACAGCCAATCAATCGGCACTCCTGGGCTGGGAAAGTGGTCCGGATGTGGGGACGTGGTCGTCGACGAACTTACAAGACTACTTAGATATATACAAAATTTTAAATATAAATTTCAATATTTAAATTTTTTCATGTATTTTTTTTTTTTTTTTTTATGATGTATTTTCTTTTTTTAATTTTTTTCATCACGTATTTTTTTTAAATTTTTTTTTATTTTTTTTGATTTTTTTTCAAAATTTTTTTGTATTTTTTGATTTTTTGTGAATTTTTTTTTGATTTTTTTGTTTTATATTTTTTTTTTTCAATTTTTAACATGTTTTTTTTCTGAAATTATAATATTTTGACATGTACGTATTTTATTTTTTAATAAAACTAAAATTTTGAGTTAATAATGGCCATTATTATTTTACAAACTAATTACTTAATAAGTATAACTTATAAAACTAAAACCATGGTTTTAAGAATATTTACAAAATTAACAAAGAAATATATACAAAATTAACAAAAGATATATACAAAATGAACAAAAAAAGATATATATACAAAATTAACAAAAATAAAAATCGTCTATTTTGTAGTGCCCCCACGGGAGAGTTTTGAGTCTGTTGTTGGGTACTATGAACCGTTTATCATCGTCATTTGATAGTGCGGCCTTATTGATTAAATGTGTGTACAGTCGATGTTTTAAGCTGCGGAAAACACTCATTTGTTTATATAACACTGCACTTGAGTCTTTGCTCATCACACAATTTATATAGTCTTTAACGTCTATTTCGTTTTTCACCACATCTTTTTTAACACCTTTGAGTTTTTTAATTGGGGGCACATCACCGTCTTTCACTATACAGTAGGATTTAGCTTTAACACCGACAAATTGTTTAATTATTGTCCCAGAACACTCATCTTTAAATTTCCCGAGCACTTTTTTGTTTAATTGTGGCAGTCCATAGATGTTATCCGCGGCATAGTCACTTGTGTCAAAGTACTCGCTAATATCAGACTTAATGTCGGCGTAAAAATTGTCCGTTTCTATCCAGTATATAAAACTGTCGGTATCCATGTATAATAAATCCACTTTGTCGCTGTACTTTGGTTTTATATAACCGTAGTGGAAATCATACATTAAAGTCTTGGATAACTCGAGCACACTAAATCCTACGTAAATCGGCTTGTCGTATTTCACTTTCAAACGGTCCATTTGTATCGCGACCAGATTTTCATTGATAATCGAACAACTGTGAAAGTTCGGTCTGCTTATCAAATTATTAGCACCCAACTGTTTACGAATGTTCTCCCAATGAGTCACTAGCCGCACATCCACGCGTTTGTCGACATTTTCCATCGTTTTCCCGAAAACACTATTATTTTTTAATTTGAAATAGTCCTTTTCAAAACTGTTTGTCGCCTTAGAACGGAGCTCGGTATTCAAATCGATGTATTTCTTCAGCCACGGAGATTGATTAAACTGGAGCGCACGATGTATTTTTTTCAGTTTAAGTCCGTATTTTAGACACTGTTTTAAGTTCCGATAATGGATCACATATTTCTTCTTATCGTAAACGTTGGCGAGCAATTTGCTGTCTTTAGATGTGATGTATGGCGGCTTCATCTGCTCCGGACAGAATGGTAGATCTTGATGGTAGTCGTGTAGTGCCTTCGGGTACTCGAGGTCGACTTCCAAAATGTATCCAACATCCGCGTCATCTGGAACCATTGGTATGTCGATGTTATCCAATTCGTGTTCTGGGACCCACCGGAAATGTCTGATCGGCAAATGTTGCGACATGGCCCATCCGTACAAGTTGTTGGCATCCAGATATTCGATGTAGGTCGACGGCTTCGTGGGGTCGTAGTCCGACATGTATTTATTGTTTGCTTCGCTAAAACGACCGCAACACTGTGTTAATCCACCACGCATACCCTTTTTGATGAAGTGAATCATGTCGATGTCCGTTAGTAGCTCCAGTTCCACTTTTGTATATTTCAACATGGCGTCCCAGCTCAAGCCTGGTGCGGTGTAGTATTGGCACGGATCCAATTTGTACGTGTTCAGGCACAGGTTCCGGAAATTTTCAAAGACATCAGCCAGTAGCAGCACATCCGTTTTCAAATACAAGTCCGAATACTGCCCCAAATTTTGGATGTTGAATTCATTCCATACTCGTTGTGCACGTTGGTATTCTTCATCGCTGATACTGGATAATTTCAAGCTGCTGTGGAATGCCGCCTTTGGTGGTAGAGCGCGTTCATTCAGTCGTTCAACACTGTTGATGTATTCGTATGGGAATATTCCTTTTTGCTTGATTAAATTGAAAAGGCGGTCTTCAGGAAATGCTCGGCGAACTTCGGCGAACTGCTCCGGCTTCAAATTCTCAGCAAGTTTGTCTAAACTGCTAGCCATAAATCGGAATGAATCGATAAAACGTAGCTGGATGGTTTTAATTTTAAATTTGTTATTGGCAGATTCTTCATCTTCTTCATCATCTTCGTCATCCAGATCTTCCACTTCTTGATTGGCATCGACTGGTAGATATTTTGTGAAAGAAATGTAGCGTTCTTTGTTGTTCGGTATGACATCGATTCGTTCCCTGGAGACTCCAAATTCCCGTACGATAAAGTGCGCATCATATCCAGATAAATTATGGAAAACGATCGGGATGAATTTCGGTAGTCTGTAAAGCCGATTACACTGGTTATGTGCGGCACCTCGAAATTCACCCGTTAGATGGTCATGATCCCGCACACGATCCTTGCCCAATTTATCGCCGCATATGGAGCAATCTTCGACTAATCCAAATGCTAAATGATCGAGCGCTGTTAATGGTTTCATCGGAATTTCCTTTTGGAGAATTTTGTGTAGTCGTTGGGCATCTTCTTCCAATTTTTCCATAAACACTTTCGCACAGTTCGGTCCGCGGTATGTTTCGAATTTGTTTAATGATTCATCATACGAACACTTGATGTAATATGCGAAGCTGAATGGTTCGTGGATATGCGTGGTGTTTGTAAACGATCCATCTGGATTCGGTACGCATGTGTCGCATGGTTTTAATATTGATTCGAAGTCCGCATAGATTGTAAACGGAACGCGCATCTGCTTGGCATAATTTTGAAATTTCAAAATGCTGTCTGTGCCAGGACTTGGTATTACAGTTCGTACTTTGTTGCAATCTTCTTTAGCATGTTCCATAAGCCGCTCTTCAGTTCGAAAGAATTGTAGACATCCATCACATAACCATGCAGTTTCTTTATGTTTCGATAACTGTCGTCCAACGAGCCGACTCAAGTTCTTTATCCAGCAGTAGTGACTGGTTTCGCCATTTTCAATGTACAGCAGATTCACATGAGTGTTCCGTTTTTCCTTGGTGTAGTGCAGCGGTCCAACAATACTTTTTTCTTCCAATCCATAAACATTGACGCTGATGTTGTTGAGCGATTCGAATAATTTTATGTCTTTGATCTTCATTGGGAACTCAATATCATCGAACTTCAATACTGATGAGTAATGAGGATATGATGCGACTCGGTTCGTGTGTCGTTCAGCAGGATGTAAAGCCGATGTTATTGCCCATGCAAAACATGCTTGGTCTTCATTCTGCACATTAACGACCGCCTTCTTTCGCTTGATCCATACCGGAAGCTCGATATACGATGAAGCCCGAAGTGGATTGTATTTATTAACGTTCACTTCCAAATATCGGACTTCCAAAAGTGACCAGCCACTATCTCGTTCCTGGAATTCTTCGCTCTTGCGCACTACAGTCGATGTCATATTACGGTAAATTTCCTCCATATTGGTGGATTCGCAAACAGGAACATTTCTGGTGTTGAACGACTTCAAATCCAGCAGTAAATTATCGTCCTTGTCGAATTTTGCATATAATCCAAACAATTCGAAATTAGTTTTAAATGATGTATTCTTCGCCAGTTCCATATACAGCAGCTGAAGTACATTTTCCTTAACTTCATCCAAAAATTCTTCAATGGACTGGAAGTACTCGGAACTCTTCACCCGGTAGCTGATTATTCTGGTTTTGAACGCGCTGTTAATCGTTTCCACATTTACGTTTCCAGTTCCACAGCATAATTTATTTTTGTGGGCCGCGCTACGTAAATGCCCATTGAAAGATAAGATTGGTATATCCACGTTGCATACTTCACAGCGTTTTGTTGGCCAGCCTACTTTTGATTTTTTGGATGGACCGCCATTTTTTTCATCAGCTGCGCGCTTTCTCGAAACATGACCGCTGCTGGTTGAGGGCTGCTCATGATCAGGTTCGACGCTGGTTGCGGGTTGTCCATGTTTATTAACCATATGCCGCTCCAGATCACCTTCAACATATTCGCCGCAGTAAGCACACAATGCCGCCGTTGAATGGAATTTTTTCATGTGGTGATGTAAACTGTCCATTCTCGTAAACATGACCCCACACCGACTGCATTTAAAAGATGAACCATTGTCGCCATGTTTCGTCTTCATATGTCTTGCCAAAGCATCCCGACGGCTGAATCCTGCTGGGCACATTTCACACTTGAACAAGGCCATTTTTCCTAAATTCACAAAAAATATTGTATTAGTTTTAAGTTGTTGCATACAAAAAAAATAGAAATTATTATTATATGTTTCTTACTCACCAATATTGAAAAAATGTAATAAAATTTTAAGAAATTAAACTTTGAAATAAAAAGCTAACTTTAAAAATTCGCAAAATACGATATGATGACACGAAGCACACTATACTTTATGAAATCAGAAGACGTAATGGTTTTAAGACCGTTTATCACGCGTATTTATATACTTTTTCGATTGATGACGTCATATAACTTTATACAGATACATACACACACACACACACACACACACACACACACACACACACACACACACACACAATGTATGCATTCCAAAGCGGCGACGATTTCATATGTAAAAATGAGCGAAAAAAAAAAATATTTTACATTTTATTCACGGAATTCTCCTAGCCCATCCTGTAAATTCTAAAGATTGTAAGAGAAAATTGTTTAAACTAGAATTCTTATAATCTGGAATCATTTCCACCCTTATTTGGGTCGTGTAATATGAAATGTCGTTTTCCGACCACTTCGTCTACTATGTAATTCAGACAAATATCGACATTTAAGCATTAGAGAAATGTTTGGAAGCAATTATTCTTTAATTTTAAATCGAGAAGAATGTTTTTAACATAACTTAAAAGAATAAAGTATATTAGATACTAGATAGTTTTAAGGTATCACAAAAAAAAGTTTCCAATAAATGTTATCAACCAATAGTGCGAAATATTTAAATTTTCTTTTTAAAATTTGACTAAAAAACTTATAAATGCTAAAAAATTTAGCGAAAAATAATTTAAATTTTATTTATGGATTTTTTTCTGATACAACCTGTACATTTTTAAAAAAATTATAAAAAATTACTTCTAATCAGGACTGCCAAATTGTATAATTGAATACAAAATCTGTATAATTTGGTTGCCTTGTGTGTCCTCTTTGTATAATTGGATATAAACATCGAAAATTTAGACTGAATACGCTGAACATAGCAGTTGCAATTCTTTATTAATGTGATATTGCGTTCAACCTAATGAAACTACATATACCCTTACGTGTGTATGAATTTAGTTTCGTTCTGACAAAATTACAAAAAAATGATTAAAATTTAATAATTACGGTTTAGTTGAAAAAAAAAATCGGTTCATTTTTTGTCTTTTTTTTTTTTTTTTGTAACGAAAAGTTGTTCTGTATAATGGGAGTCAATTATGTATATTTTTCAGAGACCTGATTGTATAAACTAAAAATTTTTACTAGCAGCCCTGCTTCTAATATCACTTTAAAAAGAAAAATTATACTTTAAAAGTTATTAATATGAAATTTACGTCTTTTAAAATTCAAGAAAAACTATTAAAAAGAAAAATTTTCTACTTTTTAATATTGTTTAAACAAAATTTTATGAAAATGCGTTATATGTATCAATAACACATTTAAAACGTTTAAAACATGAAATTTTTCTTTTTAGTATTCATAAAGCAATTATAAGTAGTTTAAACAGTCTTAAAAATTTCAAGTAAATGTTTTCGACTTACCCGATATTTGCAAAAATCACAAAAATTCACAAACTGATACACGAATACACACAAATACACAATAGTTAATTAACTACTCGATTAACTTACAATGAACAATTAAAAATAGAGAAATAACTTAAAATTCACTAATTTAAAACTAAATATTAATGACTAAAATATAACGCTTTAAGCATAACTCACAAAGTCACAAAACGTAAAAACTTATACGCGATTATTCCAGCTATTTTTTACAAGCTTCTTCAATTGATATAAAAAATTACCAGTCAAATCTTATATTTGTATGTATAATGTATGTACATTTATGGGATGCAATACTTCAGACATACAATAAGGTGAAATATGCATATCAGCGAATTCCTAATATGTTTTATACCTTTGTGTTCGTTAAAAGATATATAAAATATACATACATACCTAGTTCAGAAATTATTTTTTATTAAGTTATAAAGTTTTGAAATTATTATGAAAAAATTTAACTTTTTCATTTTGGGAAATATTAACCACTAATCAATCTTGATTTAAAGATGAGTATGAACAAAGAATCGATTTTTGAATTTTTTATTAAACACCAAAACTGTTTAATCTGCTATAATCAATTAGAATGTAAAACACGGTTTAGAGACGGGTATCAACAAAGAATCGATTTTTTAAATTTTTTATTAAACACCAAAACTGTTTAATCTGCTATAATCAATTAGAAATGTAAAACATGGTTTAGAGATGGGTATCAACAAAGAATCGATTTTTTAAATTTTTTATTAAACACCAAAACTGTTTAATCTGCTATGATCAATTAGATTGTAAAACATGGTTTAGAGACGGGTATCAACAAAGAATCGATTTTTTAAATTTTTTATTAAACACCAAAACTGTTTAATCTGCTATAATCAATTAGATTGTAAAACATGGTTTAGAGACGGGTATCAACAAAGAATCGATTTTTTAAATTTTTTATTAAACACCAAAACTGTTTAATCTGCTATAATCAATTAGATTGTAAAACATGGTTTAGAGACGGGTATCAACAAAGAATCGATTTTTTAAATTTTTTATTAAACACCAAAACTGTTTAATCTGCTATAATCAATTAGATTGTAAAACATGGTTTAGAGACGGGTATCAACAAAGAATCGATTTTTAAATTTTTTATTAAACACCAAAACTGTTTAATCTGCTATAATCAATTAGATTGTAAAACATGGTTTAGAGACGGGTATCAACAAAGAATCGATTTTTTAAATTTTTTATTAAACACCAAAACTGTTTAATCTGCTATAATCAATTAGAATGTAAAACATGGTTTAGGGATGGGTATCAACAAAAAAATCGAGGTAGTCATAACATCAACATACACTAGTCCTCGATGCGACCATCATTCCAGAGCAACTTGCGCCATGGAAAATGTCATATCCATATACAAATATTACCGTAATAACATTTAAACATTTTTATTGTAAAATATTTCTTTTAAATAAATTTATTAAAATAAGAAAAATTAAAAAAATTAAAAAAATTAAAAATGTGTTTTATTTAATAAAAAAATAAAAATTAAAAATTAAAAAAATGTGTTTTTAGTTAGAGGAAACCTGTATAAACCTGTTTTTTCAGATAAAAATATGATAAAATTATGAATCAAGGTACAATGTTCGCGGTACTAGCTACGCCATCTTTTAACTATCAAAAAGGATTTTCAGCACCATCTATTGACAATTTTTCAAACTTACACACAGGAATCCAGACCAGCAACGCTATCAAAGGTGACTGCGTCATCTATTAGGGAATTTACAGGGCTCGAAGGTGGCTGCGCCATCTATTAGGGAATTCTTAGGTTAGAAAATATTTGTTAGGTTACACCAAGTTTCCTTAGGTTCTGTTAGGTTGGATCAAGTTCCGCTGGGTTCACTTAGGTTGGAAAAAAATTCACTAGATGTCGTTAGGTTGGATCAAGTTCCGCTGGGTTCACTTAGGTTGAACAAAAATTTTGCTCCACCCACCGCCGGAGGCTTCTAGAACCGCCTCGGTAGTTTTGCCTCCATCCGAGGTCGCTCAAAAAGTTGGATGGTGGGATGGTGGGTCTAGAAGCCCCCAAAACCTACTACTCATTTCCGTTATTAATTAGAATAACATTAGAGAAATGTTACTTTCTTAAGCATTAGAGAAATGTTTAAAAGCAATTATTTAATTTGGAATAGAATTCTTGTAGCCTGGAATAATTTCCGCCTTTAACTGGAATAAGTTTAGATCGTGTAATATAAAATGTCGTTTTCCGACCACTTGGTCGACCGTGTAATTCAGACAAATATCAATAGTTTTTTTTAAGCATTAGAGAAATATTTAAAAGTAATTCTTTAACTCTGAATATATTTCTTGTAGCCTGGAATTACATAGTTGGAATAACATTAACGCATTAACGCCCAGGGCGAAATTGTTGTTTTAATTTTAATTTTTGCTAAATTAAATTAATGAAAATAAAGTAAAAATATAAAAAATGATGAAAAAAAATCATTTGAATAACTTCTACACGTGCATAGAGCCGTGTACGGTGGGCCGAATTGTCCTCAACAAAGTATTTTTAAGCGGAATGTTAATTTAATGATACTTTGAAGTTACGTTTTTTAAGTAGAATATGTTTCAAATTAAAAAAAGTCTATTTAATAGGTTGTACATAAACGTGTACAACGAGCGCTAAGGGGTTAAAATAACATGAATTTGCGCTATTAGTTTGAAAAACATTAAGTCGTGGTGTGATCTATATCTTATGGTATGGCAGTGGTCCCGGTAGGAAAAAAATGCCTAGGACGCCAAAGTGGGTTAATCCGTCCCTGCTTGTAGATGGTTTTTAACGTTTTCCACGTAGTCTTAACAACGAAACGTTCGTAATTCTGATGACATCATCAGGGCCGACCCGAGCAAAACAAATTTTCTGCAACAAAATAATAATTCATTGTATTTTGTAAATCATTTCTTTTATGAAGGATTGCATGTACCTATTTGTAAAATACTTGAAGTCAAATATTAGTTAGTTTTCCAGGCGGCTTACTAGAGTTTGGTTACAATAATGTGATTTTTGTTTTATTCCTTTACATGTTTTACAGCAAATTCGTTTGGTAATACCGTCATAATTAGCGTCATCATAAATCGGCGGCACGGGACCTAGTACGGCGCACCTATTTCAGATCGGCTTTGTGTCAACACTTTGCGTGGTCCGACATCTACTTGATCACTTCTTAAAAGTTTTCGATGGACCTTTAGAAATATTGGAAAATATATAAAATAATAAAATAAAAATTACCTGTATGTAAATAAAGTTCTTTAAATATTTGATAGCTATTATAAAGTGATATTTACAGAGTAAAAATTACCTTTTTTTATTTTTAAAATACGTTTTATTTCACATATTGAATGAACTACTTACTATAAGTACTATTTTTCTAGCATTTTAGCTAATGTTTAGCTAGAATATTTTACCTAGAATAAACATTTTACTCTAAAGAATAATAAAAACTAAACTAGTACCCAAGTTGAATCAAAAACTAAATATCAGTGCTTTTACGTACGTAATCTCCAACAAAAACTCTACCAAACTCTTCTATTAACCTTTGTTAGAAGCATGCACGTAGAGACCTGTACCTAAAATTTCTATCGTTTCTATTAAGGTTATGTATACAATAGTCCGGGAGATAGCACTGCGCATTTTTGGTAGTTAGTACTTTATCATCATCAAAACATCCTTATGAAAAACTTATTGATTGTGTAAAATTTCAACTAATTATTAGTGTTTTTCAGCATTAGGACAGAATTCTTGAAATCCTGAGGCTTACTTCGGGATCGGAATTATCAAATAAGAAGCTATAAAACTACAAAAAATTAATGATCAATTATTCAAAATTTACTTTTGCTAATAGGAATGATTAATTATTTTTTATTATTCATGCGGTAGAAGTACTAACTTGGCACACACATTTCTGTACGCAGAATAGTTGTTTGCCCACTGTACTCTTCCCACATACTTTTTGCGTGCGGAAAGTAACTTTCCACACGTAAATTGAAAATAAAACACGCAAAATTTAATCAAAACACACAAAGCCGCCTCTTGATTTTTCATTTAATAAATATTCCATAATTATTTCTATAGCAACCACCGCAGCAAAGTAATTTAAACAATAATTAATTCAGAAAAAAAAAGACGAACACTGAAAATATTATTGCAAAAGTAATAAAAATGTCAACAATAGTAATAATAATAGAAAAAAGTATGTCAAATTCGTAATAAAAAATAGTATGTGCAACTCGTGCGGGATTGTCGATTGCCCACTCAACTTCGCTTTCGTGGGCAATCGACAATTTCCCGCACTTATTGCACAATATACTATATTATAGCCTAGGTATTACAGTTTGAATCTGAACTCATTATTCAGACTTTATTTTTTGAAAATTTATATCTTTGCAGAGTCGTGTTAATAGCAATTCATTAAAATTATCGTATTCATGGCCAGATTTTAACGTTTAGTTTCAATTTTTTATTATTAACTGCTAGAACAGATCAAGTTCATTGGCACTATTTCTCATTTCCAACGCTGCCTCTCGTACTATATGTCTTATAATAAAATCATACATCATAAATGATTGATCATGAGACTTAGTTAACTAGATAGAGTTAGATAGAGCGCTACTCCTTAACACATCCATACAAAATCCTATTAGGTAGGTACTGACACTATAACTACTTACACTCCGTAAACCTTATTTGCTCTCTTACAAAACTTTAACAATCTTGTTATAATTTTTACGTTGTATTATTAATTGTAAAAGTTTTCGACGTACACGGAGCAAAACTATTCTACACCGATACCTATACCTGCTATGTTTGCCATTTTTACGTCGCTTGTTTCTGCCTTTTTTTTGAGAAAATCTAATTTTGAAAAATAAGTTCTTCTATCTAATAATAGTGATAGATAAGAAAAATAATACTTCCGGAAATAAGATGTGCAGTGACCAAGGAATTACAAATACTGTATTACTGTGGATAAGGCGGAAGGGTTTCTGTAGATATCTGCATTCGTATCCGCATATGCTGAATATCTGCGTATATTCCCATGTTGGTTTTTTATTGTTACATTTAATATGTTAAGGGGTTATTCGGGGTTGTAGAAAAAAAAAGCTAATTATTTTTTTCTACGGTATTTTTATTCCTTTATGTACCAAGATCATCACTTTATCACTTTATGTACCAAGAATCATCAGTTAAAATTTGGAAACGAAATATGAAACGGTCTAATTATAACTCTGTTATGAAACATATAACAGAGTTATATGTATATATATATGCAGTAAAGTGGTTTAATTATCCTCCTGGATATACGTTATACGTTATAAATTTTTAAAATTTATCGTAACTGTTATATTTATTTGAAATAGAGAATTCAGTATATTAATCTATATATGACTACGGTTAGTTTATTATATAATAAGGATTTATTTCTGATGGTTCACAAATTTTATACACCTTTAGATTTTGGTTAAAGTTAACCTCAAGATCGGGCTACTTGAGCCTTAACCTAAATTTCCAAGTGATTTCCATTTGAAAACAGTTTGAGACCATGCAGGATGTTGGTTACTAACTAAAACACATTGTGCAAACATGTATTTACTCAAAAAACATGAATAGGTACCAAAACTGAATAAAAATTTTCAAACAAAAATTGTTATGGATTAAAGTGTGTCTTTTAGTCTACCTAAAGGGAATAATCCTTTTTTGATTAGTGTAGGTGGAGGTATTTTCTTAACTATATCTTCCCATTTATAGTACAATACGTCCTAAAAGTTATAATGGGCTCAAGTTAGTGATGAGCAAATGCAAGACCAAGACCAAGACTTGGCAGTCTTGGTCTTGGTCTTGTTCTTGCATTAAGAATCTTGGTCTTGGTCTTGCTAGAGCAGTTTGAGTCTTGGTCTTGCAAAATGCAGTCTTGGTCTTGGTATTGATAAAAAATCTTTCACTTTCTTGCATTTTTTTATTACCGAATTTTTTCCTTCTAAAATCAGAATTTTCTCTCTTTACGGTATTAATTATACTTTCAAACTATTTAAATAGTTTAGCAAGACTCTTGCTTTTTTCTTGCTTTTGTCTTGGTCTTGCTCACTTGAGTCTTGATATTGGTCTTGCAGCCATACTTATAGTCTTGGTCTTGTTCTTGCTCTTGGTATACATAGTCTTGGTCTTGATCTTGCAAAAAATGCAAGACCAAGACAAGATTGCAAGACCAAGACTAATTTTGCTCATCACTAGCTCAAGTTAACCTGATCTGAACGTTATGTTAACTGGTTTATCAAAACCTTAAATTTAGAAACTAAGGAAATAGCTGGCATATGAATGTGTCTGAATTTGCTTTAGTAACGAAACAAGTTTGAAAATTATACACTTGCTTTACTTTGTGAGCTATCGAAATATTTTTTACAGTTGAAGGTTAGCAAGATAACAAAAACAGCAACTTCAAATAGAGGTAAACAAAACTCGCCTGACACCTAGTGTCAATTTTCAGAACTACCTAAACATAAAGACAGTGAACCTAGTGCTATTACCTATCAGATAAACCTGTAACTTACTTTTACTACTGGCTACACTAAGCACAAAACAAAAAACAATACTTTTTCCATTTTGGGCTCAAGTTACATCTTAGGGCTCAAGTAATCCGTGTTTACGGTACAAAGAAATTGGAATAAAATCTTTAAATGCCTGTTACACAAAATTACATTTTCAAATCGACTGCTACGCTGCAGTCCGTAGTTCTGCACCCATTGATCACCCATTGAAGCTGTGTGCTGGCAGCCAAAAACGATGTTTTTTTTTTTCAAGCGTCTACTTTGACACTGCGTATAAAATGCATTGTCATCGAGAAAAAGGAAATTAAATTTTTTTTTGATAGTTGAAGGAATGCCTAATAATGTGTATAAGATTTCAGATTGATTGCATATGAAGTTTCCTTAGAAAAAATTGTTGAATATGTGTCTTTTTTTAGCTTCTAACTCTGAATAACCCCTTAAAAAATCATAAAAAATTCAATTATAACTCTTAAATTGTGGTTCATTTTTTCTTCATTTAACTAATTACATCTAATTACCTTTACTCTTATTCCGAAGCTTCACATAATGAAGTTAGCAAAATAATTCATCAAACGCTCAACAAGACTATATATTTTGATAACTAATACCTACACTTTATATGAAATTGTTGATACGAACTGTTTTGTGTCGCAGTTAGTCAGGTTTCACTTGACGCTGTACAGCGTCCGTGACCATTAACGTGCTAAAATCACTGCCAATATTCTACCAAAATTTTTTTACTTCAAAATTTATTGTTATCAATGATTTCATATTTAACTTCGAACAGATATTTTATTTTATTAAGTATTTTAATTAAAATTGTATACATTTAAAATATATAGGTATATGTAATTGAAAATCAATGAAAAAATCTGTGGAAAGTATCCATCCATATGTTTCCAAATGTAAAGTTCAGCTACTACAACCGCTGTCACGGTAAGACCTAGGTCTACATAAGACTATGATAGAAAAGCTATAGTGCGATAAAAAGGAAGACAGTTGCCCCCGCGCATATCATTGCCTATTTATTTTTGTTAGATTGCTATGACTGCCCGTAAAAATTACTTTCCCACAACATTATGTGTAAAATCTAGGTCTCTTAAATTAATACATCTAAAATGATTGAACTAAACTGATTTTTTCGTAAATATACGCAAGTAAACACTATTGTAAAGTAAAAAAAAAAAGAATAAGATAAAATAAAATCTATTTTCTTTAATTTTAATTTTTATCACTCTTTATGAAATCTTAATTTTTAAAGGTGCGTATAACCTTACTGAGGTAAAATTATTCTAATCAATGCAATGGATAGCTTGAAGACAGAAACTATTAAGTAAATTTATTTTATTCTTTCCGTAATTTCTTTTCTCACTGTTAATTTTATTTCTTACAAGCGGAAACAAGAAGAAGGAAACTTAATAATAATTTCCGTTTTTTTTTTTTAATTTTTTTACTTACTTGGCTGCTTGTGTTCAAAGTTCAAAACATAATTGCTTTTAATAAGTTTTTTCTAATTTAATAACTTGCGTTATATACAGAAGGATTTTTTCCTTAAATTAGATGTGTATAGTTTTATTTCTTGAACTTTATTCACTTTTTCCAGTCAAAGTAAGTTATTACGAAAATAATTTATAATAGTAGAAAATATATTTTCAAATAATTTTGTAAAGAAGTTTTAATTTGCTTCTAAAGTAATCCTATATTATGTTTTTGAATTAAACTTCAATAAAGTATAGTAAATATTTTCACAGTGAGTTAATCAAAGTAATTACAGTATATGCATTGCTTCTGACAGGTGACTTTTTATATTAACGAAATTTCTTAAGTACTAGTACAGTCGATGAGATAATAAAATTTAAACGCGGAATGTTATAAAAATCCAATTTTAGGAAACATTAAAAAAATACTGTCTAACAATATAGTTAGGCAGATTAATGCAAAATATTGGTTAGATGTGAACACGCCGGACAAAAGCACCAGTTTTGGTTTACTTATTGGTTAGGTTCTAATCTTTAAGTTTCTTGAGTAATCTTGAGTAATGTCCTCCAAAAACCTGTAATGTTATTGACAAGTAAATATACTTGCTAAATGTGCCCGCGACGTCATTTGCTTTCTCAAAAATTGCTGTTTTGGTATATCTATATCAGTCAATATCT
Organism: Brachynemurus nebulosus; assembly: GCA_035578155.1. NCBI lineage: Eukaryota > Metazoa > Arthropoda > Insecta > Neuroptera > Myrmeleontidae > Brachynemurus > Brachynemurus nebulosus. The sequence goes on along the minus strand of JAPWDM010000014.1, from coordinate 11,660,650 downwards.
ACAGCAGTGTTTCTCAACCGCTGGTTCGCGAAAGTATTTCCTCAGTCTGCAGAAAGTTGTGTGAAATTATTCATTACAATTTTTATTTTAAGTCAGCTAATCAAAAAACATATTTTAATGTTATCTACTACTTCAATACATTTTGTTACTTCGTCATTTTTAAAATTTAATTATTAATTGTTTTACAAAGCCAGACCTATCGATTCTGATGAAATTTGAATATCTGATAGAACAAGCCTAATTTCAATACTACGTTATTCAAATTGTCTTAAACTACTTTCCATGAAAAAGTTCTTGAATTGCTCGAATAGTACGATTATGTCGAAACAGTTACCCTTTAATTAACTAACCCTAGACTTATTAGGTTAGGCAAAAACAGGCCAATTAGATATTTTTTACGTAGGTTTGAAATCTGTAAACAAAATTTTAATATATATTATTTTTTACTCTCTTTTTGATAAATTAACTGCCAAATTTTAATCCGCAACCTGTGTTGATGTAATTTCAACAAATTTAATATTAATAACTATAGGTCTTTAAAAAATATAGCAACATGGCTAATTCAAACGTTTTATCTATGTCACCGTGTTCGAGAAATCGAAAAAAATTAATTTTTTACCCTAAATTTTGAAGTCATAGCATTTTTGTGTATTCAGCTTAATTTGACTTTTTAGTTATTATGTTTATAAAAAGGCATTATGTTGTATCAGATTTCATTTTAAATAAATCAAAGTGCTTTGTAAAGTAAAGTAAATAAATCCAAGTATCAAAGTACAAAGAAAATCTATTTTTTTCCATAATATTAATGGAAAACGTAAAAATAAAGTTGAATGAAAATTGCTAACGGTTCCGGAGATATTTACAAAATTATAATTGGTAAACGAAGTAAGAAGAAGGGGGCGTTTCCTTTTCACGCACGTAGTTTCCGCGAAATAACTTTTTTATTATATAGTAATACTGTTATCTCAAAAAGTAATTAACTTATGAACTAGATCTTGGTTTACTGTATTCATTAATGTAAAAATTAATATTAAAAATTTATCGCCTCCCGTAGATGCATTTTTATGTCCTAAAACGTGATTTTTTTCTAAAGGCGCGCCATAGTTACAATTTTTTAAATTTCGATTTTATTCTAATTTGCACACTAGAGAACACAATTTGTAATAAAATGAGGTTTGAAATTTTTGTTTCAAATATCTTGGACCGAACTTATCGGTGTTACAGTTTCACTCTCTTTTTTGCGACCTCCACTTTAACGCCCTTTATAATACATATGAGGGAAAAGCAAAAAAAAATTGTAATTTTAAATGTTTGTTTAATAATAAAAGGAAAGAAATGTACCTACCTCTAGTTATAAAACCACTGAGAAAAAAATAGATTGGAAATTGCGATTTTTTTGGTCAAAAAATAAGAACACTCCCTTAATGAAGGTACTCAAACATGGGTTGCATTTTGAATTATAGATTATCTATTGCATCGAAAGCCTGCAGCGAACTTGTTACTTGTAAAATAGCAAAAATGGTTGCAGTGGAAGTTGCTTATGTAAAGACTGGAAGTGCACAGAACATTGCAGCTGCATATGTCAAGAAGTTTTTTACAGTATCCATGGCCAGTGGTTATCGATTGGTTATTTTTAAATTTACATTTGTGTAAAAAATGAAAAAAAAATTCGGCGGGAAAAAGCTCCTATAAACCCCCTTTACACCATTCAATCTTTTTGGTTTGCGGGTTTAACCTAGGCTATATGGCATTTCATGTTTATACCAAGTTTTATAAAAATTGTACATTTCCTTATGACAAAATTCAATAAAAATATTTTAAACAGAATTTGTCTATATATTTCGAAATGGTTGCCATGTGGCTGATAGGGTTAAGTGGATCCTACTCAAAATTTGAAGCTAAGAGTATGGATAGTTAGTAAAAAAATATTGGTACTTTTGTCCAGCCTATCCACATATTTTTGTTAATCTTCCTGACTAATATACTAAATATCAGAAAAAAATCAGTATTTCAAAATTGTTACCAAAGTTTAAAAGTTTTCAAAATATTTTTGTGACACCGTTACAAAGAGCGTAAAAAATTACAAAAGATAGATTGTTAAACCATTGCATTGTCCTAAATTAATTTGTTTCGGAAAAAAATTAAAAGTCGTGAATGTAGCCTATGGAGGCCCGGGTCCGGAAAGGGGGCTCAAACGAAGTGGAATTTTTGGGGTAAAATTTATAAAAAAAAGTTTATACTTCACCCAGACAGACACGTCATTTTTCTTACGGGTCCTGTTCACAAATTAAAAATATTAAAAATTTTTTTTTTTTAAATTTCGAATATAAATATTTAGTTATATCTATTTACCTACATTCAACAGGCATTCTCAAATATTTTTTGATTTCAATAACTGTTTCTGCCTCTGTAACGCATACGTATAGTAAAGATTAAAAGTTTTATATTTATTGTTGAGAAAAATTTCTTCGATTTACAAAAACTTTCGTATTATTAAAACAACTACCATATATTTAACCATCTTAATTCTATAAGGTGCCTATACATAAAGTCAGATTGTAGTTTAAAGCACTCAAAAGCAACTAACTAAACATCCCTGTATACTTATTAAACTGGATAAAGTATTTAAACTTTTATTGAAACATTTAAACTTTTTAATAAGTATCTGTAGACGCTTACGAAAGTTACACAAGTAGTGCTTGTAACAATAACATAAAAATTAAAATTATTTTATATCTATTAAGTTGTGACCGTTGTAGTATTTAGATTGTGACAGGAGATAATCTATACAATTTAAAATTAACAAATGATGAAAATTTAATGTGTCTATAAAACTTTTATTGTTTATAATATACATAAATTGATTTAACGAGACCATTTTTAATCCTGTTACAGAAGCATTTAATTTTAAACTATAATAAAATCCTGGTTAAGTGATTTTTTCCACACACTTTAACGTAGTTGCTCTGAGATAGTCAGGTACAAAAGTATATCCAAAAAAAAAAAAAAAATTTATCAAAAATTAAATAATGTATTAATATTTTTCAGTGATTATATTTGTATACCACTTGTTTTTTTTAATTTCCGCGCATTTATGTTGTAGCAATATAAAAACATTGTTGAAAAAGCGTTATAAAAACGTTGTAAAATGATGTTTATAAATTATATTTTAAAAACGGCGTTGGTGAATAATTTTTATTTCTGATTAAATATGGTTTGTAACTTACTTTATAACATATTAAATTTTTATCAAATTCCTTTGACACGTTTTCATTTTATTCAGAGTTTTCCCATAAGAGCTCATGTTAAAATTACAAAACTTTGAAATCGTTTTTCTCGAAATTGGCGTGGTCAGTTTTTTTTTTCGGTAAGGGCTCGTATTATTGGTATTGAATTAAATTAATATCTAGAGAAGTTTCGTTATAATCCTTTGAAAAAATCGTTTTATCGACCAACTACCTTATACGTATACACTGAGAAAAAATTACAGTAAAAATTACGGAGCTGCCTCCGGTAAACCAGGCTCAAGTGACCAGGCGGAGTAAATTATCAAGCAAAAATGTAAAAAATGCCTTTCAAACATTATTTTACATACCAGGAAAATTATACCAGGAAAGGATACCAGGAAAATTTACTTAATTTTTGTACAATTATATTAGAAATAGAAGAATTTTTACGGAGCCACACTGTAATTTTTACTAAGCTAGACGGTAGACGGTATTTGTTATCCATATTTTCTCCTTGAAACCTGTCTTTCAGCATCTCTCTCACACAAGCATTACCCATAACTGACGGTAAACATCACCAAGGTCGTTTTGAATAACTCAACAGCAGTCCGATCGGCGACCGTTACCATTTTAGTAGCAGTGGACCCATGCTAGTGAGTGGATGTGTACCATGCAGGAGTGTCATCATTTTTTTTTTTTTATAATTAACTATTTAATGGACTTTACATTTAAAACAAAGAATTGTTATTTGTGTTTCATGAAAATCGCATTATTTTATTATTAATAAAGAACTAATAATTAAGATATAACAATTAAGATTTTTATATGTATTGATGTTTATTGAAACATGTTTTTCCACAAATAATAAAAAACCACAGAACATTTTTTCAATATAAATAATTTGATTTTAATCCTTACCCTTCTATCAATATGTTTTTAAACTATTTTAATTCAATTATTTATTAATAAATAAAAAAAAAACTTATAAATAATACGGTAAGAGAGTAGAATTTTTCCTGTACAGCGCCGAAATTTTTACGACGTCACAGTGTAATTTTTACTGTGCAGTCACAAATTACGGGGCCATAGGGTAAATTTTACTATACTCATCGTACTTTCTCCTTTGCCTGTTACTTACGCCCGCATTACCAGAGACCTCCATAATTTTTTACTAGAAATTTCCGTAATAATTACCGTATTTTTTTCTCAGTGTAGTAAGCAACATGTCAAATCACTGTCAATAGTCCAGTTCAAGATGACGTTTGCTAAGCGGATTATTCAATGTCAAAGGTCACAAAAACTGGTTTCTCCAGATCAGGAATGTGTGAAAAATAACAGTGTATTCAACGTGATGTAACTGTCACAAAATGGAGACTGAAAATCGAAAATTTTTAAACATTATGGTCACAAGTTTCTATCATAGTCCCAGATTCAAGTTCGCCATGACAGTGGCCCTAATAGCTGAATTTTCGATTCGGAAATTCGCTAAAAATCAATTATCTAAATTCCAATTGTTATTTTATCGAAATTAATTCCAGTAATTCATACAATTTTTTAATCGTAGCTTATTAACTCCTTAAATTGTCATGTGGTCAATAAAGTTCTATTAGTTCAAAAGACGTCTAAAATCATTCAATTTTCCTGGAGTAATAGTCCGACAAATTTATTTCAATCAATTTTTGGTCAGTACACAAAAGTCAGTAAAGAACAACACATACCTATATAATATTCATTCAAAAAATTATAATCTCACCGAAATAACAGAGAGAAGATTTTCCCTTCTCTCAATTTTCTTTATACAAAACTCATCATATGTATAGAATACGTTAGAAGGGTCTTACATGAAACTTACTAACATAAATAATTTATAAAGACGGCCGACCACTTTTTGTGTGTTAAAATATAACATCTACAAAATACATTATGTAAGCTATTGTTGACTTACCCCCGCCCCCTTTGGCCCCGTACCGTTGTATATTCTATGTAGAAAATGAAATTTATTTCTTGCCAAGCGATTTTAATCTAACTTTGATGATGTAATAATTAATATTAAAGATGTATTTTGCCTTTGATCTCCCTACGGCTAATAATAATTTAATGAATTGGTTAACAAGTCAATGAAAAAAAGTTTTAAGGAGGAAATATTTTCCGGAAAATTTTTTCATACCCAAGGATATTGTTCTTGAAAATATTGTTTAAATATTGAAAATAATTTTTGAAATTAAAAATTATTAAATATTCAGTATTTTTGTACGGTACTGTTTCATTTTAGCTATCAGTGGTGGAAGTGAAACAAACGAAAAAAAATTAAATAATTTTATTATTATTAAGTTTTACCAGAAATTATTTCATTTCATTCGTAAATTGTGAACACAAACAGTATTTTATCAATTTTTTCTAGTGTTTGTTCATCATTAAATTATTTTTTTTTTTTTAAGTAATTGTAAAATAAAATAAAGAAAACATGGATACTTTTTGATCAACTTAAAAAAAAGTTACCATTTGACCCGTATGTACATATGTATACCTCTTTTCAGATACAATTGATCATGAGTTTTCGTTAAAAAATTAAATAATTCTTATATTCGAAACAAATCAATCTTCTATTCTTTTCTAAAAATAAACTGCAAATTTAAAATTTACATAAATGTAATAAAAAAAAGAGATAAAGCCAAGAAAACGGAAATTATTTAAATTCAAAGTGACGAAGCATGGTTAAATTTAACTGAAATGAACCATACATGTTGGAAATGGGTAATAATCGTAAATGTTGAGTCTATGTAGACTACTGAACAAGCATAGCAAATTTAGTGAATGGTACGCATGTATGTTTCTATTTTCTCAAGAACTATGCATCGGAATAATTGTTTTTGCATTAATTTAGTTACAGTTCAACTTAGAGAATAAATAATCGGTTCAGTGGATTAAGATATATACACACTTAAGGGGAAGTTTACTTGAGAGTCGTTAAAAAAAATCGATTTCTTTTGCAGAAGTTGGTAGCTAATTATGTGTAGAATATGTTCCAAAAGTGATTTTACTGAAAATAATTTAAAAACAAGATTCTTGCACATTAACCGAATCCAGCTTTCTATAAAAAAATTCAAAAAACGTAGTTCACGCAATAATGAGTATTAAATATAAAATTTTGAAAATACGTTTCTTTATATATATTTTATAATATCTCGGAACTACATGTTTGGAACTGGCGGACACGATAACTCAAAAACTATTCGATTGATCCTTTTTTTAAATTTTTTATTTTTTAAATTTTTTATTTTAAAGATAATTCAATTCTTCGGCACCTCTACCTAAGTTCGATACACTTTCAATATTTTTTTTTTTTAAGTTTACTTTAAAGAGCGAAAAATAAGATAAAAATCGTAATCAAAAGTTCAAACATCCGCCATTTTTTTTTCTTTCAGCAATTTATTGATATTATAGGTAGAGGTGCCGGTACTCTTCATATATTTTATAAATCTTTTTTGTTTTTGGATTTCGATGGTTTATTACCGGCGCTAGGATGTCCGGCAACAAGGCATTGGATTTTCGGATCGTCACATTGCAGTAGTAATTAATTTTTTTTTTGCTCGTTAATGTATTTGGGTCTGGGGAAATGGACAGTATAGGATTGGTGTTTCAAGGTTTTCGGTTTTTTTTTTTGTTTGTCACCTCACAAAATTTCCCGACAAATGTTGATGTCCGGGCGTCGAAAATTAAAAAGTTGGCAAGCCTGGCAGTGACTAGTTAAGACTGGACATTTTGGAATGATGTATTGTTTCCCATAAGAGTACATGTAACGGGTCATCCGTAAAGTACGTGACACTAATTTCGTGATTTTTGACCCCTCCTTCGTCCTTGTCACAGTTAGTCACATTTGTGAGACCCCCCTCACTAGTGTGACATCACAGATTTGGCATTTTCAGACATAATTTTTTTCCATATTATGATTCAATTAAACGAATTAAACCTGTTTAAAACAAGTTTAAAATGTTTGAAACATAATATGTTTAAATTATACTAATAAAAACATGATTTAAAAAATAGGAACACATGTTTAAAACATTTTAAACTGTTAGTTTTATAAATTAAAAAAAAAAAAAAAAAAAAAAAAAAAAAAAAAAAAAAACTTTTTTTTTCATCCCTGGTATGAACTCGCCAACAAAACAATTGAAACCTTATGTCCATACAAATAGAGTCGCAAATATTTTTAAGTTTCACTTAGTTGTATACGATTTTGAAATGTGACGTCACGAAACTTAGGACTCCTCCCACCCCTTGTCACACAATGTCACACTTCGTCGACCCCCTCCACCCCTCTTAACGTGTGACGTACTTTATGGATGGTCCCTAATTTGTTAGATATATTATATATAACGTATTTTACTCCACGATGGGTTTTCCTAATCAACAGGGAACATTAAGGGAATTTTTCTATTCAAAAACCTTTCCGATTTTGTTGGTTTCAACTAGTTTTCATCATTTTGATCCAAGAGACTAAAAATCCTTAATGACAAGTATTTAGGAAACAATTCTCTTTTATCTTAGTTTTTCGAGTTTTCTTATTTTCCCTGTTGCACCCGTTTCTGTCCATGCACCCCGGAACGATTGTTGCTACATTATACTTACGCCACTGCTTATATCATAGTTTCATAAAGTTTAGATAATTCGTAATCGAAAACTTACGTATAATAAAATAAATAACCAAACTATTAGAATAATTCAAAAACACATACACTAAACTGACTATACATTAGAAAATATCTTCACAAAATTTTCTTAATATCATATCTATTTATTCATATATACATATCTATTTATTCATATATACCTACATATAACATGAACATATATTCATCAATCATTTTCAACCAACGAACTCCAGCACGAAAATATGTGTATTATAGAAAACTTTATATTGCACAAAATACAAGTTCTCAGTTTTCATACATTATTATCACAAAGTTATTATAAATAACAATAGAAGTAAAAGAGTAATGTTCAACTATTATTATAACAAAAGATAAACAAAACAAAATTTATTTGAAAATTGTGTCTTTTAAAGACGAAAACTCATCTATGTATTATTTTAAATATATATTCATTCTATTAATATATACCCCGTTTCAAATACAACTGGGTATGAGTCATCCTTAAAGAATTAAACAATTCTTAAGGTACGTAAGGGTGCAATATGGTAACTTAAGGTTTGAAGCATTATAGTTATCTGAAAACAAATAAAAGAGGCCAATAAATAATACCACATTAGTCTACGACTAATGGTTGATTAATGTTATAATAAATTAGGAAGACTTTTTAATTTTTAGAAAATTTTGTTTTTTTAAAAATGTGCAAAATGGCCATATTTTCCATACATAGGTGAAAATATGGCCAACTGTAGCCACATCAACGTCAGCACATTTATTTAAATAATTTAATGAAACAATTCTTTTAACAATAATATTAAAAAAAATACTCAGTAAATTATTAATCTTCGCAACTTGGTCATATGAGATCATCCTTGTCTTCAGAAGTCAGACCAGGTACATCAGATTTTGGATCAAGTTTATCCACATCAGATTTTGTACTAGGTTTATCCACGTCAGATTTGGGACCAGGTTTATCCATATCAGATTATTTCAACTGAAACATTTGTTTTATTAACTCCTGGGCCACAGTGTTTATATTAACAGGTTAGAATCTGTTGTTAAAGAATCCACTGTATCAAAAAAATATCCGTTTTTCATAAAGGACACTTTCGATATCAGAACTAGAATTAAAAATGCAACGCACTTATCTTTATTTCAATGCCACAATTATTTAATATAAAGTTTACGAGCTGAATCTCTTTGAAGTAAAATGGATAAACAAGTATATTATAAACAAGTATATATCAACTATAATTAGTTCCTCGTAGTTTCGGAGTTATAAGAAAGTGGCCATATTAACTGACTGACCACATTATCATTACGTACCTTATATTCGAAACAAATCAATCTTCTATTCTTTACTAAAAACAAACTGCAGATTTAAAATTTACGCAAGTGCAATAATGAAAGAGATAAAGTGAAGAAAACGGAAATTATTTAAATTCATTAGTGATGAACAGACTTGGGAAAACAGTGGTCCCTAACAGAATCGCCATATAAAATATTTTGGATTGAGGGGCTGTAAATTTTACTACAAGGCTTAGAATTTTCCTCTGGATTTGAATACTAGCCTAAGGAAACTTTTGCGAACAAATCAGTAAAAATTAAAAATTACATATTTTTAGTTATTTAATATATAGTTCTAACTTTAAAAATAATTTTAAAAAATTAATGTTGAATAAATAAGTGTTAAACTATAATAGAAATTAATTATGTCGAATTGATAATTTATTAATGTAAACATATCTCTATTTCTTTTGTGATTATTTAAAATAACATGTATATCTCACCTTCTTTATAAAAAATATCAGGTCTCCAGTGGTTCGCTCACATATTTCAACATAGTTTAGTTTTTGCATTAGAAAAATGTAAAGATATGTATGTATAGATAACAAACAAAATGATTCATAAATATTGAGAATTAAAAAACACAAACAGACACACGCAACATAGATAATGTAGTATTAACAGTAAAACGTCATAAAAATTATTTTTAAAGAGATTGATAATATTTTTACGTTTTATGACAGCCCTCCAGTTCCATTCGTAGCCCCCCAATATAAAATATTTTGTATGGCGATTCTGTTAGGGACCATTTTTTCCCATGTCTGGTGACGAATCATGGTTAAATTTAAGTGAAATGAATTATATATGTTCTTAATAATAAATAGTACAATAACCTCTTCGATGTTGTGATCATTGTAAATCACGCAAAATATGTTGAATTTTCGTGAAAAATTAACGACCAAATTCTTAATCAAAGAACGGCACGCATTCAACATATTGAAAGTTGCGTGTCTTCTATTAAAACGATTTACAGATAAGTATTTTATATCAATTGTTGGAAATCTTGGATATTGTTACAATAGCGTATCTGTTATCTTTTGTTGGATTGTTACCAGAATACCGACACCCCCGACACCTATTTTCTCTTTGTTTCATTTAGTAATCGAAATTAAAATCGTATTGAGTTATTACAGGGGTTCTCAAAGTGTCACCTGCGGACCAAATGAGGTCCCCGAACTCTAAAAATATATTCCGCTGTGTTCCAATGTCAAATTTTATAGGGAATATATACTGTTACTTTATAAATCAATTTAGCTTTTGTTTCCGTGCGAGTTATTTTTCTATTATAATTTCTTATAGATTTAAGATAACTAGTTTTGTTCAAGAGATGGAATTTAATTTCCGCCTGTGATTTTTCTGTAATCTTTACCAAAACTAAAAAGAGTAATATCGAAAATTTATAAACTGCTTCAACTTTTATGTTTCTAATACCAAAATTACGTTTTTTGGAATCTTTAAAAAAATATGGTAAGTATTTGTGATGACGTCGCTAAGTTAAATTTTTTTCTTTTTTCAACTAATAGCAACAAGAATGATATAAATCAGATCTGTTAGTGAAACTTGGGTAACTTGAGTGCCAGATACTCATTTGTCTTTCATCACTCTGAAAATTTAAAAGTATATTCTTAAAAAGTCTTGCTAATATTCGATAAAAAAAAATGCATTTTTTTCCGTTCTAAAGGTATGTCTCCCCATGAAGCAGAAAAAATAATTTGTGTGGGTTAGGTAATGAATTGAATATTATTGAGTGTTTATTTTGATGAACTAAGATACTGAGTACGACAGATATCGGAAGCGCGGCCCAAACTAATGTACCCAAGGTTAATAATAAAAAATAAAAAAATTTACTTAACAATAACAATTTATTAAAGTTTACTAAAGCTTTGGTAAAGATGGCACATTAGCCCCAGCGGTTAATATTACAATAATGAATAAGATTGCTTCATTTTTACAAACAAACATTTTAACATTGCAATGAATTTAAATACGTGAAATAATGAGCATGAATTTACAAAATAATACGAAAATAATGAATGAAATGTAAACTTGGGTAAACTAATAAATAACTAGAACAATTTTACAAATAATTTTTAAAGATACATTTAACCAAATAATAATGGCGATCGTATAAAGAAGGCAAGTTATGCCATTCACAAAAAAAGTGCTTTAATCGCCCTTATTACTTTAATTCTCAAAATGAGATTATTAAGAATACAAGTACTAAAATTTAAATAAGAAATTTAACAAATTTAAAGACTTTAAAAATGTAAAAGGAAATATTAAACATTACCTGATACGATCCATGATAATTAAAAATTAATGTTATGCAACTTTTATAATAATGAAAGCATGTTGGATCGTTAGACAGACCAATCCCAACCGAACAGAAGAACGAGTAGTGAAGCTACCCGCTCGCTAATCAAAGAAAGAATAATGCAAGTACGCAATGACTATGGTAAGGGTATCCTTCTAACAAAGGGTAACTTCAAAAATGTAAACTTGGCATCATTTAGCCTGTGATTTGGCTATAGATAAGACAGATAATGTAGCATGATAGACTATAGATAATATAGCAATACAGTAGAGTCCCTATAATAAATAGAGTCGTGACATGTGTGCTGAACGCTGATTGGTTCCGGCATTTTCTATCCAAAGTTTGCGTAAAATACATTGAAAATAAATTAAATGTTAACAAAAACCATTTAGTTTAACTTAGAAAGAATAATTAAATTAAAAATTTTTAATTGTTCATTAATTCATAACTTATTAACAATAATTATGTACTTAAAAATATTTAACTCAAACATGTGATAATTAATTTTGAAGCTTCCCGCTCTGTTTTGGATAGAAAATGGATGACATGTCACGACTCTATTTATTACTTATATAGGGACTCTACAATACAGTCCTTGTGTAGGTATATTATCTTTGAATTTCAACTTGAACTTACTTGAAATTGAAAATATTGAAATTATTTGAATAAAAAATATTACATACCTATTTTGAGTACAAGATGTATTCAAATAGTTTAAATAATTTTAATGAAAGGAAAATACATTCATCTTTTTCAACAATTTGTTTTTCGGAATTATTCCTGTTGGTGGTAATACCTACATAATATGGCAAGTAGTTATAATTCTGCATTATACACATGACATGCATCTTGGACACGCATCACCAAATTTCTTGATGCATTGTTTTGACACATCAAATACAAAAATGAACTTTTGATTTTTCGTTGTGATGCGTCTGATGCGTTTTTGAACTTTTGACTCTGCCTCATGCAAGCAGTGATGCATTTTTGAAGTTAGCCAAATTAACTGAATGTATGCATGTATGTACGTACACAGGTACATCCATGCCCCACACCAAATACAATTATATATCAAGTAATGTACATATTTATAATAATACCTATTGATATGTTTACCTATTTATAATAATACCTATTGATATGTTGTCGATTCAGTGTAATTAAACTTACATTGATCGATTAATTGAATTTTACAGTAATACATAAATATTATAATTTAATTACATTAAATATTGAAAGTTAAATTATCAATTAATGATATTTCATATCACCCTTAACTTTTGTTAGATAACAATATTATGTATAACTAATGTTTCTTTTTTAAAATGATAAAAATTTTAAAGTTACTCATGTAAACTGAATTTTATACAAATACAAAATAATACTCGAGTATGGAACACGTAACAACCAAAAACAGTAAAATATTAGAAAATTGTAAATGATGAAACAACCACAAAAATAAACGCACAAAAAACACGGGCATACAGGAAAATATTGTCGTCTATTATTAATTTTTTTATGACGGATAATGCCGCTTACCTACGTATACTTACTTGTACAACTATAGTTAAAACAATGAGAACGCATTAAAAAAGATTAAACGCAATTTTTGTAAAGAAATCAATATTAATTTTTCGAATAGCTGTTTTAAAACTTTCCTTCAATCTATAAGTATTCATTTATTAGGACGGGCGAAGAGAGTCCTACTCCACTATGCAGCAATCGATACCTTTTTGTGGTGATACACTCTACGAAAAAACTACCGAAACTAAAATTTAATTTGAAATTATTTTGGCAAAAAATTCAAAAAATGGTATGAAATTGTAATAATTTTTTATATGTAATACTTCTATACAAATGACACGCAATTACATACATACTGTCAGTTGAAGCGAATCTAAACGATTTTTTCAGTTCTTTGGCAATGAATTGTTTTTCTAAAAAATTCTAAAAAAATAATTTAAATGCTTTAATATCCCGAACATATAGGACAGTAATAAAAATATCAAAACTGCTACTGCAAATTTTTCTTTTTTGGTTATGGTGTCCAGATTCGCCCCTATGTGTGGGGCGAATCTGGACAGTGCTTTATTTGTAATATAAATCACATTCAGTCATGCATATGGATAAAATCTGACAAAAAAAGATAAAAATAGCTGAATTTCCAATCTGGAAATTCGCCAAGATAAATATCTACATCAGCGAATGACTTTTGATGGCTGGAATAAAACATTTTGAATTTAAATGAATTTTATTTCGATTTGCCTTTGAACCTACCATGCAAAGTCGTTTTGGGAACATGGTAATATTCAGCAGCTTGTCTGAGCGATTTTCTTTTATTTTTAATATCGGAAATCAGGGGCGCAACAACTACATATCTACAGGGAGTCCAACAAAAATTTAAATCAAATTATTTGATAACGCAGTTCTCCGATAACAATGGAAAATGTTGTAATAAAATTTCATCTCCGAAAATTTGATTTTCAAATAAAAAATATTAGTAAACCACTAAAAATTTTAATATAAATAAAATAAATTGAAGGAAAATTTCCTGGTAATTTTAGGGGGTCCAGACCCCTTGGACCTCCCCGGTTGTTGCGCCTCTGTCGAAAAGAGCCGATTTTATGTCATCTAGACTACAGTTTATGTAGTTTATACCCACTTTCTTTTTATATTGACGCACCATGGTGTATGAATTCGCCTCACCTATAGACAATTTTTTGTTAATAAATTTATAAAAAAAAAAAAAAAATTAAGCACAATACAGCTTTCATTTTTGGTACACTACAGCTCTCATCATTGTTGAATCAGATTTCCATACCAAAAGTAATGAGGTCACAGCTCAGTTCTATAGTAAAATTACAGCAATTCTAGACCGAAAGTAGTAAGGTCACAATGATTGTATACCAGAAGTAGTAAGGTCGCAGTTGTTCTATACCAAACTAGTAAGGTTACACCGATTCTATACCAAAAGAATCTTAGAAAGAGTGTTGAATATTATAATTTGCTCAAGCAATGTTAATATTCCTCGTATTTGAGTTTCCGCGAGTCCCACAAAGCTATGCTTTAATCTAGTAAAAATAATTACACTCTAAAAATAAGATGCACAGTGATCACCAATCAAAATATCCATGACTGTAATATTTGTTGTGCCCATAACTGTCCACATATTATGTATATCAGACCACATACACATCTATATTTTTATTTTATTATTTTAGGTTTTATTAGGCGGCGGACGTCGACACTGGTTACCAAAAGTGGCACGTGACCCCGAACAAACGGAAGAGGAAGGACGTCGTTTAGATGGTCGCAATATGATTGATGATTGGTTACGTGATAAAAAGAAACGGAATCTAAAAGCGGAATACGTATGGAATAAAGGGCAATTGGACAGTATCAATTTACGTCAAATCGATTATTTATTAGGTAAGTCAAATACCCACATCCACGGTATTTTGAGGATGCGGGAGAAGAGTGGCACATTCATAAAATATATGGCTAATCTAATATTAAATATTATATTTTAGTAATTCAATCACATTCCCATATGTACGAGTATATACATTGCTGCTATTGAGGACCTCTCTTAATTTATTGTCCTTTATTACTACATGCGTACACATTTAATAGGTCAAATATGTACATAAATGTCTTGAACGGTACTATTACCGGGTGTTACATAAGTTTCGGAAATGTTAAAATGTAATATGCTGATAACTACTGAAAATTTTGTACGATAGTATTTACTTAATTATTCCATTGCTCGGGTTATGTACCGCTGCATTTTAGGTAGTATTCGAATCGTGTATCCACAAAACTAATGTAAATTTACCAGTAGCATCTTACGCGGTAATTTAGCCACTTTTACGTTATAAACATATTTTTGGCGCCCAACGTGGGGCCAGATACTTTTATAGACTATAAAATCTTTCACTTTTATTGATTTATGCCTGATTCGCCTGTTCCCGTTTCGCCTGACCAATTAAAATTTCCCGATTCGCCTGACGATTCAAATTGTGGTATCGTTTCGCCTAACCATAAATTGGACGATGGCTGCCTTTTTTAATTATAATGGTAAAATAACACCATAAGAGATTTTAAGGAAAATTCAAAGAAAATCTAGCCACTTTCCTTCCTACTTTTTCAAGACTTAGGACTAGCAGTAATTTTTGATAGATGTGAAAACTACTGGTGTAATTAAAATTTTATTCGCTTTACGTTTTATCAATTTAAAAAAATATAAAATAATATACCTATACATATATACATATTTACATTAATTTGAACTAAGAAAATTAATTTATCTTAAGCTTAACAGTTTAAGCTATTTTTTCTAAACATCTTCCTACTGTTATTTCATTATTTAAGTATAGCTTTCTTGAATTTGTCTTATTCTTTTATTTACCAATAAAATAGATCAGGCGAATCCCAACTATTTATTTCCGTCTAACATGTGGCCAGGCAAAACGCAACCAAAGCGTACCAAATTTTAGTTTCAGGCGAAACGAGAACAGGCGAAACAGAAATATACCCTTTTATTAGGTAAATCTAAAATTTGACACCAACAAGAAAGGATACGCCATAAACAACATTACCACATGTCAAAATTTTGTTTTGGAAATGGTTTTACCCAACTATTTTACATCTCGCTCATTACTTCGAAATTAGAAGTTGAGCCTCGTTTCACACTATCGTGCCGCTCTCAATACGCTCTCGGTCCAGTCTCAGTTTGGTAAAATCTTGTTATGTTCACATTGCAATTTCGTCTAGTATTCGTTCTCGATACACCCTCGGTTCGCTCTCGGTAAAATAAAATATTTTCATACCCACATTGTACGTATAATTGAGTGGTGTGGGGCAAGTTGTAACATGTCTGATCTTTCTCCAAAAAAAAATATACTCCAATATTTTATGGTACTGGACCGCAATCGAAACCGTATTTGAACCGTAACTATGATATAAGTACCATCATTGTTTCCTCGGTAAGAATGTTTCATCGAACCGAGAACAAATTGGAAACGTATCGGGAGTGGCATTATAGTGTGAAATAGACCTAAGAAGCAATAGTAATCAAAGAACTTCCCGACTTTTGAATACGAAAAGGTAACAGCCTAAGAGAAAATATTTTTGCTGCTTATTAATTGAGAGTTTTAGCTATTTTATGTAATCAGAGAATTTCATGTGTTATGTGTATGTATGTGGGTTGATCCACATCAAGTCAACCAATGCTCAAAACGTTATGTCTTCAGATCATTATTATAAGGTAGTACTTGCTATAAAGATAACGAATATAAATTTTTATCTTTTTATTACCGTTATTTTTATAGTTATAACAATTTTTAAAATTCAGAAACCGCAATTTTTAAGAACGCTTTCAAATATTTAAACACATATAACTCAAAAACTATTGGCGCTAGATAGCTGAAGCTGGTACCATTAATTTCAGTAACATAATAATGCAATTCAAATTTAACCCTTTCTTCACAATCTAAAAAACTGATTATAAATAATTCAAAATCAGAAATTTTAATTTTTTTGAAAAAAAAAAAATATTTTATACCCAACCTCTTAATTAAGTTGTATACAAAGAAATAATTTTTATTCTGAATTATGACGTGTGGAAATCTGATACGTTTAGCACAGTACATGTTACTAACAAGTGAAGATCCCGAGGCCGGACCTATCGATTTTGATGAAATTTGAATAAGTTGTAGAACACTAAAAATTAAGCGACACGTATTTTTTTATCTGCGGAAAAACAGTTTAAAGAGGTGAAATCGCTGCTCAAAAATTGGGGGTAAAAATCATTTTTTTCAAATATCTCGAAAACGATGAGAGATAGAAGAGAGAGTAAAAGTATAAATTGACGATATTGCTCTTTTTTATTCAAGTTACACCAACAGGAGTAGTTGGGGGTAAATTTTGCGAAATGGGGTTGTGGGGAAAGGGTTAAATTTGAATTGCATTATGATGTTATATATCAAATTAATGCCCTTTTAATTCCGAAATTAACGGTACAAGTTTCAGCTTTCTAGTGCAAACAGTTTTTGAGTTATAAGTGTTTAAATATTTCAAAGCGCTCTAAAATGTTGCGGTTTTTGGATTTTAAAAGTTTTTATAACTCAGATACGAATGTTCAAAAAAATATAAAACTTGATATTTTTGGCCACACTAATCTGAAGAAACTCTTCACCAAATATCATACATTTTAAGAACATTGATGTTTAAAATAATGTTTTTATTGGTTGATTTGATATGGACTAACCCATGTACAAAAATGTAGAAAATTTTAGAGGTGACACAGACGAAAGGATTTGACGGAATATTGAAAGTCAATGATTTGATTGTTGATCGACCAGTATTTTGACCAAATTCTGATAGACAGTATTTCGTAAGAATAAAAATCGAGTTTATTCTAATTGATTTAAAATTAAACAAAAAAACCAAATTAATATTTGTTTCTGTTTACGGTACTTCTGGCTGAATCTGTAAAAGTAGATGAAGGGAGAATTTTTTTCCCTAGAGCAC
This sequence comes from Brachynemurus nebulosus, assembly GCA_035578155.1. Lineage (NCBI taxonomy): Eukaryota > Metazoa > Arthropoda > Insecta > Neuroptera > Myrmeleontidae > Brachynemurus > Brachynemurus nebulosus. Next base: position 11,642,582 of record JAPWDM010000014.1, on the reverse strand, counting down.
CTAAAAAGTTGCAAAAATAATATTTAGATTTTATTTTTTATATTTCCGCTTTCTATTTCTATTTCGAATATTATTAATTAATTATTAGTGAGTAGCAAAAAAACATTTTATCCAAAATTACTGCAGCGGAAAATTCAATTTTTAACCAACCATTTTACCGAATAACTAAAGCAGATAAAAATACCCAAAAAATTTTTTTTACATATTTTATTATAAATTGGTTTTTTTTTCTGTTTTATATTAGTCTAAGAGCTGACAGACCTCGAGCCTACAGTATTTTTACAAGCTTCAAAATTTGAGGAAATATTCCTTAAAGTTGGGAAAGAAAATTAGTCAGACGGTTTTGCTATACTTCGGTCCTAGCACCAACCAACCTTCCCTTACCTAGGGGATGTAACAACCTCATTTACACCATTTACACAGCTCCTAACTAATGCAGGAAGTTGGGATTTCTTTTCTAAACTTAAAAATACGTAAGTAATAATGTACATATTAGAGGGTCAACCTTGAGAAAATGGTGTAAATGAGGTCGTTGCATCCCTTAGTTTTTTTTTCTCATTCTAGCTTTAAGCAATTTTTATGATTACCAAAATAGTTTCCCTCGAGGTGTACCAGCTCTTGGACTATACTATAAATAAATAAATAAATAAATAAATAAATAAATAAATAAATATATATATATATATATATATATATATATATATATATATATATATATATATATATATCTATATATATATATATATATATATATATATATATATATATATATATATATATATATATATATATATATATATTTAACAATTTAATAATAATGTTTTTGTAGATATAATATATGGTTCATTTCAGTTAAATTTAACCATGCTTCGTCACTCTGAATTTAAATAATTTCCGTTTTCTTGGCTTTATCTCTTTTATTATTGCATTTATGTAAATTTTAAATTTGCAGTTTATTTTTAGAAAAGAATAGAAGATTAATTTGTTTCGAATATAAGAATTATTTAATTTTTTAACGAAAACTCATGATCAATTGTATCTGAAATGAGGTATACATATTCACTTTTTTCTATTTTTAAGCAATTTTTGAGCTTACCAAAATAGTGTCGCTCGAGGTGTATTAGCTCGCTGACTATATACATATATATATATATATATATATATATATATATATATATATATATATATATATATATATATATATATATATATATATATATATATATATGTATAAATATTACAATTTAACACCTAATAATAATGCTTTTTAATAAATTTGTAGATATATACGTATTCCCTAAAATTAATAATAGGGTAAAAGTGGCAATGAAAAGACAACAAAACTAATTTTGTTGTGTGAACATTTCTTGACTTTTAACTTCAAGCTGCTGCCTTTTCAAATATGGCGGTGTCGTCCTTTGTAATTTTTTCATGCTTTAAAGTATATGCAATATTGACATACCAAACGATTATGAAAGAGATTATCTGTAAAAATTAATTTTCAATTGAATTATCTTTAAAAGAAAACAAAACCAGTTATATTTATTTAAATATCTATGTGTCTTAGAAAATTTGAATAATTTAAATATAATTAATAAACGTAGTTTAATTTAAATTAAAATAAAATTAATAAACGTAGTGGAAAAACAAATTTGCGTTTTTATTTTCATGTTTCTTAAGTTTTGGTATTTTGTTTTTTTCGTTCGGTTCAAAATTTTCGGATAAAAATACTCGAATGAAAATGATTTTCCGATAATGATGATCTTTCGTTTTTTAAAATCATTCAAGCGGTAAGTAATTCCCATCATTAGATCATTAGTTCAGTATATATGACATGAATTATAAGTATTACTTGTTCATAAACTGACAATATTCGATGCAAGTGGGAACATGATGTATAATTTGAAGAATACGGGTGATATTTAACACTATCCTTTTCATAAATTATCGTGTCCTTTTTAGTACCACTTATTGATGAACCTGTTGTAACTATTAAATTTATTATTTCGTTTAGTTTCTGCATTCTTCAAAAAAAAAAAAAAAATCTTTCATGCCGCCTTCCCCCTAAATTAAATTTTTTTATGGTAAATTTAGCCTATACGTACAACATAGAGTTTTTTGTAAACAATTACGTGTTTGTGCTCATTGTGTTCAATGTGCATACTGTCAACACATCAGACTGTTAAATTACTGTTTATTTTATTATAAATATTTGTTAAATAAATATGGTTTTATTTTTATTTTATAATTTAATATTATATTATATCTATGTTATAATAAAATTGTTCATTATTGAAAAAAAAATTGAATAGCCTTCATGTATATCTACTGCAAATTAAAATATCCCTATCACATAGCCACATAGCCAATTTTCCAGGATTTACTTTTAAAAAAATAACGCCCTTTTACAAAAAGTAGGTATAAATCAATGGATCGGAATAAAGGAAGACAATTTATTTCGTAAGTGTTAATCACACGGATATAAAAAAAAAATTACTAAACAACTCTTAAAATATACAAACTATTGCCCATATATACAGGATGGTATTTTTTAGCTTTTCTTCTTTAGGTGAATTTTAGTAAAATGTTATCCGATGATTCGGAATTAACGATGATAGAATGCGGAAAGATTTCGCAAATTTTCAATCGGAAATAGAAAGTAAAATATTAAATTTCACTATTTTCTATTTCACTCAAGTTTATTAAACTTAATGAGCTGTTCTTTTTCTTAAAGATAATTTAGTCGAAAAATAGCACTTATACAAACAGCCCCGGATCTACGATTTTTTAAAACTGGGGCAGAAACTTGTAAATGGCGCCCTTTGAAGTCCTTTATAAAATTCCAATTTTTCCCGTTGCGGCAATTTTAAAAATTGAGGGTTTGTAAAGAATCAATATAGGTACAAGTTGATATTTTATTTTAATAGATCTACTCCGAAAGCACTACAAGTTTTACAAATTTCAAATTTTTATCACTATCCCCATAAGAGATACAGGGGCGCAAAATTCCAAAATTTGGAAAAAAAGTCAGTTTTCGGAAGTTTGTAAAAATTAAAGGATACCAGTTTCACAATTGAAATAGCGTGTATTTGTTTCATAATAGGTGCACCCGTACAGCTATCCTCATAAAAAATACTAAAGGAGGTCTAAAACATTCCTTCTATAAGAAAAAAAATGTTCAAAAAGTGAATTTTGCTAAATTTTGATATCAAATTTTAGGTAAAGTTTTCTCATGGGAGGGACGAAAATAGGTTAAATATGGACATCACTTAAAATAAAGAAACATTTATTACATTTAAAATGGTTTTATTTCAACCTTTTAGGATGAACAGTTTATAAAATACGTGCATTGGCACAAATGGCTACAAACACAAAAATCAGCGCAAATTGGAAAACAAAAATGGCTGCAACGCTTAAACAGTTCAAGATTTTTTTTTTTTAAGAATTGTTCTCAATGCTTCAAATATAATAGAAACAACTGGAAGAATATTAGTTTTTTCTAAAATGGTTGAGCAACCAACTTTTTTTTAGACCATTTGATATAGACCGACCTAGTATGATTTTGGCGCCCCTTGAAACTGACGCCCGGGGCAGGGACCCCGGTTTGCCCCCCTTAGATCCGGGCCTGCTTACAAATAGTTCCTTTCATAATCATTTAAGTACTGTGCTCCTTTCTTAAATATTACACACAATTCCTGTAATTAGATGAAAGCATTTACAGTGTATCACAAAATGTTTGAAAAAGTTATAAACAAATTACTTAGAACATAAATTTAATAGAAAACAGTACTATCTTTGAAGTAACATTCATTGTTGTTGCCATACAATAAAAATAGCTTTGTTTCGGCCGAACTTGTGGTTAACGCATACATAATTTGATGATTTTAGTGATGTATATTGTAAACAAAAAGTATTAATACTCTAGGGAATTTCGTTTCATTTTCTACAGGTATGCTACAATTTTCTGGAGAGCACTGTATAAGATCCCACAATATTCTAACTCATATTGTCAAGTATTATTTATTGTTATATTGAAAGCTTAATAAGCATTTTAAGAAAAACTACTAAAGACGACATTAACAAAATTTTACACCAATTTTACTAATAGTTGAGTATATATGGAAGTATATCAAAATAATTTTATACCTGTAAACAGACAAGTCACATAATTTTTTTTTTATACACTCATAAAAAAGTATGATAATAATTTTGAAATTTTTCGCATAAAATATAAAATTTTTTTACTATGTAGGTATTAAAAATGTTTACTGGTAGCGTTCATTGTCCGTATATTATATGTATGTAAGACATGAGAAAATGAGCTTTCTCAAAATTTTCAAACATTTTTATATACATCCATACAGATCTCTGATATTTTTATTGAGGATATGCTCAAATAAATATGATGTGTTCAAATACATAATGTTCTAATATAAATTTGGTTATGTACATAACAAGTCTGCAACGAGCAACTGAATGTAAGCACTAACAAGTAAAGGTCCCGAGACCGGACCTGTCGATTTTGAAGAAACTTAAATATGTTGTAGAACTTTACAAATATCTCGAAAACAGTAAGAGATAGAGCAAAAGTTTAAATTGGCGATATCGCTCTTTTTTAAAGAGCTATCTATTGATATGCAATTTGTTCAATTTACATCAACAGGTGTGGTTGGGGGTTAATTTTGCGAAAAGGGGGTGAAAAATAAACAATATAAAAAATTTGTTTACAGATTTGAAATTTACGTCAAAAAATCTAATCGACCTGTTTTTGCTCAATGTCCTAATATTAAGTCTAGGGATAGTTAACTAGGGGGTGACTGTGTCGAATAGTCGTACTACTTGGGTAGTTTAAGAAGTTCTTCGTCCTGGAAAATAGTTTAAGACAATTAGAATAACGTAGAAATGAAATTCTCGATTTCAAATTTCAGTTTGAGCTACACTGGTTGGGGGGTGAGTCACCCTCTTAAATTACATACTAGTTTACATACACTCTTTTTTACTATTAACCCACTGACAGTGGGTTATAATGTCATAACAAGTAGTTCTGAAGTTGGACTATCGTATGTAAGGTTTTTATTAGTTTTCCATTCATTTTGAAAATATTGTTATTTTCGGTATCGAAATTTTCGATAAAAAAAACTATAATATCCATTAAAAAACAAACCTTATAAAAACCTTACATATACAATACACACAAAAAATTAATGAACTATTATTGGAACAAGAAATCCAACCTGTTAACACTGATCCTACCAATAAATTTCTTAAACAAAACAAAAATTATATAAATAATTTGAAACATATCCAACTTCCACCTTCCCATAAATATTACATGATCCCTATGGATGCAGAAACTCCCAAACTTTACTGTGGGTTCATATTCACACGCTCCATCCAATAATTTTTCGAAATTCTTTAATATGTTCTTCAAAAATATTACTAATTTTCAGCCGAAAAATTCAATAGATCTATGCCAAAAACTCAGTAGTCTTCACATAAACCACAATTCTTTTCACCTCGTTTCGTTTGATATATCTAATATATTTCCAAATATTCCATCTAACGAATGTATTCCAATTATCCAAGGTATTTTTTTGTAGAGAATTCGATTCTCTACAAAAAAAGGCCTTAACACTTTTTTAATGTAGCTATCACCGTTTTCGCTACGTAAGCGATGAAAAGGTCAAAAAACGTTATTTATGAATGTTTAAATATATAAAAAAAAAAAAAAAAAAAAAAAAAAAAGAAAAAAGAAAAAAAAACATTTCCGGGAGTTCACATTTTGCACAAATGTTCTCCTCGGCAATCCCGAGGACTTACAAGAATCTCTTTTTAAAAAATTTTTATGTCTATTCTAAAATTAATGTATAGATAAAATTTTGTGCTATTGGACTATTATGGTTTCCGTATGACAATATTACAGTACTATAATACGTCAACCAAATCGTGAAAAATACACACATTTATAAAAGTTACCTTAACTAATACCTACATATGCATACATATACCATGTATAAATAATTTTTTTTTTCCTATTTCCATCAATGTGATTCTCTCCCACTCCCGAAACAATCCCACTACAACAAATGAGAAAAATGCAATATTTCTTATTCATTTCAAACATGTGATTTATTTACACATTGCTCTCTGTCTAATAGTCTCATCGTTTTTCTGTTTTTTTTTGTTTTTTTTTTTTCTTTTTGACAAACTCTCTTGGTATACGCGGGCGTGCTACATACATAATACATAGATACTGGGTGCTTGCCCATTCCCTGGGCGTGCGAAATAAATTGGTGAAAATAAATTTAGAGTAAAATAACATTAAAGTAATCAATAGAGAGTACGTAGAGGGATACTAACATGATTTTTTTGTAAATATCGACGTAAAACAAATAACGGAAAAAAAGTACGAACGATTTATTTATCATGCAAATGTGCTCTACCGTATTCTGCGCTAATTTATTGCAAATTTATTTACCTGAACTTCAAATACACATATATATATGCATATGTTCAAAAAAAGAATGCCTAAAATGCACCCTACTGCCTAAAAAATTCACGTTTACACTTTTATGCGGTAGATACGGGACTGGTTGTATGGTCTGCTAATGTTTCCCAAGCTTTTTGCATCGCAGAACACTACCAGACAGATATGGCGAGCAAAAAGCAAGACCAACAAAAAGGTTAAAAAGGCTAAAAACTTTCTGCCAACGCCATTTTTAATTTTTTCGCCAACCACATGACGATTATTTGCGAAACTCACTTTCGGAACCACTAGATCAGACGTTGGTAAATTATGACTACGTATTTTTATTTAACGTCTTCAAAAGTGATTAAATTTTCGATTGATATTTTTACTACTAACAAGGAAATATCGCCAACTGTCCACCTCTTTTTTTAATAATTCCTCTTTCACTCTAAAGCTTTAGATGAGTGTACTTTACGATGCAAATACTAAATACCCATATACAGTCTTTTAAAAGATAAACGAATTTACTGTAAAAAAATTTCCGAAAATAGTATCCAAAAGATTCAGGATTCAGGAAATACATACACCGTGTTTGAATTTTCATTTAAAATTAATCAATGTTAACAAATTTTAACTCTTTAAAATTTTTTTTGTATTTTTTGTAGAGTAGTGTACAAATATATACGACCAATGTACAAATAAAGCAATCACTAAACAAAAACATATTAACCAACTAAAATAAATATTGAGTTTTAATCATTTTTAAAATTTTTAATTTGTTTAAAAAGAATTTAGCTCGCAGGAATCGCTATATGAAAGCCACCACATTATATGTGTAAGTCTAAACTAATAATTTCAGTACTTTTTAACGGAACAAATTTCATGTTTACCAACTTAATATAAAAAAAATGCCGTGGCCCCATCACGGGAGTCGAATTTTTCGCTACATCTTCGGTATTTTCAAGATATCTAAATGTGTTTGAACGGGTACAGACGGATTGTCATCTAGGTGTTTTCAAAACTGATGATAAGTGTCGGGCTGATCGAGGCTTGAAAAAAAGGTTTAAGTTTTTAAGGGCTGGATCTCAGTAAATTTCAATTTTATGTCGATAGCAGTTAGCAGGAAAAAGGCCAACACAGTTCGTACGAGGGCATTCCTACCTATGCTTATCAGCCAATAGCCTTTGTGTTTAATTTTTAAAACATTAAAACATCCAAAAAGCACACCCTAGGTACGGACTCTATCAAAATACAAAATTTCAACCGCTTACGTTAATTTTGAGGGGCTATGGGCATCTTAGATCCAGCGAAAACACATTTTCCTGCTCTACTCCCACCAAATCCTCCTAGGAAGCTGAATTTTGGATATGTTGTAGATAATTGACCGACACGTTATTTTCAACCAGTTTGGAAAAGTCTATTGTATTGTGCCTCCACCACCCCCTTAGAGTTTCCATAATTTGACCCGACTTTTATAGCATCGGAACGAGCCTCACTTACCAAATTTCAGCTCACTCCATCCATAGGGGGGCCTACACATGTCAAAAGGTAGCGGGAATATATATATACCCCGTTTCAAATACAATTGATCATGAGTTATCGTTAAAAAATTTAATAGTTCTTATATTCGAAACAAATCAATCTTCTATTCTTTTCTAAAAACAAACTGCAAATTTAAAATTTACATAAATGCAATAATGAGAGATACAGCCAAGAAAACGGAAGTTATTTAAATTCATATGTGTGAAGCATGGTTAAAATTGAGTGAAATGGACCATATATATATATATATATATATATATATATATATATATATATATATATATATATATATATATATATATATATATATATATATATATATATATATATATATATATATATATATATATATATATCAGAAATTTTTTTCTTCAGAATCGTGTACTGTGGTCTGAATACGGAGAGCGCCCCTACTCTCGCCTCGTCCCGTTCTTATCGTATAGTCTAATTTTTTTTGTTGAAAAATTTGACTAAAAACAGTAATATATCTACCTAATAAGTAAGAATATCTTTATTAAATAAAAAGATGACCCAGATTTCCATGCCAATTTGTGTGTTATTTTCGTACGTCATAATTTATTAAATTATTTTTAACTCCCTTTTTTGACCCAGTCAATAACACAAATAACTCTAAAACGGAAGAAAATTGGTTTATATTTTCTCGAACAATATACAATCTGGTTCATCAAAATGTTTCAGATCAAGGTTCTATGCAAGAAACAGAGAACTTATAAGAAAGTAGTACGTTGAATAATGTTAGATATATACCTATTTTATCACCATAGTGGAGTACCAATACAAAATACACTTGCTTGGTTGTTTGTTATTATTTAACTTTAGGATAGTCTATAGTTGTCTCTGTTCATTGCATTAAAATGGATCCAAAATACTTTTCAGAATCGCACCGTATATTTAAAATATTAAATTCATACAACAATATTATTGAATTATTCATAAAATAATTTTACTAACTTTACACCATGTAATTCGAACAAAAAATCTGTATGCAAACTTATATCATCACTGACCTGTATACGTAATTTTTTGCAAAATATACGCCACTTCTAGGGTGAATTATGAATTTTTCTAATATCGATATTATATATAAATTCACCGTAATCACTGGCTTATAATACTCTCCAACAGAATGTTACACTTACAGAAAAATAATAAAATCCAATCAAAAAAAAAGTTGGCATAAACGAAGAAATTTATCCTTTTCACTCACTGACTACATCAGAGCAGATGTTTTATCCCGTAAAATACATTTACAAAATTACATTTCACATAATATTAACAAACCATCATTTGCCTTTACGTGTCTGTTTGTCTCGCTGTGCTCAGCTCTGAAACAAAAAAACGTCGACAAGTGCGTGCTAAGGACGCATAAAGTTAGGGCTTCTTAGTAGCTACAGTTTTTCACAGCTTTCGCGATAAAGTATACATTTTACAATTCATCATACTTGGCAATGTTACTCGCACATATGTTACTAATGTTACTACCAGGATCAATTGCGCAATAATTGTATTTTCCATTTTTCTGTTAAAGAAAGATATTTTCTTAAAAATTTTTGAATACACTTCTGCAAATAAGGACCAAAAAAATATATAATGCGAAAATTTTATTCATTTTTAAGAAATGTTTGCCAAAATATACCTCCGTACAGAATTTAAACTACTGGTGACTACTTTACTTCATTTTTCTTTACTTAGGTGGTGAAAATTTGCTTGTCTATTGATTTGAAATTTACTGTCGCAACTTAGCCTAAATAACTATAATTGAGTCTTCTCACTAAGTGTCAACCTTTATAGTTTTTTCTTGTAGCCAAAGTTGAAAAGTTACGGTGAGGGTTAACAAAAAAAAATTAACTTTTAAGTTCCGTATTTCGCAAACGGGACTTAAAGTTGAGTTCTTTTTATTAAAACCTTTTATTTAACTTGGAATGTTAGTATGTTTGTTTAGATCAAATCTTGTAATCAAAATTTAGACAATTTTTAATTGAGCTGGAGGTTTCAAATTTTCCGTATGTGTATAACTTGGATGACAATGCAATATCTTATAATAAGTTTTGTCTTAAATTCCCTCAAAACTTAATTGCTGATTTTTAGTCTTATGTAAATTTTTGACATTTCGACCTGTCAAATATTGTCCTATGATTTTACATTGCAATTTTTAGTTTCCATAGTTATGTTTGACTTTCCAAATTAATTGTGATTAAACTAAAAAGTATAAAATAAACTTAAGTAAAAAAATAGTTTTTTAAAGCAAGCTTTTATTTAAAAATAAACTAAATTATATAAAATAACTTTTGAGTGAAGTTTGAAGCAATGTGCAACATAATTTATAAAAGCTTGAGGCGTTTAAACAAGTTTGGTAACTACTGAGGAGTAAAGTAGCTACTCACATCTGAAACAAAAATTATAATTAATAATAGCGCCTCAATATTTTATAAATTATGTTTCACATTGCTTCAAACTTCACTCAAAAATTATTTTATACATTTTAGTTCATTTTTAAATAAAAGCTTGCTTTAAAAAACTATTTTTTTACTTAAATTTATTTTATACTTTTTAGTCTATTCACAGTTAATTTAGAAAATCAAACATAACTATGGAAACTAAAAACTGCAAAAGTTGCAAGTCAAAAATTTACATAAGACTAAAAATCAGCATTTCTAGTTTTGAGGGGATTTAAGACAAAACTTATTATAAGATATTGCATTTTCATCCAAGTTATACACATACGCAAAATTTTAATTTTTACTTAAATTTATCAATGATATTCCACACAATATGGTATAATGTAAAGAAAATTTTCGTTCAAATTTTCCGATACGAGAAAATACCTTAAGAAATTAAAAACAAAAATTTCCGATATGTACACGTAGAATTACAAATTTATGGACCGAAAGATGTAGAAATTACATGATTCTGACAAGCAATCACACAAACAGACCGATTTGACGAAATTATAAGGATTCCGATATTGTTTCTTCGAAATCCTAAAAAAAACGACAATCGAAAAAAAGAAGAAAAACTTTCTTAGGAATTACGTATATACAAATACATACATACAAAATACAATTCAACTTCTCTAAAATCATCATTTATATTACTTTATAAAGAAATTTTTTGTTAAAAAATAATTTTTAAAATAAAAAAGTAGCGAGCAAGCACCAGAACCATAAAAATGAAAGTAATATTTACTTATTAAATCTTATCTCACAAAGTGTGAAATAGGATTTAGAATTTTTTGCAATACAAAATCAGATTAAATGTACACAGATTAAATGTACATACATAGGTATATGTAGTTTTTCTTTTATATAAAAAGATATATATGGGTGGTTCTTCAAACTAGGGAATTTTTGATGGCCCAACGCATTTTGTATACAGTATACCACCGATAATGGAAACATCAGTTTTGGAAATTTTTTGAGAGCATCAAATTAGTCAACATCACTTTTGGAAAGTTGCATCAAAAATGTAATGCAATGTAATGTTAACTAATTTGATGCTCTCAAAAAATTTCCAAAACTGATGTTTCCATTATCGGTGCTATACTGTATTAATATTTTGAAAAATACATTTTTTCTAGATGGAAACTCTAAGCCATTACTGCATATAACTGGTCACTCAAAATAACCCGGTTTCGAAATATATTTTTTATAAAAAATGACACTTAAAATATAAAATTCTCAGTCTCCTGGTAGGTCTCCTCTCCAAAGTAAAACATAGCAGACTAAATAATTATTTTCTCTGAATTTATAAAAAAAAATTTACACTGCAGTAGTAATCTATAATATTGGTACTTTTTTATTGTATACATAATTTTTGAATTTTTTTATATTTTCTTTAAGAAATATTCTATTGAATTTTGTCTCCCGAACTTTGCATCATTCTCCTATCAAACCAAAACACTTAAAAAATATAAAAAAATTATATTTCGATTAAATCATCGTTTGTCATAGTAATTAACTTAAATATAATAAATAAAATAAAGTACATGTTTTACTTAATTTGGGGTTGTATCAATTAATTCAGTTAACACTGTAAGTGAGATCGTACTCGGTCCAGTCAATTTCTCAGTATCCTGGTCAGCATTTTCTTGAAAAATACTGTGGATATAAGAAATTTTTCAGTTGTATGAGTTATAAATATGCTGTATTGGAATAGCGGACCTTTTTTTTTATAAAACGTTGTTTAGCCGATTTTTAAAGAATATTGAAGAATTCTCAGTCTCCTGGCAGCTCCGAAAACGGGGATTTAACTTAAATAATGTAAATAAATTAGGTTAATGTCATTAGAATACTGTAATAAATGACTCCGTATATTTTTTATTAAAAAATAAATTCCCATTTTTTTTTTTTTTTTTTTTGTATAATACCTATACACCATATAATTAATATAACTACTGATACATATTATATACTACTAATATAATATATAATATGTATTAAATTGTAGTAAATGACTTCGAATATCTTTTAATAAATAATAAATTCACAATTTTTTTTTTATTTATTTAGTTTTTTTTTTTAATTTTTTAAAAAGTTTTTTTTTTTTTTAATATTTACATATGTACACTATATAACTACTAATATAATATACACTACTAATATAATATATAATATATATTAAACAAATAATAAATTGTTTAATAATTAAAAATTTAATAACAAAAATAATAAAAATTGTTTAATAATTTAATAAATTGTGCTTAATAATAAAAATGAATATAAGAAATTCTCTTGTGTTAATTTTAGTTTTTTACTCATTTTTTCACTGGCCACTTTGAAACAGTGTGAAAAATGTCATCAACTTGAAATAAAACTACTTGCCAAAGCTTATGCATGAAAAAAATATCGGGCCGGAATTAAGTCCATTTTCTTCTTTCGTTTGGAGAACTACCCATATATATATTATATATATATATATATATATATATATATATATATATATATATATATATATATATATATATATGTAGACATGTTGTCACAATTTTATGGCAACATTACAAACAAAAAATTGTTTTAGATCAGTATTATAACCCATATCTTTTTTATTCCACACTAATTGGGGCATTCAATTTCAAAATCGTTCTCTATTAGTGATTATAGTTGACCGCTTAATATAACTGTCTGTAGTCCGCGGTTTCGCCCGCGTAAAATTATTTGAATTATGGATCAAATGGCTTTTAAATCAGATATTTGGAAATTTTGTATGAAATTAATTATTCATAGTGCTTGGCTCCACTCACCAAACGACTTGAACGTAATTAATATCATATTTCAATAGCACGGTTAATTTCCACACCTTAAAACCTGTACCTGTACTATAGATACCCATATTTATTAATCGTTTTAATATTATTTCTATTTTGACCTTTCTTGGAGCACCAAAGCCCTAACTGACAATTCTAACCTCTTTTTCCGGAGTGCCAATAGTATCTGACCAAAATTTTGTTAAGCTCCCCTTAGTGTTTTAATTTGGATACTATTTGATGGCACCAACTTCTTCTAATTTTCCTAAAATCTTTTCAAAATCCGATCAACTGTTAGTTTGAATCCTATTCGATAGCTCAGGGTGAAAATTTGGACCACATCTTACTTTCAAATCATCAAAAGTTATCGTTACGAAATCAGTTCCTTATAGTGCTTCACTCCGCTCGCCCAGTGATTCTAAAGTAGCCACATTCATATTTCAACAGCGCCATCTGATTTTCATACTTTCAGATTTTGTCTGCTCTCGGGTACAATTCACGTTTCCTAGATGTCAACATTATTTAAGTAAAATTTGACCTAAAATCAATCTAATCGTTTATTTTGTACACTTTTTGGGTTCTGCGGACCCAGAGTTAGCTATTTATTCATTTACCAGTGCCTCAGTTGTAGTCAAACTATGGGTTAAGACATATTTAGAAAATATTTATTTTTTTGATAAATTATAGTTTTGATAAAGTAGCCCCTGAATTTGATGAAATAATAGTTCAATAAGTAACCAGAACGGCGCTGATAAGTAAGGAATCAGGGTTCGATCTGAACTTAGCAATTATAAGTGAAGTGAAGTATGCTAAAGGGAAATACTAACTGTTAAAAACTATAAAAATTGAATTAAATATAAAAACAATAAAAATTGAATTAAATATAACAATTAAAACTGTTAAAAACAATAAAAAATGTTGTTTCAGTTTTAAAATTTTCAGCGCTTAATTTTAAATTTAAGAATAGCGCCATCTTAATTTCATCCACTTTTGGCACCACTTTTTATATATGGAGATACTTCGCCTGATACTCTACCCTCCATAATTGCAACTTGTAAATATAAGAGTTTAGATGTGACATAGAGAGAAACTGGAATAACTTTTCATTTGTAAGTAAATTAAATAAATAGCGGAAGGTAGGGCAATGTGGCCACCCTAAGGTTTGAATTGATATATTTTCTAATCGGTTTTAATAATATTTTGATAACTGATATTTTTTAAATGTTAAATTTCATGTGACGGTTATTACAATTCTGACCAAAATTTAAATAGAGGATTATGCAGGAGGGAACACCCCTCCCGCACATATCTTGACTTCATGGTTTTGCTGAGAATTTCAACTATCTCTTTTAATATCATGTATTATAATTATTATGTGCTATATACTAATATAAATACGTATTTTCGATGATGCTTTTATTTTTGGACATATTGTATGAATATCTAGTCGAATAAATTGCAAAAATGGATGATGCATGCCTGTAGATAGATATAGGACAAAAAAAAGATGAGAGAATACGCACTTCCGCTTCGCTGTCGTCTTATTTTCACTGATAAATGAAATTGATTAAAATACTTTTGGTGTTACACGCTTTTGAGAGAAAAGACGAATTTAAATCAACGAAATTTATCTGTTTTCACGCTGATATTTTCTTTATTTGTAAATGTCATTCAAAAAGTTAAAATTGTATAAGAAATGAATAAAAAAAAAATTTAATGGATTTATGTAGGTATGATTGGTGTACTTTGATCGAAATAAATTACAGTCAACTCTCAATTATTCGTCAACGACTTATCTGCGATACGAAATTTTTCGTTCTATTTTATACTATATTATATGGTTTGTATTTTAAATTTCTAAAATATAGGTATCTAATAATATTATTAACTTATAATTCTCGAATGGAACATTCTATTTTTACGAAACATTGGAAGTCCCAAATTTCTTGGATGAGTGCACCAACAAGCCATATCTTGGGCAGTCCAAAAATATGCTAAAATTCGAAAGGTTTCTAAATATTTTTTATATCATCGAAAAGGGGGAAAAAAGTAAATATGGCAGGTTTTTGAGTTATTATTGTAGACAAACAGGCTTCCAAGAAAAATTTAAAAAGCCGACTTTTTGTTTCTCTGGTTTCGACTCTGATCGAAGTCCAGAGGGTACACAAGTCTCATTGCACTGATTAAGTTTTACTAGATAGATAGCAAAAAATATTTTTATATTTTCGAATATTTTTACGTAAAGAAACTTACTCTCATCAAAGTATTTTGAAAATTATATTTTTTGAACTAAAATGCATAACGATTCTATGTGATAAGAACTTATCCTATTAAAAGTAAGTCCTGGAAAATTTACTATATTTTACAGGATGCTGCGACAGCGGTATTTTTTATAACCTTAAACTTTCAAATTTTCTGTATTTAATATATCTAGATTCACATTAGTAAAATTTTCAGTGTTCCCAGCGCTTTCACCAGCAATTACAAATCACTCATTAATATTAAAAAAAAAAAATTTTCATTACCTGACTACTAAAAGTTACGTATCTATTCAACCCGTAGGTTTTTTTTATATATGTACACCGATTTCTCCCACATTTCTGGGCCAATTTACACCATTCTTTTTTTGTTTAGTAGTAAAGCTCTCCAGGTGGTCCCATAAAAATTTTATTAACATTGGTTGAGTAATTTTTTAAACATCTTCAATAATATGAATAATTATGGCAATTTTAAAATTTGTATATTATGTACGTAAAATTATTTACTTTGAAAACTATAGTAACATATTTTTTTTTATTTTAATTTATGTTGATCCAATTATCCTAAAAATAATTTTCTGTCAGTAACTAGGTACCTAGTTTAAAAAAATTCTTTGATGACTTGAAAAATTGGTTGATTTTCATCGATTTTTTATTTTCCTAGTAATAACTACTTTAAAAGTTTCAACACTAGGTATGTTCCAAATTTCAAAGCAATGTTAGTGCGTCCCCAAAATTATAATTTTTGGATGCTGGTATTTTGGAAGCTATTCCACCTAGACGTATGAAATTTGGAATTTAAGAAAAAAATTTAAAAACCAAATAAAATATTGCAATAGGGTGGGTTGGTAAACATTATCACTAAATTAGGTATGAAATAAAACTTTTTTTAAAAAACCGACTTCAAAAAGTAATAAATAATTAATAGCACGTGTTTTGAAGTCAGGCGTAAAAGCGTAGTATCAAAATGTATATCCACAAGAATTCATTAGCATGCACATCCGATCGCATCTTTTTATACTACGCTTTTACGCCTGACTTCAAAATACGTGCTATTAATTATTTATTACTTTTTGAAGTCGATTTTTTAAAAAAAGTTTTATTAAGGTTCTGTTCCTAAGGTCAAAAAGAACTTTTATGGTGAGAGTTCAATTCTCATATATCTAAAACAGTCTAAAATAGTGGGTTGAAATTGAAAAATTTAATAACAGGGTCAAGTAGAATATATAATATAATGAGCAGCGGGGCCCCATCACCGTAGTCGAATTTTCCCCTTCATCGTCGGTATTGAATGTTTACAAGCGAAATGTGATTGAAAGTCTACAACCGAATTGTCATTTTGTTGGCTTCAAAACTGGTGATGAGTGTTCGGCTGATCGAGGCTTTAAAAAAAGGTTTTAAGTATTTAAGGGCTGTATCTCAGTAAATTTCAATTTTGTGCCGAAAACAGGTAGCAGAAAAAAAACCAACACAATTCGTACGAGGGCATTCCTGCCCATGTTTATCCGCTAATTGCCTTTATGTTTTATTTTTAAATATTAAAAAAGGACCTTAAATAGTAAACTGGAAGGCCTTTATAAAGATCTTTTTTCTTTCCAAAAAAATCCAAAATTTCTATTTTATAAATACTAAAACTCCAAAATTCCTAATTTATCAATAAACAGTGACTTTAATAACATTTTTAAATTACTTAATATGTATGTATTTCATTTGTCATAAAAGTAAGTTCACTTTTTTTTAAATTTTTTAAAATTACTATTCGCCTACTTGTATTTAGAATAAACATAATGCTTTTAAAACACATTTAACAATAGCATTCAATTCCGATGTAAAAATGGGAGAAGTGGGGGGAAAAGTGATGCGGACTCCCTACAAGGTACTAGCTGGATACTAACTGAATACACGTACAAAATTTCAGCCCTCTAGGTTTCCTTATGGAGTCTCTAGACGTGTTAGAAAACAAGCAAAAAAATTAAGGAAATATTGGCGTAAAAATCGTGGGGGTAAGAGTTAAAAGTTGAAACTTCCAAAAAACAGTGTCTGGCTATTAGCTTAACCTGTACACCAAATTTCAGCCCTCTAGGTTTATTTGGGGAGATTTTGACCCGAACGAAACTGTTAAAAAACAAGAAAAATCATGTACTTTTGGGTATAAAAATGGTAGGGGTAGGGGTTAAAAGTCGAGACCCCCAAAAGGCACCCCCTTGATACTAACTCAATCCGAATACAAAATTTCAGCCCTCTAGGTTTATTCGGGTGACCTGTGCGAGTGGTACAAACTTCGAAAACGTCGAAAATGCATGAAATTGTAGCTTAAAAATGAGGGGGGTGGGGGTAAAATATTAAAACCTCCAAAAAGCACAACCTAGGTACGAACTTTATCAACACACCAAATTTCAACCCTCTACGTTAATTCTGGGGGGCTGGGGGCCTGTTAGATCCAGCGAAAATCGTTTTTCCCCCCTCTACTCCCACCATATCATCCTAGGAAGCTGAATTTTGGATATGTTGTAGATAATTGACCGAAACATTATTTAAAACCGATTTGGAAAAGTTTTATTGCTTTTCCGCCCCCCACCACCCCCTTAAAGGTCGGGTCAGAAAAAAAATTTGCCCAAAATTTGACCCCACTTTGATAGTATTGTTGTGCATCGGAATAAGCCCCACTTACCAAATTTCATCTCTTAACTTCCATAGGGGGGCCCTACACATATTAAAAAGTTGCGGGAAAATATATATATATATATATATATATATATATATATATATATATATATATATATATATATATATATATATATATATATATATATATATATCAGACATCTTTTTTTTTACATAATCGTGTTCTACGGGTCCGAAAACGGATAGCGCCCCTGGTCTCGCCTCTCGCAGCTCTTATCGTATAGACTGTATAAGTCTAATTTTTCGGAGAAAATTCGACTAATAAAGGCTTTACTTACATATTTAAATACTTTTATAAATCGCGTTAGTTTTTTTGACTTATGCCCGGAAAAAAATATGCGAAAAGTACCGCAACTTTCCATCAATTGTGTTTATTTTCAATAGGTACTATTCGGGTCAATCAGAATTCTCAGTATGCGAGTTATCCTCGCACTTCACCGAACTTCTTTGACTTACATAATTAGTTACATATTCAGTAGAAACGACCGGAAAGAAGTTGGCGCCGAAAGTTGGAAAATCTTTCTGTTTTTTATATGGCTAAATTGTTCCCAAATTGCTCCTTTGGAATCAGTAATTGCTCCACCTGGAACTTAATTACTTAATTAGTTATTTACAAACAAAAAAACTTTTTTGTTTGACTATTTCTATTATCAAAATCTTGTCAAATAATGCATTTTTATACAATTACTTTATATCAAAAAATTGCTCCCAGTTTGCTCCATCTAATTTAAAAGTTAGTTATTAATTTCTCTGAATAATAATTAAAATATATTAAAATAAAAAATATTATGAATTAGGTTATGTATTATTAAAACGTATAGGCAATCCATTATACCTTTAAGTCGTTTGCATATATTTAAGGATAATTGAATTTTGACAAGTTAAATAACATTATAAAAAAAACAAAATATTTTAATAATTATTCAAAAAAATTAAGATTTAGCTTTTAAATTAAATAGAGCAAACTTGGAGCAATTTATTGACGTAAAGGAATTATATAAAAAAGTATTATTTTGGGAGATTTTGATAACTTAAATAACGGAAAAAAAATTTTTTCTTTATAAATAACTAATTAAATAATTAAGTTTCAGGTGAAGCAATTACTGATTTTAAAGGAGCAATTTGGGAGCAGTTTAACCATATAAAAAACAAAAAGATTTTTCAACTTTCGGCGCTAACTTCTTTCCGGTCTAGAAACGTCTATCACATTTCAATTTAGTGTTGGCCAATCTTTTCTGCATTCTAAATTACCTATTTTATAAAATTTAATTAAATTAATTACTTATGTGTTAAGTTACTGTATTATTGGAAAAGTAAGAAGATACAAATGCGAACACTTAAATAATCGATAAAAATTAAACGAAACAACATTTATGCTTTCAACCGTTCGTTGCAAGGAAATAAATATTTATATGCGAGGGAAAAAAACATCCGTGGTATGGGAAAATGCAATCTGCTAATACATAAAAATAACAAAAATAAATCCAAATACAATTTTATAAATGAAAAGCATTTTGAAAGTAAAAATTCCAATTTTATCTCAGATTTTCGATTACTCTTTGCCACAAAGCATATTAATACATGCAGACGAGAAAACAAAATATATCACATAAATGTCTATACATACATAAAACGAAAGCTCGGCGTTAAAGCCAAGTCATGAATAAACAGTAGGGGAGAGTTAAATCCTATAACCTGATACACTCGTAATAACTTAACATAACCCTTTGACTAGATCTTAAAGATTAAAAATAGTTTTCAGAATATTCACTGTTTTTAAGGTAGTTGGTCGATAAAACGATTTTTTCAAAGTATTTTTGCGAAACTTCTCTACACGGAGAGAAAATTCCTATAAAAATTACCGTGCTCATACTACAATCGACGTGGAACAAGCGAACACATATCCAATTTTTGTACGGTAAAATTATAAAAATTACAATAATATAACTATAATTTTTATAATTTTACCGTACAAAAATTGGATATGTTCGCCTGTTACACGTCGATTGTAGTATGAGCACAATAATTTTTATAGGAATTTTCTCTCCGTGTAGATATTTATTATAATACCAATAAAATACGAGCCTTTACCGAAAAAAAAATTGACTACCCCAGTTTTGAGAAAAACGATTTCAAAGTTTTGTAATTTTAACACGAACTCTTATGGGAACACTGTATTTACAAACCATGTTTAATAACAAATAAGAATTATAAACAATAAACAAATATTTTACTTTGCAAAATACCACTTTTCTGTTTGAAAATGAACTAACGGTTCGAAACAATATTGTCACAGTTTTAAAAAATAAAAGTGGTATTTTGCAAAATAAAATATTTGTTTATTATTTACAAATATGGAATATCATAAAGTAACGCTTAAATCTATTAATATTAAAATAAAAATTATTCACCACGCCGTTTTTGAAATATAATTTATAAACATCATTTTACAACGCTTTTTTTAACAATGTTTTATATTGAATTTTTTAAAGAATATCAATACATTATTTAATTTTTGATAAGAGAAAATTTTTTTTTTGATATATATACTTTTGTATGTGACTATCTCAGAGCAACTATAATACGTTAAATAAATTTATAATATTACAATTGACATCATTAACGATTGTAATAAAAATTTGAATTTAAAAACATTAAAAAAGTGGAATTAATCGATTTGTCTTGGGAATCATTCAGTTCAATCATTTCACCAAAACATCAGTATTCGTAATAATGAAACCACAAACATAAATATAGGGGAAAATTGGGCATTAAGAATACAAACAATTAAACAAACGTGTCGAGAGATCAAAACCGTAGGGTCCAAAATTCCATCGCATTTGACCCTATTCTCCTCTATAACACATGTGTATGTTTATTCGTTTTTCCATTAAATATTTTCATTTCAACATACAAATATATTTCTCTTTTTTTACTCACTTTTTAACTCTTATAATTCTAATGGCAGTATCTGGTGTATTCATATATATATATACACCGTAAAAAAAATGTACTTTACAAGTTCCATATGTGGTTTGTGCCATGCAAACGCAGTTACTTATATTAAAAAACAGAACTAAAAATCAAAACGAACATACCAAACATACAAACAACTCGAATAACACATAACATGCTCATACATGGAGATGGAACTGTTACATTTTCAGTACTCTAAGGAGCAATAATTTTAAATCATTTATCCCATCAAAAAACCACTATCAACCACATCTGTTGGGAGTTCTATATATTACTTCACTCACGTGTTGGTAAAACACATACACAACAAAGTAAGTATAGAAACAAACCTAATATGTGTACGTGTACCACACTAGTCCACAAAACAGTGGCAGATTATCAAAGATGTATATAAGGTACTGTAGCACCCAAGCCCTAAGCGTGTTTGTAGAAAACTGTGGATAGCAGTGTGCCAGTGTGTGCTTGATACCGCTTAAGGCATTTAGTTAGTCGCTGTCGGTCACCCAATGCACAACGCATTATGTTGTATTGTTGGACCATTGTTAGCTTGGACCCCACCTTGCTCCGTCCGACAATACGTGTTTTGTAATTGTGTGTGTTTCAACTGACACGGTTGCAAAGATCAAACTAACACCACTACACACAGTGTGTACCTACACAACATAGTGGTGGGAAATAGAGGGGATTTTTTGTCTACATTGGTATCACTAGTGCAGAGATAGCAACTTGGCTTCTGATTATCTTGTGGTAGCACCATTCAAACTGTATTAAAAATTAAAAATAAGACAATGAAGAGCGGAGGTGTAACTACAATTTCTGCGCCCCAGAGCGATTTTGATTCAAGCGCCCCTGCCACAAAAGTTCAATAATCTCGCGAGATGTAACTGACTTATTTTGCCGAAAAAGGAATGAATGTTTCTTGATTCAAGTAATGGCCTCCTGTGGCCATGGAAAAAATTCCTGTGGTCTAAAATAAAAGACTACAACCACTTCCCAATAAAAAAATTATTCCCGTTAAGTCCTTTCTTTCATACGCCCTGGAACGACTGCTCCAGCTGCTCCACTGCAATTATGCATTTGGTAAAGAGCTACACATATATAAAATGTCTTTTATGGGAAACACCGCAGATACTATTGAGGTCGAAATTCTTCAATGATAAACAATTGTTAACGTGAATACGTCTTGTAAATAAATTGGTACTTATTTTTAAAAAAATTCTATGAAATTCGTCACGAAAATAGGGAAGATTTTAAAACGTTGTAAACCATAAACCGTACATAATACAATCGAGTCCTATATTTATGGATGTGTAGGCAAAGAGTGCAAGCAACCATTTTCCACTTCTAAGGTGTAAGACTGCCTGTACACGATTAGTAATACTGTCAGTATTTTTTGAAATACTGACATTATTACTGATCGTGTATTGATAATACTAAAGTATTCGTATATATAATAAAAATAATGATTCATTATTTTTGTCATTAAATACTGACAGTATTACTGATCGTGTACAGGCGGCCTAAAACTAGCCCCAAAAGTTGGGGATTATAATTATATTTATTGTTAAGATTTGACAAGGGGAGCTGGAGAGGAGAAAAAGGGGCAAATTTTCTAGTACAGTTTAAATATTTAAACTGGAATATACGGGTTCAGATTATATTAATTTTAAGTTATCTCGGAAATTATAAGAGTTGGGAAAAAATTTGAATTGATGAAATGTTACCCCTTAAAAGAGTTATCCATTCTTATGAGATGTTAAATCAAAAAGGGTTAGACAAGGGGAGTATGAGAAGAACAAAATTAGACTAAATTTTTCTTCAAGTGCTTTGATACGTCAAATTCTACGCATTTAGATGAAAAAACCATATATTTAGCTCTCATTAAATCACCTAAGCTTCTGTTTGAGGAACGTATTCGTATATTAAGAACTTACTGCCGTTTCTCAATACACAAAACCCTTCCTGTTTTTTGTAATGTGTGGGAACGAAGACGAAGGAAAAAAACGGTTAATAATTAAATTTTTAAAAAATGCTTACTTATTAATAAATTTTATCAACCCTCCCTGACTCAGTTCCGTACACAAATACATGAATAATATAAAGTTTATTTTTTATTTTATAAAATATTTATTTATCTTCTCTGATTTATTTTTGCAGGATTATTCGCTTACTCACATATGGACTTTGAAGCCGACCGTGATCCCGGTGCCACTGGGGATCCATCATTGGCCGATATGACACGTACAGCGTTGACAATACTACAAAAAAATCCAAAAGGATTCTTTCTGTTTGTCGAAGGTGAGCTCAATAAAACATAAATGAATTTAAATCTTAATAAAAGGAAATAAAACTTGTTAAGTGAATGTCAGATACGTATTTAGTCAGTGTTCCTTAGTTTTTCACAACTTTTTTGATGATTTATACCAAAAATAGATAAATATAATTGATAATGTTACTTGCACAGGTGTTACTAATTAATTTTCCAACATTTCCTCTAATAATATGGGTACATTTACTTCATTTTTTAAGAGATATTTTCTGATACCAAAAGAAACCTTCATTTAAAATTTCATGACTTTCTCACTTCATTTCTTTTTACTTGACTGACGATAATTTGGTAGCCTATATCTCCGACGCTTACCAACACAGTCAATCCAAAATATTTTTAATTCAATTTTCTTATCTATATCTTTTTAAATTTTTGGAACCCACGATAACTCAATAATTCGCAAACCGAACATAAAAATGAAAAATGGTAAAAAGAACTTAAACTTCATACCAAAGATATCGCTGGAAGGTAATTTTTTGGTTCCGTTCCCGCCCACTCCCAAAATTGATTTGCCATTCTGGCCCTCTCCCAATCCTGAGAAAAAATGTCAAATCCCACCCAATTCCACTCCCGCCTCATTTATCAGTTTTAATTCCGCTCGTTTTCAAAAAAATAAACCCGTTTCCGTCGGAACCCGCCGAGTCTCGACGGGTCCCATTTGTTCCAGCCCACGTTTTTCGCCGAGAACGATATCCCATACGATGTGGTATATGGAAAAAAAAATTTCAAACACACTTTCCATAATGACGGAAAAATACTTCTAGAATTAAGAAAAATTTCACCACTATTTTAACTCTTGTATTTGCTCCTATAAGAATATTGTAGTTTTTTTTACTTTTGCCGTGAAAAAAAATGTTAAGACAGATTTTTACAACGAAAAAATAATAGGACGCTTTTCATTTGTCATTTTGTTGCATCAGGTAAACATGACAAAAATGAAAAAAAAGCTTCTATTGATAAAAACTTATTTCAAAACCATTGTAACGAAATATTAAATTATAACAAATGAGTTTACCTAATTATTCGTTAAATTGTCTTACCGTATTGCACTCGAGTTTTATATTTTTTCTGAATAAATGTGTTTTCTACAACTCAGATTTATATATTGCCTAAAAGCAATTGAATTTGAAGAACTATCAATCCAACTAGCTAGGAAACAAATTTTCGTTATATATAAATTTATTCGGAAAAATTCAAAGCTCTGGTGTAATAATAAGTGAATATTAATTGAGATCTACACCTGTAGCGTGCATATACCATGTGAGTTTTTGAGAGTTGCCATTTCTATTCCAACCAAATTTTTATGATAGAAATGGTACTGGAAAAGGTTTTTTTCTTGGATGTAATGGAAATGTAACCAGGAAAAACACTATCGGTTGAAGTAGCCTCAAGTACATATGTATATTTTTACCGCCTAACTGATAAATTAAAGAAAAATTTAAAAATTAAACTTGGGTAAAAAAAATTTTTTTGCTCATTTATGTTGTTAATTAATGCATTAGATCAGTTTTATCGAAAAATTAATATATAGTCCCATTTAAAAATCTATAAGTTTGTATCATAGCTTGAAAACCATAAGAGCTATAAAGCTCCTAACTATAGCAATCGGTTGCCCCCGTCGATATCTACAACTCTTATTTAAACAATTTTTCGATTAAATCAACGGTTTGGCTATAATAAAAATGGCAACTCTCGAAATACTCACACAGTATATATATGCCGAAAAAGATAAGAATTATTAAGGTATGACAGATGGGCAGAGAGAAATAACGAAATCAAAAGAGTTCCGAGGTTCGAAACCTTAAAAATTGCTTTATTTATTGTATAAATCCAATACAACAGCTTCTTGATTCCATTTTAAAATTGTATAAATTATAAACGGCATAATCAAGAAGTCTTCCAAGAACTGAGACTTTGATATTCTTACTATATATGCTATTATTTCGTTTCTTTTAAATTAAAATGTCAAAAACAATAGATAGAAAGAATAACTTAAAAATGTAGAAGAAAAGATACGTAAAATCAATTTATAAATAATAAAATTTAGATCAGATATTATTCTTTTCTTGAGAAACTAATCAGTGAAACGAATTTATGAAAAGTATAATACGTCAGTTTGAACAACTTTCTTATTGGCGTATTGTATTTTAAAATTGACTGCATTATTACAGTGCAATATGCACTTTAAAAGTCATTCAAATTTTTCTAGAATATCAATTACATTAAGATGCAAATTGCAAATAAGTGGGTACTTATTATTGAATAAAGTTTTCATACTGCTGCAATTGAAATATCCAATATTGCAGGATGGACAAGAAAGTGAATGAATACTTGTTGTAATACATAGGTACTTGAACTTTGATGTTCTTATTTAAAACTTACACATCAATAACAGCTATAATTAAGTAAGCTTAGTTATCCGACATAATTGACTTACTATGACTTTGTAAGTTATTAAATTGAATAAATAATAGACTACAAGTGCAGCATGATTTGTTTGCTTGTCGACAAAGTGTTATAGAAAGTTTAGATACAAAAACAAAAATAAAATTTAGCAAGAACCAAAAATCTACTAGATCAGGGCCCGCTCGCAAGGTCGCCGCTTTCATCGGGGCAGAATTTTCTCTTTTGCCCGGGGCGGCGTAAACGCTAGAGCGGACTCTGACTAGATAGGAAACAAATGTTGGAAAATTGAAGTATCGACGTAAGTTTAATATATATTTAGAATATCTTGTAGATAATTTTTTAGCGCTGTTTATGTATAATTTTGTGCAAAGTAGAATACTATAGGAAAAAAAATGAAAATATTTTATTTAATATGTTTGCTTATTAATTAGTATTATCATTTTTTTCTGGAAAAGTAAAGTCCATTCCTTTTTGTATTTAATTGTTTGTGTACCGGATACCATAAAAAAAATCGTAATTATCTCGTATCCACACCTATCCTAACTTAAAAATATAGTAATACATTTCCTTTGACACTCCTTTTGTATATTGCAATTTATTCATTTTCAGAATCAAAATTATTCTCTTGCTTATTGACGATATGACAATTATAAACACTGCCAACACCTACCTTTAATATTTATTTTTTGCACGATCGTGTATTTTCATGCATTTACCGATGCTGTTGACAATGCTGGTAAGTTACATTTCCCGAACGTTTTTTTATATCCATGGAAACCAAAAAATAACAGTGCGGTAAGTGAAATAGATGCGTGGTAAGTGAATAGGAGTGTGGTAAGTGAAATTAGCTCAAAAATGATTGTAATTATTTATTTATATTGAAATTAAAAGTACAATTTGAACAATTGGGAAAATATATCGATTAATATGAAAATTTTCACTAGTTTGCACATTTTTATTATTATTGTTGGCATTAATCTTCTTATTTTATTGATATTTCAAAAGGTCGTTCAATCATTAAAATTTTCTGTGGTTTTCATAATCTTCTTTTCATTTTACGAGAATAAATTTGCAGCCAAAAATAAAATGCTTCATCAATTTCATTATTCTCACTAATATTATAGTTTAATAAACTATTTTCGTCAATTTTTTTAATAGAAAATTCAAAAAAGATATTCACGCCAGTGAAATATTGACACTTATTTTTTTATTTACAAATATAGTTGTTAATTGTCACTACAGAGATTCGTATTAGTTGTTATGAATATTTTTCTACTCCTATTGAAGAACACACTCATTATATATCCGTTAATTGTCGAGAAAGTTAGGCATTATTCAAAGGTGTGGAGGAATGTTCATTACTCAATACCATCTTGACCAATGAAATCACAGTATTAATCATTATTCCATGGGTTTGCTTTTGTTTTGTGTATATATGTATGTATCAAGTTTTAATTTAATATATATTGCCTAGTAACGTTCAAGTAAATAAAGTAGTTTATGTTTTGTTTTGATCGTTTTATACATAATATTATACAAACTTTTAATGAAATTAGAAATAGATTAAAAATTTGATTTAAAATTTATATTCAATTTTATTTAAATCAAAAAGGAAAGAAGTCGTAGAAAAAATATCGTATTCTACTCGCTTGCAATGGCTATTACTCACTCAGATGCATTACGACACTCGCCTCACAAGCTCGGCTCGTGTCGCAATTTCATCTTCGTGAGTAATAGCTATCATTACTAGCTCGTTGAATAATATACTATTATAATATTTATTCATGGCATTCTATGTCATAACATAGAAATATAAATTTCACCTATATTATCCGAAATTTATTTTTTATTTAACATATTTTTGTTCTGTAATTATTTTAAATCGATCATGCAAAAAATATTATACAATACACGATGCGTTAAGTGCATTTACTGATCTCGAAAATTGCAAAAACTCGACCCTGCGGGTCTCGTTTTTGCAACATTTTCTCGATCAGTAAACGCAACTTACCGAACTTATATTGTAAAATACTATTTCGAATTGCCTAGCAACATTATACTTACCGTGTTTGCGGGTTACTTGAGCCCAGATTTGCAAATCATCTGATAATTTCAAAAATTGAGCGTAACTGTTATACTTATTTGGGATACGAAATTCAGTATATTAATCTATATATGACTACGGTTAGTTTATTATATAATATGGATCTTTTTCTTATGGCTCATCAATTTTATAGCTTTTTAGATTTTGGGCTCAAGTTAACCTCAAGATCGGGTTACTTGAGCCCAAACCTAAATTTACAGGTGATTTTCATTTGAAAACAGTTTGAGACCATGTAGGATGTTGGTTACTAATTGAAACATTGTACAAACATATAAGGAACTTTACTTATTCAATACTCTTATCGCAGCATCCTGCTTAACGTAGCGAATTTCCGTTTACAAAAATTAGTTTTTCTCGGAAACTAGTTGACATAGAATAATAGTTTAAAGACCTTTTTTGTGTAATTTTTTCTCCTCGTTCCAACAGTGTAAAAATTTTTGAATAAGGAGAAATTTTGGAAAAAAGTTAATTTTTTTCATGAAAATTTCCAAAAATAACATGTTTTGGGCATCGGACGTGCCTGGTTAACGAACTTGTCCAACGGTTTAGGACTTTTAGGAATTTCTGCTATAGTCTTGCACCATTTTATACCAAAGTTATAATGGGCTCAAGTTACCCTAATTTTAAGGTTATTTTACTGATTTATCAAAATCTTAATTTAAAAAATTAACGGAATGGTTGGCAGATGAACATATCTGAATTTAGTTTAGTAATGAACAAAGTAATAAAATTATACACTTACCTTCCTTTGTAGACTACCACAATTACTTTTACAGTCAAAAGTTAGCAACGTAACAAAACATCAATTTCAAACAGAGAGTAAACAACACGTGCCTCACCTCTAGTGTCAATTTTCAGAACTACCTAAACTTAAACACCGTATACCTGCTGCTGTTACCTACTAGCTAAACATCTAACTTACTTCTACTACTGACTAATATAAGCACAAAACAGAAAATAATACTTTTTCCGTTTTGGGCTCAAGTTACACCACAGGGCTCAAGTAACCCGCAATTATGGTACTTTAAATCAACCATATCTTCGAATGTCAAATTTTTTTCAATCTGCTAGAATTTAAATTAAGTTTTCCATAAAATGGTTTACTTTTAATTAGGAATTTCATGAAATGGTGCCATTTCACAAAATGTCTATACAGGGTGGAAAGTATATAAGTCTCGTTGCGAAAACAGTGGAAAGATCTCACCCATGTAATTAATATTTGCCAATAAATTTGAACCAAAACTGTTTTTTAACAGAAAAAATTTGATACTAAATGTAGGTCAGGAACGAAGTCCTTAAAAATTGTTTTTAATCCGACTCTGATCACCTTATATTCTAAGATAAATTTTCTTTTCTTAAAAAAGTAACATACAATTAATAGTAACTAGAGGTAAACATGTTTACAAAATTTTATTGAATTTTGGTCAACAAAATTATTTTGTACCTTTGGTACTAGAAAGGTTTATGCATAATTTACTCAGGGCCGTACTTAGAAAAGTTTGGAAACCTCGTGGAGCCAGTTCATTTGCGATTTTCTCAAACAATTCCGAAAAAATTCCTGTGGTTTTAGTGTTTACAGGGTGCTATGCATCACCCCTGAGAACGACGGGAGTTATTTATTATCCACCCTATATATAACTAGGCACATCGTGAGTTTTGAAAAATCATAACTACAATTTTAACATGTATTAAGACTTTAAAAATAGTGGAAGTGCCAAAAAACTTCATAGCGCTCTTGCCAACAATTTTATTTATCGGTATATTCAAAAAAGTCTAAAATGCATTATTTTATGTCTTGTAATAGTGCCTATCTTTGAATTACTTTTCTTTTAGAAAGAATAACCTTATTGAAGTGTTCAATTCCTTTCGAAAATAATAGAAAAGGTAAACCTTATAGGTAACATACGATTTATTCGTAATATTAAAAATACTGTACACCTGGTCTAGTGCATGTTTGACTTTGATCAATAAGAAAGTCATCCATTGTAAGAAATAACATTTCGACATTTCTAAGAATATATATTATATGTATTGCACTGTAGATGCAATTTATCAGTTTTATTTTATTTCACTAGGTATTTCAATAGATCAGTTTTCGACGACCAATCCATCTTTCAAAAAAAATTGGTTATCAGCAATATTTCTCACATTCGTCCACTAAAACTACATTTTAGAAGTGTAGATTTTCCAAACCACTAGTAGTTTAACTTAAAAACAACTTGACTCAACATACTGACAATCCATACATACCTATTCATGACCATATAATTTGCAATAATTTTTTATTTTCATAAAACGGAGAAACTTGTATTGGAATTATACTGTACATAATTGCTTTTATTTCTGATCCGTTTTTCATTTTGTTTTATACTACTTACTCTCAGGGGCGTATACAGCCATGGTTGGGGGAGGTGGGGGGGGGGGGGCGGTTACGCGGAAAATAATCGGACTAAAAAAATTTTTGTAACACAAAAAAAAAAATAAACTTTTGACGACCTAAAAAAAAAACGTCTGATGTTTAAAATTAAATAATATCTACTGTATATTTTTAATTCTTGGGGGAGGGGGGGGGGGGGTCATGACCCCTTGGCCCCTTCTTGTATACGCGCTTGTTTACTCTTTTGTTTTATTTAAACAAAAACGAAACAAAAGAACTTTATTGCAAATCATTTAGAAACATTTAAATCAAACATATTCCATTTAGCTAAGTGTACTGTTCCATTTTTATTACCTTCAACGCTGTTGAATATAACATAAATTTCTAGAGAGTAATCTAACTCCAGTGCTACTTAAATATCGTCGGATATATTGATGATGGATTCAAGAAAAATCAATAACTGTATAGATAAAACTAGAAAATAAAAAGACGTCATTTTTAAATTACCAATCCACTCCAGTATCTATATTTTGTCAATATAAATAAATATTAAATCATATAAACTTACTTCTTGTATCTGTATGCACCCGTTATTACACAATACGGTATAGGTTGTTCTATTTAAAAAAAAAATAAACAATATTTGATTATAATATATGTACATATTTTCTAACAAAACGGTATTCCTCTTTTTAAAGTAGTTGATGCACTAAAGCTTAATAGTACTAAATTCCAAAAAAATGTATCAGTTATTGTTGTAAATTAAAACTGATTAATTGTGAATATTTTTCCTCAAAATTTATATTTATTTTCTTCTATTAAATTTAATATTTTTTAACATTAAGAAAATTCATTGGTCTAAGCATCAGAATTTATAGATTTTACGTGTATGTTAAATGTTCTTAAATTTAAACAGTTAAATAGAATACCTGACTATATTTAAAATTTGTGTTCTCTTACTAATAATATTGCAACGGGATCGCTTTGTTTTATTTTAATTGTGAAATTATTTAAATATTTTATTTTGAAAATCGTTAACTTTCAACAACAATTCAAATGACTAAAAACGAGCCTTTACTTCAAAACAACGTCACAATTTGTAAACAAACATGTCGATTCTGATCATTTTCGTGTCTGAAGCGAAATTTAAATAAATAGCCGTAATCAAAGTTTTGTGGTTATAAAAATTGACATTGACGTTTATTTGTTTTCAAATTGTGACGTCAGTACCATTCACATCGATTTATTCATATAAAATTTAAGTTATTTTTGATAAATTTTTATTTGTCAAAAATAAAAGAAACAGGATGTGTACAGGACAATTTTATTATTTTAGTCAAGTATCATATTTTCTTGAAATAAGTATTTCTCATTTAGCTTTTAACAGAATGTATTTATTTATTCGATTGCGTGTTTTGGGGGTAGCTAATAGAGCTACGTGTTAAGGTAGTAGTCTGGTAACTCGCGCTGTTTTTCATGCCTATTTTTAGGGGCATTTTTGAGAAAGAACAAATGAAAAGTTTTGAATTTTTAATATGTTCTGATTTACATCTTAAGGTAACAAAAAAAAATTTTGTAAATAATAAACAAATACTTTACTTTGCAAAATACCACGTTTATTTTTGAAACTGTGACAATATTGTTTCGAACCGTTAGTTCATTTTCAAACAGAATATATTCAAACAGTTCATTTCGAAACAATATTGTCACAGTTTCAAAAATAAACGTGGTATTTTGCAAAGTAAAGTATTTGTTTATTATTTACAAATATGGAATACCATAAAGTAACGCTCAAATCTATTAATATTAAAAAAAAAATTTTTTTGAATAAATTAAATTTTGATTTATTATTATTATTATCACTTGAAGTTGGCACCTCAAAAAGAAAGCACGTCGGTTGGCCCGGTTGATTTTGCCTCTTGGGGACATCTGAAATCAAAAACTAGCCTTAATCTATAGCTATGCCATGCTGGTCGGAACTAGAATTATGAAATTTTATCGAAAAATAGCAAAATGGTGGACTTCGAAAAAAAAGTCACTTTTTGTCGCACAAAAAGGGTTGTAAAATGGAAAGTTAGGGGTGAAAAGAATTAATTCTAGTTCCGACCAGAATGACTTAGATTAAGACTAATTAAGAATTTTTGATTTCAGATGTCCCCAAGAGTCAAAA
This sequence comes from Brachynemurus nebulosus, assembly GCA_035578155.1. Classification (NCBI taxonomy): domain Eukaryota; kingdom Metazoa; phylum Arthropoda; class Insecta; order Neuroptera; family Myrmeleontidae; genus Brachynemurus; species Brachynemurus nebulosus. The sequence continues at coordinate 11,610,000 of JAPWDM010000014.1, read as the reverse complement.
TCACCCGGGCCATCCACGTGCTTTTTTTTGAGGCGCCCACTTCAAGTGATAATAATAATAATAAATCAAAACTTAATTTATTCAAAAAAAATTTTTTTATTATCCTAAGATGTAAATAGGAACATATTAAAAAAACAAAACTTTTCATTTGTTCTTTCTCAAAAAAATGCCCCTAAAAATAGGCATAAAAAATAGCGCAAGTTATCAGACTACTATTTTAAAATAGTAATTTTTTAAAAATTTTGTATTACCAACTATTTGTGAGAATTGGTTTAAATTTTGATATTTTATATGTGAAATACTAATATATATTTTTGTTTTTTGTTCTCAGGTGGCCGTATTGATCATGCGCATCATTACAATAATGCATATCGTGCACTAGATGAAACATTGGCCATGGAAACGGCACTGTTGGCCGCTATGTCGATGGTAAACCCAACCGAGACGTTATTGGTTTTGACCGCAGATCATTCACACGTGATGACGATGGGTGGACAGGCAACACCTCGCGGTTATCCGATACTTGGTACGTATCTGATATATGTATATGTATGTGCTACTGTACTGAATTACTCAATTATACATAATAATACCGTATGCTTAATGAACATGTTTAATTGCAATTAATTCAATAAATTCCGTGCAAGGGTAAATTTACACTTCCTTACTATATGTGTAACTAGAGCCGGCCTTTGTGGGGTCTTGAAACAAATTTCGTACAACAATATATAACAATTTATTGCATTTTACTACTCTTACATTGAACAAGTTCGAACAATTAGTGGTATGACAATTCTGAACAAATAATAGATTGCAACATTAGGTAAGATATTTAAATTAAAAGTTAGAAAAAACTGAAAGTAAATTAAGGTGATGATTGTAACCGGTTTATGTACAATATTATATCAAATATTTTTACACATATTAAAAGTAGAGATTATTGTGGGAGAAAATAATCTCAATCCTAAATAACCCTAATACTAATAAAATAGAAAAAAGAAGAGATTAAATTTGTATAACGCAAATGTATGAAAAATTATCACAACACAAACAATTGCTTAAACCAAATGAAATTAAATTTCATTTAGAAGACTTACGTTTGTATAATAATCACCAAATATTATTGGTGTCATAAACATAAAAAATATTTAAATTATTTACACCAAACTACACTAATATCTCCCGAATAATCCGAACGTACATACTTAATTACAGTTTAATAAATTAAATCGAAGCAATCATTGTTACGAAGTCTTAAGGACTCAGTAACTGGTGGCAATGAGACCGCCTACATCGACCACTAGCTTATATACTGTACTGTAAAATAGAACAGGATTGGAATGCGTATGTATTTTAAATGTTGTAAATTAATTTTAAGAAAATTATATTGAAAATGTTTAAGTAATATATATGCTGACTATACATTTAAAATACATTGCAAGATCCTTATGCAGTGGTTCAACAAAATTACCGACATAGGTAATACGTTTTCGACATATGAAACATTCATATATATAAAATGTCAATTGAAAATAAACCCTTTGAATGAAATGCACGTATGCTCTCATTTTGAAAAAACGCATATTGTTATGTGATTTTTGTTTCGTTTTCGTAAAGCTTTTCGTATAAAATCGCTATAATCTTACTGCTTTGGATACAGAACCGCTGAGGCTTTACTACTTTTGACATGGAACCGTTGTAATTTCACTATTTTGATACGAAACTGTCGTGACCTTACTACTTTCAGTACAGAAACGCTGTGATCTTACTACTTTTGAAATAGAACCCCTATAACCATACTACTTTTGGTATAAAATTGCTATGATTACGCTATTTTTAGTATAAAAAATATGATGTTTTCTTTCAACAAACTGTGGAAGCTCTGTGTATAATAGTTTTAACGTTAAAAATTCCGAAAATATTTTAACCTATCAAATTACCGGTAAAAAATTAGCGAATTAGTGATAAAATTCTGGGTCAGTTTTTGTGATTTACCAGTAAACTGATTAATCCGGGTTACCGGTATTCGAATAATTTTTAATGTAGTCTTTTGTCGCTTACTAATTCGGCAATTACTAGTCACTTTAATAATCCACTGGTTTTATTCACACTAGAAATTTGAATAATTTATAAAAGAAACATAATTTACATATATCGTAAATATATGTAAAACCCCTATACCTGAACACTATTTTTAGATGTGTAATTAAACTGGCTTATAAAAATTGACAATTAAAAATTTTATTTATTAATGTTTTTCTTTTACAAAATGTCGACATCTATATCCAAACAAAGAAATATTAATGACACTAGAAGTTGGGAACCGATATACAAACAGACGTGTAATATGAGTAATATGACACATAGAGTGACATCTAGACGTCAAAGTAGGAAACATTGAATGGTTTAAGTATCAGACGTAAATAAAGGATCAAAATACTGTATTCAACAAAAATTGTTTTATATATATATATATATATATATATATATATATATATATATATATATATATATATATATATATACATGTGTGTGTGTGTGTGTGTGTGTATTTCTTTAATTAAGTAAGGAAACATTAAATGCGTGGTGAATTTAAATTGACAAATAATCATTCTATTAATAATAATTTTTGTTATCAAAGGTTTCTTTTAGAAATAACTTTATTAATATATAAATGTCAAAAGTGTTCGGACATATGATCGCGTTCCGTTATAGGGGCTTTTACGTTACTATCTTTTTATATAATAATGTAATATAGAGGTACCTACTCTCGAATATTTCATGGAATACGAATTAAAATAAATTTTTCAAAAACCTTCAAAATATTAATATACTGTTCACATAGGTTAACTTAGGTTATTATATCCATATCTATAATAGGTATCTCGAATATGGCTGACTGATTTAAAATATATGTATATGACCAGCACTCACTGTATAGTATGGAGCTTACAAAAATATGAAAATGATCATTATTCAAAATCCATAAAATATTTATATGTGCTGTGTCAGATTTGATTGAGAAAACATTTCATTTTCCTCTACTGATAGGGATAACAGGACCGAAGATTTCGATGTCAAGTTAGATAGTTCTCCCCCTCCAACGAGATCCGCATATCTCATTTTGAGGAAAGAAAAACGTGAAATAGTATTTTTTGATTAATCCCTTGGTTTTTTCAGTTTTATGGGAAAAATTGTTCAGTACAAAATTAAAGTTTCTTATAAAATTAAGTCAAATCACTTGATTATTAGATCCTACAAATATACAATCCCTCTCGACTTGGTCCTCCCACCTGGTAGTATTCGTATGGTCCTCTCATCTAGTTCATATTCTGCAAATTAAAAATTTTGAGTAAGAATTTAATTTTCTTAGTTGGGGGAAGAGGCGGACTGTAAAAGTAAAAAAATTAAAATTTCGCAATATCCGCAGTTCCTACCATAAAGCAACATGTATGTGATGTATGTATTGAAGGTACGTGTCAAATTCTAAGCCGATTAGATAAATAGAACTCAAAATATCGACCAGCTTAGAAAGTGTAGTTTCAAGAAAACTACATATCTGATACTCAAAACGTATCGGCTTGCACACTCTTAAAACTATTTCTTTGTCCGAAGAATAAAAATTTCTTTGATTTTTTTTCTTTGAATTAAAAAAAAAAAATTTTTTTGGTTCAAAGAAATATTTCTTTGATTAACGTAAAAGCCCCCATACCGCAACGCGATCATATGTCCGAACAGTTTTGACATTTATATATGAAGTTATTTCTGTAAGAAACCTCTGATAACAAAAATTATTTATTATTAATAGAATGATTATTTTTCAATTTAAATTCACCTCGCATTTAATGTTTCCTTACTTAATCAAAGAAATACATATAGGTATATATTAAACAATTTTTGTCGAATACAGTATTTTGATCCTTTATTTACGTCTGATATTTAAACCATTCTATGTTTCCTACTTTGACGTCTAGATATCACTCTATGTGTCATATTACTCATATTACACGTCTGTTTGTATATCGGTTCCCAACTTCTAGTGTCATTAATATTTCTCTGTTTGGATATAGATGTCGACATTTTGTATAAGAAAAACGTTAATAAATAAAAAATTTTGGGTTGCATTTTTTTTAAAAACATATTCATTGGATTATAAAAACTTTCTTTCATGCTTATTAAGGAAAAAATGGATGTTTAATTTATTTGTCAATTTTTATAAGCCAGTTTAATTACACACCTAAAAATAGTGTTCAGGTATAGGGGCTTTTATGTTACTGAAAAAAAAAAATTCAGAGAAAAAAAAGAATCAAAAAAATTTTTAATCTTTGAACAAAAAATTTGTTTTGACAGTTTCAAAAATTTTTAAATCTTTTAACGACACATTTTTAACGGTCTATATACTTTCGGAAAATGTAATTTAAAAAATTCTAGATTAGAATACTGTTCTTAAGTGTACGATTACCCCGGCCAGTTCCCTTTCTATAAATAGAAGAAGTAAATATACCTGTTATAATATTATATTTTTTCATCTATGCGCAACGTAAAAACAAATTTATTCTTATTGATATTCCTTATGATAACGTAACGACGGACGTAAACAAGAATCTAATTCATTTACGGGACAGCACGGGTCAATGTGCGGCTACAAATCATTCCTTCAGTTAAGACTGACGTACGGCGCGCCGGTCTACTGGTAAATATGTATACGCATCCTATTACACTTCCTATGCGTATTACATGCGTATATAGCTACGTGCCCAACAATACACTTGTGTGTATTAAAGCTTGAGAAATCTTTTCATCCTTTTTCACGCGTGAATGATTTTGAGAAAAATTATATTTTCATAACCTTATAAATATTTTAGATATAAATTTCCATAATTTAATAAGTGAATGAATGTATACCATATAGTACGTTTCATATAAATGATATATGCAACATATAACGGTATACGATTACCTACTGCCAGTAAAATCAAATTTGATTTATAAATCTAGGGTATTGTACGGGAAAAATTGGGTACTCCACCTGTCAGCCAGTAAGTGTCAGTAGATACCTAATTACATACCCAATGTTGATTACATTTTTCTAAAATTTTTGGATTTTATAAATAGAAAAAAAAAAAATTAAAAAAATTAAGCTATTTGAGGAGACATTATATAGTAATACTCAAAAATCTATGCAGACAGTTTTACTAGACCAGTGTTTTTTAACCTGTGGGTCGCGATCCCCTGGGGGGTCGCAAAGCCTTTTTAAGGGGGTCGCAGTTACTTTAACAATAAAATCACTCGAGTTCAATATATAATATTTAACCCTTTGCACTCGCACCATTTTTTAGTATGCGGGTACTCAGCTGCTCGACAGTAATTTTAAAACGCTGCAAACACTATTGTATTAGGAGAACATAATATCCGTAATACAATATATCTATTAGTTAATTTTAGTAGTATGTATCACAATGTATTGTAGCAAGACGTCGCGTCGTTGTGTTGTATCATGTTTTTCTAATATAATAATTTTCAAATAAATGAAGAAGGCTGAGAAACGGAGCGAAGTGGAATCAAAAACGTGTTATAGGGATCAAAATCGATATAGGGTCTGATATCGCTCCGATAAAATATTATCTCAATGGTATTGGTATTGGAGCGGTATTGAAGCGAGAGCGAACCATGACTGATATCGGACCGATATCAGAGCGATGATGTGAATACACACATTATTCATTATGTAAAAATATTTTATCGAACCGGGAGCGGAGTGGTATCGTACTGAGAGCGGAACGTTAATATAAATCGGGCCTTAGGTCCCCTAGCATGTTGTAAATAATAAAATACGTACCTATTGTTTATGGCGCCGCTGCGGCGCCTAACGAGTGGAATTAATATTTATTGTGTCGCCATGGCGGCGCCCATCGAGTGCAAAGGGTTAATAAAGAAACGGTTAATTAAAGGTTACACTAATGTGATGGTTTCATACATTCGCTTGATAAAATTTCAAAACAAATAACTTCGGCTTATTTTCAATAACAGTAAATCCGAGTTTTAAATAATTGTCGTCATATAGAGGCTTTTTCTTTGCTTTTGTTTCATTATTCTCATTGGAACTTGAAGTATAGACGGTTGTGCATGTCTTTCCAGAAACTAATCCATTTTCAATAATTACAATGAGCACAGACTTTTGGATATTAGACAACAAACGACAGTGAGCAACTACTAAACAAACAACAAGTCAATGCAGTAAATTTAAACACAATTCAAAGCGAATTCACAATTCAAAGAATCAAACGTCTCATCCTTTACTCTCCTGATGCTCCACGCAGCACCAGGAGAGTAAAGGATGAAACGTTTGATTCTTTGAAGCGCCACGCATCACGTTGCGCTGTGTCTCGCTCACACAAGTCACGCGCGCGTTGAGAAACTACTATAAGCCGTCAACTTCGATGTCAATATAAAAACATGCCTGTTTAAAATCTTTTGTTACGTATATATTTAATTGACACCGAAACTGAAAACAAACAATAATGATGAACGGATTCAATATTTATAACATAGAATAAAAGTTAGAAACAGCAGAGGGTAGGGGTCGCGAAATATTTTTCTATACTAGGGGGGTCGCGAAATATTTTTCTATACTAGGGGGGTCGCGAAATATTTTTCTATACTAGGGGAGTCGCGAAATATTTTTCTATACTAAGGGGTCGCGAAATTATTTTCCATATTTTTCGCGCCACGAAAAAGGTTGAAAAACACTGTCCTAGACTGCGCTGACTAGCCGAATAGTCACGAGCTCGATTGCTTCAGTACACGTGATCGGGAGGAGCTTCACATCAAAACAATTGAAGACATGGGTGGATGAAGGTGTTATGTGACATTTTTTTATAATTTTACAATAAAAGCGCAGTGGCGTCCCAAGACGAAAGTGGGGAGTGGAAAAGATAAGTTTTGCGAGGCCCCCTTTAATCTTCTTTTTGAAATTTCTGTCTTAACAATTAGGTGACGAGCCCAAAAAAAAAAAAAAAAAAACAGCCACTCGCGAGGCCCCTTTAAGTACGAGGCCGTGGGCGTGGGCCCACACCGCCCACGCCTAGTATTCTACTCGCTTGCAATGGCTATTACTCACTCAGATGCATTACGACACTCGTCTCGTAAACTCTTCGCGTGTCGCAATTTCATCTTCGTGAATAACAGCTATCATTAGCTGCTCGTTGAATAATATACTATAATTTTGAAAAACGACAAAAATATATTGCGTTCACTCTCCCGACCACTTCGCTAGTGAGCTCAGTTCTCATATACTAGTGGTTCTGAAATTTTTTAGCCCGCAACCCCCTTTGTAAGTACTTGAAAATTTCAAAAGACCCCCGAAATATGTAGAAATGGGAAGGAAATCACCACTTTTTCCTCCACCTTATACTTTACCACTTTCCGCTTATGTTTACATATATTAATTTATTTGATCCTTAAACAGCCAATGGTCCATACATGTATATACATAACTAATTAGTATTATACTCACCAACTGGTGTGTATCATACATACATACGTTACATATAGGTAATTATACATTATGAGTAAACTGAATTTAATTATTAATTTTGTGTATAATTCTCAGAATTATGGTTATACCCGGTCATACGTAGGTGTGGATCTAATACATGAATGATGGTAAGTTATTAGAGCCTAACCATAGCCATGGCCACCCCCCCCCCCCAGTTACCCAGGCAATAAACAAACCGGTAAACGGACAGTACAATATATATTTATATACTAAATTTGATGTCACATACGGAGCTTTATTTCAAAAACTAGTTTGCCCACGTAAATAAATTTCTAGTGAAACGGTAGCTTTTTATATAGTATGCGCTGAAAAATTTATACTATATATGGTTAAAAATTTTTAGCGAAATTTCCAGAAAAAAAAATTTTTTTTGACAATTTATGCATTATTGGTGTAACCTAATTTAGTAGTTTTTCCGACTATATCGAAGCTCAATGTTACTATATATTACACAGGTTAGGTACATCAAACGAAAAACAGAGCTTATGTTGGACTACATTATATAACTAGGTACAAACTATTTTTGTTTTTGTCTTAATGTTAAACTGAACAAAAATATTGATATTTTTGTTCAGTTTAACAAAAAATAACAAAATTATTATTTTAAAAGTTACTTTAATAGTAATATAAAATACGCATCAAGACAAGTTTTTTAACAAAAGGGAAAAGAAGATTAATATAATTTTTCCAGTTAAATATATATTTTGTTTGAACTACTTTTACTACTTCATATTTGATAAATTATTAATTTAAAATGTTTTCTTTAATTTTTTTCATTACACCTCAAAAATGGCTGACATCTTTATTTAACATCTTATAACATTAATTTCCTCAACTTGGCGTAAAACATTGTATATCAGGCATGGCTATAAAACAACATAAGAAAAAATTTAGATGCTGGCCCTGAATTAATGATTTTCAAAGCAACTATTAATGAAATTAATTTAAATGATTAAATAACTTACTTTGGCACAAAATATCTGACAAACTTTGAAAAATTAATAAAAATAATTATATTAAACCGAATATTATGTTATATACTAACTAATAATTATTCAAAAATAATACTCTAAAATTTAAAAATGACAATTCATATATATAGATAACCAGTGGTCCAGAATTATGTACCGTAATTGATCGAGCTGATAATACATTCAAAAATAATGGTTCCTTTTCATCTACACTTTTTCCCAAAACTCTACTTTCTACTCTACTGATTATTGAGCTTTGGAAAAAAGTGTATATGAAAAGGTACCATTATGTTTGAACATACTATCAGCTCTAGTAATTACGATACATAATTCTGGACCACCTTATATATATATATATATATATATATATATATATATATATATATATATATATATATATATATATATATATTACAACGTTGATCGAAGCTGTATATACAAAGACAAAAAATGGTAATCAGACCAATTCGGATGTATGTAATTCTTACTAGATCTTGACGTTTCAAAGCCTAAGAAATCCAGAAAAAAAACAAGTTTATATGAGACAAGTTCACTTGAGACTTGATTGAGACTTGAGAGAACTAGAAATTTGTCTAAACTTCGAGAGTTTTTACATAAACTGTAGGATAGAACTATCAGTTATGTATCCATATCTCTCGGTACTTTTTCTCTCAGATGAACACAACCTAATATTTAATTTATTGTCAATAATAGTGTGTCTATGCCCAACTTATGCATTCATAAGACTTTAACATTTTTCCTGTAATTCGATCAGTTCAAACTGCATATCTTTAGAGACAATTTTTGGGTCCTAAGAAAATTGATCCAAAAACAAATCATTTTTAAGATCACCGACTACGCTGTAAAAACTCCTGATTTAGACAACGGAATACGACATATTTTCGAAAATTTTGTACAAACTAGTTTTTGAAACTTCTAGTACATCAGATATATGTAATAATATAAGAGTAAACAGATAATAAATTTGTATTAGTGTTTTGCCTAGATGGTGCGACGTTCAACCAATCACTCTATGTCATAAACATTCAAAATATATGCCATCATATATGACTTAAATCGCATCCATATACATAGATAAATTATTAATATACACGAAACATCTATACAAACACATATACTTGTAAAATACAAAACAATAGTGAGGTGATTGTATGGTCAACGATCGGTCACTCAAAATTTTCAAGTCGCAAAACGTCGGAAAATGCTAATATTGTTGTTGAAACTAATTTAAATGTTTTATATCTTATTATAATTTTATCAAATATTTAAACAACGGGACTATGATGGGATGCTAAATAATATATGCTAAATAGGTATATAATGGAATAATCTAGTAGATAAATTTATAATTTTAACTTATGTTGGAATGATGGTATGAGCGCTGGGAAGTCACTTTAGAGCACCAGCGTTTCTTAAACTGTGTTCTGCGAAACACTGGTGTTCTGCGAAAAAATTATAAAATTGTTATTAAGAGATAGGTACTTAATAAAAGTTTGGTCAAAGTTATTTGATTATAAAATAATTTGTCAGAAGATTGGCCTTGAAATAATGTACATTGATACCAATTAAATACATATTAAATGTGATTTCAATTGTTTAAATTTTAAAATTGATTTTAATTTATTTTGGTTTACAATTTACACAGAGTTGTGCGTGTAATTTACTTTAGGTAAATTACATAGTTTTTTTACATGTAAAAAACTCTATAATTTACACATACTTATTTTGATAAAAAAACTGTAAAAAATGTAAAAAACTAATTTTTTTAAATTTAATAGATGTAAGCGTTACTGATGGTGGTATTCCATATTTGCTATTGAAGTATTTGCTATATTTGCAAAATAAAACTTAATATTTAAATAATTTGAAAATTAAAAATATAAATGGGTACAAACAGGAAAAAGAAAGGTTAGTTTTGATAGAATAGTTTATTTAAGAATTCAGTATTAAAAAGATTTTTATTTATTCAGTTAAATTTTATTAAAGGCATCAATCATCTTCATAATCACTATCATTACTATTATCAGTGATTTTATTGTTATTATAATTTAAAGAGAGATAAACATATTGTAGTTTTTTTATCTGTCAAAACTCAATTTGTTAATTTGGAAATTTAAGCTTTGTAGTCAGTTGTAAATCGCCTTCCATCAGCAGAAAATCATTTTTGTGTGGACATTTTGTTTACACGTTTTTTCATATGAATTTATAAACAAGCACTAACGGTCAAAATAAATTGTTTGTCAGTGAAATGACAAATGATTTAAGTATTTTACATTTTTTACAATTTTCTACAATTTTTTACGGCTTTTTACAGTTTTTACAGTCCAATGCATTTTGGTTAATTTTTGTTGGACGTTCTGAGACTACCGAGTAAGGAACAAGTAAGCAGTTAGTGTGCAACTGGTTACGTACACGTCTTTCTTCTTTCTTTGGTGACGGAATTAACAAACTTCCGATTCGATGGTAAAAATGCATTAATAGAAAAGGAATGTATACAAAAAAATAATTTGCTGTTTGCTTAATAAAATAGTCACTTAATAAAAAGTTATAATTAAAGGTCGGTTTAAATTTGATTCACCTACGTATAATATCAAGAAAAATGCATTTAAAGTTTTGAAGTATAATGACACCTGAACTTATCGTATTGTAATGGCTATAACCTTGTAAATTTTCAAAATTTTTAACTAGCATTTGTTTCACCTTACAACCATTATAGATTTCAAAACCGTTTTAGCATTACCAAAGCATTACCATTTTCACTCTCGTATTACAGATTACATTACACTCTCGCATGACAGATTTTATTGCACTCTCATGCAGGCTCGCTATAGAAGCTATCACTTCGCAAATGTGATGTGGCGTCATAAATTGGAGAAAGTAGGGGGTCAAAAATGCGTGAATTTTTGTGTGACAGGTTTTACGAATGTAACGATTTACATGTATTTATTAATTCATAATAAACTTCTAGTCAGCACTCCCACCACCAGGACTAATTTTTCCCCTCCACTATTATTAGAATAATACCAATTTCTTCGATAACTAAGTATTCTCTCGAAATGCAATTTAATTGCCAGCGGTATCCAAAGCATTTCAATTAGTATCATCTTAGTGTAGTTATTAGAAATATTTCCATTACGGAAATTAACCGAGTACCTCCCAGGAAATGTTCCGAATGTTTACACTCAGGGTACAGTTCATATTTAACATTGTGAGTTGATTGGTATATTATTAAACGGATCAACAAATTAGTTATCATTAAGTTATCGTTATTGTTACAAATCAGTGGTGTCTGTCTACAAGGACTGGACAATGTACACATATATATACATGTAAGTTTACATAATACGCCTTTGTGTTAGGTTCAATTAGGATTTATTGATACCACAATTTACATTTCTGATTGTTTCTATATACGCGTGTGTATATGTATCTGTTTATGGATGGATGAAAAGTGATTGAATTTCTTGGTTTGCATACAACGGTTTCCCTTCATACACGGAACACTTATGAATATTATGACATCAAATAAGATACCCCTCGTTTGGATAGTAAATTTTTAGCACTTACGTGTCACCAGGACCTTGTCAGTCTTCATAAAAAATAACATAGTCTATGTTCATCTAAAATATTTTACCTCTCTAACAACGAAATTTTTTCATATTTATTTTTGGCGCTTTTGGAGTTTTGATCATGTCCCTGATAACAGGGAGTAAAGTGTCACTGACCGCTTTTAAACCAATCAGCAAGTGAAATTTAAATTAAGTAGCGTTACCTACTATAGGTAATGAATTACATATTTAACATCTTCACTGCCGATCACGCGATATCGCGTGATACTGCTACGCGATATCGCGTGACAAATATAAGAACCTACTTATTTAACACTATGAGGCCCGAACACTTTCATAGTAAATTTCCCCGGAAGCCGGCAATATTTAAAAAAAAAACTATATAAACAAATACATAAAATAAAATGATTCAAACACACAACACAGTTCCACACGTATGTATGTGTAAAACTGTAAACAGACGTACTACGTGATACGTACATACATACTACATATACACTGGCATTCAAATCAATTTTATTTAAAAATATAAATTATATTTTTTATGTATTTTTTGTTTATCTTAAAATTTGTTAGACATAGAAACCAAGAGAGTAGTGTTTGTTGGTACGTATGTGTTTGTGTGAATGGGAACACATCCGTGTGATGGAGAATGATAAACATGATAAACATCGCACACATAATGAGTAATCAACTAATCAATTAATCATTGATCGCGGTCGGCCTCTGAGGAAGTTTTGTTTGGTTTCGGATGCCGAAGCTGTGGGACTGAAAGTGTTAATATAAAACGTGTTAAAACAAAGTAATTCAAACTTATAGATAAAAACTCTCATGTACTATGCAGTTTGACGGATTTGTCCAAAGTATACCTGATGTAATATTATTTCAAATAATGTAAATGAGATTTAAAAAACTTTTTTCTAATATTCTATAGTTTTAAATTGCAAAATTGCAGGAATTGCAACATCGTATATTGTGCAATAAGTGCGGGAAATTGTCGACTGCCCACGAAAGTAAAGTTGAGCGCACGAACGTAGTGAATGCGCTCATTAGCTTGAGTAGGCAATCGACAATCCCGCACGAGTTGCACATACTATTTTTTATTACGAATTTGACATACTTTTTTCTATTATTATTACTATTTTTGACATTTTTATTACTTTTTAAAATAATATTTTTAAGTGTTCGTCTTTTTTTCTTCTGAATTAATTATTGTTTAAATTACTTTGTTGGTAGTTTCTACAGAAATAATTATGAAATATTTATTAAATGAAAAATCAAGAGACGGCTTTGCGTGTTGTGATTAAATTTTGCGTGTTTTATTGTCAATTTGCGTGTGGAAAGTTACTTTCCGCACCAAAAAAGTATGTGGGAAGAGTACAGTGAGCAAATAGCTATTTGTACAGCTATGCGTACAGAAATGTGTGCGCCAAGTTAGTACTTCTCCCGCGTGAGCAATAAAAAATAATATACTACAGGACTAAAGAAATGTGCTGCAGTACTAAAGAATTTCTTTTGATTCCTCATGCAACAAGATTCGCACTAAGAATTCTAAGAATTTTAGGGTCGCCCACACTATAATTCCGATCACAGTTCGTACTCAATCCAATCTCGGCCCGTCAAATATTCTTAAATGCGAAGCAAATAAATGTATTTACACAATTAACCGCGGTTAGACTGGAGCTAGATTGGTGTTGATAGTGTGAAAATACTTATTTATTTCCTATTTAAGAATATTTTACTTGACCGAGACTAGACCGAGAACGAACTGTGGCCGACATTATAGTGTGAAACGACCCTTGTACTGTAATTCTACATTTATAGTGGAAATACAGAATTACGTGTGTTTTATGTTCTATATATCATAAAAGTTTTTGGAGATGTAGTGTTTGATTACCATGATTCCTAATTCTTGTGGTAAAAGGAAGATGAGGGGAGAATGAAAGTGGAATCGAATATGTATTAATGATTGGATCGTCTGGTAATTTTAACCCCCTAAATTTAATTAATATATTACTCTTATCTAATAATCGTATTTGACGATTCCATGATGAAACCATGCAAATCGAGTATAGACATGTCTATGTGATATTGATTACATCATTTCTAATACGGGTTCACTGTAGCTTTCAGATATGTAACTCAATACCATTCGATTAAATGTAGATCGTTAGGTAAAACGTTTTAATCAACTTACGGACAGGGTCGGTGAGATGGGGGATCAGGTGAGGCAATTCGATTAAAGGCTCGGACAAAATAAAAAAGCTTTTTTTGCCCACCAAATGTACTTTTAGAGGAAAATATTTGAAAATTTTTTTACTGTGCCCAGGGGCCCGTCATTTCTGTCGCCAGTCCTACTTATGGATAACAATATAAAAAATTTGACAGTCATTTAAACTAAAAAATCAAAATTTTAAATCTGCATTGAAAAATTTAGAATTTTTAACTGCTTGTTTATTGAATACCTCGTATAGTTTAAAAATTTTGTATTTTTGTTGGTTGTAATCAAACTGACACGAATTTTCCAAAAAACATTTTTAAGGCCTTTATATAGACCTTCTAGCAACAAACGTGACATTCAGAATCAAAAGTAACATTTTAGTCCCTTAGTGTTATAATATATATATGTACAAAAAACCCAAAAAAATGTGTTTACAAGAACATCCATTTCTGAGTTTCACGTTACCGAAGTCACGGTTAAGGCATTGCTTATCTTTATTGTCATGCCGAGGTTTACTCATCCTCAAAAAGACAGGTAAAAAGAAATTACAATCTTTCACCTGTCGCTAGCTCACTGTTTATACTATTACTGCTCCTTGTTATTTAAAATATTTTTCTTTTCAGCAACTATTACACTGTCAAAAAAGTTTTCCTGCAATCCATGTCGCAGTTTTCCTGTAATCTATAACTTAATATCTATTAATTCTATACTAATATAAAAAAGATATCGTTTAGAATCCTTGGAGCTAGCTATTTTAAATGATACCTTACACGATATTAATTAAAACTTTTTTTTGTTTGGACCAAACTAGCGCCATATTTTAAATCTAAAAAAAAATATTAATTTAGACTGGCCATATATATGCACGTTATCAAGACATAACATCATTTCAAATTTCAAATTTTCTACGTCACAGAGTTTTCGAGAAAAACCTTTGTGGCAGACGGACAGACGGACACGAGAGTGATTTTATAAGGGTTCCGTTTTTTTAAGGTAGTACCGCGACATTCAACTTTTCGACAGAATAGTTTCAAATTTTAATAGTATAAAGAAGAATACTATATCTGATCGTCCTTGTAATTTGGGAAAGATTGATTGTTTCTGAGTTAAGATAATTAGGGTTAAAGTTTGTATCTACTCCATGTATTAGATCTCAAAATTCTGACTACATACCCTTATTTTGTATTTAACAATATAATGACTCAACAGAATTCAATAAAAAACTAGGGAAAGAAAGATTAATAAGTTCTGAATGTAAAGAAAAAATTGAATTATTTGTTGATCGTTTTGAATTGAAGATATCATCAGAGAAATTATAGTATTTTAATAAGAATTTAACATCGATATCAATTTCATGCAACTGAACCGAAGCAGTCTGACAACACTGTATATTAAATAACTGGTTTATTGGCATTTACTTGTATACAGTAAATATGTATGTGAGTATGTCACACAGAATACTATCATCTATTGAAAATTATTCAGTAGCACTAGTAGCACTAATTTTAAGCCCTATCTCATTAAACATTAATTTTAGAATAGACATAAAAATTTTTTAAAAAGAGATTCTTATTGGGATTACCGAGGAGAACATTTGTGCAAATTGTTAACTCCCGGAAATGTTTTTTTATATTATTTAAACAATATTGAAAATTCATGAATAGCGTTTTTTGACTTTTGACCGCTTACGTAGCGAAAACGGTGATAGATACATTAAAAAGTGTTAAGACCATTTTTAAATTATAATATTTTGTAGAGCATCGAATTCTCTACAAAAAAAGTCCGCGAGAGCACCTGTCTAACTTGTACAGGTGAAAAAATACAGCGCTCCAAACGCGCACTCAAAAATCTACTTTTTCGGGCGTTCCGGTAGGGTGTGAACCTTGTTGGGTCCATTTTCGCTACGTAAGCGGTGAAAGGTCAATGAATTTTCAATATTGTTTAAACAATATAAAAAAACATTTTCGGGAGTATGTATTAAAACTTTACTCAGTATGATGCCAAAGAATTTATCATAAAAAACTTTGATAGTATAAGTGTGTATACACAGGCTGTTTGAAAGTATGCATATACATGTTCGTATAAAATGTAGTACGCATCAACATCTATCCATTAATACAGACAATAATGACATAAAATACTTTTGGTTTGCAATATTTTCTACTAGCATGTCACACGGTAACTACCTTAAGGTACGGAATCCTAAAAATCGACATTTCTATAGATATAATCAAATGAAAAATAACGTAAATTATTCACTCATGATTCAACATAAAGGACATGCAGGGACGATTAACCATGTTAAATAAACATATTTATATTAAATAAATGAAGCAAATAAATTTCTGTATACAGCGTTTGAAGAACTTTCAGTTTTCACAACACTTTCTGGTCAATTTGAGCAAGAGCACCAAAATAAACAGATGTATGTATGTATTTATATATATATATATATATATATATATATATATATATATATATATATATATATATATATATATATATATATATATCCGTGTGTACGCCAATTATACTCACAAATATCCATTTACGTTTATATTCCGTTTGTTGGAAACGTTTAAATCATTCAAAGAAAATTAATTAATTTCATTTTGTGCTCAAATGAAATTTACCAAATGGCAAATATGTAATGAATCTTAATCTGTTTTACTCTATACAAATGTGTGCTCCATGATGGGCTGACGGCAGAGCAGCTTTAGACGAGATTTAAATGTCAAAGACATTCGCACATATTATAAGCGTCTGTACCTATTTCCATATTAAACATACATAATATATATTTAACCTACATAATTTATATCAAGTAAATGATTTTGATTTTAACATATTAACGACATAGTATAAACGTAAATATACTACGATATTTTTAGCCGACGGGCTCAGAATCGGGTTTATATATGGTTGAGTTGTATGTACAAATGTAAATAACTATGTTTGTTTCTGTGCGCAGTCTGCAGCATAAACGGTTTCATGGAGTTTGATAAAGCAAGTGTCGAATGTGGATACATGGAATGTCAAAATTCACACCTGAAGGGGTAAGATCAGGCTGACAAGCAAAAAAATAAAATTTTCCTGCCTTCATCTTCAAAATTTTCTGTGATCTTGAAATACCACCTCTCAAATTTGTGCCCATTTACAAAAAAAAAAGCTCTTGGTTCTAGAAACGTAAAATTTTTCACAGGGATTCCTTATGTAACGTAGGTGAGCACTATCGAGAGATTTTTGGAAATTCGTCCCCTAAGGGGACCAGCTGTTGTGCGTAACTTTGTCCGAGTGTAGTCGATGACAACATAATGGATACAACTAAAGTCAACCTTTAACGATTCCGCAAGGATGAAGTCGCGGACAAAAGTTAGTATACGGGGTGTCTCTAATAAAATTGATAGCAGGCGGATCTCGTAAACGGTAAAAGATACAGTTTCGATTAAATTAGAAGCACTAGGCGCGTCCGATGCTATCTCTAAACTTCCCCGGGAGCTATAGCCAAAAACACTATAATTCCAAATTTATTTTTCCTTACCACATTCTGATAACACTTATTTAACTCGTCAATTCCCAAGCCGCGATCTGTCGACAAAATATCCTTATTTTGTGCTAGTTTTTATCTTTAGGTACTCAACATATAAAAAATAAATAATTGAAAAAAAAAATACCCTTTAGTTTTTTTTTTTTTTAAATGGAAGGTGACACTGTTATTTGTAATATGAACTGATAAAACAGTATGAAATTACCGGCAAAAAATCACTTTTATTATAAGCTTGATTCTTAAGTAATAATTTGTTATAACAGTAATAACAGCATACCTACTCTTTAGACATTTTTATAACAGCGAAAATACCACAAGACACACTCACGCGCAATAAAATAGCAAATCGTTTGAAACAACAGAATTAATTTGACCGTTAACATAACTTCAGTGTTGCCAAATTAAAACCATGAATACTACTAAGTATTAACATTTTAGTCGTAACACATTTATTTTTAAAATTTGTTATATTGTCTGTAAAAAAAATTCACAAATCACTGTCACCTAGAGATGACACTGGGAATTGACGAGTTAAGTAGAGTTTAAACACAGTGAGATTTTTTCTATGATTACCCTTTTTTGAGTTATGACCCCGAACGTTTTTTTTTTTTATTATAGAATCTAAAGTAGATTTTCGCACAGTTAAATGGCTTTTCTTCTCCCCTTTCTATCAATATAGCATATGTTAATCTATCCTGAAAAATAACCTCAAAAATCACAAAAAATTCTATTTTGAAAAAATTTAGGTTGAAAAATATATAAATTACGGAATAAATGTTTGATAATGTTGACACCCAACAGACCAACGTAAATAAGTAAATGGAAGAACACAATCAGTAATTACCTACTCAGGCTATCTTGAAATACACATCGATAATCGGAAGCAGTCATTAATGTACTAAATGTAAATACATATTATGTGCTTCTATAAAATAAAGGAGAATATGGAAAGGGAAGTTAACTAAATTAAATAAGTATTTTTAATTGTGCAATAGACGCAATTAATCAATAATTTCACTATGTACCGTCTGGTTTACTAAAACATTTTGGATATATAGTACATAATACACCTGCTTAATTGTCTATTATTATTTAACTTTAGGATAAGCTATAGTTGTTCTCTGTTCATTGCATTAAACTGAATCCGAATTACTTGCGTGAGCCGCACCGTATATGGGAAATAAACACCTAATACATCTACTGACGTAAATTATTTTAAAATATAATTAAATTATCTTATAATTACGATCAATATTGACCATATCGTAACTTCAGGCCAGTTGTCTCAATAGTATTTAGAATTTTAATTTGTGATAAAAATAAATACAATTTTTACAAGTGTATTCATATGTAGGGGCGGGACATACAAGGAGATGCATCCAAAGTGAAATTCGCAATTTTGATGAAACTCTGCTGGTGTGTAGAAAAAGCAAAAATAAGGGCCCGTATCTTTTTTATTGACCATCTTACACTTTTACGGGGTGAAACTAGCCCCTAAAGTTGGTGGTTCAAATCGTATTCATTAATATACCTCGAAAACAATAAGAGATACGGGAAAACTTTAAATTGACAAAATGTTACTCTTTGAAAGACCTATCCACCTGTATAGGTTAAACTGCGGTCGAGTTCACAAGGGATGGCTGGAGGGGTGAAGATGAAGGTAAATTTTCTTATACAACCTGGGTGATGAAGTGTATCAAATTTTCACCTACATAAATAGAAAGAGCACCAAAAATTAAGGAATACGGGTTTTTGCGTTTTTCGGAATATACGTGATATTTCCAGAAATATAAAGATGAAAAAATATGGTAGATTATATTGATTTATTATTGATTGCAAATACTTTCTTAGTGACTCGCCGTCTATGTATATTTGTTTTAAACTAACAACAAGGGAGTATCAAACACGGGAATCACGGATTGGGAAGAAATTAATATATGTTGTAGAATATATTTCTTTGTGTATTGTAGTAGTAATAATTTAGGCCAATGCACCTTTGTTTGGAAATTAAACGCACGAAAAGTTTCCAATAACATATCGTGTTTGATATGTATCAGTTAGTTGGTATTCTCTGCAACAGCGGCGCTTGATGGTGTGGTTAGAGTATGCTCTCATGTATGTAAGTTCTTTTAATATACAGACGGAAAGGTTCTATGTTCGAATCTATACTTTTCCAACATAATTCTCTTTTCAATTTTTTTTAAACTTTTGCAATATTGTACGATGCTATAATTATTTTCTAAAAAAGGAGATATAATATTTTTTGTACATGTTGTACATTATATTTACATAAAATATATGTTTACATACATTTTTACATAAAATTAAAGCGATGTTTATTTTAGACATTCTTCATTTTATCCTTATTTAAAGTATGGCAATTGTTTTATAATAATGACATAAAAAAAAATACCATATCTCCGTTTAAAAAATAATTATAGCATCGTCAATGTAATTGGGCATTTTACAATATTGAAAAAGTTAAAAAAAAAATTGAAAAGAAAAGAATTTTGTTGGAAAAGCATAGATTCGAACATACGACCTTTCCGTCTGTATATTAAAAAAAGTTGCATACATGCAGTGTTGTAATATGAAATTTTATAAATCATCTGTAGATAGTAAATTATAATATTCTTTAAATATTTAATATATTTTTCGAATATAGTAACTGGTTGAAAATTCCGTATATTTTATAATTTTCTTCCGTAGGTCCGTAAACAGAATATAAATTCCGTAGACGTACGGAAAAATCCGTAGGATTTGCAACACTGCATACATGAGAGCAGACTCTAACCACACCACCAGCAGCCGCTGTTGCAGGCAGTACCAACTAACTGATACATATCAAACACGATATGTTATTGGAAACTTTTCGTGCGTTTAATTTCTAAACGAAGGCGTATTGGCCTAAATTATTATTACTACAATACTCAGAGAAATATATTCTACAACGAATATTAATTTTTTCCAAATTTGTGATTCCCGTGTTTGATACTCCCCTTGTAAGTATACACATCATGTATATACCTTCAGAAATTGCAACAAGTAGTGGATAAGCGAACATTTTGTTGCATCTCTTGAATTCCTCCTGTACTTAAGATTTTTCGCACTTTTGTATGTATGGAATTAGCTCACTTAAATCATTTTAACATTTTCTGAATTTTCAGTATAATTTTAATTTTATACTCACGGCTTGTAAGTACATTATCGATGTAAATATTTTAGTAAATTTTAGATATTATGTACCGTATATGAATTATCAATTAGTTATGATGAAATTCATAATTAACACTTTCAGTCCCACGGCTTCGGTATCCGAAAATAATCAAACCAACCGCAGAGATCGATCGCGATCAATGATTAATTAATTACACATTATGTATGTGTGCGATGTTACCACAACGATGTGTATATATTCAACTCAGACAAACACCAACACACACTACTACCTTGGTTTCTAGAAAAAATTTTAAAATAAACAATATAAAAACTAATAAAAGTATTTGTTTGTTTGTTTTTTTTTTACCAGTTTATTATCTAAACTTTCTGTAATTCTCTAATTGATTTAAATATGTTTGAATGTATGTACGTATCACATATATGTATATGTTGAATCATTTTATGTATTTGTTTATATAAAGTTTCTTTAAAAATATTGTCGGCTTCCGGGGAAGTTTACTGTGAAAGTGCTCGAGCCTCATAGTGTTAAGCCGGGTACACACGTGAGCACGAATGCACATGAGGCAAGCCGAGGACGTACACTTGCTCAAGTGTATACGTCTGTTCGGAGCGCGGCAATATGCCTCAGGTACATGCCGAGGCGAGGCAACGGCGAGCCATATCGAGTCGGTACATCAAAGGAATTCGTGCCTCGGTTCTATTCTAGTGTGTACGTGGTGTACGTTGTCCATTAATATTTAAGTTTTTTAAAGTTTGTGTAATTGTTGTCAACGTGTTACGACTTGTATTATATAACTTGTAAAAAATTATATAGACTTGTAAAAGAGTCACCAGTGGCTAAATATCGTAAAGTAACAACTAATCTTTATTCTACAGAAATTGCTTTTCTCAAATCTATATCTTTCTTTTTAATTTTTTCGTAAATACATTGTGTCAGGAAAACAAAATCTTCGGGAGACATTTGAACAAAATTTTTAAAACGGCCATTTTCGTCATCATAAATTAAGTTATTTAGGATATTTGTAGACAAAGGTCTATTTATATATAATTGAGTAGACCACCAACGCCTTTGTTTTCTTTTTAGCGAATTTCGAAAACTCGAAATTCAGCTATTACAGTAGGTGTCATGACGCAATCTGAGTATGGCAGAAATCTGTTTTGAGGTCCCTAGAATACGAAAATGATATTCACTAAAATTTATATATATATATATATATATATATATATATATATATATATATATATATATATATATATATATATATATATATATAGTGTTCCCACGATAACTCTCGAACGAAACGTCTAACGCTTATGAAATTTTGTGTGCGGACTGGATTCTGAATTGGCTTGGCTAAGTTCGTTAGCCAGACACGTCGGATGCCCAGAAGTAGGTTTTCTGGCCATTTTTTATCATTCGATCTTATCATAAGATAGTTCGATTTTTACATCGTTGAAAAGGAAAAAAAAAATTATGAAGAAAATGTTCTTATAATTTTCTTTCTATGTTAAGTAGTTTTCGAGAAAATGTAAATTTTCACTTTTATTCTTTCTTTGTTAATCTAATAAGTAATTTATATTTATATCTCAGTTCTTTATGAAATATAAAAATATTTCACTTTTTTATTAAAGAATTTTGTGAGAACAAGTGAAAACTGTTCACATATATGTGTTATAACACACATACATGTATAGAGTTTTGTTTCTCATTTATTGCATTATAATTAGCATGGTTCTATCTCATGTTAAAAAATGTAAATTAAACAGATTTTCTAAGCTAATGTAATGAAGAATTTTTTTTTTTTTATTGAATTTTTAAGTAAACAAGAAATTGAAGATTATGTTATGATATAATATTATTAAATATATGAAACAAAACAAAATATGTACAATGTACATATGTATGTACGGAAAAATATTTAGAATCGATTTTGAAAATTTTTTCACTAATAATTAATAATGTTAAAAAATTAAACCATTTCAAATGGATTTAAGGTATTTTATGTGAGGTCAAGGTTTTCGGAACCTAAAAAGGCCAGAAATTAATTAACCAATCGATTTTAAAAATTTTTTCACAGTTAGTAAGTTAAAGTATTTGAATTAATTAATTAAATGATGTCCGCAAGAAGCTTACGGACTGCCATAAGTTATATGAGATCCTTAGAACCCTTTTCTTACTGTTAGAGTACTAGACTTATATGAGTTTCGCCAGGATTTACTGATCCCATAATTGTAAAAAATAAACTAAACGACCAATTTTAAAAATTTCTTCACTGTTACAGAGCTAAACTATTTTAGATAGATTTAGAATACATTATGTAAGGTCCGCCAGGGTCCACAGGACCCAAAAGTGTCAAAAATAAACTAACTGACCGATTTTGAAAATTTTTTCACTGTTACAGAGCTAAACTATTTTAGATAAATATCGATTACGTTATGTAAGGTCCGCCTGGGTCCATAGGACCCAAAAGTGTCAAAAATAAACTGCCTGATCGATTTTGAAAATTTTTTCACTGTTACAGAGCTAAACTGTTTTAGATAAATATAGATTCCGTTATGTAAGGTCTGCCAGGGTCCATAGGATCCAGAAGTGTCAAAAATAAACTAACTGACCGATTTTGAAAATTTTTTCACTGTTACAGAGCTAAACTATTTTAGATAAATATAAATTACGTTATGTAAGGTCCACCAAGGTCCATAGAACCCAAAAGTGTCAAAAATAAACTAACTGACCGATTTTGAAAATTTTTTCACTGTTACAGAGCTAAACTATTTTAGATAAAAATATAGATTACGTTATGTAAGGTCTGCCAGGGTCCATGGGATCCAAAAGTGTCAAAAATAAACTAACCGACCGATTTTGAAAATTTTTTCACTGTTACAGAGCTAAACTATTTTAGATAAATATAGATTACGTTATGTAAGGTCTGCCAGGGTCCATGGGATCCAAAAGTATCAAAAATAAACTAACCGACCGATTTTGAAAATTTTTTCACTGTTGCGGAACTAAGCTATTTTAGATAGACATACATTACGTTATTTAGGGTCCGCCAGGGTCCATGGGACCCAAAAGTGGTAAAAATAAACTAACCGACCGATTTTGAAAATTTTTTCACTATTACAGAGCTAAACTATTTTAGATAAATATAGATTACGTTACGTAAAGTCTGCCAGGGTCCATCGGATCCAAAAGTGTCAAAAATAAACTAACCGACCGATTTTGAAAATGTTTTCACTGTTGGGGAGCTAAGCCATTTTAGATACATATAGATTACGTTATGTAAGGTCTGAAGTGTCAGTAGGACCTAAAAGTGTCAAAAATAAAATAACTGACCGATTTTGAAACTTTTTTACTATTACCGAGGTAAACTATTTTAGATAGGTACAGGTTGTGTTATCTGAGATCAACAACTGTCCTGCGGATGCAAATGCGGCATAGAATGCTACACAACGGGTTTTGAATATATATATATATATATATATATATATATATATATATATATATATATATATATATATATATATATATATATATATATATATATATATATATATATAACATAAAGTCCGCCTAGAATATACGGTCGAGCTGATTTTTTAATGAGGTCCACCGGGATCTTGCAGATCCGAAAACGCCAGTAATAAGCTATCGAACCGATGCTTAAAAATTTCTCACTGCTAGAGAACTAAATTATTTTAGATGGATACAACTATGCTGCACAAAATTCGTTCGGGTTCTTGGGTCCCCAAAAATACCAAAACTAATTACCCAACCGATTTTAAAAATTCTTTTACTCTTAGAAAGCTAAACTATTTTAAATAGGTACAGGTCTTAGATGAGATCCGCCAGTGCCCAAGATTTGGAAATTCGCTATGTTATGCAGATGCTGCGACAGGGGTATTTTTTAATTAAATTAGACATTACTATGAAAGCAGCATTTGCGGAAACAATATTGTACTCATCTGCCATTTTTTAAAAGTGCTGAACAAATGAGCATTAATGGCTCGCTTATTTTATTCAGCCTCGTTCGTAGGAACTTTAAATAACGGAAATTGAATTCGAGGCATACTGTACGTCCTCGGCTTGCCTCATGTACATTCGTGCTCACGTGTGCACCGGGCTTTAACTTGTACTGAAGCTTTATACAGGGTGTTAGTGAATAAGTGCGAAATATTTTTATGGGTGATTACTGACGTTTTTTTATGTAAAAAAAATTCATATAAACCCATATCCGAAAACGCTTTGTTTCCAAGATACAGAGTGTTCAGTTTCTCGTCTATTTTAAATATTTTTTAAAATACTTTAAAAACGTTTTGAGATATTCACACAAAATTTGGGGCACGCAACGACAAGATAAATACCCTTATTCTGAAGTAGACAGAATATTCCATTCGAACCAGTGGCGTCCGTACGGCCATATGGTGATATATTTTTGAAGAAAAAAAGGCACGCTAATGATTTTTCCAATTCGAAAATATTTTTTTAAATGTTCTATAAATTGTTGACAAAAATGACCTCTTAGTATTTTGTCATTCATCTAGCCGTTTTCGAGATAAAAAATAATTTCCAATTACTGTTCTGACCAAAAAACCAGTTTATGTTCTCGTATTAACTGCTGAAGTAATTTTATGAAAAAGTCTTACCAATAAAAAGGCGAAGACGCTTCACTTCTACAGTACAGTATAATTTGTTTTTAATTTGATACAAAAAAATATTTTTAAAAAACAAGAAACTGTAGACTCTGTACATATCTTGGAAACTAAGCGTTTTCGGAGCTGGGTTTATATAAACTTTTTTACATAAAAAAAGCTTATCAATCACCCATTAAAATCTTTCGCACTTATTCACAAACATCCTGTATAACAACTCTCAGATAATGTGCATATAACGAATTCAGTGCATTTTATTGCACTGAAAGTTATGAATTAATTGACGCATATTGTCACCATCCATTGTCGATCAGAGAATGTTTCCGTTGAAATATACATTTTTTTTTCCATTCAAGGGATATTTTGATTTTCAACCATGCATTATGATATATTTCTATGGTTATTGCCTACGGGTAATAATAGGCCAATCTCATTTTCAAAAGAAAAAAAAAATTCATATATGAAAGTGTTGGTAGAGTAACGGTAATTGGTATATAATATTTTTCATTTTTAATACTAAAATACTAAATTTCGATTTGAAAATATGAATTACACTATCTGATCGCTACTTTTAGTTGTTTCAAAAATGAAAACAAGGATAGCCGAAACCTGCTATGACCTCCCTTGTATACACGCCTGGAAATAGATACTTGATGAAATAGTGCGTTTATTCGTTCGTGAGTTTTCTTTCGCCTCGCATATCTCGAGAACAAAAATGATGATATCAACTCCTGACCAATTTCATTAGATGCGTAATTAAAAAATGAAGACCGGGTAAAATTTGCAAAAAGTTCGGATTAGTGGTTTGTTTTTTTTTTTTTTTATAATAAAAGAAAACGAAATTAAAAAGTTTTTATGAAATATTTTTCGTCTCGAATTTCTTTGTTCGGGGTGCAGGATCCATGTAGGGGAGCGAAGGGTAGTGAGAGCTACCAGGTAATGGGAGTGATGCAAATGTACACGATTCTAATGCTTGTATTCACTAGTACGGAACTTAAACGTCTTCAATACTTATCGGCTAAACTTCTCTCGTGTGTATTTTCCGGTAATTGCGCGCTTTCAGTTGTTAAGAGAGGTTTTGTTTTTTATGCTCGGTGCTTATAACAAAATAATTTTAACGATGTCAAAGTAACGACTAAGTTAAATTTTTTATTTTAATTAATTACATTCCAATTTCTTTATAAGTCCGCTTACGGGCTTGTAGGAGAATATAATTCTAAGAATTCCTGTACCCCCACTTGTGCTTAGTAGTTGACCGCCGTAACTCACACTTCCCCTACTTTTCAAACGTGTGAGTGTGTACTTATTTATAATCAAATAGCCCGGATGTTTAGTATAGTATTACCATTCGTTAAAAACTACACCAAATCTACCTATTTTTAATAAATACATTTACTAATATTTTCTAAATGCGTTCTCTAGTTTGTGTGACTGGAGTTTAAACGATACTGTCAACACATATTTTCTTTAAAAAAATTTTTAAAATCTTTTGTAGAAATTGTAAATAATATTGTTAGTCAAACAAAGTTTGTAATATAATCCGCGCGATGAACGAACAAAACTTGTTTTGGTCAACTACACATGCATTATGTAAACACGGACCTTTAAAAAAAATTATTTTAGTGAATAAAAAGATTCTGACAGGATGATTTATGAGTTGCACTAATCGTACGCTTTACGCCAGGTCATTAAACATCAATAGCAATGTTCCGGTCTTATAACGAGAGACTTAAATGAAGTTTTGTCGGCCATGGAGGGGGAATGTTTACAATAGAAATATAAATCGGCGGACTCATAACGAGCGGACTTATAACGAAAGTCTACTGTATCACTAATTATAAAGTTAAGTTTGCCTATTTTTTTGTAATGATTATTGGAATAATTGTGATAACAAATGAATATTAAAATCTATAACCATGTTTCACAAAATGGTGGATTTCAGGAAATGAGAGTTTAAGTGGTTCTCATTTGAAAAAGATTGAATGCAAATATTTTTTGCAAAGATAGTTATGGTATCGTTGTAGAAGGGGTAGAAACTGGACACACGCAGAATGTTTTAACTCCGGTAGCGTAGCTGATTATACTTGTGTTCTTTGCCCTGATCTTTAGAATCTAAACCCTTAAAATCCGTAGAATAATTCTTTTATTTTGATTATAAAGTTGAATTTCATTGTCGAAATACCTTTATTTGCTGTATTCTTGCACTTATATTATTTTTAAAGACTGAAATTTACAATTTTTATCGAATTTAAAGTAAATTTTAGACTCGCATTTCCCGACCTGTCGGACAATGGGAGCGGACGGTAGACAAGATTTTCAATATGGATTTGTTGACAAAATGATCATGATTTGAGAATGATTATACAATAAAATTTCATCCTCTATATTAGGAGATACTATATAAACTTACCATATATTATATTGTTTGAATTATAATCGATAGATAAGATCACAACCGATTGAACAGTACTATTTGGTTTAGTTTGGTTTGCCACCATTACGGATCTTATTGTTACTATACAAATTGGCACTTTATATTGGTACCGGAATATAGTAGCTATAATCAAATAATAATACATTGTCGGTATTTAATGTAGTGATGGGAACCGAGTTAAAGTTTTTAACTGAAGTGACCCACAATGACTCGAATTCAACTCGAGTTCAACATTGTTTTTCTTAGGTATTCAAATCTATTTTGCAACTCGAATTATATATTAATTTCTCGAGTTACTTTTCGCGACTCAAATCTACTGTTACAATTCTAGTTATATTAATTATTTGAGTAGTTGAGTAGCTATTAAATAAAAACAATAAATATAAATAATTTTTTTTTCAAATTTTCTAAAATCAGCTGGGCAAGCAAGAGAAAGTGTCCGGTGGGACAATTTCTCGGGTGCCCGATTAGGGGCCCGAACAATGTAAGAAGACTTTTAAATAGAAAAAGTTATTTGGAATTTTTTTATTGTGACCGGGGCCCCGCCATTTCTCTCGCCGGCCCTGGAGACCAGGGTAACGTTTAAAAGAAAGTAGTAGTATAATACCAAATTTTTAAAAAATTTTTACGGTTTTTAGGCGTTTCAAAAAGTACGTATTCTGTAAACTATTTCTTACAGGGTATCAATGAGTATAAATATTTGATACTAAAAAAGTATTCATTTTTTTGGCCGTTATTTTATATTGCATACAATGTTGTTTTTCATACATTGGTAGATGATGTACATATATGATTTGATTAAATTAGTTCAACTAAAAAACAATTGTGATTAACTACATAGAACTGACTATTGTCTAACCCAGTGGTTTCCAAAATGATCTATATCAACCCCCAGGGATCGATAACGACCTACAAAGGGTTACAACAGTAGAATAGACGTACAGCGCGATTTGCTCACCTTAAAAAAAGAAGTTAGTGACTGGTAACCTTTTTTTTTGTTTGCTCTCCATCTGCATTTTGCTGCCCAGATAGTCCCAAAATAAAAAGTTGGTGACTAGTGACCTTTTTTTTGGATCGACACCTCCATTTTTCCGAGATTACATTTTTTTTTTATATTTTGCTTTGGGACGAGCTACTTGCATAAATAAAGATTTTTTTTCTTTTTATTAAATTAATTTCTCTTTGATTTTGTTAAAATTTCCCAATCCTAGCCCCATTATATAATTTGCTAAGATAAAAATAAAAAAGCAAATAAATGAATCATTAATCAAAAAAAAAAAAAATCTGTCAAATTAGAATACTTACGTGTCAGAAAACTCTTTATTTATCGAAAGTTACAAGTTCATATTTAATTTCTTCAAACTTTGACTGGTAATGAGCAAATGCAAGGCCAAGACCAAGACTTGATAGCTTCAAGTTCCAATGAGAGTAATAAAACAAAACCAAAGGAAAAGATTCTACATGACAATTATTTAAAATTCGAATTTACTGTTATTGAAAATAAGCCGCAATTTTCAAACTTTATCGCGCGAAAGTATGAAACTACCACATTAATGTAGCCATCAATTATCTTAAATATTATATATTGAACTAGAGTGGTTTTATTTTTAAAGTTATTGCGACCCTTTTAAAAAGGCGTTGCGACCCACAGGTTGAAAAACACTACCCTAAAACAACAGCTTAAACAACAATGCTGACAATTTAAATTTTGCTTGTGTTGGTTCTGTAATTTAAAATAATTCAACCATTTCCAATATTAACCAGAGCTTTTGGAATCGATATAAGCTTCTTAACGGAATACTTTCTTTAAATTTATGGAATACTTTCGTTAAAATATTGATTGTAGAGTACAATTACAACGAGTAAAAATGGTTTAAATAGTTATTTCTAAAAGTATTATTGTAGGTAAAATATAGACTGCACATGTAAGATTTTACATTAAGATTTAAGTTTTTAATTGTAGCGTTACGGCTTTTGGCAAAAACATGTAAATTGGTATTTTTGATACAGTTTTCATATTTGATATTAATATTTTAATTGGTCAAACCATATTCACCGCATATTTCAAATATTACCCGCAATTTTATTGCTAAGACTCCTCCAATAGGTGCGACCCTGGATTTGGGTACGCCGGTAGAAAGACCTTTAAAAATAAAGGCTAGTGTCAAATTAAACTTTTCTTCTAGCTGTTATAGTTTTCGAGTAATTTTATAAAATTTAATTTTCGTCCCGATTTTGAGACTCGATTTTT
Organism: Brachynemurus nebulosus; assembly: GCA_035578155.1. NCBI lineage: Eukaryota > Metazoa > Arthropoda > Insecta > Neuroptera > Myrmeleontidae > Brachynemurus > Brachynemurus nebulosus. The sequence goes on along the minus strand of JAPWDM010000014.1, from coordinate 11,579,598 downwards.
TTGAAGTCGTTAAAAATAGTTCCACCGACCTAAGTTATGAAAGTCTGACGCGATTAAAAGTACAACTCAAGTTATAAAGTCTGACATATGTATATATTAGTGCCACTGTAAAGCCGGTTCTACACGATGCTACGAACGTTCCTTCCAACGTTCGATCGAGCGTTTGAGGCAATTAAGTTCAATAGTTGGTGCGACGAATGTATCTGCTACACGGTGAATCGAATGTTTGATCCAATACGAATGATGATGTGTTGGTACAAACGTTTATTCAGTGGACGAGGCTGTTATCTGTCTGATGTTATCTCTAATGTTATACACTGATGTTGTCTCTCTTGTATAATGTGTTGGTACAAACGTTTATTCAGTGTACGAGGATGTCATCTGTCTTATGTGATCTCTAATGTTATACACTGATGTTGTCTCTCTTCACATGAACGAGTCGTACAGCTGCTGAGTCGAACCAACCAATGCAACCAACATTGACCTTCAAACGTTCGAAGCATCCCTTTGACTCCGTGCAAGAATACCGACATTGAGCGGGACATGGCCAAATGCGAATGTTGACGCTCGACATTGGACACTCGTAGGTTCGAACAACGGCCACACGATGCGATGAACCATCGAACGTCCAATGTTGGAAGGTGTTCGTAGCATCGTGTAGAACCGGCTTAACTCGAATTCTGAAAATTCCAATGACTCCCAGTAACTCACAAACAGAACGCCACTTTGAAGAGCACTGTGTGAGCTTTAGTAGTGTAGGTATATTTACCTATATGTAGCATATAATATACATTTATGTATGTATATTGTTAAACCCAACCGGCATAGCATAACATTTCGGAATGTAGGTAGATAGATAAATGTCTACTGATCAATATAATTTCATTATTGTGGTTATATGTATTGGGAATAATTATTATTAAGGAAACATGGTGCAAATATGATGACAAATATGACCTCTAATTAAGATTTGCACAATTATAATAATTATTGATTTGTTTCCAATGCCTACCTACGTAATATTCGTGCCTAGAAATAATATTAGATTCGATTTTAATATTCTGGAAATATCATATCCGTAATATTTTATAATATTATCAGGTTTAAGTAATTTACCTACTTTGAAAAAATAGTGTATATTATATTATTATACTAATACACCAAGGGACTAAAATGTGGCTATTAATTGCAAGTGTGAAATTTTTTACCTACTTTTAATGCCGAAATTGCAAAAAATTATTTTTCTACTGCTGTCGAAGAACACACTCATTATATATCTGTTAATTGTTGAGAAAGTTAGACATTATTCAAAGGTGTGAAGGAATGGTGATTATTCAATACCTTTTTGACCAATGAAATCACAGTATTAACTAGTGATGAGCAAATGCAAGACCAAGACCAAGACTTAGCAGTCTTGATCTTGGTCTTGCTAGAGCAGTTTCAGTCTTGGTCTTGGTCTTGGTCTTGCAAAATGCAGTCTTGGTCTTGGTATTGCTAAAAAATCTTGCAATTTCTTTTTTATTAGCGAATTTTTTCCTTCTAAAATCAGAATTTTCTCTCTTACGGTGTTAATTATACTTTTATACGGTTACGGATAATTATTACTTTTAGTAAACATTTTCTTTAGAAAAAAGGGGACAATTTTACCCTAAAGAGTAAACGTCAAACACGAATCAACGGAAATCTATCAAAAGAAATACATGTAGCAAAAACTTGCTCCGATTTAAACTTACAATTAGTTTTTCAACAGCAGTTGTCTGTTATTATCCGAAACAAATCCGAATATTTTATTTTTGGACACGGTTTCGGTTTCGGATATTCAATTATTTCAGATATCGTGTAGTTTCGTTTACGGTTACGGATATCCATAACATCCCTAGTAAAAAACCAAACAAAACGTAAAAAATGATTAAGGCGCATTCAATCAATTTTTATTTCTCACCAGAAAGTTATCTAGGAATCGTATTACAATTTTTCTTGCCGCAGTTGTTAATTAATTATAAAATATTTGAGCCTAAAATAAAATTTATTTAATGCTCAAGCACGCTAAACAATAAATAATTAAAATAAATTGTGCATTAATTTTTCATAAAAAAAAAAAACTACTTAAAGTATTGTCTCTTTCTCCTAAATTTTCTATTTTATTAATTAAGTCACGCGAAAGGTGTCAAAGATGTAATTATTATATCCATATAACCGAAATGGTCTGGTATACAGGTGTTTCAAGCAACGAGGAACATATAGATTTTAACATTGGAAAAATTTGTTTTGTGATCCAGGGGGCTTTATTATGTTTTTAGTATATACATATTTAATATCAAGTGAAATAATATTGCAGCAAAATAATGTTTTAAAAGAATTAAAATTCAATAGCGGCTTTGTTGAAATAATTACCTATAAATAAATATTAAAAATTCATATTGTGCTTTACTATTTAGTGTGGCTGTAGTACTTTACACACAGCCGTGTATAAAGTACAAAATTTTTCACAACTGTACGTAAAATATAGCTTACCTAGATCGTATTTAATACAGTAAGTAAGTAATTTCACAGAAGTCGTAGATTATTTTATTTTACGATGTAAGTTCCGTAAATTGCCCATACTGATCGAGAAAATATTGCAAATATAAAAGCTGAATATTTCGATTTAACCTTATTTATTTAACCCTAGAATCGTACGTTGGTCTACGAGAAACGTTAATCATACATCGTCGTCAATTTGACGAATGGACTATTTACAGAGAATTTTAGAGTTTATTTGCAAAAAACATTTTTTTACATAACAATACTACAAAAGCGAACAAAATATTTGAAAAAATTGCATTTGGAAAAAATTTTTTAATATAATTATTTATTAATATTTTTAATCTTTTTGTCAAAGCATATTTTCATTATAAAAATTTAAAAAATAGATAAATACATCAATTGTATCAGAAGACATATCTTTCAAATAATTAATTTATGAACTATTGTGAGTCTGTGGACTAATGTGACTTTATAGAATGTGAAATTTCTCGGTCACAAATATTCCCGTAGATATGTAGTTATTTCCTCATTAGACACATTTGTAAATTTTCTAAAATTTGTTAGTAATTTTTCAAATAAGAACTCAAAAAATAATAAAAATTAAAATATCTTCCACGAAATAAATTGTTAATCTTTTATTAAGTCACTTGAAGCGCATTCTTTGGTTTTCGAATCAATGTATTAAAACTTCAGTATTATGTCGTCTCTATAAATCAAACAGCTGTAATCATCTTTCACATTATCATTATCATTGAAATAATTAATTACAACATCCATATCTTTAATAAATTTTAGAAAAATTAGGAAAACTTTTATATGTAAAGTACAAAATCTTTAAAAAAAAACATACGTTAATCATACTTTGTCGTCAAATTGACGCACACTATTATAATATAAACAAAATGACAGCAACTATAAACAAAATTGATACGTCTGCTGTGTTATCATAACAAATAAATTAGATACCAGAAGTTTTAGAACAGACAGGCAACGACAAGTTGTAGTACTGGAGCAGGTAGAGAAGTTTGGTCGTCAATCTGACGAGTACATATGATTCTAGGATTAAGAACTTTCCTTTAGATCTGCTTTATAATGCAAAGGAGTCAAACAAATTCGAAAAATCTGTCTTTTGTCAGATTACCTTCTGTGGGGACAAACAGAGCTAACTAGGAATGATTATTTTATTCAGTTATTTTTGGATAAAAACTGATGAGTAGTTTCCAAATCATTCCTTCCCACCCACTCCATTTCAAAATGAACATCCGATATCAAAAAATCATGTACATAATTCATGATGTATATGACATTCAAAAACATACACCATAATGTTATCAAACATAACAATAGACAACCACGATGAATACTTAACCTAAAAGTTAATTAAGTTTTACAAAGACAATATTACATATTGTGACACACATTTAACCTAATAAATCAAAATAGTGGAAATGTTATTAAATCAAGGTACCTCTATTCTTTTTTTTATTTTCCAAAAATACGTCGTAAAGCTTGATCACTAGCGCCGCGTGTGTATATGTATATGTGTCTCTCTCACTACAGATATCTCTGTCCGCTCTGTATGTGGGTGTGTGATAGAATATTGTATAATCAGATTTGTATAATAGATACAGTGCCTCTCATAAATTTCGCAGCAATAGGAATACTTTACGATTTGATGCTATGAAAGCGCTAATATTTGAAGAAAATGAATCTGATCTCCTGAAGGCTCGCATAAGTTTAGTTTCAGTACTGATTGTGAGTTGAAATGACTCTTTTAGTGTGTGGACAGATCAGTACAATAGACCGTTACATTGCACAGACGGTTGATCGCACGTTTCACCAATCCAATCTAGTTAAGTGCGGTCATATTTTAGGTACGATCAAGCGATCGAAGCGATCGGAAATTTCCAAAAATAACATGTTTTGGGCATCGGATGTGCCTGGTTAACGAACTTGTCCAACGGTTTAGGACTTTTGAGAATTTCTGCTATAGTCTTGCACCATTTTATACCAAAGTTATAATGGGCTCAAGTTACCCTAATTTTAAGGTTATTTTACTAATTTATCAAAACCTTAATTTAAAAGATTAACGAAATGGTTGGCACATGAACATATCTGAATTTAGTTTAGTAATGAACAAAGTATTAAAATTATACACTTATCTTCCTTTGTAGACTACCACAATTATTTTTACAGTCAAAAGCTAGCAACGTAACGAAACATCAATTTCAAACAGAGAGTAAACAACACTTGCCTCTCCTCTAGTGTCAATTTTCAGAACTACCTAAACTTAAACACCGTAAACCTACTGCTGTTACCTATTAGCTGAACATCTAACTTACTTCTACTACTGACTAATATAAGCACAAAACAGAAAATAATACTTTTTCCGTTTTGGGCTCAAGTTACACCACAGGGCTCAAGTAACCCGCAATTATAGTATACACAGTATCGGTACAAATCGGTGAACTTACTGCAAGATACTTTGAACTTCTTATTGAATATGTTAGCTTTTTCATTCCACCAATTTAATTTTTTACCCTTCATCAACATTTTTATCCAAATTTTTACCCGATGTGACCGGAACTTTTGGACACCTACTGTATTATACGTATAGTGTACAAACAATATAATATGTATCAGTTATTATAATAAATCATATCTCTTGGTATGTTTTAAGCGTTCCTTTTACAAAGTTCATTAATTCAACTCTCATAAACGAACAAGTCTTTGCAATATACATATGTATGTATAGAATGTATTATTATAGGTTATACCGGTTATACAAATATAACCCACTACTCGTATTGTATGTATGAAATGGTAGTTTAGCATGTTGGGTGTGTAACTTTTGTTAATTTTCCGTAATTCAATGATAAAATCATATATTATTTATGATTATGGAATGATGCTTTCATTCCATTACAAACATAGATACTCGTATATCGTGATTTACGTCATTACATTACTACATACAACATAGCTACATATCTACAGAATATTTATAGAAAGGTTAGAAGATTAAAAGATTTTTTGTCAAGGGATTAAAATTTATAATGGAAACACCTACAACCACTACTGTATACTGATAACATTTTTATCGGGCGGCACCTAATTTATGGAGCGAATAATTTCAGTGATTTCTAAAATTGTAAATTCAAATGTATCACGTCTTTTGTTTTTACCCCACTGCACCAGAAGCAAGATTGTCTGCTAAAACTATAGTGTTCTCAACAGTGATTGCAACTATGGTTACTTCGAAGACAGAACCCGTCCTATTTCCGTGCTTGCTTCTCTGCTATATTTAAACGTTAACCAATAAGAAAATTGTATTTCTCACCACTAATGGTAAACGCACTGAAATAATCTAAATACAGACTCACGTCAACAACATCAGCAACACACATTGTGTGAAGCCAATATAGCAAAGGAGCGATCACAGTACTCAACACAACAGCTCGTTTGGAGCCTAGCAACGAAACAAGCGTCGTGTGACGCGGGCTTAAGTATATATGTCTGTTTCGCCTGTGGCGCAGCCTGCAGCCTAAACGGCCCGATGGATTTTGATAAACAAGGTGTCGTTGCATTCGTCTTAATCTCGAGAGTGCTCTTGGACACATTAAATGTTTAAAGTCGTCTCCCAAACAGGGGACAAAAATTTTTTATAAAGGGCAAATAATTATACCATTAATAAGTTTGCTTGCGTAAAATTCTGGTTCTTTTTAAACAAATTGATTTATTGCTGAGGGCCTAGGAATTTTTGGGATTGAAAATGTAAGCTTGAACTCCCCTCAGATTGTCGCCTGATATCGTTAAAGTCCATCTTTTTTATTTTCTATTAAACGTCTTAATACGAATTTTCATATTTCAACCTAGAAACTGACGATACTTACATACAAACTTTTATCCCTTATCTTACCCTCAATGGGGTGTAAATTTTTAAAAAAATATTGAAACTTGTTAACTTCCCATAGGAAGTTATTGTAATGGGTCCGATTTTACGAATCGCTAATTTTGACATATCTTCACGTTTCAAGGTCACTAGAATCCGAATCCATCGTTTTTAGCGTGATGTCTGTGTGTGCGTTCGTTAGTTCGTTCGTTCGTTCGTGAATTTTTTTTCGTCTCGCATATCTCGAGAACAAATGATGATATCAACTCCGGACTAATTTCATTAGATGCGTAGTCAAAAAATGAAGACCGGATAAAGTTTTCAGCAAATTCGGATTAGCGGTTTGTTTTTTGTGGTAAAAAAACGGAATTAACTTTATTAAGATAACATAGATTATATAGATTTTTTACCATAACATTATTATATAATGGCATAAGAACCTTCCTTGATGTTAAAAACGCCATTATTTTATTGAAAAATTAAAAAAAAAAAAAAAAAAAAAAAAAAAAAAACGAAAAGAAAAAACAAAATAAGAAAAAACTTGAAAAATTATTTTTTGCCAAAATATATTTTGTCTCGCGTATTTTGAGAACAAATGATGTTATAATTTGTTTGATAAGGGTGGAGCCCCCACCCTTAGGTACAGAAGACGAAACCCCCGGTATGGTGCAAGGGGCAAAGCCTCTATCCTGTGCCCAGGGGAGGAGTCGCCTGAAATGAAAAAAATAATTATTTATGTACAATAATCTCTAGTCTTAAAGGACACCCAATGGGAAGTTGACAGTGTGAGTAGACCTGTCCCCCAAATTTTTTTCATATATTTCTAACAGCAAGATTTTTAAAACATCGAATAATATCGCCCAACCGTAGATACAGCACATTAAATACGACATAAATTTTCATGAAAACACAATTAATTTCATATAGCTCTTTATCATTCCAATTCATTTTACAAATTCCAAACTGTACAAACCTATAGTATTTGTATATTAGTATCATTCTATTGCCCGCTTTCCATACATAAATGAACATGTAGAGAAATCTTTCTTCAAACAATTTAATTTCAAAATTTTGTACTATTCAAATTATTATTATCCACATACAACGTATACATACTTATGTCACTTTTGGAAATGAAAATATTTCATTAAGTGAACGTGCAAAGCTCAAAATTATTACTCAACTTGTTATAATTTCATTTCATTATTAAATATGCAAAGAAAAGACATGTAAAGATATTGTATATGTATGAATTTAGCTACATATGTTGCTAGGTTAGGTTCATATTATATGTGAATTAAATATTTATTAAGGTTATGTACTTGTGTGTCAAAATATATGAGGGAAAACTTCAAATTTTCTTTAAATATTTAAATGTTCTTTTTGTTAATTGGTTCAGGTAGAAAAGTAAAAGTTGTGTCTTGTCTGCAAAATAAATTTTATACCATTTTTGTACACATGGGAAATGAAATTATGATAAAATTATAATTATTATAGCGAAAATATATTCTCTGTATAAAAAATGAAATTTTGAACATTTCTATATAAACTACCAGAATTTAATAGCTAAAATGTAGCTTTAATTAAAGTTTTTAATCTTTTTGAATTCTGATGGAGAATTGATGTTTAAGTCTTGTGAGCGAATTTGTATGGTACCGTAAAGTCCTATTGATGGTGACTTTAACATACTACACTTTGTGTTACAAAAAATTAAAATTTGAAGTTCATAATGCCTATGATATATTTTTCTTGTGACAAATGTATTTCTAACAAACTACTGATAGGGCAAGGTGGGGTAAAATGGCGCATACATTCCAGCTGAACCCGATCTGGTTCCTCACCTATATCAATGGGACTGAATTTCCGTTGGTTGTTTTAGCGAATTTCCAAAACTGGAAATACGCTATTACAGCCACTGTCATGACGCGACCTGAGCCCGAGACCATGGCAGAAATTTGTTTTGAGGTCCCTAGAAACCGAAAATAATATTCGCTAAAATTTATATATATATATATATATATATATATATATATATATATATATATATATATATATATATATATATATATATATGTATATATGTATATATATATATATATATATATATATATATATGTGTCCGCACGATAACTCTCGAACGGAATGTCCTAGGATTACGAAATTTGGTGAAAGTGTTGGAAGTCCCAAACCGTTGGATGAGTTCGTTAACCAGACACGTCGGATGCCAGGAACATGGTTTTTGTTCTTGCAAAAAATTAGTTTTTTGCCAAAATTTCCACTTATTCAAAAATTTTTGCGAAATTTTTTTACACCATTTAAACCAGAAGAAAAAATTACATAAAATTGGTCTTTAAATTATTATTCTATGTCTACTAGATTCCGAGAAAAATTAATTTTTATAAACGGACACTCGCTATGTTATGCAGGATGCTGCAACAGGGATATATATAATTTTGTTACTGAAGTCAAATGACGATATATAGAATTAGTACATATGTACATAATAATATATGCTACGGTACTACCAATATATTCGTCAAAGATCTATATGCATGTACAATATGTACATAATAAATTACAAAATAAAAAAAATTGTCAAGTGCGTGGTAAACACGCATTATGCCATCTTTTTTATGTCATCGGAGATGACGTAATAATATCGTTGTGTGATTGAATTGAACACGTGATTGAATAATTATTGAGTTGTACATCCATATTGAATAAACGCCAGAGGGCTGTAGAGTTAACAACTATAGAGTTAACAAACAACTATAGAGATAACAATACCCCTGTCGCAGCATCCTGCATAACATAGCGAATTTCCATTTACAAAAGTACGTTTTTCTCGGAAACTAGTTGATATAGGCTAATTGTAAATAAAAAAACCTTCTTTATGTGATTTTTCCGCCTCATTCCGCTAAATTTTTTTCGTGAAATGAAATTTTTCGTGAAAAAAATTTGGCGGAATGAGGCGGAAAAATCACATAAAGAAGGTTTTTTTATTTACAATTACTCTATATCAACTAGTTTCCAAGAAAAACGTACTTTTGTAAATGGAAATTCGCTATGTTATGCAGGATGCTGCGACAGGGGTATTTTAATAGTTTATTTATTTTTTTATTAAATAGATGTGTCTTTTGAGCAGAATGGATAAAAATATTATACAGCTTGTTCATTTCTACTTGGCGGCTGGACTTTGAACCTCACGCATATCTGTATATGTGTTAGTGTGTATAAGCATATCTACAGAGGGTAAGTACACAAATACTACTACAGCACTGCAATAGTACTTACACAAATAGGTTTCTGCGCCGATTTTGTGACCCGCCAAGTAAAACTCAACAAGCTGTACGTATCTAATGTCTTGCTCTGTTGGATATCTCGTTTTGCCTCATATAGATGAAGCAAGATAGGGGGAGAATCCAACTTTTTTATTTATAAATTCTTTTGAAAATATATAAATAGTATAATGCTTACTATGATTAACAAAACAACTTCAATTAGTATTTACCGCGGCTTCCCTCACGTGACGATTGAAATTACGATATTAAATTAGTACATATAGAGTATACTTGTACCGTGTCACTACTAAAAGTTGCAATTTTGAATTAAAAGACAGTCTATATACTTCTCTGTCCCCAAGCTATATCTGTGGAAAGTTTTAAGTCGATTGGTTAAACTATGTTGAAAGAAAAACAAACAAAAACTCACTTTCGCATTTATAATATTAGCTAGGATTATAAAATTACTAGGACTTTGAAATTACTAGTGCAACTTTAAGAAATTTTACATCTATTTAATAAACTAGACACTGACTGACAGACAACGCACAGGCTAAACCGTTGGGTTTAGAAGAATGAAATTTTGCATAGGAGTTCCCTATGTAACGTAGGTGAGCACTAAGCAAGGATTTTTGAAAATTCGCCCCTTAAGTGGGTTAAATACGGGATGAAAATTTGTATAGAAATTCGTCATTTTTAAAGTTAGAGATGTATCAAAATATGTTACTATGGCTATTAAAATAAGTAATATGTTATTTAAGGGAGCGTTTAGACATGCATACAATTTTGACTGGATGAAAATCGAAATAAAAATCGTTTAGTGATACTTTTGGGTTGATACATATACGATTTCTTCTTTCGATTTAAAAAAAAGAAAGTGGCGCTTCATAAGAATATCAGCTTATTTAGGTTCTTTAGTATTCACATAACCTCCCTAAATTTATATGTAATGGGCGCAAGCTAAAAAGAACTTTTTTATCTACATCTGCATTCATCTTTGTCTATCATATTAATAAATTAATAGAAGTTTACTCACTCATAAAAACATAATTACTTGGTTTGGTTGGTAACTATGGAAATAATACAATTTGTGTTCCCCTCACCTCAGTTTCTGGAGGTCTTTTGAGCTTGCGATCATAATATATCATTATACCTAAATAAAAATAATTACAGTAATGATTCTTTTTATAATACACGTGCGAGAAAGAAAGAAACATATTTCGTAATCTTTTTAAGAAAGAAAGAAATATGTTTTTTATTTATTTCAACATGTACTACGAATATATAATTTGTATACAGGATGTTTCATGTATTAAATATGAAATGCATTTTTAATACGAAATACAATTATTTTTTATAAAAGTATAAATTTTTAACTGGTTATTAAATATTTTGCACTAAAATGTATTGCAAACAATTATCATATACCTTTGTATTCTATACACATCGAAATCGCAAGTCGTAGTTATCAACCTGTATATTCTGAATTTGTCTTTAATAAGAGATGGCAATATAATTGCATTTCTATCTGATCAGGGTGTATTATAAAAAGAATATTTGCTGTATAAAATATACATAATATATGAAATATTATAAAATGGCAACGAAAAAATTGAATTTTCTTTATTTTTTAATCTTATTAAAAATTGAACAAATTGAAATGTCAATGAAAAAGTAAATTATACACACACTAATCTTTAAAATAATAATAATATGCACATGATCTTTCTTAATATTTTCAGTTGGCGTCATTTTGATTTACAAAAAATCGAACTAAATTTGGATTACAATCTATTTTTATAAAAATCGTTTCAAAATCGAAGGCAATACGATCACAATTCCATCTTCGGTTTACACATTCAATTGTTATGCGATTTTCGTTCGATTCGATTAACATTCTATTAAAATCGTATGTCTAAAGGTAGGGACATTCTGAGTTGTTGTCGATGATAAATCCCATCGGGTGGATATACGGCTAGTTAAATTCAATAAAGTACAAAAATTGGCTTGGAAATTTACAAGAAATCCATAAACAAACATGTTATTGTACGTTCTAAATACACATATCATTCAATGTTTAATTTAATTTCCATCAATATTTGTTTTTATAATTTACCAATATCAATTATTCATTCAAAATAATTGATCAATTGTGGAAAACAGCACATCATACATTCCACCCCCCCACCCTCCCATTCCACTTCTTCAATTTCCCTCGTATCATTGTAAAATTCTTGAATAAATTTATTTATCAATTCCAGCACACAATACACACCAAATTACATACAAAACTTGTTCGGATACACAAAAAACTTGATGAATATAAATGAGCGCATACACGGGAAAACAGTTTTCGGTAATGATGGGAATGGGTTCAATTAAAAATCGAACCAAAAAACAATGTCAAACAACATCTGTAACATCCTGTACATGAAATTTGACACACATACACTTATACATACACATTTTAAAGGTTTTATTAAAATTCAAACAAATGTTTCAATTTGTTATCCGGAAAACGAAAAGGAAGATGGATAGATAGTCAGTAGTCACGAGAATGTTGGCAACACATATCATATTTATTTTCTCTTGTGTTCCACTTCTCCTTGTTGCCTATTCCAGCCCGGTGTGGTGTGCCTTGTCGTGTTTCAATTTGAATTGATTATCATACAATAGGGGTTTTATACTCCAAATATTATCCTATCCATAACGTACGCATACCTGACATCAACATATTTATATAATATGTAGATATTTATTTATTTTTCAAATAAATGTTGTACGATTTCTCTTTTAAATAAACTGAAATTGTAGTTTCTGTTACGTACTTCTGATTTTTAACGAATTTTCGATTGAAAAATTCAGCTATTACAGTCAATCTCATGGTGCGACAGATATTTGTTTTGAGGTCCCTAGAAATCGAAAATGACATTCGTGTATACATAATTTAGTGAAAACGTTGAAAGAACAAAAATCTGGGATGAATTCTTCAGCCAGACACATCCGATGCCCAGAACATGGTATTTTGAGCAATTTTGTGTATACAGAGTGTAAGTAAAGAGTAGCAAGACCTATCTTATTCTGAAACATTCTATACTTATGAATAATAATCAAAATTACAAAAACGCTGTTAATATACGTTCCAACATGTCAGAAAATTCTGTCAGCTCTCAAGTCTCAATAAGACAATAAAACATACTGTCTACTTTAAAAAGACAAATTACTAAAGAAGAAAGACGACACATAAGATTTTTTAATCTATTATTAATTTTTTCATAATTTAAAATTGGCAGACATATCTCTTTAATTCAATAAGGCTTCAAACAAAACTAATGCTTGACTTAAAATTCGGGAAAATAGTTCTATCGAGAAAATAGTTTTATTTTTATTATTAAATTATTAAATTTGGTATATTTATTACTCGGAATGTACTGTTTTCAACTTGTCCTGCTGAAAAACATTATTTACTATATGAGAACAGAGAAAATCGATGTAAATTTGTGCGTCAGAATTCGTTACTGCTTTTGGGTTACATTTAATTAGAACTGGTTTTAGTTTTTCTAAACAAACTGAAAAGTCTTTTCCATTTTTTCACTAAAAAATTGAATTTAGTTTGTTTACTAAAACTCTAATAATAATCAACCAATCATAAAAATCCTACGTACTTCGCTAGATTTTACTTGTAAGATAAGAAAATTGTTCGAGTTTTGGTTTCGCTATGTTTAAAAGATGTAGTTTCGAGATAATCGCGTTTGAGCTTCCATTTTTTTATTTAAAATTTTTTTAATATATACTTGAATATATGTATAGAATAAACCCTTAAAATTTCATTTTGTTTGCTTTTTTTGGTTCACAAAAGAAATTTATAAAAAGAAGTCTGATTTCTTAAAGAAAAGAAGTAAATCAACTAGATGTAACGCCTTAAGGTATTTTATTGGGATATCGAAGTATACAAGGTTGTGAATTAATAAAACTGACAATCAGTATTAGAGTAATGTTGGTTTTTTTTCCACACTTGTATGTATTCAGTAGCCTCGATACCAACAGAACATTTAATATTGTACACACGTAGTATAGCTATATTAGTAAGTTGTGAACAAAATACCTAATAATAAAATAACATTTTTCTATAGTTTCCTTTTACATTATCTCAGAAACTAAACAGTGAAGCGTCTTCAAATTGAAAAGTCTGATGTTTTGGTAAATCAGTTAGATGTAACGCCTTAATAAAACTTGAGAGCTTTGTCAGCCCGACGAGAGGGTGGGGTAGCCGGGATTGCAGTCCCGGAGCCCGGACTTGAAGAGGGGGCCGTAGCTACGGTAGGGAGCTCGGCAAAAAGTAAAAAAAGTTTTTTTTGTACTCATCACTTTTTTGAAGAAAAATTTTTTAATTTTTCCCCGGGGCCTACCATTTCCTCTACGACCCTGGTCAGCCTTGCAGCGAAAAAATCTACCTATTATTTAGTTCCTTGTATGTGAATTTCTTGTGATGAATTATTAAGCTTTGATAACTCAAGAGTCAATCCTCTATTTTACCACACATGCAATTCTATGTTCCAGTATCAAAAAATATACTCAATTAATTTTACACTTACATTCTTATTGAACTCATACTATTATACATTCAGTGCCAAATACATAATACATATATTTATCTTTATCATTCGATAGATATGTACTCCCCGTTTTACAAATATGATAAATTGTTTTCCAGCACAACGATTTCTATGCTATTAGTTGAAGTTCATTTCATATATCAAACCTTCATTTTGTATCATTTTATCTTTGTCGATCGAAATTCAAACTGTGCGTCCGTTTCACTGCTGTACTCATACATCTCCTCACCCCGTTTTGTCCCATCCCGCGGCCCCGTCGTAAGGTCAAACCATAAATTTCTCACTTACTGTACAATTGTATTTACCTACATAGATGTCATTTTTCAAGTTAGTATAGAGGAATTTCAATATTTTCAAAATTTTATCTTGGTGTTTGTTTGTTTTTTATTTTTACTAATAATAAAAATCTGTAAATCATATTTTTTCTGTATGTAATTTATTTCAAATAACCCATTCTATTTCTCAATAGGTATAGCCGTACACGGACGGACTTTTTAAAGGATTTAATCTGGCAGGTTGAGTCCTACGGATCTTATAAGACCACTTCCAACGGATTTGATCCGTTGGAATAATAGATTAAAAGTTAGAACACTAACACAAAATAAAAATCCGTTAAAAATTGACAGGACTAGTTCGGATCCGTTTTCCGCTAATCAGAGCCAGATTTACATAAAGCCACTTAAGGCACGTGCCCCGGGATCCCCACACAATAGGGGCCTCCACAAAATTGAATAAAATTTCAAAACTGAGGAGTAGAACAAAAAGGATAAACGATATTCGTTTTTTTTTTTTTTTTGCACGCAGCCATATTTTTCGAGAAAATTCTCCAAGGGGGCGGGCCTCCACAAAAGTACTCAAGGGACCTCAACATGTGACGTATTCAGGGGCCACCATATTAGAAGTAGGTACCTCGGGACCTCCATAGAGGTGAATCCGGCCCTACGGCTAACTATAATGCTTATTGTTAGTGATCCATCACTTTTAAAGGATTTGATCCGTTTGGGCTAGATCCTTCGATCCTATGAACATGTTTAAAAGACCAACAGATATTTTATACTGGAACGACTAAATTCAGTTATTGTAAAGTGATATGTAATATTTTATATTAAAATAAATTTTTAAATTAGTTTTATATTTAATTGAAAATATCATGTCAGAGGAAAAAAATTTCTAAATCATTTCTATTTTGTAATTTTAAAATTTTAAATAGTGTCCTTAACAAATTTAATGGTGCATTCTTTCAGTCCATTATTTTCTAAGAATGTTGCAAATTTCTCCTAGCCACTATTTCTCAAATTTTTATTTTTATATTCAAGGCGCAGGGGGTGGGGGCGCACGAACATTCTTTGCTGATTTCGAGCTATGTCATTAAAATCACTGAACCAAAATTTAAAAAAAAAAAAAAAATTTGGAATCCTCTTTTAAATAATAGGTACCTCACACGATATATTAATTAAAACTGTTTTTAAAGGAATTTTTTTTGTAATTGTTAACTGGCGATGTATGTGCACGTCATTAGGACTTAATATGCCAAATTTCAAATTCTTACGTTGCATAATTTTCGAAAGAGGTCAACAGACGGACGAACGAACACAAAAGTTATTTTATGAAGTACGAAACCTTAAAAATTGAATTAATTTTTACCATTAATTTTTATAATCATATATATGCAAACTTATACATCCCTGTAAGCCATTATAAATAAAGATTATTTTTACGTATATTACCTTTTAACCTTCTACTAGTCCGTAAAGGAGTTAATACATTTATCTAACTAAGATTTTGTATGGCAACATGACACTGTAAATGACTAAAGACGATTAATGTCACGTACATAAATAATACGAGCGGATATAGTAACAACAGACGTACTTCCGACACTTAAACCGTTTAAACTGTACACCCATGTAAGCACCTTGACACCTGATATTGGTAGGCGTAACTTACTACCGTTGTTAAGTTCAATAGGCACACAAAGGATAACTACTATAATTATGAAAATAAGCTCCGGATAATTGAACTAAAGCTATTAGGATATTCATATTACAAGTAATTGTCTTTTAACACGGCGTTTTTACATGATTCTTGTATATACAACATAGCATGGAAAAGAACTTATTTCTTAATAATAAAACAAATATTTTTCTTTACAAAACGACACCTTATTTATTGAATACTCAAAGTAATTGTCACACATTTAACTCTTTAAATGATTAAGACGAGTTAACTCGTCTTGCAATATGGCGACTCAAAATGCTGTAATATGTATATGTATATTCACTGGTACAGGTGCCGCCATCTGTGACAGATTTCCGAAATACGGTATATGTCTAAATAATGTTCAATTTTATCGACATAGTTTAGTGTAATTTATATTTTGTAAATTTCTAGAGTAACTTTTTTTTTAATGTTGGGATTTTTATATTTTTTCTTTTTCTTTTTTTGTAATCTTATCTATTGTACTTATCGCTGGCAGTAAAAAGTCCGGCATTTTGAGACAAAAAAATTTTTTCATATGGTTTAATAAATAAAGTAAGATTTTATAAATTTCAACCCGTGGATCGCGAGGTAAAAAAAATATCGAATATTAGTAACCAAATGTACACATGACTAAATTACCAATTAAGTTTGTACTGAAAAATATATGAATCATTATCGGAAAGTAAAAATTTACATTTCATGATGAAAATAAACATAAAAATAAAAAAAAAATATAGAAGGTATTTGCAACCAATAATAATGCAATATAATCTACCCTATTTCTTTTCCCTTATTTGGCTTGGATACCAGACATATTTCGAAAAAACGAAAAAAAACGTATCCCCTATTTTTTCGTGCTCTTTCTATTCATGATGGCGAAAATTTGATACATTGAACCATTCAGCCTGTACAAGAACATTTATCCCCATTTTCACCCCTCCAGTCCCTCTTATTAAGCCGGCCATGGTTTAACCTATACAGGTGAATAGGTCTTTCAAACATTTCGTCAATTTCCTTTATCCTTTATGGTTTCGAAATATTTTTGAGGTTATATATATATATATATATATATATATATATATATATATATATATATATATATATATATATATATATATATATATATATATATATATAACCTTGTTATAGTCATATACACACATATGTATGTTTGTATGTTATATGCCTTTTTTAGGGTTGTCGGGGAAGAAATTTGTTTTGAGGTCCCTAGAAACCGAAAATAATATTCATTAAAATTTATATATCATATTTATAATAATTAATCCCACACCTTTGGACAAGTTCGTTAGCCAACCATGTCGAATTAATGGAGCATGGTTTTTTGGTCATTTTTCGTGAAAGAAATTAGTTTTTTGCCAAAATTTTCTCAAGTTTTAAAGTTTTTGCGACATTTATTTACACCATTAGAAAGAGGAGGAAAAGGGGAAAAATTACAGAAAAACGGATTTTTATAAACGGAAATTCGCTATGTTATACAGGATGCTGTGACAGGGGTATTTAAGCAAAAGGCAGGGGCAGCATTTTTCACGCTGCCTAGGGCAGCACTTAGGGTAACTCTGGCTCTGGCTTAAATTAACAATAAGATATACGAACTTATTGAAAACTGATTTTATTTGTCAATAAACAGTATTAATAAAGATATTAACAAAATGATTAAATATCTTCCACATGATAAAAGGCTGATCTTACGAAATGAAGTATTTTCTTACCTAATCAAATAGGAAACATAATCGAATAAAGAACGAAACACTGGGGAAATTAAAATTTATCTGAGAGCTGCGTTGAAGCAAAAGATTTGAAATACTTTCACATAATGTTACGTCATAATTTAAAACTTTGATATTGTCTGAATAAAAATACGTAACTCAGAGTTGAACATAAAACTGTATTAGCTGGACAAGAAGTGGCTCTCTAAAATTCTCACACAATGTCTGTACCACAGATTTTGTACATAAATATAAATATATATTCTTTATATACACAAACGTTAACTTATCAAAATTTTTAATTAATTCATAACCTCAAAAATAATTTACACTCGTTCCCAAATTGAAGTCAGACATGTTCAAAAAATAATATTCCACATAAATTCTCACTCGTTTATCAGATAATTCTTCGTGTCAGCTTTTACCATATTTTCTTATATCCCATAATGAACCGGTTATATTGGAACTTTTCGTCGAAGCAAGTAGGTATAAGAGAATAGTAATAATAAAAGAGGAAAGAAAAATGAGGTAAACGAACAAAATTATATAGATCATATCAACTTTCGATCACCTCGAATACGTGAAACTTTGATAGGTACATATTGCATCAAAACATTTAAGAAAAATGGTGAAATGTGCACCTAAAGCTATAGAGCTTATATATGTATCATATGTATGTATACAGAACAAAATAGGAAAAAAATATATTATTATTTTTAGTAAAATGCGTAATCCCAAAAATTTCTTCATTTTATTACGAAATAAAATAGAAACAAAAAGAAAAAATGATCGAATTGAGCAATATTATCAATATGTTTATTTTTTTACTATACATAGGGTAGCTTAGCTAGTTTTCGTCCAATTATGTGAGTTGATAGCTTTGCGACATAGAAAGAATATGTTCAATTGATCTAATGCTAATAATATTGCCTATATATTGTCTATTTTAAGTTGACATAAAATGATAACAAATTACGTTCAATGTTTTTTTTTTTTTTTTTTTTTTTTTTTTTTTTTTTTTTTTTTTTTTTTTTTTTTTTTTTTTAAATATGTAATAATGGTAAATATACGGATTTCCCTAGTTTTCGTCCGAAAAAGTTAGTTGTCGTCCAGATGTAGGCTAGGTAAGACGAAAAGAAGAGTAACATAATATTTTCAGTTAAATATGTTTAATTACTTTTACTGACAAATTATTATAAATTGATTATAATGGCTTAATTTATGCTCCATTACTCCCACTGATCTGGTCAGCAATAGATTAAAATAATTAAATTAAATGCGAGGTGAATTTGAATTGGAAAACAATCATTCTATTAATAATAATTTTTGTTATCAGACGTTTCTTTCAGAAATAACTTCATTAATATGTAAATGTCAAAATTGTTCTAATATTGTGTCGCGTTCCATAATGGGGGCTTTTACGTTAGTATATTATTAGCGCTACCAATTGTATAAGATGACAATTACCAGTTTTTCAGTCTTCACCTTCATACTAGGCACCCAAACTCTGAAATGATCTTTTCCCAGAACGTATTGCCGCCCTTACGCCTTTTTTCCACCCAGGCAGCTCCTGAATTGTAATGTTCATCATCTGGCAACACTTTGAAGCTTTCTCGTAGTTATTTCATTATTGTATAACGATCACTTACTAATATTCATAGATACGTTAAAAAAGTATACATAATAATGGGGGCGGTGGGAACTATTAAGGGAATTCTCATGAACCTTATCGTCTTATCACGTTTTTTGAAAGTTTCCTTGTTTGGTTCATTTCAGTTAAGTTTAACCATGCTTCGTCACTTTGAATTTAAATAATTTCCGTTTTCTTGGCTTTATCTCTTTTATTATTGCATTTATGTAAATTTTAAATTTGCAGTTTATTTTTAGAAAAGAATAGAAGATTGATTTGTTTCGAATATAAGAATTATTTATTTTATTAACGAAAACTCAAAATGAGGTATAAAATGATCAAATTGAGACAAAATTAAAAAATATACAGCAATCTCTCGATAACTTTCCACTTGAGGGGCCGTAGGAACGGAAAGTTCTTAGAAATTGAATGTAATCGAGTACCATTACTTAATGTAGATGTAATAATAAATGGAAGTAGAGCTAGAAAATTAAAAATCGTCTTACGTCACATACTTTTATAGAACAACGTTTTTATTGAAAAAAATTACGTACACATACAATTTTGTACATAAATGTATCTTGTTGACAAATATATTGCGCATACGCATTTGTCTACACAAGTAAGTATGGACTTATACCTCTGTGACTTAAGCCGGTTCTACACGATGCTACGAACGTTCCTTCCAACGTTCGATCGAACGTTTGAGGCAATTAAGTTCGATAGTTGGTGCTACGAATGTATCTGCTACACGGTGAATCGAATGTTTGATCCAATACGAATGATGATGTGTTGGTACAAACGTTTATTCAGTGGCGAGGCTGTTATCTGTCTGATCTTATCTCTAATGTTATACACTGATGTTGTCTCTCTTCACATGAACAAGTCGTGCAGCTGCTGAGTCGAACCAACCAACGCAACCAACATTGACCTTCAAACGTTCGAAGCATCCCTTTGACTCGGAGCAAGAATACCGACATCGAACGGGACATGGTCAAATGCGAATGTTTGACGCTCGACATTGGACACTCGTAGGTTCGAACAACGGCCACACGATGCGATGAACCATCGAACGTCCAATGTTGGAAGGTGTTCGTAGCATCGTGTAGAACCGGCATTATACACAGTTATTAACACGGATGAGACAGATGAAGCCTACATATAAAAATATGTGGTCCGAAAGTTGCAATATGCTGCATTTTATACTGCTTACTGACTAGTCGTCCATCGGCTCTACAAGAGTAAACATGCATTGTTAGATGATGTCTGTGACTGTTAGATCGTGTTAGTAGCAGATACATACATATAGTATGTATCCACTCCCACCATGCACCTCGACCACATACATAACGAATATCACACATACTAACATCCACTATGCTACACATACAAACACAAACTCTAAATATGTATATAACCATAGAGAGTGGGGAGACTTCGCTGCCAAGTTTGATAACTGGCGACAGCCGGAATGCTAACTATCATATTGTAGTCTGGCTCCTTGGTTATGAATTTTTCAACAATATTGAAGTCTGAAGTCAAAAATTTTCATTATTCCATCTAATTATCAAATAAAAGATTTTAAATTTTTTAAATAGGGATATTTTAATTTCATCATTCTCTTCATTGTCTATATTAATCATAATTTAATTTGCTACCTATTTCACTCTACACAGACATCAACAATATTCCGGTTTTCCCCTTTTGATGCTCAAATCCTTTAATCAACAGTACTCAAAGAGAGGTTGCCTTATTATAAATATAAACACCTTTTTTGATGTATGAAAATTATTTTATCTATCTACGTAATTAAATTAAGAAATTTATTTTTAGATTAATAAATTACATAACATAAATTTATATTTTTAGAAGAATGTCTCAGAGAAAATTAATTATTGTTTATTTAAGATTTTTGCATATTATACGTATTATACTGTCGCATCAAGAATAAACCATAATTAATACAGCACGGAGCCTAAACAGGGAAAGGTAAACAACAGCTTTCCTTAAATAATGTCTTATATACAGGGTGTGTAAAAATATTAATTACTGTAATTTTATGTGTATTTTTCTGAATAGGATTGTAGTTGACAAAAAGTATATTTTTAATGCGTAATGAATACAATACAAAATCTAATTAATTTGAAAGTATTAAATTACTTCTTTAATAATATTAAATATAGTAAACATCTGTAATACGTATTTGTAACCCAAATGTCCTATTTCTATTAAAAAAAAGTGTTTTGTCTTACTATTACCGCCAGTTGTTGCATACGCAAGAGATACCTATAATGCACATATATTGATTGATGTTGTCCTGTGATAGATTGACTATATAGGCATACATATTATGTATGTATGTACCTACTATCTATGATGTGTGAGAAAATGGTTTACATATGAAGAATACATGAGACAAGACAGTGTTCTGTGTACAAGACCGTACAAGCCAAGCCGAACGTGCCACGTAATAGCTACGTAATACATACGTATATATGCAAATATAAGCGATTAAAATTTACACAAAAGCTGACAAAAGATATATCAAATTACTTTATCTAATACACATTATATCTAATTAAAATGAAATACATATTAATTAATTGATTTTTCGCATGAATATTAAAATTTTTTAGAAAGAATTCTCATTTAAAATAAATACACTAAAATATTATTAAATTTCTTTAATCTGTCACACCCTTTATATTACAAAAATGTTAAATATGCTGATTAAAAAATGTTTATTTTTGTTATGTTTTGTTTACATAAAGAATAAAAAATTGCGTATGTATTAATCTGTCTGAATACCTTTCCTTATATTAGGCTTTCCCTAAAGAGGCTCCGTGCTGTAATTCGGTTTATTTTAATTCATAGGCAGCAACTTTAACGCACGCAGACGTCAAAGGCTCTGATTATAATCAAAAACCGAAAAATATTTGTTTAACAATTAAATGATATTTAAATATTGTTATCTGTTTTAAATTTACAAAATATATACCTGTAAGTTATAACAGTAGATGACACTAGTGAAATGTATAGTGGTTTTCAAAATTATTTATTAAATAAATTATAAATAATTTAATACAATATAGGTAGTAGACTAATATTTTAATATAATATGTAGTTTATTATTTATAAATTTCACAAAATTATAGGCGTAATATTTATGTATGTTTAATTCCGGCAAACTCGCTTAATAATTCATCTACTTATTAAACACAATAAAACATATTTGTGGGTCCGACACAGATATTTTCTAACGGATAGACCATAAAACATAATATGTATATTACATATTTTGAAAATACTCGTATCAAAGTACTAAAAGTTATTTCGATGTGTGAAGCTTTATTAAAAGTTGGAATTTAATTTAGGTACATATGCGCGAGTAAAGTAAATGAAAAGCTCACAGCTTATTTACAAATAAAAGTTGCATACAATTCATGTACACACATATTATATGTACAAGTTTTGAAGATAGATGCCTCTGAACGTGTGGGTAAAGGTTCATCCACACGCTCAAGCATTGCTGGGAAAACTGTATCTTGTACAAACCAATCGGTGCGGCTTACGTAAATGCAAGTTGTATTGCTGAAGACTTTTTACTTGTGCAAATAAGGTTGCCAAGCGTCCGGATAAGGCCGGACACAGTCAGGCTTTTTGGTTGCGTGTCCGGCCAAATTAGACGGTATCCGCCCTGTCCGGCTTTTGTTAGGCTTTTTATTTTTTAAATTTGACCATTTTTTTTTACATTTGTAAGTGTTGGTTCCTGTTCCGCCCGTGATTTGATTCATGAATCCTTTTTAATTTTTTTTGGTAATTGAGATTGCTTTTCAGAATTCCTTACTATTTGTCAATATTATTTTTCCATTCCGGGTAGTAGCAGAAATATGGGCATTCGCGGACCACCACCCCACCGCTCAGGTGGTGGTAGATAACCTATGCGTGTTCTCGTTCCCAACCTAGCGGAACCTAAGCGAACCTAAGAATTATACTTTTCACTACTAGATGGCGCTGAATACTAGCGAACCCTGTAAATTTGAAAAATTGTCAATACATGGGGCTCAAAAACCTTTGATAATTATACTTTTCACTACTAGATGACGCTGAACACTAGAAAACCTTGTAGTAAATTTGAAAAATTGTTAATAGATGGTGCTGAAAATTCTTTGATAGTTATACTTTTCACTACTAGGTAGCGTTGTTAGTCTGGATACTAGCGAACTCTGTAGCAAATTTGAAAAAATTATCAATAGATGGCGCTTGGTGTCTAAAATAATAATATATGCTGGCGAGTTTTGAAATGTGTATGATAAAAATACTATTACACTTTTATTATTAAAGACGATCATAAAATATACATTACGCTACTTATATTTGAATACATTTTTTTGTTTTACATTTTGTTGTGTGCGCCTAATTACACAAACTTAAAAATCGAACGCTCAAATAATCCTTGTCGTGTAGATGAAGCATAATATAATTCAACAAACATTTTCATTTATTTAACCTAGGTACCAATGTATATACCTATATTATGTCCAGCATGTCCAGTACTGTTTTATTACTGAATTCGTTCAATCGTTAATTACTTTTGATAAAATTATAGTGTTTTAAATGCATTTTTGGAGTGGAAATTCTTGTAACATATTGCAATACATTTATGTAACCGTGTTATATTAGGTGAATTAACTACATTTCATATTTTATTATAAATTATAGAAACACACTTGACATTGAGAAAATATAAAATTGCTAAAAAATAATTCCATTTAAAACAAACACAAAGGGAACGTGATGGCATCCATTATTTTAAATTACAACAAAATTAACATATATAATTTAATTGTATACTGTTTTTAAATTTCATTTGTTCCTTTCTTTTTATAATTCATTTCATATTTATTATTTTATATTTAATTTAAATAAAAAGTATGCAAATTATGTAGTCTCTATCTTTTTCCATTTTCAAAAGGAATATATTTCCAACAAAATAATGTAAAATGTACATTTATTTTTGTTTATTGTGCATATACCTATATGTTGGATGTATTCTTTTGTTAAATAATCATAAGTAATTATTTAAATTTTAAAAGTTGTTATAATTTATAATAAAAATGGAATTATAAACAAAAAATAAAACTAAAAAAAGAATAATAATTACGGCGTATATTTACGCAATTAAAAAAATGTAAATAAATGGCTCGTACAGATTCGTACGAATGCAAAATATCCCTGCCGCAGCGTCCTATTTAACATAACGAATTTCCATTTATAGAAATTAGTTTTTCTCGGAAACCAGTTTACATAGAAAAATGGTTTAAAAACCTTTTTTATATGATTTTTCTCCTCTTTTTAATGGTGTAAAAAAATGTCGCAAAAACTTTTGAATTTGGGGAAATTTTGGCAAAAAACTAATTTTTTTCATGAACTAAAAACCATTTTCCTGGCATCAGACGTGTCTGCCTGAAGAACTCATCCACGATTTTTGGACTTTCAATGTTATCACCAATTCTGTCATAGTCCCGGGCTCAAGTCGTGTAATGACAGTGGGTGTAATAACTGAATTTCCAGTCTGGAAATTCGCTAAAACAAAAACATACCTTACCTAACGCATATACCAGGGGTGGGCAAACGGTCGATCGCAGACATTTTACTTAATTTACTAGATTAATTTAAAATCTTTTAATTTAAAACGTATACTTAAAATTTAACAGACGATGAAACATGAATTTAAATCAAAATCTTAAACGAGGGTACGACTTGCAAAACTGTGGCTAAGATCAAAATCGAATTTAGAAGTAGCGGCTCTACATGTTTCGATTATTTAAATAGGTAATCATTTTCAAGAGCGAAAAAGACAAGCAAAAAATCAAAATGGACAAAAACTAAATATAAGTTTTGATGACACCATAACATGGCCCACAAAATGAATAAAAATTTTTATTTTTCGACTGTTCCCGTTTTCCAAACTTTCGAAAAGACGAAAATAAAAAAGTAAATTAAAAAAAAAAATGGAAAACTCGATTGCGGAAAAAAGGAACTAAAAAGATGGAAACTAGAAGGAATAGAAAAACAGAAGTTTCCAAACTTTTAAACTGGTTCTTCTTCTTTCTTTTGTTTATTTCACTTTTTTACTGATTTTTATTCATTTTTTAGGCCATGTTATAGTGTCGTCGACACTTAGGGCCTATTCGTACCGCACCAAGTCAAAGTGTCTTGCTCTTACTTTTAAGAATATTATACTTGTTTTGAAGAACTTTTGTCTTACTTTGGAGATATTTGTATGTTCCTGTCTCACTTTCCGTGTTCTTGAGAGAAGGGTGAAGGATATGTACGATGTATACCGAACGCTATTACTGACTATAAACTATGTATGCTACAATCATCGTATCATAGAGATGTATACGATATGATTTTACTCACAGAGTACTAATTTAAATACAAGAGTAATATTGTACTAGATTTTAGATAAAATTTCTTGTTAATACAATAATACGTGAAAGTTTTTAAAAAATGTGTTGTTAATTATTTAGAATTTAGCTAATTCACTTGAATGAATTTTTTTAATGAAAATAAGTTGCGTTTTTAATGACAATAGGAATATTCTTATTGGAACGAGAAAAAATTAAAAAATAAAATAACAGAAAATTCTCATATAATTTTTATTTGTATAAATTGAATTATATAATTCATTTTATTTATTTATACTATTATTATTATTATTATTATTATTATTATTATTATTATTAATTTTTTTTATTATAATAAGAATTGTACAGAATTTTGATAAGAATTGAATGTAAAATGTTGAACTGGCAAAAATTTTAATAGGTATAAAGAAATTAGCATTATGAATAATACATAAAGCCCGTTACACACGAACCAAAAGACTAGATTCTTAATCAATCTTAAAGTTGCGAACGAATTTATTGATAAAAATTACAATCTAAGACCATTGTGTGATTGAAGTCATTCAACGAAATCAGGTCATCTGCGATCAGGTCATTATAACTTACTCTTAGCTAACTATATTATAATTTAATATAAAAACTGATAAGTTAAATATGACATTTTAATTTTATTAATACAAAAACGTAAAAAAAAGAAAAACAAAAAAAAAACAAAAACAAAAAAAAAAGATTGTTTACGATTAACCATAAAGCAAGCGCCAATTTTTGTTTTTATTTAATAGAATTTAAAATTAAGATTGGTGGTTGTATAAACGACTATTTTGGTACAATTTTAAATTAACACGATCATGATCATAACCTATAATGACGAAACGACCAGCTGGTACACTATTTTGACAACTAGTATACGTTATATGGAATTATGTGGAATTGTTAACGAGTTACAAGGTTGTGTCACAGTTACTTAGGTTTAAGTTAACGCTGAACAGCGTCCATGACTATTGAAATACTAAATTATCATATTATCATCGCGTGGGTAGCTGATTCTTGGCGACGTAAAGATTACGCAAGCATCTCAGGTTTGTTTGTTTGTTTGTTTGTTTTTTTTTTTTTTTTTTTTTTTTTTTTTTTTTTTTTTTTTAAATTAGAATCTGTATCAAGTAAAAATTTTTGTATACGTGTAATTGTCATTAGAATACCTATTATACAAATTATGGGCGGATTACTAGATTTTATATCCCCAATTAAACATTTATGCGTATATTTTAACTTGATACTAGTCCTAATTTTACCACCAGAGACACGAGAGAGAATCTTTACGTCGTCAATAATGTCTATTTTATTGGCCGATGAGATCAGACCGTGTGTAACCGGCTTTAATTAGGTATTTAAATCATGGGATACTTCGTATACATGTTTGATGTACTAAAAAATTCTTAATGAATAGTTTTAACCTTATATAAAGGCCAGGCCAATGACGAACAAAATTGTATTATTCATAATGCTAATTTCTTTATACCTATTAAAATTTTTGCCAGTTCAACATTTTACATTCAATTCTTATCAAAATTCTGTACAATTCTTATTATAATAAAAAAAATTAATAATAATAACAATAATAATAATAATAATAATAATAATAATAATAATAATAATAGTATAAATAAATAAAATGAATTATATAATTCAATTTATACAAATAAAAATTATATGAGAATTTTCTGTTATTTTATTTTTTAATTTTTTCTCGTTCCAATAAGAATATTCCTATTGTCATTAAAAACGCAACTTATTTTCATTAAAAAAATTCATTCAAGTGAATTAGCTAAATTCTAAATAATTAACAACACATTTTTTAAAAACTTTCACGTATTATTGTATTAACAAGAAATTTTATCTAAAATCTAGTACAATATTACTCTTGTATTTAAATTAGTACTCTGTGAGTAAAATCATATCGTATACATCTCTATGATACGATGATTGTAGCATACATAGTTTATAGTCAGTAATAGCGTTCGATATACATCGTACATATCCTTCACCCTTCTCTCAAGAACACGGAAAGTGAGACAGGAACATACAAATATCTCCAAAGTAAGACAAAAGTTCTTCAAAACAAGTATAATGTTCTTAAAAGTAAGAGCAAGACACTTTGACTTGGTGCGGTACGAATAGGCCCTTATATTTAGTTTTTGTCCATTTTGATTTTTTGCTTGTATTTTTCGCCCTTGAAAATGATTATTTAAAAAATCGAAATGTGGAGTAGTGATGTCGGGCCGGGAAGTAGTTAGTTGATTAATCGACCAAAATTGTTTTTTCAGATAAAATTACTCATTAATCGAAAATATCGAGCACAGAGTAGTCGACTAGTCGACTAAATTTTTAGTCGAATTCATGAATAAGGTAACCTATGTAATTCTTTCAAAAACGAAGTTTCCTTTTGAATTTAATTATGGTTTTTTAATATTTTTCTTTTAAGAAAAAGAAAGATATGAAATATCACAATATATTGATCACATAAAAGTGAAAAATCATACAAATAGATAATTTTTTAGTTTCCATTTTTTGAAATCCAGTAAATAATACAGAAAACTTGTTAAATTAGTCGTTTTTAGTCATTTAAAAAAAAAAATAATCATTTTAATTGTTTAATCGAAGGTAAAAAAAGTAGACTAAAATATGACTAAATGTAAACAAAATTAGTCGACTAAACCGACTTATCGATTAATCATCAGACATCACTATCCGCTACTTTTAAGCTACTACCGCTACTACGGCTACTGCCTTACCCACAATTTTGCAGGTTGTAGTTTCCTCATTTAAAGATTTTGATTTTTCCCCACCTACAGTTGGAATAATTATAATTACACATGAATTTAAAATTAAACATGTATCTATTCTACACTTGACATGACTAATTAAAAAGTACTACTAGCAAAAAAAAAATAAAATAAATAAAATAAAATAAAATAAAAATAAAATAAAATAAAAATTTTATCCCAGAAATTTATTAATCATTGCACATTACATCCCGTATTAAATTATTATTTCAATGAAAATTTGGAATTATGGCAAGGATTAAATTTCTCTAGTGGGCATTTGACTTAAAAGATACTTTATTTGTTTTTAATTTAACCCATTTTTTGGAGTCGGTCGCGCATAAATAAGAAAAATTAATGTCGATCATAAGAGTATTAAGCTTGCCCACGCCTGGCATATGCAAAGAAGAAACAAGTCGTCAGATGTAAGTTGTACCTTATACGTACTAGAGATGTCGACTTTAAATCGATTAATCGAAAATCGATTAATCGAAAATCGATTAATCAAAGCTTAAAAAATCGATTCTTTTTTCGATTTTTCTCATTTGAATCGATTCATGAATCGATTATTAAAAGTAAGAGATCGATAACCGATTTTTTCCAAAAATAACTTCATTTTAATAGTAATTCTACAAAGAAACATGTGTTAAAATGAAACACCAAAAACTCTATTGTTAATTGTCACTGTTTACTCGTTATATCAACGAACCCCTCCTATGGGTCTATATAAGTCAGACTATTACTACAAAAGGAAGAAAGTGACCACCTATCTGTGCAAACGACAATCCCTTTCCCACAAAAGCGACTTATTTAAAAAACATTTTTTTGTCAATTTGAAATTTTTGAATAAACTTGGTTCAATTCGTGATATTCGTCCTACATATTCAATTGCCTTATTTTTTATAATTATAATTGAAAAATTAACTCACTCATCGTCTTTACAAATATAATACCTTACAAGGCGTTTTTACACGATATTACCTATGTACTATCAAGTAAGTCCCTTAAACAAAAATTATCAGCTAATTTTATTAAACTTTTCAAAATTTCGATTTTTAGATCGATCTCACAGAATCGATTTTTTTTAGCCGATTTTTTTTTAATTGATTTTTTTGTTTTCGATTTAAATCGATCCAAAAATCGATCTTCTTTTTGGAGAATCGACATCTCTAGTACGTACTATTATTGTACGCTATTATGGATTTGATGCAATAGCATATGAGGGTAGACAAAACATTGATGAATAAATTACATTCATGAAAGAAGCTATACCTAATTCTCGATTTTAAAACGGTTGCATCTTTATCTTGGCCTATTCATACTTACCAGAAAGAAACAGAGATGTTTACTGAATGTAGGGTTTCAGATGGAGCAATTACTGACCTCAAAGAAGCAATTTGGGAGCAATTTAGCATAAATTGGGAGCAATATAAAAAAAACAACAAGATTTTTCAACTTCTGACACCAACTTCTTTCCGGTAGCAAAATGCAATAAATTGTTATTTTCTTGCACGAAATTTGTTTCAAGTTCCCGCAAGTCAACTTTGCACCGGGCCCCGCTTTTGGTCGGTCCATTTTGTCGGCCCCGCTATGGTCCATTGTATGGTCCAATTCAAAACACAGCTCTTTAAAACGTTTTATCTTACATTTTGAGTTAACTAGACTAACATAAAGGGAACATGAAATACCTTAAAAACTCTATCTAGTGTTAGAATATTTTATAATAAATATTTTGTTTGGATAATAAAAGTTACGCTCCTTTCACATTATACGGTTTTTGCCGTACGGCAAAAAACCGTACGGTCGCATTTTTTTAGTGTAGTGAAGAAGAGCATTGGACCTTTCACATTACACGGTCACGGCAAAATGCCGTTGCCGTGCCGTGTAGCAGCCGTCTCTTGCCACTGGACTTGACGGTTGCCGTACGGCGTTTTTAGCTCAGTAGTGTATGTAATTAAATGGATGCTTTCACATTAGACGGCTTTTTAACGTACGGCATTAACAATATTTTGTTGAATTTCATGTTAATTATTAATTTTATTTGTGAAATGGATCAAACTAATGTTGAATGTGATAACCAATATTTTAATAGATTGTATGTAATTTCGAAATTGTGTGTTTTGATGTTAAGTTCGTTAAGAAATTAATCAAATGAGTCTGTAAACATCCGAAAATAGTTGAAAAACTTATTTTCGTAATTTTTCAGGTCTTCAAAGAGTGTGATAATAAATAATCCTACTTTCTATTTCCTCTGATTTATAAAATTAACATTAATGACACTTATTACTTGTATAATGTTGCAAGTCGAATAAAGATATTCAGTTTACAACGGCAAAAAACCGTGCAATGTGACAGTAACAATATCACGGCAAAAAGCCGTACGGTTTTTTACCGTACGGCGAAAACCGTACAATGTGAAAGGAGCGTTACTCTATTTGCTTTTATATCCAAATGAAATTAACAAAACTGATCATTAACTAAAGTTTCTAATCAAATTACAAAATTATACAAAAAAAGTATATTTATATTTTAGTAATTATATTTCTTTCTTGTTACCCCAGTGGAAACAATTTTAATATTTTGTTTCACCGTATACGCGCTCTCATTTTTTATTAATTTCATTAATTTCTAATTATGTATATTTTTTTCTCTTTAATGTCCTAAATTTCCTGGAAAAGGTAAAAATAAAAAAGAGGGAATGTTCATTTTTTCTAAATTGAAAAAAAAGAACAAAGATAAAAGAAAATCCTTTGGGAGTTAATTTACTAGAGGGAAATTAAAAATATATTTCTGTATATTAATTTTTCTGTCATCATTTTGCAAAATTAAAAGGTATCTATATACACACTGATGTTTATTTTTAATTTCCCAGGTCCTGACAGTAAAATATCCGACGTCGACGGTCAACTCTATTCCTTGCTACTGTATGGTAACGGTCCCGGATACAGTGTACCACGAACAATCCCCACGAATAGTAGCTCAAGCGAAGAGCAACGTAATTCCGTACACGGATCAGCCGTACCAAGACAATGGGCCACACACGGCGGTGAAGATGTTCCCGTATACGCATTAGGACCACTAGCAACCGTTTTATTCACCGGCACATTCGATCAAAGTTATATACCGCACGCAATTGCTTACAGTGCTTGCCTTGGTGAATATGCACAACGTTGCACCCAAGGTGACCTAAACACTTTTACTAACAATAATAGCGTTGATGGAAATAATAACCAAGTTTGCGTCAGCAGCAGTACAGCCCAAGAGGTTGCTCCGGGAGCACCAGTTGTCAAAGCGAGCAGCGTAATGACAGATGATGTCATACGAAATCATTGCCCACGAGGATATTCAATATCAATTTCTATGATCATAACACTATTATCATGCATTCTCATTGTCAGTTTCAGTGAATTAGTAAATTTACATTTCGTATCAACACAATTTTCGACTACGTGATACCAAACAATGACTCTAGAATATAAATTATTATAATTAAGTATTGTTAGTTTAAAATTTCTAGATAATTTATCGAAAAGATTGTTGCTCAAAGATTACAAACAATTTCTTTAATGTCAAGCAGGGTATTACAACGAAATTGAGAAGAAGTGAATCAAGGTCATTTCATTTATTTGAATTGGACATTGAGGAGACAAAAAAGAAATTATCTAGAAAAAAAATAAATACGACTAAATAATAATCGATGGCCTAGCGCACCAACCGAACAAGTGAAATAAAATAAGATATTACAGAAGATTTATATTTTTTTTAATTACAAGTGAAAATAAAAATTTATTTTTACATCTAAATAAAATAAATTTTGACCGATAAAATAAAGTGTAATAAGGACTCTAAAGTACAACTAAAAACATTCTTAAATTGTATAAAGGATATCACACTTTACATGGAGCATCAATCACATCATTATATTTGAAATATGTAAAAAAAAAATTATTAACTAGAATAGTTTAAATATAAAACAGTTTTTATATCAAAAATTTTAAGAAATATTACTTATAAAGAAATATTTGTAAGAACATTTTTGTAAAATATTAACGTTTCTTACTTCTAAACATAAAATATTTGTTATATAATCAAAGATATAAAAATATATATATTTTATTTATTATTAAATTTAAAAATAAAAATAATAAAAGAAAAAAATTAAATAGACTAATAATTTATGTAGTGAAACAATTAAATTGGAGAATATTTATTTTAAAATTTCCTCCACCGACAGTAGTGACATCTGTTAATCATAACATTAAAAAACTTTCGACTACTAAGTAGTCTCCTAACATAAAATAAAAAATTGTAATAAAAAAATTCTTCAATTTGATAATTTCAAACAGACATTTTTAAAAAGAAAGTTATTATTAAAAATGCTATGTAAATAATTTTAAAAAAATGTATATTTAGGTATATAAAATTATTTAAAAAATGTTTATGCGCACGAATTTATATTATGCGCAATTTACAATTTCACCTCGTCCCAGAACAATGTATTAGTATAAATTTTTTGTTCATTTATTGAATAAAAACAAATCACGTAAAAACAATTAAATAAAGGCTGTATGAAAATATTCACAAATTTTGTTGCTTTTTTAAAAACCCTTTTATATCCTAAAATCTTTTTATGTATTTTTTCAGAAATCAATACTTTTAAATAGGTAGACAAGACGCATGAGTTGCGCAATACTGCTGCGCATAATTCAGCATTGAAAATTTATGACAAATGACTGTCAAAAGCACGTGCAATAATTTTATAAAATAATTGTATTTTTAATAATTTGAATTAAAATCTATAATTTGAAATGTGTTCGGTGTTAGATGATGATTTAAACGATGAAGTCAAATATATGGAAGCATTGTCACTCGAACCAAAAAGCCAAAATTGTTTAAAATGTGGTTCCGAAGATACGTCAATTGTTTTACGTGGGAAAGATTCATACTGTGTCAATTGTTTTCAGATTTCTGCTAATCACAAATTACGTGCAACATTAGGAAAATCCCGTTTACTACGACACAATGATAATGTACTATTGATATACAGTGGTGGTATGAAAACAAGTACAATGTTAAAAATTATACAAAATGGATTTGAGATGGAATTTCATAAAAAGTTTACGTTTAATCCGTACGTTCTGTATATTGATAAAGGTGCGATTCTATGTATGGATTTAAATTCACGTAAAGAATTATGTTTAAATGTTTATAAAAATATTGAACAATATAAAATGCCTGCATTTTTGTCATCAATTTCATGTGCGGTGTCTTTAGCCAATTTAGAAGGCATAGTTGTAAATTTTAATGAAAATTTTAGTACATTTCTAGATAATGTTAATGATGGACCACTTTTAAACTTAGTACACAATGTTGCCACACTGACAGCACAGCAAGATCTTCTCAACACGCTAGAACGGAAATTAATTTTACAAATCGCAAAATTATTGCATTGTAAACTAGTATTTTATCCAGATATAGCACCCGATATTGCCACAAAAACCTTAGCAAGTTTTGCACTTGGTCGTGGTAGTCATGTAACGATGGAAGTCGGTTTCAGCGATTCAAGAGATCCCGAAGTTACAATATTACGACCAATGCGTGATTTCACCAATGAAGAAGTTGAAGCATTTTGTAAAATCAATAATTTAGATAGCATTCACATCCCGAATATTGGTGAAACTGCAAATGAATACGCAAGTATACAAAATTTAATGAAAAATTTTATTGGTGATCTACAAATAAATTTTCCCGCTACGATTCAGACAGTAATACGCACCGCTGATAAATTAGTAACTGAAAAAAACAACAAGACGAATGATAATGTTGATATCTGTCGATTCTGTTCAGCGCCACTGGATAATTTGAATAGGGAGAAATTATCAGCAGTAAATGCCACAGAATTTTCAAAGATGGCGTCAAGTGAGTGTAGTCGAATGGTGGCAAATTCAAGTTATAATCGATTAACATTGGACGACGATTCTGTGAATATCTATTGTCACGGTTGTAATTTGACGTTTAAAGACATGAAAGATCGAAATTTAATTCATGATATTCAACCATTATAACAAACAATATTAATTTTATGTACATATTTTTTTGAATTAAATATATTGACACTTTATTTTGCGGTTTTAATTATCTTCCTTAAATAAAGAATAAAATAGCTATTTTAGACTTAAATTAGGCCGCTATTACATTGTCATAGATATATGTCAAAGATCTTTGATCAAATCTATGATCAAATATTAAGAAGTATCTTTAACTATGGTTACAGAAATTTATATTATAAAAGTTGACTTATTACACTTATGATAATATTTCTTTGATTAAATAAAACTTTGACATATATCTATGATAGTGTAATAGCGGCCTTATAGATCTTATGAAAATAGTGATTCATTATTTTTATCAGTAAATGCTGGCAGAATTATTGAAATATCTAGATACGAATAGACGACTAAATTTAAAAATTAGTACAGTAATACTTCAACTGACCGTCACTATTGAGACTAGGACTGTGACGGTTAACCGAATAGGCACCAGCTTTGAGATGAAAATAAGTTGATAACACATTTAATATATTTAATTTTACAAAATACTTCATGAAAAGTTTTTTTGAAATCCCATTTAATTGTAAGTGTTTGTTTATTTACATATTTCAGAAAGGATTGGCGACGCAAAGATTACGCGAGCGCCTCTGATTTTTTTAAATTAGAAGCTGTATTACTAAATTTTATATCATCAATTAAAAATGTATACGTATATTTTATTTAATTAATTTTACCACCAGAGGTATTGTAAGTGAAATCTTTGCGTCACCATTAAAACCCCTACATACCGTTACCAATATAAAATAACCTTATTCTTTATTGTCCAATGTTAAAGATAGCATTTTCTTTAAATTAAGCAATGACCAGTAATAGAAACTAACGACTTAAAACGAGTGACGGTTATTCGAAGTTTTACTGTATTTCTTTTGTAACTGAATTTTCCCTGAATCAATAATTGGCAACACAAAATCTCTTACTTGTACATTTAGTTTTGAAATTAGAAGCTGTAAAATATGTAGGTATACATCTAATTGACAAGAAATATAGTGACGCGAATATAATTTGTATAAAATGTATTTCTGTCAATCAGTTAGACGTATACGGACATATCCTACTTAATACAACTTTGAATTACACCATTAGGGATTCGCACGTAATCTTTTCATGGCCAGCAATAGGTAAATAGTACAATTTTTCAAAAATATCTGTTTACTTTTAATTTTAATACTTTTTATTCAATTTCTAAAATAACAAAATATTTACAATATTATTTACAAAACATTTTATAAAAACGTTCAACAAATAAGCACATTTTTTTATATAGGATGTAAAAAAAGTAGTATAATAAAAAATTAAATAATCGAATCAGATTATCGAAAGCATTACCCATCGATTTTTTCGACTGAAATATTTTTTTCCAGATTATATCTTAAATATATATGATTATGAAAATTAAAATCAGACGATATAGTCAATTTAATAAAATAAGATTTCATAAGCATGAATTCGAAGATGCATTTGGGAAATCAAAATTTTACGGAACAGAAAGAAAATGATCAATTTTTATCACTGTCAGTTCAGTACACTTTTTTTACACCCTGTATAAACATATAATTGTCTTTTCTCTTTTGTAAGTTAAAATTTATAAATTACAAATTACATAATTGTAATTTACATAACTATATGAACAATATTGGTGAATTAAGACGACGATTTTTATTATTTTTATATAAATTTCTAAATAATATCAACATTAGCAAAGTTAAGAATCAGTAAATTTTTTTAATCACTTTCTTATCGAGCATATTTCAAGATAGTTTCTCTACTTGTGCTTCTATTTTAAATAATTGAATTTAACCATTTGAATACAATAATTCGTGACGTTTGATTCTAAATAGGTCAATTGACAAACTTTTAAAATGTTTGAAATTATAAGTAACTAGTTAAATAAAAAAAAAAATATTTTTAATTTTTTTAAAAAAATTTTTCACTTTCAAAAGTACCGTTAAAACGATTCGTGATGTAATTTCATTAATCAGACATTCTGTTTCTTAAGAGATCACATCGTTTAGGTCACTAAACAGTATGAGAGAATGGCGGCCATTTCTATCACATTTAATAATTTTATATCTCATAGAATTTTCACCTCTGATGAAAAACACAATAACCGTTTATTTTTCTACCTATCACAGAATAGACAAGTATAGCACAAATTAATTATGACAACTCTAATCATATTACCCATAATGCGAATGATTTTGTTTGCTTAATGAACGATAATGTAATAAATTTTTTTTTTTCGTAAATAAAAATTTAATCAAAAATAAAATATATTTTATGGAAATTTATATCAACTTCAATATCTTATTTTTTTTATTTTTAAATACTGTCAACTCTGCTGTATTCAAAGGGTAAATCAATATAAAAACTTTGGCAAAATACTTTATTAGAGGACTAAAAGTAACACACTAAACAACCTGAACTCTCGTTATTCTTTCTTTTCATGAATACTTTTAACATTTTTTAATTTACTCTTACATTCAGTGTACAAATTGTTCAAATCAAAAGCCGCCTTAATATTTTCCTCCGAGAACAAGAATTTTTGCAATTTTCCTTTAGTATCAGCATTTGGACGTCTCAATACTTCCTTACCCTCTTTAAACAGTATCAACGTTGGTAACTGTTTACTTAGTGGACTATCTGAGACATGATATTTTCGTCCAACGTCCGGGAAACGTCCAATATCAACCTTACCAAATTTTAAGTTATTCAAATTATATTCAGCGGATAATTTTGCAAATACTGGCGCAAAATTAACACACGCTGGATTCCAGACGGTGTAGAACGCTACAAGCCAAGTTACACGTTTGTCCCGTACCAATTCATCGTCGAGTCCTGTTGGGCCACGAAAATAAATCACATTTTCCGGGCCAGAATATGTTGGCTCCGGTAAGAAAAATCCTAATACTATAAAAATACATATTTGAAAATAAAATTATTTTCAGAAAAGCCATTTTAAAATTACTTACAAACAAATACAATTACAAAAACAATGCCTAATCGTACATCAGCGTAAAACCAAAGTAATATATTTGCTACTTTTGCATAGATAAAACTAGAGGACAGATAATTAATCATGGTTACACTTCCCGCCTTACGAGTTCGTATCATTACAACAATTAAAAGGAAAAATAGAATTTCCGTTTCTCGCTACAAGAAAGATAAGGTTATGTTCTGTACCTAATATATTTAGAAATAAATTTAAAGAAAAAAAAACTTACTCCATCTAATTCACAATTTTCGGATTCTCCAAATATATAATAACATAATATTGGTATTCGTTTAGCAATAATATACGATAAACTTACAAGTATATTAATTAAATAATAGGGTTGTAATAACACAATTAAATCATGTTTAAAAGACATTTTTCTTGTTTAACTTTAATTCCTCAATACTGAGCAACTTGTAATTGATTATTTTGTTGAAATGTGTTAAAACAGGAAATAATTATTCAAATTTCAACAATTAGATCAATTTTTATTATTACCAATCTACTTTTAGGATCACGCTCCTATTTCCTGTAAACTGTCAAAAGGCTTATGTTACTTACCTTACTTACCGTACGTGCCGTACGTTGCAAATCAAGTTTTCTGAGGCAATTTCGAATTATTTAACAGGTGCATAATAATAAAGAATTTAATAATTTATTTATAAATAGACAAATAGATTTAATAATTTATTTGTAAATAGAGTTATTTATAAATAATTTATTTATAAAAAAAAAAATAGTAAAAAGATAGTTCAATCACTTGTAAATGTTTTTCAAATTATATTAAAATTCAGTTATATGAAGGTCATCGACATTTTTTTTTTTAAACTTGAAACATTAATGTATTCTTTTATATTAAAAAAATAATATATAAAATTTTAATAAGGCTATTGTTTAATATTCATAAATGACTTTTAACACCTTAGTAAAATCTGTTTATTTGTGCAATATTTATATTGCATTAACTTTTTCCTAATTCTAACAAATTTTTTGTAATTTTCCGTTACATTCATTATAATATTATTTAACTGCACACCTCAAATACGTATGAACTTTTATTATTAAAAGATAAAAGGTCAAAATAATTGTACATTAAACAATTATTTTAAAATTTTCGAATTTTTGAAATGCTTGGCTAAGTATATGTATTTTATGATGTTAAACTTCGAAAAAATAACCACGTTTATTCCTAATTGTCTCCACAAATTGGTACCTACTTACTACCTACTTACTTGAGAAAAAATGATTTAGATCTATATACATATTAGTGATTTAAGGTTGTATGGCATGAGGTTTAGTTTTTTAAATGTGGTGATACTGAGTCCTATATTAAAGCTATGGAGATTAGACAAGGAGACGAAACTCAATGTATTCAAGAAAGTGTCTAAATCAAAGATGGCACTCGTGTTCGTACGATACGAAAGTGGTACAGTACTTATTCTCAAATGGAACACTCTCAAATGGAAACGCGAGCTTCTATATTATCGTTGTTAGCTTTTGAATAAAATCTTCTGGAATCTTTTTCAATGTTCAACTCAGTTATAAAGTAGGTTTTTCGATTGTTTTTAAAATAAACTTAACAATTTTTATTTTGCGTCGCATCATTTATATTGTATATTATATAATTCGTTGACGTTACTATGTAAAATCGGAGTCAGTACCATTGGATATCCGCCGTATAAAGTAATTTAAACTATAAGAGTTTATTTCATACATATGTAATTTCTATGTATTTCCTTATTATTAAATATCATCAACCGACATTGGTGATTCTCAAATGGAAACACTCACTTCCCCAGTCCCGACGTGTTTCCATTTGAGAATAAGTATTGTAGTTACATTCTGTTTTATCCGTTTTATGTTACTATATTCGCTATATTCACATCAGTATTCGCGGATTATTAACGCCACGAGTGGTAAAAAAGAAAGCTTTATATGTACAATTTTTGTGACCAATTTTGTCAATTCCTCCCATATAAGTAAGATCTCCATCTTATAATACTCCATTGGTTTTACATTCACATTTAAAGCCGACTTTAACACTAAAGCCAACTTTAAAACTAATTTTATTTTTGGTACTGTTTTACAATCAAATTTAAAGCTCCGTTAGTGCAAAAGTCGACTTTAAACTAAAGTAAGAATTATCTCGACTTTTACTGCTTAAAGTCGGCTTTAACATATTTGTTATTGCTGATTATTATCATTGAATTTTGTTTATAAGCATAATTTTTCTATAAAATATTCGTACCTTAAATGAATAAAATAAAAATTTTATTTGTTTGCTTATTTTCAATAATATTTTTGATTATTTTTACGTCTTAGTTTAATATCAAACATTCCTTTTGAGTTAAACTGGCTGAACGATTTCTGGGTTACCTGCGATTTCTTTTATGATTCATTGTATTTATGATAAATTTCTTTTAAAAAGAAATAATGTAGTTTTCTATTCCAATCTCACTGGCAGTAGCGAAATCAGTGGGTACGTTCGAGCAAAAAAATTCTTTAAAGCGCTTTAAAGCAAAATGGCGATTTACTAAGAATAACAAAGCAAAATGTCGTCGTAGATATTTAAACAAAATAACCTCAATAAGAGTTATTCATAAGAAAATTTCTTATTTCTTTTATATTTTAAACAATATGGATAACATTATAGGTCATATTATTGAAGAATCATCAGAGTAAACAACAATATGGCAGAATTTTGTAATTTATCGCAGTAAAATTTAAATTTGGTGTAAGACAGAACTACATGTCACTTGATTTCTGTCCAAGCAGAAAATTAGTCAGCAATATGAAGCGGTTTGAAGCGCTTAAAGAATTTTTTTCTGCTCGAACACTGCCAGTGAAATGCGTATTTTTTGAAATTCAATCATGTTGATATTTTCGTTTCTATAGTTATTTTTTTTTAAATGTAAGATTGGCTACGATATCATTCATAGTTCATTTTATCCATGCAACACTTAAAAGTCCTTTAACAAAAGTAAGCAGACATCATTGTAAAACAATGCTAAAAATAAAGTCGACTTTAAATTAAAAGTAACTTTAGTCAAAGAACCTTTAAAATTATGAATGTAAAACCGGCCGTAGTGATTTTTTTGTGTTGAGTTTTATAAAAATTTTTAAAATAATAAAACAATAATATGTAACAATTATAATAAAAAAAAAAAAAACAATAATTACATAAAAACGCGGATGTTTTTCTTTCCTTGTTTACTTCTCTAAATTTACCCTTTTGCTACAGTAGCGCCGCTACTATTTACGCCTTTCTATGGACACTTTTTGATACAGAGATGGTGCTCCTGATATCTACCTTCCATACTGTAACCCCTCTCTCATTATTTTGATTTCAAATACATAACAGTGTTGCCAATGTTATTACTACTTTAGACGTTTTCGATACTTTAGATCAAAAAAATCTAAAGTTCAGTCGACCGGATCGCAACTGAATTTTGAGTATCGATTCTTTATTGATTAAACTACATCATATCAATTAAAATTGACATAGTGTTTGAAAAATTACCAAACTGGATCGGCTGGGACTCGAACCCGGATCTCTTGGTTACCAGCCAAGCGCCTTACCAACTAGGCCACCGATCACTTGTTCGAGTGCCACTCCAATTCAGTAATCAATCAAACACAACCTCTCTCTAATGCGAGACGCAGTTTTATACTTTTTAATTTCAAATGTTATCGAGTGCCTGTGAAACATTATTAGTGTATGGCG
The DNA here is from genome assembly GCA_035578155.1 of Brachynemurus nebulosus. NCBI lineage: Eukaryota > Metazoa > Arthropoda > Insecta > Neuroptera > Myrmeleontidae > Brachynemurus > Brachynemurus nebulosus. The sequence continues at coordinate 11,537,885 of JAPWDM010000014.1, read as the reverse complement.
GATTTTTATCCGTATTTAAACATACATCAATATTCATTATACACAATTGAATTATCAATACACATTTGAAATTAAAAAGTACATCATATCAGTTTTTTATTTAATTGTCTTTATTAGAACTATTTTTTTTTTTTTTTAAATTCGAAACAAAAAAATTCACATGTCTCCATAAGGACCCGTGTATTTTTACTCAACTTGGGTAATTTTTTTCTCGCCTCTCAGCGACCAAATTTTTTTGTTCTTTCATAGGATGGTAAAATACCTTTTTGAGAATCTGCACGCAAATTTTTATTATTTTTTCTCTAGTCAACCCTCATGCCATAAGAACCTTAAACAGATCTCCAGAGATCTGCAAAAAAATGGAATTTCAAAATCTGTTTACGTTGAACCGTTCTACATTAAATTATAAGAAATAGATGTTAAATCTGTTTTTATGGTATTCGAGAAAAATAGTTTACATTTAAGTAGATCGCCACTTATAGTTAGAGATATACTAACTTTCAAAATTTAGATCTATATAAATTGAACTTATCTATTTGTTAAAGTTCCGTACATTAAAAGAAAAAAAAACTTGTAAGTGCCCATCCATCCATTTGTCATAGAGGTTTATATTTAAAACTATATAACTTAGAAATTTGAAATTTAGCATAATGTTAGATTTTAATGAGACGCATATTCATAAATCACAGATCAATGACCAAAAAAAAAAAAAAAAATATGGAAAAATGGTAGGGGATCAGTTTAGTCCAAAAAAAGTTTTAATTAATATATCGTGTGAGTTGTTATTTGAAAGAGCTACCTCTAAAGATTCTAAAAATATTATTTTTTTATAACTCTAGTCAAATGGCTTAATGATATAGCTCAAAATTTGCTAAAAATAACCGTTCCCCTCTTACCTCCTAGGTTTCTAGAGCTAAGATTCTAATATGATTATTAAATATTGAATCATTGATTATAGGAAAACTGTGGCCTTTCTCGACAATGTGCTAATTGCTAAAAAATAATTTTATATTACAAGGAGAAATAGTAATTAGCAACGTATTTACCACAGAATAATTCAGAAACTAAGTTGCTATCTCGGCACTAGTGATACCAGTGTAGACAAAAAAAACCCTCTACTTTCCACCACTATGTTGTGTAGGTACACACTCTTTGTAGTGGTGTGGATTTGATGTTTGCTTCTGTGTGAGTATTCACACACAGAACTACACAACACGTATTATCGGACAGAGCAACGTGCAGTTCAAGCCCTAAGCGTATGTGTAAAAATACTAAATAGCAGTGTGTCAGATACCGCTTAAGGCATTTAGTTGGTCGGTGTCGGTCACTGAATGCACAATGTATTGTAATGTATTGTTAGACCATTATTGCTTGAATTGCACGTTACTCTGTCCGATAATACGTGTTGTGTAGTTGTGTGTGTGAATACTCACACAGAAGCAAACATCAAGCCCACACCACTACAAACAGTGTGTACCTACACAACATAGTGGTGGGAAGTAGAGGGGTTTTTTTGTCTACTGGTATCACTAGTGCAGAGATAGCAACTTGGTTTCTGATTATTCTGTGGTGCAGTTTAAGCAATAATGGTCTAACAATATAACAATACATTACAATCGTTGTGCATTTGGTGATCGACACCGACCAACTAAATGCCTTAAGCGGTATCTGACACACTCAGACACACTGCTATCCACAGTTTTAGCGAATTTCCAGAATGGAATTCAGCTATTACAGCCACTGTCATGACGCAACTTGAACTCGGGACTATGGCAGAAATTTGTTTTGAGGTCCCTAAAAACCGAAAATAATATTCACTAAAATTTATATATATATATGTCCGCGCGATAACTCTCGAACGAAGTATCCAATTTTTACGAAATTTGGTGAAAACATTGGAAGTCCCAAACCCTTGGATGAGTTCGTCAGCCAGACACGTCGGATGCCAGGAACATGGTTTTTGTTCTTGCAAAGAATTAGTTTTTTGCCAAAATTTCTACTTATTCAAAAATTTTTGCGAAATTCTTTTACACCATTTAAAAGAGGAGAAAAAATACATCAAAAAGGTCTTTAAACTATTTTTCTATGTCAACTAGTTTCCGAGAAAAACTATTTTTTATAAACGGAAATTCGCTATGTTATGCAGAATGCTGCGACAGAGGTATTTTACACATACGCTTAGGGCTTGGTATTTACCGTATTTACTATTTAAAAAAATCCTGTTTTTTGTCAAAAACAGCACCTGGAAGGGAAAATATGGAAAAATTTTTTAAAACAATTGAATCGCTATAGGAATTGCCAAAAATAGTTTTTTATGTTTATAAAGAAAACTAGACTTCACACAAAAAAAGTTTCATACAAAAGTGGTAGAAATATTTAATATCGACAGAATGAGACCAGTTTAAATATAAATTATTGTCGGTATAAACAAATTAGTTATTGCGAAAAATGGCTAAAAACAACGTTTAATGTCTGCCTCTGGTGAAAATCCCTAACCTTTCCTTTCGCTCCAATTTGTTAAAATACTTCCGCCCATTCTGTTGTCACTATAACAGAAATAAAAGCTAGGAGAACGCCGGTAATAACAGTACTGAATCAAAGAATAGTTTCCAGACATAAAAATAGTATATTGTGCAATAAGTGCGGGAAATTGTCGATTGCCCACGAAAGCGAAGTTGAGCGCACGAACGTAGTGGGGAAAGGAAATTCACTTAAAAAGTAGCAAATACTCGTAAACGTATACAAGCCTTTAGTGCCTTTACACTCTTGAAAGATTTTATAATTTTGTTGAATATATCTTTCGAATCACAAAAATAACAGCGAGAATCCCTTTATGCTGCTTGCTGCCCATAATTTATATTCTTTAATCAAGCTTTGAGCTTTTGAATTTTAATATTTGATTAATTTTTTTTTTTTTTTATATTTCATAAATATTAGATTTATCCTACTTTTCTCTCTAAACATGTCATGTCACGTTTCTAGACTCAGCTGTTTTCTATATAAATTTTTATCCCCCATTTTAACCCTTTAGACTTAGGACATAGATTTCCAAAAACTCGTTCTTGATGATCGATTACGATAAATAAAGAATTCCAGGGATTTCCTATATAAATTTTAATCCGCTGTTTTACCTGTATGAAATATTAGAAACTCTTAACCACTGGTTTATATAGTCAATTATTAGATTTCCTTAAAAAAAAATTTATACATAACTATCCATAAAATAAAGACAATGTGTATGCAAAAATTACGTAAAATTCAAAATTTCTAATACTATATAAACAATTACTTAAAAAGAGGTATAAAAAGGTGCCATATTTTCACACAATTAACTTGCCCTAAACAAGCAGTCCTATTTTTTAAAATTTTAATTCCTCATATGAATATAAAATGCAAAGTGAAAAAAAAAAATTAAAAATAAATGTTATAAAGGTCAAAAAACGATTACTTACGTTGATGCTAATAAGAAAATATTGTTTCTTTTCGAATGTCATTGTTTAAGGTCAAAATGTGGGAAAACCGAACAGTTAAAAAGTATCCTAAAATTATCAAAACAGTTCCAGTGTCGTGTGATGTGCCGTGGAAGACGTATACATTCCAAAACTACTTCGACTCCTTTGGAGTTTTTCAAATTTCAATAAACATTTTTATGGAACCATTTAAATAAAAATTAATAAGTAAGTTTATTTAAAACATATTTATTTAAAATAAAATTACAGCGCTGAAATTTAATATTTTTCGATTTCAGAACAATGCCAGTAAGGACTGCTTTCGAATATATAAACACACCACCCGGTGAGGAGATTGTTATCGGTGGAATATCCGGGGCATATGCAAATTCTAGCAATATTCATGAACTGAAAGAAAATTTATATAATAAAATAGACATGATAACTGAAAATACAAAAAGTACTCACCCAGACATTCCAAAACGTTTCGGTCGTATGAAAAATGTTGAGAAATTTGACGCAAACTATTTTAACATACCTGAAAATGAGACAAACACTATGGATCCAACTAGTCGATTGTTTTTAGAAAAAGCTTACGAAGCAGTTATAGATGCAGGATTCCACCCAGAGGATTTAAAAGGAACAAATACAGGTGTATATGCTGGAGTTTCATTTTCGGAAACGGAAAAACTATGGTTCCTTTCAAAGGATAAAGTAGACGGTACAGGTATACTTGGGTGTAGTCGAGCTTTATTGGCTAATCGTGTTAGCTATTATTTAGACTTGAAAGGTCCATCATATAATGTCGATACAGCTTGTTCAAGTTCTTTATATGCACTTGAACATGCATACAGAAACCTAAAGTCAGGTTTGTGTGATATGGCCATTGTTGGAACATCACAACTTTGTTTGGTTGATATTATAACACTACAATTTTTTCGTCTGGGTGTTTTATCACGAGAAGGCCGTTGTCGGCCATTCGATGAAGATGCTGACGGCTACGTTCGAAGTGAAGCTGTTGTTTGTGTTGTATTAATGAAAGCAAAGGATGCAAAAAGAATTTATTCCTATATTGAACATATAAAAACAAATTGCGATGGGTATAAGTCGCAAGGTATTACATATCCATCGAGTGAAAAACAAAAGTTATTATTTAAAGAATTTTATAGTGAATGCTCGATGAATCCCAACACGCTGACATACCTTGAATGCCATGGTACAGCCACTAGAGCAGGGGACTTAGAGGAAACCAGATCTATCGACGAAGTATTTTGCCAGAATCGAACGAAACCATTAAAAATCGGCTCGGTAAAGTCAAATTTAGGTCATTCAGAACCAGCCTCTGGATTATGTTCCATTAGTAAATGTATATTAATATTTGAGACCGGTTTAATTCCTCCGAATTTAAATTATAAAACACCTCGGAAAGAAATAGAAGGTTTAACTAAAGGTCGATTCGAAGTGGTTACAGAAGTTACAAAATTTGAAGACGATTATATTGGTGTAAATGGTTTTGGATTTGGTGGTGCAAATTGCCATCTTTTAATGAAACGAAATAGTAAAGAAAAAGTTAATAATGGTATTCCACAAGATGATTTACCAAGATTAGTAGTCTTTTCTGGAAGGTACGTTTTCAATTTTTCTAAAAAGTGTTAATGAAAAAAGTCTTATAAACGTAGGTACTTACGTATTATGATGTTTTCAAACAATTCTTAAACTCTATATCTTAACATTAAAACCTATCCAAACATGCTACTAATGTCTTTGTCATCAAAACTGCAATAATTTTTAATTTTTCAATATTTTACTTGAAGATTTGGGCTTGAATCTTTAGGAGATATTTTCTAATACCTCGATGCAAAATTTCACTTACCAGGAATCATTTTCTCTATTTCAAATTCAATTTTGGACCTTCTTAAATTTGGCTGCCTATATCTCTGAAAGTTACCACCACCACTTACCGAAATAATTTTAACTAAGTATTCTTAGCAAGAGCAAGTATCTATATTTTTTTCAAATTTCTTGGATCTACGATTGAAAACTTACAAGGAGAGACGCAAAAAACTTTACTTTGAAATTCGTAAATGAGGTATAAAAATAAAAAAGTGTAAAAGAAATTTTAGCTTCATTTTAAGAACTTTTCCTATTTCATGTCATGTGGTAAGCGAAAAAATTGATCATTCCCACTTTCCAATCCAAAAAAGTATCACAAAAAAAAAAAAAAAAAACATTTTTTTTACTGTATGTTGCGATCTACACAATCTGTAGGATATATACGTAACATTTCATTTTCAAAACCGAAAAATGTAGAAATTATGGGGAAATAACACGGTTCATTATAAGGGTTCTGAAATTTTTCCTTTAAAATCCTAAAGAAGAGAGTTTATTTCTTCATCAATGAAAGTATCAAAAAATATAATATTACAGCTTATAATATTACAAATATTAATCATAACAGCTTATTTCATTGCTTGCTCATGAAAATTGCCCGTTAAATTGATATCAACTTAAAAGTTTTAAAAACGTGTTAAGGTTGTTTTATTAAATCTTGATTCAATTTAGTGGAAATCTAATTTAGGAAATTTTTTATATTGTTTCATCGAGATTAGACATTTAATGAACATAAAATTTAAAGATAAAAACCTCCATAACTAGGAAAGTAAGTTGTCATCTCTCATACTGATCTGAATAGCTAGAAATCAATCTCCAACGTTCTTGATCAGATGTGCCTGGCAACCAAGTTTATTTTTTTATTCGAAGATTTTTTGACCATGTTTACGGGAACTGTGTTATGTTTTTGTATACATCAAGTTCTTTATTCTTTTTAGAACGAAATCAGCACTTGATGCTATATTAACCAGTTTAGAATCAAATGCATTAGATGCTGAATATGTTCGGTTATACCATGATATTTTTCGCAAAAACATTAAAGATCATTCATATCGTGGATATGCTCTTATCCAAAAAAATGATCCACGTTTAATTGCCTCGGATCGACGCTGTCTTACCTACTATGAAAAACGACCTATTTGGTTCGCATTCAGCGGAATTGGATCACAATGGGTCGGTATGGGTGCCAGTATGATGAAAATACCAATATTTGCCGAAACAATACGAAAATTGAATAAACATTTAGAACGTTTTGATATTAATATTTCTGAACTTATCACGAATACAGATAATGGCCAGTTATTTGATAATGTCTTGTATGCATTTGTCGGAATTACGGCCATTCAGATTGCATTGGTGGATACTTTAGAGGCAATTGGAATACAACCGGATCATATTATCGGATATTCAACGGGTGAACTGATTTGCGCATATGTAGATAATTGTTTAACAGCCGAACAAACGATCCTAATTGCCTATTATCGTGGTTTAGTTCTTTTGGAATCGAAACTTGTAAAAGGTTCAATGGCCGTATGTGATATCAATTCAAATGAGGTATGTTAACAGTCAAGCTTAATGGTAAAAATGGAGTCCGTTTTGATGTTCCGATGAACCATAGTTAGTCTAATCTTCATTCCCTAATTTGTATTATTTCTAATTATTACAATTTTCGTTTTAGTTGTCAGGTCTTTGTTCCCCAAAAGTTGAGGTTATTGGAAGAATTGATAAAAAAAGTAGTATTATATCTGGTCCAACTGATGATATAAAAGAAACAATCTCACAGTTGACTTCTAAGGGGATTTCAACACAAGAACTAAATACTTCAAATATTGCATTTCATTCTCGTTATATTCACAATATTGGTAAGTAACGGAATATAAATTATTCGATTAAACTTAAAGTGAACCGAAAAAGTATGATTTTAGAACCACGTTTACGAAAAGAATTCCGAAAATTCATTGCAAATCCAAGAGCACGATCACGAAAATGGATTTCCACAACGAAAAGTGGAAATAAATATGATGATGATTTTGAGAAATATTGTTCCGCTGAGTATTTGGCAGACAATCTGCGTAGTGAAATTAGTTTTGAAGAAGGTTTAGAAAATATTGAATCAAATGCAATTATTATCGAAATCGCACCAGACAATTTACTGGCGAATATTTTGAGAAAGACAATCACTAAAAATGTTTACATTACGTCGCTGATGCAAAGAGGCGAAAATAATATTAATCCGTTTTTAAATTCACTTGGACAATTGTATTTGAAAGGTGTTAATTTCCAATTAGCAAACATTTACCCAAAAATTGATTATCCGGTAAGTCGCGCTACTCCAATGATTTCACCTTATATCAAATGGGATCATTCAAAAGATTGGTACGTTCTTACTGATGACTCTTCGGGAGAGGAACAAACTTGTGAAAAGGAATACTTAATCCGACTGAAAGATCCAAAATATCAAACTATAAGCGGACACATAATTGATGGTAATTTTTCTTTTTTTTTCTGTTAAAAAACAATAAATTCTACTTTAATTTTTTTCAGGCCGCAATTTATATCCAGCCACTGGTTACTTAGTACTAGTTTGGGAACTTCTGGCTGAAATGTACAATGAACTGTTGGAAAATTTATCCGTAATATTTGAGGACCTTCGCTTCATTCGGGCAACAAACGTTCCAAAGGAAGACTTACTAAAAATGTCCGTAATGATTCAGAGAGCAACGGGTAATTTTGAAATAGAAGAAAGTGGATCTACAGTGGTATCAGGCCGGATACGACGAGTTAAAAATGACAATAAACATTTAATAAAGTTACCTCCTGTTGATCCAGTGATAAGTGCTGAACTGTTACCACTAGGCTCACGTGACGTATATAAAGAATTACGCTTAAGAGGTTACAACTATCAGGGTGACTTCAAAGGAATTCTCTTCTGTGATAATGACGCAAATGTAGCGGAAATTCAATGGGATCAAAATAACTGGATTGCGTTCATGGATAATATGTTACAAGTTCAAATTTTACAAGAAACTTCGAGACAACTTTGTGTGCCAACAAGTATTCAACAGTTAACCATTTATCCACAAGAACACATTAAACATATTAAAGCGTGCTCGGAAAATAAAGAGAGTATTACGGTAACAAATTATAAGAAATATAATATTATTCAAGGCGGCGGAATCGAAATTCGTGGTTTGCAAGCCGTCTCGATAAATCGTCGGAAGCCGCTTGGTGACCCAGTTTTAGAGAAACAAATTTTCGTACCATTTATAACTCAGCAGCAGTATTCAGTATGCTTTTTTACTTTCGTTTTAAAAACCTGAGAAAAAATGATTTTATATAATAGCAAAAATGATCCCATAGAATTATATTAATATAATTCGTACATAATTTTTATATAATTTTATAGAAGAAAAACCCTGATAATTCCTACATCTTTCGGCCTATGAATATTAAATTTTGTATATACGTGCTACACAAGTCTAGATCTCAATTAATATACATATAGCGGAAACAATTCTTTTCTTGAGGTACTTTCCCATATCACATGTGTCAAAAATAGTTCTTAAAATTGAAGACTTGAGATTCCTTTTAAATTTTCATTTTTTCTCGGGGAAAGAAAAAATAATACAATTTTAAAAGCGTCTGAATAAATATCTTTCGTTTCAGCTTAATGATGCACTTCGCATAATACTCCAAGTAGCTTTAGAAAATAATCCAAGCATCAAAGTGAAAGCTGTGGAAGTTGACAATGGAAAAAGTGATTTATTGGCACCAGTGATACATTTAGTTTTAGGCGACTTGCCACTAATTCAAGCAGAAATAGTTGTACTTTCAAAACGAACTTTTGATTTACCCAAAAATGTTGTAACGGCAGACAAAAATTTATCGTCCGAATCAAACGCCCTCTTTGTAATTAATTCGAATTTAATCAATCAATCGGATGTAAGTATTAGACGTATGATTTAGTAAATTTCCACAAAAAGTTTTTTAGTAATGTATTTAATAAATATTATTAGGCCTTGCTTCAAAGCAGTAAAGTATTAAAAAATGATGAAGGATTTTTAATTTCTCGTGAAAATCCGAAAATTAAGCCAAACAGTTTAGAAGAATATGATACATTAGTAGAAGTGTTCGTAGAAAATGAAAAATTAGTGTTATTGCGTAAAAAGAAGAAAAATATTGTAACTCCAGAAATTATAAGAATAACAACTGATACGAAATTTTCATGGTTAGAAACTACAAAAAAGATCCTTCAAAATAATAAACCTGTAATCTTTTACTCGCAACATGAAGCAACTAATGGATTGATTGGTTTCTTAAATTGTATTAAGAAAGAGCCAAGCGGATCTTTTGTGCGTGGCGTGTTCATAGAGGATTCCAGAGCTCCTGAATTCGATATTAAACATCCATTTTACAAAAAACAATTAAGTAAAGGATTATTTATCAATATTTATAAAAATGGAAAATGGGGTACCTTACGACATCTTGAAATTGCCCATTCAAAGATTGATTCATCGACAGCTTTCGCTTATAATGTAGTTTCTGGAGATCTTTCTAGTTTAAGATGGGTTGAATTGCCACCACCATCTCAAGAAAAAAAACGACTAGAAATTTACTATTCTGCTTTAAATTTCCGAGATGTCATGTTAGCTACCGGAAAATTACGTCATGATTTTATTTGCCAAGATATGACAAATTTTCAGTTGCCAAAAGATTGCGTTCAAGGTTTTGAATTTGTGGGGCGAGATAGGGAAGGAAAACGTTACATGGGTATTGTCGCTCGTGGGGCGCTAGCCACATGTGTTGATGCTGATCAAGATTTACTGTGGCCGGTGCCAGATAACTGGACAATGGAAGAAGCAGCTACTGTTCCTATTGTTTACTCAACTGTATATTACGCGTTCGTTTTAAATGGATTAAAAAAAGGACATAAAGTTCTGATTCATTCAGGAACGGGCGGTGTGGGCCAGGCAGCAATTAATGTGGCACTGTACTATAATTGCGAAATTTTCACAACAGTAGGAACTCCAGAAAAACGGAAGTTTATCAAAGAACTATTTCCTCAAATCAAAGGTAAACACATTTTAATAACTTTAAAGAAAATAGCTAATAATGTTTTTATTTAGACAGTCATATTGGAAATTCGCGTGATACAACATTTGAACAAATGGTAATGCGAGAAACGAATGGAAAAGGCGTTGATTTTGTTTTAAATTCATTAGCGGAAGAAAAACTGTTAGCATCGGTACGCTGTCTTGGTGAATATGGGAAATTTTTAGAAATTGGAAAGTATGATTTAGGGCAAAACAATAAACTTGATATGGAAGTTTTTATGCGTGGAATATCATTCCATGGCATTATGTTGGACAATGTAATAGGTACAAAAACCGTACCAATTAAGAGAATTATTTATAACTTACTATTAAAAGGAGTTGCCGATGGCGCGGTGAAACCATTAAAGCGAACTATTTTCAATAAAAATGAATTAGAAAAGGCTTATCGATTTATGGCAGCTGGACACCATATGGGAAAGGTAACATTTGAAAAAAAAAAACATAACTTCCATAACTACAGAAAATATTGGTTTTAGGTTTTAATAAAAATTAAGGATGAGGAACCGGAATTAATTACACCCCCACCAAAAACTATATTACCTACAATTCCCAGGTAAATATTTAAAAAAGAATTGCCTTAAAAATAATTGGGACAACTATTTCTATGTACCCCGGCGGAAAAAAATTTATGAAAAACTATGATAAATTCGATAAAAAATTATGAAACCTTATGAAACAGTAAATTATTAAAAAATCATATTTTTTCATAGAAAATCATAAAAAATGACCACGGCTTTAATGAAAAATTATGCATTATTCTAAAACATTATGATTATGAATTATGAATAACTATGAAAAAATATGAATATCTATTACATCTGAATATCTGAAAATCTACTAAAATCTCTGTTTTTTAACGATAATTTCTGACAAACGATGAATTCTTCTGAAAAAATATGATAATGAATTGATCATAAAAGTTTCCAAAGAGTCTGGAACCATTACCATAGGTGAATTTGCCCAAGAAATGAAATTCAACGATATGTATGCGATTGTGTAGCTTAGTGAAAGAGTAAACCATACGTATGGATTTTTCTCAATATCTTTACATTTCGCGGAGTAATAATACCAAATACCAAAAAATATTGGTCTTATTCAAACTTTTTTTTCTCGTAAACTATTATAGATAAAACGATGAAACAAAATCCATATTGTTTGGTATGTCCAGTACTTTATTATATATTTTTTTCATTTAAAATGGACATTAAATACCCTTTATAAAATATGAAAAAAAAAATCATTAAATTTTTTTAGCTACTTGTACAAGAGTGACCACTTTCTTATTACTACCAAAAGAAAGCTCGCAAGCACTTACATCATCTCCCTGAATTTTATTTTTGTCAAAAGGGTGGAACATATTGAAAAAAAATAAGAACATATATATTTGGTGATGTTCATGGTATGTGTATGTGCAGGTACAGGTAAACAAATCTGACTTTACCTATTCAAGGTCATTAAAAATGCATTCTTAAAGAAGTGAGATAGTACTTAATATAAAGAAAAAATGACCTTGAAGCGGCAAAGTCAGATTTGTTGAACTGTACCTACTTGTTTTTGAATTATGTTTTTAAGAAAAATTTGGAATGAATAAATGAATCATTGAATGTTTTTTTTTTTTTATTACATGAGAATCTGATGCCTGCTCTACACTCTCGATCGAAGTTCCTCTACGAAGTAATCGCTAAAGTTGGCTGAAGTCGAAATACCGTTATAACACCAGCCAGGAAGAACCATGAAATAACCTTTTACACTCTCGTACTCGGTCCACTTTGCGAGAATTGAGAGTAAGCATAAGGAATCTAATATGTTTTATCTTCAAAATGTAGACTTTTTTCATATCGGAGTTCTAAGAAACAATTAGTTACGAAAAAAGAACTAACTTCTCTCATTGTTTTTAACGTATTACTCAGTTCTACAATTATTTCGCAAGTAACTCCAACTAACATTTTTACTTACCCGTTAGGTAAACTAGAACTGTTTACTTGATCAATTAGTGATGTATTTAACTTCATCAGTGAATTTAAAATTGTAGACTTGAGAAGTATGTTAAAAGCAATGAAAAAAATTAGTTCTTGATTCGTAGCTGATTATTTTTTAAAACTCCTATGTGGAATGAGTCTACATTTTGAACATAAAACATATTAGATTCCTTATGCCTACTCTCAATTCTCGCAAAGTGGACCGAGTACGAGAGTGTAGAAGGTCATTTCATGGTTCTTCGTGGCTGGTGTTATAACGGTATTCCGACTTCAGCCAACTTTAGCGATTACTTCGTCGAGGAACTTCGATCGAGAGTGTAGAGCAGGCATCAGATTCTCATGTAATAAAAAGAAAAAAACATTCAATGATTCATTTATTCATTCAAAATATTTCTTAAAAACATAATTCAAAAACAAGTAGGTACAGTTCAACAAATCTGACTTTGCCGCTTCAAGGTCATTTTTTCTTTATATTAAGTACTATCTCACTTCTTTAAGAATGCATTTTTAATGACCTTGAAGAGGTAAAGTCAGATTTGTTGACCTGTACCTGCACATACACATACCATGACCATCACCAAATATATATGTTTTTATTTTTTTTCAGTATGTTCCACCCTTTTGACAAAAATAAAATTCCGGGAGGTGAGAGAAGTGCTTGCGAGCTTTCTTTTGGTAGTAATAAGAAAGTGGTCACTCTTGTACAAGTAGCTAAAAAAATCTAATGAATTTTTTTTTTCATATTTTATAAAGGGTATTTAATGTCCATTTTAAATGAAAAAAATATATAATAAAGTACTGGACATACCAAACAATATGGATTTTGTTTCATCGTTTTATCTATAATAGTTTACGAGAAAAAAAGTTTGAATAAGATCATTATTTTTTAGTATTTGGTATTATAACTCCGCAAAATGTAAAGATATTGAGGAAAAATCCATACGTATGGTTTACTCTTCCACTAAGCTACACAATCGCATACATATTGTTGAATTTCATTTCTTGGGCAAATTCACCTATGGTAATGGTTCCAGACTCTTTGGATATGTTTTTCATAGTTTTTCATAATTTGTCATAATTTCTTTCATAGATTTTTTTCCGTCAGGGTAGTTCAATTAAAAATGTTCTTTTACAGAGTATACTGTGATTTGCGTAAAAGTTACATTATTATTGGAGGTTTAGGAGGTTTTGGACTGGAACTAGCAGACTGGTTAATTCAACGGGGCTGTAGAAATTTGATTTTATCATCACGTAATGGCTTAACAAAAGGATATCAGGCCATGCGAATTCGGTAAGTGACAATTATTACTATTCGGCAATTGACAAAACTAAAATAACAATTTTAACATACCAAAATTTTAGAAAATGGAAACATAACGAGATTAACGTACAAATTTCTAAGGCAAATGTTGCCACCAAGCAAGGTTGTACCGAGATCATAAAATTAGCAAATACACTTGGCAAAGTAGATGCTATTTACAATTTAGCGGTAGTTCTCCGTGATGCCCTAATTGAAAATCAAACGATCGATAATTTCCAAGCAAGTTGTGCCGGAAAAGCATTAGGAACACAATATTTAGATGAAGTGAGTAGAAAATTGTGTCCAGAACTTAGATATTTCGTAGTATTTTCGAGTGTATCTTGCGGCCGCGGTAATGCTGGACAATCAAATTACGGAATGGCCAACTCTATCATGGAACGTATATGTGAAAAGCGAAAAGTAGAAGGTTACCCAGCATTGGCCATACAATGGGGTGCCGTTGGTGATGTAGGCCTTATAGCCGATATGCAGGATAATAATAAATTTTTAGAAGTTAGTGGCACATTACAGCAACGCCTTGATAGCTGTTTAGAAGTTATGGATATTTTGATGAGACAAGAAGCACCCGTTGTCTCCAGCATGGTTGTAGCAGAGAAAAAATTTGGTTTCGGAGTTGGTGGTAATCTTGTCGAAACAGTTTCTAATATTTTAGGTCTTCGTGACATGAAAACAGTTAGTAAACATTCTACTTTAGCCGAATTGGGAATGGATTCAATGATGGCGGTTGAAATTAAGCAAACATTAGAACGAGAGTTTGAATTATTTTTAAATGCTCCCGAAATACGAAATTTAACCCTCGCAAGGTAAACCATTTTTTTATTTTTTGTTTTACACTACATTTATTTTTTTTTTTTAATTCAGATTAGAAGAAATTCAAATATCAAAATCAGGGGAAGAGACTAAAATAAATTCTACGGATATTTTCAAAATGCTTGTTCAAACGTTAGGCAACGAAGACGAATCATTTGAAACGCTAGTAAAATTAAAAAGTCACGATCAAAATCGTCCACCATTATTTTTTTTCGCTGGAATTGAAGGACAAAGTTCAGTTTTTGAACCACTATGTCAGAAATTAAGTCATACTACCTACGGACTTCAAATTAGTTTTACAAATAAAATCGAAGATATTCAAATTTTAGCTAGTCATTTATTAACAGTAAGCATAGTCGAGTCAATATCCACAATTTATTATTCCATAATAAATTTATAATTTCAACAATTTATTTCAGTCGATTAAATCTAAAATAAACCCAACAGAGGAATACAACATTGTTGCATATTCGTTTGGAAGCTTAATAGCAATGGAGGTAGTTTCCCAATTAGAAAAAGAGGGATATAAAGGAAAAATATTGTTCTTAGATGGTGCGCCTTTATTTATTAAAACATTAGTCACTAATCATTTAATGTTAACTGAAGATTTACCTGAAGCAGAGATTGAAATCAAGTTGTTATTGATGACTCTAATATTATTTAACTCGGAGAGTTTATCCGAATTAAAGGTACTTTAAATTTCAATAACAAATTTTTGCTTATTTTTAACATAAATTATCTTTTAGACTGAACTTGAATCATTACCTAACTGGGAATCACGTGTCGACCTATTAATATCAAAACTGCCACCAAATGCTACACCATATTCGAAAGATTATCAACGAATTATTTGTAATGGTTTACTAGCACGTTTAAAATCAATCATCAAATATAATATAGAAGAAAATCAGTTTAAATTACACAGTGACACGAAAATTTTGCTTATACGTCCAAAAACACCAGTTCTATCTGATTGTAAGGAAGACTATGAATTATCATCGTATGTCACGAATTCATCAAATGTAGCCGTACAATATGTTGATGGAGATCATCGAACATTTTTAAATAACCCAGAATTATCAAATATTGTTAACGATTTTTTTTAATGTTAGATAATTTTTTTTCGATGTAAGTGATTAAATAATCGTAAATTTTGATTGCTCAGTTGCTAGAAATTTTGTTTGCAATTTTATTAAACAGATAAAATAAAATTTATTCAAATGATTTGACTTTTATTTTAATATTTTCCTTCAAAATTTTCCTTTAAGAGATTCGCTAAAAATAAAAATACCCCTGTCGCAGCATCCTGCATAACATAGCGAATTTCCATTTACAAAAGTACGTTTTTCTCGGAAACTAGTTGATACAGAGTAATTGTAAATAAAAAAAACCTTTATGTGATTTTTCCGCCTCATTCCGCCAAATTTTTTTGACGAAAAATGTCCAAAACACCGTAAACGTTTTCACAAGATTTCTTAAAAATAAGATCTTTCGTTCTTGAGTTATCGTGCGGACATATTTATATATATGTTTACTAAGTGTCCGCAAGATTGACGACTTTTTGATAGCCTGAGAGACAAATGCTCCACTATAAAATTTATTACCACACAGCTAATTTTTACAGGATACATCATAAAAAATTTTTAAAATAATGTGGTAACCTTGTCCGACAATTTTCAAGAGGCACATGCGCAGTCGGACGCATCAAAGATGGGGGTTTCCTGCAACCCTTATATTTATTACCACAGATGCTATTTTCACTTTTTACTATTTTTTTACATGTGTAATGCGTATTGGACGAGTTGTCCGACAATAATAATGGGGATTTTTGATAAAATTAAAAAAAAATTAATTTTTCAAATTTCTCTGATACATACATTTATTAGTCGAATTTTCTCCGAAAAATTAGACTTATACAGTCTATACGATAAGAGCTGCGAGAGGCGAGAGTAGGGGCGCTATCCGTTTTCGGACCCGTAGAACACGAATATGTAGAAAAAAAATGTCTGATATATATATATATATATATATATATATATATATATATATATATATATATATATATATATATATATATATATATATATATTCCCGCCACCTTTTAATTTGTGTAGGGCCCCCCTATGGAAGTTAAGAGATGAAATTTGGTAAATGGGGCTCATTTTCGAGGCACCTCATACTATCAAAGTGGGGTCAAATTTTGGGCAAATTTTTTTTCTGACCCGACTTTTAAGGGGGTGGTGGGGGGCGGAAAAGCAATAAAACTTTTCCAAACCGGTTTTAAATAATGTTTCGGTCAATTATCTACAACATATCCAAAATTCAGCTTCCTAGGATGATTTGGCGGGAGTAGAGGGGGGGAAAAACGATTTTCGCTGGATCTAACAGGCCCCCAGCCCCCCAGAATTAACGTAGAGGGTTGAAATTTGGTGTGTTGATAAAGTTCGTACCTAGGTTGTGCTTTTTGGAGGTTTTAATATTTTACCCCCACCCCCCTCATTTTTAAGCTACAATTTCATGCATTTTCGACGTTTTCGAAGTTTGTACCACTCGCACAGGTCACCCAAATAAACCTAAAGGGCCGAAATTTTGTATTCGGATTGAGTTAGTATCAAGGGGGTGCCTTTTGGGGGTCTCGACTTTTAACCCCTACCCCCACCATTTTTATACCCAAAAGAACATGATTTTTCTTGTTTTTTAACAGTTTCGTTCGGGTCAAAATCTCCCCAAATAAACCTAGAGGGCTGAAATTTTGTATACAGGTTAAGCTAATAGCCAGACACTGTTTTCTGGGGGTTTCAACTTTTAAACCTTACCCCCACGATTTTTACGCCAATATTTCCTTAATTTTTTTGCTTGTTTTCTAACACATCTAGAGACTCTCTAAGGAAACCTCGAGGGCTGAAATTTTGTACGTGTATTCAGTTAGTATCCAGCTAGTACCTTTTAGGGAGTCCACATTACTTTTCCCCCCACTTCTTCCATTTTTACATCGGAATTGAATGCTATTGTTAAATGTGTTTTAAATGCATTACTTTTATTCTAAATACAAGTAGGCGAATAGTAATTTTAAAAAATTTAAAAAAAAGTGAATACAATTTTTTAACAAATCAAATACATACATATTAAGTAATTTGAAAATGTTATTAAAGTCACTGTTTATTTATAAATTAGGAATTTTGAATTTTTATTATTTATAAAATAGAAATTTTGGATTTTTTTGGAAAGAAAAAATACCTTCATAAAGGCCTTCTAGTCTACTATTTAAGGTCCTTTTTTTTTAATACTTAAAAATAAAACACAAAGGCAATTGGCGGATAAGCATGGGTAGGAATGCTTTCGTACGAATTGTGTTGGCTTTTTCCTGCTAACTGCTATCGGTATAAAATTGAAATTTAGGGAAGAGCGGGGCTATACCGTACAGCGATGCTAAACCGTACACTCATTTTTCGTGTCTAGATTTCAAGCTAGACAAGTCCAATCGTTGTCGCAACCTAGCGCCTGACCGCGGAAAATCACAGGATTGAGTTCGTTCCGCTGTGCGTATAAATGCCAATATGACGGTGAAAAAACTTGTTTTTATTATTTCTCTTATAATTTTGGGGCACTGCCAAATAAGGGCATCATGACGCTGGCCGGAAGTTTTTTTGTAGTCAAAATTTAATAACTTCAATCGATTGTAGGCCGTTTGTAGATGTTTGTAGTATATTTATTTTCGTTTGTAGCCCTTTAGTTTATTTGTAATTAACAATCAAAATTTTGTACTGAAGTTAGCCGGAAGCAATCGTGAATGTAATTTTTTTTGGTAACAATAGAAAGATTATCGTTTGTAGTGTCTAAATATAATGGTAAAATGTTAGTAGGGTCGCCTGATAAAGCATAATTAATTAAAAAGTTATTTAAAAATATTGCGCATGCGTACCATTTTAAATTTGCTCTATGTGAGTTCATTATTTTAAATTTGACGCATGTATTATTCAAAATTTAACAGATTGCGTTTATGATTATAGTAAAATTTAGTATAAAAATTTTTTATTTTTAATTAATTATCAAAGATAATAATAATAAATTATTAATGAAAGAGAGATAATAATAATAAATAATTTTCAATTGTGTTAAACCTGCTATTGAGTTAACTACTCGAAAGGTGGCTCGTTATACAAGAAAACTTCAATTTGGTTAAAAGTAACAAATCAAAGTTATTTTCATATTAAGTGAATTATTTTTTAAAGAATTGCTTCAGTAACTGATGAGTTTGTTTAATTTGCACATTTTCGAAAATCCTTGTGAGACTTTATTATTTAAAGCTGCTATTTTTTTAGAATTTTTCATTCATACCAATTGCTGACACAAGTTTAAAAGGAACTACGATGTATTTTTGATAGTGTATTAAGAAAAATTATTTTAATAATATGTATTATATACTATTAAACATGTTTTATTGAAATAAAAAAATTACTTTTTTAAAATTCATTGTTTTATTTTTATTTTCAAAAATATAACAACCTCATAAAACGACATAATTATTCTGTTACATGTGGTTAACTTTTTGTAATATTTTTTAATTTTGCAGTTTTAAAGCATATAAGATTCTCGATAAAAGATAAATACTAATTGCTGTCCAAGAAAAACTCAAATTAAAAATATTCTACAAACCATTGTCGAAATAAAATCCATTGCACTGTTTTCTTTGCGATAAAATTACATGAGTTTAAAAATGTGTAGGTGTAAAAAGTTTACCTTTTTAAGAGTTTATTATTATTATCTTTCATAATTAATTAAAAATAAAAAAACTTTTAGATCAAATTTTATTGTAATCATAAACGCAGTCTGTTAAATTTTGAATAATACAGGCGTCAAATTTAAAATAACGAACTCACATAGACGCATGTATTATTCAAAATTTAACAGATTAGTTTCTTTTAAACTTGTGTCAGCAATTGGTATGAATAAAAATTCTAAAAAAATAGCAGCTTTAAATAATAAAGTCTCACAAGGATTTTCGAAAATGTGCAAATTAAACAAACTCATCAGTTACTGAAGCAATTCTTTAAAAAATAATTCACTTAATATGAAAATAACTTTGATTTGTTACTTTTAACCAAATTGAAGTTTTCTTGTAACGAGCCACCTTTCGAGTAGTTAACTCAATAGCAGGTTTAACACAATTGAAAATTATTTATTATTATTATCTCTCTTTCATTAATAATTTATTATTATTATCTTTGATAATTAATTAAAAATAAAAAATTTTTATACTAAATTTTACTATAATCATAAACGCAATCTATTAAATTTTGAATAGTATATGCGTCAAATTTAAAATAACGAACTCACATAGAGCAAATTTAAAATGGTACGCATGCGCAATATTTTTAAATAACTTTTTAATTAATTATGCTTTATCAGGCGACCCTACTAAAATTTTATCGTTATATTTAGACACTACAACGATAATCTTTCTAGTGCTACCAAAAAAATTACATTCACGATTGCTTCCGGCTAACTTCAGTACAAAATTTTGATTGTTAATTACAAATAAACTAAAGGGCTACAAACGAAAATAAATATACTACAAACATCTACAAACGGCCTACAATCGATTGAAGTTATTAAATTTTGACTACAAAAAAACTTCCGGCCAGCGTCATGATGCCCCAAATAAGAGTTGGGTGGAGAACCTTTACTTATGAGCTAATAGCGATAAGATCATGAGAAATTACTTTTCTTAAGCTCTCTCTTGATCACTAGTGAAGACTAGTTAGGCGACGGAATTTGAGGTTAGGTTATGAAACTCCCACAAGGTACAGGATGGGGCTAAACCGTACAGAAGTGTACGACTGAGCCCCAAATGTTTTAATATGGTAACATTAATAAATTGTAGTTGATGCAGGAAATACAATAAAGTCTGCCGAGTCTGCAAATAATTTTACTTGTGATTTTTGTTTAAATGTATAAACTTTAAATAAAATACTTTCGTTCTCTAAAATTTATCACTTTTTTTGATAAAAGTTAACCTAACACTTTTTATACTTTTATAAGCTGAACTAAATATACCGATAATACAAGTTACGTTATGTTGTTTCTTAGTTGAGTCGACAATAAATAATAAAATGTGTTTTCTACAATAATTTATTGCATTACTCTTATTTACTTCCTTAACAAGATGATTTTTTTACTGTAAGGTATAGCCCCTCCTACCGTACGGAATAGTTCCGACCCCCGGGGCTATTTCGTACAGAGACACTTTTTTGTAATTTAATTTAAATATGTAAACAGTGGAATAATTCAAATTTCTTTGTGTGAAATCAGTAGCCAATTGTCCAAATTATATATTGGTAATTTTCTTATAATTTTATACTCGATATTAGATGAACAATAACAGCTCTCCCTTAAGTGTACGGCATAGGCCCGCTCTCCCCTACTGAGATTCAGCCCTTAAAAACTTAAAACCTTTTTTTAAAGCCCCGATCAACCGGACACTCATCATCAGTTTTGAAACCATCAAAATTGCAAATCGCTTGTGGACTTTCAATTATATTTCGCTTGTAGACATTCAATACCGAAGATGAAAGGAAAAATTCGACTTCCGTGATGGGGCTCCGCTGCTCACGGCGTTTTTAATCTCTAATATTATGTATGTTTATATACTTATTATATTTATATATATACATATATATGGATATATATATATATATATATATGTATATATATACATATATATGGATATATATATATATATATTTATATATATATATATATATATATATATATATATATATATATATATATATATATATATATATATATCCATATATATGTATATATATATATATGGATATATATATATATATAAATATATATATATATATATATAAATATATATATATATATATATATATATATATATATATATATATATATATATATATATATATATATACATATATCAGACTGGGCCAAAAAAATTCGACTATTTTTTTTTCGAAAGTTACTCCGAAAATATTGTTCGGGATGACAAGAAAAAATTCTTGTGAAAGTTAGAGCCCTTAAAATTAACATTAAGGGGTCTATCATCGCGATTTCCGGTTTTTTTTCCTTAAACGCATTTTTTACTCAATACTTTTAAACTATTGATCCAAAGGAATTGGACAATACATATTCTTAAAGGAAATTAAATTCTCTACAAAAAAGG
This sequence comes from Brachynemurus nebulosus, assembly GCA_035578155.1. Taxonomy (NCBI): domain Eukaryota; kingdom Metazoa; phylum Arthropoda; class Insecta; order Neuroptera; family Myrmeleontidae; genus Brachynemurus; species Brachynemurus nebulosus. Next base: position 11,516,127 of record JAPWDM010000014.1, on the reverse strand, counting down.
TCTGATTGCAAATTTGTGTCAGACAAGCTGTTTCCAAGTGATCATGACTTGAACATTCATTTGTTTTTGCGATTTTACTTATAAATTTTGGAATTTTTTACCTGATGAACAAATCAATATTCACCACAGATCAATACATATTTTTAAAGGAAATTGAATTCTCTACAAAAATAATCTCAGAAATTTTTTTGATAAATCCACTCCTTTAAAAGTTATTTCAAGTTAAAGTAGGAGATAAATTTCTTAATAAATAACTTTTTAAGAAGTGGATTTATCTGAGACTATTTCTGTAGAGCATTCAGTTTCCTAATATTAACATTAAGGTGGTTACCTTGTGACATGCTAGTAGAAAAAATTGCGAACCAAAATTACTTTATGTCATTATTGTCTGTATTATTGGATAGATGTTCATACGTATTAGTTTTCATACCAACATGTAGATGCATACTTTCAAACAGCCTGTATATACACACTTATACTATCAAAGTTTTTTTATCATAAATACGCTGGCATCCTTGTAATTTTATCCAACAAACATATTAAGTGGTATGCATATGCGTTTGGAACCCTGTATTTTTTCACCTGTACAAGATAGATATATGCTCTCGCGGACTTTTTTGTAGAGAATTCGATTCTCTACAAAAAAGGTCTTAACACTTTTTAATGTATCTATCACCGTTTTCGCTACGTAAGCGGTAAAAGGTCAAAAAACGCGATTTATGAATTTTCAATATTGTTTACAAGTAAATACGAATAAACCAGTTATTTAATATACAGGGATGTCAGACTGCTTCGGTTCAGTTGCTTGAAATTGATGTACTTATAAAAATACTATAATTTCTCTGATGATATCTTCAATTCAAAACGATCAACAAATAATTCAATTTTTTCTTTACATTCAGAACTTATTAATCTTTCTTTCCCTAGTTTTTTATTGAATTCTGTCGAGTCATTATATTGTTAAATACAAAATAAGGGTACGTAGTCAGAATTTTGAGATCTAAGACATGAATAGATACAAACTTTAACCCTAATTATCTTAACTTGGAAACGATCAATCTTTTCTAAATTACAAGGACAATCAGATATAGCATTCTTCTTTATACTATTAAAATTTGAAACTATTCTGTCGAAAAGTTGAATGTCGAGGTAACTACCTTAAGGTCTCTAACTAATATTTATTTATTTATTTAATAATTATTATTATTATTTATTATATTTAATAATAATAATTATTTATTATCGAATATTTTCGGAGTAACTTTCGAAAAAAAAATAGTCGAATTTTTTTGGCCCAGTCTAATATATATATATATATATATATATATATATATATATATATATATATATATATATATATATATATATATTAGACTGGGCCAGTAATTATATATATATATATATATATATATATATATATATATATATATATATATATATATATATATATATATATATACAGAGTGTTCGCTTTCTCGTCTTTTTAGGCCTTCGAAGAAGCCTTATAACTTTGGTCTGTTATAAAAATTTGAGAGAGGGGGAATCGGTAATAATAATAATAAAATATAAAAAAATAATTAATGAGTTGCACATGCATATACTAGAGGGGTGTATATTCACTGTACTTAAAAAATAAAAACCAGCCAAAAATCATAAATTAACACTTTCACCATTATATGTGAAGAATACATAAAGAAAAAATGACTACAGCAATTTTGCGTTTTCATAAAAGAAAGCTAATTTTTTTTTTTGGCATCAATTATATTGTGCTCTACGTTAGTTTTTTTGTTGTATATTAGCTCTATCGACGATCTGTCGCTAATGTCAACTTAGAGGCACGATCGTGGTCAGAGGTAAATATCTTTTATAAAATACATATTGATCGTGTTCCATTTAGATATCACAAACAACATTGACTAGTGCATTCGATGTTTCATAAAAAAACTACTTTTTTTAAAAATTTTCTTGCAATACTAACATTTTAAATGCTTTTAAATGCAATTAAAAGGTTAGTCTTGCATAAAATTGTAAAAAAAGAAATGCATTGTGTTACACAGTGTCGTGTGTCCGTAATGGAACACGACCATTTTATAACTAGGCGAGGAAACACCGTATGTACGAATAACTCGGATTACAGTAAAATGGGACACATTGTACTGTATATTAAAATTAACGTTTTGAAGAAATTTAATTAAATTGAAATATTTTTATTAAAAATTAATGCGAGAATGTAACAATACTTATGTAAGTGTATAAATATTCTGTGTGATAATAATAAGAGTGTTCTGTGTTCAGAATTAAGAATTTTTTTAAGTATGTACCTACATGCATTATCATACAAAATCATAACCATAGCTTTGATACGTAAATTAAACGTATATACTTAATTATTTTTTTTAAAGAATTGTGTTGTTGTTGGTAGTGTGTGGTAGTGTGTACATACATACTTATTGATTTGATACATACAAACCATACATACTTATTGGTTTGAACCATAGAACATAAGAAGGAATACAACTATCTCTTTTCTGCAGTCACTTATGGGCAGGTATGTGCATTTTACAGAACTATGTTGCCATTCACTTAGTAGCTATCAATGGGTTTGTTTCAATTGTTGTCATATTGTTATACACGGTGTACGTGGTATACGTACCTCACGTACATGAGGCATGCCACATGCATGTTGCATGCAAGACACCCATACACACAACCATCCATTGCACTACCACACACAACTCCGCGTGCACATATATGACATAGTGGTGGGGTACTTTCTGTCCTTTGGCGTTACACTGGTTTCAGTAGTATAGAGATACTACCATAGAGTAATAGAGACAACATATCTATCTCTACACTACTGGAACCAGTGTAACATGTAAGAGATAGACTATATGTTGTATACGTGCACTTGGTTGGTACTTGTGTCTAACAAGGAGCGGACATGTACTCTTTGAGATTAAATTTTATTTAAATATTTTAATAAGTTTTAAGGCGTTTAATAATCTTGGAGTGGCTTTAAAAGTTGTTTAATGAGATTCTCTATAATAATATTACTAGTGTAGTACGTGAAAATTGTGGAAATGGAAATTAAAAGTGTTCAAGAAATATTGTCTAAGGCCCGGGATACACGAGAAACCAAAATGTCGACACAAATGTCAGACATAAATTTCTTTACTGTTCACACTTCAACAAATTTTTTGTGTCTGGATAGTGTCTGTACATAAATGTATGCAACATGTGTCTGAGCTGTTCACACGAAAATCGAATTTTAATCGATAACCTTCCCAGTGAATAATCTTAAAATGACAATATGTCAAGTAACATATGTATATGATACACATGAAAAAAGTGTAATAAACTTGTAATAAAATTATTTTTTAAACACTTGCGAATGAAATAAAATCATAAATATTGTAGAATGTTATTTAGTTATTTTTCTGTATTGACAAATTCACAAGTGTACTATGATAAAAATGATAAATTTTAGGCGGGGAATTTAAAAAAAAATTATAATTCTTTCTTTATCCTCCAATCTATAAAAAACGTCGTATACAATTAAATAAAAACTTCTCAACACTTAGTATAATTTAGATAATATTTATCAATTAACATTTTTATATTGAATGGAAACAAAAGTTATCAACTTTGTTGTGATGTAATTCATTTCTATACCATAAAGTAAAATTCTAAAAAATACGTTGGTAATTATGTACATTTAATTATGTACCATGAATCTATCTCTCTTCTGCGAGTGTATGAAAAAATGTCAAACCGATTTGAAAATTTATCGCAGTTGTTATGAAACTTTTATTTTATATATATATATATATATATATATATATATATATATATATATATATATATATATATATATATATATATATATATATAAAATAAAAGTTGGTTAAATATTTTTTAAAATGTTTCACCAAATCCGATTACACATTTTACTACCATTTTTTATTATTTTATTAAATATTCACGTATTTCATCAATTGAAAGTTCCTGAATTGAAATTTCATTTCTGGTAGCCATAAAAATGATAACAGTCAACACACAACCTTGTGACATTACCGACCGACATTGCATACATTGCATACATCAATTCTGTACATAAACATATGTATGTAATCAAGCGACACTAAACTTAAAAGTTTGTTGTTGAGCGTGTTCTATACGTACGATATGTACGATGTGTACGTATTGGCTGGTGGTGTTTTGTTTCTTTAATTGCTTACATTATGATATACATATTTAGTATGTATGTATAGCTCAAAGCGAATAACAATATATATATATATATATATATATATATATATATATATATATATATATATATATATATATATATATATATATATATATATATATAAGATTTGAGGAAAATTTTGGTGTGTTTGCCGAAATTATAAATACTATTTTCTAAAAATGATATTTTTACAATTGGTGAGAAATCTCACTCACAAGGAAAGGTTTTGAACTGTCAATTCGCAATTTTGATGAAACTTCGTATACGTGCAGTACAAGCAAAAATAACGGACCCGATTTTTTTCATCTGACACAGTCGCCATTTAAGAAGTGAAATTACCCCTCAAAATTAGGGTAAAATTTCAATTTTGCTAGATTACTTGAAAACTGCGGCAGATAAAGAAAAATTTTAAATTGACACAACACTTCATTTTTAGAGAGCTTTCTACTGATATATACAAAGCCAGAGTCGGACCTACTAGAGGGGCTATTTTGGTAAAATTGGGGGTAAATTTGGGGGTAAAAAAAGTTGTATAAGCGTTTTTCCTAACATCTAAAACAAAAACAAGAGCTCTATCACCATTTTTTCTAAGCATTAAAAGCTGGTTTATATTCGGTTTCTATTGAAAACTCAATTAGACTGCATGTTAAAAGTGAGCAAAAATTAAACCTGCAATAACTTTTAAACGCTGTAGTGAATCTAATTTAAATTTTCACAGTCGATTAAATTTAGAAAAACCATTATTCGCACAAATTTTCATAAGACTGTCACCATTTTTAAGTACCTCCATAATATCCTTAACTTGTAGCTATGGTATAATTATCAAAATTTTTTTGCAGGTTTCTTACTAATCATACAACATGTAATGATTCATACAACATACAACACATAATTCCTGAGTAGCCCTAAATAATGCGTGTCAAACACGCACTTGACGACTTTTATTTCTTTATCTTTCTTCTTTTTCTTCATTCATTCTATTTTGGATTTTCGAGCATTTTTCGAGATTATTATTATTTTTATCTCCGAGATTTTCTACATTTTGATCTTTTGGAATCTTACCGCATTTTCTACAATTTTTCGATTCGATTTCGCCTTTCATGGATTGGATTTAACGCTGATTTGGAATCATTGATTTATATGCTGGATTACCGATTATTTATCGCCAATAAAGTTGTATTCTGGATCGTTCTGGTTAACGCTGCCGAATTATCAATTTGAAACACTGATCTATTCCCGAGGATTCCGCTTAACTTCCCGTGGATCCACGTGTAGCCGACAGGTTGTGGCCTGCAACGAACCGATTGATCGTTTCGGTTGGAAACTGGTACCGCATAACTGAATTACCGCATCTTTAGTACATCCGGACTCCAATGTTTCGAGATGAATTCCGTATAAAATACAAGTAAATCACCCATAACAAAGGGAGGTAACAAAATTTAAGTTTTCCGATACTTAAGCGTCTTTTTATTAAAAGAAACATTAATTGTATGAGTAACATTACATTTACCGTTATGCTTCAATTTATAAAGCATTTTTGAAGATTTATTTATTTTTTTTGAGAATACTTAACCTGTATTATTATTAATATTACCGAACTTTATGATGTCAAAAACATTGTGAAAATTCAAGAACGTTCTTAAATTTATTTACCTGAAAATTTGTATTAAAAGATCTGAAATTACTTATTGGTGAAAATATTATAAGGTTCAAGTACACATTATTGACTTCCGTCTAACTCAACTTTCGGTCCTGTATGTATTTAGTTTATTAATAAACTTAATTTAACCGTAGTGACGAATTACTTAACGCCCTTTACTCTCGTTTCAGAAGTGGTTTTACCCGTCTTGCATTCTGGGGTAAAGCTGAAGTCAATAGAATGCATGGCGCCCTGATTTCCCGCTATCGTTACCGTACCGTTTACGAAATTTAGAACCCCCCCGTATGTTACTGCCGACTGAGTCCGAAGCCGCGTTGCCGTACCGATGATGTAATAATTTTAACGTCATACAGTGTTTACACCTATGCGATTTTACCAGAATATGCACTCAAATTACGGCGTTGGGGTAATCGTAGTTGTTAAAATTAAGCCAATTTTTCTAATTTTCGCGTTCGATATCTCGAAACGAAGTGAGATATCGATTTTTTTATTCTTTAAAAAGTGTTTATTTTGGTCTATTTTATCGAAATATGCACTCAAAAGTTCATACAAACGCAGACACACAAAATGATAAAAAAAAATTTGAAAAAATTGAATTTTTTCAAATTTTAAAAGTTTCCCAGCCTTTCCATTATCGATATCGAATTGTGTTTCGCTGGTATCTATGATTTAGGGTAACAAAATATTTTAAAATAATGAAAAAAATTCGTCAAGTCCTCTGAGAAGGCCTAACTTAGTGCGTGTCAAAAAACACGCACTTGACGAATTTTTTTTTAAATATTTTCTTAAATATTTCAAAAACGTTTTGAGATATTCACACAAAATTTGGTATACACTATCACAGGATAAGTACCCATATTCTAAAGTAGACAGAATATTTCCAATCAAACCAGTGGCGTTCGTACGGCCATATGATGATATATTTTTGAAGAAAAAAAAGGGACGCCAATGATTTTTTCCAATTTGAAAATGTTTTTTTAAATGTTCTATAAATTGTTGACAAAAATGACCTCTTAGTATTTTATCGTTCATGTGTCCGTTTTCAAGGTAAAAAGCAATTTTCAATAACTGTTCTTACTACAAAATCGCTTTAGGTTCTCGTATTAACTGCTGAGGTCATTTTATGAAAAAGTCTTACCAACAAAAAGGTGAAGACGCTTGATTTCTACAGTATGACCACATAATTTGTTTTTAATTTAATATTGAAAAATATTTTTAAAAAACAATAAACGGGACACTGTATCTTGGAAACTAAGCGTTTCGGACCTGGATTTATATAAACTTTTTTACATTAAAAAACCTCATCAATCACCCATTAAAATTTTTCGCACTTATTCACTAACACCCTATATATATATATATATATATATATATATATATATATATATATATATATATATATATATATATATATATATATATATATATTTGTAGTTCAATTTTTTAAATTTTTGAGTTGATGTGATAGATTTAAAATCAAAATCAAATTATTGTCGACTCACCTTTATTGTTTAAGAACGTCGAGAGCCCATAAGAAATGCATTTTTTGTTCGTTTGTCAATTTGCCCCAACATTTTTGTCAGACAATTACATTTTTTATTTTAGAATATAATTACTTCTAACCTCCTACCTTTGTCGGAAAAAGGGTGGTAAAAATAAGGGTTTTACGAAACCTTTGTATATTTTAAGAATATCAATTACCAATAAAAATTAAATTTTTTGTCCGACTGTCGATTTTCCCCAACATTTTCGTCAGACAATTACATTTGTCATTTTAGAATATAATTACTTGTAATCTCCTATTTTTGTCGGAAAAAAGGTTATAAATATAAGGGTTGCAGGAAACCTCCATCTTTGGTGCGTCCGACTGCGCATGTGCCTCTTGAAAATTGTCCGACAAGGTTACCACATTATTTTAAAAAATTTTTATGATGTATCCTGTAAAAATCAGCTGTGTGGTAATAAATTTTTTTTGCATAACCTTAACATCTTTCACGTGACCGATGCGTCAAACGACCCAATATTTTTGTCCGACAAATTTTTTCTTGCTTTTTATTTGATACAATTTATTGATTAAAATAAAAATTACAATTGTGGTAATAAATTTTTTTCTCTCATAAGATTGACGACTTTTTGATAGCTTGAGATACAAACGCCCCACTACCATACTGCACTAGGCTACAAATTTGTCCGACTCCACCCAAATAACAAATACACAAAGTTTCGACACTGTGGTCATAATTAACTTTTTTTGGTCTGGGCCCAAGGACTATAAGTAAATTATTATTAATTCAGTTAGTAAAATAACAAACTAGAATTTTCATTCAAAATTTAAATTTTGTTAACAAATTGAAAATCACAGAATGACAATATCATTTTTGGCACGGCACTGTATAGTACCTGATTTCATACAGTACCATATAGTACCTGGTCAGTTTATTTTATTGTGTATAGTTTTAGGACTATTTACTTGCGCTCTGTCGACACGCGCTCTCAAAGCACGTAATCTTTACGTTCTGTATTTACGTAACCAAATGATAAAATACTTAAACATCATCTTAACCCAGGTGCTAGGTGACATTGAGTATGCATAAAAGAGGTATAGAATTTGACTTTTGATTATTGTTAGGGCGTCTTAGGTGAGTATGAAAACCCATGTCGTCGACCTTTAGGGTGGTCGACAAATCGGGGGGGGCAGTTGCAGGAAAAGCCGATTGGGAGACCGCTTATATCTTGCTTATTGTTGATCGTAGTGATAATTTTTTTTTAAATTTGTTTGCAATGAAATGATCTAAAATTTATGTCATATGCAAATATTTGATATACCTAATGGTTTTCGTGTAAAAAAAATGAAAATAGAAGGCAACGTTAAAATTTAAGTATTTTTAGCATACAGGGCTAGTCAAAAGTATAAAATAGTCAAAAATCTCAGCGGGAAAGCATTTTTGGGATAAACGATGAGGACAAAAATTTCACCATTTGTTACGGCACATCCGATGATCACCTTCACCTTGACCTCAAAGTCAAGGTTCAAGGTCAAGTCCGTTTTTTTTTTATGGCAACCCCCACATTTCCATATGATTTGTTTAAAAGGATTAAATTTTACCATTATTTTCTGTTTTCATTTTTTTACACGAAAACCATTAGGTATATCAAAAATTTGAATATGACATAAATATTAGATTATTTCATTGCAAACAAATTTAAAAAAATTATTACTCTACGATCAATAATAATAAGCAAGATATAAGCGATCTCCCGATCGGTTTTTTCTGCAACTTTCCAACCTCCACTCCCCGACCACCTTAGAGGTCGACGACATGAGTTTTCATACTCACCTAAGACCCCCTAACAATAATCAAAGTCAAATTATATCTCTCTTTCATGCATACTCAATGTCACCTAGCACCTCGTCTATCTAACTTACAATAAAAAAGGTAGTGTTTCATAATTTTATTGTATCTTCATTTGAGTTAAACCTGATGATGAGTTACTCGAAAGCTAGCTAGTAAAAGATAAATCTTATTGATACTGAAAATTGACAAAGTAAAATATTCTCATATTTTATAAAATTGATTTAATTAGTTTGACGCCTTCATAGAGATGATCAAATCATTTTTACAAAACTTAAATTAATATTAGGTCCAGATCTGAAAACAGAAAAATTTAAAAGATCACATTTAATCGTCTTCATAAGAACAACCAACCGTAAGAATCAAGCCCAACCTCCAGTCCAAATACGAATAACTTAGCACACTTGAACACTTGGTAGTCCGAAATAGACAAATAGGTATTCGAATGTATGGAAATTTACTGTAAATTTTCGTCTGCGTAAAATAATAGGTATAAGTATGCATATTATTTAAATATATATTTTTTTTAAATAATATTGTTAACATAATATTAAACTCGATTAAAATATTCCTTTATGAAATAATTAACTTTTTGATATTTTATGAATAATTAAAATAGTTAATCTATTTGTTTTTCTTACTTATTGAAATTATGATAAAAACTGTTTCCCATATTAGAAATTTTCACTTTTTGATAGTTAACCTTCTTCTCCCCCCCCCTCAATATGGCACTACCAACTCTTTCTTTGAATTATTTATTATTTAAATTGTATTACAATTTTTATATTATCTACTTTTTATATTTTTTTTAAAGTTTTTACCTATTTGACATAGGTAAAGATAGGATAAACCATAGAACACTAGAAGCCAACTAATATCAAAAAAGTGTAGCTCGCTTGGTGTCATTTGTTGGTCAGTCACAGCTTAAGGCGTGTAGTCAGTCGGTGTCAGTCACCGAGTCCACTACGATTGTTATGTATTGTAAGACCTTTGTTACTTGAGCTGCACGTTGCTGTATCTCATAATTATGTACGTGTTTTGTAATTGTGTGTGTGAATACGCACACAGAAGCAATACCACTGCAAACAGTATGTACCTACACAACATAGTAATGCAAAGTGGAGATGATTTACGTCACCTGACGGCTACAGTTGAAATACTACCTATTATATTTTAGTCTGGCCCCTTGGGATAAACGGTTTATAACGCATTGAAAAATTTTACTAAATTTGATGACGCCATCAAATTAAAAAAATCTCTTTTTTCAAATCAAACCTTACTGAAGTTCTTTGCGCGATAGATGGAAAGAAGATGGAATGGAAAGAACTAACGAATTTTTCATTTTTGCTATCAAAGTAGCAAAATTCATTTTGAAAATATGGCTATCTCGACAGAAGTCTTTTTTCTAGTGGTCATACATACTTCAATTTTGGCAAAAATAACAAGAATGGCGTCAAAAACCTTCAATTTATTTCCAATTTCATAATTCTATTATTTTGTTTACGATTTTTAACGTACTAGTGGTAGATTAACTCCCGCACGCGGTTTTGCTCTGCATACAGGAGCTTAGGGCCGTGGAGAGAAATGGCGAGGTCCAGGAATAAATTACATTTTTTTTAAATTTCTTCCTCCCAAAAAGAACAAAGGAAATCTTTTTTAATTTTTATCGGGCCTCTTACAGACAACTACAGGCCCCCTCTTCCAGCCTGGGCCCCGGGGTTGGACCCCCGGTTACCACACTCTCCCATCGGACCTGCAGGAGCTAATCCACTCCGAACCATCCGCAAAATACAAACATTATTCGCAATCCGAATCTGAATCTGTTTTAATAACCCCTGGTCTAGAAAATAAAGCGTAAAACAAATTCATATTTTCAATTCCTCTAGAAGAAATTAGACAACGTTTTCAATCTAATCAACACAATAACTAACAGATAAACAGATCCAACAAGGTAATAAAAGATTCTTATTTAATAAATCGGAAATTAATTATATTTTAAATTGTGAGAATTATTTCTAGAAGATAATTATTTTACCAGATGTTGAAATTTTCAAGTAATTAAGCAAGATAGGTTTTGGAATTACCTGAAACATTTGATGTTGAAATAATATTCTACTGTAAAAGCTTCATTCATATACTTTTTTGAGAAAATTTAAAAGTAAAATTACATAAGTTCAACTATATGTATTACATATATAAAATACTTACAATTAGACAAAAACCTACATTTAACAATAAAAGTTCAAGACCTACTTGAACTTGTAAAACAAAAGTATGGTATCTAACATTCTTCTGTTTTTTATAATAATGAATTTATTATAAACGCAGAGACGTATTAAAATTTATTTCCTGACCAATTTTTTAAAATATTTTTTTATCTAAGTATGTTAAGTTTATTAATACATGATTATGATTTGCGCAGTATTTTATTTTCTTAATATCTTTTATCTAGAAAGCGTATGGGGCGTATGGTTTAATGAATAACGTCACCAATTACAATACGAAAAATCTTAAATTCAAATTCGACTATATTATCTATCCTTCAGGGTCTATTTAACACTAACGCAGTTATTACAATTCGCGTAGAATGTTTGCCACTTTAAATAAGAAATGTATTTTAAACTTTTGTGAAAACTAGCTGATATTAGCTGTAATAAGATCGCTAATATTATAATTTCTTGTTTTTTGTTTGCCTAAATTGTGCACAAAATTTACAAAGAGAAGAAATAATGTAATCGTTTCAATTATGTAATAATGGCTAAATTATACTGGTTTAAAGAAATAGTTTATATTAACGAAAATTTTCCTTAAACTTTTGCGTTTATGTATTTACCCGACATTGAATTTATTGAAAACACTTTAAATGAATAAATTAAATATAAAAAACATAACACTATTGAATTAAATGCGTCAATCAGAATGCAAATTAATTTTGTATATTTTTCAAAATCAAAATTTTAAAAAATAAAATACAATATATTTTATGTAAAACAATAGAATCGATTATAATAATCGTGTGAAACCGAAATGGTTAAAAACTGCATTCATCATATCAATAGCGAATCAGTAGTTGTAGTGCTCCGTCGTGCAGTGGCCTAATAATAACAAAATACGGCGGTCGCCTAATATTTTTTTTTTTAGAAAAAAGGATCTCGGTCAATTATTTTTTAATATCCTCTCCTTTCTAAGCAGACGTAAGTTGTGAATAATTTTTTAAAATAATTAAAAGCTTTTATTTGAAAAACAAAACAAGAAAGGCTTCTTTGTAGGAATAATTTCTTGATATCAATATGTCAAGAACTGCTGATATAGCTCATCCACCATCCGATGCTGAGGATATTGTAATATCTGGTATAGCCGGAGTGTATCCAGACTCAGACGATGTGCAACACTTTGCTGAAAATTTATTTAACAAAATTGATTTGGTAACAGCCGATGATCGCCGTTTTACGACTGAGCACCCAGAGATTCCAAGCCGTAGTGGAAAAATTAACAATATTGAAAAATTTGATGCCTCATTCTTTGGTGTTCACTTTAAGCAAGCACATGCGATGGACCCAATGTGTCGTATATTAATGGAAAAAGCATATGAAGCAATTGTAGATGCTGGATTACATCCAAAACAATTACGTGATACAAAATGTGGCGTTTATATTGGATCATGTTTTTCGGAATCAGAAAAGACATGGTTTTATGAAAAAATTCAAATTGATGGGTTTGGAATCACTGGCTGTAGCCGAGCCATGTTTGCCAATCGTATCAGTTATTGGCTCGGTTGTACTGGTCCTTCGTATAGTATTGACACAGCATGTTCTAGTTCACTGTACGCATTAGAGAATGCTTATCGAGCAATTCGTGATGGTTTATGTGACAATGCTATTGTTGGTGGAGCCAATTTGTGTTTAACACCAAATGTTACTTTACAATTCTCTCGACTGGGCGTATTAAGTATGGAAGGTAAATGTCGTTCTTTTGATGAAAACGGTCAAGGATATGTAAGATCTGAAGCTATTTCTGTTATCTTTCTACAAAAATTAAAAGACGCCAAACGTAATTATGGAACCGTTTGTTATGCTAAAACCAATTGTGATGGATATAAGCCAGAAGGCATCACATATCCTTCTGGAAAATTACAAAAAGAACTTTTAGAAACATTTTACGAAGATTGTCAAATTCCTCCTCAAAGTTTAGCTTTTCTAGAAGCTCACGGTACAGGTACAAAAGTAGGTGATCCCGAAGAAGCTAACGCAATCGATTGCGTTTTTACAAAAGGGCGAAAAACCCCACTGAAAATTGGATCAGTCAAATCAAATATTGGTCATAGCGAACCTGCTTCTGGTGTGTGTTCCATTACCAAGGTAGTTATTGCATTTGAAACCGGTTGGATTCCACCAAATTTACATTATTCTAATCCTCGCCCGGAAATTAAAGGATTAATAGAAGGTCGCATGGAAGTTGTTACCGAGAAAACTAAGCTGGAGGGTGATCTCATTGGTATAAATAGTTTTGGATTTGGTGGTGCCAATGCACATGTTCTATTAAAACGTAACCCGAAAGAAAAAGTTCATAATGGTCTTCCAGAAGATAATATTCCGCGATTAGTAACAATTTCTGGAAGGTAACTTTATCAAAAATAAAGTAAAAATATTTTTATAATTATTTTTATTATTTGTAGAACTTTAGAAGCGGTCAATTGTATTCTAAATGACTTGGAAAAAAGGCCAGTAGATGCCGAATATATCCGATTACTTCATGATGTTCATCGTGAAGAAATGTTAGGTCATATATACAGAGGCTACATTTTACTCCAAAAGACAGAGCCAACAGTTGTTGCACGAGAGGCTGATCACTATTCAGGTGAAAAACGACCTGTATGGTTTGTTTTTAGTGGAATGGGATCTCAGTGGCCAAGTATGGGTTCTTCCTTAATGACAATTCCAGTATTTGCTAATGCTATAGCAAAATGTGACAAAGTTTTAGCACCAAAAGGAATTGATATATATAAAATTATTTGTGACAATAATCCAAATATGTTTGATAATATTTTGCATTCTTTTGTCGGTATTGCTGCAATTCAAATTGGGTTGGTTGATATTTTAACTACTTTAGGGATTGTACCTGATTACATAATTGGACATTCTGTTGGAGAATTAGGATGTGCTTACGCAGATGGTTGTTTCACAGCCGAACAAATGATTCTGGCTGCATATTCACGTGGTTTAGCTAGTTTAGAGACCAAGCTAATTCGGGGAGCAATGGCTGCAGTTGGATTAGGATATAATGATGTCAAAGAACTTTGTCCACCCGAAATTGACGTTGCTTGTCATAACAGCAAAAATAGCAGTACAATTTCGGGACCTGCTGAAGTAATGGAGGAATTCATAAAAGAACTTCAATCTAAAGGAATTTTTGCTCGCGAAGTTAATGCGTCTAATATAGCTTACCATTCAAGGTATATTGCTGATACTGGTCCAAAACTACTTAAAGAACTTAAAAAAGTAATTCCTGAACCAAAATTGAGAAGTGAAAAATGGATTTCTTCATCTGTTCCAAGTGAAAGGCAACATTCTGATTTAGCGAAGTACAGTTCAGCTGAATATCATACAAATAACTTATTAAGTCCAGTTTTATTCGAAGAAAGCTCACGTTCTATTCAAGCCAATGCAATTTGTATCGAAATTGCACCTCATGGTCTCCTTCAAGCCATTTTACGCAGATCACTTAGTAGCACTGTCTGTAATGTACCACTAACTCAGCGAGAAAAAGATAACACTCACGTATTACTATCAGCAATAGGGAAGTAAGTAAATAAAATAGGGCAATATGCTATTTTTAAACTTTAATTACTTGTCATTTTTCCACTATTTTTACATAGACTGTACATGCAAGGATTACAGCCAAATTTAGCTGCACTCTATCCAGAGATACAGTTTCCCGTAAGTCGTGGAACGCCAATGATATCTCCCTTGATTAAATGGGAACATGGTGAAGATTGGTCTGTTGCCACAATTGACAAATCTAAAAAGCAGCTTAGATCTGGTGAACGAAATGTGATAATACAAGTGAAAGAAACTTCCGAATGGTACTTTATTACGGGTCATGTAATTGATGGTACGTCAATTGAGCTTTAATTGTATTGTACATACCAATGATTCTCAAAGTGGGGGTCACAAAAGAATATTAATTAGAGAGTCACAGAAAAATTGATTACAGATCACATATCAATTTTCTACACATTTCTACGTTTTTTCACTCATTCTTTGAGGGGATCTTTTAAAAATTTTAAGTGCAAAAAGGGATCGTGGATCATAAAGTTTGAGAAACATTGGTATATACGCCTATAGGCAAAAAGATAGCAGTACCTACACTGTTTGTTAACATCTTAAGAGGAATCTAAATTTATCCTTTATGAACAATATCTCCGCACAAAATGGTAGTTGATAATGAGTGGGCTAAGACTTTGAATTGTTCTAGAATTGTAAAATATCATACAGACTTGATTATTTATCAAAAGTTCCTAATGAGAACGAACTGACCAGTTAAGATAACTTAAACTCAACTTGATGAAAATCAAGATTAGATAACGTATTATCTTACATCAAGATCCATTTTAAAGGCATATTCTCTCCCACGTAATAAGACAACATAACCCTTTTCATTAGATCGGTATAAACTATTTGATTCAACAATTTATTCCACATAGAGTGTGTTAGCTGTCAAAGTAGTGTACAAGTTGAGTATTTTGTCATTATAGGGTTATGACCGGTTAAGATATTTTAAATTTTTTTTAGGCTACTGTTATTTTTTGCACCGCCAAAATGAGACTTATAACTACTGATAAATATATAGTGTCACTTAAAAAAGAAAATACTAAGCTCTAGAAGCAATTGAGCCCAATTTTTATTTTACTTATAGATATTTTTCTTTACTACTAAGCAAATAACAAATAAAATATAGCTTATTCATAACAGATTTCTCTTAAGATGTTAAGGGTGAACGTGAATAATTTTCGCAAACTAAATCCGCCTAAAGGTCTCTCCTGTCTGTATTTTTGAAAAAATGTATACCCAATTTCAAATATGTACATGTATGAGTATGAGTCATGTTTAAACTAAAGAATTAAATAATTCTTTTATTCGAAACAAATCAATCTTCTATTTTTTTTTCTAAAAACAAACTGCGAAAAAGAAGCTAGACAAAAATAGAAATTTTTAGCAACTTATGGCAGTGATATGAAACAAAAAATTAAAATAGGACTTTGTCAGGACGTAGACCACACTTTTAATTTTCATGCCTGAAAATTTCATTTCTTAATTTCCAATACTTTATGCGATGGGATGGAAGAAAATAAGACATATTTTTGATCTGTTTGCGTATTTTCCAGCCAAATAAATTTTCTTAGAATTTTTAAAAAAATTTTTACCAGTTTTAGATACAATGTACAATCTAAATAAAAAAAAAAATTTAAAAAGAAAATTTGGGGGACAGGTCTACCCACACTGTCAACTTCCCATTGGGTGTCCTTAAAGACTAGAGACTCCTGTACATAAATAATTCTTTTTTCATTTCAGGCGACTCCTCCCCTGGGCCCCCGATAGAGGCTTTGCCCTTTGCACCATACCGGGGGCTTCGTCTTCTGTACTTAAGGGTGGGGGCTCCACCCTTATCAAACAAATTATAACATCATTTGTTTTCAAGATATGCGAGACAAAATATATTTCAAAAAAAGTTTTACTTTTTTTTTTAAATTTTATTAAATTTTATAATGAAATATCGGCGTTTTTAATATCAAGGAAGGTTCTTAGGCCATTATATAATAATGTTATGGTAAAAAATCCATATAACCTATGTTATCTTAATAAAGTTAATTCCGTCTTTTTACCACAAAAAACCAACCGCTAATCCGAATTTGCTGAAAACTTTATCCGGTCTTCATTTTTTGATTACGCATCTAATGAAATTAGTCAGGAAATGATTTCATTATTTGTTCTCGAGATATGCGAGACGAAAAAAAATTCACGAACGAACTAACGAACGAACGAATGAACGAGCGAACGAACGAACGAACGAACGAACGAACGCACACACAGACATCACGCTAAAAACGATGGATTCGGATTCTAGTGACCTTGAAACGTGGAGATATGTCAAAATTAGCGATTCGTAAAGTTGGACCCATTACAATAACTTCCTATGGGAAGTTAAAAATTGTAAATTTTTTTAAGATCACCATTAATAAACAGTATAAGAGGCACTACTATTATTTTGCACATAAGTAAAAATGTTTCCAGATTCCAATTTTAAAGAGTTCATTTTTCTTTGAACATTCGTTTCTTTTTAGGTCGAAATCTTTTCCCAGCTACCGGATATTTAGTTCTGGTATGGGAATCGTTAGCCGTTATGAGAGGTGATGTGTCCATTGAAATGCCAGTAATATTTGAAAACGTTCGTTTTATCCGTGCGACAAATGTTCATAAAAATGCTGATCTCCACATGATAATTATGATTCAAAAGGGTACTGGAAATTTCGAAATTACTGAAAGCGAGGCAGCAGTTGTTACAGGAAGAATCACTTATGTTGAAAATACTTCCAAAGAGTTTTTAAATTTAGAACCTGCCATAGATGAAACTGATGAAATTCCTTTAACAACGCGTGATATTTATAAAGAATTACGTCTTCGTGGTTATAATTATCAGAAAGATTTCCGAGGTATAAAGGAATGTAACTTGACTGGAACTATAGCAAAAATTGAATGGAAGTATAATTGGATAACATTTATGGATAATTTACTTCAACTACAAATCTTCCATGATGAAACTCGTGGCTTGTTTGTCCCTACAAGTATTCAACGGCTGATACTTGACCCTGCAAAACATGTAGAAATTGTTAAAGAATGTAATAAAATTGAAGATGATAATGAAAAAGCTGAACAATACATCAACGCATGTTATTATAAGACTTTAGATATTATTAAAGGGGGAGGAATTGAAATTCGTGGACTTAAAGCAAATACAATTAACAGACGAAAACCTCTAGGAGATCCAGTTTTAGAGAGACAAGAATTTGTTCCATATAAAAGTAAAGAACTATTATCGGTAAAGGCACACTACTTTTTTTTAATTTGCTGTAATGCTTACATTTACATTTTTATTTGAGATATTTATATTATTTTTCAGGCAACTAATGCTTTAAGGATTTGTATTCAAACTGCTTTAGAAAATTCACCAGCCATCAAAGTTAAAACTATAGAAGTTGATAACGGCACTGAAGATCCACTGACACCAACAGTTTTATCTGTTTTGGGAGACTTACCTTTAATTCAAGCTGATCCTCTTATAATTTCAAATAGAGAGCTGGGATTATCAAACACAATACCAGTAGAAGATAAAAAAATTAGTTCAGAATCAAATGCAATGTTTGTTATTGATTCTAATCTTTCAAAGCGGTTGGATGTAAGCTTTACAATTACCTATCGTCTTAATTACCTTTTATTGTTTTATTGTTCTTTCCAGGCTTTGGAAGCTGCAAATAAAGCTCTAAAGGAAAATGGTTATATTATTTCACGTGAAAATATGTCGGAAAATGTCACTGAGGAGGTACCATCAGATTATGATATAATAATAGAAGTAGAAACTGAAAATGAGAAACTGATTCTTCTACGACCAAAGAAGCCCACCGTTGAATCAACATACATTAAAATATTTAACGATCCTAATTTTCCCTGGTTAGAAGAATTAAAAATTGCTATAAAAGATACTAAGTCCGTTGTTTTATATAGTCAAAATGAACCACTAAGTGGTTTAATTGGATTAGTGAACTGTATTCGAAAAGAACCAGGTGGTGACAACGTTAGATGTGTTTTAATTGCAACTCCAAACGCACCACAATTTGATGCCAATCTTCCATTATATAAAGAACAATTAGACAAATCTTTAGCTATTAATATATATAAGAACGGAGAATGGGGTTGCCTTCGTCATTTACAATTTGAAAATCAAGTAACATTAACCAATCATGCTTTTATCAACATCGGTACAAGAGGTGATCTTTCTACTTTAGCTTGGTACGAAGGTCCGCTATCTTCGGTACCAACTAATGATGAAAGGTATATTGATATTTATTACTCTGGTCTTAATTTTCGAGATATAATGACAGCTACAGGCAAAATAGGCATTGACTTTATTAAACAAGAGTTCTTTCGGACTAACTGTGTTCAAGGTCTAGAATATTCTGGAAGAAATAGAAAGGGTCAAAGAAAAATGGGAATGGCATCATCAGGAGCCTTGGCTACTTGTATAAAATTGGATACTTCCTTGCAATGGGATGTGCCTGATAGTTGGACATTGGAAGATGCAGCAACTGTTCCAATTGTCTACGGAACAGTTATATATGCGCTATTTTATATTGGTCAAATGAAATCTGGCCAAAGTGTACTAATTCATGCTGGTTCTGGAGGTGTTGGACAAGCTGCCATTACATTGGCTCTTCATCACAATTGTATTGTATTTACTACGGTTGGAACTAAGGAAAAACGTGAATTTATTCGAAAAAATTTCCCACAAATACCCGAATCTCATATTGGTAATTCTCGAGATACATCATTTGAACAAATGATCATGCGTGAAACTGATGGAAAAGGTGTTGATTTTGTACTAAACTCACTATC
Organism: Brachynemurus nebulosus; assembly: GCA_035578155.1. Taxonomy (NCBI): domain Eukaryota; kingdom Metazoa; phylum Arthropoda; class Insecta; order Neuroptera; family Myrmeleontidae; genus Brachynemurus; species Brachynemurus nebulosus. Next base: position 11,496,198 of record JAPWDM010000014.1, on the reverse strand, counting down.
AGAAGAGAAACTGCAGGCTTCATTAAGATGTCTTGGACAAGGGGGAAAATTCTTAGAGATTGGAAAATTTGATTTATCGAACAATTCTCAACTTGGTATGCAAATGTTTTTGAAAGAAACTTCTTTCCATGGTATCATGTTGGATAATATGTTTTTCAATGAAGAACTTAAAATGTATGTGAGCCAACTGCTAAAGGATGCTATTGCCGAGGGGGCTGTCAAACCACTAACAAGAACAGTATTTTCAGAAGATGAAATAGAACAAGCCTTTAGGTATATGGCTGCTGGTAAACATATTGGAAAGGTAAATTTGTAAATTAGTAATTGTAAAAATTGGTATTTCAATTTTTTTTTAAATTGCTCCAGGTTTTAATTAATATTCGGAAAGAAGAACCAGAAAAAGTTTATATTCCGAAACCAAAATTTGTGTCAGCAATTCCAAGGTAGTAAAATGCATTTTAAAATTTCAAACGTGTATATTATAAAAATATATTTAACATGTATAAATGTATACTTTTAATTTCAAATGTTATCGAGTGCCTGTGAAACATTATTAGTGTATGGCGGATTTTTATCCGTATTTAAACATACACCAATATTCATATGTTCACTCAATGTCCAGCTTTGGCTGATACTTGAACACTCGATGTACTTTGGAAATTAAAAGTATAAAACTGCATCTCGCATTAGCGAGAGGTTGTGTTTGATTGATTACTGAATTGGAGTGGCACTCGAACAAGTGATCGGTGGCCTAGTTGGTAAGGCGCTTGGCTGGTAACCAAGAGATCCGGGTTCGAGTCCTAGCCGATCCAGTTTAGTAATTTTTCAAACACTATGTCAATTTTAATGTATAAATGTATATAAATTTTTTATAGATACTATTGTAATCCAGAACATAGTTTTGTCATTGTGGGAGGTTTAGGAGGTTTTGGTTTAGAATTAACGCACTGGATGTTAAATCGAGGAGCTAGAAAGATCGTTCTTTCTTCTCGAAATGGTGTTGTAAAAGGCTATCAAGCGCTAAGAATTAAGAAATGGCGTGAACATGGAGTACAAATAAAAGTATCAACCGCAGATATCACAACTGAGGAAGGCTGTACAGCGCTTTTACACACAGCTAAACTAATGGGTCCTGTTGCTGGAATTTTCAACTTAGCAGCCGTATTGCGTGATGCTTTACTCGAAAATCAAACCGTCGAAAATTTCCAAACTTCTTTTGCCGGAAAAGTTTATGGAACTAAAAATTTAGACAAAATTAGCCGCAAAATGTGTCCTGAATTGAAACATTTTGTTGTATTTTCAAGTGTATCATGTGGTCGAGGTAATGCAGGGCAAACTAATTATGGAATGGCTAACTCAATTATGGAACGTATTTGTGAACAACGTAATTTAGAAGGCTTACCAGCTTTAGCTATTCAATGGGGGGCAATAGGGGAGGTAGGACTTGTAGCAGATATGCAAGATGATGATACAATTTTAGAGATTGGAGGAACTCTTCAGCAAAGATTAGACAGTTGCTTCGAAGTATTAGATACATTTATGAAACAACCGTTGCCAGTCGTCGCTAGTATGGTAGTTGCAGAGAAAAAATCTAGATCTGGTACTGGAGAAAATATTGTTGATTGTGTAGCAAATATTTTAGGTAGGCTAAACTTTTCATTTAGATAACAATATAGAGTATAGACTTAATAGATTTGAGTGTTACTTTATAGTATTTCATAGGTATTTTAAGTAAAGTGTTTTATTTATTATTAACACTTTGACCATAATCTATAATGACAAAATGCCCAACTGATATACTGTGTTGATAGCTAATACATTTTATATGGAATTGTTGACGTCATACGACGTAGTCTGTGAGTTAATAAAATGTTTCACTTGACGTCTCATGACGGAAATGACCGTCAAGTTGTTAATAAGCATTAAAACTGATTATTACACTTACTTGAAAATTTGTAATTAGGTATTCGTGATATCAAGACAGTCAGTATGCATTCAACGTTAGCTGAATTAGGTATGGATTCTATGATGGCGGTTGAAATTAAACAAACTTTAGAAAGAGAATATGAAGTTTTCTTAACAGCGCAAGACATTCGTACACTTACTTTCAATAGGTAATGCTAAATCTTTTTTTAAAATATAAATATTTGATTTTTATGTTAAATTTTAACTTTACAGACTTCAAGAAATTCAAAATTCTCAAGAAGTTACTAACAAAGAGGAACATCAAAATCAAATTGATATTTTAATTCGAAATCTAGGAGACGAAAAATTAGCTGATCACGTCTTCGTGAATATTCCTAGTTTATCCACTGTTGAGTCTAACACTCCTCCAATCTTTTTAGTTCCTGGAGCTGAAGGCCAAAGTTCTGTTTTTAATAATATTTGCAAAAGTATAAATTTCGTCACTTTAGGATTACAATTAAGCTACAAAAACGATTACGAAACCATTGAACTGATGGCCGAAAGTCTATACCCAGTTGTTGTATCAAATTTGAAACCAGGTCAAGAGTTTAATATTGTAGCTTATTCTTACGGCTGCGTGCCTGCCTTAGAATTAGTACTTATGTTAGAATCTAATGGCTATAAGGGTCGTGTATTGTTTATCGATGGAGCACCTAGTGTGCTAAAAATCCTTTGGAAAAATCAAATAAATTCAACAACGGAGACACAACTTCAAGTAACATTATTATGTGCTCTTATGAATCTAATTGCACCTGTCAATATGACTGATTTAAAGGTAACAAAAAATAAATATTATTTATACCCAATCACAAATCAATTCAAATTATACTTTTTTTAGGTAAGCTTGGAAACAATACCTGAATGGTCAGAAAAAGTAGAATTCTTTTTATCTCGAGTACCAGAAAAATCTCCATATTCACCTGAATATACAAGACAGTTATGCATTGGCATGTTGAAACGATTAAAGGCACTGAACATATATGAACCACCAAATCAATGGCGAAAAGTAAAATCTCCACTATCATTGGTTCGACCGCAAATTCCACTTGTGCAAAATATTAAAGACGACTATGAATTATCAAATTATACAGAGCAACCTGTACCCGTAACATTCCTGGACGGCAATCACTATACAATACTTGAAAATAAAGCACTAGCTGACATAATTAATAATACATTTGTGTAAAAAGTAACTCATTCACATTTAATTTAATTAAAAAATTTTGATAACGAATAAATGTAGTTTAATTTGGATACAAAAAAATTAAAAAAAGAGAGCACGTATATATAAAAAAAAAAAATTGTAAATCAAATGTTATTCTATCTCCTTTTACTTAATCAGGTTCTTTTTTTAGAAGTTATTTTGTAATCATAACTCCCTTGTACATTTAAACTCAAAATCTATTTCATTATCAAATACTGGTAAATAAATAATTTGTAAGCACAAAAAATATATTTATTGTAACAGCTGGTATTTTTTGATCGAAAAAAAGCAAACCAGCAAGTTACAATTCTTCTATTCTCCCATATAAAATTTTATGAGATTTGAGGCATGCGCGTTATACCATTCCAAGGGTACACATGGCACACATCATGTACGTTGAGTACATTCGTTACTCTCATCACTTACTTGTAAAAATCTAAATGATGTAGGCACATGCGCACACTAATTTAAAAATGCTAGTTCTCTCGCAGCTTTAGTGTGCGCATGTATCTAAAAGTAAAATGATGACAAATAACAAACCGCGCATTTACTACTAGAGAACTACGCATACGCAGTAAAAAACAGTTACTAGTGCTAACAGTAGCCAAAGATCATAACATATATCACATATTATATCTTTCATGAATAATCTCTAATAGTATAGGAGTCGAATTTATCAAAATTCCTTTTGATAATCTAAAAATAATATAATATAACTTACGCCACTCAATTTTTGGCAGATTGGACACCCACTTTCTTGCAAATAAAAAGATGAAATGACTATTAAGAAATATCAGTTGTGATAATAGTATTTTACCATTAATTAAAAAATGTCAACCTTATGCGTAAATGCAACAGAAATATTTTAGATTGCCTATATGCTGACCAAATGAATTCATCTTAATTATCAAAGGCGTTAATTAAAGAAAAATAAATAGTAAATAAACGAGAAAAAAAACTACGAAAATTGATTTAAATTTTTATTTATTTAAAAGAAAAAGTATTTTGTCGAAATGGCGGAAGTGGAAAAATGCTATTAAAATCAGTTTCAAGAAAAGTGTTTATCAATTTCTTAAATAATTGTACATGATTTTTTTTGAAAAAAAAAGCAGCTCGGTTGTGAAAATAGTAAATATGCAAATTCCTGTTTATTTAAGAAATTGTTACAAAAATCCATAGGATTCACTAAACAATGTTATGAATTATGGCATATTTTTTTGCTTGAACAGTATTTTCTTCGTTAAAATAAAAATCGAAATAAAATTTACATTTTTACTTGCTTTGGTTTACGAAATCTTCTCCCTTTTTGATATTTTTCTCCAATTCTGGTAGCGCAGCCTCTAATAATTTCTGTTCGAAAGCGCTTAATTTTCCAATTCCCAAATTCTCTTCAACGCCATTTGGTCCTAGTCGCAACGGTGTAGAGAAATATTTCGCCTTCGTAACGTCAGATTTTATGTACGCGCATTCAATGATTCCTTTTTCACCTTTCAATGCACGACACAAAGAATTGGCAAAACGGGCACCAGCGTAGGCCATTGACAAGGTTGCTGAACCGGTACCGGCTTTAGCTTTAACAACTTCAGTACCAGCTTCTTGAATACGGTGTGTAAGTTTTTTAAGTTCTTCCTCGCTGTCAATTTTAACGGCCGGTGTAGCTTGCGAAATTAACGGAATAATTGTGACACCAGAATGTCCACCGATGACGGGAACGTTCATTTTTTGTGGGTCAACTTTCTGTCGTTCACCAATAAAGGTATTGGCACGGACGATGTCCAACGTTGTCACACCAAAAATACGTTTGGGGTCATAGCAACCGGCTTTTTTGTATACCTCAGAAGCAATTGGAACGGTTGAATTGACTGGATTTGAAATAATACCAACTAATGCTTTAGGACAACTTCTGGCACAAGCAGCTGCTAAATCTCGGACAATTGATGCGTTTGTATTAAATAAATCATCACGAGTCATTCCTAAAAAATAAAATTACGAACTGTACTTAAAGGAAAATACGGTGTATCCCACTTTTTTGGTGATTTTGTTGGCAGAGTACATAAAAAAAGTAAAATTAGCAAAAAATTAATAGCGATGTCTAATAACAAGCTTCGAAAAACAGTTTATATAGGTAAATAAGAATTTTCTAACTCTCTTAGTTTCCTGGCTAAAAATCCATTTTTTGACTATTAAAAAGTTAAAATAACAAATGTGGAAGAAGATAAAGACACTTTAATATGGATATTATGGATATTGGGTACACTTTGGGAAATATGACTCGAACTTATGATTTTTTCTAAATGGAACGTACATTTTGCCTTAAACATCATTAAAACCTGTCAGTATGTTTTTTTTTTTTTTAAACTTATTCCCAGTACTTTCAAAATTATGGCCAATTTTTTTTTTTACATTTACAAAAATTAAGCCAGAAACAAATTATTAATAAAACATTTCATTCAATTAATTTTGTGACACGTTTCGATTCATACGATCATCAAAAAATTTAAAATATGGAACACCATAAAGTAATGTTCAAATATATTAAATTCAGAATCGAATTTTTGTGATATTCTAATATTCTAACTGGAATTGGTATGAAAAATTGTTAAAATTAATTTATAAATGATTTTCTGACATAATTTTATTATGTCCCACATATTTGGAGCATTATTGCTTAATTTCAACTATAAAAAATTGATTCGTTTAGCTACTAATTACATTAAGCTACTGATTAGTTTACGTCACAAGTTAAATTGTAGGACTTAAAATATAATTATTTGATTTTTACTCCGATGTTAAAATATGTATGTACCATACAAATAAAAATTCCACAAAAATAGGGAATACTGGGAATACATATCATTAATAAAAAGCTTTCAGTAGTAGCTTTTTAATGGCATTAAAAAAGTGCGTTCTATTTGAAAAACTTACCTTTAGATTAGATCATATCTTCCAAAGTAGACCCAATATGTTAAAATGTTAACTCAATTCTATGTTAAAATGGACACAATTGATTTCTAAACATTTTTTTTTAATATTTTTGTAACAGAGGAAAATGTTCAAAAAATCAAGAATAGCCCCGGGTAAGCATATGGGATTTCGGCCCAGCCTATGGTGATTAATATTCGAAAATATAGGTATTAGACCTCTACACCCTATATTGTCAGAGATATGGGGGTAACAACCCTTAACTTTAAAATTTTTTTTCTTCATAACTACAAACGAAAATTAGATGAAATTAACGCAGGACGTTAATATAAAGTAGCTTTATATTATGCAATTTTTTAATATGGGTATGACGTCATTTACTACATTAAAATAATAATTTAATTTGTGACGGTGCGTTTTTTAGACCAATCTCTTGAGTGACACCTATCAAAAAAATCTGTTATTTGGCTCTAACATAGTTATCGTGTGTAGAAATTTTGTTAAAAAAATATAGATTCAGGTTAAGTAACAATCATGGTGGCCACACATTTTTAAAGATCAAATTCCCTGACTTTTCAGGTTTTCCAGAAATTTTATTAAAAAATTCCCTGACTATTTTGTGAAAATTGTCACCCTTACTTTATCCCAAAAAGCTAAAAAAAAAATTTTTTAATAACTTTAACACTTTTTCTTAACGCTTTAAATGATTAAGACGAGTTAACTCGTCCTGCAATATGGCGGCTCAAAATACTGTGATATGTATATATTCACTAGAGTCGCTATAATAAATAGAGTCCTGACATGTCATCCATTTTCTGTCCAAAAGAGAGCGGGAAGTTTCAAAATTAATTATCGTATGTTTGAGTAAATATTTTTGAGCACATAATTATCGTTAATAAGTTATAAATTAATGACCAATTAAAAATTTTTAATTTAATTATTCGTTCTAGGTTAAACTAAATGATTTTTGTTAAATATTTAATTTGTTTTTAATTTATTTTACCCAACTTCGGACAGAAAACGCCGAAACCAATCAGCGTTCAGCACACATGTCACGACTCTATTATTTTATTATAGGGATTCTAATCACTGGTAAGGTACTGCCATCTGTGACAGATTTTCCGAAATACGTTATAAATTCTAAATAATGTTCAATTTTATCAACAAAGTTTAGTATAATTTATATTTTGTAAATTCCTAAGATTCACCGTTTTGATGTTGGGATCTTTGATTTTTTTCTTTTTCTTTTTTTGTAACCTTATCTATTGTACTTATCACTGGCAGTAAAAAGTCCGGCGTTTTGAGATAAAAATTTTTTTCCATATGGTTTGTTTAAAAGAGTTAAAAAAAGTAAATGAAGAGCAAAAAAAAAGAAATCCGCGCCAATTTTTAAATCTAATCTCAAAACAAGTGAAAAATATTGATTGAAGTTTTATCCCTAACTAAACAAAATTATAAAAATCAATTTTTTTCCAGTTTTCTGCTAAAATTCCCTGACTTTTCCAGAAAGTTTAGAATTCCCTAACCATTCCAGTAATGTGGCCACAATGACAATAAAACACTCCCACGAAAAAAACCAAGGTCGTGATCTGGATGACTGACTATGGTATTTCTATGCATTTTTCGATGCGGAGTGCGAATCCGTGGTCAAAAAAAATTCCTATACCCCTTAAATTTTTGTATAGAGCCACAAATATCCCTTAAATAGGTGTAAAGTTATGAATATAAATGCACAGCAAGGAAACTGCGAGAGACTGCATTCTAACTTCACTTCTTTCTGTACTTTGTCCTAAAAAAAAAAACCATCAAAAACGAGACTGGCATTGCACAAGGGCAATATAGTGTGTTACGTAACAGATCTAAAGAAATTACTGTAATCTTAAACTTCACGATTTCTATTTCTTATTTATAATAAAGATTAACTACTAGAGATTATATAAAATTAAATCACTACTGGAGTCTGGAGATAAATGCAATATAAACAAGTTATTTAACTTCAAAAAAACCCTTTAAAAATTTGGGGAAAATTGCAATATACCATATGGTGCGATATTTTCTTTTTTAACCGGTAAAAACGAACCAAAGTTGGTGTAAATTTTTAATTATGAAAAGTTAAATTGCGGAAGACTATTTTTGTTATCAAAAACTCAAATTTATTAATATTTTACACATTTTTTAATATTGACATTTGTATGATATTATTAACTTATTGTAGTATTTTTTTTTTTTTATAGAATACGACAAAAATAACAGAACAATGCAAAACACAAGTGAGTGAAGCGGCCCCGCTCACGCGGGGCCACAAACTAAGCAAATTAGTTTGTATATCAAAATCCGTTTTTCAATTGTCCTAAGCAATATACTTTAACCTCTTTTAAAGTGTGATAATTAACAATAAAATGTAATTATTTTTCATAAAAACATGTGTCCGCGCTTTAACTCTTTAAATACAATAATTTCCAGCCACATTTATTTCTTTTTTGCGATAAACATCAAAAATATCGCACCATATAGTATATTTCAATTTACCCAAAATTTGTTCTAAATTAACTACAAAAAAATTACCTGGTTTTCTCGGGACACCGGCCGGTATAATTACAACCTCACATCCTTTTAGTACGTTATCAAGTTCTGCTGGTCCATTTCCTACGACCACCTGAGCTGGGGTATTAATATGAGACAAATCGGCACCTACGCCGGGTGTGTTAACGATATCGTAGAGGGCTAATTTTGTAACAATTGGATTACTTTTCAAAAGTAACGCCAACGGTTGCCCAATACCGCCAGCTGCACCCAGTACGGCCACTTTAACATTTTTCTAGAGTGGAAAAAAACATATTATCTAATTAATTTTGATAAAATATATTAAAAAACAAATTACGTCATATCAAAGAATGGATGTTAATTTTAGAATTGAAAAGAAATAAATATGAAATAAATATAATTTTACTTACTTGGGATGATACACTAAAGTTACGAGCTGCTATTTGAAAAGTGCCTTTTCTTATTTGGGAAAACATTTTTTGGAAATTTTAGTTAAATTAATAGAACGACCTTCAATACCCCTTAGTGACCGTGGTGACCGTTCTGCTGTGAATGCAAAACGTGAAGTTATAATAGAAATAATACACGGAACACACCAAATACACCAAGTACACAAATATGACGAGTACAAGGGGTACAAGGAGTGCAAGTAATGTGGCAAGTAATTATGTATACAAATTGCCAACATCAAATCATGTCATTGGTTTATCTATCTACTTATCACGCATACCGCCTTATTTTGTATAGGTATTTAAAAAAAAATTATGATAGTTAAGTGGATAAAATAAAAAATAACATTTCATTTAAATATAGTTTGAATAAATTTGAAACTTATGAATTTAAAAACAAATAATTCAGATACTTCATAAAAATTTGAAATACAGTTGAATTTTAATGGATTTGAACTTGGATATTATTTTATTGAATGGAAATTCAGATTTAATTTGAATTGAAGGGTGTCAGCTAAATATGTACTTCAAAGTTACTTGCAAAAAATGTTTATAATTGTGCATTTCATTCACAGATTTCATTAAACGTTATCCACAAACGTTATCACTCCTCACTGGGTATCTATTCTGTAATCTGTATACTTATTGGTTCTCTTATTTTTTTTACTGAAAGAAATATGCTTTAGATGCTTTAGATTTTGTCTGTAATAACCTAGAAATTAATAAACGACACCCAATGATGACACCAAAATCTAGTTTTTAATCAAAAGTAGACTCCTAGACTCTGACCGTCTTTCCCCATACCCTTCAATTGTACATAAATCGTACATATATCTCATCTTCATTAACGTAATATTGCAATCTTGTAAACTAATATTTGTTTTTCAAATTTAAATAATTATAAATATGTCTTTTATATTTACAATTTAAATTATTGCACGAAAAATATTTAAAAATAAAATTATGAATTTTCCATAAGTAAATTATTTATTTTATAGGAACTTTTCGAAATATAAGTTTAAAGTTAGTTTTTCATTTGACTTAATAAAAAGTTAAATGGCTTCCATCTGTCAATTGTAGTTTAAGTGTTTTGATGTATGTTGTGTTTACATCATATTTGTTTTTTAACTACATTAGTGAATTATTTGAATTAAAAGATAAAAATGGCAGCGGCTACGCCCCCCGAGCGTGGGGGTGTTGATGCCAATGATGATTTTTGTGAGAGACATGCACGGGCGGCGGCTCAAAATTTTGCACGAGCTTGTGTACATTATATGTCTGTTGGTTTATCGGAAACAACACGCTCTAGTGTTACGCATAAAGATTTTTTAAAGAAATTCATAGACTGTTTCTCAGATCATTTTGAAAAAGAATTTTGCCGTCGTCGTCTACAAGGTACAAAAGTGGTGAATGGTTCGAACGTTGGTCACGAGGAACTTAGTGATTATTCCGAACAGGAAACGGACTCACCGTTAGTACATCATAAACCATTTTTCCGTAGACTTAGTTTTAAAGGGTTACGTAAAGGCAAAGGTTTCTTTCATAAGCAACATTCAGACGAAGTGGAATTGTCTGGTAGTAATTCGGGCCGTTTAACTAAAACGAAATTAGCGAAAATTGTTGTTGAATGTCGTAAAGAAGGATTAGTGAACTATTTAACACCAGAAAGTTTGGACCAACCAGGCGGTGTCCAAAAATGGGAACGATGTCGTTTAGCACTAGTCAAAACTGTTGGAGGTTATATGCTAGAATTTTATTCCCCACCAAAAGCAACAAAGGTAATTGATTTTTATTTATAATATTAAATTCATGGTGCAGAAATAAATATATATTTTTTTTTTATTAGCCTCGAAGTGGAGTATTTTGTTTCTTAGTCAGTGAAGCACGAGAAACTACAGCTCTTGAAATGCCTGATCACGAAAACACTTTTGTATTAAAGGCAGATAACAATATGGAGTACGTCATTGAAGCCCACGATACAGATGATATGCGGTCTTGGCTTGCAACTATTCGGTAAGCTATTTACATAAAAACATTTTTTTGACCCATTATATCCCGCATTTATTTTTAACTCTGCACTTATAAGACATGTTTAGCATGACAAGGTGGTTTGGCCATTAGGTCAACCATATTTTACATTTAAACGTTGAAATCGTTTATGGACAATAGAACCAATTTTTAAAAATAACAAATCTAACAAAACGGGTATTTAAAACATTTAATTCGAGTTTTGAGTAAAAAGGTTGCAAGTTTTTTTTAAAAAAATAGGAATAAGAATCATGTGTCATGTAATTTGTTACATGTCTTACGAGCTAGCCGCGAAAGACGTTTATTTTTGCTTGAGTACAAAAGATTAGGGTAGGGCGGGGTAAAAAAATACCCGCGCAGGTGGAGTAAAAAAGAAACATAAATTTAACACTTGAAGTTAATAAAAATTTATGTCTCTTTTTTACCCCACCTGCGCGAGTGTCTTTCTTTTACCCCGCCCTGCCCTAATTATGAATTTTAATAAACAATTATTATGCAAAAACCCACAATGGGGCTATGAAGTGAATTCCCAAAGAAGATTCTTGTATATTTTCCAGGTTCTATTGGTAATTCAGCCCGATGCACACACAAAAATAGTTCTTTCTTTCTTTGTCTAACTAATTACATTTAGTCATCTTTTTCTCTCTCCCATCTCGCATAAATAAAACATGGTTTTTTTTCTTATTAAACCTAAAAGACATTTAATTGAATCAGTATCTTTCTTTTTATTATAAAATATGAAAATTTTTGAACACTTTTTTGTAGTTTAGTCAAATATTTCCTCAAGAAACACGTCTCCTTACTGTAAAAATTTTAATGTGGGAACTGTGTGACCATATGGTAGCATAATCCGTTTGAAGTAATTCTGTGAAATTTAAAAATATCATAAGCACGTCATAATTTAGTTGTTTTAATTGTTCCAAATAAAATTACGTAACTCGATTCTGACTCTCCACTTAGCCACCTAGTCTTCCGTAACTTTATTATAATTCAGCTATTCTAATATTTACTAAAATTCAGCTTAAAATGTTTAACTCTTTAAATGATTAAGACGAGTTAACTCATCCTGCAATATGGCGGCTCAAAATGCTGTGATATGTATATATTCACGGGTACAGGTGCCGCCATCTATGACAGATTTTCCGAAATACGGTATAATTCTAAATAATGTTCAATTTTATCAACATAGTTTTGTATAATTTATATTTTGTAAATTCCTAGGATTCACTTTTTTCCTTTTTTGATGTTGGGATCTTTGATTTTTCTTCTTTTTCTTTTTTTTGTAACCTTTTCTATTGTACTTATCACTGGCAGTAAAAAGTCCGGCATTTTGAGACAAACAAATTTTTCCATATGGTTTGTTTTTTTTACACAGAGAGAAAGAGAATGGTTCAAAGAGAAACATCCTGTTGTTATTTTACATTTTTTAAATTCGTTTCATAAGGAAAACTGTGATTAATGGTGGTCTGTAATGGGTTTAAAATGTTAATTACAGATATTGCATGCGAGCAACGCCAAGTAGTCAAGGAACACAAGCTGGTACAATTACTGAAGGTGCTCCCGAATTGCCACCACGTTTACAGGGGGGTGGTAGCGGACGAACAGGGGAACGCCTTTCAAGTAGTAGCAATTTTGAATTAAGGACATCGCATCCAGAACTTGAACAAAGTATATCAACACAATTTTTTATATCTATAAAATTGTAAAACTTGACGCTCGTTAACATTCACATTCAGTTTTAGATGTAGAAACGGATCTTTCCACCACGTTGCGGGAGTATCCATGGTTTCATGGCACACTGCCGAGATCTGACGCCGCTCAATTAGTTCTTCATGAAGGGTCCGCCGGTCATGGAGTGTTCCTAGTCCGTCAGTCAGAAACGCGTAAAGGGGAATTCGTTTTAACGTTTAATTTCCAAGTAAGTTTTTTTTGCTAAATAAATTTTGAAATTATTTTGAAAGTAAATAATAAACAAATATTTTACTTCGCAAAAATACCACTTTTATTTTTAAACTGTGACAATATTGTTTCAAAATAAAAGTGGTATTTTTGCGAAGTAAAATATTTGTTTATTATTTACAAATATGGAATATCATAAAGTAACGCTCAAATCTATTAATATTATTTTGAAAGTCTCTGACAAGATCTCGAATTGTTACTTTTTACATTGTATTTAAAGGAAAGATCGGTATCTTCAAAGCAAAACGTCATATTTTAATTATCATACATAGTTTGTGACCAGTTTTTTCTAAAACTGATAACTAACGTACTAAAAAGGAAATTTATTAAAAGGCACTTATAGACGAGCAACATTTTACGGTAACGTATATTCAGGCAGTATTGTTCGAAATTTTTTTTGGCAATATATCCATATGGTTCGGCAATATATTTCATACTACTGGTTTTACAATTTATAAATAGAAAATAAGAGAGTATAACCTAATAGAATTACATCCGGAAGATAAGTCATATTTTCTGATTGAACTTGACTAAAGTCACAGAAAAAATAAAAAATTTACAATCAAGTTACCCAAATTTCAGCAACAGATCTAATTCGTCTCACTTTTGTGGCTATTAATTTAAATAGAAGCGAAAAATTTAACTTGATGATGTCATCATATATAGCAAATTTTTTAAAAGCTCCAAAAACCATAATTTTTATGCTAGTAATATAAAATTTGAAGCTGCTGAATTATAAGGACAATAGAAAAATCATATGCGGAAATTAAATCCCATATTTTGAACGAATTTGGTTATTTTGACCTAAAAACCTGACTGATATAAAAGTGAATTGCTAAAAATTATAATAAAATAGCTGAATTTCGAGTTTTCGAAATTCGCTAAAAGTAACTCGCATAATAGAAAATATCGAATACCACTTACATATATAAAGTATGAACAATAACAAGATATATCGCTACCTTTCTGTCTTCGTATATCAAAAACTACATGTTTTAAAAACATTAAATACTGTATTTAAATAATATATACTTATATATATATATATATATATATATATATATATATATATATATATATATATATATATATATATATATATATAACCAAATTTTTATGATAGAAATGGTACTGGAAAAGGTTCTTTTCTTGGATGCAATGGAAATATAACCAATCAGAACACTACTGGTTGACGTAGCCTCAAGTATATATGCATATTTTTACCAAAAATTAAAAAATTAAACTTGGGTAAAAATACTTTTTTTGTTAATTTATGTTATTAATTAATGCATTAGATCAGTTTTATCGAAAAATTAATATATAGTCTCATTTAAAAATCTATAAGTTTGTATCATAGCTCGAAAACCATAAGAGCTACAAAGTTCCTGACTTCGGGTGTCCCCGTCGATATCTACAACTCTTATTTGAACAATTTTTCGATTAAATCAACGGTTTGGCTGTAATAAAAATGGCAACTGTCAAAAAACTCACACAGTATATATATAGGTAGGCAACATCAAAGGTGTAATTAGCATAATTCTTAAGCTCATAGTGACGAAAACACAGATTTAAATACGTTTTTTTGTGTGTCCAAAAATTGAGAGTTTTCAGATACGAGTTTAAGATAGAAACGTAGCGATATTGTATATAAAAGTGATATTTTTCAACGGATATATGTTTAACAATAATATAGTCAGATTTATTGGTTTTCCTGCAAAAAAAAAATGTAAATTATCTTTACGATTCGAGATTGCAGACGGTCTAGTATCGCAGGCCGCATCTGGCCCGTGGGCTGCACTTTTGGAAGCCCTGGTTTAGAGATGTAATCACTTCTTCTATTCTTAGTTTTACCCAACTGCACAACAGCAAAGACAGGGTTATGTTTTTCACGCGTATCTGGGTATGGATGTGAGAGTTTTTATACTCTCAAAACATCCCAACGGCTAGATGGATTTTGATCAGTTTTTATAAAATTAAAATGGCAGCCGTACTATATTAAATGGCATATCACTTAATAGGGCTTTCAAAATAAGATGACGTTTCCTAGACTCTTTTACACTCATAAGCTCTATTTAAGAATTACACAACTTAAAAGTTGTTCTTGAAAAAAAATCAAGAACATCGATTGTATAAAATGCGAACTAAAACGATGGAAACAAGATGATTTCGAAAAACGTTAGTTAGTCGGAGGCATACATGTTGTACTAAGTTAAACAAAAATTTCTAGTGTCCGCTACTGCTTTACTTTTTTGTACATTTTTATTTTTTTCTATTTCATCTTGTTTTCATCGTTTTAGTTCACTTTTGTGCAGTTGAGTTTATTGATTTTTTCTTTAAATTTTTATTTTTAAAAACTGTCAACTCATCTATGACTTGAAGTGTTCATTATTGTTCAATATTTAAATACTGTGATCTATTTAAATGGTTTTGGTTTATCAATTTTTTTAAAATGTTTTTATAGGGACGAGCCAAACATTTACGTATGAGTCTAAACGATCAGGCGCAATGTCGTGTTCAACATCTATGGTTTCCTACAATATTAGACATGTTAGAACATTTTCGTCAACATCCAATCCCATTAGAGTCTGGCGGTACATCCGATGTCACACTAACCGAATATGTGATACATACACCAAATACGGACGCAAGACAAGTGAGATAAAATATTGTCTCTGTTACTCTCTGTGCACGCCCGTTATGTATGTGTTTATACTTTATTTATTTATTTCAATTATTTTTATTTTTTTGAGTTTTTCTCTGTTTATGAAACGAAATGTGAACAGAACATTTTAAATAAAACAAAAACATATACATAAAATCATAATTATATTAATATATTAAAAACTGTGCCACATATTTGCATTATAACTTTCATTTTTTTTTGTGATTCGCGCGCACCTAATGTTAATATTATGCATTAACAATGATTCTCTTACTGCACGTTAGATCTCGCTACTTAATGCCTGTAGATTAGATATCTGTAAAGATTAAAAAAGTGAAACCATTGTTATGGTATTTTTATAAATGATTAAATTCGAATGATGTTGTTACACTTTTTTAGTCTAAAGTTGTTTAACAAAATAGCTGTTTTCATTTTTCTGTTACCAAAAATTATCTAAAATGGCTTCTGTTTTGATTTTTTTTTTAAACACAGTTTTGAAACGTACAGTAAAAGAATTATACAAAAGTATTTTTCCAATATCGGTACATCGACGGTACTGTACTTGCGCATGCGTTCGTAAATGCGTTTCCGAAGAGAAAAAGATAGTAAATTAGTAATTTAATAAAACAGTTTTTATTATATTTTTAAAGTTGTTTTTCGAAATTTAGTTTTGTTTAAGAAAAAAATTTATGAAAAAGACTGAAATATTAATTTCTTTTGAAATTGCTTTTAATCTCTTTTTAATAACTCGAGAGGACAGCTTTCGAAATAGAAGTAAATTTTACTGCTGTGTAGGATGTTTGAAAATTATTTTTTAAATTTTGAATTTAATTTGAAATATTAATTATTTGGTTTTTATTCGTACCTATTTTTATTTATGAATTTTCAGTTGGTATTTTAAAATAAATATTTGTGTATATCCCGTGTGTTCAAGGTTATTAGAAGCACTAACCCTATAGTGATAGTGGTTTCATAAAATATGAGCTTGATATATTATATTTTGATACGTTTTTAATAAATTTAAGTATTGTTTGTTTCATAAAAATTAGGTACAAGTGTTGTGGGTTCTTTTAAAGGTTTTTTTTTCTTTAGCATTATAAAGTATATTAAATAAAATTTTAATAATGGTTTTGAGAATAAATTTAGTATTTATTTGTCTTTTAATTATTATCGAAATATTATTTTATTTAATGTTTAATTTACACAGCTCTCAGAAAAATGACATAATTTTTTTTTAAATTAATTATACAAGAACCCGAGTTAATAAAAAATTAACATCGATGTTTGATCACCAATTTTGAAAAACAATTTATGTGAGTTGTTTCAAAGTTTCTATTGTTCTAAGTTTTCCGGCTGTGAATAAAAGTTTATTTTTTGGCCATTTTAAAAGTCAAAGTAATTTGTTCGTTTGTAGGAAGATGTGCGGAGAGGTAAATCTTATGTATTTTAATTTAATCGAAAATGTAGATATTGGGTTTACTTTGGGAGACATGATCCAAACATTTGGTTTTTGTAGTCAAAAATGGTTTAAACACGATTTTTCATTCATAGCAAAGAAACTAAAAAAGAAAATTACTAAATACTCACATAAACTGTTTTTCAAAATCTGTCATCAGAAATTAAAATTAATTTTTTGCTAACGCCATTATGAAATTTACCTATAAAACTTTTAAAAATTACACGCATGGTACATAACATAATTTTATAACAGTTGGAGATGTCTCAACTATTTGAAGGAGGCAGCTTCAAACAACCTTGAACACATATTATTAATTTTTCTCTTTGTTAGAATTTCTTAGTGGACTTTTTTTTTAAATATTTCAATTTTATTTTGAAATACTTGACGGTCGCAGTAGATATTTACGACACATATTCTGACAGAAATTTTCAAATGTTCCAAAAAAAGTTGTTGTTGATTGCATGTCATGCTAAATTTTTTCAAACATCTGAAGCGTTTTTATTTACGAATTAATTCGGTTGTAAATTCTTAATTATTATTATTATTTTTTTTTTTTTATAAATATTTGGACGAGCTGGCTCGTTTTAATAGAAATACGAAAATTTTTATTAGCTTTAAGGATCGTATCGAAACTATCCTGGAGTGATGAATATTTTTATAACGTTTTAAATATTCACATATCTTTTCACTTTTGATCAAAATATTGATCATTTTTATTCCCACGAAAATTTGTAGATTAGTTTATTCAATATCATGATGTATAGTTCCTGTGGGTTGAAGTTATAGAATATAAGCAATTATGATTTTTCATATTCAAAAATTTTTATTATATATAAATACTATACTAAAGTAATTTGTAAACATTTTTGTACAAACAGTTTATTTACATTAAGGCAGCTTATACGTATATTATTCAGGGTAAAGTAAAAAATATTATAACAAAATTTTATATATTATAGCTTTTAAAAAGTATTTTTGAAAAATTTTATAGCGAATGTGCATGTTTTGAAATCTTTCTTGATTTGTGGCAAACCTTTTTAGTTTAATATGTTAATCCTTTGTAAGGCGGTGTTTCCTAAAGAGTAAAACAACTGTGCTTTTGTTTATACCGCGAAAATATGTTTTTTTTTTTTTTTTTTTTAAATTTAAACTAATCATTACATATTTTTTGATTTTAATGTTGAATGATAAAAGTACTTGGTAATTATTTAGGAATTTTATTTTGAAAATCATCAATTTTCAACAATAATTACTGAAAATTCGCCATTATTTTAAATGACGTCACAATTCGTAAACAAACATGTCTATTTTGATAATTTTCATAGACTAGAATTCAAATAAATACTTGCTTTTAGTTTGACAAGAATATAATCCAAGTTATAGTGACGTCTGTTTGTCTTACAATAGGGTACTTGACTGCAATTGAGAAATGATTCTAAATGCTTTGTTCTTACGTATAAATTAGTTAATTTTTGTTAAATTTTTTAAAATCTTCAAAAAAACCATTGTTCAATTTTAAATGAACAAATTGGCGGGAAAAACGATTTGGCATAGTGACGTATGCAATGACGTCACGATTTAACTTAAACAGATGTCGCTTTCATTCATATCAACACTTGTCAACATGGTTTCAAATTTGTACACAATATTCAGCAGTCATCATGCTCAGTTTTAGTGGTATTTACAACTTTCTACTTTGTTATCTTCTTCATTTATCATCATCGTAAGATTTTCATGAAGCCCTACAAGTATTAAATACACTTTAAGAAAACAGTTTGACGTAACTTTAAAATTGTAGCAAAAAATAAAAGCATTTTTAACATAATATTTAAAACAAGTTGATAAGGATATTTTACGTATTAAGTGACGATGTGTTCCTTCCATCAATCTTTTTTGAGTACAAAATTAATTGCAAACCAAAAAGTTCAAAATAAATTACAAAGAAAAACAACTTCTCTTGGTCAATTAGAATTGTAAAAATGTCACAATGAAAATGCAATATGTCACAGCCAAACCGTAACTACAGTAATAAGATCTGCTATTAAAAAATGACGTCATTTTCAAATATCACTGCGTTTTTAACCATTTAAATGAAGGCTAAAAATTTATAATTTTCGAAATCGAATTTTTAAGTAACTAAAGAATATTTTTATCTGTCACTACTAAAATTGAATATATTTAAGGACAATACATAAAATTATTCAACATTTAAAACAAATTTTGAATACAGTCAAGTACCGTATTATGACAACATTACAATGAGCTATTTTTAGTGGTAATTTTTTCATTTAAATAATGATTTTTATAAAATTTACCAGAAATAAAAACAATCACTTAACTGATACACAAAAACAAGGCTTTTAAGTTTCAGAATACATATTTCTTTAATTACAGTCAAGTATGTATTCTATTTTACCAAGTGCGTGTCGGACACACATTAATGGCTAATATGACTGTGTTCATAAAGATAAATAGTTTTTTTTGATTTTCAAATAGTTATAAGCTCAAATTTATTTAAAAGAAATGAAATAATTTATTAATATCCTATTTCATACACATAAAAGTACAAGTCTTAAGGTACAAAAAAATTATATATATATATATAATAGTATTAAAAATAAAATGGCGGTGTAACAGCTCTCTCATAACAGTCACTTTTTTCTCCCTTGCCGTACTCTCATTCCGTCAGGTTGTATCCGATTGATTTCATATTTTAATTGTAGCTTAGTAACAAGTTTCTTTTAAGATTAATTAAAATTTGTCAAATTTGACAAAATTTCGACCCATTTTCGAAATAAAAAAAAAAATTTTCCTCAAATCGACGTCTTTTTGTGAAAAATCAATTTACCGTAAAAATCCTACGATGTTCTACTGAACGAAAAAATAAAAATGACTTTTTTTCTTTTAGGAATTATTCAGTGATATAACATTTTTAAAAATTACGTTGACAAAAGTGGCTAGGGATAAATTTTGTATCATTAACTGTAAAATTTTATCGAAGCAAATCACGCTTAGCTTTCCTTCATAGTTTAATACTTTAATAGTATTTGAGTAACACTATCAATATAAATTTTAAATACTGAAATCTATCAATTATTTATCTCAAACATTTTAAAAAATGGCGATTGAAATTTTAGATAAAACTAAGTTACGTGTAAAATATACATTTAGACCAGTGAATTTAGGTATGCCACTTACTCAGTAGAAAAACTATTGATTGAAATCGGGGAAAATCGAGAAAGTCACTTTGCCCATCTCTACTCTATAAAAATAGATAGATACTCATAATATATAGCCTAGTATAACTACACAACGCTTATAAATTTTTTTCGGGTAGTTCTCGTTACAAGAGAATTACCCATATGTATTTGTATGTGGTAGCAAAATGAGCTTTGAAAAGATTCCAAAGTAGTAATGTTTTTGTTGTTACCTTACAAAGGGTTAAATGTGTGCCACTTCACACTACTCAACAGTTTGAAGCCGAAAATTTGTGCACAATCGCTTTCATTTCAACAAATTTCCTAACAAAGAGCTGCTTTATTAACGTGCAATTATTTTTATTATATTTTTTGATTGCTTTTTAATGACGAAATTTTAAAAAGAAAATGTTTATACAATTTTGAATATAACAAAAATATACCTAGCTATTAAGTACAAAAAAACTTTTATAAAAATAATTTTTTTTCTTATAATTTTATTAAATAGTCCTTTTTTTAAGTTTCTGTAGACAATTATTTGAGTGTTACGCTTTAATTGAATACGGATATATTTATTTTTATTAACAAAAAATAAATTATGTGAAATGTCTGTTTTAATGTGTTTTACTGCCATTTTATTTTAGAGTACTTAAAAAGAATAGTTTTAAATGATTAACAAGAGGCTAAGAGATTGTATTTACCTATTGCGTATGCTCATATAAAACGAAATACTCGCCCCATTCGTTGCTGAGTTTTTCTGCTCAAAGTGAGCTGTTAGCGCATGCGCAAAAACATTTTTATGAAGTACGAAATACTTGTGCTCATAATATGAACTATTTTGGAGCATGCGTATTCCATAAAAAAAAGTTCTTGCGCATGTGCCAACAGCTCACTTTGAGCAGAAAAACTATGGAGGGTAGAGTATCAGGAGAAGTATCTCCATATATAAAAAGTGGCCCCAAAAGTGGATGAAATTAAGATGGCACTAGTGTACTAAAATTCTTAAAATTAAAATTAAGCGCTGAAAATTTTAAAACTAAAACAACAGTTTTTATTGTTTTTAACAGTTTTAATTGTTATATTTAATTCAATAATTCAATTTTTATTGTTTTTAACAGTTAGTATTTACCTTTGGCATACTTCACTTCACTTATAATCGCTAAGTTCAGATCGAACCCTGATTGCATATCAGCGCCGTTCTGGGTAATTATTGAACTATTATTTCATCAAATTCAGGGACCACTTTTTCGATTCAAGTCCCATATGAGATACTTCTCCTTTAACTCTACCCTCCATAAGAAAAACTCAGCAACGTACACGGCGACTGTGTAAATACGAATTAAAATAATTTTTTTTGTAAATTTATTTCAAAATTGTCACAACTATATTGTTTTTTGTACTAGATAAAGTATGACTTTATTTATAGCAGCCGTCCCAGTAAAATCATGTAAATAGATAATGATTTATGTAATTGAAAAATTCAAAATAATATTAAAGAATATTATTTTAAAAGGCGGAATTTTATATTTTTGACTATGATTTGTATAATTGTTATCGAATAGTTTATATTATATAGATTTTAAAGAAAAAGCACGAATATTTATTTTTATAATTTGTATGATAATGTCAAAATGAAATTAATTTATTGTATGTAAAAAAAAGATTGCAACATTATTTTTATTTCATTCTGTGACTACAGGATGTGTCGTGTAATCGTTTTGTTTTATGTAAATACTTCGTGCGAACACGAACACCCTGCATAATTAATGTCAATTTCATTTTTGTCATCGATTTTGTTCGTATATACAGAATTTTTATTCGTTTAATAAATGCTTTTCAAATATTTTTTTCATTTTTATTTTGCTTTTGCATGGTTTTTTCCTTATTTTGTTAACTTTTAAGATATATATATATATATATATATATATATATATATATATATATATATATATATATATATATATATATATATATATATAAAACTCACGGAAGTTATATTTTGAACCTTTCATAAATTATGTTTTCTCCTTTGTCTTCTACTACAGTTACAAACGCATGCGTAGTTCCATAGTAGTGAAAGCGCGGCAATACGCAGTACATAATGCGTGCCCTTGAAAAGGTATAACGCACATGTGTCAAGTTTGTTTAGATATTTCAAATGGAAGAAAAGGTGAATTATAATTTATGAGAAGTTTGCTGATCAAAACTGTATGCCTTTGAGGGATATATATAAAATTGTCCAGAAAACAGAAGTTAATTAGTCATATTTATTTTTATTTTATCACCATTTTGAATTGGAAAAATGGAGTTTCTTTTTCTGTTTTAACCAATTTATTTTATAACAATGTGCGCAGTATAATTTCATTTTATATTATTAAAGTAGTAGCGCATGCGTAAATGATAAAATTAATTAGTATAATTGTTGCTTCCATCATTTCTAAATGATGTAGGGATATGCGCACACTAATTAAAAATTGCGCGAGAATTGGCATTTTTATACCCAATTTTAAATACAATTGAGCATGAGTCACCTTTAAAGAATTAAATAATTCTTTTATTGGGAACAAATCAATCTATAATTCTTTTCTAAAAGCAAACTACAAATTTAAAATTGACGCAAATCCAATAATGAAAGAGATAAAGCCAAGAAAACAGAAATTCTTTAAATTCATAAGTGATGAATCATGGTTAAATTTAAGTGAAATAGATTATAGTACCCGCCAATTCTTGCACAGTTTTTAATTAGTGTCCGCATGTGTCTACACCATTTAGAAATAAGTGATGAGAGGAACGAATACACCCAATGGCAATGTTGAGCGACAGTGGTCCTCATACTCTTTCGCGTTCTGCGCGATTATGGTTTTAGTTATGAAGATCTGTATTAAATTTGCGCAGAATGACACATCATTCCATTAAATCCGTCCATTGTTTTTTTCTTTTTTTTTTTTAAATCCTTATTGTGTGGCTTATATCGTCCATTCATAATATTCATTTTTTAGACCATTTTTCTCTTTCTGTGGAGCAATTTCAAAATGAAATCGGTGCTTAAGTCTAATATTTTTTATATGTATTATAAACGTATTTTTTACTTCCAAAAAATTTAGGAAAGTTACGTTTTCTTTGTGCATTCTTTTAGCTAGCTGATGAAAAATATTGCATGAAAATGTGTAAAAATATTTTTGAATTTTTTGTATATTTAACAGTTTGATTGTTAATAACTCAATTTCGAAATTAGCTGAGGTTGGGGTTATGTATAATAATAATAATAATGACTTTTTCTTTTATTTAAATAAAATTTTTCAGTAATATTTGTTCTTTTCTAGGAATATAGTAAATTTAAATTAACAAACAAACTGTAATGCAATCTGGCGGTAGTATAATCAATTATTAAAATGAAAATAATTTTCAGATTGTTACGCATGGTGGCAGCGTTCGTACACGAGTGACATCGTTGGAAAATTTAAATTCCGGAGATTCAATTCGTGCTGTGGAAAATCAATATAGTTTCGTATAAAAAGTTATAAAAAAAAATTCTTGATTTCCTTACACAAATCAAATGCTAATTTGGATGCCTCTTTATAAAATAAAAGCTCATGAATGCTTCAGATAAATTAAAAATACATAGTTTCATCAATAAATTTATGCAAGGTGTCATTTTAATTTTTTTTTGCAATAAAATGGCCGCCGTTATTCATATATACATACTGTAACTTTCAACAAATAAATACTTATAATATTTGACAATAATTAATAATAAAAGAAAACAATAACTGCCATTGTGAGGGAATTTTTTAAATAAATATTATTTTAGTTTAAAGTGGTAATTTAAAAAAAAAATAAAATGATTATTGTCAAATATTTAATTTATTGTAAGTTTTGAGATTGAATATTTTTTAAAAGCAATTTTATATTATAAATGTACTTTAAAAACGGATTCTTAATAAGTAATACAGTGCAAAAACGATTATCTGGAACCAGAACTGTACCGAGATAATACTGATTTCGAATAATTTTTTAGGCGACCCTAACTTAACGATTCATTTTTTAGCATAGGTATCAAAATAGTAACAAAAGATGATAAACCTGAACAATATGGTCATGTCATATCATAACCGTTTGAAACTAATATGTAGGAAAGTTAAGTAATTTTAATTTTAAATCAGAATTATTCAATAAGTTTTTTTTTTTTGCCAGAAAAAAATGTTTTGTGATGTTACGTAACAGAGCTTGCATCATTATATATCAGAGGGCTCTGATTAAAAAAAATTAACTCGCATTAAAAGTTTTCATGATTTTTATATGATTTTTCACGGTATAAATTCTTAACTTCTGAAGTACACTTATATTCAAATTCTGGAATAAAAAATATGTAGTAAGTTATAAGAAACCGTAGTTTTAATATTTAAGGCCGCTATTACATTGTCATAGATATATTTCAAAGATTTATTTGACAAAAAATATATTACAGTGGTGGCGTTCGAACGAAAATTTTGTTAGCCTAACGTTAGCTAACGGAGCTTTCACCGTTACAAACCAGAGGACACGCATTCAAAAAATTAACATACATTATATATTAAAACAACAATTTCTAACATGGTGACTGATTATTTTTATTCCATAATTTTTAAATGTGGCTGTACTTCAGAAATTAAGTATTAATTTATACCGTGAAAAACCATGAAAAATATTTAACGTGCATTAACTTTTTGAATCAAAGCCCTCTGGTTTGTAACGGTGAAAGCTCTGTTAGCTAACGTTAGGCCCGATAGGCTAACAAAATTTTCGTTCCGAACGTCACCAGTAGTGTAATAGCGGACTAATGCATGTTTTTTTTTTTTTTTTTTTTAATCAGAGCTCTTTGATTTGTAACGGTCCAAGATCCAATATGTAACGTTACGAAACATTTTTTTTTGGCGAACGCACACAGTTTGTAAGTAAGTGACCATTAAAGCTGCTATCTATCAATGAAAACATAATTCTTTCCAATAAAAGTTTCATACGCCTTCATCTAACCTTTTTAATTAACAAAAAAAATAAATAATTTATACGGTCGTCTAAAAAGCAACGTTTATGACTCACATGAAGTGTGCAATATAAAAGCTCACGTGTTGAGCTCACTTATTTTGCAACTTACTATTAACTATTTTCATTACTGGTTACGAAATATACTATAATTAATCAAGTGCTTAACAACGACTTCAAATATATAATGTTTAAGTGTTTCCTGAAACGTAAGATCATTTTTGATAAATCCTGGACTGAATACATTAAATTATGTGCAATAAAGACACTAAACATATGGAGTAGTTGAAAGACTATTTTTGAACAAGGTATCTTAAAAGAGGTTTTTTGCATTGTATATTGTTTAGGAAAACCAAATTTTGTAATAAATATTAGTGTAATTTTTAATTTGATTGTTAGATACATTTTTAAGTTAATCTGGTCTGATATGCATTTTTATCAGATATTACTATTTTAAAGCAGTATTATTAAATATCAAAAAAAGTAAAATGAAATTAGATATTTATAAAAAAAAAAAATATATTATATATTTATGTAAAGTGCTTAAGCCAAAGTTTTTGTGTTTTATTTAAATCTAATATTAAATTAATTTTAAGACTTGGTAGTTCATTTTATAACAATTTTTTTTTTCTAAATTTGAGTTACCTAATTAAAGTTTCATAATTTTTTAAAAGCAATTTTTAATACGAAATTTTATTATGGCCTAAAATATGTGATAATTTCAATAAAAAAATACATTGTTTCCAAGTCAAAAGTTCAAGAAAAATAAACTACTTAAGTATTGGTTATTTGTTTTAGATTAGAGAGTTTTTGCAAAATACCGTAAGTTATACGTATATACGGTAACGCTATTTGTCACGTGACCATTACCGTATTCATATTTACCGTAAGGGTCCGTCCACACGACACAAGCTTTACCACCGACTTACTTGCGCAAACCAGTTTGTGCAAGTAAACATGTACGTATGGACGGACGGGAAAAAACGTAGCGACTTACTTGCACAAACCTGGTTTGCGCAGGTAAGTCGGTGGTAAAGCTTGAGCGTGTGGACGGGCCCTAAGGGTCCGTCCACACGACACAAGCTTTACCACCGACTTACTTGCGCAAACCAGTTTGTGCAAGTAAACATGTACGTATGGACGGGAAAAAACGTAGCGACTTACTTGCACAAACCTGGTTTGCGCAGGTAAGTCGGTGGTAAAGCTTGAGCGTGTGGACGGGCCCTTAAATATAGTTTTGGAGTGTTTGCAACATTACCGTAAATTATTGTACGTTATTTTGACAGTTTAGTATAATAGCCTTACTTTCTTTGATTTTTAAGTAAATTGTATGAATTTTTTCAAGGTAATACACTTGAATTTTTGAAAATTATTGCTTTTAAAAACATGGAAGAGCTACTAGAATTAGGAGCATTGGGTTTATTAATATAAATTTATAAATTTACAAAATTATTCAAAATTACAGGTTAGATTTTACACGTAGTTACTTAAGGTATTCGAAAGGAAATAGCGTAAAAAAACTAGATTATCGTATTTACCTACGTTAACGTTAACGTTATTGTGGAGCATGCGCAATTACTCAAATTGTCAAAATAGCGTTACCGTACAACTTACGGTATTTTGCAAAAACTCTCTATTAACTTTTCTTAACTATTTCTTGTTTTGCTCTGTATGCAATGATTACATTAATAATTTATTACAGTATACCTAAATCCATTAATTAATTAAAAATCCCAAATTTTCCAAGCTAATATATTAAAGATCTCTTATGTTCAAATAATTAAATTTTTTCTTTCCACGACCGCTTTTCCCAGTTTTTTTTTTTTCTATTTCATTTGAAGAATATTTTATTGAAATTTAATCTATTCACTGTTATACATGGAGCCCGCATTAGTTGTTATGCCAGCGTTGTATAGTATGTATTACAGCATTAGTTGTGAGTCAAAATCAGATATACAGATCAGTGTACGGAGCATGAATACACAATTGCCTGTTCACGATCAGTTCTCATCGTGTCAGCGGTAATGGATATTTTTTAACCTTTAAACAAACCATATGGAAAAAATTTTGTGTCTCAAAATGTCGGACTTTTTACTGCCAGTGATAAGTACAATAGATAAGGTTACAAAAAAAGAAAAAAAATCAGAGATCCCAACATCAAAAAAGTGAACCCTTAAATTTACAAAATATAAATTATATTAAACTATGTTGATAAAATTGAACAGTATTTAGAATTATACCGTCTTTCGGAAAATCTATCACAGATGGCGGCACCTGTACCAGTGAATCAAGCCCTAAGCGTATGTGTAAAAAATTGTGGATAGCAGTGTGCCTGTGAGTGGTTCGATACCGCTTAAGTGTGTCAGTCACACAACAACTATAGCCGTGTTCAGATCGATTGTTATCAATCACTTTCAACAATAAGCGAATACATATATAGTAATATGCAGGTACCGAAACACTAGCATACATATGCAGTGTTCTCTCCCCTCTTTCAACAAACAGAGTGTGACGTTGATACATACACACGAGATTTATGTTGTAACATGTTGTGCGTTTGGAGTGGGACAGAAAATAGGTCATTTGTGACGTAAGCTTTTGTCCACATTGAGAAAGCTAGTATAGAGATACGAAGTTTGTTTCTGAATATTCTGAATGCAGTGAATATGTACATATTACAGCATTTTGAGCCGCGATATTGCAGGAGTTGCAGGACGAGTTAATTCGTCTTAATCATTTAAA
The DNA here is from genome assembly GCA_035578155.1 of Brachynemurus nebulosus. Taxonomy (NCBI): domain Eukaryota; kingdom Metazoa; phylum Arthropoda; class Insecta; order Neuroptera; family Myrmeleontidae; genus Brachynemurus; species Brachynemurus nebulosus. The sequence goes on along the minus strand of JAPWDM010000014.1, from coordinate 11,468,045 downwards.
TTAAAGAGTTAATTTGTATGTGTTTTTTGTTGTAAATTAAAATTATTATTATTATTTAATAAATATTTTAACAATATTTATAATAACAAACATAACCGCAATATAGAAAAATTTTAAATTCAACTTTGTTTAACCGCCATATTTGTTTACCAATTAGTATTTTTTAATTTTAATTTTTTTTTTGTTTGCTACCTTTAAAGGTGGCTGTACATCGAAGGTAACCTTGCTAATAACACGTGTTTTTAGCAATGTTTTTAACAATTTTTTAATATTGGTTAAATTAATGTTAACAAATAAATAACATTTGCAATTAACATGTTAAAATTTACTGAAATATTTAATAACATTTTTGCTATTAACTTTTGTTAATAACATTTGCTCTCCGCATTTGTTACATTTTTCACTAACATGTTAAAAAAGTTGTTGATAACATTGTTAGCAGTACAATTTTTGCTATCGATCTGGAGGCGGTCTAGATAAACGGATGTCAATAACAAAATGTTAAAAACAAGTTAATTGGGAATAAAACATGTTAACAACATTCTACGTGCCTTTTTCGATTAATTAATCTGTAATAGGTGATTGGGTACATATCAGCTGTTATTATTTTGTAGGTATATTTACAAAATATATGTCTCTGCACATTTCTAGTAAACTTACTTTTTCATTAGTTCTTGTAAAAATATATATATATATATATATATATATATATATATATATATATATATATATATATATATATATATATATATATATATATATACATATATATATATATATATATATATATATATATATATATATATATATATATATATATATATATATATATATGTTTATGACAATTAATAATGCAATGCTTGACATTCTAAAAAGAATGAAAACTCTCAATTGACAAGTCTCCTAGTTTCATTTATCATTCTTTTTTTTGTGACTTTTTACTCTAATAACCACCACAGAAGCTATTACAATAGCAAGCTAATTCTTCCTACGAAATCATTTTTAAACTTACAGTACTAACAGTTCTACTAAAAGTATAGAAAGTTCAAAGACAAGTATGTTAGTAGCATGTTTTGTTTCTAGTTAACACCGTTAGTAAGGATGTTAGTAACACTGTTATTAACTTTGTGAATAACTTACAATGTTATTAACAATGCCACAACTATACTCATTGAAGTGACTTAAAATGTTACTCATTTTATACCAGAAACATTGTTATTAGCATATGAATGTCAACATTTTCAAAAGATATTTAAACAAATGTCGATAACACTTTTGTTATTAACATTTTTGTTTTCAACATGTTTTTGCTATATTTTCGGTGTACAGGCACCTTTACGTACACGTTGTATATAACCCTTTGATTCTTTGATTTTATTCAATGCTCAGACATCTCAACTTACTAAGAAATATGGTAGAGTTTCCAAGCAGAATTTAAACTCAGTTGTGCACACAAGTTTACATCTTACATTTTTTATTATAATTTTTATTCTTATTTGGTGATTAATGCAGGCAGCTATCAAAATGATCGTAGTTGAGCTGTTTCGAATAAATATAAATATCTCGAATAATAAATAGAAAACTCTCACTTTTCTTAACTCTTATTCACTTCTTTATTTTTCCTGAAGATAATATAATGCTTAACTTATGTCAGCTTATAGTTTAAATAAGTCACTTATCTGTATTAAGGATAATTTTAGAAGTATTTCACACGTCTCAATAAAATGGTAATGTTATAAAATGAACTATTTGTAATTTTAGACTATTTCATAGGAAACATAAGACTATATTTAACTTCGAAATAAATAAATTTGAAAAAAAGGAACTTAGCGAATAGAAGAATAAATTTAAAAAGAAACAAAATCCGTTCTGTACCATGACTTCATTTTTACTATTTACATAGGTATTATATTTAAAATAAAAGTAATGATAATAATAAAAAGCAACCTCAAATTTTATGAAAAATATAATATAATGTTAACTATATGTAAAATAAAATTTAAAAATTAATTGTTTAAAATGCTATTATACTTTGGAATTATTTATTTTTGAGTAAAATATATTACTATTATATAAAAAAAAAATGAAGCATAACTATTTTTTAATACTATTTTCATGTAACCGTTATTTAATTCCATAATTCGAACTAATTCAAATAAATGTTAAACGTCTCTATCGGTTGAACTGAACTTAAGACTAAAACAAAGATAAATTATTTTTAAAATGTTGATTTTGATAAAGCAGAATAATAATAAATATTGGCATGAATAAAGACGTCATATAAATGTAAATATATTCGAATGTTTAAATTAATTATACTTAAAGTTATGTTGGATATAGTATACCTGAAATACAGTTTATCCAACATTAAAAATAAAGGTACGTATCATACGTGTCACGCGTGTTATGTACTTATAAATTGTACATAATAAAGAATTTACAGGTTGTCTTAATTTTTGAATTGTTTGTTTGCGTACTCTTGCTGCAAATTTATTACATATAACGTCCAATAAAAAAATATCCATAAATACAATTATCTGAAACTATTTTCATACTTAGTGCTGGAACATGGCTGGAACTCTTTTAATAGTGTGTATCGTGTGTATGAAAAAGATAAAAAAAATTGGAAACTCAAAATGAAACTGCAGCGTACTTTTTATGGTATACCTCATTTCAGATTAGTGATGAGCAAAGTTAGTCTTGGTCTTGCAGTCTTGTCTTGGTCTTGCATTTTTTGCAAGGAGAAAATTCGATAATAAAAAGATGCAAGAAATTGCAAGATTTTTTAGCAATACTAAGACCAAGACCAAGACTGCATTTTGCAAGACCAAGACCAAGACTGCATTTTGCAAGACCAAGACCAAGACTCAAACTGCTCTAGCAAGACCAAGACCAAGATTCTTAATGCAAGAACAAGACCAAAACTGCCAAGTCTTGGTCTTGGTCTTGCATTTGCTCATCACTATTTCAGATACAATTGATCATGAGTTTTCGTTAAAAAATTAAATAATTCTTATATTCGAAACAAATCAATCTTCAATTCTTTTCTAAAAACAAACTGCAAACTTAAAATTTACGTAAATGCAATAATGAAAGAGATAAAGCCAAGAAAACGGAAATTATTTAAATTCAAAGTGACGAAGCTTGGTTAAATTTAACTGAAATGAACAATACGTTAGAGAGTATCCATAGGCTGCCTGTACACGATCAGTAATACTGTCAGTATTTACTGATAAAAATAATGAATCATTATTTTTATGATACCGCGTACACTATCATTATTTTCTTCAGTATTTTAAAACAAACTGTCAAGTTTATTTTTTCGGAATTTTTAAATTAATAAAATTTTGGAATTGTTAATATTATGGAAGAAGCGTGTTTAGCTATAGTACTAGCGTTTGCAACTCAAAACAAGAAAACATGAAGAAAACAAAAAAGAAAAAACGTTATGTTCGTAATTAATCGTAATATTTTTTCTAGCCTAGCCGTACATAGACGCATGTATGTACATACGGTACATATGGTACATATCGTACATATAGTACATAATGCCGTACATACTAATCAATAATAATATGGCCGGCCGCATACATTCCGGTTGTAACCGGGCCGGTCAACCGGTCGTATTAGCGCATACATGCCGGTTGATTGAATTCTTAAAAAAATATATCGGTTTTATTTGACAGTTCGGTATTGTTGTATTGACTGCATTATTGTCGATTTCATGAAATAAAATGGACGACGACGTATTAATGTTTCTGACATGTTTTATTCTTTAATTTGATGTGTTTCCTCTGTTTTTGACTGCCCGGTCCGGGCGTGGCCGGTTACATTCTGACCGCCTGTTCTGACCGGTAAGAATAAGAAAAGTGTGCGGTAGTAAATGGGGTTACCATGTTATTTGCACCTTCAGGTACCCGGACCGGGCGCCCGGCTCGGTTAAAACCGGAATGTATGCGGCCGGCTTATATGTACAAGCATTGTACAAGTCTACTTTTCCATGATGTACATATTATACAATCTACAATCGATTTATATTTATTTCGGCTGGTACCGCTGGTACATAACGTACATAATATACGAGAAATATGTTTTAACGGTTTTAACTGTCATTAATGTCACTGTCCCCTCCACGTTTTAGTACTGAAGTGAATACTAATGGAATTATAAGCCATTCTTCAATACTTTCATCATTATTTCAGTATCGTCAATACACGATCAATAAAAGTGTCAATATTTTGAAATACTGACAGTATTATTGATCGTGTACAGGCAGCCATAAACAACATAGCTTTATTTTGATCTCTTCGGCCCCTTTTCTCCTTGTAGACAACTGGTGGTTTTTGCTTTGATCGTTCCCTGCTTCTATCAATGGATCGTATAATTTAAACATTCTATAGATATATGTATCTTGTTAGTGTTCCGTGTCAAAACTGGCAAAACGGAACACTTATAGAATCTCTTCGGTGTCCGTTCCTTTGTCGTAGGCGATTTTCTTTGAACTATTCAACGCAATAATTTGAAATTTAGCACAGATATAGAGTGTGGTGGCCTAAGATGTCAAACTGAATTTAGGTTCTTCTAGCTAATTTCAGGAAATAGCCTGGAAAATGGGGAAAAATTTTTTCCTGGAAACCATCGAGTAGGATATCAAAGAGAAGCTTATTAAAATGTGAATTCAAAAATATATGTAAATATATGTATGTTCATTTAGACTTTAATTGTCTTAAAATATTCTTTATCAGTCACATAAATATTGGCTCCGAATCTTCTAAGAAATTGATAACACTGATTTAGGTATATACTTATCATGATTCAGTTTCTTAAACGTATTGCATATTGATATCATAAATTGCATTTAAATACTTAAGAAGACTAAATTTGAATATTTTGTATTAATTAAACTTACATAATATATAATGTAAATAGACATACATATTATGTTTAATACTTATCTCTTTTAATTATTTTTTGTTATAAAATTGTTTTAATTAATTTTATATCTTGTTGGCGGATGTTGATAAAATTAATATGTATGTATACCCTGAGCCTACTTTAAATTTGCTTTCTACAGTGATACAGCATGCATACATTAACTTCGGCTTGTTTAAATGCAAACGTTGTATAACAAATGAAAGTAAGGAAAAATACCTAGAGTTGGGGCGTTGTAGAAATCGATTTCTCGATTCTGGGCGCTTGAAAACAATTACTATATGCTAAAAGTAGAATCAGATTTCCGATTCCGCGCTCTGATAACAAGTCTTAACTTGTGTGCTAAAAATAGAAACTGATTTCCGATTCAGCATTCTGCTAATAAGTTATAACATGGATGCTAAAAATAATTCTAAAAATAGCTATGATCTAACTAACAATTCTGACGTCAAGAAGTCGGGAAAAGGTTATCAGAATCAATTATTAAGCAGGAATGATATGGGGTACATTTTCTCTGCTCATTTATATACACGCTTTAGCTGACGTCACATATTAAGGTTGTCAATTAATTAAAATTCCATTGCAGCGAGATCAAAGGTTAACATCACTAAATTAACTAAATTTACTTCTAAAAATAGCTATGATCCAACTCACAATTCCGGAGTCGGGAAGTCGGCGGCACCGAATGGGGGTTATCAGCATTAATTATTTTTTTAATGAACTCAAAATCCAATTAATTTTAATGAGATCAAAGTTCATTTAATTTTAATGAGCATAAAACACCTACGCACAGACCAATTAACTATAATATGACTCAACAAACAGGAAAGGCTTATCACACAGATGTCTAAAAATAGCTCAGGCCAATTAATCGCCGGAAGTCTGATAAGCCAAGTACAGTACGACACAAAATTAATTGACCACCCATTATGAGGGTCTATACTTTTGACGCGGAGTGTGGTGTCGTTCTCTTATGCTGTCGTATCGGCACAGCCTAGCTACTCTCAAAAATTGTTTTAAAAATTTTTTGAGATAGTGTTTTTTAAAAATTATGAAAATAATATATATTTATAATGGTGACTTGGGGAATGCACCATAAAAATTTCAAAGTAGGACCATGATGGAATCAGCAGTTATGATAAAAAATGCATTTTAGTGTATAGTATTTTAACGTGTCTCGAAAAAAATCTTCTCTGGAACAAGCGCTTATGTCAGAATGCGTTAAAATACTATATACTATAATATATTTTTTATTATAACTGCTGATCCCACTTTGAAATTTTTATGGTGCATTCCTCAAGTCACCATTATAAATATATTTTATTTTCATAATTTTCAAAAAAACACTATCTCAAAAAATTTTCAAAAACAATTTTTGAGATTTCCCCTAAAGTTCAAATTAAAGCCCATTAAACTGTCTTTAAAATGAGCTATCAAGCAACTCTCTAGAATATACTGAACTGAAATTGTAACATTTTTTAATGCTGAACGCGAGTAAAAAAAGTGATATTTTGCGCAGATTATATATCTCAAATACTATAAGATTTTCAAGATTATATATCTCAAAAACTATAAGAGTTAGAATTTTTTAAAAATCATATTTGAATTCAGGATGTTAAAGAGTACAATTGACCAAACTTTCAAAGAAATCTGGAATAGTCAAGTTGAAAACTATTTACTTTTGGTTGATTTTAAATGGAATGTCCCTTTACAGTAACCACATGCATCAGTGTAAGATAGTTTTCGGAGACATTTGAAGATCCTACTTTAGCACTCTACATCAGGAAGAGATTATTATATATAATTTATATTAAAACTTTTTATTATTAATTTGTTAGTAAAAAATATAATACAAAAATACAAAATTATTTAATTAAAAAGCTAAGCACTACTCGTCATCTTCAATCAATGCTGTACAATAATATTCGGCAAACATTTTAAATATATTCGTGGTCGAATTCGCAGAATTTAAATGAGGTTCAACAATCATTTGTAGACTAAGTAGTCCAGCGTCTTCTCCTGTACTTATTGATACTCTACTTGACAAATGCATTACTTTTTCTAGTTGTTTGATATGTGCTAATGTGTACGTTAATTTTTCATATTTTTTACAACGAAATATTTCTACCATTTCGGAATTCGGCGAAATATCAACATGAATTTCTCCCTGGGAAAATATAAAATGGTTGTTACAAACAGATGTCTGATTAAAGATGTCCTATAATAGTCGTATGTATTTTTTCAAAACCAACTTTAGGATCTCAAATTTTGCAATTCATCTCAAAACTACTCCATGCATTTAATTTATAAATTCTATTATATAAAATTAACCATACAGTTAGTTTATAATTAAATCTTAAAAGGGAGAACTTTCCCGTCCACAAAGACTACATAGCGAAGCCAGAGCTATAAGAAGGAAAATACGCAACTGGGTTTTTGAAGAAAATCTTTTTTTTTTTGTCATAAATGGAAAAATCATATATTATGTAAAAGTTTTATAAGAACACTTTTTCATTTTATTTTTTTTACGTAATATTCAAAAAAATATCAAATTACAAAAAGATTTTAATTTAGTACCGATAATGGGCCGACAGTTTCCGAGACCACTCGAGTGCATATATGACGTCATAATGTTTATTTACCTAAAAATGCAATAGTGTTTTTAATTTGAATTATTGTTGCTATGCAATTATTGCTTGCTATAAACGTTTTTGTATTGAATAACTTATTGAAAATGTCTAATTAAAAGAGTTATCAAGCTTGTTTTGTACAATTATATGGTAATAATACAGATGTTAGATATTCTGTGACAAGAAATTAGCTTTTATAAATTCTTTGCCACACATTGCTAATTAATTCAATAACTAGTTACCAATAATTTTTCACTTATTATTACACGAGAGGTTTGTATTTTTTCGAATAAATTTGGCTTTGTCTAACGAAAATTTGTTGCCTAGCAATTTAACGAGTAGAACTAACAAAAAGCTAACGAGTAAAACTAACTATCAACTAACAAAAAAGCGACAGCGAACCTGAAGCGTTTTTGGGTTGAGAGTTCTTCGAGTTAAATTGCGTTTAGACAAGAAGTTTGAGTTGTAGAAAACACAAATTTATTCAGAAAAAATATAAAACTCATCAAGTGTATACGGTAAGACAATTTAATAAATAAAATAAATTAGTTTTTCTACTCCTGTTGAAGAACACACTCATTGCATATCCGTTAAATGTTGAAAAAGTTAGGCATTATTTAAAGGTGTGGAGGAATGATCATTACTCAATACCTTTCGACCAATAAAATCACCGTATTAACCATTATTCAATAGGTTTGCGATTGTTTTAATTTCATATATGTTGCGGAGTAACGTCTAAGTAAACAAAGTAGTTTGTATTTTGTTTTCACCATTTGTACATATATAAACATTTAATGAACTTAGAGATAGATTAAAATTTGTATTCTTTTGATTTAAAATTTATATTTAATTTTATTTAAATCAAAAAGGGAAAAAGTCGTAGAAAAAATATCGTATTCTACTCGCTTGCAATTACTCACTCAGATTCATTACGACACTCGCCTCGTAAACTCGGCTCGTGTCGCAATTTCATCTTCGTGAGTAATAGCTATCATTACCAGCTTGTTGAATAATATACTAATAATTCATATTATTATTTAACACATTGGTACTATTGTTCTCAAATCAATTAAATTGACCAATACGAATTTTTTTTTCGTTTTTATCGTGTTTACCTACAATGAAACGACCAATGAGATGTTTTGTGTCATTTTTTTCGCTGTAAAAATCTGTCCTAACTTTTTTTTTCCATGGTACAAGTGAAAAAACTATAATATTCTTATGACACTTGATACACATGAGTTAAATTGTACTAAATTTTAATAATTTTGACAATATGTACAAGCTGTCAATAGTATTTGACACATTAACATTATGACGTCACAGACATCGTGATCTTTTAAATACGCAACAGTACATAATAAAATTTTCCCCCTTTAAGTTCCACAAATAGAACAAAAAAAATTAAATATTTTCTAATGGGTCATAATGGGTTAAATATATTCTTACCAACATTCCTTCGGTGGAAAGTCGAAAGTAAGGCGCATCTGGACTTAGAATTAAAATTAATTTATCAGACGTAATATCTAAATCATGTATTATATTGACGAATAGGGGTGCTTTCACTACTACATTATTAACACGGCTATCGGTCGCCAAATATAAATCTAATACTTCCTCTTCGGCAAGAGTTATTAATTTACAATCGGCGGTGAAGTTTTCTTCATCGTGATCAAGACTATAAATTAAATAAAAATTAGAAACGGTTTTTTTTTTTTTTAAATAAAAATTTAAACTTACATCAACATTAAAGGTTCCCCAAGCTGTCGATAGACGATTTTCAAACTTGGATTACCATCATCTCCGAAAATATTTAAAAATTCCGTTAATATTTTCATACTTATTTTAAAATGTATGTCGGAGTCACAGTATATTTTATAATTGTCGAAAACATCACAAGGAATATAAGCCGATGTTTGTACACTTCTCATTTCTTCAACAGTGATTTTCAATCCTTCGGTTGCGATTCTAACATACGCAAGCTACAAAAATGAAATTCAAGAATTAAAAATGGTAATTATTAATAACTCTGAAGGATTTTAAAAATTACAAACATCTTTAAAACTAATGGATTTCAAAAAGTTGTACACGAATTTCACGTTTCGTAATTCAGCTTTGAATAATACATCCATATTTATTAAAGTGTATTGCTTAATAATTAATGCTATTAGCTTAATCCCATCATTAGCTAAAGTTTTCGGTACTTTTTATAACCTTTAAATCTAGTCTAATTTGAAATTACCGCTTACATATTTTTGACAATAATTGATTGTCAAACATTGCTCCACTGAACTTTAAAATCGAGCACCGTTTTGAAATAAGTAGGTTCGTTCATCCCATCCATACCTGCACAGAAATTACATATATTTTAAAAAAATCAGCTTTCAAGAATTAATTTTTATAAACTGCAATTATTCAGAAATTTAGAAATACATTTCAAAACCTTACATTTATTAATTTAAAATTAGGTTATTAATTTTTGTCTTATTTTTATGTAGATGCAGTTTTAGGTTTGTTCGTTGTGTGGGTCTTCTTATTAGCACCTTGATAGTCATTGACGTCATAAGGCGTAAAGTGACAATTCCATATAAAGTGTATTAGCGGTCAAATTAGTGTAATGCGGCCCATACACGGTTCAACTTGTTGTACAACTTGGCTGAGTTGTACAACAAGTTGCATCGTGTATGGGGCAGTTGTACAACCGTTTTGATGGTTGTATCAACGGTTGTAGTAAAATCAAAATATTTTGATTTTATGTGGGCGGAGCAAATGGTTGGCAAACATGTTGTACTGTGTGTGGCGTTGTTGTAGGACAAAACCATTATTTACAGTTACTTTGGTTAGTTGGTTTCGTTTAGTCGTGATGTAAATAACTGTTTAAAACAGCAACAACAATCAAGTAATTTTATTTATTAACTTATTTTATTTGTTATAAAGGTAAGTAAACTATTTTAAAATAGTAGTACAATTATAAATTCTCAATTATAATATTATTTTACAATTTTAGGGAATTTTGTAGAGTACTACAACATGCGATTTTTTTTAACCGATAAAAACAAAGCAATAGTGGTGGAAATTTTAAATTATGAAAAGTTAAAGCGCGGAAGCATATTTTTGTTTTGGAAAACTCAAATTTATTAATATTTTTCACAATTTTTTATAATAATTTTTTATATTTTTTTATAATTTCTTTTTTCCGGCAAACATTGAAATTACAGCGTGTTGTAGTACTCTACAATTTACCTCAATTTTATTTTGATATTTTGATTAATAACTTTTGTTTATGTATGATTTTGCTGATCAAAACATTTATAATAATAACTGGAAGTCATTGCTAAAGAAAATTAGCTATTGTTCTGATTGTTACCTAATTACGTTTTCTTTTCTTATAGAAAAAAATGGCTGCACCACAAAACACCGAAGAATGGCGAAATTTTTTCGACCGTTTCAAAGAACTGCCATTATTATGGCAAACTACAAATGAGCAGTACAAAAATAAATTTGCAAGAAATAAAGCATGGGAAAATTTGCTCGAAATCTATAAAATCATTGAGAAAGAAGCGACAGTCGAGCAGATGAAACGAAAATTAAATAATATAAGAACCTGCTATAGAAGAGAGTTAAAAAAGGTGTTAAGAAGTGAGAAGTCTGGGGCAGGAGCTGATGATATATATGTTCCGAGTCTATGGTATTTTGAGTGCCTCGATTTTCTAAGAGACCATGAGTCACCAGACCCAGGAATGTCGACTGCTGATGAGTCGGATAATGAGTCCACTGGTTTTTCAGTAAGTTAGTAATTGTAATTTTAAAATGTATAAAGTATAAAAATAATGATGTGGGTGGCGTCTTTTACGTCCCATTACTATACTGTCATTACTGTACATGCTCAATAAAATGAAGAACATTTCTTCTTATAATGGACAACGTTGACAAAAATAACAAAATCTAAATTTTTTTCTTTTTGTTTTAGTTAGAACCAAATGTTGAAAACAATAAAAAAAGACCACGTCCGCAAAAGAAAGAGGCCGAAAGGAGCGAATTTTTGCGAAAGGCGGTCACTTATCTTGACCACGTAAAAAATGAACAAAGAGACGAAGCAGCAATTTTTGCTGAAGGATGGGCATGTCTATTTAGAAAATTGAGCGAAGAGCAAAAGCTTTATGCAAAAAAAATTATTGACGAAACTTTGCTATTAGGCCAGTTAAATAAATTGTCCCTAAATAATTCCGTGACTCCCTCGTCTTCTTCCACTGGAACTCCCTATTCTTCTTCCCGATCATGCACTCCATTTCCTAGTTATGATCCCATGACTCAACCGGTAATTTTAAGCAATGAATCAATTATCTTACCCAACAATATAACCCAACTATTTCAAGATACCCAATATTCTTAAGTAAAAAACAAATAAATAAATACTGAATATGATATTGTATATTTTATATATATATATATATATATATATATATATATATATATATATATATATATATATATATATATATATATATATATATATATATATATATATATATATGTATGTATACATTTAAAACAGAATAAAATATTAAAATTATGTACTGTTTATATTTATTGATTCAAAAGGTTTAAGGCATCACGAAATTTATTTCTCACATTTTTTGCTTCAGTACTCGAGTTTCGTGATGTCGATGGCTCTAAATCCAAAAATCCGTCCTGCTGACAATTCAAAGGCAGTTCTGATATATTACTGTGAGCACTTTGTTGTTTTTTTAAATAGTTGTGTAAGTAGCAACACGTCAGCACAATTGTGTTTACTTTTTCTGGGCACAAATTAATTGTAGTAAGAAGAATTCGAAAGCGCGAAGCTAATATGCCAAATGAATTTTCGACTTTTACTCGAGCCGAGCTGAGTTTTCTGTTGAAAAATATCTCATCGTTTCTTAAATTATTATGGGCATATGGCTTTAGTAAATCTGGCCGCAAAGAAAATGCATCGTCACTAACAAAAACGTACGGTAAAAGTTCTCCGCCAGGAACTAGTGCGGAAGGATCTGGTAGGCCAAGTTTTTTATTATTTAGTTTATCAAAAAAACTGGTGTTTGATAGTACTCCTCCATCTGAAATTCGTCCATTTGTACCCACATGTACCATAAGGAATTCACAATCAGCATTAACTACTGCCATAAGTACTACGCTAAATGTTTTTTTATAATTAAAATAAAATGAACCGGATTTTGATGGCTTCTTTATATTAATGTGCTTGCCATCTATTGCTCCTAGACAATGTGGAAATCCTGTTTTTTCATAAAAAAGTTGTGATTCTTTTTCCCACTCGTCGCTACTTTTAGGAAGCTGAAATGAATGTAATATTATACTGTTAGTACAATTAAAAAAGTAATATATCTTTTAGAACTCACCTTAATATATTCCCTTAATACTAAATTAATTGCCTTGCATGTTTCTATAACAATTTTTCCAATTGCTTGTGGTGAGACAGCAGTTGAAAATTTTAAATCTTCAAAGGAATTTCCCGTCGCTAAAAACCTTAACGTAATTCCAAGACGTGTTTTTACCGAAATTGCATCACGCATAAATGTATCTTTTTTTTTTATTAAAGGCGTTATCTTTATTAAAATAGCATTAAACATTTCTTCGCTCATTCGCATATAGTTTTTATAGTCGTCTGGTTCGGTTTCACAAATTGTTTTTAATAATTTATTATTCGAAAATTTTTCACCCAACCAATCTTTTTTCCATTTTCTTTTCTTTCCTTTGCTCACACTATCTTCACTAATTTCCGCAATTACCGCCAAGGCAACAATTTTATCCATAATTTAATTTAGCGAAGTTGTCCGTGTCAAAAATTATAAATAACTGAAGTTGTTTAAACACGTTGAATAAATAGTTGTAATAGTGTATGGGCAAACAGTACAACATGTTGTACAACCAGGTTGTACAACGTGTTGGACCGTGTATGGGCCGCATAATACTTGAGCTTTTTGTCATTATATTTTATGATCGTCAAGGTGTTAACAAACTGAAAGATTGGTTTAAAAATTGGCTGAAATTTAAAATAGAGAAAAATTTCATTCAGTTACTTTAGAAATAATTCAAATTTACATAAATCTTCTAAATTATGAAATATTGAATGAATATAACTGAGTATAATAATGAATGTTATGGGTAATGAAAGCAATGACAATTTTTTTTATGAAAGTGTTAAAAAACATAATAAACAGAGCACAAATTTTCATTTTGGACATAAACTTAAAAAAATAATGTATCAAATTTCATCAAAAAATAAAAAAAAATGTTTTATTAAAAAATATTATTTTGGAAGCTTTGTAATACTAAATACATAAATTTATAGAAATTTTAAAAACGTAAAATAATTAGTTAAAGCTTAGTATTTATTATTCAACATTGTACGTATTGAAAATTAGGGAAAAATAACGGAAAAATTAAATTTACAAACATACGTTATAATTTATTGTTCAATATTCAAAAGAAATTGAAGTTAAAATAACGACAATAAAAACAGAAATAAAACCTTTTATAAAAGAGAAATGGAAATGACGGTTGAACTGAAATGGGATGAGGTATGTGTATAATTTAAAACTCTATAAAGAAACAAAATTAAATTTTCCTACACTTATTCATTTCAATTTTATATACGTAATATGTGAAAACAGAATGGGAAATACGCAATAATAAATATAGTACCCACCAATCCGAACCGACTCAGCAATAAGTGCCGTATTTATTAATCAACAGCATTTTCCGTTTACTTACCATTCCATGGTTACCAACCGTACAACTAAAGTAGTCAGTGACAGCAACCACACACACCGAAGACAGACCGTCATATCAAGAGGAAAAGGGCGATTTAATTGTATGTTATACATATAGGCAATGCTTTTACATATACGTATGTGTATTGCAGTCGTACATAACGAATACTAAACATGATATTTTTGATACGATACTGACTACACTATTGTACAATTACGCAGTTGTCCATTTCAGTGCTTTGGGTGCTTTGGGGGATAAAAAAGGAAATAGATAGATATATAGCTAACATTTTCCATTGAAAACAATCTCAATTCCAATGTTTGATACTCGCAAATACTCTGACGATCTCCTCAATATATAGGTACCCAATTTATCCGTACAGACACAAAACAAATTGAATTCACTCTTATTCGTCGGTATTCGTTGATATATAATATGTTCTATATTCGTACGTTCCCTTTTGCACAATATTAACCGTATTGCCCACGTATTGCCTACTTTGTTCATTCTCTGTCTCTTAGTCGACATACTTCTTATATTCTCTGTGTAGTTCTCTTTCTAATACGACTTGTTTTTACACGAAATAAATGACATTTTTATTGGTGATTATATAATTGCTTACCATTCTTTGATGTTTTTTAGTCATTTGCCACGGTTCAATATTTCTATGCTAGTTAATTGAAGCTAAAATTAAGCGCGGATACAGATAGATGGTCGTAAGCTTTTGCCGAGATAAAAGCTCGCTCCGGTAAAATATTGCTGTGTTCACATTACAATGCCGGTTACTATTCGTTCTTTTTCTATAGTACCGCTCTCGAAACGATCTCGATCCTCTTTCGGTTCGATAAAAAATGCTATTGTACCTAGACAGAGAGCAAACTATGTTGGTTTATGTTTTTCTGTATTAGTTGTCAAAACAGCTCCCACCATATATCAAATGTCTTTTTTTTATTTAGTATAACGTAAAAGCCCGTATAACGGAACACTATTTTTAGGTGTGTGATTAAACTGGCTTATAAAAATTGACAAATAAACTAAACACTCATTTCTTTTTCTTAATAAGCACGAAAGAAAGTTCTTTTAACCCAATGAATATGTTTTTAAAATAATATAACCAAAAATTGTTATTTATTAATGTTTTTCTTTTACAAACTGTCGACACATCTATATCCAAACAGAAAAATATTAATGACAGTAGGAGTCGGGAACCGATATACAAACAGACGTGTAATATGAGTAATATGACCCATAGAGTAACAGCTATATATACAGTAGACTCTCGTAAATTGAAACCTGCGACATCAAGAAAATTACCCAAAATAGGAATATGTTTATCCAACTTTTGTGACATAACTTTTTCCTTATGGTAATCCAATGTTAAAAAATTAACATGTAAATCGTATGTATACATCCGGCTGGGACACTCAGTATGTATATATATATATATATATATATATATATATATATATATATATATATATATATATATATATATATATACACTGGTTTCTCGTTGTAAAATTGAAATAGAATCATATGCCTTACTCTTTTTATGTATATGCGAATTTTATTATCTCAAAGAGTAAGATATATGATTCTATTTCAAGTTGCTTACAACGAGAAATCAGTGTATATATATATATACATATACATATATATATATATATATATATATATATATATATATATATATATATATTATATATATATATATATATATATATATATATATATATATATATATATATATATATATATATCTTTAACTAAGTAAGGAAACATTAAATGCGAAGTGAAATTAAATTGAAATATAATCATTCTATTAATAATAATTTTTGTTATCAGAGGTTTCTTTCAGAAATAACTTCATTAATATATAAATGTCAAAACTGCTCGAACATATGATCCCGTTCCGGTATTAGGGGCTTTTACGTTATAGGATTTTTATAAATTCTAACATTTGTGAACAACTGTGATTGTCAAATCGCTGAATAAAAATCTAAAATGAAGAAAATTTATATTCAATAATAAAAGTGTTTACAATAGGAGAATTTTTTCTCTCGGATTGCACGTTTTTCATCTTTATTTTACATATTTTATATACCTAACTGAATAAAATATATATGTAGTACCTATAACAAATAAAATTATTTAGTGTTTCTTTGTTTTTAGACAATGGTTTTTTAATAAAAATTTTAGGTACTACTCTTTTTTTAAGTATTTTTAGTGCTTTAGGACTAAAAGTAACACTCTACTCTCTCTTATGATGGACTAAGTTATGTACAGTCCAGGCATTGCAAAAAATAAATTTTATCATGACAGTCGTTTGGTGTAAAATAAAATTTTTATGGTTTAATTATAGACAAATGGACACTATTAAGACAAAGCGTAAAGCCAGTTTGTAGGTATTTTTCTTAAAGCAGGTAACAGGGTGAGACGGGTGAGATTTAAGGAATATAATATAATGACAATTTTGAGCACTATAATTATTGCAGGACGTAATTTGTATACTTACGTATTTTGAAAATAAAGCTAATAATACTTTTTTTTTTAAATTTTGCAGTTTCTTTTCAAAAAAGTAAAATTTTATTATCAATGCTAGCATTTACCCGCGGCTTCGCCCGCTTTGCAGTAGAAGGGCTAAGCTGGTTTTAGGACACTTTACGTCGTCAAAAGTATGGTCACATTTTACCCCAAGGGGTGTACTTTTGACACTGGAACGTACCAAAACATTAAATACAGTACCGTCAAAAGTGTGGACATACCTTGAGTCAAGGTGTGCCCATACTTGTGACGACGTGGTGTGTGCTGGAACCCGCTCAGCCCTTCCATTCGTGGCTTTTGAAATGATGACACCTACTTCAAAAGTATAAAATGTACTTTCACTTTCCCACAGGAATGTTCCCACAGAAATAAAATGTTTCCTCCGGGTAAAAAGTAGACTATAACATTGTTTTAACAATATGCAAAGTTCGAATGAAGTCAGTGATCTTTTTTTTATCGTTTTAAATATACTTTTCTACGGGAATAAGACTTCTCACAGGATTCAGATATTTTCTCGGCGGAGAGAGTAGTCTGTGTTACTTTCTATCCCCTCTGTAAATAGTATGCAATGCTTAAAATCAATCTTCCATTTTTTCAACAGTCAGTTGTCATTATTTCATTGTGTCATTTTAAAAACATTTTCCCTTGGGAATCAGATACTTTCTCGGTGTAAAAACCTATGTTTATTGCTGTATATCGTTCTATCTGCTAACCAACAGAGTTCGAACAAACTCTAGGAATCTTTTTTTGTTTCATTTAAAATATATTTTTCCACAGAAATGAGATTTCCCACAAGAATGAAATGTTTTCCCAGGCGAAAAAGTCGCCTATGTTCTTTTTCAACCCTCTGTTAACAATATTCGAATTTTGAAACCAGTAATCCGCTTTATAATAGACAACTGTCATAATTGTCGTAGATTTTCCCTCGGGAATGATTTATTTTCCCGGGTGAAAAGATGGCCTATAACCATCTCTGTCTTCCAAGCTATGTCTGTGCAAAATTTCAAGTTGACTGGTTAAGTCGTTGAAGCGTAAAAGCAAGTCAAACAAACAAACAAACAAACAATTCACCAAACTCAATTTCGTATTTATAAACGTTAAACAATGAATTTTTAACAACTTTAAAATCACCAGCATACCATACCGTATCAGTTCCACATTTCTAATTGTAAAAACGACAGACTTCCATTTAAAGTTTCTTCCCCTGTTTCAGCCCCCTAAGTCCTGGGGGATGAATTTTTAAAAGCACTGGAACTTCTGTGTTCAAACCAGTAACCTAAAACCAATTGCCATATTTCTAACTCAAAAAATTACAGATTTCTATGAAAATTTTCATCCCCTATTTTACCCCCTTAGGGGATGAATTTCCAAAAATCCTTCCTTAGTGCTCACCTACGTTATATAAGAAACCCCTGTTCAAAATTTTACGTTTCTAGGACCAGCCGTTTGGGCTGTGCCTTGAATATATATATATATATATATATATATATATATATATATATATATATATATATATATATATATATATATATATATATATATAAAATTTTTATAATAATTATTTGAAAACGTTACTACGGATACCATCCATTAGTAAATTACAGACTACTATTAAGGTTGAAACTTGGTCGTAACTAGCTGACGCTGGTCTGTGGGTTTAATATAATTATAAATTGATACGACTTTCAGTCAACATCGATCTCAGTTACTGAGTATAATGAAGAACTTAATTTAAAGGACTTAAATAAAGGAAATAATTTGTTATAAAATTTATTTAATATCGTTATCAAGTTAAATATTCTAAAATATTTTTGTCAGTAAAACGTTTATTTAATGGACGGGGTAAATTTTTTTTGTGTTTTGTTAAGTTTTTTATAAAATGAATTTTTTTTTTTTAATTTTTTTATTTTTTTTTACTAAATACCTATACCTACATTTACATAAAAATTATTTCTTTTTGAATAAGATTTGATTGTACATACGTATGTAAACCTATATCCTGTTATATTTTTATAACAAAATTACTTTTTAGTTCAGTGGTTCAAGGATCATAATTAATGAAATAAAAAGGCAAAAAAAGCTTAAAATTACATGCATTTATGTGAATTATACACTAAGTAATAATTTACAAACCATTAGTGTAGCTATAGATATAGAAAAAGCTTTTAGCATTAAAAGTTATGAAGTCATCTGTAATAAACCTGTAATTTATATACATATTTTTATATAGAGTGTTTAATGAATAATTAACCACTTATTATTATTTTCCTTTAAATCTTTGGAGATTTGTAAAGAACTGTGTTCCAAATTGGGACACATCGTGTAGGTATAACATACAGAGGGGATAAAATTTTTATACGATTATCTTTTGTAAGGAAACTTATTAGCATTTTACAAAATAGTTTACTTCGCCCACTATCTTAAGGTTTTACTAATAAAAAAAATTCTAGGATAATTACTATTAACCTGATGACAGGGGCGGATCTAGCCCCAAACTAGGAGGGATTAGATTTTTTTGAAAGATTCGTAATGCTTTTTTGATTCTGCACATTTTTAAAAGAAATGTACCTAAATTAACAATAAAAGTTAGACTTTGAAACGCAATATTTCTCTTTTAGTTTCACCATTCTGTCATTTCATTAACGGTTTTTAAAGTACTAAAAAATTTTAGTAAACTTGACAACATTATCAAATTATAAAGTTCTTTTTTTTGAAACTGTTTCAAAAATAAAAGTAGTATTTTGCAAAGTAAAGTATTTGTTTATTATTTACAAATCTGGAATACCATAAAGTAACGCTCAAATCTATTAATGTTCTTTTTTTCTCAAATCAAGTTTTATGGCGGTAATTTGAAATAGGATAATTAATTGAAGTAGGTTGATTTGGGCTTGAACTTTTCGTTTTTGTTATAAAAATGATGAAATTTATTTTATAAATGTGACTGATTCAACAGAAGATTTTTTCCTATGGTCCTATTTCTCTAATTTTGATAAAAAAAAAGAACGACTTCGAAAATTTATAATTCGCTTCCAGTTTCATCGTTTTATCATTTTTTAAGGTTTTTATGGAACTGAAAAATTGTAAGCTTGATGACGTAATTAATTAAAAAGTTTTCTTTTTCTCAAAACAAACCTTATTGAAGTAATTTGAATTAGCTTGATTGGTTGAATTAGGATAATTTGGTGTGAACCAAGATCATTTAATTAATTAGTATATTATACTATACAGGTTAGCCAGTTTAGCTAGTTTTTTGGTCTCAATTTTTAAATACATATATAACTCAGTGGCGTAGAATCTAATTATTAAAAAATTGCAAACTAAATGGGTTTATAATTTATATGATATATGTACGTATAAAAGAAAATTTTTTTACAATAGTGTGCTTTCGGAAATCGAAAATAATTAACTTCCTCTTGATGAAGGTGGATTAGCGAATATTTGTTTACTTTAAATACAAAATCTGCTTTCCATTTTTAAATTATACTTTTTACCTAGTTGAACGTCACTGGTAAAATATATGAAAATTACAGAATTTTTGTGTAATTGTGGTATTTACTATGATAATTAAAGGTTTATTTACTTTTGTAACTACGGAAACGGCTTGCCCGTAGTAAGCAGTAGTAAGAAAAATGGGTATAGGACAATAACATGTAATTGGCCTACCTCTCTAGCAAATAGTGTCAGATTGAGGTATTTGGGTGTGAACCAAATGCATTTTTGCTATCAAATTCCTTTAATAACTGTGACTGAGCCAACAGAAGTCTTTTTTCTAGTAGCCCGAATTTGATAAAAATAAAAAGAATAATTAAGTTGTTCCTAATTTTAGTAAAAATGAAAAAAAAAACGACTTCGAAAACCTATAATTCGCTTTCAGTTTTATCATTTTGTGTTGTTTTATTTACGGTTTTTGAATCATTGAAAATTTTCATGGTGAAAAACTTGATGAAGTCATTAGATAAACCATAATACAATTTTTAGAATTAAGCTCTCTTGGGAGGGGGGACGGGCTCATGACCCCCATAATCATCTATACAATACGTTTTATCTGACTTCTCCATTGAACATTCTATATAAAATCCGGTACTAGTTCTATTACAGTTTACTATAAAACATTTAATAAATTTCCATATTGTACCTACAATAAAATAAAATTGCTACAATCAAACAAAACAGAATCAATCTCATACAGTCAGTCAGTTAGTCATTTGTCACAAAAATATGAAATATTTAAATGATATGCTATATTTTTTTGGTCAATACGAAGGATTATATCCATTTAAATTTCGCAAACTATTAAATAATAGAATGATTGTCGAACCAATCCCGTACACACTGGATCGTGTATTAATGTACGTCATTGTGATGTCATTGCTTATGGGCTTGTATTTAGAAGGGATGCCAAAAAATGTGTTCTACGATTATCAGCTATATTATCTGGCGAATTTTTTAACATACATTTTTAATACGTTACCGCCTATCGTTAGTTTTATATCGATTTTTTTCGAACAGATGACGTATGTGAAAATGATCGAAGAATTGGAATCGATACAAGAACAATTACATTTTTATTTTGCGATTGAGAATAATTTTCGAAGTGTAAAGCGTATTATTAATTTTGCGCTATTAATTGATATTGTTGGTAAGTTGACGATATTGTTGGTCTATACTACGTGATTGAGGTTGTAAGTTACGAACGATATATTGCACACGAGCGAAAGTTACGCAAGAGCCGCGGAGCAGCAAGCGTATAATTGCGCGAGTGTGTAATATGCTCTACAATCGAGTAATGTACTATACTTTATCTACGACTAAAGCGGCTTCTACACGATGCTACGAACGTTCCTTCCAACATTCGATCGAACGTTTGAGGCAATTAAGTTCGATAGTTGGTGCGACGAATGTATCTGCTACACGGTGAGTCGAATGTTTGATCCAATACGAATGATGATGTATTGGTACTCAGTGGGCGACGATGTCATCTGTCTGATGTTATCTCTAATGTTATACACTGATGTTGTCTCTCTTGTATAATGTGTTGGGACAAACGTGACGAAGATGTTATCTGTCTGATGTTATCTCTAATGTTATACACTGATGTTGTCTCTCTTCACATGAACGAGTCGTGCGCAACCAACGAACACAACCAACATTGACCTTCAAACGTTCGAAGCATCCCTTTGACTCGGTGCAAGAATACCGACATCGAACGGGACACGACCAAATGCGAATGTTTGACGCTCGACATTGGACACTCGTAGGTTCGAACAACGGCTACACGATGCTATGAACCATCCAACGTCGAATGTTGGAAGGTGTTCGTAGCATCGTGTAGCAGTGGCATAAGATGAAATTTACAATAAACAATATAAATTTGAGACGAATAGGTACAATACATTAAGATTATGCAGAACTTGAAATTTATTAAAAACAAACGTAAACATTCAGTTGCTAGATACATTTTTTACAGATTTTAATTATAATACACAGTATAAAGATTTATAAAGTGTGTTCCTTTACGCATAGGTGCGTATAAAGTTTAATTTTCTGTATGTAAAACATAACTTACCTAGGTAGTACTTTGCATAATAAATAAGCAATTTCATGATAGTTGTAGATAAAATACACACACCGGCATAATTAGCGGAACATACAAAATATCTGTAAAAATCAAACAAACCATTTAATTTCAAGAAAATATTAATCTTATTTAATTATTCACTTAAAATTACATGTTCACAAGTTGATATACCTTTCTTTTCGGTAGCAAAACAAGTAACCATATAAAATGGCAAAATTTTGGAATCTTATGTCGTCTAAGAATAATTTAAGTTAAAGATTATTTAACAAATAGAAAATGAAACACAGCGTTTTAATCCCACCTAGTTCCTCCCGTGCTCTTATCAAAGCTTCCATTCGTTTTTCTATACTCAGAATGATGTTATCTATCGTTTCCTGGGACAGTCTTTGCCATTCTTCAATTACGGCAGTTTGAAGCTCGACCATATTGAGAAGAAACGGCATTTGAGTTCGAAAGTGACAAACCTCTTAAAAAGAATTGCATCAATAATAAAGAAAAACAAATCTATGGAAAGTCAAATGATTCGTTACTTTAATATTATTTTAAGTAAAAATGAAAAAAAAACGCCAACTTTGTTTAATAAATAGGTTTTTTATATTTTTTTTATGTTCCGCTAATTATGCCGGTGTGTGTAGTTTAATACGTTTAGTAATAAATAAGCTCGACTTCGTACGAGAGCTGCTATTGTTATGTTACTTTTTAATTTCATAGCCGTCGGTACAAGGCCTCTGTCACGCTATAGTACCGCTCTCGATTCGCCCTCGGTTCGTTAAAATATTCATACAGTAGAAACAATGAGCGCATTCATAACTCCCTACGATCCAAGTAAGGTTCCGATTGATTCCGATCACAGTCTAATGCCGAAATATCTCAGAAAATGTTTTATTGGAGCGATATTAGACTTGTTATGACTTGTACCGACTGTGTGAATACTTTTTTGATCCCATTCCATTCTGTTGCCACTCAGAAGTACTAAGAGAAGATTTTATTGAACCGAAAGTGTATCGAGAGTAACACCACAGTATCGATGGAGAATGAATAGTATGCGACACTGTAATCTGAATATAACAATATTTTATCGAAGCGAAACTGAATAGAGAGCGTATCGAGAACGGCACCATAGTGTGGAATGGGTTCTATGTGTAGACTATAGAGCAGGACTGTAGAGTTCTCAAAGTGCAGCCCGCGGGACAAATGCGGCTGGTAAACCTTAAAAATGCGGCCCGTAAACTCTAAAAATGTAACCTACGATCTTAAAAATGGTGAAATATAATTTTTCTACTCCTACAATTAAAAGTAACATTTTGCGCACGGCTAACTATATGTAAAAATTAACAATTGCCCACACTGTGTGGAAATAGCTGTGGGAAATTATTTCGCACGGCTTAGTATAATAAAAAAGTTGGCTATGTCTGATTTAATATAATATAATGGCATATGTAATTCTAAAAATATAAATATGTATGTTGATTATTTATTATTGTTTCCATAGTTTCAAAGTATGCTTTGGCAAAAATTTGAACATCTTACCACTGACATTATAAATTTAAAAATTTTTTACTACTTATTTAAATTTTATTTTAATTATTTATGTTAAATTTTATGAAAAAAAATGTGCTCGTAGAAAAAGTATAGTGTAAAATACGTGGGAAAAGCTTATTTCTCACTCATATGAATTGTTGCACTCGCCCTGCAGGCTTGCGCAACAAACTCATATTCGTGAGAAATAAGCCTGTTTTCTCACTTATTGTACAATATACTATTTTTTCTAATTCAATTTTCTATGGTACATAAAATTTTTTCGAAAATATGTAGTTTGAACTGGAAGTTGATGGAAGTACAGGAAACTGACCGAACTACATTTTAATGTAACATCCATTTTTTCCAGGATTTTAATAATAATTGAGCAAAACTTTGTAACGATACGTTTAGCCATTTGCTTTGGGCCTTTTTGGAAGCTCTAGGGTCTTACAGGATAATTTTAACTTAACTGTGGTAGTTTTTTCGATTCCTCAATTTTATTTATTTATTTCTCTTAAAATTTTTCTTAAGATAAAAACGACGGTTAAAAAGAGTCTACATAAAATTATACTCTTCTCATATAAAAGAGATTTTTAAAAAGTTCATAATGTATCTTTAATTTTGAGCATATTCCCCTTCCCGTGTAAAAAAAAATAACATTTAGAAAAAATTAAAACTTTTTCTTATAAAAGAATGAATAAATATCTCACTTCAATATTAACACACATACCCAACACTAAACTTATTACTAACTTATACCAAAGTTAATACGTATACGTACCGTTAATTGCCTATATATATATATTTCAGCTACTGTGTTAACCGGCAGTTACATACGCGCTACAAAAGTTTCATACTCAAACTTTGCACTTACATGGTTATATCTGGCGGTAAAAAATTTCGGTGTATTTTCAGCGTATTTAGTGGCCGTCACACAGTTTGTTCAAGTCGTTTTAGTTATCCATCAACTGTTTAAATCAATCAATTACGCCATAACAAAAAATATGGACTCAGAATTTTATTTGAATTCACGTAAAAAATTAAGCATCGTAACAATATCACAAATGGTTAAACAAAATAAGGTTGACGTGAATTTGAAATTTCAAAAACCGAAATTAAATATGACTGAACGAGTCCGAATAATTATGAAGTTACATTTTATGTTATGTAAGACTGCTGAAATGCTCAATGATATCTACAGTTGGCATTTGTTGCTTTTAACTTCGAAGACGTTGATTAATTTGGTACATGATCTGTATTCGGCTTATATAACTGATCAGCAAATTTTGTTTTTATGGACATACGTGATACATGTGTTACGTATTGTATACGTGGCCGTTCCGACAACGTTATGCGAATTGGAATCACAACGGACGGCAGACATATTACATAAGATGCGTCGATATGAATCGATTGGCACCGAAGATGATCAGTTAATAGAAGCTGTAAGTTTTTTAGAGATCGATGAATTGTATAGAAGGAAACTAGAGGCAAGACAAGACAAAGATTTTTGTATGGTGAATTAGGAATTTGATATAGATTTTTATAGATTTTTATAGATTTTTATAGATTATCATTTATATAGATTTTCAACTTCCCATAGGAAGTTATTGTAATGGGTCCGATTTTACGAATGCCTAATTTTGACATATCTCCGCGTTTCAAGGTCACTAGAATCCGAATCCATCGTTTTTAGTGTAATGTCTGTGTGTACGTTCGTTAGTTCGTTCGTTCGTTCGTTCTTGAATTTTTTTTCGTCTCGCATATCTCGAGAACAAATGATGATATCAACTCCGGATTAATTTCATTAGATGCGTAGTCAAAAAATGAAGACCGGATAAAGTTTTCAGCAAATTCGGATTAGCGGTTTGTTTTTTGTGGTAAAAAAACGGAATTAACTTTATTAAGATAACATAGATTATATAGATGTTTTACCATAACATTATTATATAATGGCCTAAGAACCTTCCTTGATGTTAAAAACGCCAGTATTTTATTACAAAATTTAAAAAAAAAAAAAAAAAACGAAATAAGAAACTTGAAAAAATTAGTTTTTTGCCAAAATATATTTTGTCTCGCATATCTTGAGAACAAATGATGTTATCATTTGTTTGATAAGGGTGGAGCCCCCGGTATGGTGCAAGGGGCAAAGCCTCTATCGGGGGCCCAGGGGAGGAGTCGCCTGAAAAGAAAAAAGAATTATTTAGTCTCTAGTTTTTAAGGACACCCAATCGGAAGTTGACAGTGTGGGTAGACCTGTCCCTCAAATTTTTTCATATTGGTATACGTCTTTCCTCTATTTTTGGCCTATTCATTATCACACTTTTTTCTGAACGAGATACAGTAGCCGTCCAAGATAGTCACTTCCGAGATAGTCACATTTCGAGTGAAATAGATATACACATACGTCATCCACATACTATGTTTGCTCTTGTCTATACGCACATATGCGTCACATGTAATATTTGCTTACTCAGCACATTACATACCCCGTGTACCTGCCGTGTGGTACCTTGTAAGGTAGCTACCGTGTAATGTGTGTCGTGTGTGATACGTATGTACATATATTAGTCTAGACTTCTAGAGTGAAGACATTGGTCCGTACAAACATGATGGCCAATTTTTTATAGTGGGTTCTAGCACACACTACGTCTACACACTACAAGGGTCTCGTAGACTAAAAATTTTTAATTTTATTGCATACATATATGCACATATTCTGCATACGTAATATGCAAAATGCAAATGCAAAATGAGTAACGTAAAATTCTAGAATATTCTAATCGTCAACTAGCAGGGATATCAAACAAACTTCACTATTGAATTGGTCACTAAAAATGAGATTAAGCAGCACAGTTTGATAAAAATTCTAGAATGTTCTATTTGTTAACTAGCAAAGATATCGAAAAATCAATTACAGCATTTAATTGGTCATTGAAAAAGAGGCCAAACAGCCTATCTTGATAAATGTTCTGGAATATTCTATTCGTAAACTAGCAAAGATATCCAAACACAGACGTCGCCATTGAATTGGTCACCTAAAAAGAGACCAAATAGCAAATTTTGGTAAATGTTCTAGAATATTCTAATTGTCAAATAGCAAAGATATTGAAAAACTGATTGCATCATTTGACTGTCCAACCAAAATTAAACTAATATAAACAAAATGTTTCATTTTGGCCAACATTCTAGAATGATCTGTTCGTCAGCCAAAATAGAATATTCTAAAACATTTATCAAAATGTGATATTTCGTCTTTTTTATGACCAATTAAATGGTACAACCGGTTTTTCGATATCTTTGTTAGTTGACGAATAGAACATTCTAGAATTTTTGTCAAATTGTGTTGCTTAATCTAATTTTTAGTAACCAAATCAAAAGTGAATTCCGTTTTTTGATATCTCTGCTAGTTGACGAGTAGAATATTCGAGAATTTTTGTCAGCTTCGGCTGTTTGGCGTCTTTTACGCTGATGAATCCGATAGTGAAATTGGT
The DNA here is from genome assembly GCA_035578155.1 of Brachynemurus nebulosus. Taxonomy (NCBI): domain Eukaryota; kingdom Metazoa; phylum Arthropoda; class Insecta; order Neuroptera; family Myrmeleontidae; genus Brachynemurus; species Brachynemurus nebulosus. The sequence goes on along the minus strand of JAPWDM010000014.1, from coordinate 11,440,575 downwards.
TTTTCGACATCTTTGCTAGTTTTCTAAAAGTCGCACTTATATTCATTAATATAACATTCAGTTCCGTTTATCTATAGAACTGAATTTTAGGTGTAAATTGTTTCTTAGAATAGTTTTTTTTTAAATAAATTCAGGTAAATAACATTTACCAACCCCCCGCATAAAAGTTAGCCAACGCCCCTGATCTTCCAATTTTACGCACTTCCCCTTAAATTTGCACCGACCACTACGTACCATTGGATTCCTGGTGTAAGCGTTTACCCAACCTGATGGACGTCTATGACTTCCAAGATAGTCACTAGAGGAACATTTGTGTGGCTATCTTGGACGGCTACTGTAACAGTGGGATCAGATTCTTTTTTCAATAAAACTATTTTTTCCTACGTCTTTTTTTTTCTTTAATTCAAGAAATATATTCTTCTTTTTTTAATGTTTAGATTTTACTTTTTTTGAAACAAATGTATCATCAAAGAGTGGAATTTACAGTCGGAGATTTTCGCGTAAACTCAGCATTATTATTCACTGTAAGAAATTACATCAATTATTTTTGCGATGAAAATGCAAGCAAATTCAATTACAATAGTGATTTTATTTTCAGATGCTTACCGTATCAGTACAATATTTAATTTTATTAGTACAGTATGAAGAAAGTTAAAAAATATCAATAAATTACCAAGATATTGAACATTCAACAGAAATTATGGGTAATTTGTACCTACAGCTAAAAAAGATAAACTTAGAAATTCTTCATTTTTTAATACGAATGAAAACAACGGTGGTAGAGCCGGAAAGAAGGGAATTGAGAAAGTTTCATCTTAATTGTACAATCGTTTGGTGTCATAGCCAGAGAAGTTTTACTGTAGTTTTAACAAAATTGAATATACCTACATATAAAAGCAATAAACATTTATAGTAATTTTGTGTTGCAATGGTGTACAAAATTATTGGAGTTGATTAATAAATGGGACACCTAAAAATTTATTATCATCAATATTATTAATATAGGTACCTAGATCGGTTTTGGTAATAGGCAGTGTTGTTTTTGGCGTTTATATTATTTGGTTTTAATATTTTGATATTAATTTACAGATGGTTTTAATTCTACAACGAAATAAATGTTTATAAATTTATCATTTGGTGTTTAAATATGGTTTATAAAAAGATTGTAGTTTTTTTTTCTTTTTTATTTAAGTAAAATAATTTTCTCCGGGCAAGAAAAAACATTAAGCCATGGATATGTTTTACAGTTCAATAGGTACACTGGTATACATAGAGGCAACAACAAACATTAGCTATTTGTATGGTTTACTCACTTATAGAGCTTGGATACCGGTATTCCGGTACTACCGAAAAACCGGAATACTGGAAATTTTTACACGTTTTGTAAAACCGGTATTAAAATTTCAAATACCGGTATTTCGGTTTCGGTATTAACAAAATCAGATACTTTATATGTTACATATTTTGAATATTTTTTTTTTTACGTTAGATTTACAACATAAATTTTATTAAAATGTCTTTAGTTTTGCTTAATGTTTTCCAGATGTACAGATGACCAGATATCTTATATTTATTCATATTTTTTCATAATTCTGGAACATTTTTAAGTATTTTTCTATTAGAAAAAATATAAAATTATGTGTGGGTATAATATTTTACTATTATTAAATTTTATTATTATTTTCTAATGGCATTTAAAAAATTCCTTGAAAAGATTTTTTTACTACTCTATGTAAATATTGGAGATTTTTTTTTAAATTTTTAATTTCTAAATTACCTTTAAACTGCCACCACGTCTTTAATCCATTTAAACTTTTTTTTATTATTATTATATTTTGTATTCATTTAGCATGGTATATTTAATATGTCACGTCTGTTTTAGTTTTAATATTAATATTTCTATTTAAATTTAATTATTTGTACAGCAGCATAAAATCATTAGGTACCATTCATTGTCTAGTAATGTTACCAAACGTTCAATTTCTTTTTCCCACTTTTATTTTTATAGTTTTCTAGTACTTGATTATACGTAATTTTCGATTCCCGTGCTTGGATTATACAGGGTGGAATGACAATTCAAATACATATAATCTGTTTATTTTGTTTAGAATATGAACACCATATTTCCTTCTCTGTTTTGCACATCTTTTTTATTCTGGTGCAAAACAGAGAAAGAAATATGGTGTTCATATTCTCAACAAAACAAACAGATTATAGTAATTTTGCTTAAGTGCTCTATTCGGCAGCTTTAAGAACTTGACTCTAGATGTCATGTCATCCAATGTCAATTGCCGATACATGTATTTCGCAGATATTATATGTTGCAATTCAATGTGAATAATCTGTACCAACATAAATACAATGTTAAATAATTTTATATAGCGCACTATATTTTATACTCAAATATTATATTATTATGAAGCTTATAGATACATATATAGTGTGGCTGTAGTGTGATTTATTTCACGTTTAAATGCGGTTTTCATGTTATTATATTCGGAGTATTATTTGGATTAATTGAAAAGCTGATGAGCTTTATACAGCTTTATATAATAAATACATTATTGATATAATATTTATATATTATTAAATTATATCAAACTGTCTATATTAATTAAATTTTGTAGAGGATTTTCGATTAAATTTAATTTAATTGTATATTTTTTGTTTTCGGTTAAATTGTTCAGGTGGTTTTCTATGTATCCACTTTTCGATTTTATATAGGGGCAAGTTTCTTTGATTAAATCGCTGCCATTAAAGGACTATTATTTTTTTTTTCATTTATTGAAAAAGTTTTCCATTTTCCCGCTACAGTACAGCTTGCGTAATTACATTGGATCTTTTTAAAGCAATTGGTCGATAAAACGATTTTTTCAAAGGATTTTAACGAAACTTCTCTAGATATTTATTTAATTCAATAGCAATAATACGAGCTTATTCCGATTAAAATTGACTATATTAATTTTGAGAAAAACGATTTCAAAGTTTTGTAATTTTAACACGAGCTCTTATGGGAAAACTCAGTTTTTTTTTTAATAAAATGAAAGCGTGTCAAAGGAATTTGATAAAAATTTAATATGTTATAAAATACAAAGTTACAAACCAAATTTAATAAGAAATAAAAATTATTCACTACGCCGTTTTTTAAATATAATTTATAAGCATCATTTTACAACGTTTTTACAACGCTTTTTGAACAATGCTTTTATATTGCTACAATATAAGCGCGCGGAAATTAAAAATAAACAAATACAAATATAATATCAAGCAGAATATCAATATATTATTTAATTTTTGATAAAAGAAAATTTTTTCGCGAGATATACTTTTATACCTGACTATCTCAGAGCAACTACGTTAATAAGAATAGTTTTCAGAAAAATAACCACCAAATATACTATTTCAAAAAACGTTCTTTTTTTTATTAGATACGACGTACATTTCGGTCTACATAGGTTATCATCAAGTAAATACAGTATGAAAATAATAAGATGCAAATTTTTTCGCATACCACTAAAGAATCAATAAATCAATTTTGAAAGGTTGAAAACAGTTTACAGAAAATTTTTTTTAAAAAACAATTCAAAAATTAAAAGAAAATAAAATAAATTAAAAATTCTTTTGTAGGTAGGGTAAAAGCCCCTATACTCGAACGCGATTCAATAATCAAACAGTTTTGATATTTTATATATTAATGAAGTTATTTCTGAAATAAACTGATAAATATCATAATTGTTCAAGTATTGAATCGCGTTCGAGTATAGAGGCTATTACGTTATATGTATAAATATAAGTGTATTGTGATTTTCGAAAAAATTTATATCTTACTATTTTTATATTTCAATAAGGCTCGCTTTGAGAAAAAGAAAATTTTTTATTTTGGTGACGTTATCAAGTTTATTAGAACTTTTCGATTCCGTAAAAACAGTAAATAAACTGACAGAATAATGAAATTAGAAGCGAATTATAAGTTTTCAGAGTCGTGTATTTCATTTTTACCAAAATTTGACAAATAGGGCAACTAGAAAAGAGTCTTCTATTAAATCAGTCAAGGAATCGGGTCATTTTTATAGCAAAAGTGAAAAGCTCAAGCCCAAATTACTCTCAGGCTGGTCGTCGAAGCGGAAACGTGCGATAGTTAATTCGGACGAATACGCATGAAAACGGACGAACGATCCAAACAGCTGTGAATCTATACATCCTCGTCCATCGAAAGCGTCTCGTTCGTCCGTTTGCGTGCGTATAATTGCAATGTGCGACCAAATCGAATTTTGTTTGGACTTTGTCGCGCGCAGAAGTCCGTTTCATGAGATTTTTATTTTTATTGAAATGCAACTGAAGGTAATTTACAATTATAATTGTGTACCTTTGCATATTACGTCCCATAAATTGTTTTTTACGTTTTTTATAGCATCTATAGCTTGAGAAAAAGAAAATTAAAAAGAAAAATACTGACGAATATTGGGCTAGTGGACGGACAGCAGACATATCATTTCGGACGAACGACAAACGTGCGTAATCGCCTGAATCAAATATCGCAGTTATCCGCAACCAATGGACGACCAGCCTATTTCAGCTAATCTTTCTGATTCGAATCACTTCAAAACGACTTGCTTTGAGAATAAGAAAATTTTTTAATTTTATGATGTTATCAAGCTTACTAGAATTTTTCATTCTTTTAAAAACCGTTAATGAAATGACAAAATTATTCTCATTTCTTATTAGTGATGAGCAAAATTATTCTTGGTCTTGCAGTCTTGTCTTGGTTTTGCATTTTTTGCAAGACCAAGACTATGTATACCAAGAGCAAAACCAAGATCAAGAATATAACTATGGCTGCAAGACCAACACCAAGACTCAAGTGAGCAAGACCAAGACAAAAGCAAGAAAAAAACAAGACTTGCTAAACTATTTAAATAGTTTGAAAGTATAATTAATACGTAAAGATAGTAAAAATTTTGATTTTAGAAGAAAAAAATTCGCTAATAAAAAAATGCAAGAAAGTGCAAGATTTTTTAGCAATAACAAGACCAAGACTAAGACCAAGACTGCATTTTGCAAGACCAAGACCAAGACTCTAGCAAGACCAATATCAAGGATGTTCTTAATGCAAGAACAAGACCAAGACCAAGACTGCCAAGTCTTGGTCTTGCATTTGCTCATCACTATTTCTTATTCATTTTTTCCGAATTTTTGGGTAGACCCCGACCTACCTGGCCTACCCGTTAGAATCGCCACTGTATTATGGTGGGAATGCTGTGAAATGTATTCAAATATTAAAAATACCCGCGTAAGTTTTTGCACCTGAAAGGTGTACTTTACGGTTGACATTTAAAAAAATTTAATTTACAAACGGTAATTACTTTGTAGAGTATGAAAGCTTGATAGCTTGATGAAAATGACATCAATTTACTTTTTCAATTTAAAAATTTTTTTTCTTATATAACAGGCGACCTGTACATATATATACGTCGTACCTAATATGTACGCACATCGTATATAAAATGTTATCGACGGATGAAATCGACGGACGAGCGATGGTGTTAGCCAGTGGTGATGGTTACCATGGCGACGGTACACTCTGAGTGTGCAAGAAATAAACTCTGAGATAAAACCGATCTCAGGTGGCGCAATCAATTGTGTAGTGAAGTTACTATGTATGTGTGTGTGTGTATTTGTGTGCGGAAGTGTTTTTCATGCAAGTTAGTATGATTTATAAGTAACTTAACAAATTAGGATTCGATTTTGATTGATAGAATGTTATAGCGGTTATGATTATTTCTAGAAATTGATCTGTAAATTAACACTTTAAATGATTAAGACGAGTTAACTCGTCCTGCAATATGGCGGCTCAAAATGCTGTCATATGTATATATTCACTGGTACAGGTGCCGCCATCTGTGACAATACGGTATAATTCTAAATAATGTTCTATTTTATCAACATAGTTTAGTATAATTTATTTTTTGTAAATTCCTAGGGTTCACTTTTTTAATGTTGGGATCTTTGGGCCTATTCGTACCGCACCAAGTCAAAGTGTCTTGCTCTTACTTTTAAGAACATTACACTTGTTTTGAAGAACTTTTGTCTTACTTTGGAGATATTTGTATGTTCCTGTCTCACTTTGATACGATGATTGTAGCATACATAGTTTATAGTCAGTAATAGCGTTCGGTATACATCGTACATATCCTTCACCCTTCTCTCAAGAACACGGAAAGTGAGACAGGAACATACAAATATCTCCAAAGTAAGACAAAAGTTCTTCAAAACAAGTGTAATGTTCTTAAAAGTAAGAGCAAGACACTTTGACTTGGTGCGGTACGAATAGGCCCTTTGATTTTTTTCTTTTTCTTTTTTTGTAACTTTATCTATTGTACTTATCACTTGGCAGTAAAAAGTCCGGCATTTTGAGACAAAAAAATTTTACCATAATATAGTTTGTTTAAAAGGGTTAATGGCTTCCCATAATGAATGAAATAAGAAATAAGAAATAAGGAGTGTCGCCAGCTAGTGACGTTGAAGCTGAACTTTAACTTAACTGCTCATAGATATGTGTAGGTATTTTTGTACATCAAAATTCGTGATTTTTTTTGTCATTAAGGTGAATCGATCAGTACTGACAAATTAGGTAACATAACATAACATGTAACAGTATTAATATTTGATTATTATTCAATCTTCTAATTTTAATAATTTTAAAAGTAATGAATTTGATTCTGGTAGTTGCCGTGTACACACATATAATAACTTACACATAAATAAATATATTATGGGTGTGTTCGTGTCATTTATAAAAATTTGACATTTTTATAGATTTTTTTCTATTTATTAAACATCCAATATTAAAAAAAAATTTTTTAATGATTCAAAAACATAAAAGAAAGGAATTTTCAGTTTTTTTAAATCTTAAAGTTAGTTTTCAATGACACAACTTACTTAAATACATACCACTGATTCACTTCTAATCATTATTTGGCATTTACTCGTACGTTAAAAATTCTAACTTTGAAAATTCATTTCTTCTAAACTACACGTCGGAAATTATTCAAAATAGTGTCAGTGAATGCATCATCATTATCTTTCTTTATAATATACTAAAATTTCCAATTCTAAACTTGGAAAATTTTAAGTGATCGATTCACCTTAAGTGACAAAAAAAGTCATCACGAACGTTATGTTCTCATGAATTTTGATGTACAAAAATACCTACATATACCTATGAGCAGTTACGTTAAAGTTCCATTCAACGTCACTAGATGGCGACACTCCCTATTTCTTATTTCTTTTTTCATTCATTGTGTGGAAGCCATAAGGGGAGAAATACCTTTGTGGAAGCCATAAGGGGCGAAAAGAAGGAAATCAGGAAAAAATTGATTTAAATTTTTGAGGTTTATTATATTATTTGTCGACACTAAACCGTTACAACATATTTTTTTTAATATTGGCAGCTGCACAAGCCTTTCATTGGAGCGAATGTGTCACTCCACAAGTTCCCACATGACTGGTGTCCTAGTCGCCGCAGTGGCGTAGCCCTAATTATCGCCTTAGAAATGAAATAAAAGTTTTTCTATGTAATTAACATATGTAAAACGTTGGTGAACCAACAGAAAATATCACAAAAGTAATAAACTGAAGAATTTGTAAGAGTTTAAAAAAAAATTAAATTTTCAAGAAAATTTTGTCTATTTTTGTATAAAAAATATTTATTGCACAGATATTAACATAATTATATAAGTTTGGTTCATATAAAAGATAATGTTATAAAGTAGATCTGGTCGAGTTCAAAAAATCGGTCGAGTAATTTTTGAGTGAGAACGCTAGTTAATTATAAAAATGTAGTTTCGAGAAAACCATGATTAAATGGTATGTAATAATTAAAATGAAATTACTTCGGCAGTGTGGTATAGATTTATTTATAGGTGTACGAATAAGCGACAGATGCTATTTCATGCACTTGAGTGTGCTTTACATTCAGAGGCTAAAACATAGGAAGAACTTCGAATATCGATTTGAGAATTTGGGAATATCTATATTCTTGAGATGTTTTATGAAAATAGAAACGATTTTTTTTTTAGATAACTCCCCTAAAATAACTTCACTCATTTTTGTCATTGACGCTGTAAGATGTCAATTAAAACCTAACTAACTCAGACACCACGCTGTACGACGTCAACAATTCTATACACATATAAGTTAAAATAGTGTACCAGTTTGACGTTTTGTCGTTATAAATTATGACCAGGAAAGTGTTAACGAGGTTGCTAAAATAAACTAGTTCTTCGATTGAGAGAAAGAAAAATGCGTATGTATTGGTTATACGGATATAAAAAAAAAACATTAAGAATTTTTTATGTAAACAAATCATTATATATGTATACAGGGTGGAATTTTGATAACTCTTATACCTTTTGGTGAATTTCGATAAAATTTTACGATGATTTAGAACGGAATTTGTTGGAAACAACATACATATGTTTTAAGCTAATTTTTTTTAACAAATTCCGTTCTAAATCATCGTAAAATTTTATCGAAATTTACCAAAAGGTATGAGTTATTAAAATTTCAGCCTGCATACATATATAATGATTTGTTTACATAAAAAATTCTTAATGTTTTCTTATATCTTTGTAACCAATACATACACATTTTTCTTTCTCTCAATCGAAACACTAGTGTATATTTAAACACAATCTCCATGAATATATTGTAGTGTGCATTGATATAATTACTTGGTCCAATCTCCAATATGACCTATTTTGGGCACGGTTCTTCTACAAGGTCCTCGTATGTAGGTAACTTATAACAAGTCTAGATAATTGTATTTTATATAAGCAAATATAGAAACGTTAATTTATATTGTCTCTATTTTGTAATATTTCTTCTTGTTTTGAAAAATAAAGCTTAAGAATTATCTTTATTAGGTATAATCCTGTATAACGATACCTACAGCTTTTATATTAAGTAGGAGTATTTAATATATGTTATATCCATTTATTTGTATACTAAATGTAAGGCATAGTAAGTCTTCATAATAATAATGATAATGTAACAATTAAAATTATTTTATACTACTTTTAAATATTACATAGAATTTTTGAAAGTACCTACTTTATTTTCGTCGAGTTTAATTTTAAATTGAAGTTATTAGGGTTGTACAAAGTTTTTCAATATTATATTACAAAATTGGCCGTCCTTTATACAATGTAAAAGAAAAATCTGACCCTATGAAAAAGAATGTGTTTATCGCTTGAAGTGCACAGACTCTGATGCTTCTTACATAGGACAAACAGACCGATACTTCGACACGATAGGTTAAGAAACACATGAGTACTCAGAAATACTTTTACTATAAATGGAAGGTGTGCCATAAGTAAATCGAATACACTTTTTTACGGGAATGCAGGTATATTTTAACACCAAATTAAGGAAAAATTAGTAGTTGATTTTTGATTATAAAAAAAAGTTATCCGTGGAAATTAAAACGATTTATTTTTCATGCTGGATAGGTAATATTTGATTTATGATGGTGGTGAGGTTTACTACAACGGTTTCATAGTGACCGTAAAATTTGGTAATTGAAATATGATCGTATATCTGCAAAAATTTTTAGTGCCCATTTTGCCACCGTCAGGAATAGTAAATAAATTCACCACATTAACCGCTACTGACATAACACATTATCTCATCGTAAAATACATAAAACTTAAAAATTATAAAAAAAAGTAACTTCTAAATATTATATTAAAAATTTGGTGCTCAAAAGGCGTTTCATCTTTAACAAAATTTAAATAAAAATTAGTTTCTATTAAATAATAATGAATGTCGAAATACAAGGAACTATAATTCCGGAATCAATTAAATCTCAGTCATGAAATTTTTATCATATGTTTATGAGAAAAAGGTGTAATTTGTATTAATTTAATAATTTTTGATTCAGTCCCTTTTAAAATATTCAATTTTAAATATTGCCAAAATAAGGTTTTGCTCATTTTTGAAAAAATATATAAAGAAAGCACAAAGTTCTCATGCTTAAAATTTCTACAGTTAGTAGTTCTATAAAAAAATTAAAGGTGAGTTTTTTTTCCTTTTAATAATTTTGCAGCTGTAAAATTCCCGTTTTTATTTTCACTTTATAGTTGTGAATTTTTTTCTTTACTTTTATCACTATTTAGGTAATGTTATGTAAGGATAAAAATCTAGAGCATATTATCATTCTGATAATTTTAGCAAATTTAAAATGGTCACCAAAATAAAAGTATGAGTCTAAATTTTTTAACTTTTCATGGAAATTAAAAAAAAATTATGTGAGTGGTAGAAAATGCATTTTTTTTCTAAAGAAAAATAAAATTTGATACCTATTCTGATAATTTTCATTATCATATGATAAATTACGTCCTAGAATACTTTTTTATGCGAAAAAAATGGTCGGTAATCGCAGTCATCAATTTCCAATATTTAAATATCGCCCCTTGAGAATAAAACTGTTACAACTGCAAAATCACTAATTTTAAGATATTAAAGAAATAAGATTTTGAAGAAATTTAAAACCGAATAACTTTTTTCCAAATCATCTTAGAACTTTAAAACTTTGCTAGGTTTATTCTAACAGTTAGTTTTAAATGTTGTGATAAAAATTTTGTCGAGAAAATTCATAGTTTAAATTTTCATTGCAGTTGTAACCAAAAATTTTTTAGTTATTTTACAAAAAGTTGCATTCTGTTTAGGATTATAATGTTATATCTGCAAATAATACATTTTTTATTAATTATTTCACAAAATATTACTTTTTGTTAGTGACGCAAAGTTATATCTGCAACTAATACTTTTCAGAAATTTTGAAAATTTCGCTTTATATAATTTTATAATGGCAATTGTTTAAGGTAACAAATTCCATAATTATATTACAGATAGAGATGGGCAACGGGAAAATTCCCAAGGTAACACATTCCATAACTGTATTACAGATAGAGATGGGCAACGGCAAGATTCCCGATAGGAATTTTCCCGGGAATATTCTCATTTGGGTAATTATTGAGTATTTTCCCGGGAAAATTCCCGAAACCTGAGTAAAAACGATTACTTACAATTAGCTGTACTATTTTACAAATGCGTTTTTAATTAAAGACCGCGACACCGGTCCCTCAATTTACGTGAATATTCGTTTCATGGGGATTCAATTTATGCGGATAAAAAATCGCGTAAATTAAATCCGCCATTATAAAAAAAAGATACTGGAAATAAAAATTACCAAAAATTGTAGAGAATTTTATAATACTTTAAATGATAACGAAAATGTAGAAATTTACACGTTAAAATTTTAAAAATATCGTTTTTTTCGATATCGATAATTTTCGATAACGAAAAATAGGTTTTGACAGTCCCAATATATTATATATATATACCCACAACTTGCTTCGCTTTAGCCTTCAAAAATTTCGTTATTTTTGAGCTACGATGTACCGTTTACGAGATATTTACGACTAAAGGTTTACGTTTTCGAAAAATATTGAAAACTAATTTTTTTGAAAATATTTTATTGGTGACAAAACCAATTTGACTAATCAGTCTGAATCAATTAATTATAATCAGTTTATGATGAGTAAGTCGGTATCGATAATTTTCGATAACGAAAAGTAAGTTTTGATAGTCCCAGTATGTTCGGAATACCCATAACTTGCTTCGCTTAAGCATTCAAAAATTTCGTTATTTTTGAGCTACGATGCACCGTTTACGAGATATTTACGATCAAAAGTTTACGTTTTCGAAAAGTATGAAAACTAATTTTTTCGAAAATATTCTATTGCCGACCAAAGAAATGGGACTAATAGAGCATAAATTCAACCATTATACAATCAATTTATAATAATTTGTTAGACATTTAGTAGTAAAAGCAATTAAACACATTTAACAGAAAATATTATGTTATTTATTCTTCTTTTCTTCTATTATAACTATTCGGAGTATGTAGCTATTAGGGATATGTTGCTACAATTTTATTTTGTTTTTGGATTTTAATTTACTTATATGGTTTCTTACATTTTCTTTTATATCAATATTTTGCCGATTGAAGTTTTTCCCACGTTTGTCTGTTTTTATTATACAAATATTTCGATCAAGCTTTTAGTTTACTTTTGTAGTTTACAATTTACATTTTATCTTCTACGCAATATCCTGATTTAATTTTTGTTTTTACCGGAAAAATTTCTAAGTTTTCAGTGAATAACGTTCTGACCCTGTATTAATTAAACCTTTTTGTATATTTGTCGCCCGTAAATCGCGATTTCGCTTTCGTTTCTTTCGTTCCGAAACAGGTGAACAGTCCATTAGTATTATTTGGGAAAGTTTCGTCCAAATTAAAATATATATCCGAATTAACAGTAATAGTTAAAGCAGAAGACAAAAACTGTCCATTATTTAAATTTAAATGGATAAAATTATTTAAATTGTTTAAATTATAAGATTAAATTCAGAAAGAGCTGTTAAATTAATTTTTTCTTTATCAGCGTCCATATTTTGAAATTAAAATAAATTATAATTATATTTTAATAACAATAATGCTACGAAAGAATTCGTCTAAACTCAATAAACATTAAATATGGCTAAAATTGTGAACATCATTATTCACTTATATTGTAAAATGATAACAGAAGAAGGAATACCAAAATGCGTGTAGTTCTGTATGTACCTACAATCCACTCTAACTAACATGTAGCCACTTAATAAAAGAAATCACATACATATACCTTTTTTAATCTAAATAAAAAGTTAATTTTTTGTTTTCTCTTTGTTACAACTGCACATGTAACAAAAATTTTTTAAACCATTTATTCTTAGACTGTTAAAATTTAAAAAAAAGTTTATGGACTATAACTTTTTTATTTTCTAGAATTTTAGGATGAAAATTTCACCAATCGATAGCTTAAATGTAGCTGAATCCAATGATATAAAAATCTCAAAAACGAAAAATTTGCAGTTGCAACAGTTTTATTCTCAATGTGCGATATGTTATGACGGCAAAAGCGGAAAATTAGTGAATAGATCTGCTCTGGACTGTTTCTGATTCACCTGGTAATGAATCTTGATAGTTGTCATCTTCATTCGCTTCATCGAATAGCTCTAGAAGTTTCTCTCTTTCTTTAGTTTTATTTTTTTATGTTATGAATATCGAATCCGTTCATCACTATTGATTATTTTCATAGTTAGGTATCGAATAAATACGTAATTAAGGACTTGAAACAGGCAAATTTGTGTATTGAAATCGAAGTTGATGGCTTATAGTAGCTTCTGAACGCGCACGTGGCGTAAAAAGTGACACGTGTACGTCGCCTTTCGTCTCCGTTTAACACTTCAAAGCGTAATCCATTTGAATTCTTTGAATTGTGAACTCGCGTTTGGTGTTTAAAATTATTAAATTGCCTTGTTGTTTGCTTAGTAGTTCTTACTTGTCTTTTATTGCCTAATATTCAAAATTCTGTGCTCATTGTAATTATTGAAAATAGATAAGTTTCTGGAAAGATATTCACAATCGCCAATTTCAAGTTCCAGTAAGAGTAATAAACAAAACCAGAGAAAAAGTGGCTATATGACGACAATTATTTAAAATTCGGATTTACTGTTATTGAAAATAAGCCGCTATTTTGAAACTTTGTCGCGCGGAAGTATAAAATTATCACATTAATGTAACCATATTTTTATTAAATATTATATATTGAACTAGAGGGGTTTTATTTTTAAAGTACCTGCGACTCCCTTGAAAAGGCTTCGCGACCCCCCAGGGGGTCGCGACCCACAGGTTGAAAAACACTGATTTAGGAAAATCAAAAATGTTGAGCAACATGTCTCGGTCTTCAAACTTATTTTTGGAAAACGGAATATTTTGTTTAACCCTTCTCGAAAATAGAAAAAAAGGAGACAAAAACAACTCATCGTATATATATATATATATATATATATATATATATATATATATATATATATATATATATATATATATATATATATATATATATATATATATATATATATATATATAACAGCATAATAATTTACTAGAAAGCAGTAGAGCACGTAGCATCATGTAGCACGTAGTCATCCAAATGGCACGTACACAGCCATAGAACGAACGTGGTGTAATATCGAATCCGTAGATATCATCCATTTCGTACCACCGTACCACCTAGTCATATGTACATGTTTATACAGAAAGCATCATCATCATCATCGTCGTCGTCGAGAACAGCCGCGCGTAACATCTCATACGACACAGGACCACGCACGTCTCAGCAACACCGCCGCGTCATGACCGTCATCCTCCAAGTCCGCAAGCGAGTGAAACGGAACGATACCGTACCTAGATGGAAAAAAATGAGACCGAAATACACATCACATTCGCCGTGCCGTGAGTAGTAAGTACATAGTTCTACGTAGACAAACGGACCGTGCAAGTGAGCGAGTGGTGATAATACGACGGGGTTGATTTGGGTACTGAATCTCGCACCCAAAAGAGGTTCGTTGCCACGGGCAACGTTTCATTCGTGTCACTCTTCCCACCATATCGGGTGAAAATATCGCCAACACCGTGTGTGTGAAAGAATACACACGATGCGATACGTATATATTGCCATTTCTGTTTAACTTTCACATTAGGTTGAATATTTTGAGGGTCGCTCGACTATTGTACGATTAGGATCTTATACGTACTCTATATATTCATTCGTATGTCGTTTTGCCTACTTTGTATGTATGTATGCGTGTGTGTGTGTGTGTGTGTATGTATACGGAACCCTTATCTCTATCACACTACAGTGGCTTGGTGTGTGTTATTTGCTGCTGGCTTTCTATATTTTAACTTGAATGTGATTGGTTGATTTTATTTACTCTCCAACACATAACAAGAGCTCTGGCGACATTATGTACATTAAATATAAAATAGGGGAAACTGGGCTGTGTACGTATAATATACGCGTATACACGTATGGAAGGTGTAAAGCAATGTATGTGTGATTTATTATGATTTTCGACAAAATTAAATATGATATTTAATTATTTTGTCGAGGTTTTCATAAATATTTCCGGTGAATGTTTTTTAAGGAAATTATTTTTTTTTTAAATATTAATAACTGATTGTGAGATTTACTTTAGAGTAGAATAGAGTAGAATAAATACTTTATCTGAGACGTAAATATGCAATCCAGACATAGGATTGCCAACATTTCTTCGGCGAAATATAGTATTTTTCAAACTAAGCCATAAAAAAATATAGTTAGTACACTTCAAAAAAATATAGTATTTTATGGAAAAAGCAAAAAATAGACTAATATATATTTGTTACTTATTAATTTTTATAAAAACTATATTTTTTGTCTAAAATAAAAGTGTCATATTATGCTTTATCACATTCAATTTTTAAATTAATGTAAATCAGAAGTTCATTTTTTATTAATTAGATACATATGTTTCTTTCTTCTCGCCACTTCGAATTCATAACCGAAAATATCCTTTCTGTGAATGCCGAAGTGGAGGGAATAGAGAGCAAGAATGAGATTACTTTAAATAAATTTGGTAATTAGTTATTTTCAGTATTTTTTAAAATATGCTGCCATTTTTCGGCTGTAGTTTAGTCAGTAAACTCACTAAAATCTTTTACTTTTACAAAGATTTCATTTAATATTGTTATTTCAGAGTAAAGGTCGTCCATTTCGATATTCATATTTTTTTTTTTTTAAATTTAAAATTTCTAATATTGTCTCACAGTCATTAAATGAAACCTCCTGTTTAAAATTCAATATTTGGATTTTGCATAACCAAATGCTTTTATTAAAATCAAACAATTTATTAAGATAGTCTAAACATTTATCAATAAATACCAAAAAATTATTTTAACCCCTTTAGGACTAATGACGAGCTCAGTTCGTCATACTAATTTTTAGAAAAAATTCAACTGACGAGTATACATTGTCTTATATCGATAACTGGAGGCTCTATAGTAAAGAGCGGTCATACTGTAAATAAATTAAACAAATTGTACCAAACTTGCAATTATACTTATAGAGATATTAAATTTATCTAAAAAATTGGAATATATGGCTGTACTAAAGGGGTAAATTTCCTAACTTTCCCTGTGGAATTTTGCAACTAAAGAAGACCGCATCAGTCAAAAGTTAATGTTAAGGGACTTTCATAAATTTTTACAATGGAAGATTTGTTTGTTAGATTTCGATATTGAAAATACGTATTTTTGCGTACTATATATTTCTTCAACAGTATATAGTGCACAGACCCAAAATACAGTACAATACTAGATATATATTATAGTACGGTTGGTAGTGATGAGCAAATGCAAGACCAAGACTAAGACTTGGCAGTCTTGGTCTTGGTCTTGTTCTTGCATTAAGAATCTTGGTACTGGTCTTGCTAGAGCAGTTTGAGTCTTGGTCTTGGTCTTGGTCTTGCAAAATGCAGTCTTGGTATTGGTGTTGATCTTGGTATTGCTAAAGAATCTTGCACTTTCTTGCATTTTTTTATTAGCGAATTTTTTCCTTCTAAAATCAGAATTTTCTCTCTTTACGGTATTAATTATACTTTTAAACCATTTAAATAATTTAGTAAGAGTCTTGCTTTTTTTGCTATAGTCTTGGTCTTGCTCACTTGAGTCTTGGTATTGGTCTTGCAGCCATACTTATAGTCTTGCAGTCTTGGTCTTGGTCTTGCAAAATGCAGTCTTGGTCTTGGTCTTGGTCTTGCAAAAAATGCAAGACCAAGACAAGACTGCAAGACCAAGACTAATTTTGCTCATCACTAACGGTTGGTAACCCTATCCAGACAGTATAAATAGTAGTCAATATGTAACTAATACGTTTTTCTGTCCGATTTGTTTAATTAAATAATAATTTTAACGACCATCGCTCTTCGATTTTCTATGTTACCTTGTGTATTATCGTTCGCTCATTTCGTACAGAGAATAACTTTTTACAATCCTTTCCAGGCTTACTACATACCCTATTACTGATTTTATGCTATTGAACTGTATCCGAGGTCAACGAATCAAGGTGAGAGTGGATTTTAAATCTGTTTTAGGACCGGTAGAACACAATTTCGGGAAAAAGTATAGGGGCTCTTCATAGACTGAATAATCTGAAATTCAGTAAGTGGCATTGCTTCCTAGGTGCAATAATACTATAAAAGTGGGGGTAAATTTAGAGCAAAATTTGGATCCGACTCAGGCGAATTATTTCAAGGGGGTCTTAGGGGACACCAAAAACGATATAATGTCTCAGCCAATTATCTATACAACATATCCAAAATTCAGTTTCCTAGGGAAATTTGGAGAGAGTAGAGAAGGAAAAAAGGGTTTGGGGGGTATCTGACATGCTGACAGCCCCTCGGAATAAACCTTGAGCGCTGAAATGTTGTATACTGCTTAAGCTAGTACCTAGGGTGTACCTCTTGCCGTTTCAATACTCCTCCCGCATTTTTACGCCAAAATTTCATATATTTTTGACATTTTCGGTGAATCTGACACGCCTACAGGCTCCCCAAATAAACCTAGATGGCTGAAATTCGTATAAGACTTCCCTATTAATATATTGAAATTAAGGAATTTAAAATACGTACGGCAAAAGGAATTTCTTCCGTTTTACCTAAACCTAAAATAAGAGTAGGTCTAAATAATTTAATAACAACTGGTGGTGATAATGTCTAAATAATGACTATTTACAAAAAAATTATTTGTATAAATAGAATTTAGGAATTGAAATTTATAGTGCTTATTGAAACATAAAAAAGTAGACAAGCTTATGTTTGTCCAAATAATTTTGTAAGTATGATTTTTAATTCTGTTTCGGAATTTTTTCAATTTATTTTGTTACTTAAAATATAGATATCTATATAATCGATTTACATCGAATATACAGTCTGTTAAGTAAGATCGTGGTCGACCATACTCACAAATGGTAAAAGTTTTTCTCTAAATAATAAGTGAAGAACCATGGGTGCCAAATACGCGACACGAATGCCAACTCTGGCATCGTTACATTCGACTGGCCGTCACAGTCGCCTGATACCAATCCGATTAGGTCACATATCAAGTACAAACTTCGAGGAAAACGCATATATACATTTAAAGTAGTTAACTCGCGAGATTCGTCTCAATCTAAAAAATTGAAATCTAAGAAATTCGTCAATTTAACTAAAAGTATGCCCACGAAAATAGCATCACCACCGGCGATTATCGACGCCGGTGGTGACTGGACACCTTATTAAGCTAATTGTGTCGTAGTCCTCATCAAGTGGAACGTATATATGTATTTCAAAATTTTTTTAAATAAATTTTTTTATAAATTATTTTGGCCACGATCTTACTTAACAGATTGTACTTTTTACTGATATGTATATTTCAATTCCATTTCGTTCCGTGTACAGTAGGATCATCAAGTGCAAAGTAATAATGTTGACTTTCATATTGTTCAAATAATTTTGTGTGGAATTGTATTTTTTCATTGAGCGTCTGTAAAAACAAGAAACAAGTCCAAGTTTGAGTAACTCTGACCAAACAGTAAATTATCATTATTAAATTACGTAGACACCTATGTACATGTTGTATAATTTAAGAACAGCTGCCCGCAGCTGTACCGACATTTTATCAACAAAATTTAAATTAAAAGGTAAATATTAATAAAATTGTAATATGAATGTTTGCAATGTTTACATAATTCCATGTTCTAGAAGGTGTCTGGATTCGATTAAAATTTAAATTAAAGGTAAAGATAGACAAATGTATAATATGATTTAACATAATTCTAAGACGGTAAACAGTTGCCTTTTCTTGATACACTTATTTTCAATAAGGATAATACCTTAACCTCAATGTGGTATAGAAAACAATATACTTCTTCTCGTACTCTCAATTTTCATTCAGCACATACCTACAAACAAAAATTAAATGTAGCTTCCCAATCTAATAAACCCTTACGAATCAGCCATCACAATCATAGGCCCATAGCCCTCAAAAGTGCACAGCAAATTCTCCGTCAGAACAATTTTCCTTTGCACTTAATTTTCCGAATTACCAGAAACTAGGTATGAGCAAAATTAGTCTTGGTCTTGCAGTCTTGTCTTGGTCTTGCATTTTTTGCAAGACCAAGACTATGTATACCAAGAGCAAGACCAAGACCAAGACTATAAGTATGGCTGCAAGATCAATACCAAGACTCAAGTGAGTAAGACCAAGACAAAAACAAGAAAAAAGCAAGACTCTTGCTAAGCTATAGTTTGAAAGTATAATTAATACCGTAAAGAGAGAAAATTCTGATTTTAGAAAGAAAAAATTCGGTAATAAAAAAATGCAAAAAAGTGCAAGATTTTTTAGCAATACCAAGACCAAGACCAAGACTCAAACAGCTCTAGCAAGACCAAGATCAAGATTCTTAATGCAAGAACAAGACCAAGACCAAGACTGCCAAGTCTTGCATTTGCTCATCACTACCAAAAACTTGATATTCAAACTTTTTAACAATGTCTCCAGATACATAAAGACCACAAACAAAACCCAACAGAAAAAATATTTCTCAATACCGTACTTGGCACGGAAATTTGAAAATATTATTAAATTTAAATCAATATAATTTATCTTCTGTTTTTCAATATCCCAACAACCTCAACAAATTTGACTCTAATCTTGAATCTTCGGTTCCCGTTGGAAAACACCAAAATGTGATATACATGGTACCCAATGTAAAGGCTGTGAAGCGGCATACATCGGAACAACGAAACAAAAGCTTTCAACCGGAATTGACCAGCATCGTAGGAATGTTCAGCGCGCTGATTTTCACTCTGGTCTAGTCAGGCATGCGTGGCAGCATAACCACCATTTCGATCTCGAACATCCGACCATCCTACAAACAGAAGAAAACTCTAGAAAACGATTCATTCTAGAACATGCTTGGATTACCTCTGTCAAGCCAAATACGAACGTATATGCACGGACTCTATTCAGTTGGATAATGCCTACTCCCGGATTTTCAAAACATACACACCACAGCAATTTCAAAAATCTATATGAACGGTCTTTTTTTGAGTCCCTTCATGTTATTTACTAATATTTTTTTGTGTTTATAACTATGTGACTATTGATAAACTTTTTTATATATTTTTATTTTATTACAATGTAACAACATAAATTTTATTTTTTTTATATCATTTTTCATCACTTTTACTATAAAATACTTGTAAGTACTTACTTAAA
Source organism: Brachynemurus nebulosus (assembly GCA_035578155.1). Lineage (NCBI taxonomy): Eukaryota > Metazoa > Arthropoda > Insecta > Neuroptera > Myrmeleontidae > Brachynemurus > Brachynemurus nebulosus. The sequence continues at coordinate 11,420,330 of JAPWDM010000014.1, read as the reverse complement.
TTTTTTAAAACTTTTTAATTGTTCTAATTTATATTTATAAAATATTTTTAATAACTTTGACATGTATTTGTTTACATTTGTATTTTTAATTTTTCAATACAGAGCGCCTTAAGGTGTGCTGCTAACACGAAACCTAGGTAGCGCCAAAATTTAAAATATAACTTTTGTTTTTATTTTCATATCCGATGACCTATAACTCCTAAATCCTCATAATAAAACATAATTTTATGTTTCCAGACTTTTCTGTAGATTATGTTTGCAATTTAATTAAACTAACTGAGTAATAGTTAAGTAATCGCGGGATTAAAAATATAATTTATACCCCTAATACCTAAATTGGTTTAATTTTGAAAGTAGACTTAAACTTATTTTCATTATCTATTTCCAGTTCCATTATTTCTAAAACAATATCTGATTATACTTTTGATATGTAAAAATACTATTCATTTCTTATAGCTTTCTTGAAATTCAAAACAGCATGGTGTAGGAGCTGGGGAGAAAAATTTTAGATTGTTATTGTTTTCGCTTTCTAGGGAATCAATTGTTTTGTATTGTTGCATGTCCCATTAAGTCAGTATCTATTCCAGGGGCGGATCCAGCTCTCAAATTATGGAGGAGTCACATTTGTTTCTGACATTGCAGAATAATTACAATTCTCTTCCAGTTATCTATTTTAATTACCAGAATATGATCTATTGGTGACAACAACAAATTTAAAAATGAAACGTTGTTTATCAGGAAATACCATAAGAAAAAAATCCCATTGTATTTGTCCCATGTTTGATAAATATTTTTTTTTTTTTTTTTAAATAAAAAAATAACATTAATGCATCTTAAATGTTATATTGTTTTTGACAAGAATGAATATTAACATAATAAATTGTAATAAAATATTTCAACAATGTATAGCAATAACAACAGTCCGGCTAAAACCTGTTGTAATTATAATTATATTTAGGAAAATTACATGTACGTATAACTAGGTACACGGACCATTTATGGCAAGCAGGTGATCTGAACACACACATACTTAATTAAGAAAGTAGTGTACGGGTGTACGCGATGTGTGGCTCGCCCCTCTTACTTGAAGTTCTTGGAGTGTGAAAAAAGTGAATTTTTTCTGTATTTGCAATATAATATTCAAACGGAAAAACTTTATTATTTTCAACGGTGGTCTCCCGAACTAATATTTTAAAACAACAATTTCTATTATCTCGACTAATTGAAATATTTTTTTGCCTACACTTAACAAATATTTTTCATTGTAGACAACAAAATCCTTTTGATTGAATTTTCATTTTAAAAAATTTTAAATCTTTTTCTATTACATATTCTTTTCTAATTCGATAAATTGATTTAAAATTCACTTAACATCAATGTACCGGTAACGTAAAATTTTAAATTTTTTTTATCTTTCCATTTTGAATACATATGAGTAATAGAAACAAACATTCATCCAAGCATACATATGTATTTTGCATTGTATAATTTGTATGTAGAATTTGAATTAAAATACAAATACAAAAGGGTGGCTTAATCGAATATATCCGTGCCTCTTTAAGTACTTCTATTTAAAAAAAATTCTCTTTGAAAAATCTATATTTACGTTCGACGTTATATGTAACATGGTGTGTATATGGATCTCTCTCGACATACTTGCATGTTTATTCCTTATCTACAGGTGATTTTTTTAAGTAATTGCATCGAAGAACCAATAGTTGCTATCTGACGGTTGGATTGAATTGAAGCAACAAGCAAGGTCTCCAACTGTTCCAAACCTTTTTTTTTCAAAATAATTTTTGTGCTATTTTATAGCATTAAGCGAGTTTGTATTATTTTGCAAAAATGCCAGACGCCTTAAAGCAATTTTTTATGAGATATTCAATAATGAATTGTAATTACTATATGTATGTCTGCACCTAAAAGTATTGGGTCATACCACAAATTTTGACACATGTTGTTTTGTAATTATTTTTATTTGTGTAATTGATTAAATTATATACAATATATAAAATTAATTAGTAGTCTCTTGAGTTATCAATGATCCGTCTCCAAACTTCCGGTAATTTAGACACACCACTGAAAGTACCATTTTCATTTAACCTACCAATTATTTCATTTAAATTCGAATCGAGACCTTCTTTCGAGAATTAGGTAATTCCCTCTTCAAATTGCCTTTGTACTGTAGTATGAGGAATGCCTACATGTTGACTAAGATGCTCGACAGATTAATCACGTGTCACACTTAATGCTTCCTTAATTTTATCAAAGGCTTTCAGTCTAGAGGTTGATGTTGGTCGACCTTCCCTCGGCAAGTTTTTTGCCTGGATTCTTGCATCTTTGTAAAAATGAAGCTACTTCGCTACCGTTCTCTTACTAAGGGCATTATACCCTATACATTTCTATAGAAACTTATGCAAAACTGCCGCAGCGTATAATTAAGGAGGACACAAAATTGTAAAAAAATTCGTTGCTCTTGGACAAAAATTGATTTTTTAAATTTTCTATTTTCAAAAATGGTCTTTTAATCACAACAATACTATCAAAAGAAAATCCAGTGTCCGCTCTATACAAAGCATGAAATATGACCGCTTAATCTTAAATAATTAAAAAAATATCAAATACAAAAAATGTGCCGAAACTTGTGGTATAATAATAATTTCAAAAATTAAATTATAGAAGTGAACAGAGAAAAAGAAAATCTCTTTTTAGATGATTCAAAGGAAATTTTATATTCCTCATGTTCTTCTGCCTCAATATAACATGTTTTCATATTTTACCACTTTTTATTTTTTGGTAACAGATCATTTTTGCTGCCCTAGTTTTGGAAAAGTTAACTAAGCTAACTCTCATATTCTTCTTCTCTCTCTTTAATTTTGCAATTTTGTTTCCACCTTACGCTAGGTCAGAAATTTTGTCTACCTATAATTAACGTTAAATGAATAATAATAGAATCGAAAAGTTAATATAAAGCTTAATTTTATGTGTATATAAAATTTTTATTATAAATACCTAATTATGTCAATTCCGAATTTTTAAACTGAATCAAATTAACCATAATTTAAGCCAGATTTTTTGTTACTTTTATGTAAAATTGCCGACTCCTATCTTGCTATACAATCAGAAATTTTTAGTTCTAATAAATAATCAAGATACGGGTTTTTGACGTAGGAATGAAAAAATTGCCCTTAAATTTGCCCTTAAAATAATTGAAATCTTTTGTTATACCTTTCGTTTAAGTTTTTCCAATTTTCATAAACAAGATCCGGAGAAAATCGAAAAACAAAATTTTTCAGTTTTTCTAAAAAGTTAAAAGCGGTGATAGTTTCAGAACCACTGAATAAAATGTATCAAAATTTTGCTCCCTTTAAGGGAGGAGTTCACGCCAGAAACGGCTAATAAACTAATTTTTTTCGAATCTCGTTTTTTGTTTTTATATCGTTCTGTGGTTCTTTGCAAACACGGTGATATATAAAACATGGCCAAAAATTTTTTTTTTTTTCAAGTAGAAAAATATTTATTTTTGAGCCGCTGCACAGCCAAGTTGCTGGTCCTTTGCAGATAACGCTCGCCCCCTCTCGCGATTTGATCAGTAATATTTAGTTTTGGTGTGTACATGAGTTATAGTATGCACTGAGATAATGTTCTTTTATTTTTTTTGACATTTTAATAAACAGTGAGTAAACCGCTTCTTTTGTTTTTTGTTATTATTTTTGTTTTTTACTGTTTCCCAAAAGTTGTGTTTTTCCCGACAAGGAAAAGTATATCTCAAGTTCTAGAAAAGATAGAGACTTAATTTTTTTTTATTTTGTTTATAAACATATTGCGCATAAAGTGGAGTATGCTTTTTCCTTTTCAACAATTGTAACTATTTTTAAAAAAAAATTTTTTAATAAAAAATTGGGTTTTATAATTTTTAGAACTTTGGGATTGCAATTTTATAGTTAATTTTTAAAATTACCTGGAACCCATACTCAGCTTTATGGATAGGTCCTTTAGAAATAAAATAATGAAAAAATATTTAAAAAATATTCATTACTTTTTGAGATATGGCGTTCCGTGTAAACGCTTAAAAACTTGTGAAAAAGGGCCCCCTCCGCCCACAGGGAACAGTAATGAATGTTTCAAAAACAAAGTTTTCTAGTTGAAACCATCCCTAATTTGAAAAAAATTTCAACAAGCAAAATAATCATAAATAAAAAAGTTGCTTTTTTATTTGAATTCCTCCCTTAATGCCGTATACATAGAATTATTTGATGACTCTATAGAGAAATGTTCAAATAAAGGTCCGGGTCCGGAACATTTCCCTCTGGATGTTTGATTTTCTGGGTTCTTTAGGCACTAAAACGTCAAAATCCGATGAAAACCGCATCTGCTTAAATTAGTCTGGTTATCATAATTTCGCTTCGCATAACTATAGCCTCAGTACGTAGCCTAAATGGACGAAAAAGTAAAAATCAATAAAAATTATATCACAAATTTTAAATCATATCTAATATACAGTCAGCTAAAGAAAGTCCTCCATTATTTTGTTGTAGTTATATCTATTTTAATTTATATGCCTGTAATATCTCTGTTCTGCGGTTTGCAAAGATTGTTTTTCCATCATGGCAAAATGATGACAACGTTGAAACAAAACAAAGCCCTCGCTCATCTTTGCAGTACGTACGTACGTAGTACATACGTCATATACCTACGGAGTACGGTGACACCACCCCCTCCCCCCGCCACGAACACCCTGCCTGCACGTGGAGTATTTACGTTGTCGTCCGTATTATGTGATTGGTTATATGTATTACGTTTTATACACTTCACTTGTTAGTACTTCATCCATGCGAAGCATCAGTTCGAATTACGTTCAAGCTTTACGTACGAGAGTAATACCTACGTTAGCATTACTTGACTAGAATAAATTTGCCTTCAAGATGCGCGAAAACTTCTGTGGCATATGTAATTTCAAAGTATCGACATAATACCTACAAATATATTTATGAGTTGAAATCTTATGAACGAGTCATAATTGGACGGCGTTATGTAATAACAGATTAAGCGCCAAATAGATTAAGATAAATAACGGTACATCTTCTTCTCAAAGGCAAAGAAGATGTACCGTTATTTACCTTAACCAATTTGGCGCTTAATCTGTTATTATACATAACGCCGTTCAATTATGACTCGTTCATAAGATTTTAACATGCAAAATATTAAAATCCAACGAGTATTATATTCTGTGTGTTAAAAGAGCCCATTACAACACTTTTTTGACAATTTTCTATTATATTTCCATAACGGTTTTGTTTTGCTCTAGGAAAGTTATACATATTAAGTACCTACACGGAGAGAAAAATCATATAATTTTTGCAGAGAAAATTTCAGAAAAATTACCATGCTCTCTTATAATGCGTGCGCGATCGACGACCAAAAGTAAAAAATATTTTACGATCATGTAAATATTATTAAATTGAAACGTAAAAAGTATTAGTCATGGCTTCATAAAAATTGTTGTGCTAGCATGGTAAATTTAATGTGCTAACACAACTTCTATCACACTGTTATGCACATATGTTATAGTTTAATTCTTGTTGTCGTACTCTTTCATTTGCGCATCTGATCCGCAACCTTATGTTGGTTGGGCTGTACGGGCTGCACGCACTGAGGAACAATATATGATGCATACAAAAATGATTGGCAACAATATATTCTAATACTGAAGATAGTGAAGTAACAAAATGATGAATTAAACGGTGACAGTCCGTCCTGTAAGACAGTGTAATGAATAATGCTTGCTGCTTGTAAGACAGTCTAATGAATCAAGGTGCTTGGTCCGACCAAGTTGGTCGTGTTGGTCGTCACACCACTCACCAACCTGGCTATATGACTTGCATGTATGAGTGGGGTACATTTCAACAGCGTTGATACCTTCTTTGTCTTTCTTTCTTTCTGCTATTGGCAGATAGAATTTGAATAATTATAAGACGGCATGGTAATTTTTGTAAGAAAAACAATTAAAAAATATTTTTCTGTCGGGAATGGAACTTTTTACTGTGCTGTTTTACAAATTTTACGGAGCTAATATTACGGAAAGAATATTCTATCCTTTAAATTTTCGATGATTAATTATAATTTTTATATTTTTACCGTACAAAATTGAATATGTTCGCCTTTTACACGTCGACAGTAATTTTTCTATGAATTTCTCTCCGTGTACAGTGTCACATAAACGACAATACAGTTACTATTAGGACTCTCTATCGGGGACAGATACCCTATATCTAAATATAACCTCTTTCGATTTCCTTGATTATCTCGAAAACTATAGGAGATAGGAAAAACACTCCATAAGACACACTTTATTTTCAAAGTGCTTTCGATTGATGTATATAATTCCAGGCTCGGACCCACTGGAGGAGCTAGTCGGCAGATTAAGAATGAAAAATATTTTTTTTCATCATGTTGTACCCCTTGAATTTTGATGAAACTTTGTGTGGTAATTAAGTGTATTAAGGCACAGTTACTGCATTTCTTTTTGAAGTTGTCGCTCAATTGGAACCCTGAAAATAACATTGGATCGGCTATTATTCTTGTCATTATCCTTAATAATGAGAACTTGTACGATAATTAACATGTTTAATATTTTCGAGAGTGTTTGCCTTCATGTGGATTTGGAATTACCTTCCTATATTTAGTAATTACCAAGAACAAGAAATTTTGGTAATTTTTAATATTTTTTTTTTTTTAATTATCTCTGTAACTACTCAGTCTTGACCTCTAAAATTGTACATATCAATTATTTACAGTCTCACCATATCGCCAATATAGTTATTAAAATAATCCGCTTCCGGGGCCGGATCGCCTATACTTATCCGGCTATACCCTTTCATCTTAAAAGCCTTATCTGCTATAGCGTTTTCAATTTTCTCAACTATTTGGGAATAGATTTTTCTCGTTTATCAAAGACCGATTGTATTCTGAAATTTATATTTTGACAATTACTTTAAATTCGGTGACATGGATAACTGGTGTTTGGAATAAAGGAAAATAAATTATAATTATTTCAAAACCTATATTTATTTATCCGTTGGTCATTGTGCATCTTATAACCAGACGTATAATTATTCTTCCACAGGTATATAAGCTTCCATTGTATATTTGTATTGCATATATCCTAACATGACATTTTATATCTTTTAATTAATCTATCTTTTTGCATTTAATTTAACAAATTCCTTCCGTTGATTTATTTATCCTTCACTATATCTCGTCACATTTGGCACCCCTTCTATTTGCCCCCTCAGTTTCATACATTTAATGACAGCTTCAACATTTAAATTGTGCACATGACAAAATTTACATATTGGTACGGGGTTATAATTTTACTGGAATATATTGAATGGCGGACATTGTATCTATGCAAGTGGTTAAAAGTACTTTCATGTTGTTGTTGTAAATATGACAATTTTACGTTTGAATTAATGAAATTGTTTGGGAAAATTAAATAAAAACATAATGAAAATTGTACGTTTCTTAAGGGGTGATTAAACTTGTTTGTTTTTCCGTAGTTGAAAAAGACAGTAGCATACGTAGGGGAGATTAAATGATTAAAAATTTCTTCAGTGAACATATTATGTATCTTAGTTTTCTACTAATCGTTAAAAATTTTTCGCCAATGGGGTATTTGGCAGTATCAAGGAAAAATGATCAAAAAAATTTTTAACATGTAGAAACATGTAGAAATCCATCATATAATAAACAATTTCGGCACCCCCACCATATTTCATTTTATTTCCGATTGTATAATTTTGATATTTTTATTTATTGATATAGTTATTTTTGAAATTAAAGGAATCTTATATAATATTGTTTAAAATAAGTTTTTGTGTGCATAGAAAAGACCACTTGAGACATATTTGAAGTTTGTTCCAAGCTGTATTTTTGTTAGTAGTGTTTCACATATATAGGTAGGGTGAATGCGGAAGAGATGCCGCACATTTTGAAAACTCTTGATAATTCTTAAAGTATGCATTTAATTGATTTGAAATTTGGTACACAATAAATGTAAACATTGTTCTCTAAAATTATGTATAAATAATTTTAAATTTTGAGTCATAAAGGATTCATAATTAACATTTTTGTAGAGCCTGAAAAGTGGCGTCTCTCCCACACCTATGGGAGAGATGCCGCATCAAAGAAGGAGAGACATTGCATAGTTTATATTAAAAATTTTGAATTTTACACACCTCTCCATACATGATGCATGCCATATGTAACCATTTTTGGCACTTTTACATCTTAATTTTTTTTTTGTTTCTGAGTACTTTTCAAAACATTCAATACACAGGTAATCATTATTATTTTCGTTATCTTCACTAATATGAGAACTCTTCCTAATCCATTAGTGGATCTTTTATATTTACGTGGCATAATTTACAGTTCAAGAAAAAATTGCATAATTACGGTATAAGTCTATGTTTTTAATATGTAATATGATGCGGCATCTACACCAACTTTAAATGCGGCATCTCTCCTTTTTGTTGGGATAGATGCCGCATGTTGCTATAGCAAGCATAGTGCGGAATTCTAACCTAAAATTTTATACAGTACTTTTAAAATATACCTAAATTAATAACAAAACTCATTTTCATTAAAACAATGAAATATACATTCTTAAATGCTAATGAATTAAAAGCTTGATAAAATATTATGTTAAAAACTTACTTTTCAATAATAAAAATAAGTTGGATAATTACTAAACTGATGGACTAATCATAAATGTTACCATATACAGCTTAAATAAGTAACTTATTTTAAACATAGAATCCATTAATAGAGCTATCTATCAATCAACGGACGAACTATGGCTACTGCGGTATCTCTCCCGACGCGGCATCTCTCCGGCACTTACCCTATTATATATTTATAAAAGTTTTTGAATTAATTTTTTTTATATTAATGATATTATCGCTATTTCCACATACGTATATTATAGAATTATAGCACTGTATATTATAGAATTGTAGCTTGGAAACATTTCCACCGTTAGTTGAAAAAACATTAAGTTGTGTAATATGAAATGTCGTTTTCCGACCACTTAGTCTACCAGGATATTCAAATAAATACCGACACTTTTTTAAGCATTAGAGAAATGTTCAAAACCAATTGCTAAATTATAAATAGAATTTTTGTGGCTTGGAGTCAATTCCACTGCTAGTTGGAATGACATTAGGTTGTGTAATATGAAATGTCGTTTTCCGACCACTTGGTCTACCATGTAATTCAAATAAAATATCGACACTTTCGTAAGTATTAGAAAAATGTTTAAAAGTAATTCTTTAATTTTAAATAGAAATCTTGTAGCCTGGAAATAATTTCCATCCTTGTCTAGAATAACATTAGGTCGTGTAATATGAAATGTCGCTTACTGACCACTTGATCTATCATGTAATTTAGATAAATATCGCCACTTTCTTAAGCATTAGGTAAATATTTAAAAACAATTCTTCAATTTTACGTAGAATTAATAATTAGAACATAGAAAAAATAAAAATTATAATCATTTTTGCAATTCATCGTAATTTACATATCTTTTTGCATATCGGTAAAATACAATTGCGGACGGCACCGGCGGTTGAGAAACACTGCCATAAATTACTAGTGTTCAAATTAAAAAAAAAAAAAAAAAAAAAAAAAAAAAACTGAGGATATCAGTTAATATTGCGCGAATCGAATTGAATTAGTCAGATGCATCGTTTCTTTCAGAAAGTCACCAAATTCTGTTATTAGTCTTATTACGAGTTTCTACTAAGATCATTGGCTTTAAAATCGATAATGTAGGTACATATTAGGTAAATTAGTATTACTTGAAATGGTGTACAAATTACTTTGATTTTGCAAAAATTGTACACATGGAAAAAAAATGCGCTCTGTATTTGGTAAAAATTAGGGGGAATATTATTTCTAACGGTAGGTAATTATTCGAATAATATTACATATCTGGAAACTATTCCGGATATAGTTTCAGTTTTGGATAATTTTTTTTATTCTATTGAGTATACATGTTGGGTATATATGTTACGTCATTAGTAACTTAAATTTCAATATAATTTGCAATTATTTTTTTCCTGGAAAATAGGTATAATATTTGTTTAGTTTATTTATGTGAATTTGACTCTTTTTTATTTGAATCGTATATAGATACACTTTGTATCAAAAAATTGTAAATGCAAATTCAAATTAAATAGGTATACATGGTGTAAAACAAATAACTCTCGTCATTTTGTGGGGTGACTTATAGCACCCTGCAGACACTAAGACCGCAGGATTTTTTCCGGAATTAACAGTCGCGTCACCCCTCAAAAGGATGAGAGTTATTTCCCTTGCACCCTGTATGTATATATACACATGTATTAGGCGCACTTCCCCTATATATATACAGGGTGTAAAACAAATAACTCTCGTCCTTTTGTGGGGTGACGCGACTGTTAATTTCGAAAAAATTCCTGCGGTTTTAGTGTCTACAGGGTGCTATGAGTCACCCCACAAAAGGACGAGAGTTATTTGTTTTACACCTTGTATATTTTTAAGTCACTGTATGAAATGAGAGTATAGGTGCTTATAGGTACTTTATTACATAATACGCAAGCTCAATGAGGTGGGTGACGGTAGCTCCGGGCTCCGGGTTTGGAAGGGGTCCATAGCCATTGGTAAGGGGCCCGGACCAAAGTGGACAATTAAATTTTTTTCTTTTCTGCTCGTCGGTATTCCTGGAAATTTTTTTTTTCAAAATTTTGTTGTTTGTGTCCGGGGCCCGTGTTTTTTCTCCACGGTTCTGATAATACACCAACGTTCTATTCAATTTTATTTTTATATCAAAATATTTTCCTTTATCTAATTTAAATTAACGTGCTCGTCAGTGCGCCGGTGCTTAAATGTTAAATTAAGATCTCCGAAAAAGATGAAAGTGAGGGTGAAATGGTTTTCCAGGGCAATTGAAATATTTTTAACGGTAACGAGTATTTAACTATTTACACGGAGGTCTTACATTGTGGAAATTAGCCATGCTATATATATATGGAATTATTATATTATGGAGAAGGTTAGTTTTTAGAGTTGGTTGGCTAGCAGAACCAAGCGTTATCTATAGATAATTGTTTTTGTAAACAATACCATCACATATATTTATTTTAAGTAATATGTGGATCTACCAATAAACTTCATTTAAAAAATTTAGCATAAACTATATAGGCATAATTATGTCATACTGTTCTTTTGTATATTAAATGCAAAATTTAAATAACAAAAAAATATTTTTATATATTTGGGTGGTAAAAATTGAAAAGATTTTTATGTATAAGGTAAGTGCTATAGTCTTCGAAAAGGTATTGTGGGAGGCTTGTATTATTTTTTCTTTTAAATTTTAGTTTTCTGCACGTGGGTTTTTATAGAAATTAAATTACACTTCAAAATTTTTTTACCAAAAATTTCTTTATTCGATTTTTGAATTTGATTGAGTAGTTTTATGCATGTATTCGGTTTTTAAACTTGAAAAAATATTTACCTAGTAAAAAATTAAATTACAATAAATATCCCAGATTGGTTGGTGAATAGTTGTGGTAAAATGTGCTACAATTTTATACGTACTTATATAAATAATGTAATTTCATTTATATCTGGATAAATTTTTATAATATTATAATATTTCTATTATAAATTTTTATAATATTATAATATTTCTGGACAGTCCCCGCTAATTAAACCAGTTAATCTGGAACTGAGTGAGTTTCAATTTCTGGGATTGAAATATCGCCAAAGTTTTTCTCTTTAAAACTATTTTTTCAATTTACTTTTTTTAAAAATAATTTTAAATACAGAAATAAATATTTGTTTCCTATTTTTTCATTAAATATTGAATTGATTTAAATATTCTAGTATAAGTATATATATTTGAAAATATTTAAATATTTAAAATAATTTATTATTTAGTAAGTTTGAATGATATATGGAAAGTAATAGCAGCTCTCTTTCAAGAATAAACAATTTATTTTAACAAAACCGGAAATTGTAAAAAAGAAGAATAATGTAGAAATCCTAAAATGTTGAAAAATTTTTTTGTATTTCATATATTATATATTGAAATTATTCATAAAATATAATTGTTACTGTACTATACTAAATGGGGAGATTAATTTTAATAAAAATGCTACGTGCAAAAAGTTACTACATAAGCAAAATTTCTGAGCAATTTATAGTAAACTTTCGATTTAGTTAAAATTTTAAAAATACAGTCAAAAATAATTTTTCATTCTTTTAAAAAATTCTAATTTTTTCCTTTCATTTATTATTTGGAAGAAAAAAGGGTAAAACGATCTCTAAATTGATAGGATATCGAATTGTAACACGCATTTATAAACATAATAAGTAACTTATAAATTTTCTGCACAATATCTCACGGAAATAAAATCACATCGATTTCGACGTCAACATGACCTGAAAGAATTTTCGTCAAATCTGGTCCAGTCATCATTTTTTTTTTCTGTTTGAATAAAAAGACTATAAAAAAAAAGATATTAAAATTCCCATGGTTCTGTGCGATTTCTTTCAGGCTACTGGGAAGTTTGTTGCAGAAGCAGTGAAATAACTGTACGACCTCCTATGTCCTCGCTAAGTTTTATATTTCTGAGAAATAAAACTGGTAAAATTTTGCATATCCTTAAAAGTTTATCAGTACTACTAACGCCTGCTTAATCTCTAAAGTTTTGTCATTTTTGACTGACTCAGTTAAACTCGTCCACATTTTCTTAATTTTCTTACCAATCTAAATAAATTTTTGCATTTAGTTGTTTCAGTTAATAATTATCAACTTTTGTGTAAAATTGATAACGTAAAAGCCTCAGTAGCGGAACGCGTTCAATACTCGAACAGTTTTGATATTTATCGTTTTTTTTTTCAGAAATAACTTCATTAATATATAAAACATCAAAACTGTTCGAGTATTGAACGCGTCCCGGTATAGGGGCTTTTATTATTGTTATTTTATTGTTATTTTATTATTATTATTTTTTTTTTTTTTGAAAAATTTACCAAAAAATTTTTGAAAATTTTATAATGTACTGACGAAAAGTAAAAAAAAATTAATACCTCATACACGACTCTTTTAAAATTTTGAAGAAATTCAATTTGCCTGTCTTTGCAAAATGGATTCACAAATAAATACTTTTAATCTTAATTGTTTTTTTAAACATATTATTCGCATTGATCAACTTAAAAAAATGAGATTGGATGAGTAGTCACACATAGGTACTATATGAAAATTAATGTAGGTTTCTTAATAAAGCTTTTTAACACCATAAGGCCCGATCCACATTAACGCTCCGCTCTCGGTACGATATCGCTACGCTCCCGATTCGATAAAATATTCTTTCACAATAAACAATGAGTGTATTTACATCATTGCTCCGATCTCGGTTCGATATCAGTCACGGTTCGCTCCCGCTCCAATATCGCTCCAATACCAATACCACTCAGGTAATATTTTATCGGAGCGATATCACTCTGATAAACACTTTTTTGATTCCACTCCGCTCCGCTTGTTTTTAGTTGTTATGGAAAGATATTTGTATCCACTGAACTGGAAGCGTACCGAGAGCGGCATTATTATGCGAATGGAGAACGAATAGGTACTAGCATGATATCAGCACTGTAATGCAAGAATACAACAAGATTATATCGGAGCGAGAGTGGAGCGGGAGCGTATCGATATCGGCACTATAATGTAAATCGCGCTTAACTTATATACCTAATGATAAACCATCCAATTAGTACACTATTTTGACAGCTAATACACTTTATTAATTAATTTTTGACAACAATACAACGTGAAGTGTGAGTTAGTAACATTTCCCTTGACGTTTTATAACATCAATGATCGTCAAGGTGTAAAAATGGTTCCTCTTTGTATAACACAGCCTCTATGTCAGAAAAGAGATTCACGCAAAACTCATCTTGCCCACTTCCAATTTTAGTCTTGCGACGCCAGTAGCTGGTTGTGATATTATTTACTTTCTTTTAAATTTCTGAATCGTCCTCTGGTGAGCACAAAATATCAAAATTATTAATATTTATAGAACATAATATATTATATTGAATGCATTACAGATACTTACTTTAATTCAAAATACAATTGATCATGAGTGAAAGTTAAAAAATTAAATAATTCTTATATTCAAAACAAATCAATGTTCTATTCTTTTCTGAAAACAAACTGCAATTTTAAAGTTTATACAAGTGCAATAATGAAAGAGATAAGGTCAAGAAAACGGAAATTATTTAAATTCATAAGTGACGAAGCATGGTTAAAATTAACTGAAATGGACTATACTATACAATATGCATAATGCAAAAAAAATTATAGGTAAGTGCTGTGAAATATTTTATTTTTAAAAATTTTGAACGAATTGTGGTTTTAGCGAGTTTCCAGAATGGATACACGCTATTACAGCCGCTGTCATAACGCGATCTGAGCCCGGGACTATGGCAGAAATTTGTTTTGAGGTCCCTAGAACCCGAAAATAACCTTCACTAAAATTATATATATATATATATATATATATATATATATATATATATATATATATGTATATATATATATGTATATATATATATATATATATATATATATATATATATATATATATATATATATATATATATATATATATATATATATATATATATATATATATGTGTCCGCACGATAACTCTCGAACGAAATGTCCTAGGATTACGAAATTTGGTGAGAACGTTGGAAGTCCAAAAATCTTGGATGAGTTCTTCAGCCAGACGTGTCTGACGTCTGGAACATGGTTTTTCAATAAGGAGATATTTGATATGGATTATCCATATACTATATTTCGTTACTGAAGTCAAATAACGACTTATAGAGTTAATATGTACATACATATATGTATCTAGTAAGATACTATATATGTACATATTCCTCAAAGATCTATGCATGTACCATTGATATATGACTACTATTCATATATCTATGGCATGTACATAACTACGAAATAAAAAAGTCGCCAAGTGCAAGTTGTACTTGCGCCAATAGTGTTCCGTACAAGCAGTGATTATTATAGATTTAATGTAATATGTAGCATATAAAATACCTCTGTCGCAGCATCCTGCATAACATAACGAATTTCCGTTTACAAAAATTAGTTTTTGTCGGAAATTAGTTGACAGAATAATTATTGTTCAAAAACCGTTTTTATGTGATTTT
The DNA here is from genome assembly GCA_035578155.1 of Brachynemurus nebulosus. Taxonomy (NCBI): domain Eukaryota; kingdom Metazoa; phylum Arthropoda; class Insecta; order Neuroptera; family Myrmeleontidae; genus Brachynemurus; species Brachynemurus nebulosus. Next base: position 11,405,053 of record JAPWDM010000014.1, on the reverse strand, counting down.
TTCAATGGTGTAAAAAAATGTTACAAAAATTTTTGAATTTGGGGAAATTTTTGCAAAATTTAATTTTTTTCACGAAAAATGCCCAAAAAACCATGTTCCGAGCATCACATTTATGGCAAGATTTTTGGAGAATTTTCAGAATGGAATTCAGCTATTACAGCCACTGTCATGACGCGACTTGAGTCCGGGACTATGGCAAAAATTTCGTAAAAATAGGACATTTCATTCGAGAGTTATCGTGCGAAAACACACACACACACACACACCCATATATATATATATATATATATATATATATATATATACATATATATATATATATACATATATATATATATATATATATATATATATATATATATATATATATATATATATATATATATATATATATATATATATATATATATGTGTGTGTGTGTGTGTGTGTGTGTGTGTGTGTGTGTGTGTGTGTGTGTGTTTTCGCACGATAACTCTCGAATGAAATGTCCTATTTTTACGAAATTTGGTGAAAATGTTGGAAATTCGTTAGTCAGGCACGTCTGATGCCGTAAGCATGTTTTTTTGAGCATTTTTCGTGAAAAAAATTTCTTTTTGCTAAAATTTTCCCAATTTCAAAAATTTTTGCAACATTTTTTTACACCATTAGAAAGAGGAGAAAAATCAGATAAAAAAGATTTTAAACCATCATTGTGTATAAACTGGTTACCGAGAAAAACTAATTTTTATAATCGGAAACTCGCTATGTTATGCAGGATGCTGCGACAGGGGTATTTGAAACTAATCTCCAGGCAGAGTACCTTCATAACAATAATACTGAATTGATACATAATGAGTATTACATAGCTATACATAAGCCTATGGTAAAATAATTGCATATTTTCCGTCGATGGTATTTGAAAAATTTCGAATACCGCAAATATTATTAAAATGATTTTAATTTATTTATGTACATTGATAGTTAATTAATTGGATAAATTGAAAAAAAAAATTTTGTTAGTTCAATGTGGGCGCAATTTTCAAAATTGTTGCTGAATGGTGGGGGTGATAGAGTGTAGGAAGTGAGTTTGAGAATGTTGAGAATTTGTTTGTAATGGTCGGTTAAAAGTTTTTCTAACCGGTGCGGTGCGTAGGGGTATTAAAACGGTTTATTAATTTTATTCAGTTATTTTTTGGTAGAAGCATGTAATATTGTAGAATTTAATTTGTAAAGGATTGTGGTTTAAAGCGTTGCCACTTTTTAAATATTATGTATAAATGTAACAGAAAACTGTTAATTGAGGAGAAAAAAATTATTTATGAGTGACCAAAGCAATCTTGTATCCAATCCGAAGTAATATCAAACGTATTCCAGAGATACGACTTTATTGAACAAGACGAATTCAAGATTAAGTGTCATCAGTTAGTTTAACCCTTTGCACTCGATAGGCGCCGCCACGGCGACACAATAAATACCCTTTGCACTCGAAAGGCGCCTTTCAGGCGCCATCCTAATCTTTACTTCAAATATCACACTAAGCAAAATTATAAAATTTAATATTAAATTATAATGTTTGTAATACGCAAATAAAAATAAAATATGTAAGTAAACTACTTTTGTTTAAAATACTTATCTTTGATGTATTACAATTTTTTATTAAATCTACTGTCGAGTAGCTGAGTACCAATACTAAAAAATGGTTCAAGTGCAAAGGGTTAATAATTCGACTAAAGTATCTATAATTTTTTTTTTAATTGCCATCTTTAAGGATAATTTACTTATTGTCTATTTAACATATTAAAATAATTTATGTCAAAAGATACGCGATATCAGCTAAATACATTTTAAATGTGATTACAATAATTGCTTTAATTTTACAATGTATTTTGATTTTCATAGATTTGTTGAATTTTAATAATCTGATAAGGACAAAAATTAATTCAAAAATAATAATCGTAAAAGATTAGTGAACAGAAATTTTAATTTAATGGTAAGAATGCCATTAGTATATGTCAAATGTATATTTAATTTCATTACATTTAAAGTAAAAATTCATTAAAAATTTCACTTGGTCTTGATTCGGTGCTTGCACTAAGAATGAACTTTCGAGTATCAACTCCCAGTATAATCGGAAACAGCAGCAACTTAAAAATATTTATACTAAAACTTTCGTAATTGAAAACTTTTACGACTGAATTTTCAAAGGAAACCATAATCTTTCAATGAACACTCTACGTGAATCACCCTGTACGTGTTTGTTGGAGAGATTACATTAAAATGTGGTATACGTTGATCCGAAGGTTAGGTAATATTTATAACCACTGTAAATTTCAACTCAATAGCATTAATATAGTTTTTGAGTTAAATCTGTTCGTATAATATTTTATATTTTAGCAAGAGTATTTTTTTATTCACTTGGAGTTTTGGTTGTGGTCTTACAAATAATGTAAGACCGATTTTGTTCGTTATTAGATCAGACAAATGTATAAAATTAACCGGTGTTTTTATTAGGCTGTCATTAAGGGGGACTACTAGTGTGACCGCCTAAAAAAAGGTGACTTTGGTAATTTTTTTAAAGAAAACTACTGTATGGAATGTTTTAATATTTTAAGGATATATTTGTTGATATATAATAAATTCCTGATAAAATTTTTAGACTAAAAAATTGAAAATTCAGTAAGTTATTCGAGATCTTCCAAGGCTCCAAGAAAAAGCTCCCCCACTGCTGCAATGATAGCGACCTTCACAGTGCCTGAAATCAAAAAAAACAAAAAGCCTATTAAACTAGAAGGTATTGCTCGTGTCGTGAACCTCAATCGAAAAAAAGTTGAAATTTGACAAAATGGCGGAGTTTTTTAAAAAAAAGTTTCAAATTTTACTCGAAGATTTGATGATTTTTGGCCTGCGAAAATTACATTTTTTATTCGATCGGAAAACTGGAGGTTCATGACACGAAGAAACATATATAAAAGAAGCTGCAATAAGAATCAAATCGATCGGATATGATTTGTCTTCGAGTTATAGCTGCAGCAAATTTGAAAAATGTAGTTTTTCTTTATCTTATTTTTTAGTTTTATTCACTAATTTACACTAAAATTATTTATGATGTACTCACTATAACGGTCATAGTAACACTAGATGAGTCGTTTAAATGTGCCAGGGTTTAGCTGCTTCACAACATGTTGGCAGTCATATCCAAAAACTCCCGAACTATTAACCTTCATACATTTTTCAGTACCTCAAGGTTAACAATGAAAATCAGAATTCGCTTCTCAGATGGCAGCAACTCAAAAACTATTTGAGATACGCACTTGAAATTTTAGTATGTTATTTCTAAGGGTATAGACTATCAAAACATGCAAAAAAATTTCAATTTTTTCAAAATGTCACACTAGTGGTCCCCCTTAAAAATAGATGGACGTACTCTGGATATGCCGGAAGCTAAAAAACCTTGGTGTAAGCCATCATTTTGTAAAAATGTGCAATTCCTATTTAACTATTTACTTTTAGCGTAGGTTTTACAATAAACAAAAATTTTTTGAGAAGAAATCAGTAAACTAGTGCGAACATGAATAAGTAACGAATCATGTCAGTCAAGATAGCCCCGCCATTTTATTTTTTTTAAATAAAAAGGGTTGTGCTGTATTGTGCTAGACGTGTGCTATAATGTGCCGTAAATAAAAAAATTATTTTATTAAAATTACGACTTTTATGGCTAAAAACTATTTTTGGGCATCAAGTTAGCCCCGCCATTTTCTTTTTTTCAAATAAAATAGGTTGTGCTGTATTGTGCCAGACATGTGCCACTATGTGCCGTAAATAAAAAAAATTATTTTATTAAAATTACGACTTTTATGGCCAAAAACTATTTTTGATTGTCAAGTTAGCCCCGCCATTTTCTTTTTTTCAAATAAAAAAGGTTGTGCTGTATTGTGCTAGACATGTGCTACAATGTGCCCTAAATAAAAATTTTTTTGTTTGTAAATTACCATGTTTACAGCCAATTTTTGGGTGTAAAGTTAGCCCCGCCATTTTGTTTTTTTTAAACAAAAATGGTTGTTCTGTATTGTGCTAGAAGTGTGCTACACTGTGCCGTAAATAAAAAAAAATTTTTTTAGAAAATTACCATTTTTACAGCCAATTTTTGGGTGTAAAGTTAGCCCCGCCATTTTGTTTTTTTAAAACAAAAATGGTTGTTCTATATTGTGCTAGACGTGTGCTACAATGTGCCGTAAATAAAAAAATTTTTTTTTGAAAATTACGACTTTTACAACTTACCTACAATGTGCCCAAAAATTGGCTGTAAAAATCGTAATTTTCAAAAAAAATTTTTTTTATTTACGGCACATTGTAGCACACGTGTAGCACAATACAGAACAACCATTTTTGTTTTAGAAAAACAAAAAGGCGGGGCTAACTTTACACCAAAAAACTGGCTGTAAGAATCGTAATTTTAAAAAAAAAATTTTCTTATTTACGGCACATTGTAGCACACGTCTAGCACAATACAGAACAACCATTTTTGTTTAAAAAAAACAAAATGGCGGGGCTAACTTGACGACCAAAAATAGTTTTTGGCCATAAAAGTCGTAATTTTAATAAAATTTTTTTTTTAATTACGGCACATAGTGGCACATGTCTGACACAATACAGCACAACCTATTTTATTTGAAAAAAAGAAAATGGCGGGGCTAACTTGATGTCCAAAAATAGTTTTTAGCCATAAAAGTCGTAATTTTAATAAAATGATTTTTTTATTTATGGCACATTATAGCACACGTCTAGCACAATACAGCACAACCCTTTTTACTTAAAACAAATAAAATGGCGGGGCTAACTTGATTGACATTAACGAATCAGTAACACGTTTTCGAAAGTCGGCTCACATTAACTAGTTATAGAAAACTTACCTATTATGTCAAGAGTACGACAAATAATTTTTGAAATCTCATTCCAGTAAAACGTTAAATACATGTTATCTGCCTATATGTAGTTAAATCATTTAAATATGCTTCAAATATTTCTTTTTTAATTCGAATTCATCGTCATAAAAAACAGGAAAAAACTTGATTAGGTTATTTGTAATTTTTTTGTTGGATTAATTTTACATACTATCGTCGTCCTGACTGTTGATAATAAAAGATTTAATTATACAATCATCTATGTCGTGTCATCCCATTCGTATCCATTTTCCATCTCTCTTACACCCACCGCCCCCGTTCATTCGTTCTCTGTCCCACCTACTTGATGTGACGTTACTTTTATATTGAGTTCCGTTGAATATTTATTTGTGTTACGCCTATACATATGTAACAAAACAACTTTTTACCAAACAAATAGGGAATGACACGGGAGTGGGGGATATGGGATCCTTTTCATCATTCCGTATCCCTCTGGTCTGGATAGTATAGTTTCAATGTTCAATTCATTCGCACTCAGGGGGGATGCAAATTAAACCATCTATCTATCTGGCTCACAACAATTCTCACGAGGAACCCTCATGGCTAATTTCAGGCGGAATATCATGATGATAAGGGTGTGCGGTGGGAGAGCCGGGGTGTGAGTAAGTGAGATTTCTCGTTTGTTGTCGTCACAGGCATACACACAGGCGGGTGGCAATCAATGTGCATGTGGCGTGCTATGATGATAATTTACAACAGTAGCGGGCTCTAGTGGTTGGTACATGCCACTAAATGTTGCGTATACAGGGGATTCCCACATGTTTGTATTTCGTTTTTGGACGTGTCATATATAATCTTTGTTCACAAATAAGAGTTTGGTGGCGTCTGGTTTTTGGAATTGTTTTGAATAGGAGCATGTCAATTTTCAGTATGATTAACCCTAGAATCATACGTACACGTCAAAACGACGTACGAACTTCTCTACCTGCTCCAATACTACGACTTGTTGTTACTTGTTTGCCGTGAGATTTCTGTTATCTAATTTATTTGTTATTATAACACACCACATATATTTTTTTTTTGTTTATAGTCATTGTCGTTTTGTTTGTATTGAAATAGTGTCCGTCAAAAGGACGTCGATGTATGATTAACGTATGTTTTTTTTGAAGATTTTGTACACTACATATAAAAGTTTTCCTAATTTTTTTTAAAATTTATTAAAGATATGGATGTTATAATTTATTAATTTATTCAATGATTATGATAATGTGAAAGATGATTACGGCTGTTAGATTTATAGAGACGACATAATACTGAAGTTTTAATATATTGAATCGAAAACTAAAGAATGCATTTCGAATGACTTAATAAAAGATTAACAATTTATTTTGTGGAAAATATTTTAATTCAATGAAGATCTTATTCGAACAATTACCAACAAATTTTAGAAAATTTACAAATGTGCCTAATGGGGAAATAACTACATATCTATAGGAATATCTATGACTGAGAAATTTCACATTCTGTAAAGTCACACATGTCCACTGACTCATAATAGTTCATAAATTAATTATTACAATTGATGTATTTATCTATTTTTTAATTTTTATAATGAAAATATGCTTTGATAAAAAGATTAAAAAAATTAATAAATATTTACATTAAGAAATTTTTCCAAATCCAGGTTTTTAAATATTTTGTTCACTTTTGTAGTATTGTTATGTAAAAAAAATGCCTTCTGCAAATAAACTCTAAAACTCTCCGTAAAAAGTCCATCCGTCAAAACGACGTCGATGTATGATTAACGTTTCTCGTAGACCAACGTATGATTCTAGGGTTAATATTGATGTTAACACTTGTAGTTCCACGGATTCGGCATCCGAAAATAATCAAAACAACCGCAGAGGCCGATCGCGATCAATGATTAATTCAAAACAAATTTCTGTCATAGTTTTGGGTTTAGGTCTTACCATGAGAGCCACTGTATTAAATTGGAAATTCACTAATACGAACAAAACACATCGATTATATTGAAATTATAATAACTGCATCTCGGTCGGATTCAAGACAATAATATATGCGATTGATTCACTATCAAAATGGAACGACTCTCGAATAGGGATTGGTGGCGTAGTGTTATGGCGCTTGACTGGTTATCAAGAATCCTGGCTTCGAATCCCAGCTAATCCATTTTGATAATTTTTCAATCAATATGCGATTTTTTAATTAAGGTACCATCACAGTGTGATTCTGTCGAAAAGTAGTCAATTTTCACAATTTTTTTCGGATGGATAGGATGGAGGAATGGGGATGAATTTTTTTTTAGGATTGACAATACAAAAATATTTTTTTTATTTATTTTTTATAATTATTATAATTTTTTGAAAAAGTGTCTTTAAAAAAGGCCGAGATTCGGTGCCCACGATTACGGCCGCAGTTTTTATCCGAAAAAAAAAAATTAAATAGATTATCAATCTGTAGGTAAGCCGCTATGTCCCTATGGGAGCTTTTTTTTCTTTTGAAATCTTCCTATTTTTTCACACTGTAAAAAATTTTGTACTTTTTATTCAAACCGTCGCCATTTTTTCAAATTTCAAAGAAAAAAAACTCCCATAGGGACATAGTGGCTTACCTACAGATTGATAATCTATTTGATTTTTTTTCGGATCAAAACTGCGGCCGCAATCGTGGGCACCGAATTTTGGCCTTTTTTAAAGAGACTTTTTTCAAAAAATTATAATGACTAAAAAAATAAATAAAAATAAATAAAAAAAATATTTTTGTATTGTTAAATAGTGGGATTAATCGTAAAAAAAATTCATCCCCATTCCCCCATCCTACCCATCTGAAATAAAATTGGGAAAATTGACTACTTTTGGGCAGAATCACACCTAGTGATGAGCAAAATTAGTCTTGGTCTTGCAGTCTTGTCTCGGTCTTGCATTTCTTGCAAGACCAAGACCAAGACTATGTATAACAACAGCAAGACCAAGACCAAGACTATAAGTATGGCTGCAAGACCAATACCAAGACTCAAGTGAGCAAGACCAAGACAAAAGCAAGAAAAAAGCAAGACTCTTGCTAAACTATTTAAATAGTTTGAAAGTATAATTAACACCGTAAAGAGAGAAAATTTTGATTTTAGAAGGGAAAAATTCGCTAATAAAAAAATGCAAGAAATTGCAAGATTTTTTAGCAATACCAAGACCAAGACTGCATTTTGCAAGACCAAGAACAAGACCAAGACTCAAACTGTTCTAGCAAGACCAAGACCAAGACTCTTAATGCAAGAATAAGACCAAGACCAATACTTAGTAGTCACTTTACCAAGACTTAGCAGTCACAACTAGCATTTGCTCATCACTAATCACACTGTGATGGTACCTTAACGGTGAGTTGGTACTGAAACAAAATATTTTAAAATCGTTTAATGACAGTTTATATCTCGTGTTGGGTACATTATAATCACGCTATATAATACCTATGTAGCACGCTGGATGGTATGATCATACTACTCGTAAGTTGGTTTGTGCTTGATGAGATGAAACTCGATTCTCTATGTTCTCTTCTCTGGTCGTGGTGAATGGATGGATGTTGATGACATGCTGCTGGATGATGATGATACTCTTTTGGTCTGCCCGTCTGCGTGAACACCGTCGTCGGTGTGGTGGATAAATTTCATACCCCACAACCACTCCCGAAACACCTTCCCTCCCACCTTCAGCTTTTGCCTGCTGCTCTCAGAGTATTCGCCACGATGATGCGATGTACGGCACGGCACAGTGATATGACATTCACATTCACAAGCACACGTCGCCGACAACTCACAGTCTCAACTCACAGGCTCGCAGCAGCGGCAGCAGCAGCATAGTTACACCGCCTGGCTGGTTGGCATCGTCATCACATTATTATGTGTACGGCTGCAGAGCAACTTGGGGGATGATGCGAGTGGTAGCGGCCATGTTGTCGCAGTAACACATTGGGGTGACGGATATATACATAGAATAAATTGAAACTTCGTACAGTTGAGTTCGAATTGATTCAGAACGTATTTGTTTATGAGTGAATCCAATAGAAATGTATCAGCCATATTATTCAACATTTTTGATTTTCCTAATTTTTTTACTCGTTACAGTGGACCTTCAATGGTACGTACTCCGATTTTACGTTGTGACGTCAACGACTTAGTGGAGTTCTCCTGTCACAGATATGTTATAGTTTATCTGTGTTGGTGAAAATTTATGTACCATGCTAAATTCAGAGCCGTAGGTAATATTGTCTGAGGGTCTGGTAACGTCTAAAAATTTTAAAATTTTTAATTGCATACACATAGGGTAAAAGCCCCCTTTGTGGAACGGTATCTAATTATGAACATTTACATATTAAAGAAGTTATTTCTGAAAGAAACGTCTGATAACAAAAATTATTATTAATAGAATGATTGTTTTTCAATTTAAATTCATCTCGCATTCAAAATTTCCTTACTTAATTAAAGAAATAAATATGTAAATGTCAAAAGTGTTCCAGTATTAGATACCGTTCCACAAAGGGGGCTTTTACCCTATGTACATATTCTGCATGTACGTAATTATGGAAAATGCAAATGTAAAACGAGTAACGTAATAAAATTGTAGAATATTTTAATCGTATCAAAAAACAGACTTCACTATTGAATTGGTCACTGCAAATGAGATTAAGCAGCACAAAAATTCTAGAATGTTCCATTTGTCAACTAGCAAAGATATCGAAAAATCTATTACAGCATTTAATTGGTCATTGAATAAGAGGCCAAATAGCATATCTTGACAAATGTTCTGAAATATTCTATTCGTCAACTAGCAAAGATATCCAAAAACAGACGTCGCCATTGAATTGGTCACCTAAAAAGAGACAAAATAGCACGTATTGGCAAATGTTCTAGAATATTCTATTTGTCAACTGACAAAGATATTGAAAAATCCATTGCACCATTTAATTGTCCAACCAAAATTAAATTAATATAAACTAAATGTCCCATTTTGGCAAACATTCTAGAATGATCCATTCGTCAGCCAAAATAGAATATTCTAGAACACTTATCAAAATGTGATATTTCGTCTTTTTTCCGATGACCAATTAAATGGTGAAACCGGTTTTTCGATATCTTTGTTAGTTGACGAATAGAACATTCTAGAATTTTTGTCAAATTGCGCTGTTTAATCTAATTTTTAGTAATCAATTCAATAGTGATGTCTGTTATTTGATATCTCTGCTGGTTGACGACTAGAAGATTCTAGAATTTTTGTCAGCTTCTACTATTTGGCGTCCTTTATGCTGATGAATTCGATGGTGCAGTTGGTTTTTCGACATCTTTGCTAGTTTTCTAAAAGTCGCCACCGATATTCATTAATATAACATTTAATTCGGTTTATCTATACAACCGAATCTTAGGTGTAAATTGTTTCTTAGAATAGTTTTGTTTTAAATAAATTCACATAAATAATATTTACCAACCCCCCACATAAAAGTTTGCCGGCGCTCCTGATCTTCCGGGTTTATGTACTTCCCCTTAAACTTGCACCGACCACTACGTACCATTGGATTTCTGGTGTACTCACCAACAATTCACGGGGCAACACTAAAAAAACCTCGAAAAAAACATACCGTGAAATGTGTAGGTGGTATCGTTCCTGATACTAGAAAAATATTAATTTTGTTCAGTCACGTCTCAAAGAGCGGGTATATTTTAAAACGTCACGGAAGGTTAAAACACTATATCTCATTCAGTGCCAACCAAAAAAGTGACAAAAAAGTAAAAAAATTTTCTCCATTGCACGGAAAACCATTAAATAATGGATATATTTTATAAATTCAATAAGCAGAGGCGTAACTACAATGGGGCATCTGGAGTAGTCGTTTCAGGGCACCTCCTATAAACTTACTCAAACTCGACAAACGAAGTAATCAGACAATTCTCAATATAAGACTGAAAATTAGACCTGGTAAAAGTTTTTGTAGAATTTTTATTGTATTGATGACAAAAATTGACAGTGCTTCTCCAATTTATATTAACATCACAAGTTAGCCGAAAATAAACAAAACAAGTAGTTTTAATTTTACCAATCTTCGTACGGAGCACTGAAGAAATTACCTTCATGACGTCATAAAGTACATTATATTACAATGGCGCTTGACGCATTTTAAGAAAAAATACTGATAGACTAAAGTTTTAATTTTTTTACAATTCTTGTCTAAAGTCCAAGTTACTAATAATCTAAATTGAATATAACTGTAAATTATTCTACAAACAAACCGTGTTGGCAGCCATATTGACTCAGAACACAAACACAAACGTATAAACACACACACACACACACACACACACACACACACACACACACACATTTACACACGGGTATTTGTAACTGAAGCTGTCTATCCATCCACTGTGACTAGATCACCCTACTTTCATCACTCTTACATCTTCATACTCGTTCCCCATTCCCGACGTTGACATTCAACACCCAATTCTCCCCTATGCTATATATACAGGCAATCCACATATATAGTAAATATATATCTATATGTATTTTAACAATTCATAATATCCTCCTGAACATTTGTCCCAATGGAGTTGTCATTTAAACCTCAGGATATACGGACTAGGAGAGGGGTGAAGTGTAATATATACGTACATACGTTATAATCGTAATACAACAAAAGAGAAAGCATTTTATCATTTTACTCCCTGTATTTGTTCCCTCCTTTCCAGATATATGTACATAGTTTGGTCTGGTAGGTTTATGACTGTTGATGACTCTGGTGTTCTCGCAAATACTTAAAGCTACTAAGCTTTTTCGAGCTTTTTTTTTGTTTGACGTTTTTCAGTGTGGTAGTATAGGTACCTACGTATGTGTACAGCAGAGACATCTGTATTTGTAGTTGTTTTATTCAGCCAAGCATTGATGAATAAAAAAAAAAATAATAGAAATAAAATCCATCCTTAAGGCCTAGTTTTCATTGGTAGAGTTAGCGGTAGAGTAATTTGGGCAAGTACTAACTATCCTTTTAACTCTACCAGTGTAAACATTATTGGTAGAGTAGAGTACTTAATTATGGTAGAGTAGAGTAAGATTGCACGGTTTGATAGTAACTCTACCACTTGCATTCCCCCACCACTGATTTCTACTCTACTCTACCATCACTATTCTAATGAAAACAGGTTCGGTATAGTCAAGTGCACTATGTATGAGGATACTCTACATGTTTGTCTTGTTTTTAGCCAATTTCCAGATTGGAAATTCAGCTATTTTGTTTTGTTGTGACAAAAATGAATGAACACAATTGATACTCTTGTATATCCTCCGATCTGGTGTGAGGGAGGTCAGGTGGGGCAGTTGCTCGGGGGCCCGGATCAAAAATGGGGTCCCGGATACTCTGTTAGGGATCGAAATGAAAAAACATTTTTTTTGCTCTTCAACCGTATTTTTATCGAAAAAAATTTTGAAAATTTTTTGCTGTGCTCGGGGGTTCGTTATTATTCTTGTCGGCCCTGTATATCCTTTTCAGCAATTCCGTCAAAAGAAGACCACTTCTTCATGGCTATGCTTTCTCTTGATCAAATCTCTAATCCATACTTTCATTACTTTATTCCCTTCTTCAATAGCTAGTCACTTCTGCAGCGAAATACCAGCAATATTTTTCCAACACCTCCTCAGAGCCAAACGGTGACGGTTCATTATTGTTAGTTGAATTGTATACAATCTGACTACTCTACTGTAATTCTTTAAATTTCTGTGTGGACAGCTACTCTACCAGAATTGGTAGAGTAACATAATTTGGCTAAAAAGTATGCTAGTATACTTTCCTACTAACTCTACTAATGAAAACTAGGCTTAAGGGAATAACAAAAAATATGTTGCTGGTAAATAAATGCGATGGTAGGTTGGTATATTATTTGAGGACTTAAACTGAAATAATTTAGTCAGGTATAATGTTTTTTATCCTGAGTATTTTCATATATCCTGTGTGTATGAAAGTATGTCCATATGATATATGAAAGCTTATTTTCATTTAGGTTTACAGATTTACATATACCTACATTTTATTTTTTTTTTTTGAATAAAGAGTGCCAAAGGTTATCGGGTGTTCTCATTTTGAGCGTCGGTTATTGTAGTTTTTATATAAGGACGGCGTTCTCGTATGAAAGTAGACCAACCAATTTTTTTTTAATTACGTTTTTTGAAAGCTGATTATGTGTAGAATATGTTACTAAAGTGGGTTTATTAAAAGGTAGGTTATGGGACAATGAAGGTAGGTTATGGCACAATAAGGGCAGCTGCTACATCAAACAAAGCAAACAACCAAATAAGGCAAATTATTTCGCCATTAAGTTGCAAAGTTGGAAATTAAAAATGTCCGAACAAAAGCTTTAAACATGTTTTTACGCAATTAAACGCTACAAAACGCTAGCTTTTGCGCTAGATGATACAACGCGTCGACTTAATTATTGGACTTTACACCTATAAAATATACTTTTTCTATAATATTAATTTAAATTAATAAAGTGACAGATCGTATGATCACATACAAACTGAATGGCGTTTCTTTAGAAAAGTATATTAAGAAATGGTTAGGTCAAACTTTTTTTCAATTATCTCTCTTTATAATATTTTATTAAAATATCTTTTGAATGTTCAAAAAAGTGTCGATATGATAAGACACGATCTAAAGTTACTCCAATTAACGGTGAAAATGATTCCAAGCTACAGGAAGGCTAACTTTAAAAATGCATCACTGCTTGTATGAGGCAAAGTCAAAAGTTCAAAAACGCATCAGACGCATCACAACGAAAAATCAAAAGTTCATTTTTGCATTTGATGCATCAAAACAATGCATCAAGAAATTTGGTGATGTGTGTCCAAGATGCATGTAATGTGTATAATGTAGAATTATAACTACTTGCCATATTATGTACGTATTAACACCAATAGGAATAATTCCGAAAAACAAATTGTTAAAAAAGATGAATGTATTTACCTTTGTTTAAACTATTTGAATACATCTTGCACTCAAAATATGTATGTAATATGTTTTATTCAAATAATTTCAATATTTTCTATTTCAAGTAAGTTCAAGTTGAAATTCAAATATACCTATACAAGGACTGTATGGCTATATTATCTATAGTCTCTCATGCTACATTATCTGTCTTATCTAGACCCAAATCAGAGGCTAAATGATGCCAATATCCCGTTCAAAAACATCTAATGTGCATCAAATTTCAAGAGAGCATCAGCAGCGCATCATGTAGTATTAGACGCATCAGAAAAGTTATGATGCTGCATCGATGCGGTAAAGTTTACATTTTTGAAGTTACCCGAAATCTATTCAAAGTTAAAAAATTGCTTATAAACATTTCTCTAATGGTTAAAAAAAGTGTCGATATTTATCTGAATTATATGGTCGGCCAAGCGGTCGGGAAACGACATTTTATATTACACGACCTAATGTTATTCCAGTTAATGATCGAAATGATTCCAATCAACAAAAGTGACGCAGGGAACAAAATTTTATATCTAATTATTCAAAGAACACACTGTATACAATTACATTTTTTTATTTACATTTACCGTATACATACGTATGAACTTTACCATATATATATATGCGATCATTCGAGCTTCCATGCATTACGTATCTCTATCTACATATGTAAAATACTACATTATTACACATATACACACATAATATCCATTCTACACATTTGTATGTAGCTATAATATGATATCAGTGCAGTATAATCCAAGTAATGAGATTTAACTGTAATGAATTTTGTACCATTTTTTTTTTTATATTTTTTTATTTTGTGAATTGAAGACACATTTAATTCAGTTTTTAATGTTTTTTTTTTGTTGTTCGCCATATACCTATCTGCGCAGCGTTTTGAAAAAGTTAAATGAACACAAAAATGGTTGAATATTTTATCGTCATGATTTTTGGAAAATAATTTTATTAGCTTCACAAATTTTTCTTTTTTTCGTGTAAATGGATGTTGCTGTTTAATTTTTATAGCAGCAGATATAATGGGATAGGCGATTTTTTTTAAATTTTTTGTTTGAATGTGAGGAGATAATTTTGTTGAAGTTTTAAAAGTTTTTTTCAGTTAAAATAATTTGTAAGTTTCATTTGTAATTTGGTTTTAAGGGAATTATGTGAAAGCTTTTTTAGAAAATGGCATCGTTTTATAATATAATTTTAACAATTTTTTTGTTCAGAAAAATTTTGATTAACAAGATTATTACCGTAAATGCGGATTACTTGAGCCCAAATTTGCAAATCATTTGATAATTTCAAAAATTGGGCGTAACTGTTATATTTATTTGGGGTAGGAAATTCAGTATATTAATCTATATATGACTACGGTTAGTTTATTATATAATATGGATCTTTTTCTTATGGCTCATAAATTTTATAGCTTTTTAGATTTTGGGCTCAAGTTAACCTCTAGATCGGGTTACTTGAGCCCAAACCTAAATTTCCAGGTGATTTTCATTTGAAAACAGTTTGAGACCATGTAGGATGTTGGTTACTAATTAAAACATTGTACAAACATATAAGGAAATTTATTTATTCAATACTCCTATCGCAACATCCTGCATAACATAGCGAATTTCCGTTTACAAAAATTAGTTTTTCTCGGAAACTAGTTGACATAGAATAATAGTTTAAAGACCTTTTTTGTATGATTTTTGCTCCTCGTTTCAATAGTGTAAACATTTTTGAATAAGGAGAAATTTTGGAAAAAAGTTACTTTTTTTCACGAAAATTTCCAAAAATAACATGTTTTGGGCATCGGACGTGCCTGTTTAACGAACTTATCCAACGATTTGGGACCTTTAGGAGTTTCTGCTATAGTTTTGCACCATTTTATTCCAAAGTTATAATGAGGTCAAGTTACCCTAATTTTAAGGTTATTTTACTGATTTATCAAAACCTTAATTTAAAAAATTAACGAAATAGTTGGCATATGAACATATCTGAATTTAGTTTAGTAATGAACAAAATATTAAAATTATACACTTACCTTCCTTTGTAGGTTATCACAATTATTTTTACAATCAAAAGTTAGCAACGTAACAAAATATCAATTTCAAACAGAGAGTAAACAACACTTGCCTCACCTCTAGTGTCAATTTTCAGGACTACCTAAACTTAAACACCGTAAACATACTGCTGTTACTTATTAGCTAAACATCTAACTTACTTCTACTATTGAATAATATAAGCACTAAACAGAAAATAATACTTTTTCCGTTTTGGGCTCAAGTTACACCCCAGGGCTCAAGTAACCCGCATCTACGGTACCTATTTTTTGTTTGCTGAAAAACGAAGAATTACTATATTTGTAAATAATTTGTTCACAAGAAAAGCAATTTGAAAGAATTGCTTAGACTCGACTCTAGAAATTGCAACATGCAGTTTTACAAGGCGTCGAAAGAGTAAGAACTATTGTTTATAACCTATCTCTCTTAGCCTACTAAAATGATATAGACAAAGATATAATATTCTAACTAAGACGGCTTTGCATCGAATACCTTCGCTTTCCCGACAGATAATAGATAGATATTTTAAGAAATAGGGGATAATTTCTTCTTTTGAAGGTATATGCTTTAGAATTATATGCAATGCATGCTCTTTGAGAGCACCGCATGTGTTGCAAATTGATTCATTATCCTATTTTCCCATTCTTTGTAGATTTACTCCTGCTCTTGGCAGTGTCTTCTCACGAATGAATAACTGCTAATCTAATTTGTCTACTTAAACCCCCACACCGATCAGAATGATCATCTGTATCAATTTCCGCAATGGTTGTAGAATTTAACTATGTTACTTAACCCAAAAGTAAACTTAAGTGGGGCATAATTTCTGAACACCAAAAAAATGTAGGTAATGTAGGTACGCTTTGGTTATTTTGTTACATTTTTGTCTTATATCAAGTATCGCAATACAATCATTTTATAATTTTATAACCAACCTGGGCAATAGTAAGGGCATTCTTACTTAAATTCTTCACTGACTGATATTCCTAGCTTAGGTAAGTGGCCAACATTTTCATTTCTATCAATACCTTCGTTTTTGACAGTTTTTTAAACTATATATGAATATGTCCTGGGCCGGATTTGTCGTGGAGAGACCTCTGGGTGTTTCACGTGTGTAGGTATCTGGTAAAGCATTAAGGAAATTTTCGAAAATATTCAATTTTTCCCGAAAAATTGAAGGACTCATTATTAATTTAGTAATTTTGTAGTGGCCCCTGTTGGTGGAGGCCCCCGGGTACGTGCCCCAAGTGCCTTTATGTAAATTCGGCTTTCAATATGTCGCTAATAGATACATAAGATACATGGTAAATTTAATAACGTAATTCTATATGATAGAAACCATTAAAAATGTGAGGAACTTTTAGTTTTACGCTGTTAGTGTTAGAACTGACTCTAAAAGTGACACCAAAACAATCTATGTAAACTGTAGACCCAATTTTAAATAAAAATGTTCGATATTACCTTTATACTGCTTCTAATGAATAACGGTTTTAACACAACAATCAAACCAGCGTCTACTATTTTAATAAATCATATAACGCGTGCGACTAACTAATAGTTATTCAAATTTTCTATTTCGTTCAAGTAGGTAGTTTCCGTTTTAAAATCGATGACATTTTGACATTTAAATAAGTACTTTAACATAATTATGACAGCTAATTGAAAACTAAATTAGTTTTTTTTTCTTTTCGAATTGTAATTATGAAATATAAAGAATTACAGCCTAAAGCTACATAACTATAGCATTATTTGTTCCCTTTGATATTTATTAATAAAATTAATATGATTTATTGTATATCCTGTCATAATTAGGTCCCAATTCAACAAGAATAGCGGCTGGAAGTTTTGTATTATTTCTATTTGAACTATTTTTGATTTAATAATAGGACGTTGAACTGAAGGCTTTCTGTGTACGTATTGGCCTAATAAAAACACTTATATGTTTTACTTACTTGCTTTGTTTTCAAATATTTTAATCTACATGTCGATGGCACCCTGAAAAATTTAAGGGTTTTGTAATTTTTGTTCAAACTTATTAAGCTCGACTAAAAATACACTCTTAAAACGATTTCTTTATTCAAAAAATAAAAAAAAATTTTTCTCTGACTCTCTATTACCTCTATTTAAGGTAGTTTGGTAACTTCGACTGGAAATTTTTTTTGCTTAATTCGAAAGTACCATATATTGGGAAAATACTGTGAAAATTTTAGACTGAAATTCGAAATAGGAACCGAGTTACAACGAATTTTCGAGAGCGCTTCATAAGTGCACGCCGAAGGTCGGTTGGCAGCTGCAAGCGGTTGGGCATCAACAATTAATGTAAGTAAGAGTTTATTTATGAAAATTTGTTGTTGAAACTTTAAACACGTTTTTCTCAAAACAGCGTTTTTATGGTCGGTCCGGGTCATAACATTTTTTTTATTCAATTGATTACTCTGAAATTTAAACTGGTTGTTCGACACACTTGTAGTTCTCGTCGGAACCAGAATTAATTTTTTTTCATCCCTAACTTTCCATTTTACAACCCTTTTTGTGCGACAGAAAAATGACTTTTTTTCCGAAGTACGTCCTTTTGTTATTTTTTGATAAAATTTCATAATTCTAGTTCTGACTAGAATGACATATCTATAGATTAAGAATAATTAAGAATTTTTGATTTCAGATGTCTCCGAGAGTCAAAATCACCCGAGCCATCCACGTGTTTTTTTTTGAGGCGCCAACTTCAAGTGATAAGCTTTTTTTGAGGCGCCAGTTCGCGACCCCCCGGGGGTGTCGCGAAGCCTTTCTAAGAGGGTCGCAATACCTACTTTAAAAATAAAACCACTCTAGTTCAATATATGATATTTAATAAAGAGAAGATTAATTAATGATTACATTAATATGAGAGTTTCATACTTTTGCCCGATAAAGTTTCAAAATTGCGACTTATTTTCAATAACAGTAAATCCGAATTTTAAATAATTGTCGTCATATAGACATTTTTTCTTTGGTATTGTTTTATTACTCACATTGGAACTTGAAGTTGACGGTTGTGCATATGTTTCCAAAAACTTATCCATTTTCAATAATTACAATGAGCATAGAATTTTGAATATTAGACAATAATAAGTGAGCAACTAATACTAAACAAGGCAATTCAATAAATTTAAACACTAACGCGAGTTCACAATTCAAAGAATTCAAATGGATTACTCTCGGAAGTGTTAAACGGTGACGACCGTTGTGCGTGCGCATGTCACTTTTTACGCCACGTGCGCCTTCAGAAGCTACTACAAGTCGTCAATTTTGATGTCGATATAAAAATACGCCTGTTTCAAATCCTTAATTACGTATTCAATCGATACCTAACTATGAAAATAATTAATAATGATGAACGGATTCGATATTTATAACATAAAACAATAAAAGTTGGTAATTGCGGAGGGTAGGGGGTCGCGCCATGGAAAAGGTTGAAAAACACTGCCGTAAGGGTTACTGAACTCTCTTTTCGAGAAATTTCAAATTACTTGAATATTTGTTTCCGTAAATGATTTTCGCCAGAAATTTGATCTCACGTATGAAGAATCCATACCTTTTTGATATTAACAATTCACTCTACATTATACGATGTCTTTAGTAAATAAATATGTATACATAGTTTTATTTCTTACATTGTAGTAGATATTACACTTTTTCATCAACATTCGCACATACCGCGGCCATATTGATTTCTTGAACCAGTAACGAAATCATACCCGTTTGATTTCTAGGAAATTTATACTAAGTGTAATACTAGCCTTGTTTGTTCATGAACGACATTGCATGAGTAACTTATCTACACATTCCTTCTGACTCCATTCAAGTTTTATTTGTACACTTCATGACTTTGTCAGTTCGACCCATTCCACACCATAGTGCTGCTCTCAATACGCTCTCGGTTCACTATTCGTTCTCTATTCACACTATAATGTTGCTCTCGATATGTTTTCGGTTCGCTCTCTGTTTAATAAAATCTCCAGAGTGAAGCCAAATAATATTCGCACTGTCTGAATGGTATCGGTACTGGATCGTGATTGGAACCGTATTTGAACCGTATGCGTTGATATGTATGCTCTATATTTTGTATACCTTCATTTATTGTTTCTTCTGCAAGAATATTTTATCGAACTCGAACAAATCGAGAACGACACTATAGTGTGGAACGGGCTTTATTCTGTCATTCATACAGTAAGCTATAGTTCATTATTTTTATCGTTATCAACATTAAAAATATTTTCATAGCAATGCAGTTTTGAATTCTATGAAATAATTATGAATTGAACTGAAGTAGTTAAGTATAACTGAAATTAGTGAATAATCTTTTTTTTTCTTTTTTGTCGCAAAATTAAAAGTTGACAGTGAAAGTTGGAACACTGCGGTACATAACTGAAAGAGTTGCCATTTCGCTATGAGTGAATGTAGTGAGTGATTTGACCAAGTTACAATCCTTAATTATAAAAATTTTAAAAAGTACGAAAAATACTTTTAAAAATTTTGGGAATAATTTCTATTTTTTGAACGGCTTAATCGATTTTGGGTACTGAGGTACATTTTAGGAAATATTTTGGAAATAATAAACAAATATTTTACTTCGCAAAATACCACTCTTATTTTTGAAACTGTGACAATATTGTTTCGAACCATCAGTTCATTTTCAAACAGAATTCAAATATTTTACTTCGCAAAATACCACTTTTATTTTTGAAACTGTGACAATATTGTTTCAAAAATAAAAGTGGTATTTAGCAAAGTAAAATATTTGTTGGTGATTCAAATATGGAATACCATAACGTAACGCTCAATTCGATTATTATTAATATTTTGGAAGATTCAGATTAATTATAACAGCGAAAAAAATATTCGGATATAAAATATTATGTATTTTTTTTAAAGGCTTTAGTGACCTTACAAAATACATAGCAAACTCCCATATCGCACGCCTCAATTTAACAATTTCGTCGCACACAAGAAGCGTATAATGGCACCCCTCCGTGTTTTAAAGCAAATATGTTTGAATGTGTTAGTGTCTAAGTAATAGTTTGTAACAGTAAATCATACAAATATATAAATCAGAAACATTGACTTTCTGATTTAGCAATTTGGTCCCAGTGGATTGCGTAATGGGAGTTTCCTATGTAACGAAAACTTTTTCGTATAATTTTGGAATACTCTTCTATACAAAATATTTTTTTTAAAGGGTCTTCATTAGTAAAAAACCCTTTTAGCTATCGCAACTATTTTTCTGCTTTGTTTAAGTGACTTTATTTATAGTATCCTGAACTACAAATAGTTGTTGAACCAATTATTTCAAGTTAACTAAATTTTTATTAGTAGCAGCAACTGTACAGTTTTTCCAGTTTATATTATGATTATATCTTTTCAACTTAATTCGGGAATCTAATATACCATAGGTAGGTACTTACAAAAATTGCCTGAATTTATCTATCTGGTGATAAAAGATAAATAATTTATAGGTTTATTTTGTAATCAGACAAAACAGTTTTTGGAGTAGTCAAATAATTATGAATATTGTACTTCTTCCATATCCTGTAATTTTGTGCTCTTTTAGAGGGTGTAGATTCTTTCTCTAATTCTTTCTCTAAAGAACCTTTTAGTTCTTTCTCTAATAATAATAATCATTAACTCGCCAATTCCCAAGCCGCGATCTATCGACAAAATATCCTTATTTTGTGCTAGTTTTTATCTTTAGGTACTCAGCATATAAAAATAAATAAATAATTGAAAAAAAAATACCCTTTAGTTTTTTTTTTAAATGGAGTGTCATCTATAGGTGACCCTGCGCGTTATTTGTAGTATGAACTGAGTAAAACGGTATGAAATTACCGGCAAAAAATCACTTTCATTATAAGCTTGATTCTTAAATAATAATTTGTTATAACAGTAATAACAGTACTTACTTTTCAGACATTTTTATAACAGCGAAAATACCACAAGATACACTCACGCGCAATAAAATAGCAAATCGTTTGAAACAACAGAATTAATTTGACCGTTAACATAACTTCAGTGTTGCCAAATTAAAACCATGAATACTACTAACAATAAGTATTAACATCTGTCTGTATGTACAGTATTAACGTCTGTAAAAAAAATTCACAAATCACTGTCACCTAGCGGTGACACTGGGAATTCTCGAGTTAAAATTATGTTAATATCACGGAAGTTGTTTAAAGAAAAATCGAAAGTTTACGATCACTCTTTTCAAAATGTTTAAAGCAAATTAAAATACACTTTATAATGCTTCGAATGATTTGGCATTAACAGTATTTCAATACTTATCCGAATGTTTTCCTCCATTTTTTATTCAATGCTTCCAACACTTTAAATGTTTAAATTATTAACGATTGGAAAAAATTACCTAATAGTTATTTCTCGAAGGATTGTATATTTTCTCTAAAAAGTATTTTTAAAAACGTTTAAACATTTTTTTTAAACAATTAGCAATAAAAATTCTAAATTATTTTATCCAGTAGGCAAACAAAAAAATTACTTTGAATTTCAAATTTGATACCGTACACAATTAAAGAGAAAAAAGTCCTCTTATTTAATTGGAAAAAATTCCATTTATCATACTAATCAGTCCGTCTATCTGCATGTCCGTCTATCAATATACATATATTTACCGCTTAGACGTATCAAATAACATGAAAGTAGAATTAAATTCCCGACTGGAGAATTGAACTGACGCAACATAGGTAGCGAGCGTTAGGTGATATAGAAAGATATGGCTGGCATACTTTGTAGTGTAGTAATTACTTTAGCTCAATACAATTGGGGTGAATCTAATGCACAAAGTTGATCCCTTATTCATTTCGTTGTAGATCAGCCGACATCATCTCGGCCAGCCATTCTTTTAATTTTTTATTTGGCATTCTATTCAATTTATTGTGAATAAAATCGGTGGCCCTATTCAAGGGCGTCATGCGGTGATCTTTGTGAAATTAATATATGCACAATTTTTGTTCCATTTGTTTGACTGAGATGGAGAAAGATAAGTTTATATTGTTGAATTCGAATACTTTTTGTTTTGAAAATGTGTGTAGAATGGGGTTTCAGTTCTTTTGTTTGAAATTAGCTGGGATTTTTTTTTTTTTTTGAAAATTTACTTAATTGTATTGTTCATTTGCCTACTCATTTACTTTTAATGTGATGCCGCCACTTTGTTTGAAGTCGGTGTTCTTTTTTGGGAGTTATCTTAAAAAATTTGATTTTCGGGATTTGATTTTCCACAGTATTTTTCTGCAGTTACATTTACTACATCTTTCTGGAGTTAATAAATAGAAACTAATGAAAATTTTGGTAATATTTTCTGGCGAATGATTGAATTTTTTTTTAAAGAAATTCTTTCTATTAATAGAATTAACGGCTATTCCTAATTTTTGTCTGAAAGTTTCTGAAACAGTAATACCTTTTGTACTCAAGCAATCTGTAATTATATTTAGCATTGTATAATTGTGATTTGTCTCAGTGATTGAATGGCCTATATCAAAGGAAAATAATTAATGTTCTACGGCGTCAGACCATTTTTAGTAGATTTGACTTATCGAGAAATTAGGTTTAGGTCAAATCAACTAAAAATGGTCCGATATTATGCACAAAATTAAACATATCTAGTTTTCTATCTCTTTTTTTGTTGTTATCGTAACTTAAAATTGGACGTCCAATTTTGCTTCATTTGTTAATGACGTCATTATATTTTTGTTATTTTCCAAAATCATGTATTTTAGTAGGTAGATATATTTCGTTGTAGTTATAAATTCAATATTTATTGTATCTGACGTTACTATTACGTCAAAAATATATTTATATAAGAAAATAGAATTGTATAATGTCATGTCATTCGTCATATCTTCCGGGAAGATGATCGATTTTGACGTGGGCGAAAGTATCTATTGGTAAATGACAGATTTCTTGTTATGGAAAAGTAAATAATATGGAAAATTTACTAAAATAATAATATTGATTTATTGATCATTATCATATAATACGAACAGATATTGCGAAATTATTTTCGGTTTTTTTGTTAATACGAAAAAAGTTTGTTGCCTTTATTTATTTTCGAGAGAATTTTCTCTGCTACATCCTTTTTAATAACAAAGTTTTATTGTTGTCATAGTCATATAACACGCGTTCTGTCTGATTTTATCACTCTGGTCATTACCAGGATCGGATCCTGGGTACTTTACATGTGGAGGCCCTTAGTATTTTTATAGAGGTCTGGTCTATTTTACTACTCTCTTACTGAATCGATTCCCCTTTTCAAAGATTCACTATTAATTTTGTGGAGGCCCCAAAGCATGTACTTCATGTGCCGTTACATACACCCAGAGAAAAAACAACTTAAGGGGGAACACTAGTATGACGTTTTCAAAAAATTGGAAAATTTTTTTTTGCACGTTTCAAATAGTCTATACCTTTAAAAATAACAAACTAAAATTTCAAGTGCATATCTCAAATAGTTTTTGAGTTACAGCCATCCGAAGAGTGGATTCTGATTTTCATTGTTAACTTTGAGGTATTGAAAAATGTATGAAGGTTGATAGTTCGGGAGTTTTTGGACGTGGTTGCCAGTCACATGTTGTGGAGAAGCTAGACCCTGGCACATTTAAACGACTCATCTAGTTTTACTATGACCGTTATAGTGAGTACATCGTAAATAATTTTAGTAAAAATTCTCAGCGATTAAAACTAAAAGGTAAAATTACGAAAAATTACATTTTTCAAATTTGCTGCAGTTATAACTCGAAGACAAATCATTCGATCAATTTGATTTTTATTGCAGCTTCTTTTATATATATTTCTTCGTACCATGAACCTCCAGTTTTCCGATCGAATAAAAAAGGTAATTTTCGCAAGCCAAAAATCATCAAATTTTCGCGCAAAATTTGAAACTTTTTTTTAAAAACTCCGCCATTTTTTTAAATTTCAACTTATTTTTTTCGATTGAGGTTCACGGTACGGACAATACCTTCCAGTCTAATAGGCTTTTTGGTTTTTGTTTATTTCAGGCAGTGTGAAGGCCGCTATCACTGAAGCAGTGGGGGAACTTTTTTTTGGAGCCTTGGGAGATCTTGAATAACTCACTGAATTTTCAATTTTTTGGTCCAAAAATTTTATCATGAATTTAATATATCTAATATCAACGAATATATCCTGAAAATATTAAAACATTCCATATAGTAGTTTTCTTTAAAAAAATTCCCAAAAATCATCTTTTTTCAGGCAGCCACACTTGTGGTCCCCCTTTATCAATAAAACCATATTGATTCAATGTAGAACATTAACGAAAGTCTAGTAACGTTGAAATTTATTGTTTCAATGTAGAACTTTATTTTAAAGTTGAATAATATTGATTAAAACAAAAGTTCCCTAATATTCCAATATATTTTTTTAAAAGTTGTACGTTATTAAAACAATAATGATCGTATTTAAGTTGCCATTTTTCTCAGTGTAGATCTGGCTCTGATCATTACCATAATTCAGTTGACATACATTTTTATCCGAGGCAAATTTATATATGTCGAGGCTCCTAGGCAGTTTTATTATGCCTTCAAGCCTACCGTACCATGGTGGCGTAAGCCTCTTAATCGACACTTTTGAGAAATTAAAAATTGTCTTCCAAAATCAAAATTTTCATCAACTCCTTAAAAAATTCTGATTTGTTTCTGTTAGTCTGTCCGTCTGTGTGTCCGTAAACCCTTCCAACACGCATAATCTCAAAACTACTCGTTCGATTTTGACTTCTGGTTTTGTGGTTTGGCCCCTAGATAGTTCGATGTGTAGTTTCATACAAATTCTATTAAAATTTTACTATTTTATATTTAATAGACGGCCATTTCAAGATTTCTTGCCAAATTTTAAAATAATAATAAGGAGATTTTTGCTCATGTCCAAGGGCCTCTATAGGATGCGGAGGCCTACTTACCCGGTCCAGATTGCAATTGATTAATGGAGGAGTTCAAATAAAAAAGCAACTTTCTTATTTATGATTATTGATTATTTTGCTTGTTGAAATTTTTTTTCAAATTAGGGAGGCTTTCAAATAGAAAATTTTGTTTTTAAAAAAAACATTCATTACTTTTGCCTGTGGGGGGAGGGGGCCCTTTTTCACAAGTTTATAAGCGTTTACAAGGAACGCCATTTCTCAAAAAGTAATGAATATTTTTTAAATATTTTTTCATTATTTTATTCCTAAAGTACCTGTCCATAAAGCTGAGTATGGGTTTCAGGTAATTTTAAAAATTAACTATAAAATTGTAATCCCAAACTTCTAAAAATTATAAAACCCAATTTTTTATTAAAAAAAAATGTTTAAAATAAAAATAGTTACAATTGTTCCAATGGAAAAAGCATACTCCACTTTATGCTCAATATGTTTATGAACAAAATTTAAAAAAAAAATTAAGTCTCTATCTTTTTTAGAACTTGAGATATGATTTTTTCTTGTCGGGAAAAACACAACTTTCGGGAAACGGTAAAAAACAAAAATAATAACAAAAGAAGCGGTTTACGCACTGTTTATTAAAACTCTCCAGCCCCATACATTGTCCCCTCTTCTTCCTTTTTCTTTTTGTTTCATCCTGAAGATTCTTCATCTTCAAGTAGTTATATTACTGATCAAATCGCGAGGGGAGGGGGGCTAGCGTTGTTTGCAAAGAAGCAGCAACTTGGCTGTGAAAATAAATATTTTTCTACTTAAAAAAATTTTTTTGGGCTCTGTTTTATATATCATCGTGTTATTAGCCGTTTCTGGCGTGAACTCCCCCCTTAACAAGAGGTTGCTTAAAATAGTATTTTTAACGATTCATATTTTGAATTAAATTCCAAGTGTGGAAAGTTAAACTTCCAATAGTTTCAATCAATAGGTAGGTACTTACTTGTATAATCTTTTCATCAATTCACAATTCAGAACAGAAAGTCTTTAAACAGTAAAAATACAATGTTTATTTCCTGTGAACAAAACAATAAAATTTAAACAAAAAAAAATTGCCAGTAGGCATTCGAAATAATGAACGAATAATATGGAATATGCTTATCTGGTTAAAAAAAAAATATACTAAAAATACACATTTGTTAAATATAAAAAAACTTTTCTATACTTTTTGATATCAATCAAATTGTAGCAGTAATAGAAAGACCCACATAAATATACAGTTTATTTTTCTCCTATTTACAATTCAATAATTTTGAATTGAATTTTAGGAAAACAAAAGAAAAACATGCTTAAGAACGATTTTTGTTTTGCTACGCATAACAATTAAGACGGATGTGACTCTTATTTGTTATTTGTTATGTTTTGTTTATTTATTTTTGTTATTGTATTTTGCTATATGTATTTTTTTAATCCACCCTCAATTATTTCAATAGTGTTTTGTTTTCATATTTTTTTTTTATTAAATTTGTTTTTATTTTTGTTAAGTACTTGTGTATTTTGTAGGTGTACTTTTGAATGTACATAGCTTGAGGGGTTAAAATATTTTTTGATATTGTTTTCTTGAAATTAAATTGTTTAGCGGTTTTCTTGGGAAAAATGTTTAATTCTATTGTTTTAAATTTACAATAATTAATGAGATGTTTTGAAATTCTTATAATTTTATAGTGGTTTAAAGCTGTGGTGTCTCGAGAAGGCATCATTTAACAACTTTTAATGAATATTAAAGAAAATAAATTAAGTATAATACGTTGTTTTGAATAATATACTATAAGTAATGAGGTGAGGGAAGCTGGAGAAGCTGGAGATTTCTTTGAAAATAACGAACAAATTTCTTACTAGGTAATATTTTTATTGTGATACAAGCTGCATAATTCCATTGCGTACATCTCATAATAATTTCTATAGTTTTGTAGGGTAAGTTTT
This sequence comes from Brachynemurus nebulosus, assembly GCA_035578155.1. Lineage (NCBI taxonomy): Eukaryota > Metazoa > Arthropoda > Insecta > Neuroptera > Myrmeleontidae > Brachynemurus > Brachynemurus nebulosus. Next base: position 11,377,195 of record JAPWDM010000014.1, on the reverse strand, counting down.
TATCCATTTTCCTATTACCGTACTTTTTTCGAAAAAAATTATTTGAATAGACCATAGTTCATTTTTGCAAATGCTGATTCGATGACGCTCCACTTAAATGAAATATCCAATATTATATACAAAAGAAAAATTTTTAAATTAACTATTAACCTCCTCATTCCAAATAAAATTTTTTTTTTTCAAATTTTTGATTTTTTCTAAAATTTGTGTTCATTACTATATAAAAAGAAATCAAAAAACCACTTTTAATTTTTTTTTTTTACTGAAAAAACTTGATGTCGACTATAGTAGACATTTGGCATAACGCTTACTCAATTGACATCTAAAAACAATGTTAATTTCTTAAGAATTTCTGAAAATAGTTGGCTAAGGAAACACAATAGGTGAATGGAAAACATGTGTAATAACTACAAAATAATTATTGTAATGGTAATGAACACATGAGGGTTTACACATTTATAAGAGGGTTCACTTTCCAAAATTTGGAAGCAGCCTTTTCCTCTGGAGCCACTTCATTGTCATAAACAAGTTTTAAATTTCTCATGATAGCAAAAAATTGATTTCTGGGCAAGATTACAATGGAAGAAACCTTTGTTTTGGAATGATAGTACATTCTTGTGCTTGGAAGTCCCATTACGGACATTTTGATGGAGGTACCAAAAAACCTTTTTGTTTGCTCATTATTTAAAATTAGGGGGCGCCCTTTTTTCAGTATAGCTACGATTAGTTTTTTCTGTAACCAGATTGAAAATATTTTCAGGAATGTACTTACTTACATAAACATATTATTTTAATTATTACGTAGCCGGTTTCCAAATGTCGACTACAGTAGACATGAAAGTTTCTGGCGTTACTATGACAACCAAACTCATGAAACATTCTAAACAAATATCTTATTTCCTTCTCTGGACATTCATAATAACATATTAACCCCCACATATTAAAAAATAATTTATTTAATGTACTAAAAAAATATTTACATTCACGAAAACGCTGGGAACTACCCTTCGTAGCGATGCGCTATTTTCAAACTGCTGTGGAATATCAACAATGAACGTGGATCCAACTGAAAAAAACTGTAATGTGCTGCTATCTATGAGGAAGATAGTGGTACTCCTGTCAGTGCTGTCAACCCACTCTAAAGCGGTAATAAAAATTCCCTACGAAATGTTGTTTTATGTCGACTACGGTCGACGGTTGGAACGAGGAGGTTAAAAGATTTTAATAAAATTCGTGTACTGCTGAATGTTTTATTAATAAATATACATTATTAAGGTACCATCACAGTGTGATTGGCCAAAAAAATAGTCAATTTTCGGAAATTTTCGAGGTATCGGAGAGCCAAGGTTTCTTCCTGGCTTTGCGGCTTTTTAAGCCTGCTTCTGTGAGTCTTCCTTTTACAGTTCGAGAACTAATTGGTTTCCCAATGTTCTCCGATAAAGCTGCAGTGAGCTCAAAAGAAGTTTTTTTTGCGGTCCTTAAGTGAGTCACGGGTAAGTTTTCTAACGTGGCGGTCATTAGTAATGCGTTTTCTGCCCGTGAGAGCCAGTCTCCGCGAACCTTTCAATGGTAGATTGCACTGCACATCGTCAAACTTTTACTAATTTAGCAATCTTTACTTGAGTCTTCCCTTCTACATATTACATCTAGATTTTTACCGGTGTTTCTGTGTTAAGTTCTCATTGTTTCGGCATTTCTTATTACAAAATGTCTCTACTACACAAATAAACAACACCCAGCAGCTTTTTGTTATTCCGAAAGTTAATAAAAGACTAACAAATAAATTACAATACTTCCCAAAAAACTTCATATTTCACGTTTTGTGGACCAGGTGTTTTATAGTACCTTGAAATCCTTTATCTATTATTTAAAATTAACTTTCAGTATTGCCTTTCATTCTGTTATTAAACAGATAAGTCATTTTTAAATTAATTTTTGAGTTACACGTGTTTTATGAGGGTGCTTAATACTTTTGGCCAAGGCTGTATTGCTAATATTGGTATTAATTGTAAAAAAAAAATCATCTCCATTCCTCCATCCTATCCATCCGAAAGAAAATCGCGAAAATTGGCTATTTTTCGGCTAATTATATTGTGATGGTACCTTAAAGAAATTAATAAACCTGTTACCTGTCTTACGCTGTTGACAATTTGTTAATAAATTGTTAAGCTAAGCTAATTCCTCCTTTAACTAAATATGATGATAGAAATTCAGTGATTTATAGTATACCTATTAATCATAATTTTTGGCGCATTTTTGCGAGTATTGCTCAGAGGAGTGGTGACTGATCCTCAATGCTTTCTAAATTTATTTTGGGTGTAAAAATGCTACTTTAGATCTCTTTAATGGCAAAAATATGAATTTGGACTCCATATTCCATTAATGATTTGACAATATTTTCCGTTTTATTCACAAAACTATTGCTTATTTTTAGATAGAATATTTTCTAGGATGTGAACTTGAAAATTGTATACGCCTGGCTGTTTTGATTTGAAAACTTCTTATTAATTAATTTTGTCAAGTCATTCGAATATAGAATCATAAGAGTCTTCTGTTAAGTACCTTCGAGAATAGTCATGGAAAAAATTCTATACCTACTATTTAAAAACAAAATTTATGTATACATCACTAAATTCTTTAGAATATTATGCAGTAGAAAAAATCTTTCCCCTTCTAATTAAAATTTTAATTATCGTGGTTTCATAATATACACATATGTCTAGATAAGTAATTTTTATTTCAACAACGAAATATCTACGAAAAATTTGTAATTGTATTACAATTTTGGACACATCTTTAAACTGATGAAGCAATGATGAGAAAAATCACTTTTAGTCTTGCAGTCTTGTCTTGGTTTTGCATTTTTTACAAGACTAAGTTCAAGACCGATATCGTGCATAAATTAGTAAGACCAATACCAAGATTTAAGTGAGTAACATCAAGAAAGAAGCAAGACTCTTGCGAAAATATAAAATACCATAAAAAATTATCAGCTATTGTTATCAAGATTTTAAAAAAATTTTGAATAAGTCTTATTTTAATTAATAATTTATTAGAATCCTAAAAATTTCCTAAAAATTTTCATCTCAGCACAATTTGAAAATAAAAATGTGGTAAGACTAGTCTTGTATTAACAGTATTTTTGAACAAGACTTACACTGAGACTGAGACTGAGACCAAGATTAAATTTTGCTAGGCCAAGATAAAATGATAAGTAAACTTTTCGATATGTGAGACTCAAACACTACTGGATAGATTTTAACGAAAATGTAAATTTATTCCTGGGAGAGTTGGACAACATTTCAAGCAGAATTATCATGTTATTCTTCGTGACACTCCAAATATTATAGATGAAAATTGATTTATTAAAATCACACAACCAGCGGAGTGGCCAAGCGTGCTTAAGCACTGGCACTTGTGGACTCGTAGATCGAGTGTTCAAATCCCGCGACCGGCTATGGTCGTGAAGGTTTTCTGCAGTTTCTTTCACAATTTCAGCTGAATGCATGATACACACCTTCTAAATTCTAGCGTGCAACACTTTCCTTATCCTCCACGCACATCATAAAAATGTATAAATAATACTGTTTTGTAAAAAGCTTGTAATGTTAAAAAAATATATATAAATAATGATGTGGGTGGTACGAAAAAAGTCTCAAGAACGGACGTGAAACCACATTATTATTATTGTTATTAGATTTGGTCATACCACAAGTTTCGACACATTTTTTGTATTTAATATTTTTTTACTTATTTAAGATTAAGCGATCATATTATTGTGATTAAAGGACCATTTTTGAAAATGGAAAATTTAAAAAATCAATTTTTGTGCAAGAGCAACGAATTCTTTTACAATTTTGTGTCCTCCTTAATTACGCTGCGGCAGTTTCGCATAAGTTTCTACTGAAATGTGTAGGGTATAATGCCCTTAGTAAGAGAACGGTAGCGAAGTAGCTTTATTTTTACAAAGATGGAAGAATACAGGCAAAAAACTTGCCGAAAGAAGGTCGACCAACATCAGCCTCTAGACTGGAAGCCTTTGATAAAATTAAGGAAGCATTAAGTGTGACACGTAATTGATACTACAGTACAAAGGCAATTTGAAGAGGGAATTACCCAGTTCTTGAAAGGTCACGATTCCAATTTAAATGAAATAATTGGTAGGTTAAACCAAAATGGTACTTTCAGTGGTGTGTCTAATTACCGGAAGTTTGGAGACGGATCATTGATAACTCAAGAGACTACTGATTAATTTTATATATTGTACCTATATAATTTAATCATTTACACAAATAAAAATAATTACAAAACAAAATGTGTCAAAATTTGTGGTAACACCTAATATTAGGATCACAATGAAAAAATAATAACAAATGATTTTACTGAAGTTACTTGAAAATACTATTCAAAAATGGAAATGTCAGATTAAAAAATTATTTACGATAATAATAAAATCTAATCACGAAAAGTGTTCCTATGGTTTTAAAAATATCCTCTTCCCACTGGGACCCTAAAGAGGGCTTAAAATTCAATTACTTCTAAAACCATTAATAGGGATATCTACGGAAAGATCTGAGGGTGTGAAAATTAGATAATTGTATTAACACTATGAGGCCCGAGCACTTTCATAGTAAATTTCCCCGGAAGCCGGCAATATTTAAAAAAAAAAAAAAAAAAAAAAACTATATAAACAAATACATAAAATAAAATGATTCAAACACACAACACAGTTCCACACGTATGTATGTGTAAAACTGTAAACAGACGTACTACGTGATACGTACATACATACTACATATACCCTGGCATTCAAATCAATTTTATTTAAAAATATAAATTATATTTTTTATGTATTTTTTGTTTATCTTAAAATTTTTTATACATAGAAACCAAGAGAGTAGTGTTTGTTGGTATGTATGTGTTTGTGTGAATGGGAACACATCCGTGTGATGAAGAATGATAAACATCGCACACATAATGAGTAATCAACTAATCAATTAATCATTGATCGCGGTCGGCCTCTGGGGAAGTTTTGTTTGGTTTCGGATGCCGAAGCCGTGGGACTGAAAGTGTTAATATGGCTACTTTAAAATCATTTGGTGAGCGAAGTACTACATAGAACTGATTTTGTACAGAATTTTAGGCAAGCGGGGTAAAACACTGTTAGGAACCGACTTTGTACGAATATCGGAATATATATGGTTTAAAAATAAATCCACTCACAATTAAGATAATTCTATACACGAATATGAAATGGCAGGATACAGCGCTCGTTTCTTAATATAAATATTTAGATAACATTTCCATTTCTTGCAAAGTTTTTGTACTTATTTACATATTGAACATAAAATTTCATCTCGCCATCTTTCTTTTTCGATTATAATACGTTACGTACGTACGTACGTGTAGGGTGTATGAATGAAAATTATCGTGTCGTAAACAACGTTTCGCTTGAAAGAAGACATAATAGTGAGAAAATTAATGAGAAAACTCTGTGCGTATATATGTATAAAGCTTCTTCATATAGGTACATATGTACGACAGGGTGTCTCTAATGAAATTACCAGTTTCAATTAAATGAGATGAATTAGGGTGAATGCGGGAGAGATGCCGCACATTTTGTAAACGCTTGATAATTCTTAAAGTATGCATTTAATTGAATGATTTGAAATTTGGTACACAATAAATGTAAACATTATTCTTTAAAATTATTTATAAATAATTTTAAATTTTGAGTCATAAAGGATTCCTAATTAACATTTTTCTAGAGTCTGCAAAGCGGCGTCTCTCCCACACCTATGAGAGAGAGATGCCGCATCAAAGAAGGTGAGACGCCGCATAGTTCATATTAAAAATTTTGCATTTTACACACATCTCCATACATGATGCATGCCATATCTAATCATTTTTGGCACTTTATACATCTTAACCAGTCAACTTTTTTTGTTTCTGAATACTTTTCAAAACAGTCAATATACACGCAATCATCATTATTTTCGTTATCTTCACTAATATGAGAGCTCTTCCTGATTCAATTAATGGATCTTTTATATTTACGTGGCATAATTTACAGTCCAAAAAAAAATTGCATAATTAAGGTGTATGTCTATGTTTTCAACATGTAATATGATGCGGCATCTATACCAACTTTAAATGCGGCATCTCTCCTTTTTGTTGGGATAGATGCCGCATGTTGCTATAGCAAGCATAGTGCGGAATTCTAACCTAAAATTTGATACAGTACTTTTAAAATATACCTAAATTAATAACAAAACTCATTTTCATTAAAACAATGAAATATACATTCTTAAATTCTAATGAATTAAATGCTTGATAAAATATTATGTTAAAAAATTTACTTTTCAATAATAAATAGTTGGATAATTTCTAAACTGATGGACTAATCATAAATGTTACCATATACAGCCTAAATAAGGAACTTATTTTAAACATATAATCCATTAATAGCGCTATCTATCAATCAACGGACGAACTATGGCTACAGCGGCATCTCTCCCGCACTTACCCTATACAGAAATACCTGCTAGACGCATCGAATGCCATCTCCAAACTTACCGAATTCCATGTAGCTTAGGAGCTGTAGCAAAAAAATCTACTATCCCAATTTTTTCTTCTGCCGCTAATTTCTTACTGGTAAGAGCTATGGTAACTTTACCTGCACATTGAGGTAGCACTTTTCTATGTAGAGAATTTAAATATCTGTGACCGCGATTACGACTTATGACTTTGAACTTTTGTTTTTTTATGGAACATGAAAGAAATTTAGGTACAATAAAATTAAATGGCATTTTTCTTCCCTTTCTATCGATCTATCTGCGAAGATGACCTCAAAAAACGTGAGAAAACTGTGTTTTGAAAAATTTTTCCGTCGAGAAATAAATAAATTACGCGACAAGTAACTAATTAAATATGAAGTCCAATTTTTTAGGAAGGAATTTTACTAAAAGGAAATTACTCTTTAGACTTATAGACTGATTGTAATTTTCGAAATTTATTTCAGTTTTGACAATGAGGAAGAGCCAGTGCTATCTGATTTCAGTTTGTTTTATCATTTTTTCTTTCTTAATAGCAATAGACGCAATTTTTTTTTATAGTCAATTATCGTATGACCTTAGAGTTTCAAATTCATTTTCGACCTAAATTTAAAATAAAAATTTCAGATTATAAATTTTTCGAGAGTATTTCTTAAAGGTAGATAAGATTTATGGTACATCGATAGAAAGGAGAGAAAAAAAGACATTTAACTGTGCCAAAATTTACTTCATATTTCATAACAAAAACAAAAGCTCAGGGTCATAACACGAAAACGGGTCATAGAAAAATTCTAAGAAGATATTTAAATCCTGTGTAAAAAAGTGCAGATAAAAATACTATTATTCTTACCAGTAAGAAGTTATTTCCAAATCCAATTTGGAAAGTTTGGAGATAGCATTCAATGCACCTGGTGCTTCTGAATAATATAGTCGTAACCAGTGTTGTGCTTATCTAAATAACGTTATCTGAAATTTTATCTAGATAACGTTTTTGTTATCTATTATCTTTTATCTAGATATTTTCAAAAGAAGTTATCTTTTATCTTATCTTTTTATTAGCGAAGGAAAAAGATAAGATAATAACAATACATCTTTATTTTTTCTGAAAAAAAGAAAATTGAAGTTAAACTCACCATTTCTCTATATCTATTCATTTGGCAGATAATGTTATTCAGATAAATTTTGACACTTTCTCAAGAATTACAAAAATATTTAAAAGCAATTACCTATTTAATTTTAAACAGAATTCTTGTCGTCTGGAATCATTGCCGTCATTAGTCGAAATAACATTTAGTTGTGTAATATGAAATGTCGTATTCCGATCACTTGGTCTACCATGTAATTCAAAGAAGTATCGACATTTTTTTAAGCATTAGAGAAATGTTTAGAAGCAATTTTCGTATTTTATATGGAATTCTTGTAGCTAGCAATCATTTCGGCCATTGATTGGAATAACATTTAATCGTATAATATGAAGTGTCGTTTTCCGACCACTTTGTTTGATCATGTAATTCAGATAAATATCGACACTTTTTAAGCACTTTTTTAAACAAAAAATTTGCTCTATTTTGCTAGACGTATGCTATCATGGATCGTAAGTAAAATAACTCAATTTCAAAACATGCGATTTTTATTGCCAAAAACGTTTCATTAACATTTTTGTAATTTATTGTAATTTACACATCTTTCTGGGAACCGGTGAGGTACTTTTCCAGCTCGGCACCGGTCCATGGACCGGCGGTTTAGAGACACTGACTTAATACATTATTTCTGTAAATATTATTTTATCTGTTATCTAAAATTTTATCTAGATAATGGTTAAATTATCTGTTATCTTTATCTAGATATTTTAAATTATGTTATCTATTATCTGTTACCTAGATAAAAAAATTCGATATCTTGCCCAACACTGATCGTAACTATCTCTTTCACCGTTTTCAAGATCCCTATACTGGCAATATTATTATGGACATCCTGTGTAGTTAGAGCTTGCACAACTTACACTCATTTTCTAACTATAATATTGTAGAAGAGCATCTAATATTATATAGTATTGTGTGTGTTGTAATTATAAAAGTCTGCAGGTATTTTATAAATGATGATAGCTGCAAGCTTAAATGACTTACTAATTCTAAGCACAGCTTAACTTGACAAAATGTGTATATACATATGTACATATTTTCTTATGCATACAGAGTCATTTAAATCGGTAAACATAGCAGTGACGGTGGTCCGATAAATGTAGGATATATATTGCAGTATGTTGCAGTATGGATATTGTGCAACTGAAGAAAAATCAAGAGTCTTTGAGGTTAATTAAGCGGAGCGTATTTAAGTACAAGTTATATAGGATGCAACTTATGGATTCAAACTGCGTAGAAACCCGCAATTAAAAAAGAAATTGTTTAAAAATTTAAAACCCCGAGTTGGTCTAGTGGTTAGCAACTCTGCTCTTGTTTGGTAGATCGTGAGTTCGCAACCAACCGGGGGAGATAACTACGTCATCTACTGATCTACGTTACCATACCGCTCATCTATCAATAATCATTTTGACACCAAAATCAATAGTATATTTCAACGGTGCATATGACCTTAGCTGTTGCGCATCTAACAAACAGAAGAAAAATGTTTTTAATAAAATTTTGAAAATAAAAAAACAATTCCGCAGTTACTTTGTTTGAGTTAATTTGACTAAACTGTCCTTCTATGATTGTTGAGTCAACATTCAAGCGTCAAGCGTCAAGTTGAGTCGGAGAATCGTTAACATAACGACTTAAAAGAGTTAAACTAAAGAAATGTTACTAATTTTGAGTTTCGAAAAAGATCCGCGGGATACAAACATCTTTTCTCCGACCAAAAGAAGTTATATTACATGGAGAGAAAATTCATATAAAAATTACTGTGCTCAGCACTACAATCGACGTGTAAAAGGTGAACATATTCAATTTTGTACGGTAAAAATATAAAAATTATAATTAATCATAGAAAATTTAAAGGATAGAATATTGTTTCCGTAATATTAGCTCCGTAAAATTTGCAAAACAGCACAGTAAAAAGTTCCATTGCCGACAAAAAAATATTTTTTAATTGTTTTTCTTACAAAAATTACCATGCTGTATTATAATATTTGAAATGCTATCTGCTAATAGTAGAAAGAAAAAAGAGAAAGAAGGTTGTGTGTGTTGTGAACGCTGTTGAAATGTACCTTACTCATAGCAAGTCACATAGCCAACCATAGGTGTGGACGACCAACTTGGTCGGACGGGTCGGACCAAACACCTTGATTAATTAGACTGTCTTACAAGCAGCAAGCAGTATTCATTACACTGTCTTAGAGGACGGGAATGTCACCGTTTAATTCATCATTTTGTTACTTCACTATCTTTAGTATTAGAATATATTGTTGGCAATCATTTTTGTATGCATCATAAAGAATCGAAAGTCGGAAAAGATCGGGCATCTTCGAAGTTTTTACAGGTACAGCCCAAGCAACATAAGGTTGCGGGTCAGATGCGCAAATGAAAGAGTACGACAACAAGAATTAAACTATAACACATATGCATAAGAGTATGATAAAAGTTGTGTGAGCACATTAAATTTTACCATGCTAGCACATATTTTTTATTTTGGTCGTCGATCGCGCACGCATTATAAGAGAGCATGGTAATTTTTTTGAAATTTTATCTACAAAAATTATATGATTTTTCTCTCCGTGTACCAATCGATTCATAATTGAATAGACCGGGACAAAAATTGCTTTCAAATGGAACTTACCAAGAGGCTAATTAAATAGAAATCTGAAAAGCTCTTAAAAATATTTGGAAGTTGTATAGCTGTATGGAACTTTTAAGACATTGGCTATGTTCTGTATTAGCTTTTATGGCGTGACTGAAACTGAAACAAATATTAAATATATTAAGATAAAGCATGTGGACACTGTGAGAGAACTAGGTACTATATGAGAAACGTTTTAATATTCTGGTCATTTAATGAAACCACCGACGCGACGTCGAATGGGTTAAATGCGGAAAATTTCCTCTTCATTGTTTATTTACATTTAAAATTAACACATAAAAGAATCTCTTTAACTAAATATGAAATACATAGAGGTCGTAATTTCACTCCAGCACTCGTATTTCGACATTATATCACGCCATCTGTATTCACTTTTAAAACTTGTTGATATCTCCATCCTTATCCGACAATCGTGCCCTCTCATCCCATCACATATTACAAAACAGACAATAAATAAAACATATATTCCCACAAAATACATGGTTCCGAGTCAGAGATAGTTATTTATAGTGAATATGAATTAACACAACCTAAAGGGAATAATATACGGGGAATAAATGGTTGGGATCATCATTGGAAATGTGACGGGGAGCATTAGGGAAAGGGTTACGAAACCATACATATTCATCCCTTGCTCGAATACAATACAAAAGGTATTATATTTTAGGGTCTTCTCAGCACCAAAGGGAGTGAGATGTATAGGGTTAGTTTTATAATTATTTGGTTAAACAGAGATAATAAATTGCGTTTAAGGTGAGATAAATAGAGATAGACGGATGATAATGAGAGTAGAAAGAAGGGAATTGTAATGAAGAAAATATCCTTAGGGAGAATCATTTATTATCATGGATAATATTGTTCGTTTTGGTGTGGCGTGCAGTAGAAAGCGAAGCGACCATATAACACGGCTCAACATTATTGCGCGCCATTATTATTTGGAGCGTTTGGAGCCGAAACTTAATTTATATGTACGATATATGTATAGCACACACCATATAATAGAAAATGGGTTGCTTTGTGTTTTATAGATGATGTATCTGTGTGTTTTATGTATTAAATAATTTGTGAAATGCTGATGGTTGACTTCGAGTGACATCAATATTAGATATGTAAGCAGGTTATTTTCCTTAAAACAAAAATTTCAAAAAAATTTCTTAATAACTCGCTCACTTTTTCCCATTTTTCTATGTAAATTAAATAACGAGAAAAAAAATAAACGCAAAATTTCAAACGCAAATTTTGCCGCCCTCTTAAAAATTTTCCGCCCAGCGCCAGTGCCTTGCGTGCCCCTAGTGTAAATCCAGCACTGTATGTGTTTTTCTGAATAACAAGAAGATACATCCAGAGTGAAACTCGTAATTTTGATGAAATTTTGTTGGAGGCAAAAATAAGGGACTCGTATTTTTTTTTTTACCGATCATCTTTCATTTTTATGGGGTAAAGCCAGTCCCTAAAGTTGGGGGTTCAAATCGTATTTATTAAGATGTCTCGAAAACTATGAGAGGTAGAGAGGAAAACTTTAAATTGACGAAATGTTATTCTTTGAAAGACCTATCCATCTATATTGGCTAAACTGGAGTTCAGTTCACAAGGGGGCTGGAGGTATGCAAATGGTGTAAATTTTCTTTTACAGCCTAAGTGGTTCAATGTATCAAATTTTCATCGCCATAAATAGAAAGAGCACTAAAAATTACGGGATACAAGTTTTTGCGTTTTCTAAATTGTTTTATTTTTATGCTTATTTCATTATGAAAATGTAAATTTTTACTTTCCGATAATGATTCACATATTTTTTAGTAAGTACTATCTAAATTGGTAACTTAACCCTGTGTATTTTTGGTTACTCCTATTCTATATTTTTTGCACTTACGTAAATGCAAAAGCATTCTGGCTTTCCAGTGTTAATGGATACGCGACAAGAAACAGGAATATCTTTTGTTTACTGTTCCAGATGCTTTTGTAATAAATTTTGTAAATTGCACAGAGAAAAAATTCCAGTAAAAATTACTGAGCTGCCTCCGGTAAACGAGTCTTAAGTGACCAGTCCGTAGGAAATTATTAAGCAAAAATATAAAAAATGCGTTTCAAACATTATTTTTTACGATTCATTTGAAAATTTTTCCTGTACCCCTTAAGAATTTTTCCTGTACACCTTAAGAATTTTTCCTATACAGCTGCGTAAAATTCGATGGGCTAGTAAAATTTCATGTGGACACCGGGAAAATTTACTTAATTTTTTGTAAAATTATACTAGACATTGAATAATTTTTACTGAGTCGCAGTGCATTTCATCCCTCTCACATATCATTGCAACCAAGCATCACACAGACATGAGAATAAATAAAACAAGCACGCAACCGCACCGAGCATTGTCTAACACGACCAACACGAGTTACAGGCCTAGCAACTAAGCAGGTTTCGTTCAGTTGTTCAATAGCAACCATCATGGCTGGATGTTTATGAAGTGTTTGTTTGTTGTGTTTCATGAATTTTTGTTTAGTTTTTATTTTAATTCTTGTATGTTTTTTTATATGTATTGATATGTTAATTGAAATATGTTTTTATACAAATTATTGTAATGTGCTTATTGTTAAAAACTTTTATCATGTAATATGTCAAATAAAGAATTTATATATTTTTTTCCACAAATAATAAAAAACCACAAAAATTTTTTTCTATATTAATAATTTGATTTTAATGCTTACCCTTCTATCAATATCCTTTTAAACCATTTTAATTCCATTATTTATTAATAAATAAAAAAAAAACCTTATTTATAAATAATACGGTAATTTTTACTGAGCTATAGGGTAATTTACAATTTTTACTATAAATTATCGTACTTTTTGCTTAGCTTGTCAGAGTGGTCGTTAATGGCCATATGGGTCCGAAGCATGTCACAGATATTTAAAAACTTTAAATAAAGTGGTATTAGCCAAGTAAAAATATATAATATCTACAGAAATGAATAAACAAATTAAACTTAAGGTCCCGTAACTCAAGCCGTTAGGTCAGCCTTAGTTTACCCTCGATTGATATTGACATCTCACTGGTAGAAGTCCGCTAAGTAACCTTGACTGTGTGTTTATTACAAAATTTTTCCTTATTCTATCATTATGAAAATGAAATGACAACACATAGACATTATACATAAACAGATCATAAAATTAGAAATATAATTTTGAAAATGTTCTATGTAGCGTACGAAATATCAATTATTGATTGTTGCACAAGTTAGGGGATTACAAATTTTCGAAAATTTGATGATGGTAGTTACTGCCTAAGTGTACGTAGGTACTATACAATACTATTATTTACTACATGATACAATCTAATATGTTCTAGTTGCATGTAAAAGATTCAGGATAAAAATTAGAGCCCTTAGAGAGTTTCCATCCTTATAATGAAGGATATTATTGTACATAAATTAAATGTAATGATGTCAATTTTATTAATGGATGTAAAAGGATTTGTAATAAAGATGATGAGACGTGGGAAGGGAAACGGATCAATTTATCCGAAACAAAATTAATTTGTTACGTTTGATGAGTGATTATAATATTAGCGTGACGTCATTGTCGATTTGAAATGCTTTTTTATTAGGATTCTATACCTGGAAAGGACAAACGGATAGGTTTTGATAACGCCCACTTATTACGCCGGTCAATTTTTGGGAATTAAAATGGGAGAAGAAGGCAGTTTGTTAAAAAAATGGTTTAATTAATATATCACGAGAGGCATTTGAAAGAGCTACCTCTAAAATAATTTTTTTATAATTTTTTTGGTCCAGAAGTCTTAATAATATAACTCAAAATTTGTTAAAAATAACCGTTTTCCCCCTGATTTCCTAGGTTTCTTAGGTTTCTGAAGCTAAAATTTTGGTTTTTATAGGGTTAGTAAATATTAAGTCATGGATGATATGAAAATTGAGACTTTTTGAGACAGTGTAATAGTTTGTAAAAAAAAAATTTAATTACAAGGAGAAACATATAGTAATAAACAATGTATTTATTAAAAAAAATTTTTTTTTGTCAAAAACAATAACTGGAAGGGAAAGTATGGAAGAAAGGAAAAATTCGGCAAAATTCGGCTAACTATTTTTAATACAGTTGAATCATTGCAGAAGTTTTCAAAATTGTGATCAAAGTAGGTCGAAAACAGTTTATCGGTTTTTCTTTTTTAGAATAAAAAAAAAAAAAAATTGCAAAATATTGAATAGTTTTTGTAAAAATAATGTTTTTAAAAAAAATAAGTTTTCCTAGAATTCGATTTAACCAGATTCTGAATCACTTACAAACTCATTTACGAATTTAAAATTTTCTTAAATAGTACGCATTGTTAAATACACACACCGGCATAATTAGCGGAACATACAAAATATCTTTAAAAATCAAACGAACTATTTAATTTTAAGAAACTGTTAGTCTCATTTAATTATTCACTTAAAATTACATGTTCACAAGTCGATATACCTTTATTTTCGTTAGCAAAAGCATTTAACCATATGAAATGACAAATTTTTGGAATCTTATGTCGTCTAAGAATCATTTAAGTTAAAGTTTATTTAACAAATAGAAAGTGAAACACAGCGTTTTAATACTGCGTGCTTCCTCCCGTGCTCTTGTCAATGCTTCCATTCGTCTTGCTATACTCAGCATGATGTTATCTATAGTCTCCTGAGGCAATCTTTGCCCTTCTTTAATTACGGCAGTCTGAAACTCGACCACATTGAGAAGAAGCGGCATTTGAGTTCGAAAGTGACAGACCTCTTAAAAAGATTTGCATCAATAATAAATTAAAACAGTTCTATGAAAAGTCAGTTGATTCATTACTTCAATATTATTTTAATAGACCGGGAGGCGGTAATAAGAAAGTGTTTACCCATCGAGTTAAAGAAAATTTCATTTTTCATCTAATAGTTTATCATTCGAAGTTACTAAAATGCTTTGTCGGCCAGGCCAACTCTTGTCCAGTTACGCGGGCCGACCTCGAAAAGTGGTCAATTTTTCGAGGCCCCCTTACCCACCGAGTTAAAGAAAATTTCTTTTTTCATCTAATAGATTATCATTCGAAGTTACTAAAATGCTTTGTCGGCCAGGCCAACTCTTGTCCGGTTACGCTGGCCGACCTCGAAAAGTGGTCAATTTTTCGAGGCCCCCTTACCCATCGAGTTAAAGAAAATTTCTTTTTTCATCTAATAGATTATCATTCGAAGTTACTAAAATGCTTTGTCGGCCAGGCCAACATATTTGTTACATTGTAAGGGGGGTAAGGGGGCCTCGAAAAATTGACCACTTTTCGAGGTAGTCAGCGTAACCGGACAAGAGTTGGCCTGGCCGACAAAGCATTTTAGTAACTTCAAATGATAGTCTATTAGATGAAAAAAGAAATTTTCTTTAAATCGATGGGTCAGGGGGCCTCGAAAAATTGACATCTTTTCGAGGTCGGCCCGCGTAACCGGACAAGAGTTGGCCTGGCCGACAAAGCATTTTAGTAACTTCGAATGATAATCTATTAGATGAAAAAAGAAATTTTCTTTAACTCGATGGGTAAGGGGGCCTCGAAAAATTGACCACTTTTCGAGGTCGGCCCGCGTAACCGGACAAGAGTTGGCCTGGCCGACAAAGCATTTTAGTAACTTCGAATGATAAACTATTAGATGAAAAATGAAATTTTCTTTAACTCGATGGGTAAACACTTTCTTATTACCGCCTCCCGGTCTATAAGTGAAAATGAAAAAAAAAAAAAACAGCCAACTTTGTTTAATAAATAGGTTTTTATATTTTTTTTTATGTTCCGCTAATTATGCCGGTGTGTGTAGTTCAAAGTACCTATACGAAAAAACGACTAAAAAATTAACAATTTTTGAATAAAAAAACTCACACAGTTTAAAAAAAAATGCTAGACTATTTTTGGCCAAATTTGATCACCCTTTTGAGAAACTTTTGCAATGATTCAGTTGTTTCAGAAGCATTACCGTTTACACTCTCCCATTACAGATTACGTTACACTCACGAAGAGTTACTCTCACTATAGAAGTTTTCACTTTAAAAATGTACAAAGGGCACACTAATAGAAGCTTTTACATCAAAAATAGAAGCTTTTATATCAAACTTACCTCCTATTAAAAAGCCGAAATATTTAAACTTAGGTATTAATATGAGGGCACAATCTTTAATTTCGTAAATTCACTAAAATTAATTATTTTCAAACACAACTTGAAAACTTTTTCCACTTTTCACCTTCTGCTGCGTAATACAAATGACTTTTATACTAACTAAGCAGCTTTGCTCATTTCAACAATGATTCAAAGTGAGTAATACATTTTGATTACTCAGTTGTTCAAAACATCTGAATGGCAAGCAATACATCTGTACATAATAATAATTGAATTTAAAAATTACAAAATTATTTATTTTCAGTGTAATAAATCCTTACATACAATACCTATATGTAAAAGTATGTAAAGTATCTTATGTTAGATAAGATACATATCTTGAGGGTAATCATATGTACGGCATTCAGCCTATTTTATTCCAACAAAATAAAGACCAAAACGAGTTTACGAACAAAATAATATAAAACGACGGAAATTTTTTATTTTCTACAATTGGTTTTTTTTTTTTTGTAATGTGCCCCAGTCTTACTATATTATCTTATATTTCATGTTTTGTTAAACAAACAAATCACTGAGGTAATTGTATATAATTTTTTTGAGATTATATAAGTTAATGGGATTGTTAAAAATATTCGATAACATACGTATTTCAACAGCATTGTATACCCTAAGCTGTTTTACTTGTTATAAAGCTACTATAAAGTAGTTTAATTATTTACCGGTTTTCCCAAAATTCTGGAGGAAGGTTTGTGCCAAGTGTTTTGGAAGTTTAGCTCTACTTCAGCTATAGAGGACAAGTAGGGCAAGAGGGGGTAAGTAAAGTTTGATAATGAATAAGTCAGAGTTTTTGAGTTCAAGATTTTTTGAAATTATCTCTACTATTTTAGAAAATCAGTCTTTCAAATTAAACAAAAAATACATAAATAAATAAATAAATAAATTAAAAATAAATAAATAAATAAATAAATAAATAAATAAATAAATAAATAAATAAATAAATAAATAAATAAATAAATAAATAAATAAATAAATAAATAAATATATAAATAAATAAATAAATAAATAAATAAATAAATAAATAAATAAATAAATAAATAAAAAATAAATAAAGAAATAAAAAATAAAAAAATAAATTTTAACATTTTCGTAACATACTTACATAAATAATAAATACGAAGCGCTAGAGAGGTTTCAGAATCATTTTGGCTCATCGATCTTATAAGAGGTACGTGGTTTGAAGAATCACGTACCTCTGAAAAAAATTGCATTTCTCCGTACCTTGCACCACCTTCATGCAAGACGGAGTATCTAACAGGGACAACAACAAAAAACTACTTTTCTGGTTCTTAAATATAAATGCAGTTACGTCCATCGTTTACCTATGACAAACTCTAAACTGAGACGACAGTCCGAATGTGAATACCTATTTGCGATTGGTGAGTTCCAGTGACGTGATAATATGGGTGTTTCATCTGGCATGCACTTTCCCCTATCAACTTAAGACATTAATATTAATCAAGGAAATGAAGGAAAGTCATCTAAGGCTATCTAACCTGTACAATTTTCTTTTTTTTATATTTAAAATTCAAAATTTACTTTTAGTTTTCTGACTGCTGTAGGACTTGTGAGTATTTTTGGAAAATTAATGGAAAAAAAATTATGACGGTAGAGTGAAATTGTTTGGAGTCGGAGATATTTTACCAAACACCACAGAATTGGAATTGTATCACAATCGGAGTCGATGGTGACAGAATCAAATAAATACCCATGTCGCAGCATCCTGCATAACATAGCGAATTTCCGTTTACAAAAATTAGTTTTTTCTCGGAAACTAGTTGACATAGAATAATAGTCTATAGACCTTTCTTATGTAATTTTTTTTCCTCTTTTCAATGGTGTAAAAAAACTTCGCCAAAATTTTGAATAGCTACAAAGCTACAGACCCTCAAAGTGCATTTAACTTATTTTTGTAGCGAATTTGCAAAATGGAAATTCAGCTATTACAGCGGATGTCATCAAAAAAAAAAAACCTGAACCCGGAACTAGGACAGAAATTTGTTTTGAGGCCTCGAGAAATCAAAAAATGACCACTAAAATTCGCTAAAAGTTAATAGAAAACAGTTGTAGCTTCTCTTAGCTAGCATTGTCAATAAGTATACAGTACCTAATAGGTGGGCAAAACTTTGTACGTGTCAGTGTACACACACGTTGATTATATTGAATGGTTTTCAACCATAAATATATAAACGGTATAATAGCGTGTGTAGCGCCCTTTTGTTCATTGAAATAAAACGAAACAATTTCATCTTTATCTACTCTGACTGAATGAATATTATGTAATTTTGTTTTTGAAAAAAAAAAAGAAAGCTAATTGTATTTTGAAGATAATATTTTATGCTATATTAATTTTAAATTTTCAAATTATGTACAATTTTTGTGAAAAAAAGGAATTGTATTTCCTTTTGAAAAAAGTCCACTCAACCGTATCTTGTAACAAATATGTAACCTTTTTTTGTTGGTGAAAAATAAGCCTGTTATTTTTTGTAATTGTTGTCTGGAAATAATTCTTGGTTTATTTTATTTTAAACTGGCCGTTTCTTCAATTTCTAAATTAAATTTCTTAAATTTTTTAGTTAGGTTAGATAGATATTATATGTAGGAGTAAATATATTTGATATTTACGAAGAGCGCAGAATCCTTACTAATATTATAAATGCGAAAGTGAGTTTGTTTGTTTGATTGGCTTTCACGCCTCAACAGCTTAACCAATTAACTTGAAACTTTGCACAGACGTTGCTTGCGGGCCAGAGACGGTTATAGGCTATTTTTTTATTTCGGGCAAATATTTCATTCCCGAGGGAAAATGAAATAAATTAAAACAGCTGACTATTAAAAAACGGGTAAATGATTTCAAACTTTGTATATTGCTAACAGAAGGGATGAGAACGGACACAAACTACTTTATACCCCGGGAAACTCGTGGGAAATTTCATTCCTGTGGAAAAATATATTTTAAATGAAACAAAAAATGATGATAGAGAAATATGACGATATACAGCGATAAACATAGGTTATTTTTTATCCCGATAAAATATCTCATTCCCGAGGGAAAATGTACTTAAAACGAAACTGACTATTAAAAAAAAGCATGTTTGATTTCAAACTTTGCATATTGTTTACAGAGACGATGAGAAAGGACACAGACTACTTTCTATCCCGAGAAAATATCTAACTCCCGTGGAAAGTCTTATTCCCGTGGGAAAATATAAGTATATTTAAAATAGTATAAAAAAAGAATCATTGATTTCATTTGAACTTGGAATGTTGTTAAAGGAATGTTATAGTCTGCTTTTTACCCGGGGAAAATATTGTATTTCTGTGGGAAAATTCCAAAGAAAAAAGTAACAGTACCTACTCGATGCGCAATAGCGAAGTGATGAAAGTACACTTTATATGTTTTAACTAGATGCCATAATTTCAAATTCAACGCGGGCGAAGCCGCGGATAACAGCTAGTATTATATAAAACTGAATCTGCGAAATATAACTTACTCAAGATGAGTATAGAGGACGGACGGGCAAGACGGAGAGGTCGGGCAAAAAGAATAATAGCCTAATTGAGGCACTTAGATTTATGATTGACTTAGATCCAATGTCGTCTGCTTCTTCACTTTGCACTTAATGGGATCATTTGTCAAAAGGAGGCGCTGTAGTTTATTTGCGTGTGAAGTGACCGAAAAACTGTTTTGACGAGAAAAAAATCATTAAATAGAGGTTAGTAATTTATAAATTATTTCTTTGTATATTGTAATTATTTACTTTTAATGATTTCTGTAATTTGTATGATCATTACAAGCAACAAATTCGTGCTCGTATTTAGTTTGAATCTATTAGTTTGTAATTGTAGATTAAGTTAGTTAAAAATGTGCTTGGCGGGCAAAATGGAGTCAGGCAAAATGAATAATAAAATGAAGCTTCTCTAGTCAAAACGAAAATTGTTTTAAATAATCCCGGACCTTCTAATAAAAAAGAAAAGAAGATTCGCTTAAAAATGATAGAATCAATCAAAGAAAATCAAAAAGATAATTATTTTTGTACTGTCCGTCAAGAAAAATACATATATCCGCAATATAAGACTGGATGCAGTATAATTTTTGCCAGGAATGGACCCATGAAGCGTGTTCTTTATACACAAGTTGATCGTCCTTTTGCGATCGTCGTCGTTGTCCTTTTGCGATAATTGCGACGATTAATTTATTTATTTTCATTGCTATTAGTTTTGCCCGTCCAAGATATTCATTTTTTTCAAGTGATTTTTAATGTGGTAAGATAAGAATTTTTGTTAATTTTCTGTTTACTTTATTAATCTTAAGTAACTGAAGACTTGTTATCGTGAGATAAATAAATAATTTTGTTGTAATCTCATACTTTTTTGTAGAGATCAAATTAGCATATCCTTCTTGCCCGTCCGTCCCCTATATATCTTTTCTAGTGGTCCTACATACTAAATTTTGGTAAAAATAAAAAAAGAAAAGACTTCGAAAACCTATAAGTTGTTTTCAGTTACGTCATCCTGTCATTTAATTTAATCTCCGTAAAGCTATAGTTGTCCTCAAAATCAAGGACGTATTTACCCTAAGTGCTGCCTAAAGCACTGCGAAAAATTCCGGCCTTTTTTTTTGTAAAACAAAAATATTAAAAAAAAAAACGTAATAAATTTTTCACTTTTTTTTCCCTTAAAATAAGTGACGAGCAAAAAAAACCTCGTTTCTTATTTTCCTATCAAAAAACAAGTGACGAAAAAACACGAAAGAAACTTGTAAATACGGATAATTATATTTTTTCCTAAAAATTTCCCGCCCGTAAAATTTCCCACTCTAGGCGCGAACCTAGTCCGCCTTATGACGGAATACGCCTCTGCCCAAAACAAACAATTCAAAAATCCCCAAAAACCACCAGATTGGTGTTATTTAGATGTGCCAATAAAAAATTAGGTGTTTTAACGGTTTTCGAGAAAATATGAAAAACAAAAGGGACGGCTAGGTTTACGTAAGCCTAGGCATTCTTAGGTAAAAAGAAGTGTTTTCGGTAATTTAAAGTATGGGGAATTAGGTACAAATTAGGTGCTTTTCTAACATTGTGATAAAAAGTTACTGAAATGAAAGTTTTAAGAAAAATTGCATAAAATATTTTAAATCATGGGAGCGCTGTGTTTTTAACGTTTATACACAGCGCTTCCATTGCTTGTTGGATTATATATATATTTTATTATGTAACTGAACAGAAAAGTGCCAAACGTCTCTTTAACGTTCCCAGCGCCCCCACTAGAAACATTATAATGTGAATCGTGTTAAGATCGTTATACACAGCGCTCCCACTTTTGTTGGACTTTATATATTTATTATGTAATTGAATGGAAAAATATTTAATCTCAAACATCCTTATAACGCTTTGGCGCTCCCACAAGTTTTTTATAATGATTATATGAGTGTGATAAGTGATTACAAATTTAGTTTTATGATATCAGTTTTTACTTTGTACGTGTGTATATATGAACCTTAAACATTTTCGAAGTTTGCAACTATATTTTATTAAATAAATAAGTCTAAATAAAATTTGAAAAAAGGAGCTCTCGTTGTTTGTTAAACTGTACATTCTTTTTTTCTAAAATTTACTGAATGTCTTTACAATGTTAATCGTGATAAGCATACACTATTTAATCGATTAAATTTTTAGTCTAATTCATGAATAGGATAACCTATATAATTCTTGCAAAAACAATGTTTACTTTTAAATTTAATTATTGATTTTTAATATATTTTTTTTTTAAAGAAAAGATAGATGTGACAAAGCATATTATGTTAATGATATAAAAATTAAAAATTGTACAATGTGGATAAGCTTTTAGTTTTTAATTTTACAAATTTTATATACAGGAAAAAAGTTTAATTAGTCCCTTTTAGTCACTTAAAAAATGTTATTTTAGTCATTTAGTCGAGAATAAAATAGTCGCCTGAAAAAAAATGACTTTTAAATAAAATTAGTCGACTAGACCGATTAATCGATTTATTAATCGACATCGCTAATGTTTAATGTATATACATAATTAAAATTTTTGTTTACTATAAGATCATTAAGTTCAGAATATTATATTTAATCGAAATGAACCTGAAAATTTTTCCCAAAATTCTTTTACAGGCGTTAAAGTTCAATATGTAAGTGGTTTATTACAAAATTTTGGATTGTTATGTATGTATATTCTTCGCACTAAATAAGATTTTTTGGTTACTAAAAAATCGATATGATCGCAATACTATTCTTAACAGGAACTGTGACAATTCATTGAATTTTTACATTCTTTTTCTAAAAACATCACTACTTACATAACATTGAGGAGAGAATCGACTAGAGAGAATGCTGTGTATTACAAATACATTAGGAAATTGAAGCAAAAAATTGACTGATATGAGCAAAAAAGTTGACTGATGGGATTACTTTAATGGCGGTCAAACCATTAATTTAATGATTTAATTGGTTTATCTAATATTTATAAACAAGTCTCCGTGGTTACAATTTGGGCTTACTAAAATGGAGTCATGCTTCAAAATTTAATGCCTGTGTTATCTCTAGGAAACATATGTTAATATGTTTGATTCAGTGCTCTGTGTTACATAAATATTATAAAATTTCTAACAGTGGCGTAGCATGCCTTGGAGGGACCCTGTATCAAAATTAGTTGGGGGGCCCAAATGAAGGGTAAAGATTTCTCACAAAAGAAACAAAAATACTTGCATCAAATTAAAGTAAATATTTATTGATTATAAGCATAGAGATACATAGAGAGACAACTTAAAAAATCGTTAAAAAGTTAAATAGTCATTAAAGAAAAAGATGACAGCAGTCATTTGTATTTCTAAACTATATTTTGTCTTTATCTAATGAATGACAAAATACGTTTGTTAAAGAAATGCTAATTTTGACTCAGCAGTAAAAAAAGATAGCATCACCTTTAATTTCTTGTTGTCACACTCTTATCAATTGTTTACATTGGGGATTTTGTTGTCATAGATCCCAGTTGTGTACAACATACTTGCTTCAAAAATAGGTACATAGTTGGCCATCCATGTATATCACTGATTATAAGTTATCGCTTCCTCCTAGAAATTGAGCTAGCCTGAGCAATTCAAATTAAATATGCACTTCTCTTGTGTATATTTAATATAATTATAATTTTTTTTCGGCAAATAGATTTATTAAATCATCTATAGCCGAAGACGGTGTCAGTTTTTCTAAAATTTCTGCCTCTATAGGCAAGTCTGATAGCCGTTCCTGCCCCATCCAAGCCTCATTTTTGAAGTTACCCATGTTGCCAATTTTTGGGCGCACGCTTAACCCGGGACAAAAAGAGATTGCTTTTTTGACTCTTGCCATTTCTGAAGTGAAAACTCTATTATAGGCCCGTATGACTGTTTTTTTTTTTATATGTTTCTTTCCCGGGAAGCACGAGATTAAGTGACATTGTGGATAACATTTTACTAATTTTTGCTTTCACAAGTTAGGGGCCTCTGTAACCCGGGGGCCCCGTATCATTGATACGGTAGATACGGCGGTAGCTACTCCCCTGATTTCTAACATTAATGTCATACGTACGTTGTATATAAATAGAAAAATGCATTTGCCTTTTTTCGAATCAAATGAGAAAATTTTTCATTCTCTTTTTTCTACCTTTTTTTTTTGAAATATGAAAAAAACAAATGCGATGAGTGGAAATTTCTTTTGAAAAGCATTATTTTTCCGTTGTTCTCCTTTCATTTGTAGGTACCTACATTTAAGTGCATTCATATTAGAGGTATATATATGCATTCAGTTAGTAGTGTATACACTTGTAGCAGGATGCATTTAGAGTTGACGGATTTTGTTGCAAATGAGTGCTTTTGTGTGTTAGATGTGCAATTTTTTTTTCTGATTACGTCTTTTTTTCTCTGTTTGCTTCTTGTGTTCATTAGAGTTTTTTTCTTGAGTATTTCTGTATGTAGGATGTAAGTGCATTTGTGTGGGTAAATTTTTACTGTAATGATTTCGCGGGAACAATAGGGAGTTATTAGAACTGTTATTAATCATAGACAGTACCTACAGAAAGAATGATATAAAAAGTATCTCGAAAATTAATAA
The DNA here is from genome assembly GCA_035578155.1 of Brachynemurus nebulosus. Lineage (NCBI taxonomy): Eukaryota > Metazoa > Arthropoda > Insecta > Neuroptera > Myrmeleontidae > Brachynemurus > Brachynemurus nebulosus. The sequence continues at coordinate 11,352,557 of JAPWDM010000014.1, read as the reverse complement.
CTGTTCGGCAATTTTATTCTTTAGTGCATACGTACTCGCGTATGCTTGAATATCCATTTATAACTAAGTGTCACTTTCTTAAATGAATCTTCACAACAAGGGTGCCCATATGATAATTTGTATGTAGGAGGGGGATAGAACTGGGGTTAAGGAGTATTTTTAATATTTTGGATGACAAATGATAACTTGCAAGTAGCCATAAAAAGTTCCAATTCCGACAATGTTGCAAAACTGTATCCTGTTGTTAAAATACTAGGCTACGTTAAAAGAAAAATACCTGACTACCATTACACAACTTATACAGGGTGTAAAACAAATAATTCTCGCCCTTTTATGGATGCTATGAGTCACCCCACAAAAGGACGAGAGGTATTTGTTTTACACCCTGTATATTTTATCGTTTCCCAAAAGCTGCCCCTCCTTGCCCGCGGGTATGGGCGACCATGCTTTACAATTTTTGAGTATCTATGAGTAAAATTGAATTTTGTCAGTTTTACGAATTAGGTACTTAATTAGTTTTTTAAATTTGACTTTATAAATTTTAAGAAGTCAAGTTAAATTAGTCTTAATATCTTCGATGTCACTTTCGGAACTGCGATTTCTTGGATTTGCTCTAGTAACACATATCTTATTTTCTTTCTTCAGTCAGCAAAAATTATTGTTAAAACACACATCAGCAAAAATTATTGTTAAAAACTTTTAAAAATAAGGTTAGCAGTTCTGCTGTTTACTTGTTTTAATTGAAGATGAAATCTAAAACAATGATATAGGTGGTAGCGCTGAGAAGCATTTTTAAAAAGATATAGGTAATACTAGTGTTTTGGGGAACATCTTTTTTTATTTATTGTATTTTATTTGTGTTATAAATTATATCAAGAATATTCTCACAAAATTGCATAAGAATATTATTTAGAAACGTAGTTCCACGTAGCTGTTGCTACTGCAGTGTTTCCGAAATTTTTCGCATCGTGGAAAACTTATTAAGTTTTTAAAGTTATACAGAACACTGGTATAAATATCGAACCAAAAAAACCCACTTAAACACATAAAACCATACCAGATTGTTTTCTTACAATTTTGCATCTTTCAATAAACTTTTTCACGGACGCTATTTTTAAAACATTTTTGGCGGAATACAGTTTGAGAACCGCTGCTTATTGTACACGCTTCTATGATTATTGCATACTCCTCGGATTTAAGCTGGAATAATTGATGATTCTGTTTAAGTTAAGAAATATCAATTTCGAAGAGAATAACTTACGTACTAACAAGGAAAGGTATCCAACTGTATCTCTCAAAAATTTTTGAAACTTTGGTGGATTGTAGATCTTATTAAAACTAATCCAAAGCCGTATTTCGTTCGTGCCCATAAGCGGTTTAAGGGGGTGAAACCATCCCTGAAAATTAGAGTTTTTTTCAATTTTCTTAAATATCTTGGAAATGGTAAGAGCTTTGGTAGGGAAATTATATATATTTGTAAATGGCACTTTAAGATCTTTATTATGATACCAAAATTAAAATTATAAAATAATTAGGGTTTCATCCCCCAACCCCATCCCCTAATTTTATCAGATATTTTTTGACAAAAGAGGAGACTGTTATGTGTAAATAATAGAATTTTTAATTAATATATTTTATATCACACCAGTTTATTTTTTGTTGCATAAATACACCCTTTGCTAATATTAACTTGGGAAAAATTTTAACTTTTTGATTTAATAATGAGCAAAAATATGGTCAAAAAATCTCGTATTTTAGTAATGAATTGATACAAACGTACAATATACTTTAAAATACATAATTTAGAAAGAAGAAATACACTGCACCTCCCCCTCCTCATACTTGACAAATCTAACTATCTATACAAATCTATATTATAATTATTATAATTATGTATTTATTTTAATTTATCTATACAATTGTCAATATTTTAACCTCTGGATGTTTGTGGATATCGACTCTGGAAACAGTTCATCAGATTATCTTCGGATAATGTAATTCTAAATGAGTATATGATATTGATTTACATCGTCGTAACAATATTCTAAAACTTCAATCTCTAGCTCACAATCAGTTTCCGTCGCCTTGTTTTCAAAATTTGTTCAAGTATGGATGGTATAAAAGTGGATATATTGACTAATGACCAGAAAGTTTTGAAAATTCTATAACATATTGCTTTTCCAGAGAAGAAAGAGGAGCACCAAAGTATAGTGTATGTGGTAAACCGGCTTTTATAAGATGTGCTTGGTGTGGACAATATTTTTGTTTTGAACATTTTTATCAGTACTGTGTAGACTGCAAACCTTAAAAATTGTATAGATAAATAAAAACAAACAAATAAGTAAATAAAATTTGTATAGATATCAGTAAAGCATGTTGGGGGGGGGGCAAGGTTGCAGTGTATTTTTTCTTTCTAAATTATGTATTTTAAAGTATATCGTAAGTTTGTAACAATTTTTTACTAAAATACGAGATTCTCTGATCATATTTTTGCTCATTATTAAATCAAAAAGTTAAAATTTTCCCCAAGTTTATATTAGGGTGTACTTATGCAACAAAAAATAAACTGGTGTGATACAAAATATATTAATTAAAAATTCTATTATTTACACATAACAGTCTACTCTTTTGTCAAAAAATATCTGATAAAATTAGGGGATGGGAGTGGGGGGTGAAACCCCAATGATTTTATAATTTTAATTTTGGTATCATAATAAAGATCTTAAAGTGCCATTTACAAATATATATAGTTTCTCTACCAAAGCTTTTACCATTTCCAAGATATTTAAGAAAATTGAAAAAAATTCTAATTTTCAGGGGTGAGTTTTACCCCCTTAAACCGTTTATGGGCACGAACGAAATATGTCTTTGGATTAGTTTTAATAAGATCTACAATCCACGAAAGTTTCAAAAATTTTTGAGAGATACAGTTGAATACCTTTCCTTGTAAGTTGGTTTGGTAGCTAAAATAGATGAAAGACTAGAATTAGCAAAAAGTTGGCCCTGATCATTGATTTTGGAAAATAATTTATGTAGTTAATATTTTGATTGTCAGGAGAAGGGAAAAAATAGATATATAAATTGTGAACATTTCAAATAAAAATTGGAAGGACATGGTTAAAATTTAGATATTGGTTCTAGCAATGAATACTTTGTAAATTATAATTCAGACAGGTTTCTTCTAGTGCCATTTGAAGAAAAGCTTTTACTAACTAAACCTAAAGAAAACATTTCCAGTATTTCTAGATCAGTATTGAATCATAGTTATTTTTCTTATGGTTGAAAATAATTTTTCTAATAATGGCATAGAGTACCTTCCTATTGAAATATTTTTAAATTGTATGCATTCCTACTAAATCATTTTAAATACAGACTTTCAAACATTGTCGTGTTTTCAACAATTTATTGTTGATATGAAAAACATTTTCCTGCATAAATTGTATAAATGAAAATTGTCGTTTTGTATATATTTTTCTAAAAATCGTTACTTATTTACTATTTCCGGTATATATAGCCAACGTCATCATTACGTATGACTATTCGTAAACCTTTTTTTTTTGGTACCTTATTACTTAGTGAATAGTAGAGTTGCAATGAAAAGAGCATCTCAACATTCTCAACATCGCTACGAATCGTTATTTCGTCACGATTATGAGCAACAAGAGCCCGAGTTTGATGGTAGCTAGATGGGTAGCAAGCAGGTTATAGCATTGTGTACAATAAACTAACGAGAATATTGAAATATGGTTTATTCGGTGAGGCAAATTTTGTTTGGAATAATTTTCTTTGTTGAGCTGCGACCATTGTGATCATAGGTATTTGTGCAAGAATTTGTTGTTAATTTATATGTTACGGTTAGTATAACTAATTGGGAATTATTATTGGTATTTACCAGTTGTAAACAAATGTTTTACTTCGCAAAATACCACTTTTATTTTTGAAACTGTGACAATATTGTGTTTCGAACAGTCAGTTCATTTTCAAAAAATTATATTCGATACATGCCTTATACCCTATAATTTCATCTGTCTATATTTATGAGGGGGATGTGGATGTGATGTGATAGTGGGCGGGGTAAGGGTAGTAGGAGAATCCGAAAATTAAGAAAAAAAGATTAAATACATCTGACAAAAGGCAAACAAACACGTGACAAAGATTAGAACTTGAAATTAGCACAAGACAATATTATAATAAGTAGGTACAATTTTAAACAGAAATTGTCGTTTAAGTCGGATCACTAGTGTGACTGCTTAAAAAAAAAAACTGATTTTTGGCAATTTTTTTTTAAAGAAAACTACTGTATGGAATGTTTGAATATTTTAAGCATATATTCGTTGATACTTATATAATAAATTCATGATAAAATTTTTGTACCAAAAAATTGAAAATGTTATTCGCGATCTCCCAAGGCTCCAAAAAAAAAGTTCCCTCACTGCTGCAGTGATAGTGACCTTCACAGTGCCTGAAATCAAAAAAACCAAAAATCCTATTAAACTAGAAAGTAAACTCAATCGAAAAAAAAGTTGAAATTTAAGGAAATGGCGGAGTTTTTTAAAAAAAAGGTTCAAATTTTGCGCGAAAATTTGATGATTTTTAGCCTGCTAAAATTACATTTTTTATTCGATCGGAAAACTGGAAGTTCATGGCACGAAGAAACATATATAAAAGAAGCTGCAATAAATTAGAATCAAATCGACCGGATGATTTGTCTTCGAGTTATAACTGCAGCAAATTTGGAAAATGTAGTTTTTCTTTACTTTAGCTTTTAGTTTAAATCACTGAGAATTTTTACTAAAATTATTTACGATGTACTCGCTATAATGGTCATAGAAAACTAGATGAGCCGTTTAAATGTGCCAGGGTCTAGCTTCTCCACAACATGCGACTGGCAGCCACGTCCAGAAACTCGCGAACTATCAACCTTCATACATTTCTCAATACCTCAAAGATAACAATGAAAATTAGAATCCGTTCTTCGGAGGGCTGTAACTCAAAAACTACTTGAGATAATGACTTGAAATTTTACTATGTTATTTTTAAAGGTATAGACTATCGAAACATGTAAAAAAATTTTTCCAATTTTTTAAAATGTCAGTCTAGTGGTCTCCCTTAAATAAATTACAATATTGAAAATAAAATTGAACTGTAAATATTGGTGTAATCGTTTAAAAGGTGATCGTAACTGTATATCCGAAAATATTTTACACAATTACAATATTATAAAAATTTGTGGTTTTTCTTTTTCAGTGCTCAGTTTATATACGTCAATAACGAAAGACCCTGTTCAGTGTATTCCCTCTGAATATTTCAACGAAATAAAACCTCAACATTTCAGTAGTTTTCACATATTAATGTGGAAGGCCCTACTCCTTTTTACTATATCTAGTAAAAATTTATCTTATGCTGTATTTTGAGTAATATTAACTATACTGTCAATGGATGCGTTCATTCGCAAAGGTTTATGCATGTTGATATAGCTCTAGCTCGCGGAGACGATTTAGAAACTTCCATTCATCATAATGTTCAGTTTAAATTTTTATCATTTTCCAACAAACAATTCTTGATTCAGCCATCATTCATTTTTCTCGATTTTTTTTTTTTTATGGGGAAAAAAATTAAAGAATATTTTTATTTTTGTTAAATTCTTCTTATACCGTTACGAATAACTTTACCTTCAAGTCGCGTGCATGAAAGAAATTATAATTAATGTACCGTCAGTTGGGGCGAATGTGGACGATTTTTTCAGTTTTTTTGGCAATAAATTATTTAGAGGTTATCTAAAAAATTCTAAAAAAAATAATTTAAATGCTTTAATATCACACAATATAGGGCAGTAATAAAAATATCAAAATTGGTACTGCAAAATTTTTTTTTCTTTGGTTATATAGTGTCTAGATTCGCTCCTATGTGTGGGGCGAATCTGGACAGTGCTTTATTTGCAATATAAATCACATTCAGTCATGCATATGTGTAAAATCGGACATAAAAAGATAAAAATAGCTGAATTTCCAATCTGGAAATTCGCTAAGATCAATAACTGCATCAGCGAGAATGACTTTTGATGGGTGGAATAAAACATTTTGGATTTAAATGAATTTTATTTAGATTTGCCTTTGAGTCTATCATACAAGGTCGATTTGGGAACATGGAAATATTCAGAAGCTTGTCTGAGCGATTTTCTTTTATTTTTAATATCGAAAAGCAGGGGCGCAACAACTACATATCTACAGGGGGTCCAACAAAAATTTAAATTATCAAATTTTTTGTTAACGCAGTTCTCCGATAACAATGGAAAATGTTGTAATAAAATGTCGTCTTGGAAAACTTGATTTTCAAATAAAAAATATTATATAATATAAATAAAATAAATTGAAGGGAAAATTTCCAGGTAATTTTAGGGGGTCTAGACCCCTTGGACCTCCTCGGTTGTTGCGCTTCTGTTGAAAAGAGCCCATTTTATGTTATCTAGACTACAGTTTATGTAGTTTATACCCACTATCTTTTTATATTGACGCACCATGGTGTATGAATTCGCTTCACCTATAGACAATTTTTTGTTAATTAATTTATAAAAAAAAATTAAGCACAATACAGCTTTCATTTTTGGTACATATATTGTCAAAAAAACGCCAAACATTTTGTTGCCAGTCCCTACTTTATATATATAACTGTTTTTTTTTTTTTTTTTTTGTACAGCAGTTTCTTTATAAGATTTCAAAACGCACGTTATTTTTAAAAATGATAAACAATGCGCTTGTAAAATAACAAAATACAAAGATGTCAGGTTCACCGCTTTTCTTTCATGACTAACTCATAACTGACAAAATTCAGTAGCATAAATTGATCTATAACCTTGTACGGTTATAACACTGACGAAGAAATATCGAGAGGCAGCTCTGTCTAGATTCGCCCCTACTGTCTAGGTGCGCCCCAACTGATGGTATAGTACAGGTAAAACCTATAATTTAACAATAGGTCCTATATCAACATCTTTTTTTAGCGAATTTCCAGAATGGAATTCAGCTATTACAGCCACTGTCATGACGCGACCTGAACTCGGGACCATGGCAGAAATTTGTTTTGAGGTCCCTAGGAACCGAAAATAATATTCACTAAAATTTATATATATATATATATATATATGTATATATATATATATATATATATATATATATATATATATATATATATATATATATATATATATATATGTGTCCGCACGATAACTCTCGAACGAAATGTCCTAGGCTTACGAAATTTGGTGAGAACGTTGGAAGTCGAAAAATCTTGGATGAGTTCTTCAGCCAGACACGTCGGATGCCAGGAACATGGTTTTTGTTCTTGCAAAAAATTAGTTTTTTGCCAAAATTTCCACTTATTCAAAAATTTTTGCGAAATTTTTTTACACCATTTAAAAGAGAAGAAAAAATTACATAAAAAAGGTCTTTAAACTTTTTTTCTATGTCAACTAGTTTCCGAGAAAAACCTTGTTGTTTAGAATGTGATTATTTTATCGTATAAAGTGTGAATTTTTTCACATTCTAACTAAGTACATATTCCACACAATATGGATATTTTGTATATAACATATATTATATGCATACCATATCCTTTTTGACACGATCACATAATTTTATTGTGATATATGTATAAGGGTACAAGACCATTTCATTATCCGTACTACCATTATGCGTACGGTTTGTGTGTGTTGTATATACATATACAGTCTACGTGAGAAAATTTTTAAAGTAAACAAAGATTTTTATGTAAACAAGTCTTAAATTTTAGCGAATTTCCAGAATGGAATTCAGCTATTATTTAACATATACAGGCGATTATTTTGAAAGTTAACATAAATATATGATAAAATTTCCAGAATGGAATTCAGCTATTACAGCCACTGTCATGACGCGGGGGGCATGACCTGAGCCCGGGACTATGACAGAAATTTGTTTTGAGGCCCCTAGAAACCGAAAATAATAGTCACTATAATTTATATGTATATATATATATATATATATATATATATATATATATATATATATATATATATATATATATATATATATATATATGTGTGTGTGTGTGTGTGTCCGCGCGATAACTCTCGAAGGAAGTATCCAATTTTTACGAAACTTGGTGAAAACATTGGAAGTCCCAAACCCTTGGGTGAGTTTGTCAGCCAGACACGTCGGATGCCAGGAACATTGGTTTTGTTCTTGAAAAATATTAGTTTTTGCCAAAATTTCCACTTATTCAAAAATTTTTGAAAACTTGAAAGTCGTCCAAGAATGGAATCCAGCTATTACAGCCACTGTCATGACGCGACTTAAACCCGGGACCATGGCAGAAATTTGTTTTGAGGTCCCTAGGAACCGAAAATAATATTCACTCAAAGGCTATTGGCGGATAAGCATGGGTAGAAATGCCCCCGCACGAATTGTGTTGGTTTTTTTTTCTGCTAACTGCTTTCGATATAAGATTACAATTTACTGAGTTTCAACCCTTAAAAACTCACCCTTTGGGGGTAAAAAATTATTTTTTGAAAATCACAAAAAATTTATAACTTTTTAGTGGCTTGACGGATTTGGCTGGAATTTTTATATGTTTTAGATACCTCTATAGTGTACTTCAGAAAAAATTATCAGCTTCAAAAAAAAAATTATAACCCCCCACCCAAAAAAAAAAAAAAATTGTTTAATTTTTCAATATTTTTTTTCATCACCTTGTAGCTATAGTACAATCACCAAAATTTTTTTGCAGGCTTCCTACTATGACCGATATAACATATAATTTTTTCAGATTTTTTCTCCGGGTGCGTCATAGTTAAAAAAAAATAAAATGTCCAAAAAGATTTTTTTTTTTCGAAGTTATGTTCGTTGTACAATCACCAAAATATTTCTACAGGCTCCTCACTATGATTAATAGAACATATAATTTTTCCAGAATTTTTTTCCGGGTGCATCATAGTTAAAAAAATTGAATGTCCGAGAATATTTCTTGGAGATAGGCATAGGCTTCCGGGTACTCAATCGATTGGAAATCGTTTACACATTTTGAATATGTTCATAAAAACATTTGTGATTGCTTAGTTTTTGAAAAAAAAAATGGTCGACTCAAATCTTCAAATTCCGCAATCAGCCAAACACTTTGGTGAAAAAAATTTTGGTGATTATACCATAGCTACAAGTTGATGAAAAAAAATATTGAAAAATTAAACAATTTTTTTTTTTTTTTGGGGGGGGGGGGTTATAATTTTTTTTTAAGTTGATAATTTTTTCTGAGGTACACTATAGAGGTATCTAAAACATAAAAATTCCAGCCAAATCCGTCAAGCCACTAAAAAGTTATAAATTTTTTGTGATTTTCAAAAAATAATTTTTTACCCCCAAAGGGTGCGTTTTTAAGGGTTGAAACTCAGTAAATTGTAATCTTATATCGAAAGCAGTTAGCAGAAAAAAAACCAACACAATTCGTGCGGGGGCATTTCTACTCATGCTTATCCGCCAATAGCCTTTATATATATACATATATATATATATATATATATATATATATATATATATATATATATATATATATATATATATTTATATATATATATATATATATATATATATATGTATATATATATATATATATATGTATTTATATATATATATATATATATATATTTATATATATATATATATATATATATATATATATATATATATATATATATATATGTATTTATATATATATATATATATATATATATATTTGTATTTATATATATATATATATATATATATATATATATATATATATATATATATATATATATATATATATATATATATATATATATATATATATATATATATCTCCGCACGATAACTCTCGAACGAATTATCCAATTTTCACGAAACTTGGTGAGAACATTGGAAGTCCCAAACCCTTGGATGAGTTCGTCAGCCAGACACGTCGGATGCCAGGAACATGGTTTTTGTTCTAGCAAAAAATTAGTTTTTTGCCAAAATTTCCACTTATTCAAAAATTTTTGCGAAATTTTTTTACACCACTTAAAAGAGAAGAAAAAATTACATAAAATACCCCTGTCGCAGCATCCTGCATAACATAGCGAATTTCCATTTACAAAAGTACACTTTTCTCGGAAACTAGTTGATATAGAGTAATTGTAAATAAAAAATACCCCTGTCGCAGCATCCTGCATAACATAGCGAATTTCCATTTACAAAAGTACGTTTTTCTCGGAAACTAGTTGATATAGAGTAATTGTAAATAAAAAAAACCTTCTTTATGTGATTTTTCCGCCAAATTTTTTTCACGAAAAATGTCCAAAACCCCGTAAACGTTTTCACGAAATTTCTTAAAAATAAGATGTTTCGTTCTTGAGTTATCGTGCGCACACTTAGTAAACATATATATAAATGTGTCCGCACGATAACTCAAGAACGAAACATCTTATTTTTAAGAAATTTCGTGAAAACGTTTACGGGGTTTTGGACATTTTTCGTGAAAAAAATTTGGCGGAATGAGGCGGAAAAATCACATAAAGAAGGTTTTTTTTATTTACAATTACTCTATATCAACTAGTTTCCGAGAAAAACGTACTTTTGTAAATGGAAATTCGCTATGTTATGCAGGATGCTGCGACAGGGGTATTTAGTTTTATATTTCAATTCCAAATTCTATTTAATTCCAATTTTTTTATAATAAATAGTTATATTTGCTAGTCAATATATGGACGGTTACAGTGCATCTGATTTCGAGATGTCTAATTATTCTTGTTTAGTTATAAATTTCTTTATTGTCTTTCATTTTTTAAAGTTCCGTACCAAAATTGGCAAAACGGAACATTTATGGAATCACTTTGTTGTCCGTTCGTCAGTAACAAAATTTAGTTCAAAGTGTGGTGGGCCAGTCATAGATGTGAAATTGAATTTCAATTTTGGGAGTTAATTTCTGGGGGTAATCAAGAGAGTGGAAAAGAAATTTTTCCCAAAGAGCATCGAGTAGAGTATTAAAGAAACACTTATTTAAGCACGAATTCAATAATAGACAATATATTATATAACTGTATGATTTTGTCCAATTCTGTTTTTTTGAAAAATCTCTTAAAAGTTGCTGTTTTCGATCCTCATCACTAGAAGGATCGTTCAGGAAAATCTGAAATGAACATTAAGAATGAAGTGTAGTTTGAACGAAAATTGTTAGAACTGAATTTTCTTGTGTAACTTCCTTTATAGGTATATAGAAAGATTCTGTTGACATATTTTACTTTGATCAACATGTAATTACACGAATAATTAAACGGATTTTTTTATGGATTCGTTAGAAAACAAGTTCTAAAGTAAATCTACACGTGAAAAATATAACAATTTCTACACACTAATAGGCATAGGTTGTATTCAAAATATGCAAAGAAGTTGACAAAAATTCCTAAGTAATTTTTTGACTTAATTAAAATATTACCTATTAATATATATTTCATAATAAATCTTGTTAATAATTACTGAAAGAAAAACAGGCAGCACGGGTTTATACATTCAGTAAATATCTCTATTGCTTTCTGATAAAGGTAAATAGACCAACATAAAGATACAATCGTTTTGAAATCGGGAATTATAGTTTATTTCTAGAATAAAATTTATTCGCCAGGAGAAATATTTTGTCTACCTTTATCTGCTATTACATCAAATTCATAATAATTAGTACGGAACACTATTTCCGCAAGTACAATTTGCAGCTGACGATTTGTTTAAAAGATTGCAATAACGTAGCGGATTTACGTTTCTACTTGATACATTAGGTACATCGACATGAAGAATGTATTTTCCAATGGAAATGAATGACGTTTCTTTCAATAATATTTCAACAAACTCTTGTCGCATGCTATTCAGCCAACTAGCCAACTAGAATGAGTATCACGTTGATGATGGTAATGATGATTGTAAACAAAAAAGAGAAAAAAAAACGTCATCATTTAGAAATATTTTTAAGTAGGTACCATTAACTGTGTACAAAACAGTAGATACTGGAAGAGACGTATTTTTTTTTAAAATGGGGACTTTTGTTCGAAGAAAATGAGAAAATATATGAGGAGGAAAACAGAATTTTTTTCACAAAAAATGTAAAATTTAATCAAAAGAGATTTCTGTTTTACCTATATATATAAAATTTAACACTTTAATGGCCGCTCACACAATGTATGTGTGATAGCTAGAACAACAGTAGACGCCGATCACACATGTGTGTGATGCTATCGCGGATGATGATGACACGCCTGTGTGTAAAGAACCATAGCTTACTACACTTTTATAAATTTTTATATTGTATACCTACCTATTGTATTAAAATCTGTATAAAATTTTTACCTAGCAACTGAATATTGGCATTAATTGTCTTAAATTAAGTTTTTCATTTCATTTATTGTGAATTTCATGTTAGCAGTAGCTTAAGTATAGTACGTAACTCGATTGTAAGGCATATTACCATCTCACCATTTCATTTACTTAATATACTATTACAGGTGTTGTATTTGATAAAATAATTCTGTAAAAATAAGCAAGAACTACATTCACTGTTATGACCACAGAACATAACAGAAGGAACGCTGGTATCTCTATACTACTGAAATCAGTGTAACCACAATGGATAGAAAATATCCCACCAATATGTTATACATATATGTGCACTCGGTTTAGTGTGTGTCAGTGCGAAGTATGTTGTGGTACGTATGTATGTGGTACGTATACCGTGTTAATACGACGGTGACAATATGACTATACAATGACAACAATTTGAACCACACTCAGCGAGTGCTACCGAACGAATGACTACTAAGTAGCCTAATGTGCCCAGAAATGCCCATGAGTGATTACAGAAAAGAGATAGTTATATTCCTTCTATGGTTTCTGTGGTTATGACGTATATAAAAGGCTTACGTTATTATTTTTCACGTCATATAAAAAATATAAATTTAAAAAAAGAATGTGTATGTACCTACTTATTCAAGTAAAAAATTTTGTAGAACGTGGCGGAAATGAAGAGGAAAGAGGGAATTATATATGCAGTATAATAATGGAATACACAAACTCAAAAATTTTTTATTGAGTTATTTACTCAATGAAATTCTATTGACAATAAAACTTAATGTTTTTTTGTAAATCTCTAATACCTATACTTAAAAATTTTAAATAAAATGTTCAATAATTTATACAGAGTGTTTGTGATTAATTGAATCTCTTTTTAAAAATTTTAATACAAAAAGGTTTAAATGGCTGCAAAATACTGGTTATTATTTGGGATGTTTCACGGTAGGAACATATTAGAAAATATGCTTTCACGTTTAAACCACCAAATGCTCCCAACTATCAAACCCGTTAGTTGAATACAAAGACGTTACAAAAAAAAATGTAAAAAATGTTAAGGACAGTGATTATGTATTCGGTAAACATTTATGAGAAATAGCCACAAAAATTCTAATGGAAAAACAATAATTGCATTCAAGGGTGACAATAGTTATTTGTGTATTAAGAGCGTAAAATGGTACATTGTCGCTCGATTGAGAATGTTGACGCGCGACGCCGCCAAGCGGAGCGCGTTATTCTCATGAGAGCGGCAATGTCATTTTGTGCTCGAATTACACACAAAATTTTTTTCACAATCTTATAAAAAGTATTTTTTATTTAAAAGATACTTGAAAAAATAAAATTGGACGTTAATATTTACTTTAATGTTATAATTTTTGCAGCTTCAGAAATATCTGGAGGTGTACTTGAGAAATCATTGTCACTATTATATATTTCCATCATATATGTATAGATCTTTTAAATTTTTTTATTCTTATTATTTATTAATTATAGTTATTTATTATTTTTTATTAACATTTTGTAGTTATTTTGAAATTTAATAAAATTAACATTTCACTTGATTACCATAAAATTAATGATTTTAATTTATTACCATAGAAAATATAAACAACGCCTACTCAATTTGTAATTAAATATACGTTGAGCGAGCGATAAAGTATTACTTTTTCGCTTTAAAGCGCAAAGTAGTACTTTGTTGCTCGTCAAAATATGAGCAAATATGAATAAATATGAGTAAATATGGAGTATATATTTATAATATAGACGACATAGTGAAAAAATGGTTTTTTATTTATTTATTTTTTTCATATGCATTATGTTAATTGATGCTAGATTTTTTTTTAAATTTGTAAATCCGCAAATGCCGAAGAGTCTTCCGCAAATACATATTTTGCGCTCTCTTCACAGAGCGCAAAAGCCTTTTTTCCACTAAGATGGTAGAAAAAGAATCAAAACTATACAACTTTTCGTTTTTAGGGGTACTCAGAGATTTTGACCTCTGAGTATCCCTCATAGTTTTGCACTTTCCACATTCTAACGTGTGACCAACTTGCACTTCACCAAACTTTCTGCTGAACTCAGTTCGCCAAGTTTTTGGGGTAAAGGGGGTATTTTTCTTTATTACAAAAATAAAGATTTAAAACGTTAATTCTGGACCTAACTATTAATAATTTAATAGTCGAACGTATAAAATTAAAAATTAATTAGATTTTTTTCGTAATTGCTAATTTTTTTTTAATCTTTCTTGTTAGCAGTAAGGTATAAATAAAAAAAATATAATTGACGCCTATACTATTAGGTACATGATTATTACTGTGTCGTTTATGGATATTTAAATGATTTTAATATTACCTACATATTAAATTACCTAAATGATTTTAATATTACCTACATATTAACAGTAAATTACTATCAAAAAAATGCAAACTTTAACAATATTTTTTAAATTCATTCAAATTCAATTTAATTGCGATTATTGCGATTAATTTTGCTATTTAAATATATTAGTTTTTGACATTTGACGTTTTGAAATTTTACTCAAAATATACATACGTAATTTACACATGCTACCTATATATATAGTGAGTATACCATAGAACACTAGAAGCCAACTAACATAAAAAAAGTGAAATTCGCTTGGAGTCATTTGTAAGCCAGTCACAGCTTAAGGTGGTTACCTTGTGACATGCTAGTAGAAAAAATTGTAAACCTACAATTACTTTTTGTTTAATGGATAGATGTGTTGGCACCTACTACTTTTGATAGTGTTATGTATGCATACTATCAAATATAGCCTGTCCATGTACACTTACACTATCAAAGGTTTTTATGATAAACAGTTTGGCATCATCGCAGTTTATCCCAACAAACATAATGTTATTTGTCTATCATACAGACCACTGAGTAATGTGTCATAGAGTGTTATTCTATTTTAATACATATTATCAGGTATCGGACATTTTTCGGATCATACAGTATCGTACTTTGTATACGCAGGTATGTTTACTTGATGTTTTGATGAATTGCAGGTTTTTTCGGACAGGTCAGGACCGTACTTATTGCAATAAAATTTTGCAACTAAACTTCATGAAATTGTGCACATTTGAATGAATGGAACTGGTCAAAAATTACATTTTTCGCCATTTAGAATACTAGCGGCTTTTTTTATTTGAGAAAAATAAGAGAATCAAAAAATCGAAAAAAATTTTGTAAAATTCATTGACAAGTTGTTTATATATTGTTCATATGTTGAAAAGTTGAAAATATTTAGACGGTCCACTATAATACCTATCAGATACATATTTGCTAAGATTTTTTGTTACAGAAAACAAATTTCTAATAAACAACTATACTTCTTTTTAAATTGAAAACAATAAAAAAAGATGGATTTATTTAATTTAAATGACAATATAAACAGAAACTCGTTCGATAGTCAATAAAAATTATAGTGGCACTTTTCAGTTTTGGCAGGTCAATAATAACAATTTAAAAAAATGTTTACATAAGATACGTGGAAATAATATTTTTATACGGCATACATATATGTGTGTGTGTGTTCTATACGTATGTTTATCAAAATATCTAAGTATTCATCTTTTATTTATATTAATCACAATATTCAATCACACAAAAGTCAATATACCCGCGTATACAAAACACGATACTGTCTGATCCGAAAAATTTCCGATACCTAGTTATATATATGGTGTTTGTTACTTTGTGGTGTGTGTACACATTATACATAAAACATAAGATACATGACTATAATACATACCATACATACCATACCTACATAGATGTCGCCTGACATATTACGCTCGTATATATGTAATTTTTTACTGAACAAATAGATAATTCTTATATAAAAAATAAAATGTCTGCTCAGTTACGGCATAAAGGTAAATATATTAAACAAAAAGTCCTGAAGAAAAAATTGAAATTTGTTAATCAGATGCGTGAAGGAAAATTAAAAAAAAAATCGGAGATCGAATCTAACCTAGACGATGGTAGAAGTGTAGTTGAACTTAAAGAATTGGCAAAAAATCTAAGGTGTTGTCAATGTAAAGACCGCATTTATTTGGAAAATACTAAGAAAGAGATTCATTTAGGGTTGAATTCTGTTTTATGGATTAATTGTGAAAAATGTAATATTTTAACGAAAGTTCCAACTGGAAAATTTCACACGAAAACTAACAAGACTTCTAATAAAAAATACAGTGTATCTGATGTTAATACTAAAGTTGTCATGGGTAAGATTTATTATTTATAATATTTATTCATTGTAAGAGTAATTTATCAAATAATTATATAGTATATTTTATTTATGTTATTGTTACCAGGTTGCATAGATGCTGGTGTAGGCCATACAGCATTAAATAAAATACTAGCTTGCTGTAACATTCCAGAAATAACTCAGGCTTTGTACAAACGATATGAGAGGGAAGTAGGTCCAATAATTGAAAAAGAAGCTAAACAAAGTTGCAAAAGAGCTGCCGAAGAAGAACGCAAATTAATACTGGAAAATATTGACAAATTATGTGTTGAGTTGTAAGGGCTTAAATAGTTTATTGTCAATGATCTGTTGATAAATTCTAAGCTATTATTTATTTATTTATTTATTTTAGACCGATTGAGATTGCTGAGGAAATTTATCCACATTACTGCAAACTTCATAAATCTATTACTTCTTCTTCATCTACTTCAGTTGAGATATTTGATACCAATATAAATGATATAATTAGCATAATTGTATCGTACGATATGGGCTGGAGTAAGCGAGGAAATGGAAAAACCT
This sequence comes from Brachynemurus nebulosus, assembly GCA_035578155.1. Taxonomy (NCBI): domain Eukaryota; kingdom Metazoa; phylum Arthropoda; class Insecta; order Neuroptera; family Myrmeleontidae; genus Brachynemurus; species Brachynemurus nebulosus. The sequence goes on along the minus strand of JAPWDM010000014.1, from coordinate 11,335,385 downwards.
ACGACAGTTTAAATGGTTACGGGTGCATTATTGGGTTTTTAAGTGGAAAAATTTTAGATTTTGCCACGCGCAATCGTAAATGTAATATGTGTGATGCTGGCCACCCTAAAACAGATCATGATTGCCGCAAAAATTTTCAAGGTAGTGCTAAGGCAATGGAGCCCTCTGTAGGAGCAGAATTAGTTGTTGATAGTGAAATTCTAAAAGAATCCAATCTAAAAGCTCGTGTTGTAATTGGTGATGAAGACAGCTCAACGATAGCTTCTATACGCAATAAAACTACCGAAAAAATTTTTAAACTTGCTGATCGCAATCATCTTCGGAAGGCATTTGTGAATGATTTATATGCAATACAAAAAAATTTCAAAGAAATGAGGCAAAAGGGAGCCATTCTACACTTAAAAAAATGTTTCAGTTACGCTGTCATTCAAAACAAAGGAAAAAGCGAAAGGCTTGCAGCTACTTTATGTTCTATTCCTGATCACGTGTTTAATCAACATGAAAACTGTGGAAGTTGGTGTCATCATCATTCATCAGAGAATTCTATACCACAAACAATTATATTTAAAGATCCAGATCTACATGTAACATTAACACAAATTTTCTCAAAATATGCTAAAAATGCATATAAATTTTCAGTAGCCGCATCAAGTGAGGGTAATGAGAGTGTCAATAATGTCATGGGCCATAAGTCACCAAAAATTAACTGTTACAGTCGTAGTGAATCATCTGATTTTCGATATGCCAGTACTGTATGTACAGTAAATGACGGTGAATCTCATTTAATTAATGTTGAAAAAGGACTGTTATTATCACCTGCGAAACGTTTAAAAAAATTCGCACGTAAGAAAGACTCGGTTAGAACTAGAAGAGCTACAAAAGCAAAATTACCTGTCACTAAATTACGGAGAAATATTTTAGCTCAAAATAGAGAACAATTACGAAAAAAAAATGAAAATTCGGAAGGTATGCAATATAAATCAAATTGTGGATTTTCATCAAATGAAATAAATACAAATTTCAATTTAGAAGATCAAATTAAGCATATAAACTTTACAAAAATGGATATTTCACCCGAGACCTGTAATGTGGTATATTTTGATTTAGAAACATCTGGTCTACGAAGATCTGATGAAATCTTACAGATTGCAGCGAAGTTTGAAGACCAGGAATTCAGTGTATACATCACGCCAACCAAAGAAATAAGTCAAGAAGCCTCCGAAAAGACGGGTTTAAGAATAATTGGTGGTCAGTTATATTTAAAAAATATCAGACTTCTTACTATTCCTTTATATAACGCTTTGGTTTCATTCTCCGAGTTTTTAAGCTATTCACAGAAACCTTGTGTGCTTGTTGCACACAATGTTAAGTTCGATGCTTCATTTCTTATTCGTGATCTTTCATCGACAAATATGATTGAACATTTCCAGATAATTGCTGGGTTTAGTGATACACTACCATTATTCAAAAAAAAACTTTCTCAACGCAAGGGAGAGGGTATGTTTAAGCTAAATACCTTAGCAAGAGATTTTTTGGAAATAAAGTCTGATGATAATTTTCATGAAGCTTTATATGATGTTCAAACTTTAGCTGAACTAAGTTCGTTATTAATTGAAAGTAAAAAATTGTTTTCAAGTACTGTGTCGTTTGTAGACGCCATATATAATCAAATACGTTTGCGAAGAATTGCAACCATAAGACCATCATTACAGCCACTAGACAAAGTTGTTTCAAATGGAATGCTAAAAAAAATAGCAGGTGAAAATATCACTTATGATATTTTAAAAGAACAATTTAACACTCAAGGAGAAACCGGAATAAGAGCTCTAATGAGTGAAAAACTAGAAAATGGAAAGCCTCGGATTACTAAAAATCCGCGAATTTTGAAAAACATCATAAATTTTTTGGGATCAGAAAAAAGTAAAGAAGTATAGCGTCATTAATTTAAATAAGTGTGTTCTAAGAATGTATTTTTATTTTATTTTTTTTTTATGTTAACGTTTTTATCAATATATATCAATATTTTTTACAGTTTGAGATATAAAATTTATGTTATTTATTTTATACTGTTAAATTACAAAAAAATAAATAAAGTTTATAACTATATAATTTTATACTTTTTTAATTTAAATAATTTCATTTGTAATAATAAATTTATTATTCACTAGCATTTACCCGCGGCTTTGCCCGCGTATCAGCAAAAAGCTGGGCGGATTCTAATACGCACTGTCGTCAAAAATATGGGAAACTTTGAACCAGGGGGTGTCCACACGGCAGTGTACCACAACATTAAGTACAGTACCGTGTCGAAAGTATGGATACACCTTGAGTTAAGATGTCCGTCCCTATGCTTTTAACGACATAGTGTGCGTTGGAACCCGCTCAGCCCTTTTATGAGTGACTTTTGAAATGAAGAGAATATACAAAATTCGAATGAAGTCAACGATTCTTTTCTTTACACCGTTTTAAATATATTTTCCCACGGGAATAAGAGTTCCCACAGGATTCAGATATTTTTTCCGGGGATAGAAAGCAGTCTGTGTTCTTTTTTGTCCCCTTTGTAATCAATATGTAAAGTTTGAAACCAATCTTCTATTTTTTTAATAGTCAGTTATCGTTATTTCATTGTTTCGGCTTAAAAAAATTTCCCTCGGAAATGAGATACTTTCTCGGCGTAAAAAGTAACCTATGTTAATCGCTGTATATCGTTGTATCTGTTAACAATATGCTAAGTTCCAACAAATTCAAAGAATCTTTTTTTGTTTCATTTAAAATATATTTTCACACAGGAATGAGATTTCCCACGGGATTAAGATGTTTTCCCGTGGTAAAAAGTAACCTGTGTTCTTTTTCGTTCTCACTGTTAACATTATACAAAGTTTGAAACTAATCGTCCGCTTTTTAATAGTCAGCTGTCATAATTTAATCTATTTTCCCTCGGGAATAAAATATTTTTCCGGGATAAAACGTCGCCTATAACTATTTCTGCCCTCCAAGCTATGTCTGTGCCAAGTTTCAAATTGATAGGTTAAGTATGGTTAGAGCGTGAAAGCAAGTCAAATAAACAAACGCACCTTCGCATTTATAATATCAGTATGGATAATCTTAATTGAGTTACAAATTAACGGTATTTAACATTTTTAGGCTACTCAGAGGCCATAACCTCTGAGTAAGCCTTATCGTTTCACAAAAACACTATTCTAATGTGTGACCAACTTGCATTTCTGTTTGCTGAACTCAGCTCCCCAACTTTTTGGAGTAAAGGGGATATTTTTCTTAATTACAAAAATAAAAAATTTAAGACATTAATTTTGGACCTAACTGCTAATTGTTTAATAATCGAACGTATAGAATTAGAAATTAATTAGATTTTTTTCTTAATTGCTAAATTTTTTTTTAATCTTTCTTGTTAGCAGTAAGGTATAAATAAAAAAAATATAATTGACGCCTATACTATTAGGTACATGATTATTACTGTGTCGTTTATGGATATTTAAATGATTTTAATATTACCTACATATTAAATTACCTAAATGATTTTAATATTACCTACATATTAACAGTAAATTACTATCAAAAAAATGCAAACTTTAACAATATTTTTTAAATTCATTCAAATTCAATTTAATTGCTATTTAAATATATTAGTTTTTGACATTTGACGTTTTGAATTTTACTCAAAATATACATACGTAATTTACACATGCTACCTATATATATAGTGAGTATACTCTATTTTGAAAGTGTCACACCATAGAACACTAGAAGCCAACTAACATAAAAAAAGTGAAATTCGCTTGGAGTCATTTGTAAGCCAGTCACAGCTTAAGACATTAGTCCGTCAGTAGTCGTCGTCGAGTCAACACACCATTATATTAACAATATACCCATTGTTAGTTGAGCACGTTGAACAGCTCTCTCTGGTAATACGTGTGATGTGATTGTATGTGTGTATACACATACTACTACAAAAAACCAAACTAATACACTGCAAACAGTGTGTATGTACACAAACAGACTACGTCACAAACTCATTACAAGTGGAACAGAGGCAAAGCCAATCTAGTTTGTCCCCTTGTATCACACAGTATATAATACATGATAGGTACCTACAACATATGTACATAAAGCTACGGATACACGAGACATCTAAATTAGCATTATTGTGTGCAATGTTTACACTATAGAACACTAGAAGCAAACTAATATCAAAAAAGTTTAGTTCGCTTGGAGTCATTTGTTGGTCTGTCACAGCTTAAGGCATTTAGTCAGTCGGTGTCGGTCATCGAATCCACTACGATTGTTATGTATTGTAAGACCATTGTTACTTGACCTGCACGTTGCTCTGTCCGATAATACGTGTTTTGTAATTGTGTGTGTAAATACTCACACAGAAGCAAACATCAAGCCTAAACCACTACAAACAGTTTGTACTTACACAGCATAGTGATGCGAAGTGGAGGAGATTTTACGTCACCTTTCTGCTACAGTCGGAATACTAACTATCATATAGTAGTTTGGCCCGTTGGTTTACACGTTCAAGTAAAGCGGGTTCTACACGATGCTACGAACGTTCCTTCCAACATTCGATCGAACGTTTGAGGCAGTTAAGTTCGATAGTTGGTGCGACGAATGTATCTGCTACACGGTGAATCGAATGTTTGATCCAATACGAATGATGATGTGTTGGTACTCAGTGGACGATGTTATCTGTCTGATGTTATCTCTAATGTTATACACTGATGTTGTCTCTCTTCACATGAACGAGCGTGCAGCTGCTGAGTCGAACCAACCAACGAACCAACATTGACCTTCAAATGTTCGAAGCACCCCTTTGACTCGGTGCAAAAATACCGACATCGAACGGGACACGACCAAATGCGAACGTTTGACGCTCGACATTGGACACTCGTAGGTTCGAACAACGGCTACACGATGCTATGAACCATCCAACGTCGAATGTTGGAAGGTGTTCGTAGCATCGTGTAGCAGCGGCTTAAATTTGCAGTCTAGATAAGGCTAGAACAGTTGTATACACTCGAGTTGCTAGACTTCTCTAGCAAATATTTGAGGTTGTTTACACAGTAGTGTCACACACGGCGAATAGAATAGTGTCAGACATTTCACACAACACCTGATTTAGATTATAATTTAACATTTCTAAATCGTATTTTGTATTGCCATATTCTATTTTGAATTGAAAACTAATATTTTTATAAATGTTGCTGCAAGACGGCAGTTTCGTACTGAAAATAATTTATTTCATTTTTTGCTATAGTGTAAATCCAACTTGTAAAATTTTATTGCGTTTACTTTTTTCTTAGAGTTGTAATATAATATTATCTCTGTATTATCTTTTGGATGCGTCTCACAATTTAGGATTACCTTGTTGGTAGTATCTTAAATCAACTTTTCTGTCCTTTTGTAAAAAAAAAAACTTCTACACCAAAAGCGTGTCGTGTGTCCGTACCTTTATAATCTTTTTAAAATAAATTATTTTTTTTTTTGTCAAAAGATTCTTATATTATAACATAACCTATTTGTATGACTTAACGTTTATGTAAAAAAAAACAATATGTTTTCATCCAAATCATTTTAATATTTGCGACGATTTGAATTTTTACACAAAATTTCGAATGCGAAAGGAATTTTTATTTTGGAAAAAATTCGCCCACGAATACAACACAAAACGAACTGGTATGCTGTTTTTTAAATAATAAGTATTTCAACTAAGCAGTAATGTATCTTTTTTTTAGGAATAGTACATTATCTTCAGAAATAATGTTTTTTTTAAGGAGAAGTTTTCAAAGCTACTACTAGCAAAGTAGTGAAATTAGTGTCACACAAAATTGCTTTGTTGCGTGAAGAATTCATTAAATTTCCAACAACTGACGTCGAAAAGGCGCAAGTTAAAGAAAATTTTTATAACATTACGCGGTTTCCGAGAGTGTTTGCTGCTTTACATACATACACGGTTACATATACAGGCTGGAAACAGATTTATCGAACGTGGGGCAAGTATGGTGAGAAATTTTTCTCAGGATCAATGTGATCTCTGACACTTTTTGATCAATAATATTTCATTTTTAAATCGCGTTACCATGGATCTGCAATATTTTTGTGTTTGTCAGATTAAATACCCCTGTCGCAGCATCTGCATAACATAGCGAATTTCCAAATTTTAGGGACTGGCGGATCTCATCTAAGAACTGTACCTATTTAAAATAGTTTAGCTTTCTAAGAGTAAAAGATTTTTTAAAATCGGCTGGGTAATTAGTTTTGATATTTTTGGGACCCAAGAACCCGAACGGACTTTGTGCAGCATAGTTGTATCCATCTAAAATAATTTAGTTCTCTAACAGTGAAAAAATTTTCAAAATCGGTCGGTTAGTTTATTTTTTACAATAATGGGAACAGTAAACCCTGGCGGAAATCATACAACATAACCTTTATTCATCTAAAATAATTTTAGTAAAAAGTTTATCCTAACAGTAAAAAACGGGTCCTAGGGATCTCATATAACTTATGGTAGTCCGTAAGGTTCTTGTGGACATCATTTAATTACTTAATGAATTCAAATACTTTAACTTACTAACGGTGAAAAAATTTTCAAAATTTTCGACATTCGCTAAAAAAATCATTGAAAAATATTTGATATGTTTCGATCAATTAATGGTCAACATCAGCAAATAAAAGTTACTCAAATCGAAGAAAAGAATGAGTTATTTGTCCGTAGAAATTAAAATACAAATTCTGAAAACGAGCAAAGAAATATTGAAAAAACTAGATCGGCAAAACATTCTGACAAATAACACTACCCAACTAATACTTGCCAATTTGAATGAAACTTAACATACTTATTAAACAGCGAAAAATATTAAATACGTGTTTTTTTATTTCGGCTAAATACGCTTTTTAGGGGTAGAAAACACCATTCAACCTCTGTAGATGAAAACAGTTATAGCTAGATATTTTTGAAACGACATATTTTCTGAAAAAAGGGCTGAGTACCAAATTTGTAGAATTTGAAGCGATGCACTTGATAGTGACCCTGAAATCGATTTTCAAGGTCAGTTGAAAATGATTAGCCATTGCCGAAGTTTGACCATATCCTGTACCTATAAGCAGTAATTTCATGTATTGACTCAATCTATCTTCAAAGTTGATTTATAGAAAAAATTAGAAGAAAACATTTTTGTAAGTAATTTTAGAAGTAAAGTTAAGAAAAGATTTAATATCACTCTAATTGTAAGTTAAACATTAACTTTATGTTATATTATAAATTTTCAAAATTTTTTAAAATTTTTATTGCTACTCTATAGTTATCATATTAGGAATTCAATTGAACATATGATTAACTATTATTTTTCCGATTGCGATTGAGCAAGTATTTTTCAAAATTACTTCTTGATCACTTATTTTCTATCTTGCATGTGAAATTCGTTCGAATATACTTTGAACCATTTAGGGGTGAAAAGTAAGCTACTCCTTTTGAAAAATATTAAATGATTTTCAAATGACTTTGGAAATTGACCTCAAGGTCAACTTCAAAGTCATCATCAAGTGCTTCACTTTGAATTCTATAACTTTGGTCCTAAGCACTTTTTTCAGAAAATATATCGTACCATAATCCACTTCTATGTTGATTCCTGGTCTCTTTTCCTGCGTTTCTAATATTTATGTCAATAAAAAATGTGCTACCGTAGACAAGGATGAATAGGTACGCATTCAGACTTCACACCGTATTTTTTTGTATTTATTTTATGAGTACCTAATCTTTAATATATTAAAAATTTACGCGAAGATGGTCACTTTATCAGCAGTATCCAAAAAAATTTAAAAATATTGGTGGTTTTTGAAAAATTAACAAAAATCGTATAATTTCTTCTCTATGAAAAATTGGGATCAAAAGAGACGAGAAAAGAGTAAATGGGGACAACCCGTAGGGTCGACCAAAATAACGGACCCGATTTTTTTCATCTGACACAGTCGCCATTTAAGAAGTGAAATTACCCCTCAAAATTAGGGTAAAATTTCAATTTTGCTAGATTACTTGAAAACTGCGGCAGATAAAGAAAAATTTTAAATTGACACAACACTTCATTTTTAGAGAGCTTTCTACTGATATATACAAAGCCAGAGTCGGACCTACTAGAGGGGCTATTTTGGTAAATTTGGGGGTAAAAAAAGTTGTATAAGCGTTTTTCCTAACATCTAAAACAAAAACAAGAGCCTTATCACCATTTTTTCTAAGCATTAAAAGCTGGTTTATATTCGGTTTCTATTGAAAACTCAATTAGACTGCATGTTAAAAGTGAGCAAAAATTAAACCTGCAATAACTTTTAAACGCTGTAGTGAATCTAATTTAAATTTTCACAGTCGATTAAATTTAGAAAAACCATTATTCGCACAAATTTTCATAAGACTGTCACCATTTTTAAGTACCTCCATAATATCCTTAACTTGTAGCTATGGTATAATTATCAAAATTTTTTGCAGGTTTCTTACTAATCATACAACATGTAATGATTCATACAACATACAACACATAATTCCTGAGTAGCCCTAAATAATGCGTGTCAAACACGCACTTGACGACTTTTTTAGAGATAGATTGGGACATTTTTAAAAGAAGTTGTCGGGAATAAAGTTGTTGCAAATAAAAAATTTCTAAAAATTATATTTTACAAAATTACAATTACAATAATAATAAATGATAAATTAAACTAAAAAATTCTTTCGAAATTCCAGTTTTATACCAATTTAATTACCATTACAATTTTCATTAAATACAAATTAAAAAAAAAAATTCTAGCATCAATTAACATAATGCATATGAAAAAAAATTAATAAAAAACCATTTTTTCACTATGTCGTCTATATTATAAATATATACTCTATATTTACTCATATTTATTCATATTTGCTCATATTTTTATATTCCATTCCAAAAGACATAATAATAATTAATATTACCCATGTTTGGCTCTTTCTATATACACATAAATTACCTCACTGTAGATGGCAAACATTAATAAAAGTGTTGTTATAAAGCTTTTCTGTTTTCTGAAGCTTTAAAGCACATATACAAATACATTAATGTCACTTAAATAGATCGCGAAAGAAAAGCTTTTATATGTATGTATATACCAACGTACATCCCAAATGTATATGTAAGTATAAATTTTAAAATAGCAATCCTCATGCTGTGTGCACTCGTATAGTATGGGTACCTACCTACTTGCAGCACCTTACCAAACCAAATGGTGAGGGGTGTGGGGGTGTTGATGATGTCATATATGGGGGTTGAGTGGAGGGGGATGAGACGATATGGGAGATGGAGTCGGGAGTGAGAGGTGCCTCTGTACTGACGCTGCGCTGTGATGTATAACAACATCAGTCAACAGTATATACCAGCGTTTCTCAACTTTTCTACATTCACGAATTGGTAAAAGCTCGAATAATTTTTTTTATATGAAATGTTATATTCCGACCACTTGGTTGACCAAATAAGTAATTCAGATAAATTTAGACATTTTCCTAAGCATTACAAAAAATTAAAATTCACATCGTGTTTGAAAAATTATCAAAACTGAATTGGCTGGGACTCAAACCCGGATCTTTTGGTTACTAGCCAAGCGTCTTACCAATTAGGCCACCGATCGTTCGTTCGAGTGCCACTCCAATTTTGATAATCAATCAAACACATCCTCTCTTTGATGCGAGACGCAGTTACATTTTTTTAATTTCAAATGTTATCGAGTGCCTGTGAAACATTATTAATGTATGGCGGACTTTTGTCCGTATTTTAAACATACACCAATATTCATATGTTCACTTAATGTCCAGCTTTGGCTGATACTTGAACACTCGATGTACTTTGGCAAATGGCCAATTCAAATGGCCAAAAGTACATCGAGTGTTCAAGTATCAGCCAAAGCTGGATATTAAGTGAACATATGAATGTTGGTGTATGTTTAAAATACGCACAAAAGTCCGCCATACATTAATAATGTTTCACAGGCACTCGATAACATTTGACATTACAAAAATGTTTAAAAACAATTATTTAATTTTAAACAGAATTCTTGTTGCCTGGAATCATTACCGCCATTAGTTGGAATAACATTTAGCTGTGTAATATGAAATGTCGTTTTTCGACCACTTGGTTTACTATGTAATTCAAAAAAAATATTGACAATTCTTTTAATAAGTACTGGAGAAATATTTAAAAGTAATTTTTGTATTTTAAATCAGATTCTTGTTGTCTGGAATCATTTCCACCATTAACTAGAATAACATTAGGTCGTGTAATATGAAATGTCGTTTTTCGATCACTTGGTCTACTATGTAATTTAAAAAAAAAAATATTGGCACTTTTTTAAGTATTACAGCAATGTTTAAAAGTAAGTCTTGTATAATATTTTAAATCGAATTCTTGTAGCGTGAAATCATTTCGGCCATTATCTGGAATAACATTTAGTCTTGTAGTATGAAATGTCGTTTTCCGAACACTCTTAGTCTACTATGTAATTCAAAAAAATATTGACACTGTTCTAAATATTAGAGAAATGTTTAAAAGTAATTCTTGTATTTTAGATAAAATTCTTGTAGCCTGGAATCATTTCGACCATCAGCTGGAACGACATTTAGTCGTGTAATATGAAATGTCGTTTTCCGACCACTGGGCCCACAATGTAATCCAGATAAATATCAATAATCTTTTAAAACAAAAAATGTCGTACTCTATTGTGCTAGACGTGTGCTAAACGTAGGCCGTAAATAAAGAAAAAAAAACATGCTTTATAGCTAAAGGCCTTTTTTCTAACATTTTTCTGCGCAGCTGTGAGATACTTTCAAAGCCCGCCACCGGTTCGCGGACCGGCGGTTACGAAACACTAATATATAGTAAGTATTACGAGCAATGTTGTAGTGGGTTGGTTTGGTTGCAGATGTATTCTAGTGGTGGGGGGTTGGTGGTGATGTGGGGAGTTTGGAGGTGTGTAGGGGGTATTATAATGTTACTGCCATCAAGCTATAGGTATACACAACCTACTGGTGTACGTACAGCTGTATGTGGCAAACAGCATGGCACATGAGTTTTAATCGTTTACTGAAGTGCTTTTTAGTAGCTTTACCATACATTTATTATAAAATTTATATTTTTAGGTGATTATAAAACTCGCTCACTGCACTGGGACATGGGGCTTAGTTACTGTTCGAATAGATAGGATCAATTGGGTTGCAAATAGTTATTTGCACGCTGAGATACTACCACTTAAACTGGTAGTTCTTCGATTCAATCCTCCCCGTCTTTTTTTTTAAATATTTTTTGCAGTTTCTCTTCACAGATTTTTTAGGAATATTGAGATAATTTCTCTAAGAAGATGGCTGTAAATACATGATGTGGTGTAGTAGGCAAATAAAGTATTAAAAATAACGATATGGGCAATGTCGATTATCGTTAAGAAGTCTCAAGAAGCCATGTAAAACCCCATTAACAATTATGATTATTTCAAATGTCAATTTCTCCGAGTCTAGTTCTTAAGACTTAAAGGTTCTAAGCAAACTGGAGGAAAATTTTTTTTTTACAATTAGGTTTTTGAAGAAAATTTTTTTTTGTCATAAATGAAAAGATCATATGTAAGTTTTATAAGAAAACTCTTTTTATTTTTTTTAAACGTAATAATTAAGAAGTTATATTAAATTAAAAATAAATTTTTAAACTTAGAACCGATAACGGACCGATAGTTTCCAAGCGCTTATGTGACGTAATAAATGTTATATGATCTGAACATAGATATATTATTGTCTTTTTATTTTCAATTAGATTATTGTTTCTATGAAATTAGCATTATAATCCAATTCACTTAAATTTAACCATGATTAATCACTTATGAATTTAAATAATTTCCGTTTTCTTGACTTTATCTCTTTCATTATTGCACTGGCGTAAATTTTAAATTTGCAATTTGTCTTTAGAAAAGAATAGAAGATTGATTTGTTTCGAATAAAATAATTATTTAATTCTTCAAAGATGAGTCATGCTCAATTGTATTTGAAATTGGGTATACTATGAAATTATTATTGCTGTGAAATTGTTGTTTCTATCCAAATTATTGCTTGCTATAAACATCACTGTATTGAATAACTTACTGAAAATGTCTAATTTAAGGAAATATCAAGCTTGTTTTTTATCACTTTATGATAGCAATACAAAAATAAATCCGGAAAAAATGTCCCTTAAGATTGTGAACGTCGAAATCAATAAAACAAACACCAATAATTTTTCCTACTAAATTTTAAAAATTCTGCCACTTTTGACATATTAACTTTATGGCGTCACATACATCACGATCTTTAGCAGTGCTGTTTTTAAACAAATGATATTTTTTAAAATTTTTCAAGTTTTAATTAATTTATAAACACACTTTTTGCTAGGAACCAGATACAAGAATGCAAAGAGAAATTTCTTAATTTGGAAGATGTGCCCGACGTTCAGCTTTATCTGAGGGAGATAATACAAAAGATTCTAAGTTTGGGGGCCAGGGTTTTATAGAATGCTACTGTAGAAAAAATACTCGTATCAAAATTGTGTAAATGTAAAAGATTGAACGTATTGTGAAACTAAAAATGCCATAGCTCATCACCTTGTCAAAATAAAGAGTACATTTTTATTTTTTCATTAAATAAGGTAAAAGACCCGGTAATTGACCCTGGCCCAGTTTCTGAACTTTTCAACTTTGTTATAAATTAATAAAAAAACTATATTTTAAATAAGAAAAAAAATAAATTCTTAATTTAAAGTAATCTATTCTGTGTCTAATGAACAGCAATTTAAAAAGTTTAGAATATATTAACTAAATAAAAAAAAATTTTTAAGTTTAAAATGTGTGTAAACACTATTTTTTGGTAGTTTCTTAACAGTTTATGTTACAAAGTACTCATTTTGATCTGTGCAATATTCATCATGTAAGTATGAAAACTTAACTAAAAATATATGAGCAGGTTAATATTTGTTTAAAATTTATTTTAAAATATTTATAAAATACCTTAGAATGATTTTTATTATTGAAATATGAGGGTCAATTACTAGGCTCACTTCTAAAGTGGTATGGCCCAATTAAATTCTAACCAGTTTTTGTTAGTTATTTTGTTATTTATAGTTATCTTCGATTAGTTTTTGTTATTTTTCATAACGTATATAACATTAAACATTCATTTTTATCAATAAAAAATTATTTATAAAATAAAATTTAAAAAACGCCGTGAGCAGCGGGGCCCCATCACGGTAGTCGAATTTTCCCCTTCATCTTCGGTATTGAATGTCTACAAGCGAAATGTGATTGAAAGTCTACAACCGAATTGTCATTTTGTTGGTTTCGAAACTGGTGATGAGTGTTCGGCTGATCGAGGCTTTAAAAAAAGGTTTTAAGTATTTAAGGGCTGTATCTCAGTAAATTTCAATTTTGTGCCGAAAACAGGTAGCAGAAAAAAAGCCAACACAATTCGTACGAGGACATTCCTGCCCATGTTTATCCGCTAATTTCCTTTATGTTTTAGTTTTAAATATTAAAAAAGGACCTTAAATAGTAAACTGGAAGGCCTTTATAAAGGTATTTTTTCTTTCCAAAAAAATCCAAAATTTCTATTTTATAAATACTAAAAATTCAAAATTCCTAATTTATAAATAAACAGTGACTTTAATAACATTTTTAAATTACTTAATATGTGCGTATTTCATTTGTCATAAAAGTAAGTTCACTTTTTTTTAAATTTTTTAAAATTACTATTCGCCTACTTGTATTTAGAATAAACATAATGCTTTTAAAACACATTTAACAATAGCATTCAATTCCGATGTAAAAATGGGAGAAGTGGGGGGAAAAGTGATGTGGACTCCCTACAAGGTACTAGCTGGATACTAACTGAATACACGTACAAAATTTCAGCCCTCTAGGTTTCCTTATGGAGTCTCTAGACGTGTTAGAAAACAAGCAAAAAAATTAAGGAAATATTGGCGTAAAAATCGTGGGGGTAAGGGTTAAAAGTTGAAACCTCCAAAAAACAGTGTCTGGCTATTAGCTTAACCTGTACACCAAATTTCAGCCCTCTAGGTTTATTTGGGGAGATTTTGACCCGAACGAAACTGTTAAAAAACAAGAAAAATCATGTTCTTTTGGGTATAAAAATGGTGGGGGTAGGGGTTAAAAGTCGAGACCCCCAAAAGGCACCCCCTTGATACTAACTCAATCCGAATACAAAATTTCAGCCCTCTAGGTTTATTCGGGTGACCTGTGCGAGTGGTACAAACTTCGAAAACGTCGAAAATGCATGAAATTGTAGCTTAAAAATGAGGGGGGTGGGGGTAAAATATTAAAACCTCCAAAAAGCACAACCTAGGTACGAACTTTATCAACACACCAAATTTCAACCCTCTACGTTAATTCTGGGGGGCTGGGGGCCTGTTAGATCCAGCGAAAATCGTTTTTCCCCCCTCTACTCCCACCATATCATCCTAGGCAGCTGAATTTTGGATATGTTGTAGATAATTGACCGAAACATTATTTAAAACCGATTTGGAAAAGTTTTATTGCTTTTCCGCCCCCCACCACCCCCTTAAAGGTCGGGTCCGAAAAAAAATTTGCCCAAAATTTGACCCCACTTTGATAGTATTGTTGTGCATCGGAATAAGCCCCACTTACCAAATTTCATCTCTTAACTTCCATAGGGGGGCCCTACACATATTAAAAGGTTGCGGGAAAATATATATATATATATATATATATATATATATATATATATATATATATATATATATATATTTATATATATATATGTATATATATATATATATATATATATATATATATATATATATATATATATATATATATATATATATATATATATATATATATATATATATATCAGACATCTTTTTTTTTTACATAATCGTGTTCTACGGGTCCGAAAACGGATAGCGCCCCTGGTCTCGCCTCTCGCAGCTCTTATCGTATAGACTGTATAAGTCTAATTTTTCGGAGAAAATTCGACTAAAAACTGTATTTTTAAATTAAGGATCAGAAACTAGGCCACTGTCAGGGTCAGAAACTGTCACATGAGAAATTTTGAAGGTCAGAAACTGGGTCCTTTTTGTCAATTTTTAAAACATTAATTTAAATTATTAATTCAATTCAAATAATTATTTTACTTGTATGGCTTTATTTTGAAAGCCATAAACTAGTTGATAAAATTATTAATTGTCTCTTAAGTTGAAACTTATATTTATTACTGTCGTTTAACCTCAGCCGTCACTCTTAAAAGGTCAGAAACTAGGCCCGTTACCTTACATACCTATCGTCATGATACAAAATAATAATAACCAATTTTATTTTTTGTTGTGATTATTTGTCAATTCATTCCTAAAATATAGGAACAATAAACATTAAAATTATAAATATGCTTTTATTATAGCTAATAATTAAATAATTTAGGTCTGACTGGTCAAACCCCGATTTCATTAAAGCGAGTTTCGGCGTTTGACCGTCCAAATTAGTCTCTCCTAGGTTTAACCAAAAATTCGTTAGTCAAAGGTAGAAAAACGCTATTCGTTTGGATTTTGACTGAGACGTTATTTCAGATCTGAGGTTTGACTAGGCAAACCTAGGAGCGCCGGCGCTTCGGTGTTTGATTATAACACATATATAGATTACATTTAGTAAGAAAAATGATTTTGATCCATACGTAAATTAGATCATCCTGTACGTATTTTAGCAATAATGACATAAAATGTCAGATGTATAATATATGTATGTGTAATGTATGGTAGTGGTAGTGATAGGCAGTAAACAGGCAAAGCTCACGATAAGTGGTAGAAAGCTTTGAAGTTGTCATTTTATGAAGGTGTGTTTTATGTACAAGTCGTACACTGACTGCTGTACCTAACCATCAACTGCGAGCAAGCACCAAGGCAAAACGAACAACATCACAAAATAAATGAAAATAGAGCTAGCTCTAGCTCTAACTCTATGTATATCCATATATTACGAGCTATAGCTAACTATAGGTACATGAACTGGTGAGCTATATTTGTGTGTGTGTGTGTTGTATAGAGGTATAATATGAGAGAAGCTTTTAGTGGTTTTACCTTTATAAACATTTTAAAATTACAAATACAGTCAGGCACAAAAAAAGTTAAACATAGCTTAACCTTAATCCATAATATGTGCTTTGTGATTTGTTTTGTTTAGGTATGCCAATATCATTAATCTGTGTTGCCGGATACGTACAAAAAAATTAATTGAAGTTTTGAATAATTTCAATACCAAAGTTAACTGTCTGTCCCAGTTATATTCTTTCTTCTTATTTCTTAACCTATTATGACCCGGGCATAAGCATACCCTTACTGGTATACTTATCTAATTTAAAAAAAAAATATTGATTATAATTCACCAAAATACGTTGTATGTTATATAAAAGTTATTAATATATTTAAAGAATTCTAAATTTCATTTCGGTGAAAAAAATAAGTTTCTGTCATCCCTATATACGTAATTCTATAGAAAAAAAATAAATTTTGTTCAAATAAAGAATATTATGTTTGCAAAGAATATGAAATAATTTCATACTGATAATGGTATGTAGATTATAGAGGTTTACAAGGGAACAATTTACAAGGGAACTTATAACTTTATATTATTTTCATAAATTTCATACTAGTTGTAGATAAAGTATAGTATGTAACTCGGTTGTACAGCATAGTATGTTACACACTCGTGTGTAATATGAAACTTATAACCACAATTACTCAATATACTATTGTTGCCTTAAGAAATTTTTTTTTTGACCGCAATTTGGGCAAAATATTTCGATCAAATTTCGTTTAATGCCATTAATTACCTTAATTTTATAATTTTTAATCGCAAAGTATAGAACATCGATACAGTAGGTGCTAGAAAAAAACGAAGAATTAAAATTTAGAGAAAGAACCAATTATGAACATTTATGTATATATTAGTGACTGCAAATTTTGGGTCTAAAAATTGATCTCTCACATAAATTTAGGTAAATCACGCAAACTGTTCGAATTTTTTTTGCCGCTTAGTGTTTTGTATGTATTTCTCTGTTACGTCGCTAACTCTGTGTTGAAGCCTTTACTCTGCTCAACTGCTCTTATTCGTTGTTACATTGCCTCTGTAAAATGCTTGCTCTTAAGAGACTCTATATCCATATACATTAATTATTATATAAGGCGTGTATATTTGTAGGCTAGATGTACAGCTACGAGGTATTTTTATATTTGTATTTAAAGTAAATAAATAAATAAACATAATTAGTTTAAAACTATTGAAAGGACATTATTTTGTTGTCCGTATTATAGCAAATTATATTCGAATTCTATTCAAAGTAGGTACAGAAAGGTACGCACTGATAATTTTTCTAAATTAATGCAAGCGTCCCTTGTTAGTACATATATAGATTTTGGGTCGTGAGCGCCAGAGCATTAGAGTTAACCTTTTTCTAGTGTGACGGTTGAACATATTATTTGCCCATAAAAAGTTCATTGAGCACGCCAAAAGAAGCATTCACTTACAAAAACATTTTTGAGAAGCAAGAAAAGATACGTTTTATACGAGGTGATTTTGGGAACGACGCATTCATCACTAGGAGAGATGCATCACTAGCCGTGACGCCGACGCGAAGTAGTTGATAATACTGATTTTTAGTAATAAACATTATAAGGGTAGTCTATATAGTTTTAATCTCGGAAAACTTGTCAACCGTGTTGTATTGGTATAAATTCTATAATTGTAAAATTGGTATATATGTATTTCAAATTTTTTGTGAAATTTTTTTTTTTTTTTTTTTGATCGACCTCATGAATTTTTTATAAAAGTGATCTAAATAACAGTTTATGGCTACACTTTAAAGTAGATGAAATTTCAAGTTGAGCATAGCTCTTGCTTGTAAAGTATGATGAGCTAAACTCGTTATCTGAGTCAACCACGTCAAGACAAATCTGACATTTTCGGTGACCTTTTGCTTTAAAAAAGGCTAATAAAAGAAAACAAGATAAGAATAAGAAAATATAAACTTCTTCTTGGATTAGTAGGGGAGAGGGGGGCTTGTTGTAACAATTTTCAGAAAAACTGATCTAATTTAATATCTGTTAGCCTTTTTAGCATTAAAAAAGTATTTGCCGATAGTTTACCTATCCCTCTATCATATCCAAAAGATATAAGATCAAAATTATTAATATGTGCTTCACGCCAGCCATTTTCTTAAAAAAAGTGCGTTGGTACAACTTGCCCCGTGGTTGGGGCTAGATGTAACAGCCATGGGGTAGCTAGTAACAATAAAAGAAAAGTCATTTTTGATAGGTATTTGAGCTTTAATTTGTCATTTTTCAAACTAACATAAAATTTTACATTATTAGTATTTATCAACAATGAAACCGAAAAATTATTCTACAAAAAATTCATCAATAACATTTTTTAGTTAGATAAACTATATTTATAATCAACATGACACTTTGAATTACTTACATTCATTTACTTAAAAAAACTATATAATTATCTAAAAAATAATCAGCTTCCGAAAAAAGACGTTATATTATAATGACTAAATTTAGTCTTCATCGGAGTAATAAATAACATGTTACAATTTGCCCCAACATATTATTACAACAAACCCCGTAACATAATTTTCTGCATTTAACAAAATTTTCATAAAATCATGTTGCTAAACGTGAAATTTTTTAAGAATATTAAAACTAGGTACATTTTGAAATTATATGCAAAACTAAAATTTTTATATTAATTGATAATAAACTCGAAGAACCAAATTTTATGAAAGTAATATTTTACGTTTCCTAACCAAAATGAAGCACGTGTATACCGTCACTTACTGCGTCATCGGACGAAATACTGGATATGATGACGTAATGCCCCATGGTATAAGCATTAAGTTGAACAAAGAATATGGGTTTAAAGTGTTCAGATTCCCACTAAAAATTGCGTCTAACTACTTACCTCTGTTACAACAAGCCCCTAGTTCCCCTATACTTTGACCTAATGAAGAGGCTTATAGTTATATATTATTGAAATAGGTATATTTCAGTAATATAAACAAACCTAATCTTTTTTAGGTCGCTATTACATTGTCATAGCTCATAGACATATGTCAAAGATCGTTGATTAAATCTATGATCAAATATTAAGAAGTATGTTTAACTATGGTTACAGAAATATTATGTTATAAAAAAAGTTGACTTATTACACCCAGCGCCGGATCTACGATTTTTTAGAATCGGGGCAGAAGCTTGAAAATGGCGCCCCCCTCTCCAACGTTTGACATAAATTGTCAAAAATCTCATAAGTATATGTATAAGTCGTTTATAAAACTCCAATTTTTCCCGTTGTGGCAATGATAAAAATTGAGGGTTTTGTAAAGAATCAATATAGGTACAAGTTGATTTTTTATTTTAATAAATCTACTCCGAAAGCACTACAAGTTGTGCAAATTTCAAATTTTTATCACCAGCCCCATCAGAGATACAGGGGCGCAAAATTCCAAAATTTGGAAAAAGGTCAGTTTTGGGAAGTTTGTAAAAATTAAAAGATACAAGTTCCACAATTGAAATAGTTTATATTTGTTCCATAATGGATAGTTGTACCCGTATAGTTATTCTCATAAAAAATACTAAGCGAGGTTTAAAATATTCCTTCTATAAGAAAAAGAATGTTCAAAAAGTGAATTTTGCTAAATTTTGATATCCAAATTTAGGTAAATTTTTCTTATGGAAGGACGAAAATAGGTTAAATATGGACATCACTTAAAATAGAGACATTTATTAGGTACCTTTAAGATGGTTTTTATTTCAACCATTTAGGATGAATGGTTTATGAAATATGTGCATTGGCATAAATGGCTGTAAACACAAAAATCAGCGTAAATTGGAAAACAAAAATGGCTACCACGCTTAAACGGTTCAAGATAATTTTTTTAAAAATTGTTCTCAATACTTCAAATATAAAAGAAACAACTGGAAGAATATTAATTTTTTCTAAAATGGTCCAGCTTTTTTTTAGACCATTTGATATAGACCGCCCTAGTATGATTTTGGCGCCCCCTGAAACTGACGTCCGGGAAATTTTGTTTACTTGAAGTATCATTATAAGCTACTAGTTAGATCACTTTTGAATCGAATTCATAAGATCTCTAAAAAGGGCGAAATTTTACATCTCTTTAGAGCAGGGGTCCTTAAAGTGTGGTGCGCGGGCTAAATAAGGCTCGCGAATTTCGAAAATACAGCCCGAGATACAAAATCGTCTGCAGTCTCGAATTCATAAAGATTATTTGCCTATACATAGGAAATTCCCATTACGCAATCCACTGGGACCAAATTGCTAAATGAGAAAGTCAAAGATCACGGGCGTCAATGTTTCTGATTTATATATTTGTATGATTTACTGTTACAAACTATTACTTAAACACTAACACATTCAAACATATTTGCTTTAAAACACGGAGCGGTGCCATTATATACATCTTGTGTGCGACGAAATTGTTAAATGAGGGCGTGCGATATGGGAGCGTGCTATGTGTATTTTTTTTAAAGTTTGAGGATGACATTTAAAAGATCTAAATGGTGTTCTCTGGTATTTTCTTACGTAAATTAGCCCTGTTTCACTATCCAAATCAGTCTCGTCCCAACGAACTGGATGAATTCCATTATTTTACAAAGGGTAGAACTAAATTTCAAAACGACTTAGGCCCGATTTACATTAACGCTCTTCTCTCATTCCGATATCACTCCGCTCCAGATTCAATAAAATATTTTTACACAATAAACAATGAGTGTATTCACATCATCGCTCTGATATCGATCCGATATCAGTCACGGTTCTCTCTCGCTCCAATGTCACTCCAATATCAATACCGCACTCAGGTAATATTTTATCGGAGCGATATCAGATTTGTTATGGCTTGTACCCATAGTGTAAACACTTTTTTCATTCCACTCCACTCCGCTTACATTCAGTTGTTATGAAAAGATATTTGTATCGAACTGAAACCGAACTGGGAGTGTACCCAGAGTGGCATTATAATGTGAATCGAGAATGTGAACACAAAAAGATTATATCAAATCGGGAGCGTAGTGATATCGGAGTGAGAGCGGAGCGTTAATGTAAATCGAGCCTTACTCCAAATCACATTAAACACAAGCATTAATAAATATTGGGGCACAATAGAATCACATGCACTGTCCAATTCTGAATCATTCTTCAATATACCTATTTCTACTTATATATGTATGTATATTGTGTTAGATATGTAATAATATGTTCGTATTGATATACTACAAACACTAAACTGCCAGGCTTTCACACACACATATTGTATAGATACAACGCCTGTGCCGATTGGACGTTATATTTAACCAATGGCGTGTGAGTGTCACAAGTTTTTTTTTTTTTTTTTTTAAATTAAGGTTATAGAAAGAGCGATGGATGGGTGATGACGGGATATTATGTTGGCAAGTTGCCCCGACTTATATTTATATGCTGCATAGTGGATTGTCAACATTACTTTTTTTTTCTTTTTTAATAAATTTTATTTTGTGTAAGGTAAACGTGAGCATGATAAACTAAAATTAGGTTATATTTGTTTTATGAATGGTTACAACTGGTAAATACTGTGGAATCGAGTTCGAACTTCGATTAACTGTAAGTAGTTAGTCCTCATTTCACTGTAAAGAATCTTAAGTAATCCTGCCAGTTATTATGGTTTCTGTTGTCGTTGTTGTTATTTCCGGCACAAAGTTGGAAGGTTAACCAAAAATGTAACCCCGAGATGATTTTAGTCACATTTCCAAAAGTTTCAGTACCTATAATAAGAGTGTCTCATATAAGTGTGCCTCAATCGATGTTCCGCGGACTGATGCCGGACTGCAAAAGTATCTCATTGATCCCCAGGAAGATGTGTGAATCACAATAAATTACAAAACCAATTTTAATTTTCCATTTTTTTTTTTTAAAAAAAAAAAGAGAATTTCGGGGCTAGCTTTATACAAAGGTATAGTGATGGGCAAAATTAGTCTCGGTCTTGTAGTCTTGTTTTGACTCTTGGTCTTGTATTTTTTGCAAGACCAAGACTATGTATACCAAGAGCAAGACCAAGACCAAGACTATAAGTATGGCTGCAAGACCAATACCAAGACTCAAGTGAGCAAGACCAAGACAAAAGCAAGAAAGAAGCAAGACTCTTGCAAAACTATTTAAATAGTATGAAAATATAATAAATACCGTAAAAGGAGAAAATTTTGATTTTAGAAGGAAAAAATTCGCTAATAAAAAATGCAAGAAAGTGTAAGATTTTTTAGCAATACGAAGACCAAGACTGCATTTTGCAAGACCAAGACCAAGACTCAAACTGCTCTAGCAAGACCAAGACCCAGATTCTGAATGCAAAAGCAAGACCAAGACCAAGACTGCCAAGTCTTGGTCTTGGTCTTGCTTTTGCTCGTCACTATAAAGTTAAAAAGGAAATTTTTGGCGATAAAAATCGCATGTTCTGGAATTTCGTATTTTTATTTACAGCAAATGATAATACCACACGTTTAGCACAATACAGCGCAATCTTTTTTGTTTTTAAGAAAAGAAAACAGTGGGGCAAACTTTATGTCCAAATAGAGTTTTGGCTGAAAAAATTTTATTTGGGATTTTGCTTTTTTATTTGCGGTCATTGTTTAGTGGGTACAATACACTATAAATTTTTTGCTTGAAGAAAATACAACAGTGAAGCTAACTTTATACACTGTTGACCAAACGGTCAGAAAACGACATTTCATATTACACAACCTAAGGTTATTACAACTAACGATGTGAATGACTCCAGGTTAAAAGAATTCTATGTAAAATTAAAGAACTATACTTTTAAACATTTCTCTAATGCTTCAAAAAGTGTTGTTATTTATTCAAATTACATCGTAGACCAAGTGGTCGGAAAACGACATTTCATATTATACAACATAATGTTATTCCATGTAAGGGTGGAAATGATTTTTGGCGACAAGAATTATATTTGAAATTAAAAAACTGCTTTTAAACATTTTTCTAATGCTTAAGAAAGTGTCGATATTGATTTGCATTATACTGTAGACAAAGTGGTCGGGAAACGACATTTCATATTACACGATCTACTGTTATTCCAACCAAGGATAGAAATAATTCCAGGCTACAAGAATTGTACTTAAAATTAAAGAACTGCTCTTAAACATTTTTCTAATGCTTAAGGAGAGGTTTACTTGAGAGTCCTTAAAAATTATGTATTTTTCTGTAATTTTTTTCTCTAGAACGGAAGTAAATATCAATTTCAAATTTTGTACACATATTTACTAAGTATTAAACTATACAAATTCAAGGAAAAATATAAAAAATTGTCCATTTTATAGATAGTGCAGTGTGACGATCCGAAAATCCGATGCTTTGTTGGTTAACATCATAGCGCCGGTAATAAACCACTGAAATCCAAAAACAAAAAAGATTTATAAAATATAATATGAAGAGTACTGGCACCTATACCTATAATATCAATAAATTGCTGAAAGAAAAATTAGGATTATGTACAATTTGATTACGATTTTTGTCTTATTTTTCGCTTTTTAGTGTAAAATAAAAAAAATAAAAAATAGTGAAAGTGTATCGAACTTAGGTATAGGTGCCGGAGAATTGAATTTAAAATAAAAAATTTAAAAAAAGGAACCATCGAATAGTTTTCGAGTTATCGTGTCAACCAGTTCCAAAAATGTGGTTCTGAGATATTCTAAAATATATATAAAGGAACGTATTTTTAAAATTTAATATTTAATAATCATTATTGCGTGAGCTACGATGTTTTGAGTTTTTTTTTTTTTTTTTTTTTTTTTTTTTTTTTTTTTTTTTTTTTTTTTATAGAAAGTTGGATTTGGTTAATGTGCAAAAATCTTTTTTTTAAAATTATTTTCAGCAAAATCACTTTGGGAACATATTCTACACATAATTTGCTATCAATTTCGGCAAACAAAAAAAATCGATTTTTTGATCAAATCTCAACTAAACCTTCCCTTAAATTACTTTCAGAAAAACACTTTGGGAACATATTCTACGCATAATTAGCTACCAATTTCTGCAAAAAAATCGTTTTTTTTTTAACGACGCTCAAGTAAACCTCCCCTTAAGAAAGTGTCGATATTGATTTGCCTTGTATTGTAGACAAAGTGGCTGGAAAACGACTTTTCATATTACACGATCTAATGTTATTTCAAATAACGGTAAAAATGAGTCCAGGCTACAAGAATTATATTTAAAATTAAAGCATTGCTTTTAAACAATTATCTAATGCTTAAAAAAGTATCGACATTTATTTGAATTTTATGGTAGATCAAATAGTCAGAAAACGTCAATTCATATTACATGACTTAATGTCATTCCAGCTAGCGGTGGAAATAATTCCAGGCTACAAGAATTATATTTAAAATTAAAGAACTATGCTTTTAAAAATTTCTCTAATGCTTAAAAAAGTGTCGCTATTTATCTGAATTATATTGTAGACCAAATGGTCGGAAGACGACATTTCATATTTCACCACCTATTTTTTACCTAAACTATCGAACGATTTCTGTAACCATGCCTTTAATTTGCTTTACAGTACCTAGTACAGGTCCAGCGTTAGGTTACTTTACCCTACACAATTTTATTTTATAAATTTCATACTTTCAGGTATTTCTTCGAATTTATCGCAAATAATGGCTGGTTGATGTGACTTGTTTTTTATTAATTATAATAATAAAATTACACAGCTGGTGTTCGCCGAATTTTATACCAGCTTTATATATTAATAGCGCCTGGAGAAAGACATTTAAGGCGTGATATTCAAACCAATTAAAAACTTTGAAGTGAAACGGTATTAAATTGATTGAATAATCAATAAAAAATCATAAAATATGGTTTGAAATTTTTAACGAAATTGAAGCAAAAAGTATGGTGGAAAGTTGCTATTCTTTTTAATTTACGAATGATCTGATTACAGCTTGTTAATTACGTACGGCTGTAAGTAAAATTATTAAAGAGAGATATATCCTAGCGTGCGTAATGAGGGTTTTGTATGTATTTAGAAATTCGCTATGTTATGCAAATACTGCGACAGGGGTATTCTTAAAATCATTTATTTTTTCATCACTGCAAAAGAGTTTACGTTTTATAACCAACCTCTATGTTTGTATTTCTTGTTGTATTTGTGCCACTTTTTAGGGTTTCGTAGCAAACAAGGAACTTTTGTAGTTTCGTCGCATCCTTGTGTCTCGGTTCAATTACCTATTCATTTTTGCACCTGTTTAGACCTGCCTTGAATAAGTTTAGTGTATGTAGAGGCAGATATCGAAAAGTGAAGATGAAAATTTTTTTCTTCTATCCCATCGTTAAGAAAATCTTTAAAATGAAATTAAAGTTCACTTTATCAATTTTCTCTTTTAATTAAGTCACGTTTTCAAAATATTGAGCTTCAAAGTGTCTACCTTTGTGGACCACTAATTTTTCAACCTCGAATCCAAAGAATCGAAAAAAGTTACAACTAGTAACGCTTTAACTTTGTACGAAAATTGTTTTCGGTTAATTTTTATCAATAACTTTAAGAGGTCAAAGATTGCCAAATTTTCACTTGAGAAATTGAGGAGCTGGGTGGAAAAAGGGCGTAAGTCGCTTTACGCCCTTTTTCCTTAGAATTGATTTTCTAACTCTTTAGAGTGTCTACTTATAGTAAATAAATTTTTACAATGACCATAAATCAATTAATGCCCCTACGCTACGATAATAATTTGAAGCGTATAAGCCATATTTACAACAAATTAAATATATAATTAGTAACTTACAACTAAGAATGAATTTTTACAGTACATGACACATAATAGCCTTTAAAAGATATTTCTGGTCCTGTGATGTACAATATGACACAGAAAAATAAAGAAATTATCTAAATTTATTTTTTGGGGCAGTTAGCTGTGATTCTGTATTTTGAATTAACTTTCACTTCTGAACAACTTTTTCAAATTATATTTTCTTATATTTTCATTAATTATAGTACTTTACTCTTAAGCCATATTTACATTTTTAAGCCCACCCTCGATACAACCAGATATATCCAAATTTCGGTGGGTGCTTTTTTAGCCTAAGACCAAGTACTAACTTTTATCATGAATAAAATTTTCTGAAAAATTTGATATAAAATAGTTTTCCATATATAACCAACTTTCAGGCAGACACTGTACGACTAGGTATACATATAAATATTCATGAAATTAACATGAATCCAAATGTTTTGGTTTAGAATTTAATAAATGTGCTGACAAAGTTTAATTAGCATTTCAGAAAAAGGAAAGAGAACTTATATTTTTGTTCAATCAAAATTTTATCTGCAAAAAGGGCGTAAGTCATACTTCGGAAAAATTCAAAAAATTATGCAATAACAACCGATATTTACTGTTTTTTTAATCTTAATGCATAGTGTATTATTAATGCTACCAATTGTATAACTCGACAATTACCAGTTTTTCAGTTTTCACCTTCATACTAGGCACAATGATCTTTTCTCAAAACGGTATTTCTGTACTTACGCCCTTTTTCCACCCAGCTCCTCAATTGTAATATTTTGCGAGTGCGAGCTAACTTTCGGTTTATTAAACCAGGGCTTCTTAAACTATTATGGGTCGCGAAACCATTTGGGGTCGCTTTGTTAATCTTGGGATCATAGAGAAATGTTTTTTCATATGTGAGTATATTTATTGTTACCTAATCAATAAATCGTCCTTAAATATTTATATATCTTTATTTGGGGTCGTGAATGAAAAAAGTTTAAAAAGCCCTGGATTAGACCATCATTAGTTAGAAATTGAATTGAATCAAAAATCTATTTTAAGTTAGAATATATCGTACCTCGGCAAAAACAAAGCCATATTTTATATGTAGTTGTATGTACAGATGTGGCCCTGTTGGAAGCAACTAAGAAGTGGAAGTGGGAGAAGGAACTGGAAGCAACTAAGAAGCGGAAAACCAGTTTGGTTTTCCATTTCTCAGTTGTCTCCGATCCAAATATATTCTAACTGATAAATATATTTTTGGTTTAGTTCAATTTTTACCTGATGATAGTCTAATCCAGTGATTTTCAAAGTGGGGGTCGCGAAAACTATTTGAGTGGGTCACAGAAACAATTGATTACATATTACATACTCATTTTCTACACATTTCCTACCTATTTATTCATATTTTGGTGGTCTTTTGATCTTTTTAAATATAAAGTGGGTTTGCGGACCAAAAAGTTTGATAATCACTGGTCTAATCATCCGAAAGCTAACTCGTAAAATATTACAATTTTTCAAGTAAAGATTTTATAAATTAATTATTTCATCATAAGTATAGGTATTATTTAAAAAATTTTTATTCTGATAAATTTTAGCTACCGAATCCTACGGTGGGTATACTCGGCCCGCTCTTGGTCGATGTTTTTATTTTGTTTTTAACTAGAACTTCATATGTATATTTACAAACGTTTCTCTTACCCAAAAGCATTATCTTTTTACCTACTTTCAAAGGGTATGCACAATGTTTACGTCATATCTTACTTTTATGTAATCTAGAACGTCAAATGCATGTACACTATTTCCCTCTGTAATGACATTTTTCTCAACTGATTGTAAATAAAAGTTTGTATAATTATATACTCTAACCTTACTGTTTTATATAAAAAATTTTGTATTGGTATTATAGTATAGATTTTCACTGAAGCATAAATTTAGAACTTAATCCTCTCAAGTTTTGGGATGAATGGATTTTGTTTTAATAAATATATTAAACGTCGGCGCTGTAAGAATTTTTTTTTTGAATTGATTCCAGAAATCAGTGTTTATTAATATTTATTAATATTTTTTTTCATTGCGTTTATTTACACTTAACAAATCAATTTTATACTTGTTTAAGAAGGTTCGCCAATTACTATTGTATGAACATAGGTTATAACATGTTACTTTTCCAGAACCAACTTTAGGATTTCAAAAATTTTAGTTCGTCTTAAAACTATTCTCTGTATTCAGTTTCATTAAGGATGTTTGGGAGGTACAATCGGGAGTACATAAAATAGAAATTCGTTAATAACTGCGTTGTATAACAAACTATGAGGTAAATAAATAGTTATCTAACCAACTGTACTACAACGGCTTGTATAATACATAAAACTATAGCTCTCAGCTGACTACAAGAGCTGAATACATTCTGAGGATTTTTGGGAGGAATCTCAAAATGGTACGAGATGATTGAAAATTGCGTAGAATGTTCCTCATTAATTACTGAGGACCCTGTGAAAATTCCAAACCGTTAAAAAGTTATTTAATAAGAGTACGTGTAAAATGTAGTTTTTTTTTCAATAACTCTTTAACGACTTAGTGAATCGGTTTGAAATTTTCACAGGTGCCTCAGTATTTAATGGGGCATATTCTACTAAATTGTCAATCGTCTCATACCATTTTGAAATTCCCCCCAAAAATTATCAGAATGCATTTACAATTAGCTCTTGTAGTTAGTTGAGAGCTATATTTTTATGTACTATACAATCAGTTGTAGTGATAGCTACTATTTAGCAAAGATAACTATTTATTTACCTCATAGTTTGTTATACAACGCAATTATTCACGAATTCCTAATTTTATGTGCTTTTGTCTCCGATTATACCTCCCAAACATCCTTAATGGTTACCAAACACGTAACAAATGCCTTTCTCTCTAATGCTTATACGCTTAAATTTATTAGGATCTAAATCAACAAGTTCAAGCCGTAGGGATCTATCGTAAATACGGTCTTGCAACATTATGTCATTTAGTTTCGTAAATAATTTAAATTAATTGGATAGAAGCGTTGGAAGATCAAATACATATTCAAAAATATTGCATTGAAATGTATTTTACAAATATTTTATTACCCAGTTTTTTCAATAAAATTAAAATAGCCAAGACTGTAAGTATATTTCTTTCGTTACATGTATTAATGTTTTCAACTAAATGTTAGATTTACTCTTACATAATAATTATTTTGTCATAAAAAAAAAAAAAAAAAAAAACGTTTTTGGCCATTTCATTTTGATTTTCGTTTTGGTTTTCGTTAGATAAAATTGTGTACAGTCATTGTTCGATTATCTTGCCGTTTTAAACTAAATCTATTCTTGATTCTTTTTTTTTTTTGGACAATAAAAGAACGATCAACATGTCACTTGATCCACTTATCATAGCTAAATATTTTTAAATAGGTATTTAAAGAATTTAGACATTTAGAGAATAGAAGTATTTCGTGTATTTCTGTGTATTATATTTATTGTCATTGTGTGCTGAATTGATAAAGTGGAAACCAAACTGAAAAAGAAAAGATTTTATGCCATAATATTGTTCGTAGTTGATTGAGTCGATAAAAATGCTTTGAAGATTTTTAATTTGGAAATAGTTAGGGAATGCATTTTACTTAAAATGGATTGCATATTCTGTCAGGTTTTTGTACGAAAATTAATCAAACTTAAAGTTTTTGAAGGAATTTCGTGTATTTGAAGGAGAAAATTCGAATTTTTCATCAGTGTTACGAGGTGAAACCAACAATTTATATGAAACCGAAGACTCACCGGAAATGTCAAATGACTTTTGCTCTGTTTTATATACAGAATTATAAGATAAAAATATAGCATAAAACTATAATTTTCAAAGTCTCATTGTCAGTTAAACTTTTAGATGGATTAATATGAGAAAAAAAATTTTAACAGCATACTCAACAATTTTTTTTCACTTGTATAAAATTTAGATATTGATTGGCAAATCAAATTTGTTGATGCTTCCTGTCGATTAGACATGGGTCTAAATTAGTTTTATAAATATCAGATAGGTAGAAGAGAGTGTTTCACAGTTGCAACAAGGGATCAATTCGAACTTAGGTATAGACCAAATTATGAGTACAATTAAAATTTTCTTTACCGTGTATTAAGTATCTCATACGGAAACTTTAAACACGTTTTTCGTAGTAAATGAAACAAAAGCAAACTTAGTCTCGGTCTTGCAGAAAATGCAAAACCAAGACAAGACTGCAAGACCAAGACTATAAGTATGGTTCCAAGACCAATACTAAGGTTCAAGTGAGCAAGACTAAGAAGAAAGCAAAACTCTGGCTAAATTATTTAAATAGTTTGAAAGTACAATTAATACCGTAAAGAAAGAAAATTCTGATTTTAGAAGGAAAAAAAATTCAAAATGCAATAAAGTGCCAGATTTTTCAGCAATACCAAGACCAAGACGAAGACCAAGATTGCATTTTGCAAGACCCTAAGACCAAGATTCTTAATACAAAAACAAGACCAAGACCAAGACTGTCAAGTCTTGGTCTTGGTGTTGCATTTGATCATCACTAATTCTTGTGATTGGTTGCCACTCTCACTCAAAATCTACTGGACCGATTTTTTTGAAATTTACCCTAAATATATTTTATATTATTATTTTTTATGTGAACCAATTCATGTCAATATCTTAGCAAAAAAAATTTTTAATGCAGAAATAGACGGAAATTTCATCTATTTTGCTTTTTGATATTTTTTAGTTCACCGATATTCTACATTGATAAAATTAAATGATAAAAATAATTTGGCAACTTTTGGATTGATACTCTCCACTTTAAAGCTTGTCATTTATATTTATATTTATATATTAAAGAAAAAAATATGTTGTAATACTTTAAAGTTATATTTATTTTTATTTATTTATTTATTTAATAATTGACATAAAGTCAGGTTACAAATATTTACAATGAAAATTCTGTACAATTTCTATGTGTTATAACAATTTAACTGTAACAATTCTAGCTAATTCTAATTAAAATTATGAATGATAAGTAGTGCTACTTTAATTGACAGAAATAAGAATAGCAAAAAATGATAGATTCTAATGTCTATTGTCTATACATTTTATAATAATAGGAGAGTAAACATTCAGGGCGTTATATTGTATTTTTCCTAATTAATAATATTTCAGCAATAAATGAACTTTCAAGTTATAGTAAATAGAATTCTAATATACTCAAAAATATAGTTCAATTTTTTCCTTGTCAAAAAAATTCTCAAAAGTCACCTTATTTTCGCACGTCTAATTATATTTCTCTCCCTAATGAACGATTTCAATTCTAAATTTTGATCAAAAATAATTACTGAACGTTTAAAACTGACAATAATAATACTGAAGCAATATCAATTTACAAATTCTTGTGTTATACCTGCCAATTGCTCTTATTTAGAATTGCAAATAATTTTAAATATACGCAATTTTGATCTTTCTTTTTTTTTTTGGTTAACTTAAAAAAAAACGAATATTTTCCATTATTAATCCACGTATATCTATTGTCTGAGATCGCTTCAGGATACATTTATTGCACAAAGAAATCAATTTTTTCACATTACTTCATTCTATCCAGATACAACATACACACAGAGATACTCATATGCCTGTGTTTACGTTTTTCTATCATCACATTTTTTTCCAATTTTGCGCACATCTACGTGTATGCAGCACGAAGCAATATTATGTACGTACCTTTATCTACCACCTATGTATATACTTTCCAATAACATAGGTAATCATAATAATAGAAGAGCTATTCCCTTTGTTAGATCGCGGGAGCCCTAGTCGAAAAAAAAAAAAACGACCCAAGGGCGACGAAAGGAAGCACACACAGTTCTCTCTATTCACGGTGGTAGAATAAAAAAAATTACATACCTCACTCACATCATCACAGAGCCGTCGCTGCAAACACTATTGAAAAGGGGAGTAGGTACAGTTTCAAAAGGGCGTTATTGTCTCTCCAGTTCTATCGGTCGGTATATGTATGTGTGTTCGACCATACTTTTTGTATTGAAGTATGTTATATTACCAATTATCATACGTGAAGATATCCATAATACATGTTGAGATAATATACCTTTTGTGTATATATACATGTAAAGCGTTTTTCTTTTTTTTTTTTTTTTTTGAATGATGAAAAGATGAAAAAATGGCGTCCAATTCAGTCTGGTGGTAGTGTTTTTATATTTGTACACTGTGTGCTTAAGGGTGTCTGTTACCTAAGAAAAATTTTAGTTATTTCGTTTAAGGTGACATATATGTACGCAGTTCAGAATCAAGTAGGTTGGTTTCTCAAAAAAATCTTTTAAAGAATTTTTGAAGATATTTCTTCCGAAAAACATTTAAAATTCTCTTACTATATTCTCCAGAATATCCTTTTAACGATTGTGATTCGAAAATGATTATACGTTTATTTTCAAAACTTTTTTTAAGTTTTTTATAGAAAACCATTATTTACTTAAAACATACGTCAATATATTAAATGTCTTTTGACTTCACAGATGAGACAGATCAAGCCTGCGCATAAAAAAGTGAAATCTTAAAGTTGCAGTAAGTAGCAATTTACACCATTACTGATTTAGTCTGTTACTGACTGCCGTGGTGTTCACGTTTCTCAACTCGAGTTAATCAACTCGTGAAATTTAAACAGAAAAAAATATGAAGTGTGTCGTATTTAAGTGTAAAAATTCTATTAAATAAAAAATTTCTCAAAATAAAGGGATATCTTTCGTAAAATAAATAAATTTATTTTTAATTGTTGACTGGTGGTAACTTACGGTGGCCATCATAGTATATAGCGTATGTGTGCGAACTGCATATATCATCATTAAAATATATTACTAACACATTGGTATATTCGTGTCCATACATCGTGTGTTGTGATTGTATGTGTGCTGTGTTACGTCACTCATTGATTACAGTGGCCACAGTTTAGTTGACATTTTAGTTTGACCCCTTGTTTGACTTTGAATAAAGAAATCATGTTTACTAATCTTTATTAAGAAAAATTCGTTTAAAGATTTCTTTAAAAGGCCTAAATTCGCAAATTTCAATTGCGTGTATAAATTGCAAGCGCAAATTTTTAGTCTGTATTAATTTCTAATGTCTTTAATAAAGCTATTAGCCGTCCACAAAACATAAATTTTAAAAATCCCGAATAATTGCTAGATGAAAGATTTGGTACCTATTCTAACGATTTCCCCAACAATATATGAAAGCCATTACAAATTTGGGCATAGTATTTGTTTGTAAATTTTTGCGTTTTGATATAATACCTTAAATTTTAACTGCATTTTGTATCTACTACAGTAACTCAAAGGTACAGAAGAAATATGCTAGAATTTTAGAAGATACTCCCCAGAAATTTTTTTTTAATCTATTGAATGCGTGGCAAAGATAAAAATGCTCGAAACGTAATTATAAAAAATCGGCCAAGAGTGAGTCGAGTTCTCACAATTAGAGTTCCATACCGTGAACAGTTATGAACAGGCATAAACAGTCTTATTCAAATGTGATAACAGGAAAATTCATGAATTGTGAGAAGGAGGATTAGGTTTAAGGCTTGTATATATAGCAAGTCTAAATAGCTAAACAACTTGTTGGATTTTGATAAAGGAAGTGTTGCTGGATTTGTCTTAATAGGATACAATAAATGTCAAAATTCAACCCCAAACCAGGTAAAATAGGAAATGAAAAATTTTTATAGAAAACTGGCGGATCTACAAACAATGTAGATGAACACTAAGAAAGTATTTTACAAATTCATCTGCTAAGAGCGTGAAATGGGAACAAAATAAAATAGAAAAAAAGAAAATGATTAAACAATTTCGTAAAATTTTTTTTTTTGAACTTTTTGTTCCTGATCATCAAGAAGAAAATGAATAAAAAAAGTCAAATAGTCGGAGGGATAGACACATGTTGTATCAAGTTGAACAGAAATGTTTAATGCCTTAAACTGTTTTCCTTTTTTGTTTAATTTTTTCTAATTTCATCTTGTTCCTATTTTCTTTATTAGCTTATTATTGGGTAACAGTTTGATACAATTGCTCGCATTATAATTTATTATTAATTATTATTATGTACATGACTATTATTGGTAGTGCATGTAATACATACATCTATATGGATATTACGTTACGTAATGATTGAATATATGTTGTGTTGATATTATTAATTAGATATTACACAATATTAATTAATATTCACTTAATTATAAGCCCTTTGTTAATAGAGTAGGTACCTACCGAGATATACGTAGTTATATGTAGTTAGCTATACTACCTAACATTAGCTACAATAATGTAATACAGTAGCTGTAGGTGCCGGTGACGCCCACTATAACTGATATACCTATGTAGAGGTCAGAGAGGTCGAGTAGCTTTACTAATAATAATAATCAGACATATTATTATGTACAGATACTTATCTATTCGAGTAATCGACGTGGGAATCGCAATTAAGCGTCATGTTTACATAATAAAATATTTATATTATTCATACGTAATAAGTATGTAATACTAAATTACATTTTTGATTCTTGTGGTATCTATCAGGAAACAAACAGAGAAGTCAGTAGTTTACTTTTCTCAGTTAGAAAAGTTTGGATTAATCCAATTTTTTGGAAAACGGTGAATTTTTGTCTCGGTTTTACTCGACTGCGCAACACTAAAGTTTTGTTTTTCACGTGTATGTTACTTAATTTTCGAGAAAAACCTCTGTGAGAGACGAACAGACGGACGGAACTCTAACAGTGACAAAATGGAAAATATGTTTATCTGAGTCGTATACCCAACTCATCTAAACTTGTTTTTCTTGTTTTTGACCCTTCTCACTACTTTTATCCCTACACTAATTTCTTCTCATCCATACTATTAACATTTATAGGTTACGTTTTTGTATAAATCAGCAAGTAATTGAATTTAATCTTCATTTGTTTGATAATGGTCATTTTGACTGAAACATGTCATAAGAGTTTAATGGGAAATTCGCCATAAAAACATCAAAAATCGACTTATTATTATTATTATTTTTATTATTATTATTATTATTTTATACAAATAAATATTTTTTTTAAAAATCTAAATACAGTCGATCCTTTTTTGTGCGGTGGATAGGGGGCGCATAAAAAGAATCGCACAAAAAAAATATATTCAAAAATATCATAAATAGCTATAAAAACTATAGTTCGATCCAGATTGTACAAAAAACTTTTTTTATGCGGTTGGTCGAGACCGCATAAAAAAAGTTTCATCGAAAAAACATCACTCAAAACGCTTAACACTTAGAAATTTCCTTAGAAGTTGCTTTTATAAACAAGATAAAACATTAATTTACACGTAGAAACATTTTATTTCAATTTTATAATATTATGAAAATTTTGAAAAATACCTCTGTAACAAAATTAAATGATCCAATAATTTATGTTCTTATGCAATGTATTGATATGTTTAAAAGCCGTTAAAAAGTATTTTTATCAAAGATAGTTATTATAATAGTAAATGCTTAAGTATCTTACTGACTCTTAATTTTGATTTTATTATGCATTTTAATGGCCATTTTTTTAAAAACCGTATAAAAAAAATCGCATAAAAAAACCGCACAAAAAAAGACCGCATGAAAAAGAGACAA
Source organism: Brachynemurus nebulosus (assembly GCA_035578155.1). Taxonomy (NCBI): domain Eukaryota; kingdom Metazoa; phylum Arthropoda; class Insecta; order Neuroptera; family Myrmeleontidae; genus Brachynemurus; species Brachynemurus nebulosus. Next base: position 11,299,806 of record JAPWDM010000014.1, on the reverse strand, counting down.
CATTATTTCTACATGTGTTGAGATTACAAAAAAAAAAATTGTTTTTGTAAAAAAATTCAAAAATGAGCTAAGTATAAATGGCTTTGAAGTCAACGCTGCGAGATTTTTCCACCTTGATAGTTCCTCGTGTTCTAAACTCCTCAGTGAACTAGAATAAAAAAATCAAGAATTTTCTGAATATATACATGTAGTGTTATACCACATATGGCACTAATTAGAATCTAAGAAAAAAAAAAATAAAAAGCTAGCGAGAAATCGCGTTTTAAAAATATGTCGTCAAAAATTACCGTTTTTTCTCGACTATAAACAGCAGCCATTTTGAAAATATGTTATGGAACGAAAAGATCCTAGTTCCTGTTAGAGGGACGATATCGAGAAATAATATGCACTTTGATTTATGTCAATACCTCAAATACTTTTTGAGATACACGCGGAACTATGTCGAAAAATTTACTTTCGAAAAGAAAGCATTTAAAGTTTTTATTTTTTATTTATTTATTTTTTTTTTAAATTTGAATTATAGTAAAGCTCATGCACTAAAATATCCATAACTATTTGATTTTTCATTTTTTTTTTTTATATATAAAATTTTAGGAGAATATTTTTAATACCTTAAAGAACATAATTATGAAGAAAATATAATCGATTTTTTTTTTTAGTGAATCTCCCCTTAATACAATAAAAGTCGTACTTTTGTGAAGTGTTTTAATTATTAATAGCAAATATGGAATACCATAAAGTAACGCCCAAATCTATTAAAAATAATAAATATTTTGATGAAGTTTATTTATACCATAAACAAACTATCATTTGTAAATTTGTATAAGCTTGCTTTTTAATAAATAATCTTTGCTATGGTGCGAGCGCTGGTAAAATTAAATTTACTTTTTTTTGTGAAAAATCTCTAAAACTAAAGGCACTTTTTTTGATCTGCCCTACTGGTTGGCTAGTTTGCCTTGTATTTTATTTTATTATAGCAACAAAAACAATTAGCTATAGAGTAAAAGTAATTGAACAAATAAAGACCACCACAGATATAAAATAATAAGAACAAGAAAGATACAAAAATATTTAAATTATTTAGATAATTTCAGTGACGGCTGTGTTTAAACTTAATATGGTATTGTGCCACATATTTTTGTGTGTTTTTTTGAATCAAAATTCTATGAATTAAATAATGTCTTAAAAGAGAAGAAGATAATTTAACGTGTTTCGTTTGAAAAATTATTTCAACTTTTATTTTTGTTTTTAACATTTAAATTCTTTGCTTATTATTAACTAAGTATAGGTATGTATTAGCTGGTGGTCTATTCTGAGATCACTTAATTATAGCTATTGTTTTAGTTCTACTAAACAATTTTAACTAAAGTAGCTGTAAAAGGAATTTGAGTTCATCTTCTGCATCAATGATGACAGGCAAATGTTTTTACTAATTAGCACTGAAAATATTAATTATCTAACAAACAGAGGTTGCTATGTCAAATTAGTAGGTTAGTTTACCCGGCTAAGAGACTGTTATCAGCTTGATATCAAAACTGTCTTGTTATTCGAAATGTTTTATGCACCGTTTATTTTCTCTAAATTTCTTTTTAGGGTTATATTAAAGACGTAACAGGATATAATGTTGTTCCCTATTTTCAAATTTCCAGGGCCGGCGCAAGGTTGTTTGGCACCCTAGGCGAAATATCTTTTGGCGCCCCCAGTTCCATCTTTAACTAGGATAGTGGAATAACACTAGATCGTGGAATATGAAATGTTGTTTTCCGACCACTTCGCTGACCATGTAATGTACGATATATAAACATCAACACTTTTTTGAACATCAGAGAAATGTTTAGAAGCAATTATTTAATTGCAAAGGGACTTCTTGTCGCCCGGAGTCATTTTCGCTATTATCTGAAATAATATTGGATCGTGTAATATGAAATGTCGTTTCCCGACCACTTCCCGACCGACGACTATGCAATTCAGATAAATATCGACACTTTTTTAAGATTAGAGAAATGTTTAAGAGCAATTCTTTAACTCTGAATAGACTTCTTGTAGTCTGGAATCATTTCCATTATTAACTGGAATAACATTAAATCGTGTAATATGAAACGTGGTTTTTCGACCACCTAGCCAACCATTTAACGCAGATACATCGACACTATTTTGAGAAAAAAAAAATATTTTAAAAAATAAGTAATCATAAAAAGAGATAATTAAAAAAAGATGACATTGCAGTCCCCTTTCTTAATATACTTTTCTAGATAGAATGTAGGTATTTAATTGCAAATTTCAGGGTTTTATCGGCACACTTAGTAGGGAAAGGTAGCCCAAAGCGGGTAAGCTAAGATTAAACGCCCCAAAAAGTGGCTTTTGACTTTTGATAGAATAGTTACCGAACTTTAAAATGGAACTTGGCTTAAGAAATTTTTATACGATATTTATTTTTAATAAAGAAAATACAAAAAATCTGCAAAAACCCGCTTTGCCCGTATAGGTATCCTAAAGCGGGTAATCCTCTTTGGGCAATGCGGGTAAGTACATTATGTATTTAAATACTGTTCTTATTTTTTAATATAAACTTAAGAAAAAAAAATTGAAAAAAGACAAAAATAATCAATTTATAACAATTAACTGTAACTTTCTTTACAACCTCCACATTGGAGTATGTTACTTCAGGTGGTTCCACATCAAAATCACCACAAACAAGGCAGAAATATTTTTTTAAGCTTTTCCCCTCATGTCGTCGTAAAAAGATTATTTTTTATTTTCTTTCCCGTTCCAACAGTTTTTTTCCATTAAGATGCTTCTATTTTGTCTGCCCGCTTTGCCCAAAAAGATTTAATTTTGTTAACTTAGAATAATTTCAAAATGAAAGCCGATACATGTCTATCTTTTTCTACATTAAAAGTCAAATGATGATAACATAATACGGTAATACCGAAAAGATTACAAATAAAAAGGTTTGTGACTAGTCACAGAATATTTATCGTCAAAATTTTTAACAAAACCAACAAAAAAATTTGATGACGCTTGACTAGGACATTAAACGACATAAGCGTTCAAGTGCAACAGATTGATATTGGTTGATATTCGGTTAATCTCGGTATTCACACGATCTGATAAAAACATTCGATACGACGATATACAAGCGCTTACCCGCTTTAAGAGGAGTACCTGCTTTGGGCGACCTTCCCCTAACTGTTTGCGAAACACTGGTGTTCCGCGGAACACAGTTTGGGTAACGTTAGAGCCATAGATATTGCTTTATTTGGTCTTCCCATATGTATATATTGAGTTAGCCAAATACCTATTTTAATAAAATTCCTGTGCAATTTACCATTCAGCCGAATACGAAGTAAACTGTACTTGTACTATGAGTTTACGATCGTATTTAAATTATTCTCTCAATTCTTGAAACAATAACAATCGTTCTGTTCCATTCGTCAAATCGAAATTGGAAAAATCTTTGATTTGGTACGGTGAGTACATAAAATATATACAAATGTCTGTAAAGTCAGACGATTTGCTGATAAACATTCAAAGATTTGTAGACGGAAACAATTTTAAATAAATTTGAAGGTAATACATATATATGATACGAAATAGTTCCTACATTATGTAAAAATAAATTCCTTAATTTTGGTTTATTTGCTTTATTTTTATTTTATTATAGAAATATTCTGAATAGTAAATTTAAAAAAAAAGTACAGTATAGCATCGATAATGGAAACATCAGTTTTGGAAATTTTTTGAGAGCATCAAATTAGCCAACATCATTTTTGGAAAGTTGCATCAAAAATGTCAAGTACATAAATATTAAATACTTGACATTTTTGATGCAACTTTCCAAAAGTGATGTTGACTAATTTGATGCTCTCAAAAAATTTCCAAAACTGATGTTTCCATTATCGGTGCTATACTGTATTGTCAAATTTTTCATTTTAACAATAATAACAAATATTTGGTGGAATTGGCTTTATCGTAATTTATTTTATTGATATTTATTAATTGTTTTTACATTTAGGTGCATTTGTATGACATATCTCCATATTCAATAAACAATAATTTTTTTACAGTGTGTAATAATTTTGATGTACGATTAATTGCAGTAACTGCGCCGTTGGTTCTTTCTCATAAATTTGTTTGAATATTTCAACTCTCTTTCGGAAAGATTAAGGAAAATTTCAGTGGAATTGTTATTTTCAGTGGGAAGCAAAGTTATTGACCGGTTCTAGTTCTGTACGAAACATCTTCAAGAACTTTGCAATCAAAATAGAATTTTTCTGGTTTGAATACTGGTTTTTCTCCTATAACACGACAGTTAGGTTTCTGGAAAAAGGCATGTTATGTGAAACTGTGTTAAACTAAACTGGAAATCGTTGAGCGCAAGATTGAAGTGAGTGCATTCATTTATTCGAGTTTCCTCCAAATGGAAACCAAACAAATTAATAATCGAGTTTTCACACTTTCCCAATTTAGTTAACAAAAATACCTGCGTACAGTGTTTGCAAAATTTATAATTTTTGTGTTCTTATATTTTTGGTACCCCTCGATGGTCACCTATATGAAAAAAGACAATCAACTCCTAGTGCAAATTTTAAAATCCATGCGATTTAAGTAAGAGTTCTTATTTTTTTATCAATAAAACGACAATTTTCAGTAATTTTTTTTCAGTGATTTTATTAATTTGGGATAAAATTTTCTCCTTATTGTATTAAACAAACATTCAAGACTACAAAAAAATTCTTTCCCATCGTTTTCATCATAAAGGACGTCAAAGTGGAGGCTACAAAAAAGAGGTGTTGTATTGTTAACATCGATAATCTTCGATCCAAGATATTTGAAACAAAAAAATCAAACGGAATTTTTTTAGGAATTGTATTCTCCAGTGTAAAAAGCAGAATAAAGTTGAAAATTCATAAAATTGTAAGTTTGACGCCCGCTTTTTGAACAAAATCACGTTTTGGGGCATAAACATTTCACCTACGGATTGCATTAATGAGTGAAATAAACCAATATCAGATATTTAGCGCCATAAGTTAATTACTCTTTGAGATTTCAAGAAAACCTCACGCGCGCAAAAGAAACTCCTCTATTATAATTTTGTAAATATCTCCAGGATCGTTAGAAATTTTCATTTAATTTTATTTTTACGTTTTCCAGCATTAAAAATATGAACGAAAAGTCGCTATTAATAAAATAAAACACTTTACTTTGCAAAAATACCACTTTAATTGTAACTGACTAGTTTGATAATGGTCATATTGAACCGAAACATGTCATAGGAGTTTTTAACACAATAAATTTTCTACTATCTTTTTCCAATATATTAGATAGTTGATCTTGTGAGATAGGTACAGCGTGTCTGATACATAAACTTACATGCATTCTTAATGGATGAATCATTTTCAGTTTATAAAAATTCGAGCATAATATTTTTGTAAAATAAATTGTTAGTTAATTTCCAGAATGGAATTCAGCTATTACAGCCACTGTCATAACGCGACCCGAGCCCGGGGCCATGGCAAAAATTTGTTTTGAGGTCCCTAGAAACCGAAAAAAATATTGGCTAATATATATATATATATATATATATATATATATATATATATATATATATATATATATATATATATATGTGTGTGTGTGTGTGTGTGTGGGTGTGTCCGCACGATAAATCTCGAACGAAAGGTCCTATTTTTACGAAGTTCGTTAACTAGACACGTCCGATGCCAGAAACATGGTTTTTTGGCAATTTTCGTGAAAACAATTAGTTTTTTGCCAAAATTTCCCTTTATTCAAAAATTTTTGCGACATTTTTTTACACTATTGAAACGAGGAGAAAAAATCACACAAAAAAGGTCTTTAAATTATTTGTCTATGTCAACTAGTTTCCGAGAAAAACTAATTTTTTTAGACGGAAATTCGCTATGTTATGCAGAATACTGCGACATGGGCATTCTATTTTATTAATAGCAAATATGGAATACTATAAAGTAACACTGAAATCCATTAAAATTAAAATTAAAGACTCTCTATTAAATAAATCTTATTTTCCTGAAAAATCTCAATTTAAAACTTAACACACTCTGTTTTTGATTAAATTTCATATTTCTTTTTAGTTGAAAATAATTTTACAATAATTCATGACAATAAAATATTATTCAAAGAGGCTGCTGCACCAGTTGCATCAGTTGCGTTATATTTATTCTCACAGGCTATACAAAACATGCAAGCAGTTATTAGTAGCTGTAGCCATAATAAATATACATAAATTTGATAATTGGTTTGATATCAAATGTGCCAAATGATAATAACAAATGAATATAAATATGAATAATAATATTCAATTGAACTGAAAATTGAAAATAGATAATTTCAACGAACGAACGTTATCATTTGCCACAAAATAATTGAGTGGATACTCTTTATGGTTGGTTACTATGATAATGTTCAGGCTCTAAAGAGTTGCCCACCCAATTATACATACACGTAGTGAATGAAAATCATTATTTTGCTACAATTTGTATGGAAAATCGTTTTAATTTAGTAATATATTACTTAATGGGCATATGTTAAATGTTTAATTTACATTCGATACTATTGTTACCTCGCTGTATTGAATATAATTTTTGATACTGGTCAATGCGATTGGAAAAGGTAATTGCACAATATTATTGATGATTGAAGCTTTGTAAAATTTCAGAAAAGATAGGCTACTTTATTGATACAAGGGTGTTTAATAAAAACTGTTTTATGGGTTTTTTTTTGCGCGAGTTTTTTTTTAAATTCCCATTAAAGTGCATCGTGAGAAAGGAAAGTATCAAAAAGTACGAAATTTGAATATTAATTTGCGATAGAGTTACTAATTGAGTGTTTTTAAGCATTTAATCTGTAGGTACATTGCATAAGAATATAATTTATTGCACCATTAAGCTTCTTTACATGTGAATTTATTGCAATTTTTAATGCTTTATCGTGATCCATCCTATATTAAATTTCATAAATATTTAATTTAAGTATGAGAAAACTTTCTACTTGAATTTGAATCTTTCTACTTGAAAAATCGGTAAATTTCGTTGAATTATTATACTAATATTTTTTAATAGTTTATTTACAAATTCACACAAATCACACAATCGTACGTATTATTTCGTATGAAATGAGTGAATTTACGAAAAATTTTTACCTTACGAAATACCTTAAGTGATCATCATAAGTTAATTGAGTTCTCTCGTGTGATGGGTTCAAAAAAAAAATTTTTTTCTGCTTGACAACAATTCACTTTGAAAGTTTTTCAAGAGGAACAGGAAGGAGTACTCTATGGACCAGGCATCGAAGATTGATGGTAAGTTAAGATTTTCATATTTTTAACCGTAGTTGAAACTTTAAACGCACTTTCTCAAAACTGTGTTTTTGAAATTGGCCTCCATCATATCTCGAGAACAGGGCCGTGGAGAGAAATGGCGGGCCCCGGGAATAAAGTATTTTTCTTAATAATTTTTCCCCAAAAACATAAGTAATGAGCAAAAAAAGTTTGTTTTACTTTTTGCCGGATCCGTACCGACAGCTACGGGCCCCCATTTCCAGTCCGGGCCCCGGGGCTGTAACCCCGGCTACCCCTATGTACTAGAATCATCCAAAAATTCCGAGTATTTCTCTTTTTTTGGTAACGAAAAGTTAAAAGAAATCATGACATTTGGAATTTTTTTTTCAAACGTCTGCCAAAAACCTAATTTTAAATATTTTCAAATGATTCTAGTTCATTCGATGCATTTGTGCTTACAAATTAAAATGCCGTTTTTTTCGTTTTTTTTTTTTCGGATAAGCCAATCAGCCGAAATTGTGGAGACAGTGAGCGTCCGTTTTTTCGAAGAGGGTGTCTTCGGAGTGGTACAACTTACGTACTAATTAAGATTTTTATTTGAAATTTGCTTTGCATATTCTTGAAATAGTAATAAATAAATGATAAAAAACTCAAAGTTCTATCTTTTCACTGTTCGTCAAAAAAAATTCCCCAAAAACGCTTAAGAAACAGGCTGTCACATGAGAGAACCGCCTTAACTGATGTCCAGTGCTTTCACCAATGCCGACATAAAGCTGATTGTTTGCTGTTGCCTGTTTGCGCAATTAAATTCATACAACAGTTTTTTTTTTGCTCATGGACAATTGGACATGTGTGCAGAAATATACATTTTCGGTTCGTTTATGTTTCGAGAATAATCAGCTGAAAAGAGATAAAATGTTGAATATATTTATGAAATAGAATTTAAAGTGAAACTGCAATATAAATTCAAATTAATTTTCAAAGCATTGAAAAATTTTCAAAATGTAGTTAAGTTTAAGAGGTTATTTTCGAATGTATAGATATGACATATGCTAGATATAGGGTAATTCTTTGATTCTTTGAATTACCCTATAGCATATCTCATATTTATATTCGAAAATGCTTTCGGAAACTTAAGGAAATTGTATTTTGAAAAATTTTTCCTGTTTTGATAGGAAAATAGACAAATTTCGCAAGAAGTAAGTCGAGATCTCCATGTTAGAAATTCTGTTAAGGAGTTACTATATTAGGAAGTTGGTAGTGTGGGTCTTCTGTGGCTTTTTTAATGTCCATTTTGTTATAGGTCCGAAGACATTCGTCAATCTTCGGACCTATTATAATTTCGTTCAAATTCTTGCTATTCTTGAAACATCAGTAGCGCATACAGCAAATATCCACTTGTCGCACACTCCAAGAAGTGCGACATCGACATTAAGTGAGGGGAGAGTCCATACCTCGTTTACTCACGTACACTGCTTCTTAAGTATGTATGTGTGTCCACACAACGTATTCACCTTAGTCATAGACGGTCATGTATCGTCATATTGTATGCTTATCTTAAAGTATTATTAATTTACCTATATGCATGTTATATTACAGGTTTTGAATCGATTCTTGCAATTGTTATACATTGTTGATTTTAATGCAATTTATTATTTTTCGTTATTATTAAAAAACATAATATTTGTTATTATTTTTTATTTAAATTGAGTTTAATTATATTTATTTAATAGAGTTCAACGTATTATTATTATCATTATCACAATTTTAATAAAAAAGTGTTTAAAAAATTTATTTTACAATTTTTGTTGAATTAGAAAATATAGTTTCTATCTTCTGATTTGATATTTTGTAGTTGCAAAATTTGTTGCCATAATATTTTCTTTAAAAAAATATAACAAAAAACACAATTTAACAAGTGAAAATAGTGACAATTTTTACATTATTTTTTCAAATTTTTTAATGCAAACATGGCTGACTATGCTTCAATTTTAATTTTAAAGTTTGGGGTATCCTAGAAAAAGAAATATATATTGGCATTTTACATACTATTTATAATATTTGTCTCTTTTTAACGTGTACGTATTATCTTTCGTACGTAATATAAATTACTGGTCCTTTCATTTCTAATGTCTATGGTCAAACATATTCATCTATTTCATTAATAAAACGTAAAAATGTACTTAAATGCTTTATATACTTTATCCCGAAAATTGAGAAACAGTAATCACTGAGGACCTATATTTAATATGTGTCAAACACTCACTTGATGACTTAATGGACAAAAAAAGTTGAACTTTGGTTTCACATACGTGATTGGTCACGTGTAAAATATCGTAAAAGTTGATTAAAGATAGTTTTACTGTAATCATTTTACATGTATTAATATTAACTCAAACCTACCCGTGCAAACTCAAACTTTTGATACATGCATATATTGTATCTCAACGTGGGATTCACAACAAAACTAAATGTACTCGTATGTGTTTATTATCGAGGGAGCACTGTAGGGCTATATTTCATTTTGGCAGTCACTAGTATACGTAATAATAAATTTTGTAAAATAAAAGAGCCAAAGGCAAGAAAATTGTGTTATAATTATGTTCTATGTATGTGGGACCACGCCAATGTTTTCATTCTAAATGGCGCGTATAAGTGAAACAAACAGACATTGCTAACTTTGTCATAATCATATGTGACATCAACATAAGCATATAAGATTCTAGTTCGTAAGCCGATTGTTGAAAAGTGTGGTATAAGTGGGGTTTATCTTAAAATTAAGTTAAAATATTTATATTAAAATTATTAATTGTCAATGGCTTAAATAGACCAAAAGTCCTAATTTTTGTGATATATTTCAGCCCACACAAAAAACCCATTAACGATCTGTTGGTTAACGGTTATACGGATCGAAATACATCACAGAAGTTTTAAATTTAAAATATAGTAGTATCGGCTAACAAGGAAAGGTATCCAACTGTATCTCTCGAAATTTTTTGAAACTTTGGTGGATTGTAGATCTTATTAAAAGTAATCACTAGGCATATTTCGTTCGTGCCCATAAGTGGTTTAAGGGGGTGAAATTCACCCCTGAAAATTTGACTTTTTTCAATTTTCTTAAATATCTTAGAAATGGTAAGAGCTTTGGCAGGGAAACTATATATATTTGTAAATGACGCTTTAAGATCTTTATTATGATACCACAATTAAAGTTATAAAATCATTGGGATTTCATCCCCCACCCCAACCCCTAATTTTATCAGGTATATTAAAGAGGAGGCTGTTATGTGTAAATAATAGAATTTTTAATTAATATATATTACATCACACCAGTTTATTTCTTTTTGCATAAATATACACTTTGCTAATATTAATTTGGAAAAATTTTAACTTTTTGATTTAATAATGAGCAAAAATTTGGTAAAAAGATCTCGTATTTTAGTAATGAAATGTTACACACTTACGATATACTTTACTTTACCCCCCCCCCCCCCCGCCGTCACGCTTTACTGATGTCTATACAAATCTTATTTATTTATTTATTTACTTATTTATTTATTTTTATTTATCTATACAATTTTTAATATTTTAACCTCTGGTTATCTATGGATTTCGACTCTGGAAACAACTCATCACAGTATTTTCGGATAATGTATGTAATTCTAAATGAGTATGATATTGATTTACATCGCCTTAACAATATTCTCTACCTTACAATCAGTTTTCGTCACCTCGTTTTCAAAATTTGTCCAAGTATGGATGGTATACAGGTGGATATATTGACCAACGACCAGAAAGATGTGAAAATCCTGTAATATATTGCTTTTTCGAGGAAGAAAGAGAAGCACCAGAGTGTAGTGTATATGGTAACTCCGCTTTTATAAGATGTGCTTGCTCTGGAAAACATTTTTTTTTTTGAAAATTTTCATGAACAATATCATTATTGTGTAGATTACAAACCTTAAAATATTGAAAGTTATATCGATAAATAAAAATAAATAAATAGGTAAAAAAATAAATAAGATTTGTACTGATATCAGTAAAGTGTTGAGGGGGAGGCCTGTTGCAGTGTATTTTTTCTTTCTAAATTATGCCTTTTAAAGTATATTGTAGGTTTGTGACAATTCATTATTAAAATATCAGATTTTTTGACCATATTTTTGCTAATTATTAAATCAAAAAGTTAAAATTGTTCCCACGTTAATATTAGCAAAGGGTGTATTTATGCAAAAAGAAATAAACTGGTGTGATTTATTTAAATTTCACAGATAATAATATTGTATAAAATACGTAGGTATGCAAACCATAGACCAATGAACATATGGTTCCCTACCAAAGCTATTTATATAATCTATAGATTGAGTAAATCAATGAATAAATGAAGCTTCCAGATACGCTTAAAATACAGCCAACTGCTACTTGGTAATATTGTAATCAGTATCCGTAGTAACATTTTCGAATAATTATTGTTAAAATAAAATACAGTAGAATCTCTGTTAATCGGACAGAAATGTCGCACAAAAATTTGTCTGGCTAACAGAGCTGTCCATTTAACAGGGGCAGAGTAAATAGTAGCATTAAATAATCGTTAGTATTCATAACTAATTTTTTAATTCATTTTAGCGAATTTCGAAAACTCGAAATTCAGCTATTACAGTAGGTGTCATGACGCAATCTGAGTCCGGGACTATGGCAGAAATCTGTTTTGAGGTCCCTAGAATACGAAAATGATATTCACTAAAATTTATATATATATATATATATATATATATATATATATATATATATATATATATATATATATGTGTTCCCACGATAACTCTCGAACGAAACGTCTAACGCTTATGAAATTTTGTGTGCGGACTGGATTCTGAATTGGCTTGGCTAAGTTCGTTAGCCAGACACGTCGGATGCCCAGAAGTAGGTTTTCTGGCCATTTTTTATCATTCGATCCTATCATAAGGCAGTTCAATTTTTACATCGTTGAAAAGGAAAAAAAAAATTATGAAGAAAATATTCTTATAATTTTCTTTCTATTTTAAGTATTTTTCGAGAAAATGTAAATTTTCACTTTTATTCTTTCTTTGTTAGTCTAATAAGTAATTTATATTTATATCTCAGTTCTTTATTAAGTATAAAAATATTTCACTTTTTTATTAAAGAATTTTGTGAGAACAAGTGAAAACTATTCACATATATGTGATATAACACACATACATGTATAGAGTTTTGTTTCTCATTTATTGCATTATAATTAGCATGGTTCTATCCCATGTTAAAAAATGTAAATTAAACAGATTTTCTAAGCTAATGTAATGAAGAATTTTTTTTTTTTTTATTGAATTTTTAAGTAAACAAGAAATTGAAGATTATGTTATGATATAAATATTATTAAATATAAAACAAAACAAAACAAAATATGTACAATGTACATATGTATGTACGGAAAAATATTTTGAATCGATTTTGAAAATTTTTCCACTAATAATTAATAATGTTAAAAAATTAAACCATTTCAAATGGATTTAAGGTATTTTATGTGAGGTCAAGGTTTTCGGGACCTAAAAAGGCCAGAAATTAATTAACCAATCGATTTTAAAAATTTTTTCACAGTTAGTAAGTTAAAGTATTTGAATTAATTAATTAAATGATGTCCGCAAGAAGCTTACGGACTGCCATAAGTTATATGAGATCCTTAGAACCCTTTTCTTACTGTTAGAGTACTAGACTTGTATGAGTTTCGCCAGGATTTACTGATCCCATAATTGTAAAAAATAAACTAAACGACCAATTTTAAAAATTTCTTCACTGTTACAGAGCTAAACTATTTTAGATAGATTTAGAATACATTATGTAAGGTCCGCCAGGGTCCACAGGACCCAAAAGTGTCAAAAATAAACTAACTAACCGATTTTGAAAATTTTTTCAATGTTACAGAGCTAAACTATTTTAGATAAATATCGATTACGTTATGTAAGGTCCGCCTCGGTCCATAGGACCCAAAAGTGTCAAAAATAAACTGCCTGATCGATTTTGAAAATTTTTTCACTGTTACAGAGCTAAACTGTTTTAGATAAATATAGATTCCGTTATGTAAGGTCGGCCAGAGTCCATAGGATCCAGAAGTGTCAAAAATAAACTAACTGACCGATTTTGAAAATTTTTTCACTGTTACAGAGCTAAACTATTTTAGATAAATATAAATTACGTTATGTAAGGTCCACCAAGGTCCATAGAACCCAGAAGTGTCAAAAATAAACTAACTGACCGATTTTGAAAATTTTTTCACTGTTACAGAGCTAAACTATTTTAGATAAATATAGATTACGTTATGTAAGGTCTGCCAGGGTCCATGGGATCCAAAAGTGTCAAAAATAAACTAACCGACCGATTTTGAAAATTTTTTCATTGTTACAGAGCTAAACTATTTTAGATAAATATAGATTACGTTATGTAAGGTCTGCCAGGGTCCATGGGTCCAAAAGTGTCAAAAATAAACTAACCGACCGATTTTGAAAATTTTTTCACTGTTGGGGAACTAACTATTTTAGATAGACATACATTACGTTATTTAGGGTCCGCCAGGGTCAATGGGACCCAAAAGTGGTAAAAATAAACTAACCGACCGATTTTGAAAATTTTTTCACTCTTACAGAGCTAAACTATTTTAGATAAATATAGATTACGTTATGTAAAGTCTGCCAGGGTCCATCGGATCCAAAAGCGTCAAAAATAAACTAGCCGACCGATTTTGAAAATTTTTTCACTGTTGGGGAGCTAAGCTATTTTAGATACATATAGATTACGTTATGTAAGGTCTGAAGTGTCAGTAGGACCTAGAAGTGTCAAAAATAAAATAACTGACCGATTTTGAAACCTTTTTACTATTACCAAGGTAAACTATTTTAGATAGGTACAGGTTGTGTTATCTGAGATCCACAACTGTCCTGCGGATGCAAATGCGGCGTAGAATGCTACACAACGGGTTTTGAATATATATATATATATATATATATATATATATATATATATATATATATATATTACATAAAGTCCGCCTAGAATATACGGTCGAGCTGATTTTTTAATGAGGTCCACCGGGATCTTGCAGATCCGAAAACGCCAGTAATAAGCTATCGAACCGATGCTAAAAAATTTCTCACTGCTAGAGAACTAAATTATTTTAGATTGATACAACTATGCTGCACAAAATTCGTTCGGGTTCTTGGGTCCCCAAAAATACCAAAACTAATTACCCAACCGATTTTAAAAATTCTTTTACTCTTAGAAAGCTAAACTATTTTAAATAGGTACAGGTCTTAGATGAGATCCGCCAGTGCCCAAGATTTGGAAATTCGCTATGTTATGCAGATGCTGCGACAGGGGTATTTTTTTTTAATTTTTTAATTCAAATCAGTTTTATGAACGAATTTAGGTACTTAACGTTTACAAATACATCGTCACATTATAATAGAATCGTCTATAGAATCAATGATGGCGTTCGGAACGAAAATTTTGTTAGCCTAATGGGCCTAACGTTAGCTAACGGAGCTTTCACCGTTAAAAATTAGAGGGCTCTGATTCAAAAAATTAATGCACGTTAAATATTTTTTCTTGGTTTTCACGGTAAAAATACGTAATTTCTGAAGTACAACCACATTTAAAAATTATGGAATAAAAATAATCAGTTACCATGTTAGAAATTGTTGTTTTAATATATAATGTATGTTAATTTTTCGAATGCGTGCCCTCTGATTTGTAACGGTGAAAGCTCCGTTAGCTAACGTTAGGCTAACAAAATTTTCGTCTCGAACGCCATCATTGTTAACAAGTTAAAACATGAACAATTATACCTAACTCATATAGGTATACATATGCACTAGACGTACTCGTGTCGTACTCGTACAATACTCTGGTTAATGGAGGTAATAATATACTAAATAATATATCTTTGTCAAAAAATATTGTGTCCGCATCTGATTAACAGAGGGTTCGCTTAAGAAAGTGCTTAATGCATTGATTTTAGTATAGCATGCCACCGTCGTAAAAAATTTGTCCGGCTATAGTAGGGGCCCGGTTAAGAGAGGTGTCCGTAATCAGAGGTTCTGCTGTAATACTGACAATAAAATTTAATTTTTTTGAGAAAAAGTTGCAAAATTATAAATAAAAATTATATTGGTTTTATTTTCAAAATATGTATGAATACAAATTATATTTTGTAATAAATATGGTTCGGTTTACTAAATAATAGATAGGACATTATGTTCCTCGTATGTCACCCTCTCAGGTGTGTTAGGGAAATAGCCTACAAACTGGTTTTACTCTCCGTCATTGGTCTATGATTCGAACGTAAGTACAATAGCTTTTACCATTTGACATCAGTTGTTTGTTTGTTTCAACAGAAATGAGTAATAGTATATTATTCAATGAGTGAGTAATGATAGCTATTACTTAGGAAGATGAAATTACGATACCAGTTGAAATAACTAGCACTATGGCGTTTATTTTAAATAAAATTATCTGACAGAGCATTTTTTGAATTAAATTTTTTCCCTCTCATTTTCTGCTATTTTGGCAAGTCATTTGAATCACAATTGAATACTACCATTGCAATTACCTCAATGACGATATGTTCCGTATCTCACTATCGAATAGCAGCGGTCGGCTCTCGAACTATACCGTACGAATAGGTTGCATAAATGATTGCTCGTGGTCATTTTATTATTCATTACGTTACATTGTTATGTTTTTAAATGTAATTAAAATTATAATTATGTGTTTGGAACAGTGACATTCAAACAATGGTTGTTGTACAAATAAATGAGATTTTTTCCATAAAACTTGTCAGAATTATCTATTTCGTTGAAATTATTGGTCTGAGGCGTTCATTAAGCTCGTTAAATATTGAAAATGCACCGTGTATATCCTAGGGAAATGGTAAAATTTCGAATACTGTGCAAATTTTATTGTGAATGTTATTAAAAACGTGTAGGTGTATTGTGTAGGGAATAAACGGATTTTTTGTAATTATTTTGACAAAATTTTTGAACATGACCATCCGTGTAGCCGGAGTGCTGACGAAACCCGAGGTCAAACAGTTTTATAGGAGCTGAAATTTACATATTTGTTTGCCCTAAATATGTATATAATTACATTACTTTTCGTAACTCTTGCTAGGGGGCATCTGCCTCCCTGGCCCTGAACTTTTAGTAAAAAGCGTTTTTTTTAAAGTTAGGTAATTGTCCGAATTTCAGTTGTTCTTTTTTAATTTTCGCTATTATGGAGGATTAATTAAAAAAATACTATAACTCGATGCTAATATTGACAAAAACTGCCTGAAATTTTTCTAAAATCTAAAAATATTCATATATTTTTAGAATTAAATGGACAGACAAAAATCGGGCAAAGGATCACTATAAGTAAACAGCCTCAGTTGTAAATAATTCGTTTCCTCGGAAATTGAGGTTTTGATGGTGCTCCCGTGTCCATTCATATCTATTAGCATATGGATTTTTTTCAAATTAGAGAAAAATTTCCCAGCCGTTTTCAGGGTAATTTTTTTAATGCGCCGTAATGGCGGACATTTTTAGAAAAAGCCATTCAAATTGGCCCATTAATATTTTATGGTCAACTAAAACTAGATGAAACCGGGCTTCTGCCTAATTATAAAAAGGTTGAAAATTTGTTAGGATGTAGGAAAGTGAAAACCACCAATTAGACCACGGGCTGATGTAACACCTCCAGTCAGCACCTACTAAAAATTGCTTAGATAAAATTCAGTCTGCGTTATTGTTATTTGTTGCGAAAACTAGATCGGTCAAAGAGTTTTAATTTGTGAAAATTACAGTTAGATTTAATTCCCATGGGATAGAATCACTCCGCACCTCTAAACTTCTAGTCTCACGAGTTAGCAGCGGTTTGAGTGATTGTCTTCATTTTTACCCGATACACTGTACCCATGAAAAATTTTCAAATTTTAAAAAAATCTTTGGTGGCGTCATTTTTTACTTGAACATTGAGGGCACGCCGCTATCCTGATGTCTCCGAACTAGAGGATTTTGGATCGAGGATGTCATCGTAGTATAGTTATATACATATTGTGGAAACAAACGATTATGTAAATTGTTTGACCCCGGGTGTCATTAGTTTTTGGGCTAATATTCAAAATCACTTCATAGAAAAGTTTCAAATAAACGAAAGCTCGTCAAATGCAATTCACATTCCGTACTGTCAATTGTCTTTATGAAATTCAATAAAATTTTGGAGAAATAAGAAAATAATAGTTTTTGTGTTCAAAATTTGAATGTTTTGTCCATGAGACGCGAAATTAGTTAGAAACGAAATACTTCTGAAACTGTGTTGTCAAATTTTCTAAAACATAAAATAATGCAAAAACTTTTTTAAGGGGGACCACTAGTGTGACGTTTTCAAAAAATTGGAATTTTTAAAAAAAATAACATACTAAAATTTCAAGTGCATATCTCAAATAGTTTTTGAGTTACAGCCATCCGAAGAGTGGATTCTGATTTCCATTGTTAACTTTGAGGTATTAAAAAATGTATGAAGCTTGATAGTTCGGGAGTTTCTGAACGTGGCTGCCAGTCACATGTTGTGGAGAAGCTAGACCTTGGCCCATTTAAACGACTTGAATTTTCGATTATTTGGTCTAAAAATTTTATTTCATGGATTTAATATATATCAACGAATATATCCTGAAAATATTAAAACATTCCATATAGTAGTTTTCTTTAAAAAAATTCCCAAAAATCACCTTTTTTTCAGGCGGTCACACTAGTGGTTCCCCTTAAATTTTAAATGAATTGAAGAGGTATATTTAATGTTGACCACCCTGAATTGAAACACAAAATTGTCAACATTAGTACCAAATAATTCTTCTGCATTTCATCTGCTTTAAATCAGTGCTTCTATAGTTCTAGATTTGAATAAAACAATGGAATTACATATATTCTCTCAATTGTTTATTGTGAATTCCTCGTCGTTGGTCTGTTCCGAGAAGAAATCGTTCACTTTCGTGTGTGCGGTCTATAAAACTTCTTTAAATATTTCACGAAAAAATTCGCTCTGCATTTCTTTTATCATTCTTTTTTTTGGGTGGATAAAGAAGTTGGACAGATAAGGGCCGATTTTAGACAATCCGGCGATTTTGGAAATATATTATTTTTGTACTATAGATTTCATTAAGTTACATTTTAGTTGAGAAAAAATTTAAATTAGTTTGTAAACGAAGTGTTTAATTTCTATGAAATAACATCTATAAATTATTCCTAAAGTAGGTAATAAGTATAAACACTTTAAATACTGTTGCGGACTGTCGAAAAACATTCGCACTGCTGAAGAAAATTCCGTGCTGAATCGTTTAGCATTTAAGGATACAAAAGTAATGGTTTCGCGCTACAACTCTTGATATCGAACAAAAAATGACCGAAATTCGTGAAAATAATAAAATTTGTGGAAGCTTTAGTCTATGTAAGATAATATGCAACATTATTTTAATATTTTATATAAAATTAACTATTATGGGCTAGAGTTAGGGACTAGGGGGCGTTGAAATTTCTGTTCTATACTAAAGGGGGCGGTGGTCCAGAAAAGGTTGGGAATCTATGCTTTAAACAGTTTAAACAATAAGTGAGAAAAAATTTATATAGTTGAAGCTGTATTTAAAAAAATTCAAAATCAAGGAAAGTTTTTTGATGGTAATGTAGGCCCGAAATGACCCTTATGCGATCAACTCCTTTTTGTTTCTATTTAAACAAAGATATTTTTGAAGTCATATTTAACTTTTTGTAACTTAATTCTTCCAGTTATTTATTTCAGGGGTAGGTATATTTTTATATAGTTTTCGATTATTTTTGTTAATCCTAACAATTTAGAATCAAACGATCCAGTATCAATTTCATAAAAGTATCTTTTAAATCTAAATCTGATACAAATAAAATTAGTCGTTGGGATTAAAATTTTGACAATAAGAATTCTACTAGCTTGTATAGAGTACAAAGATTACTTTTAGAATAAGCGTGATTACAAACGTAAGTAGTACTAGCCCAGGTATTTTCAGTTCATAAAAGTCATAACTACAAATTAGAGTTTTTAGTTATAGTAAAACTCCTTTAACACTACATAATCCGCGCATCTACGCAGTAAACTTCCCTTGGAGCTGGCAATATCTTTAACATATGTGGACGTAACGCTGTACCACGTTAACAGTTCCGTATAAAGTGTACACCAACAACTGAGCAGGGCCAGCTTAACTCTAAGTGTCTCCATAGGCACCGAGAAAAAAGCCTCCCCCACTTTTTGCTAAAAAAACAAGAAAATCTTAACTTTTCCTGCTTTTTTTCGACTTTCCTCTAAAAAAATAGTTGATGAGCAAAAAAAACCTCAATTTACAACTTTTGTCGCTCTGTTTTAAAAACCTGCCTCGCCTAGGTAGGCCTAGTGGGCAATCCGACCATGACACTGAGAGTATATTATCCTTGTTCTGTTACCTGTTCGCGGTAGCATCATACACATGCGTGATCCTTGGTCGCGATTGGTCCCTACGGTTTCTCTGGCTATGGCAAAAATTGTTGCGTTCTACAGAAGTGGATTTCGAAAATAATTAAATATTTTTCTAAAATATTAGGATCCTATAAATTTTACAGGAAATTCATTTACCGGCACTTCCACCATAATTGTGTGATGTTAAATTGATGAAATTAATATGCAAAGTGTCTTATTCCCGGTGGTTTTACAGGTAAAGCAGTTAAAGTACATAAAGCACTGAAATTTCCAGGATAGTTATGCCGCTGCTTTTATTAAAACTATTTTAGGAAATTAAAATAAACTTTTTCTATTTTTGAAGCCAACGGTAGAATTATTTTTGTTCATAGAAAACTGAGAGAGGCTGTAAATTCTAGGTTAGTCACATAAAACTGTTCTTTAGAATTGCAATATTCATATTATAAAGGGATTTTAAGGTTGTTTTTAGGCACTTTATCTTATCAGTTTTTTCAAAAAGGGATAAATTTTAATTTCCATTTATTATCAATAAATAAGTTTTCAGTTCTGAAGGGAGGTTTGACTGTAGCTACTCTTGTATAAAACTACATTAGTCCAATTTTACAATTGTATCGTTATTGAATTCGATACCATTTACTACTATTGTAAGTGGCCGGTCCGGCGCCTTGACAAAAGTAATAATAAAAATCGTAAACATATATTTGTCCCCGGTGTTCTTAAGTAGGCTTTTAATAACGAAACAAAACATACATGTCTGTATGTACCTTGTTACTTAAGTACTTTGTCGGTTTCTTGAGTGCCTATCTGTACCGCCGGTGAAGATACAAAAGATTTTCAAAAATCCTTTTGTACAATTGAAATGACATTTATGTTTGTATGAAAATAATCCTTTCTTTTCTTTGTGACCTATAAAAATTATTTTTTATTAAAACGTATGTATATTTATCGTTTTGGGATTTTATTTGTTTATTTTGTGTATGAATTTTTTTGAAATTGTTCTTTTCAAAATTCGCAATCAAGCATTAAAAAACATTTCTATAAGTTGTTGAAATAATTTGTCATATGCTAGAACGAAAAATGAAGTTATTCTTGTATAAATTAAACGTTTTTTGTTTAACTTATGGTTAGTTTATAAATTAAAACAACCATTGAAGTGTCTAAAACTAGTGTTTAAATTTTAACGGAGTGGGAATCACTTAATTGGTAGTGAATAACGTAAATTTAAACACGAGGATACTTGGTATTTATCAAATTTCCGAAAATTATGCAGAAAAAATGAATTATTTAATAATATGAATTTAAAAAAATGAAGTTAAAGTAAAATTGTTTAAATTTAAATAAAAATTTCCACATATAAAAGAAAAAGGAAATTTTTGTTGTGAGTACGTTGCATTTTTTTTTTTATTTAAATAGGTTAAAATTGGAAAAAGTTACAAGGAATAATTATCATAGATACAAACCACAGGTAGAAATCTATAATCAAAACCAGTTTCATACACATGTTGTGGTATGAACATTGAAGAACAGATGACACTACCAGTATAATGTCTGTTTGAAATATATTATACGTATGATTATAAGCAAGGAATAAGGGAGTAAAATATATTCGATTTTATTTTAGATACAAAATTTGTAATTTTTTTTTTAATATCCAGAGTAATAGAAAAAAATTTGTATTTTATTTTGAAACGTTTATGTTTTGCAGCACTTTTAAGAATTATATAAAATCGGAGTTACAAACTTAATGAGTTTTGAAGTTAAATATTGTCCCGAAAGTAATTTTTATATTACACATTTTAGTTAAACTAAGCTTAACAAAATTTATAATTATAAAAAATTTACATTTATTTTTCAATTTGACTAAATAAAAGTATTAGTTTTGAAATATTTAATAAATTATGAATTAATTCTTATTAATAAGTACTGTCTCATGAAGGGATCTTCCGTGTATTAGAGACTAAAATACGTTAAATTTTTATAATACACCCCTATATGAATATTTTTTTTTTCTAGAAATATGATATCAAATTTTTTATGAAATATAAAATTGAACTCGTTTTACCCGCATGTATAAGCAAAGAAATTTGAATAATAAAACCGAAATTTCTAGCAACTATTATTGAAATGGATATAAAAATTAGCTTTATAAAATTTTTATTTCGAAAATTTATTTTTTTTTGAACAATTTTTTTTTTTACAACGATGGTTTTTGAAATAATCCATATGCATATTACAATGAGAAAAAATTTTGTAAAAAACACAAGCCAAAGTCATAATTAATTTCGATAAGTGAGGTATCTATCAATGTAGGACGATCCTACGTGTGACCTAACGTAATCCAAATTCTGAAATTCAGTTATGTACCTGTGTTGCCGGTCCTTAAAATTTTTTTACAGCACTTAAACCTAAAATAAAGAGAGTGAAGAGGTTACATTTTTGCCTGTTTTTAATGACAAAGGCAGTAGGGAAAAATTATGTAAAGTAAAAACTAACAGTTACAAATTATTGTACATATATCTTAAAAATAATATTTCATAATTTTAAACCAAAATCTTCTTTTTTGTATCCATTTCAATATTGTTTAGATTTTCTTAATTATACCTTTTATTCATTTCTAGGTGTTTACATGTTTGAAATTTGAAAACATGTTCTATGAGTTGATAAATATACAATTAAATATAACTTTTCTATGAAAATTTTGACATCAAATACTAAATTGAATGGTCTCATAAATATATCAAACGGACCTCTACTGTTATCCTGGAGAGGATATCAGGAAAATCTTTTAAAATTTATATAAGAATCTTATTCGGCGTCTTCATGTAAAATTTTATCAAAACCTGACAAATAGAAATAGGGGCCAGCTTTATGAGTTTAAGAGTGTAAAATATGTGTATGAAAAAGTACAAGAAAGTTCTTTCATGTTTCCTTAAAATGGTGATATACTGAAATAAACTATAAAGCTTTAAGTAATATATAAATTACTTACACATTCATGTGAGGAACGATTTCGACAATAGAGGAAATTTGGAAAAAATTCGTGCTTAAAAATATTTCAATTGTAATTTTCAGATGTACCTAGAGGCGTAACGATAAATTTTGCGCCCTAAAGTGCATTAGACTCAAGCACCCTTGTTTCAAAAATTTTTCTTTTTTCGTAAAAATTAGACTGCCGAGCAAAAAAAAAACATCCGACGAGCAAATACAATTGGCGAGCAGAAAAGAATTCCAATTTCCTCAACACAAAGAACTACTTCCTAATAAAAAAATTACTTTTCCTGCTTCGTTGCTTGCGTTCATATTTTTCCTGTTACGTCTCTTTTCGTAATGCGCCTTAGAGCGACGGTTCTACTGGCCCCATTGTAATTACGTCTCTAAATGTACCGCAAAATTTTAAGTCTTGTTAGTTCAGAGACAGTTTTGTGATCCATGCGCCATGACAGGAAATGATAAAAAA
Source organism: Brachynemurus nebulosus (assembly GCA_035578155.1). Classification (NCBI taxonomy): domain Eukaryota; kingdom Metazoa; phylum Arthropoda; class Insecta; order Neuroptera; family Myrmeleontidae; genus Brachynemurus; species Brachynemurus nebulosus. The sequence continues at coordinate 11,276,512 of JAPWDM010000014.1, read as the reverse complement.
TTTTCAGTGAAAATAATGAACATTTCAAGTACCTAATAATAAAATAATAAGTTCTGTAGGGACTAGTTCGGTCGACTAGACAACTAAAGTCTTCTATTTTTTAAAAGCTTTTATTTAGCTTGCTATGTGAGTATGTTGGTTTAGATCAAATCTTCGAATCAAAATTTAGACAGGTTCTAATTGAGCTAGAGGTTTCAAATTTTGCATACGTTTCTAACCTTGATGGCAATGCAATATTGTATAATTAGTTTTTCTCTAAATTGCCTCAAACCGAAATTGTTGATTTTTAGTCCTATGCAACTTTTTGACATTTCGAATTGTCAAATATTGTCCATTGATTTTACATTGCAATTTTTTGTTTCCATAGTTATGTCTGATTAGGGTAAATTAACCCATTAAAATATAAGTAAAAAAAAATACTTCTTTATTTTTTTTTTTTAAATAATTGTAATCAGACTAAAGAGTAGAAAATAAAATAAAGTAAAAAAATGTTTTTTAACAAAAAGCTTTTATTGAAAAATGGGCTAAAAAAATGAAATAACTACTGAGTGAAGTTTGAAGCAATATGCAACATAATTTATAAAAGCTTGAGGCGTTTAATTAAGTTTTTTATAAGTACTGAAAAGTAAAATAGCTACCTACACTTACATCCAAAACAGAAATAATTAATGATAACGCCTCAAGCTTTTATAAATTATATTGCATATTGCTCCAAACTTCACTCAGTAGTTATTTCATTTTTTTTAGCCCATCTTAAATATGTTAAAAGCTTTTTCTTAAAAAACATCTTTTTTACTTTATTTTATTTTTTATGAAATAACCACCGAGATACTCGCAGCTCGTTTACTAGCAACTATGCTGACACATGGCTAGTTTACCAGCTAACAAGCCCACACGCTAGCGAGTAGCGAGTAAAGTAGGCCGGCTTTCAACTTTTGTCGTAGCTTCTTTACAAGCTGCCAGTTAGCTAGCGAACTCGCTCAGTGTTATCGAGGCTTAACCGGATAGCGAGTACAGTTTTACCTACGTCATCGAAGAAAATGTCCGTCATCTATGGTATTTGGTATATCTTGCTGCAATAGCAAGTTGCATTAGCTTTTTTCCAAACTAAAGCTTGAGTGATGTACTTTTCAAATATTTTTAACTAATCCTACCAAATTCATCATTGTGAAGCACATTAATCCGTTAAGTTGTTGGTGTTTTCGACTATGAATATTATATTGAGCCAGCTGGTGTATTTTTAACTCACATTTCCTCTATAAATTTTGTTTTGAATTTCTTACTGACCGTTGCTACTTTGATTTATAAAAGTTTCAACATAGACAGAAAAGCTTTTTGATGTACCATTTACCTACTGTGTTAAAGCTATATATATCAATGGCGCTGAGAAAACAAACTTTTCCAGACACATTTCATCTTTTTATATTCTGACAAAATAATTAGTTATTATACTCGGCTGTTGTGTAATGTTTATTTTGCTGTGCCATATTTATGCCGCGCTGACACTCATCGTACACAGTATTCACCGGTGAAATTTTTTATCCTTTTTTCGTAAAAAAAAACTGCTCAAATGTTTAGAGGTATTGCGTTGATGTATGAAGGTGGTGGGGGTGATGGGGTGAATCATTTTTCTTTAAATGTACTCATTTAAAAATGTATTTAATTTTCATGGAAGTTTTTTATTTTTAATAGAAAATTGTAAAAGAAAACTATTGAAATTTAACATATATTATGTAAGTGAAGGTAAGAGCACCAGTAGCCGTCATTGACCTAATAGCCGTCAAGTTTCAGTAAAATGATAAATACCCCTGTCGCAGCATCCTGCATAACATAGTGAATTTCCGTTTATAAAAATTAGTTTTTCTCGGAAACTAGTTGACATAGAATAATACTAACTTTTTTATCTAATTTTTTCTCCTCTTTTAAATGGTGTAAAAAATTTCACAAAAATTTTTGAATATTGGAAATTTTGGCAAAAAACTAATTTTTTTCAAGAACAAAAACCAAGTTTCTGGCCTCCGACGTGTCTGGCTGACGAAATTTCGTAAAAATTGGATACTTCGTTCGAGAGTTATCGCGCGGACACATATATATATACATATATATATATATATATATATATATATATATATATATATATATATATATATATATATATATATGTATATATATATATATGTATATATATATATATATATTTTAGTGAATATTATTTTCGGTTTCCAGGGACCTCAAAACAAATTTCTGTCATAGTTCCGGGTTCAAGTCGCGTCATGACGGTGGCTGTAATAGCTGAATTCCATTCTGGAAATTCGCTAATATTAAGATATTAAGCAAGCATATATTTTTTGTTTCCTGCTACGCGTTCTGGAAAGTATGCCCAACCGTTATTCCATTTATGATAGCATTCAGTTAGCATTAGATATAATAACGACTCATTTGAAAGTTTGTGTTTGTAAAATTTGCATATATTTACTAAAACTCTTAAGTTTTAGCTAAGGTAAGCACTAATTTAATTTTACTGTAATTTTGCTTTAAGGAATAATTAGTTATATTTTTTTGATGGGGGCTACTGGTACATAAAATACAGACGTTTTAACATAAAGGCATCTTCTGTACTAGACGAAGGAATTGGGATCATTAGGATGACCTTCAGTGTGTTCCTAGACTTAAAAACATGACGATTCTGAAATAGTACTAAAATTACAAGCTTCAGCTACAATAAATTTCTATCTCTCTTTCTAAATCCCTAAATTTGGTTTCAGTGAATGAAATTTCAAATTGGTGTTACAATATTTGATTTTGCCAGACAACTACTTTAAATCACAAGGATTCTCCATCTTATTCACAGACAGTCATATAATCTATATAAATAATACAAAAAGATAAAATAAATAAATACACATTTATTTAAGGGGGACCCCTAGTGTGACCGCCTTAAAAAAGGTGATTTTTGGGAATTTTTTTAAAGAAAATGGAATGTTTTAATATTTTAAGGATATATTCGTTGATATATAAAAAATTCATGATAAAATTTTTGGACCAAAAAATTGAAAATTCAAGGAGTTATTCGCAATCTCCGAAGGCTCCAAAATAAAGTTCCTCCACTGCTGCAGTGATAGCGACCTTCACAGTGCCTGAAATCAAAAAACTCAAAAAGCCTACTAAACTAGAAAATATTGCCCATACCGTGAACCTCAATCGAAGGAAAAAAGTTGTAATTTAACAAAATGGTTTGGTGAGTTTTTTAAAAAATATTTCAAAATTTGCGTGAAAATTTGATGATTTTTGGCCTGCAAAAATTACATTTATTATTCGAGTGGAAAACTGCAGGTTCATGGTACGGAGAAACATATAAAAGTAACTGCAATAAGAATCAACTCGTTCGGATGATTTGTCTTCGAGTTATAACTGCAGCAAATTTGAAAAATGTACTTTTTCTATATTTACCTTTTCGTTTTAATCACTGAGAATTTTTACTAAAATTATTTACGATGTACTCACTATAACGGTCATAGTAAAACTAGATAAGTCGTTCAAATGTGCCAGGGTCTAGCTTCTCCACAACATGTTACGGGTAGCCACGTCCAGAAACTCCCGAACTATCAACTTTTATACATTTCTCAATACCTCAAAGTTAACAACGAAAATTAGAATCCGCTCTTCGGATGTCTGTAACTCAAAAACTATTTGAGATATCCACTTGAAATTTTAATATGTTATTTTTAAAGGTATAGACTATCAAAACATGAAAAAAAAATTTTTTACAATTTTTTGAAAACGTCACACTAGTGGTCCCCCTTAACTGTATGATGTCGTCAGCAGTCTTTAGTATTTAATATTGTAAGTTCAATATGATGTCGATACAATAGAGCGCATATACAGTGGGATGCCGGTGTTTATTATCTGTTATTAGTTGCATGTTTAGACCATATTAACAATGATCCTTTAAAAAGATGTATAGATAGATACAGATCGACTGCCAGCCAGCTTAGCTACACCGTGCACTCATCGCTACATCGATAAATAATAACGATAAATAAATGTGGCCAAAAAACGCAAGCCAAACTAAAATATACAATGAATAGAGAATGTTCTGAAATGGGAAGGGAATTTTTATGAAGTGAATGAAATGTGTGGAGGATTGTGGAGGAGTAGAAAAATATGTACGTTTCTTGTAATTAGTCACCTCTGAAATTATATTACGTTTAGTGTTTGATAAGTTCTGTAAATTTCTTCTATTCCAAATAATCTAAGCTAGAATTTAGTTTTGTTGTTCTTTTTTTTTTTTTACAAAGTTAGTTATATTTGAAATCAAAAATTTACTTTTCAAATTATTTTCTTAAATAAATTTGTTTTATTTTAATAATTAGTTGTATTCGCGACGTCGTTCGCGCGACGCATTGTTATGAAATAAATGAGAAATATATATGTATTGGGAACTGTCCAAAAGGAGGAGCTTCAAAAAAATGGCTGACAAAAAAGTGCATTAACATTAGTTTCATATATAGTAACCAGTGCTATATTAAGAAAAAATGATAAATATTAGAACATTTGTATTTAGGTTGACACAAGTCCAAAACAAAGAGATTTTGTTGAAGGAGAGAAAATTTTACATCTGTAAAAGTTAAAATGTGGTAAAAATATGAAAAAATGGATGAATGAGTTAATGAATATTGCAATTTAGAGTATACAAACATCAAATTTAAATAGCAAACGTCATAAAATAACTGCAGAATTGTAAATGAATGAAAAAATCAAATCAATTGTATGTATTTTCAGATTTACAAAATTCAGCTCATAAATGACATTTCAACAAATGCACTTTAAGAATAGTCTGATTTTTCAAAACCAGATGTCATACCGCCATTCGACAGATCCCAGTAAGTGTAATAATTATGCAGAACTTGCATAAAAATAACTTTTGCATAATGCATGCACATGTTTAAAATTGTTTTTAATTTTTCCCAAAGGAAGGAGATATTTATTTTACCGTAATAAAAAGTATCTAATATGTTGACCCACACACGGAGAGAAAATTCCTATAAAAATTACTGTGTTCATACTACAATCGACGTGTAACAGGCGAACATATCCAATTTTACCGTACAAAAATTGGATATGTTCGCCTGTTACACGTCGATTGTAGTATGGGCACAGTAATTTTTATAGGAATTTTCTCTCCGTGTAGGTAATAAGCTAACATCAGATTAAATTTCATAAAAATCCGTTTAATAGTTTTTACGTAATTTGTGCACATGCTCAAAATGGTTTTCTATTTTCTCGTGAGAGTGAGACATTTTCCCGGAGTAAAAAGTAACTTAGATGTTGACCCAGGTAATAAGTTATCATCACACCAAATTTCATTAAAATCCGTCCAATAGTTTTTGCGTGACGCGTGAACAGACAGACAGACAGGCAAAAATTTTAAAAATCGATGTTTTAATATCTACATCGATAACTATTTACAGTACCAGTACAATTTTCAAAAAATATTGCATACCCAGAAATGGTCTCGTTACAGTTTTATTATATGTATAGATGAGTAACACAACGTACAAGCAATCAGTAACGTAACTACGAAGCAGTTGCTCCAGGGCGCACGGCAAAAAAAGGGATGATAGGACAATTTAAAAAAAAATTCGATCAATGCTAAAACGCTAAGAGAAGATTAAAATAACGATTTGAATTTATCTTAAACAAAGCGCTACACAGTGAAAAAATTTGTGTTCTGCGTAAAAAAAAACTAGTGGTTAAAATTTTTGTGTTAAATTAGTAACCCAACCCTGTGTTAATGTAACATTTAGTGTTTGTGTTAAATTAAAATATTAACAAAAATTTTGATTTAACAGAACTAAAATGTTAATCTGTTTTTAACAACACACAAATAACATAATGTTTGTGTAAAATGCGAAAGAATGTCATAAATACACTTATTTGTGTATTTACAACACCAGTAAACTGGTGTTGCTCGCATCTATTGCTTTAGTTATAATAGCGGGGGTAGTGGTAACTGATATCATCGGTCCCATCGGTATAGCATCATTGATATAATCATTGCAGTATTGGACACTGTGCGACGTGCGTTGAACAGAAACATATCTATGTATAGAAGCAGACGGAATATTTCAAAATCAAAAGCGTATTCCTAAGGTTAAATTGGTTTTAATTATTTAGATATTAAATATTGGTAAGTTAATTAAAAATATTATAGATTGAATTATTTTCTTCGTTTGCAGAATTTACTTCAATTAATTAAAAAATTATCGAATATTCGGCGTTCCAGAACACATTCAAAGGGCAAAGAAGATCAGGTAAAGAAGGAAGAGTAGTCATTCCATTTTGCCTTCCACGTTCAGTTTGACAACGATCTTCACAATTTTTGGGTATTCTATGTAATAATGAATTTATTGATATATTATACATTTATCAAATTTTAATACATTTGTTTTCAATTATAATATTTACAAAATATAAGGTTGACAGTTCGTTAATCCAATCTTTGTCTTCCCGTTTTATTTCCAGTGCATTCGGCATTTACTTAGTATTTCTAGACGTGATTTTTGGGTATTGCTTGAACATTATTTTCATCAGAACACAACTTTGTACAAATATTAAATAAAAAAGTTTAAGTACTGAAAAATTATTTTTTACTATTTCCTTTCATTTATATAATAAATAAATAAAAAAAAAATACCAACTTAGAAAAATAATATACCAATACATTTACTGAGTAAACTTCTACATTCTAAGTCATTTAATTTTACACATAATTGTGGTAAAATTATAACTAATTAATTGTGTAAAATTAACACAAAATGTATGTCCTTTTGTGTGTTAAATCATTGACACAAATCTTATGTAAAGATTTGACACATATGCTTTGTGTTAAAATAACACAAAAAGTTGAGTGGGTCGTTCTGGACATGTGAAATGTGTTAATTTTAACACAAATTTTTTTACTGTGTATGAAGGAATCTACTGTATTGCCAGAAGCCCATCCTGCAACGTCTCTCTACCTTATTTCCTATCAACAACTTTATTAGAAAAACCAGCACGTACAAAGCCAACTTAGACGACATAATTTCACTGTTTGCTATTGAACAAAGAAGTATGAAGCCTTTTTAGAATTTACTTGAAAGTGTGTTTTATGCTCGAAAGTAGGAAAAAGTTGGGATGCGAAAGAAGGATGCTTGGGTTTTTGACCGATGGTTCATTGGTACTTTGGAATTTCTTTTTTATCAACTTACCGGCTGTTAAAGGATAATGGATTCGCGGGTGTGCCGGGGTGGCTGGTATTTAGAGAAAAACCACTCCAGGGCCCAACGTAGCGTTACGGAACCAGAAGCAATATTGTTTGGACCTAAATTTTTTAATCACAGTGTGACATCTTTGAAAATTGACTTAGGGCTTTTTGTTATAAAGGCCCTAAGTTTTTAGCCCTAAGCCCTTTTGTTATTTCGTTTGTCGACTTAGGTAACTTTTGAAGATGCTTTCGAGAAGATGAACTAATTGTTTGCCGCTGAAAGAGACTCACTTATATTTTTGCCATTTTATGTTCTTCGGCATCTCAGTGTCATGTGTCAGAAAACTTTAGGATTAACAAAACAGGAATTCTATGTGGTTCTGAAATAGGTAAATATATTCAATGATTCCATAAAGAAAAATTTTCTAATTTTGATGTAATGTTTCGTGAATTTGTTGATCGAATTTTAATAATTTTTTTTTATCAAAATGGTTTTCCTAGCGCTTTTAACATCATATTGAGAATGTCTTCAAACAATAAAGCGTACTATTCAACAGTGTCTGTACATAATTTGGTCTAGATAAGAAATCTTTATTAAATTTGTTGAGGGTAATGATTCTTAGGTAATTTTAGGCACTACACAAAACGCTAAAATTGTATTTAATATATTAATACAATATTAAAGATTATTTATTTACTATAATATAATATATAAACGTTCTATTTATTTTAAATGTTAATTTTCATAGGTATATAAATGAAATGCCATCTTTGCACGTAAAATAATTTTCAAGTCCTCGCATCACATCGCACATCGCGTTTATTAAACAATAATCATAATTTAATTAATAGTGGGAGCTGAAAATTTTACCATTGCATCACGTAAATACGTATATACCGAATAGAAATGTATAAAGTACCTTTTACGGGTATAGGTGGTTTCAATAAATATGAGACTTTTTTATTGGGAGTACACATTAAATTTTAAAGTTGAATATATACTCCCAATAATATACTTTTAAAGTTACCTACATAACTAATTTTATTCGAACTTAAAGCCAACTGTATCTATGTACTGAGAAAAAAGAAAAATTGGTGTATTCAGTCCAATGTGGCGCTTGCGATGCTGTTTATGTTGGACGGATATCAGAAAACTTTAGAGCAGGGGTGGCCAACCCGCGGCTCGCTATGAACGTTTTTTGGCCCGCGAGATTCATCACACTTATACAAAATATATTTATTTTATAATAATCAAGGTAGTGAACATCAATGTACTAAAAAAATGCATAATATATGGGAACATATAATCTTATGTGCGGCCCGCGGAATTATGATGCGCTTCCAAAGTGGCCCGCATGATAATTTGGGTTGGACACCCCTGCTTTAAAGCATCGCATGAAATGAAATGGGACTAGAAAAGAGGTGATATTAGCACTGGTTTGGCACAACATGCTAATGAGAACGGTCATCGTTTCCTATTCGAATACACAAGTATTGTGCAGTGCGAAAGGAACTTAAGAAAACGATTAAACCTGGAAAATCTGTGGATTTCAAGTTAAGAAAATAACTGTTATTTTCAAACTGACAGTAACAACCTGCCATCATCAAGGAATAAAAATATACTCAATGACAATCATAGTTCCTTTTAGAAAACTGGGAACTTTTAGTCACATAACAAAGAAAAATTCTCGGCATTTGCAATTTTCATTTTAGTATATACTACATAATAAAACTTATCACTATTTTGGATAATTTTAATTGTTTTAATAAATAATTTTCAGTTGTTTTAATTGTGTTTAATTTTTGAATTGGTTTTTCAAATTTTTTTTCTGTAAACTGTTTTCACCCTTTTTATTGGTTTCTCGATTACTTATTGTTAGTGATTTTGCAAAAAAATTGTATTTTCATATTTTATTTGTAAGTAATTTCATTTTATAAATTTTAAAATTATTTAATCTTTATTGTTTTTACGGTTCCGAAGCAACACTTTTCTTCGGAACTGTAATGATTTTGTAAAGTATGTGGTTTTTCACCAATCACAGAAAAGGCTGTCCATTTTTTTTACAAAATATAGACTTGATGATGGCCGATGTAGGTCGAAACGTGTGTAGTGTCCAATAAAAACAAAAATTTTTCAAGTAGTTGGTGGTTATTATTGCAAAAATTATCCTTATTAAAAATATTCACCACCTAAAACTGTGCTTTATAAAATATGTTATATAATAAATATGTAGTATGAATGTTTCAGACTACACTATAATTTTCTTTATATTAACCCTAGAATCATACGTTGGTCTACGAGAAACGTTAATCATACATCGACGTCGTTTTGACGGATGGACTTTTTACGGAGAGTTTTAGAGTTTATTTGCAAAAAACATTTTTTTACATAACAATACTACAAAAGCGAACAAAATATTTAAAAAAATTGGATTTGGAAAAATTTCTTAATGTAAATATTTATTAATATTTTTAATCTTTTTATTAAAGCATATTTTCATTATAAAAATTAAAAAATAGATAAATACATCAATTGTATCATAAAACATGTGTTTCAAATAATTAATTTATGAACTATTATGAGTCAGTGGACATGTGTGACTTTACAGAATGTGAAATTTGTCAGTCATAAATATTCCTATAGATATGTAGTTATTTCCCCATTAGGCACATTTGTAAATTTTCTAAAATTTGTTAGTAATTTTTCGAATAAGATCTCAAAAAATAATAAAAATTAAAATATTTTCCACAAAATAAATTGTTAATTGTTCACAGCAAGCAGGCACCAACAAGTTGTAGTATTGGAGCATGTAGAGAAGTTCGTTCGTCGTTTTGACGAGTAGGTACGTATGATTTTTAACTAGGGTTAAGAATATTCACCACCTAAAACTGTCCTTTATAAAATATGTTATATAATAAACAGTATTGGATGTTTCAAACTACACTATAATTTTCTTTCACATTAATCGTTCAAATTTTCTGAAATCGTTTATACATACATGTACAATGAATTATGTTTTCAGTTGTTAGTGGGTTTTTAAACGGATTATAATAACACAGTTCATAAACTAAACAAACTATATTGTCTGTTTATATATATTATATTTACGTATATCTATATAGGTATACTTTTAAAACGGTAGTGAACATCAACAACTAAACAGCCAAATATTATATTTTATGCTCCGCTGTTAGCACCGCGCCGCGGTGGAGTTGAAGTGTGCAGGGTAATAGTTAGTTAGTATAGTTATAGTAAGTATAGTTCTATATAGTAGCTAGTTATAGCTGCTAGCCAGACAATATTTTGATAGAAATGAGAGAACATTATTAATATTTAAATAGAGAAGTTGTATCATTACGGAACTGTAGGTGTACATATAGATGTATAGGTATAGTATGGCTGGGCTAGTGGCGTAATGTTTGGTGTGCGATGAGCTTTTAATGTGTAAAGTTTATCACGCAATTATCAAATAAAGTGAAAAGAATGAAATTTTTCTAGCATGTGTTGGGTATGAATGATCTGTTTCTGTATTTTGCTGTCATTTGTATTTAAAAATTTTTGGGCAAATTTTAATTTCAGTAGAAGAAAGTAATGCGTTTAGTTTTGAAATTTCTAGTTCCAGAAAGCCGTTGTCAAAGACAAAAGTTTCTAATTTATGATGGAATGATTTCAGAGAAAGATAGTCTTAGGATGTGTATAGGGCTTACTATAGCTACCAAGTTAGTAGTGCGGTACCTATTAAGCTGTTAGTCCAGGAAAGAGTTAGAACATTAGGAAACAATGCTTCAACGAAGGTTCGAGAAAGAAGGGAAAGCACTGAGAGCTGGCAGAAGAGGTGGGAGTAAATGGTTTCGAAAAAGTGAACGCAGAGGATAATACCAAATTTATGACATTATAGGGTAGTACGACTCGTGGATGTTTCTGTAGCTACCTACACGGAGAGAAAAATCCTATAATTTTTGTAGAGAAAATTTCAGAAAAATTACTATGCTCCCCTATAATCCGTGCGTGATCGACGACCAAAATAAAAAATATGTGCTAGCATGGTAAAATTTAATGTGGTGCTAACACAACTTTTATCACACTCTTATGCATGTATATTATAGTTTAATTCTTGTTGTCGTACTCTTTCATTTGCGCATCTGACTTGCGACCTTATATTGGTTGCACTGTACCTGTAAAAACATGTATACAAAAATGATGGCCAACAATATAATTCTAATACATATACTAAAGATAGGTAAATAACAAAAAGATGAATTAAACGATGACATCATCCTAAGAGAGTGTAAAAGCAACTGACAAGTAGCTGCATCAAGGTGCCTGGTGCGAGCTGTCTGACAAAGTTTCTTCCACAGTCCACACCTATATGGTTCGCATGTAACCCATGTAACTCGCTGATTGAGGTACATTTCATTAGAGCGATCCCAACACAACCAACCTTCTTTCTGTTTTTTTTTTTTTTCTATTATTAGCATGTTAGCATGGAAATTTTTTTAATAAACACAATTAAAAATTATTTTTTTGTCGGTAATGGAACTTTTTACTGTGCTGTTTTACAAATTTTACGGAGATAATATTACGAAAAGAACATTCCATTCTTTAAATTTTTTATGATTAATTATAATCTTTATATTTTTACCTTACAGAATTTAATATGTTCGTCCTTTACACGTCGATTGTATAGTGCTGAGCACAGTAATTTTTATAGGAACTTTCTCTCCGTGTACCTACATAGAATCGGAAAATCTGGAAATGAAAACTGTAGTCGCGGTGGTGAACTGAACTCTTCGAAACATACGCTCTTCGCCTGTAGATATTGGTGGGAGAAACGAGGTTTATTGTTCCAGATTACCAACACGATTGCATTAGGTACACTGGTCGGAAAGAGTAAGAAAACATGGACCATGTAATGAGTTGGAATGAGATGGTTGAAAGACTGAGGGAGGAATAATAAAAAAAAAATTTTAGAGGTTGATGCTAGTAAGGTACATAGAAAAGGAATATCGTAGTATGACAGCAATTTCTTTCTGCTTGTTGGCGGAATCGGAAAAAAACTCGTGAGTAAAGCAGACAGGCTTCACTTCGAAGTCGAAAATAAGGGGGTGTTATTAATGCGTATCCGTGAGAGTCCCATGTGACGTCTGTGGCATAAGCTGGTGCTTATAAACAGTTTTCACCCCCTCATTCACAAAAAAAAATTCTCAGGTCAACAAAAATATGAATCACCAATTTGTATCTTTAATACAAAAACGCTTACGGCTTGTGATAACATAATTAAAATCTTGGAACTTTCATAATCTCTTTGGATCTATGGAGATCAAATTTTGGAAGTTAAAGAGTTTCAAATAGAGATCTCAATTAATTAGTGTTGTCCCAAATAAAATCCCGCTTCACTAACTTTTCTAGATACTACACGGAAAGAAAATTCCTATAAAAATTACTGTGCTCATACTACAATCGACGTGTAACAGGCGAACATATTCAATTTTGTAGGGTAAAATTATAAAAATTATAGTTATATTATTGTAATTTTTATAATTTTATCGTACAAAAATTGGATATGTTCGCCTGTTACACGTCGATTGTAGTATGAGCACAGTAATTTTTATAGGAATTTTCTCTCCGTGTAGACTTGATAGGAAAACGGAATTAAAATTATTTCGGTTACGTAGTATCAGCAAATTTCAGAGTTATAGGATTAAAAATTATAATCAATTTTTTGCCAGTCAGGTAAAGAAGAGCGAAGTAAAGATAGAAGCCCCCAGTAAATCGATAGTTAAAGTGAAAAACATTTCAAGCATATTTTTTTAAAATTTTTAGAGTACGATAACACGATACTTAAAATTGTATTTTTTTTTTTATTAAAATTGGGGGTACTGCTGCCGGTGGGTGGCGCGGTCAGCAGCACCCGGCGGCATCGCCTACTAAGGGCATAAAATTGTATTGAAATATTTGACAGTTTTTAATTTCTATTAATTTTCTTAAATGAAATTACAAATTGCGAATACCATTCTCGATAATTCCCTTTCTAAACAGAAATACTTAGCGGCTTCGCATTGACCTATTTTCATATCAGACATAAATAGGTACAAAAGTACCCAAGAACAATATGTTTCAACATTTTATACTTAAATACTATTTAACTAAAACTAAACTCTAAAATTAGTCATTATTACGTTTTAAACTTTATTTACCAATTTCAGTACACTTGAACTAGCCGTAAACTTATGTATATATAATATACAATATAGTTTTGTAGAAATTTTAGTTTTATTTCAGCTGTTGTCTTTTGTCTTTTATTTTCTTTAAATGATTTTACTATTACCAAAGCGAACGGACTCATTACAATGATTTGAATATTACAAACAGACTCAAAAACTGACGGATATGCTAACACGAATGAGACAACTGTTTGGTTTTATATATACCTAACAATAATTTTCAAATCATTAAAGAAATTTTATGAGTTAAATGAAGAAAATATGACGACAATTTCAAGTTTTACTACTCTATATTACGTAATGTATAAAAATTTAAGTATATTTGTACTGAAATATTATTACAGTGGAATCTCTTTTTTACAGATTTTAAATGTCGTAAATGTGAACGATTTTGTCTCCCGTTGAGGTGTCATTTATTTTTTATTTGTTTGGATATTATAAAATTAGCTTTTAAATAAAAATAGTTCCTTTTTACAAAGATTCAAATTAATTCTTGCTTCAATGGATTTGCGCATAATTATTTTACTGTATAAAGTAGGAAGAATTGTAATTCGAGAGTTTACACAGAATTTCAAATTCCATATCCTATCAGGAAATTTAGTTTTTTTCTGAGCTTGCTAAAACTGATTTTTTGAAATTTTTGGTACAAAGTCAGTACTTATATCTTAAATTCTAGAATGTTATTTTTTTAATTTTATTTGTTAGCAAAAATTTAAAGTTTTTTATTTATTTTGTTGTTTTAAAATGTCCCTTTAAATTGGCAAGCAGATACGTCTATACAAAAACATTAATTTTTTAAATTGTTTTATCATTTTGGTAAATAATAATGTGAAACGATAAAATATTTTTTATTTTTTAGAAATTAAACGTTTTTTTTTTTTTTAGCAAATTTTTTCTTTTTTGATTTTTTGATAGGTTACATAATTTGGGTAAGCTCGTAGACGGACTGGACTAATTGCAACCAAATAGGTGAAGATTATCTAGCCAAATTGTATACATACATAAACAACTTTTGATTCTGGTGCATAAACCAGTTGAGTTTATAAGGTCTGATTTTTGTGTGCAGTTAAAAAAAAATACCTATGACTTTTGGAAATTTTTTTGTGCTGAACTTTGGCTTTATTTTATTTTCGGATCTCCTACTATCCTTCATTTAATGCGATTTTACCAGATCCTGCCAAATTTTAGGTTAATAGTTATTTTATTAACCAAAAATCTGGCAGCATTCTATACATATTTACTCCAATAAAAAATTTTATTTTTTAAGGGGAGGTTTACTCGAGAGTCTTTAAAAATTATGTATTTTTCTAGAATTTTTTTCTCAAGAACGGAAGTAAATATCAATTTCAAATTTTGTACACATATTTATTAAGTATTAAACTGTGCAAAAAAAATTTTTCAAAGAAAAATATAAAAAATTGTCCATTTTATAGATACCGCAGTGTAACGATCCGAAAATCGAATGCCTTGTTGGCGGACATCCTAGCGCCGGTAATAAACCATCGAAATCCAAAAACAAAAAAGATTTATAAGATATATGAAGAGTATCGGCACCTCTACCTATAATATCAATAAATTGCTGAAAGAAAAAAAATGGCGGATGTGTGAACTTTTGATTACGATTTTTATCTTCTTTTTCGCTCTTTAAAGTAAACTTAAAAATAAAAAAAATATTGAAAGCGTATCGGACTTAGGTAGAGGTGCCGAAGAATTGAATTATCTTTAAAATAAAAATTAAAAAACAGGATCTATCGAATAGTTTTTGTGTTATCGTGTCCGCCAGTTCCAAAAATGTAGTTCCGAGATATTATAAAATATATATAAAGAAACGTATTTTCAAAATTTTATATTTAATACTCATTATTGCGTGAACTACGTTTTTTGAATTTTTTTTTTTTTTTTATAGAAAGCTGGATTTGGTTAATGTGCAAGAATTTTGTTTTCAAATTATTTTCAGTAAAACCATTTTGAGAACATATTCTACACATAATTTGCTATCAACTTCGCCAAAAAAAATCGATTTTTTTATCGAATCTCAAGTAAACCTTCCCTTAAATTACTTTCAGCAAACTCACTTTGGGAACATATTCTACACATAATTAGCTACCAATTTCTGCAAAAAAAAAAATTGATTTTTTTTTAACGACTCTCAAGTAAATCTTCCCTTAAATATATTTTTCATTTATTCATAGCAGCTCCCTGTTAAATTGACAAATAATTACACTTAATATTATAGGTGGCTATATTTTCGGCTCGGAGCGAATCGGCTCGCGAAATAATATGAATCTCCTTCTAAAATCTCTTCAATTTTATTGGTTTCAACTGGTTTAGATCATTTTTTCTTTCGTAACAGTCCAACCTCCTCAAAAGAAATTAGTCACAATCAAATAATATTTCAGTGTGGACAAAATTTTGTCTACTCATTATACTAACTACCTTTCTGAATCGAAGGTGGATAAATAAAATAAATCAAGTAGCTTATGTCATTACGAAATTATATTCCTACACTATTCTTTTTGCAGAGATTTAACTATTTTAAAAATATGTACATATAACTTATATACACAATAATGATCATTTATATGTTAATTTAATTATAGACCAAATGAAATATTTTATTATAATTTGTATTATATTAATAAAACAATAATAAATAAATGAATTAACTGTCAAAAGAGCTACCTACTCACCCATTTAAGTAAGCATCTACCGTACCTCTAGCCCCGACCCGGCTATTATATTATATACTTGCAACTAAAAGACATTATTAATACACGGGTAAAATAACTAAGTATTTGTATAGCTAGTACCATCACGTACCAATCTTAAAGCTATCGCCAGCCGGGCTTGAACCTGTAAGCTATGCGAGGCTATACATACGTGCGCTCACCAAGCTTTGCCAAGATGATTTTTCTTTAGTAATTTAAATTGTTATTATGAAATATAGCCGGCTGAGGCTATGTTATTATTTTATAGGAAATTTTACAATTATTTTATTGAAAATATTTAATAGAAATGTTTTCCGATAAATAACATATTTATGCTGATTTCATTTTACTAGTTAGGAATGTATGGTTTATTAATGGTCCAATTTTATGTGAATATTAAAAATTTGTGGTTTGGTTAAGATAAATACGAATAGGAACAGCAGCTACAATCTGTCTGATTCAGTGTTAATTTTCTAAACATAATAAAATTCGTGTTACCCAAATTTATATTATGACGTGAAGGTAAAAAAACGACGAATTTATATCAAACATCATCATTAACATCAAACCCTTTTTTACAAGATTATTTGAATCATATAACGTCAAATTCGTGTAGAGAAAGAGTTTATTGTACATCCAGCTCATGTTATACGAATTTGAAGTTATACGGTTCAAAAAATTTTACTTTCTTTAAAAAATCCATTTATTCTAACACTTTTTCAAAGTTATTCAAAGTTATTGTCTTAAGCCGTATATCCGCCCGATGGGATTTACCATTGGCAACATCTTAGGATGTCAGTCAGTGTTAAAGATTTATTAAATACTAGCCGTACCCGTGACGTTATTCACGCGAAACGTTGAGTAGCTTCTTTTTCCAATTTGTAGTTTCATGCAACACAAAATGCATTAAATTGTCTCCAAATTTACAATTGTGTATTTATTGTATTTTTCGGTACACAATTAGCAACATTTTTTTTTTTATTTAAAATTCAGAAAAATTTCCAAACTACAAAATTTATTTACAATTTTTGTTACTACAGTTATGAAATTTTCTATGAAATATGTAAATTGGCGTAATGTGTGTAGATGCTCAAAATAGTTTTTCCATTTTCCCGTGGGAATGAGACATTTTCCCGGAATAAAAAGTATCTTAGATGTTGACCCAGGTAATAAGTTATCGTCACACCAAATTTCATTAAAATCCGTCCAGTAGTTTTTACGTGATGCGTGAACAGACAGGCAGACAGAGACAGATTTACAGTTCTATTATATGTATAGATTATTTAATTTAATAGCAATTTACATAGTAATATATTTTTGTATATATCTCTAACTTCAAAAATGACAATTTTCCATACAAATTTTCATCCCCAATTTAATCCACTTAGGGGACGAATTTTCAAAAATCCTTTCCTAGTGCTCACTTAGGTTACATAGAGAAACTCTGTGCAAAATTTCCAATTTTTTAAACCCAACGATTTAGGCTATGCGTTGTCCGTCAGTCAGTCAGTGTTACGGATTTATTAAGTAGATAATTATATTCTGTGGCAATCGACCATTATAAAAATAAATAAAGAAATTTATAGATTTTTGCAGTATGAACTCTCAATGCGTACTGCATTGAGGGTTCCTTGGGTAATTTTTTAACAATAATCCTGTTGAAAATAAATTACTCATACCTTCCAAATTTGGAATTTTTTTGAAAACCATTGTGCTACGCACTATGTTTAATTTCCTACAAAAACGCGATCTCTTCTAAAATATAAATTCGTACAGTGTCGTATGAATCTCCGGACGTGTGCGCTTGAAGGGTTTAAACATGTTACTTATAACCAAAGTGTTTACAAAATTCTATATGAACGATTCATTATAAACAAAATTCTGAATGTGGCATTAATTCCCTCTATAAAGTAACCCCAATATTGCCTTTTATAACTTATAAATAAGACAAATATAAATAAAAAATATTATGTGTTTAAAACTAGTATTTTTTTTCTCCTGTGATGCAAAGAAAGTAAGTAAGCATACGATTAAAAAAAATAAAAAAATTTCAAAATGACAATTTTGTATCTAGAAATATGCATGAAACAGATAAACTGAAGGACAATAAAAGAATAAAAATAAGTTTTTCAGTTACAGAAAACTTTCACGTAATACTCCGCGCGATGAAAATAATTTTTCCCAGGTACACTAAAATCAATTTAGGGTGAATTTTGGTTCTTTGACAATAGTCATGTATTTTTTTCAGCATCTAGATGTTTCTTCTTCACAAGCAGGTTTTCCTAAGCAATGTCCCCACTCATTTTTTACTTACTAATACGCATTTTTTTCATCGATACAATTTTTTGTAAAATCAAAGTAATTTGTGCGCCATTTAAAATAATACTGACCTAAGGTGGTCTTCATAAAAAACTCGACAAAAAAAATTTTTTATTATGTTTTTTGAAAATTGCGTATAAATTTAATTTTCTACTTCAACTTTGCCATGCAATAGCAATTGCTACATCAAATAAAGAAGATTACGTGGTACAAATGGAAGAGTATGAACTAGAAAGAGGATTATTATACAGTCCAGGAGTAGTAAAAGAAGTCTTAAAGTCTCAGTCACTATCTTAAAAAAAAATTGTTGTAGACAAAATCAAAAATATCCCTGTCGCACCATCCTGCATAACATAGTTAGTTTTTCTTGGAACCTAGTTGTAACAGAATAATAGTTTAAAGACTTTTATATGTGATTCTTTCACCTCTTTCCAATGCTGTAAAAAAAAAATGAAAAATTTTTGAATAAGGGGAAATTTTGGCAAAAACTAATTTTTTTCACGAAATATGCCCCAAAAACCATGTTCCGGACATTGGACGTGTCTGGCTAGCGAACTTGTCCAACAGTTGGGGACTTCCAACATTTTCACCAAATTTTGTAAAAGTAGGACATTTCGTTCGAGAGTTATCGTACAGACATATATATATATATATATATATATATATATATATATATATATATATATATATATATATATATATATATATATATATATATATATATATAATCTCTGTTACAATGTATGGTCAGGATAAACTGCGAAACTACTGAACAAATTTTGATCAAATTTGGTAACTATCTGTAATTTGGTCCAACTTAAAAGATCGGATATCTTTTATTGCAAAATTTTTAGTCTAACCGTAGAAATTTTATGAAAAACCGCATAATATCAATTTTTTATTACTGTATACAGATATCTGTGAAAAGTTTATAAAAGATTCATGCCAATTAATTTGTTGCTAAGCATTTGGAGAAAAATAATTTTGGAATTTTTGTAAGTATTAATCACACACCAATGAACACTATTATATTATACTACTAGACAAAGTGTAAAGCCAATTTCTAGGCAGTTTTTTTGAAGCGCGTAACAAGGTGAGACGGGTGAAGTTTAATGAAATAAGATAATGTCAATTTTTAAGCAAATGCGACTATAATTATTGCAGTACATAATTTGTATACGTACGTATTTTGAAAGTAAAGCGAATACCACTTTTCTTCTTTCAAAATTTTGCAGTTTCTTCTCAAAAATGTAAAATTTTATTATCAATATTATATTTTGACAATAATTATTTGAAAACGTAACTGCGGATACGAATCCATTACTATATAACAGAATACTATTGAGGTCGGAACTTGGTCGTAACTGGTTGCTTCAATTACACATTTGTATTATCAGTCTATATAAAATATGTTCACTGGTCTGTGGTATTAATAAATATTATTTCAGATTACCACCAATGATATTTTTACCTACGGCTACTATGAAATTATTTATCTACTGTGCAAACTACTATTTGTATCCTATAAAGAAACAAACAACTGAATTGCGTTATCATCAACTGGCACTTCTGCTGTTTTCAGCAAATTCCATACATATGAAAATTAGATATGCTATAAAAATATGAATATGACTTGAAAATGTGAAAATATGAATAATACTTTAGAGTCGTCGAGCGAGCGAAGCGAAGCATACACATATATGGAACTGATTTTGTACAAAATTTCAGAATGTCAAATTTAAATAGACGTGTGGTCACATTATCCGTCAGTTACACCAAATAGGGCGCAAATTAAAAAACTGAAGAAATTTGACAGTTTTTGCTTAAGTACTGTTGAGATCTCCGTGAGGGATGAAAGTGACGTTAAAATGGTTTCCCATGGTCCTGGCGACTTGAAGGGCCTAAAATAGAAACAATTCTAAAACTGTTGGTATAGGTAGCCATAGTAAGTTCTTACGGTGCCGAAATTAGCCATGCTAGTAAAATATGAAGATAATTATTTTAGAGTCATTGGGCGAGCAGGTTCAAGTGCTATAAATAATTGATTTTGCACAGAATTTTGGAATATATGTGTGACTTAACTTATAAATTTTACCTATAATTTAATCTAACATCGTTTGATATCTAGGTTGTGTAGACACCCGGTTCAAGTCGTGTCATGACAGTGGCTGTAATAGCTGATTTTTTGATTCGAAATTTCGCTAAAAAAACAACAAACTGACCCTGTTTTTTAAGATGACGGCGAAAGTTCGTCTCGAATTTTTCAAGGTATTTGATAAAATCATCCCTGGGAGTCAATAAGCAACTGAACCAATTTACATAATATTCGCAGTTATTTTGACTAAATGAATTTCGCAGTTGAATGAATTTTGAGTGTACCAATATAATGAAGGTATAACAAGTTTCGCAGAATGAATTCACATTAATGAATTTTGAGTGTACCAATATAATGTAAGTATAATAAGTTTCATTTGATTGTATTGAATGGTACATTGTGGTACAACTTTATTACTGTTGTACTCTATGGATAATCATATTATAAATATTTACGAAAAAATAAATGCATAAAAAAATTATTAAAAAATTTCCTCTGTCCAAATAATGTCATTTTGTATAATCTTTTATTGTAAATTTTCTATTTTTTCTAATCAAATGCGTTATTATGTCATATAGCAAATATAAGACAGTTACATCGTGGAAAATTTAAGTTTCACGTAAATTTTATTAATCGTAGACTTGTAATTATTGTTATTATGTAAACTTTTATTTCTTTTTAGGGCAACAAACGATTAAGTTTTTTGCTTGAAATGATAGAAAAACGATGCAAACTGCTCTACGAAAAATCATGCAAATGTCTAATTGTTTATTGAAAAACGAATTGGTTAGATTATTTACGATTTTGTAAATTTTTTTGTGCTGTTACTTGACTAGTTGGGAAACAAATTTGTTTTTCAATAATTGGAATGACAATTTTCGATGTAATTAGAATTTATTGTTTGTTGAATAAATTTTGTACTATTCCGTCAAAACTTACTGTAGAAGGTACCTATTTCTTGGTAATTGTTATGTATATTTTAAATTAAGTTTTTATTGAAAAGTAAATACAGTAAGATCTTCAATATTTGAACTAGCTTAACATAAAAAAATTCAAAGATTTATTCTTGTAGAATAAACAGGTTTTTTTCGATTTCAACAAATTATTAGTATTTTTAGTGCATATCATACGTTGTTGAGTTTAAATTGAAGAAATCGCAGCCACCATCGCTAGAAAAATTCATATAATACCGCTAATTTATTAGAAATACTTCTATTCCAAAAATGTTATAAGCATCTTGAGGCAAAAATTTTATTTTTTTTTTCACATAAAATGTAGTTTTGTATCTTCAACAGGTAAAGTTATCAGGTTTGACGGTCGTAAGGGGTTCTTTGTTTTATTAAGTAAGTAACATCAGAAGTTTTCATAATGTTGGTATAGGAATAGATATGGAATCATTTGGCAATGTAATGTAATTACCTACATTCAGGGGCAAGTAAGCAAAAATAAACTGATCTCATCGAAGAATGAACTGGTTTGTTTTGAAAAATTAACTGATCTGCTTAAAAAATGAACTGCTGTGTTTAAAAAAGCTATTTACTGAGTAAAAGGGTTGCTAAATGAGTACGAGAGTAGCTCAAATCAGTAGAAGTTTTAAAGAGGTCAATGATTTTTTTCAGGCTATCCAATATAAGCAATGTTCATATTTTCTCCTGAATATAGGCAGTTGCACTACGCTGTCAAGTGACCCCTACTAATAGGCTAATAAAAAGCATGATATAAAACTGTTTCCGAAAATGCTTCTTTTTTAAACATAACAGTTACAATTATTGAGTGTCTATTGTATTTAAAACCGTTTTAAGTAGTTATTACCATTAATAAAATTATTTCTTCCAAATATATACTGTTAAAATAATTTCTATATTTAGAAACGGTTCCTCGAAATAAACTCATTAAAAATGATGAAGCAATTCGACAATACAACTTCCCATTACCAAAAACTATATTGAAACAATCGAAAATAGAAATATGATCTATTCGATTATAATAAATAGATTTAATTTCGCTTCTTTTTGTTCATTTTTCGGTAAAAAAAAAGAAAAATTATAAATGAACAAATCACGTGAGCTAGACAAATTTTTAAGACTTTCCCCCGAGTGAATGCTTATTTGTTTGTTTGTTCTTTTTTTTCTTTAACGGAAAATTCGTCGTCACACGATAACGACCTTGTATGTGATTGATAATTTAAACAAGGGCATTTTACTCATATGCCGGATTTCACAACAGGAGACTAGGTATAGTAAATAAGACGGGAATAAAATGGATAAGGGTGTGGTAGAGATATTAGAAAGGGGATTATTAATTTTTTACTAAAAAAGTTCAAAATAGTTAAAATGAACCTTAAAGACGTTCGAGCGCGTCCACAAAACACTATAGAATAATGTTATGTAGCTACCACAAAACACTATAGTACCTGTATGTTATGCATACAGAGCTAGTATTTGTTCATGTATCATATGCTGTGTCGTGTTGGTAATGTATATGGGTGATTGCTGTACGTACCACCTATATACAGATCTCTGACATCAATGCATACACAGTTGTTGATTGAAATTTACAAGTCTGATTTGACCTTGTATGTCGTGTACACATCAAAATCGACCCGAATATTAATTTCAATAATTAATATTTCATTTTAACGTTCGTCAACACGATGTTTTTTGTGCAATTATATAAATTGCATATTTCAAAGAATATTTTTCAACATTTTTTATTATGATATCTACTCTTATAATATACTTACTATAATTTTTAAAATGAAAAAATGCTGTTTAGAATGTTTTTTCCAATGGCTCTGTGTTAAAAATTTGATTTTTAATCGTCAATTCCTTTAAGAAATGATCTATGAAGGCCTTAAAATTTTTGAGAGAAGATTGTCAATTCTCTAAAATTAAAATTTTTATCTACTATTAGATTTGACGCACGAACGTCCCTAAGTTTTCAATTTTCGACAACCGAACATCAACATTTGTCGGGAAATGTTCTAGGTTTGACGATTAAAAAAAAAATTACAAACTTCTTCGTACCCTGTCCCTTTTGTTTTGAATTTCCTGTATCCTTGAAACACCAATCCTCAGTTTTCTTCCCAAAAATTCCCTTCGTGACAAAGAAACGCACTACTCAACTTGCAGACTACAACTGCAGGACCGGACCTGGACAATTCACGTCATAACTTGACGGTTCGGTCGAAAATTGGATGGTTGGTAATCCGGACTTCAGCACAGAAAATTTACTTAACTTTTATGACTGCTAATGTAGCTCCTGTTACAGCTCCGATTTTTTAAATTTCTCATAAAATATCAAAATGGATAGAAAATTTGTGGTATATACTCGTAGTTAAGACACAAAATTCATAATTTTGATTATAAGGACTTCGAATTTATTTATTTTGTACCAAATGGGAAGACACACAATAATTTTTTACAATTTATACTATACCTACTAGAAAGGAAAAAAAATTGTCTGGGAGTTTGTTTGGATAGTGATTTATTTAAGCGACCTCTACACATTTAATAATATTGCGCAATATTAATTTGTGCAATTTATTGAAATTTTCTAAACAGCTTATAAAAAAAATATTTGTATCTATAATGAATTAAATGTACAGCTAAACCTTTTTTATGCGGACGGGGACTGTATAAAAAAATTGCACAAAAAAAATATTCAAAAATATCATAAATAGCTATAAAAAGTTTAGTTCGATCCAGATTATAAAAAAAAATTTTTTTGTGCGGTGGATGGGGACCGTATAAAAAAGGTTCATCGAAAGTACATAACTCAAAACGCTCAAAACCTCACGATTTCCCTAGAAGTTGCTTTTCTAAACAGATAAAGCATTAATTTACACGTGGGAACATTTTATTTCATTTTTATAATATTATGAAAATTGTGAAAAATACAACAATCTGTAAAAAAATTAAATGGTGCAATAATTTATGTTCTTATGCGATGTACCGATTAAATGCTTAAAAACCATTACAAAGTATTTTTATCACAGAAAGTTATTAGAGTAGATATTTAAGTTTCTTACTGTCTCTTGATTTTGATTCACAATGTGCATTTTAATGACCATTTTCTTAAAATGCATATATAAAAAAAATCGCACAAAAAAGGACCGCATAAAGAAGGTTTAGCTGTATTAGGTAGGAATTGTATAATAATTTAATTGTTATTTAGTTCTAAATATTAAGCGAAAACATGTTGCAAAGCAACAAATAATTATTTTTGTTGATTCAAAATGGAAATAAACAGGGTTTATGGAAAACAATCAAAATTTCAACGAATCCATTAAAATAATTTACTTCTGGCGTCCAGTCCAGGTATATTTCGACATTTCGATATTATATTTATTAAATACCTAAAAGAAATTTCATAGTAATTATTTTTGCAAATTAACAGTTCAAATTGCTTCAAATTATTTAGTGAATCTGTTCTAAAATAAACTGACAAGCGAAAAAGTAGAGGTTTATTTTGAGATAGAATTTTTAAACTGGGTATAAACTCTTTCCAGTTTACTCTCTCCTCTGAATAATTACATTAAAATTTTAACAGCACCGTGAACAAAACAAGGGGTTATAAAGTCGAATAATTTTACAAAATAATTTTAAATAGATTTAAAACGAAACCAAATGAACCCAAGTGTAGTGGTTGCAACGGATACATATTTTAAAACGTAGGGAATATATTTCATGTATGTATATATTTAATGTTCAATATATACCTATAAATAAATAAACGTTCATTAGTGAGAGAGGGTCGTAACGAGGCGATTTATATGTAGGTACAATGCCACCCCTCAGAGAGCGCGAATAAGCTACAAGGCACTATGGGCATTAAGGTGAAGTGTGAGGGTTAAACGAGCAGAGTATATATCGTTATCGGTAAGATGATTGATCGAAAACGTTCTACTTTATCTACGGTTATTAATCGGTTTATATTTAAAATACTCTGATGATGATTTCAAATTGTCATATTATAATAAAAAACATTATTCATAAAAAGAGTGGAAAAATTCGGGGTATTGGATAAAGTAATTTGCACAACGATATCAATGGAGGTACCAGGACAAAGGTGTATTTTTAGTGCGCAAAGTCGGATGTTACTTGAAAAATATAAAGCCACCAAGTAGGGCCATAAACAAATGAAACAAATGGCTAGGGGCCGGTTTTCTGACGGATCCGGTATTTTGAATATATAAATAAATACTTGAGATTTTTTTATATAATGTTTCTGTGCTCCATATCTTTGGAGGATGAAAGGGGCTCGGTAAGGATAGAATGTCTGGGGCCCCCGTCTCGTCGAAGTGGGCTAATTCGCCCTGTCGACACTTTTTTAATCACTAGGGGAATCTTTAAAAGCAACTCTATAATTTTGAATAGAATTCTTGTAGTCGAAAAAAATTTTCACCATTAATTGTAATAAAATTAGATCGTGTAATATGTAATGTCGCTTTTCGACCACTTATCCGACTGTGAAATTCAGATAAACATCAACACTTTTTTAAGCATTAGAGAAATGTTTACAAGCAGTTCCTAAATTTTAAATACAATTTTTGTATGCTGGAGTCAATTCAACTGTTAGTTGGAATAACATTAGGTTGTGTAATATGAAATGTCGTTTTCGAACCACTTGGTCTACAGTGTAATTCAGATAAATATCGACACTTAAAGCCGAATCATCGCATAGACAATTGAGACAAATGTCTAGGGCCCAGTTTTTTGAAGGGTCTAAACAAACTATCTATTTTGAATGTTTAAGTCAATATTTGGAACTCTTTTTTGTTTTTCACAATATTTAGTTTTGTTATAAAAGTATTTTTTGTGTGCTCTATACCTTGGAGGGGAGAGAGAGGGCGATAAGATACAAATGTCTAGGGGAACAAAGTACAACTTGTCTATGAGACGATGATCTCTGACGCCGTCGTTGCCTTCATTGTGATCTGTCTCTTTTTAGCATAATATGTATTCCGTCTGTCTCTTTTTAGCATAACAGTTCGTGTCAATTCTCCTCTTCCCTTCGTCCTGCTATTAGAGATCGTCGTCTCATAGACAAGTAGTAGTTCAATCCGTCGTAAAAAAAAGAAACATCACTACTTCATCGTGACTAACGCTCATAGAATGTTATAATATTAAAGTTTTTAAACAGTGCTGTTGAGCGAAGTATTTATTCTCTACACCCATATTTCTAAATTTTGTTTATCACTAATGTAATTATCATGATAAAATATATGATATAGAAGATTACAAGTGTGTAACTTTGCAATGCTGATGTAACGCTTTCTCGGTTCTGGTATGATGATGAGTGAGAGAGAGGGGAGGTTTGGTGGGGACACCAGTTATTACATCTTCTGACTGGGAATCCCACACTCAGTTTATAAAAATTTTCCCGTCCTCAATAAAAAAAAAGAAATAAAAGTGTAACTTTGCAACTAGTACTTTCCTCAACCATACTGTTGCATAATTAACTTTATCAAACGCTTACAGTGTATATTGTGTCATTCTATTTTAACATCCTTTTTATCTTTATTTAAAATAATAATTCCCTGAAAATTATGAGGGAACATCAAACTGTACCATCACTTGGCGTACTCGTGTCCTAACTCTTAGGTGGGTGCATTGTTTTATGTTTTCGTTCAAACGAACAAATAATAACTTTTATAGGAATCGATTTATTTCAATTTTATGGAAATTATCGGTGACATGAAGGAAACGACGAGAAACTATAGTTACCGTAAAACAGTCTAGACCCGGACACTTTTTTACATTTTTTGGTACAATTTTATGTTCATACATGTTTCCTTCATAGATATCACCAATAAAAGTATCACCATTAGAAAGAGCGTATATTATTTGTTATATTCCTGACCCATTTGTTTCGTTATAAGTAAAAATAAAAAAAATAAAAAATAATTAGTTAGTGTCCGGGTCTACACCCCAAATCCGTCTTGACCCGGACACTTACTTAAATAATGTTATAACATGCAAACTAACCTCTCTCGTCGGGTTTAGAACAGTGTTTTATATCGTCTGATGTCTTTGAACCTGTCAAAGACTTCAAAATATTTTGTGGGAAGGGAGAAGAGGCAATGCATTGTATGCCTCTCTATAAAGTAAACTAACGGTATGACACCAGAAGGAGGCATAAACCGCGTAATTCTGGGGGGGGGGGAAATTAACGTATGAACAGTGGGAGTTACAACTGGTGCGAATCGCGGTCATAGTGTAATAAACTGATGTGTCCGGGTCTAAGCGGATATACATATATAGCATGTTTTTTTTTTTTATATATACATCGAATATAACTTCAAACATCATTAAATGATGCGCGATAAAATTCTGAACACATACATGTGAAAACTAAAACAATATAACAATTATGACGAAAATTACATGTCTAAGTTAGACACACATTTTATTTCTTTGAAAAACTGTAGGATAGTAATCCTGTAAAATGAGATAGTAAATATTGAAATCCGTAGTTTTTATTGGTACAGCTGTTTAGATGATGTTTTTCTCTCTCTAATGACGTCAAGAACAAATGTTTATTGTTGCAGGTTAATGTAGAAATTAATTAAATTGATAATAATTGGTGCAAAGTGTCCGGGTCTAGCCCCCCTGTCCGGGTCTAGACGGTTTTACAGTAGTTTATTTTTTATTTCTTCAATGTTTTCTTTCTGTTTGAATACAATATTTACATTGTTTTTTTATTTATTTAGATTTTTATATACCATTCGGTAACAAAGTCACAACCGAAGCACTCAATTTTACCGTGTTGTCACCCGTGTTGGCAGGCAACCTGTCTATATAACTTCTTTAATCAATTTATTTAGTGAAATTTATGTATGCTTCCGGTTCCGATAAATATTATTTAATGTTTATGTCAATAGTATTTTTGATGATATTTTGTTTCTAGTGCATTGAATTTAACCGATCTTAGAAGGAAATATGTAAAAATATAATAGAGGATGCAAGCTTAGTAAAATGTGAGAAGGTAGGTTAGCGCTTAGTTCTTATATTTTCATTGTATGGGAATATTTTATGCAACCGAGAGTGACCCGCGAACGGATAGAGAACAACACTATGGTGTAGATGGAAAATGAATAATACGCAGCATTATAATGTGAACAAAAAAAGACTTTACTGGAATGAGACTGGATCGGGAGCATATCGAGAGTAGTATTATAGTATGTGGATTGGGAATTAACAATTCTATAGGTAGAGAGAAAAAATACCCCTGTCGCAGAATCCTGCATAACATAGCGAATTTCCGTTTATAAAAGTTAGTTTTTCTCGGAAACTAGTTGACATAGAATAATAGTTTAAAGACGTTCTTTTATGTAATTTTTTCCCCTCTTGTAAGTGGTGTAAAAAAATTTCGCAAGAATTGTTGAATAAGCGGAAATTTTGACAAGAAACTAATTTTTTGCAAGAACAAAAATCATGTTCCTGGAATCCGATATGTCTGGATGAAGAACTCATCCAAGGGTTTGGGACTTCTAATGTTTTCACCAAATTTCGTAAATATTGGATACTTCGTTCGAGAGTTATCGCGTGGACATATATATATATATATATATATATATCGTCATCACCGATTTCGAAAATTTTTTCACCTTTAAAACGTTAAATTCGTTTAAATGCATGTATGCTATACTATATGAGATCCGCCAGAGTCAGGGAGTGCCAAAAGCGCCAAAAATTAACTACTCAACCGGTTTTGAAAAATTTTTCACTGTTAGAGAGCTAAACTACTTTAAATAGATACAGGTGGTTATATGAGACCTGGCAGTGTCGTCTTTGGAAATTCGCTATGTTATGTAGATGTTGTGACAGGGACATTTTCAATATTAGACACTTGCATTTTGGGAGTAACATTCGCACCCTGCTTGACTATAATCTACTAATCTACTTTAAATGCTCAGTGTGTATTATTTACTTCGTAAAGTTAATTTTTGCAGTCCTATTTGTGTTGCCTCTGTAATAAAAATTTTCTTATATAAAAATTGACCTATTGTAGTAAGTATCCTCTGAGGTAAATTGCATTTTTTCAAGTGGAAATACATAAGTTATAAAACTCGTAAGTTATTATCATCTGGTCTTAATATTCAATGGCAAATAAAAAAGGTAATCAAACATATTCAATTTAATTTTGAGCAGTAATAAATTATTAATTTATTATTACAATTTTTTTTTCTTTTACTAAAAACTTACATATGTAATTTTACAGTTATTTAGTTACCATAAATGGACATTTTGTTTTACAATGTAACAACAATATTTTTACATAATATGTACATATGTGTTTCAAGTACAAATATCTATAAATAGGTATATCAAGTATATGGCGAGAAAATACATATCTATGTAAACTTTAATAAGAATAACTTTGCTTCTTATTTGCATCAATGAGAAAAATAATTGCAATTTGTAGTAAAATTGTAATGGGGAATTCCATAAATATTCCAAATAGTGATAATGCTTTAAAGTTTTTGAGTTATAAGAGGATAGATCAATATTTAAAAGTATTTTTTTATTAACTAATGGAATTTAATTCGATGAAATTTTGAATCCATTTACTTAAAAGATTTTTTTTTGAAAAATTAAAATCCCGAAATAGTGTTAAAAACATTATTTTTTCGTTTGGCTTTTGATATAGTTGGATAAAAATTTTAAATTTTAAATAATTCGAATTAATATGATTTCAAGAATGCTGCGGGCGGATTAAATAATTTAAACAATACAAAATGTTATATCACCTAGCATCCTTATTGACCAGTCATTAGCCTTTTACGTTGAATTGAGGTATTGTGTCAAAACTGTTGGACTCAATACCTTACTATAAAAATTACATTAAAAAATATCTAATTTTTTGTAATTAGTAGCTACACTCTCAAAACAAGTCATCTTAACATCCTTATTGACCAATCATTAACCTTTTACGTTGACTTGAGGCATTATGTCAAAATTGTTTGACTCAGTACCTTACTATAAAAATTAGGGGAGATCCTTGTACCTCAGGACAGCTTGTACCTCGGGACAAGCCCATAATTTGAGAAATAATGTATTGTAAAATGATTAGTAGTGACATTTAATGAGCATTTGACACAAATACTCAAAACATACGCTGTGAAGTCGGCTATTTTGACTCGTTTTTTCTATGTGCAAGGTTTTGAGATTTTTGCCTGTTTCATTTTCTTTTTTTTGTAATCCATTTAAATCATCATTTTATTAGAAGTATTTTAAGGTGAGTACATGATTAAAGATACAAATAGTTATTATACACATCCGTTACTATTTATTTTGACGTTTATCACTGGAATTCCCTAATTAAAAAATATAACCACACTTTATTGTATGCAATTTTGAAATTTGTACCTTGGGACAGCAAATTTTTGTACCTTGGGACGGTTCCGAGGTACAAGGCATTGCTTTTTTTACAGAAGTGTATAGGTAAGTTTGTTTTCAATATGTCTTTATTTATCCATATGCCGCGAAGTAAGAACAAAGTCACCCGGCCAAAGCCCTATGAACAAAACGTCAAAACTGGTCAATGAAGAAAACGTCAAAAATTAAAATGGTCATTTTTTTTCTATAATGAAAATGATTGCAAGTAAAACAAAACAATTTTTATTGTTCATAAAAAAAATAGAATATATATTTTGCTTTCAGGACTTAAAATGGCTTGCATAGTTTGTTCCAAGGTATAACCATTGGTGTCCCAAGGTACAAGATATCCTCGATTTTTGAATGCAAGTTTTCGCAAAAATGAAACACAATATCGTGATATATTGTATCATAATATTAAGATGTTATTGTGTGCTTAAGAGAATTTTCAATATTCGAAGTCATACATTAATTTTTACTCAAGTTATGAAGTCTTAAACGAAAGTGTCCCCAGGTACAAGGATCTCCCCTACGCTAAAAAATATCTAATTTTTTGTAATTAGTACCTACACTCTCAAAACGATTTCTTTGTGCAAAGATGAAAAATTTCTTTGATTTTGTTTTCTTCCAATAAAAAAATATTTCTTTGAATCAAAAAAAAAATTTTTTAAATAAAGAAATATTCTTTATTAAAGAAAAATTTGTGACAAATTACACAATATAATATATATTTTGATAACGGAACTAACTACACAGGAGAAAATATCTAAGTTAAAAATAGCTAAGAGCCAGTTAAAAATTAATCACATACACGAATAGCATTTCTAGTATTCCTAGCATTCCTTTAGTCTGAATTTTATGATATTATATTATGACTCGTGGATATTTTCGTTATGGACATTATGATTTGCATATTTACATTTATCATGGAAATTTAGGCGTGTAACCTAAATTCTATATTTTAATATTTGTTTATTGCGCATTAAATTTTTAGAGACATCGTTATTTTTGTCACATTTAAAAAAGAAATAAATTCATAAATAGATATAAATATGTACATTTATTATAGAACATTTACTAAATACTAGGTACCTACATACATATGTGACCATTTGTGACATTTGTAATTATGACATTAACGATAAACAATTTGCAATTGAATTAATTACTAATTTTTGAATTACTAAAAATGAATATTATTATTCATTTATTGATTATTTATTAGTCATGATTATTGACTATAATAAATCACAAAAATACGTTCAATTACATTGTAATTTTTCAAAAAAAATAATAATAATATAAATAATTTGTATTGATACAGTCATGGAAATTCACAGATTTTAATAGACACCACTGTAACTTAGAGTATTGAAAACAACTTTAATAAGGCCACAATAATAAATTTCAAAGTTTTTTAGTTAGTTATTTAATTTTGATATGTATAGTATGAAGCTTGAAACCTAATTTTAATTCGAAAATGCAGTCTATTATTTAAAAATATTGTTTTTGAGGAATATCTTATTGTTTTAATTTTATCAAAAGAAAACTGGTGGCGTCGGCATCTAGCAAACAGTTGTTGCCGATATATCTAGAAATTGTTTCTAATGACACTATTTTCATACTATACCTCATTTCAGATACCTACAATTGATCATGCGTATTCCCTAAAAAATTAAATATTTCTTATATTCGAAACAAATCAATCTTCTATTCTTTTCTAAAAATAAACTTTAAATTTAAGATTTACGTAAATGCGGTAATGAAAGAGATAAAGCCAAGAAAACGTAAATTATTTAAATCAAAGTGACGAAGCATGGTTAAATTTAACTGAAATGGACCATATTTAAAATTATCTTTGGGTTCCTGGCCTTTAGGGTGAAATGAACTAGCAATCCATTTTTTATATTTTTTTGCGAGATAATCCATGTTTATTTTGTAGTAAAAAAATGTCTTAATCTATTTGATGACGACACAAAGAAACATTATTGTTATATTCTCGAAATTTAGAAATAAATGATTTTATTAACATAAAATAAAAATTGAGAGATTAATATTTTTTCTGGTGAATATAAAAGTCTTTAGTTCATCAAAACTGATGAAAACTCGAGACGATAATATTACGTAGGTTCTTCCAACACCGACGGACTAGAGAGACAAGTTTGTGCCAATTTTTATAAATTTAATGGAACTCGGCATATGTGGTCTAATCGAAAATCCTTGACACCTAGACTACCTCAAAACGTCTGTCAAATTTAACACAGAAAGGCGTCTTTTTGGGTAAGTTTGGAAGCATGAAAACATTTATAATAAATTCTAAAATAATTTTTTATTCTAATTTGCATTCAAAATTGAATTAATCAAGTTATGATTAAAAACTAAGTAAATTGTGATTTCCATGCGCAGTCTAAATCAGATTGAACGTGATTGTATTACATGCGGTGGTTGGTTGCTGATTTTATTTCATTAAAAAATTCATTCAAATTTTTACCTTTAAACCAAAGAATCAGTCCAATTATTTAAATAAACTGAATTACATATTATGTTACATATTCATGGTGGCCACATTACTGGAAAACCTGGAAAACCTGGAAATGTCAGGGAATTCTAAACTTTCTGGAAAAGTCAGGGAAAAATCAGGGAATTTTATCAGAATACTGGAAAAAAATTGATTTCTATAATTTTTTTTATTTTAAGGATAAAACTTCACTCAATATTTTTCACTTGTTTTGAAATTAGATTTAAAAATTCGGGGCGAATTTCATTATTTTTTGTCATTCTATTTATTTATTTTTAAGAAAAAATGTTAAAATGTTATTAGGAAATTTTTTTTAGCTTTTTGGGATAAAATAGGGGTGACATTTTTCATAAAATAGTAAAAGAATTTTTTAATAAATTTTTGGAAAACCTAGAAAAATCAGGGAATTTGATCTTTAAAAATTTGTGGCCATCATGATATTTCCACTTTTCGAATTGTGGGATACGTTTGTCTAATTTTCCCAATACACTAAACTAAACATGAGTAGTATTTTAGATTTTAGACGATAATTTGTACGACTGTACTTTTATTGTTTGAATAATTTCTGCCACAACTGTGATAACAAATTTCAAAAACCGAATTATCATTTATTTATAAAATTAATTTCCAATCAGTTAATGAACAATTAACTGCTTTTTTATTTGCATTAAATCATATTTTGTTCCACGCCTAATGGCATATTCCTCTTTTTGTCTCCGCTTCTCAGCCATCATTCACCTGTTCCATATTTCTGAGTCGTCGCACCGAAGAAATGAATAATTTTTTTTATGTCCACACACTATAAAAGTTTTTTTCTTCTCGTGATTTCTTTTTTGCCATTTTTTTTTTTTTCTCCATCTCCGTAAGTCGTAAATTTAATTCATAAAATATAAATTATTGATTTATTAAGATATTGACGATAAAATATGAAACTGTCATGTCGACTCTATCGTACGTATAAATGGGAAAAAAGGGACACTTAAATCCATCTGCGTTTATATCGAGCAGATACGGACATGTTAGGACAGGTTGAGACCGAATTTGAGTGATCAAAATTATACGGATGGAGTACCTAATTAAAAAATTCATCTTGGTACTCGATAATCTGGTCAGATTTGGTTTAAATGGGAATTATTATTACAAAGAAAGAGTAAGATATTTGCATTTTTGAAATTTTTTTCATATTCCTTGATACAATACCAAAAATTAAAGTTTCTTTACTTTTTGTTAGAAAATTTATATTTCCGAAGTTTTTCATACAAATTTTCATTTCCTATACAATCCACTTAGGGGTTAAATAAGAAATAAAAATTAAAGGGAAATAAAAGGGAAATGTTCAAAAATTCTTTCTTAATGTTCACCTACGTTACACAGAGAACTCCTGTGCAAATTTTCATCCTTCTAAACCCAACGGTTTAGACTGTGCGTTGTCTGGTAATTAGTCAGTGTTATAGAGATTTATTAGTCCTTTTAAACAAACCATATGGAAAAATTTTTTTGTCCCAAAATGCCGGACCTTTTACTGCCAATGATAAGTAGTGATGAGCAAATGAAAGACCAATCTTGGCAGTCTTAGTCTTGGTCTTGTTCTTGCATTAAGAATCTTTGTATTGGTCTTGCTAGAGCAGTTTGAGTCTTGGTCTTGGTCTTGCAAAATACAGTCTTGGTCTTGGCCTTGGTCTTGGTATTGCTAAAAAATATTGCACTTTCTTGCATTTTTTATTAGCGAATTTTTTCCTTCTAAAATCAGAATTTTCTCTCTTTACGGTATTAATTATACTTTCAAATTATTTAAACAGTTTAGCAAGAGTCTTGCTTTTTTCTTGCTTTTGTCTTGGTCTTGCTCTCTTGAGTCTTGGTATTGGTCTTGCAGCCATACTTATAGTCTTGGTCTTGATCTTTCTTTTGGTATACATAGTCTTGGTGTTGGTCTTAATTTTGCAAAAAATGCAAGTCCAAGACCAAGACTGCAAGACCAACGCTATTTTTGCTCATCACTAATGTACAATAGATAAGATTACAAAAAAAGAAAAAGAAAAAAAATCAAAGATCCCAACATCAAAAAAGTGAACCCTAGGAATTTACAAAATATAAATTATACTAAACTATCTTGATAAAATAGAACATTATTTAGAATTATATGGTATTTCCGAAAATCTGTCACAGATGGCGGCACCTGAACCAGTGAATATATACATATCACAGCATTTTGAGCCGCCATATTGCAGGACGAATTAACTCGTCTTAATCATTTAAAGCGTTAAGTAAGTTTTTCAAATAAAGACATACTTTGATTTCTTTTTATGAAATGCTTCGATAAAAATTTCAGTTTCACGCAGAGTGCATTGTGAATAATGTTAACATTAGAGATGTGAAAATCAAACTAAGAATTCATATTATAGATAATTCGTATATGAATTCGTGAAGGATGTTTCCAATTTCAAAATTGAGATTATTATTGAGGAATTTCATTGATAAGAGGTAAAAGTACCTATGTGAAATAAGTCTAATTTTTTCAAGGAAAAATTCGACTAAAAAATTGAGTTGTATAATTTTTCGTATAATTTAGTATAGTTATAGTGATCTGAAATCAAACAAGACCGTGACTTTTTTAACTTAAAAACATGTATCATTTCGAAAATTTCAATTTTATAGGAAAGAGTGAAGAGACCTTATTTGTTGGTATTGTACCAAGAAGTATGGAAACGATTTTAAAAATACAAATATGTTACTCTTTATAATTCATATAAACAATTTCAGTTTAAACAAAATTTGAGAAGTTTACAATATGAACTATTTTATAATAAATTCAATGTATAGAACAAAATTATACCAGCCGAAACAAATACCAGCCGAATAATTTTGACCATTCAAGTTCAGTCTGAACCTGGCTTATGTATAAGATGATGTGTATGTTGCCATTTTGTATAGCGTTAACTCGTTTTAAAAGCTTTTGTAACCAATGTATGTAATTATTAATAGTGGATCAGGTGCATTAGCTGAAATAGTTTATTTATTTATTTTTTTAATTGAAGAAAAAAGAGCTATATTGCAAATTTATTAATTTATGTAAAGAACATGATATGGGTATTAGAGAGACATATATGTGATTACAGTGAAACTTTCTTAAGTCGCGGATAAATTAGTGTGTTATAGTATTGTTCTTACAAATTCGATGAAGTTTAAATGATTTACTTGGGAAGCTTTAATTTTTAAGCCAGACACATCGGATGCCAGGAGCATGGTTTTTGTTCTTGCAAAAAATTAGTTTTTTGCCGAAATTTCCACTTATTCAAAAATTTTTGTCAAATTTTTTTACACCTTTTAAAAAGGGAGAAAAAATTACATAAAATAGCCCTTTAAACTACTATTCTATGTCAACTAGTTTCCGAGAAAAACTAATTTTTATAAACGGAAATTCGCTATGTTATGCAGGATGCTACGACATGGGTATTATTTTTTCCTGTTGACTTATAACTCCTAATGTTACTCTTACAGTCATCTAAACCTTTCTATTTACGTATTACAATATTCATATCATTGCGATGCGCGTTGAAAACAAGAGAAGTTAGTACTATAGTATTTATTAGGTCCGTCTTCTTAAAGAACTATGCCGATACTTATTTGGAATTGTGTGGTGAAACTGCAGAAAACGTTCAGGAATATAAGTGGCCACTGGAATTTTATTCCACAACCTATCAGTCCGCAAGGGTTTAAGCACGCTTGGCCACTCCGCTGGCAATATTGGTCAAAGCGGTTTTTGAACAACGGTCTTGTTATGAATTACAAGAACCTATAGAGTGCGTACGAAAAAGTCCCTTGGTGAGGGGTATAGCTCAACTAGCAACTCATAAATTTGTTGTAACGCAAAATCGTTGGATTGAAATTAAATAGCTGATGAATAATATTGATAATGTTAAAACTCTTTTGTCTCAATAAGAGTCCATCACTTCATTTATTGTACGTATCTCCCTCCTATGAAGAACCTTCACTACCTACAATTTTTGATTCGTTTTTAACGCATAATAATTTATTATGCCATAATTATCTAAATGTACAAGATACCCCTTAAAAAGTATCTAAAACACAAAATACAAGATACTTCTAAAAATGGAATTTGAGATACCAGATACAAGATACTTGTGGAAATGGCATTTGAAATACTAGATATAAAATACGTATTTTCTAAATACTTTTTTAAGATAAAATACTTTTTTTTTTTTTTAAAAAAAAAGTTTTTATTGATTTTGAGATTTACTTAGTTATTTTATTACACATTAATTTTACCTAATATTTAAAAAGTTATATCAAATTAAAAATAAATTTTTAAACTTACAATTAGAACCGGTAACACGCCGAGTCGCCGACAGTTTCCAAGCGCATATGTGACATCATAATGTTTACTTAACTGAAAACATTAATATATTTTTATTTGAATTATTCATGCCATGCAGTTATTGCTTGTTATAAACATTTTTATATTAAATATCTTAATGACGTCACAAACATCGCAATCTTTTGTAGTGCTGTTTATAACCAAATGATATTTTTTTTAATTTAATTTAATAAGATCCAAATGTTGCATCACAAAAGTTACAATCTAGCTTGCGTCGAATACAGGAATGGTTACATAAATGGCGTATTCGAGTAAATGAAACGAAATCAGTGCAAGTTACATTTACTACGAGAAAAGGTACCTGCCCTGCAGTTAGTTTGAATGATGTAGTGTTACCATTAGCAACTGAAGCTAAATATCTAGGTATACATCTAGATAGAAAACTAACATGGCGTAAACATATTTGGACTAAACGTAAGCAACTAAATGTTAAGTTTTCTAAGTACTATTGGCTTCTAGGTCGTAAATCAAAGTTATCTTTAAGAAACAAAGTTCTAGTTTATAAAAGTGTTATCAAACCAGTATGGACTTATGGTATTCAACTTTGGGGTACGGCTAGTGTTAGCAATATTGAGATATTGCAACGATTTCAGTCTAAAGTGCTACGAGCCATAAGTGCTTCCCCGTGGTACGTGCGTAACGATGACATACATCGCAGTCTTCAAGTGCCCACAGTGCGTGAGGAAATAGTACGATACAGTGATAAATACATTCATCGCCTAGAAAATCACCCTAATGTGTGTGCCCTTAACTTACTTAACAATAGTGACTCTTTGTATAGACTCAATCGACAGAATATTTTAGAATTAAGATATAGATTTATTTAGCTTTTAATGTATAGTATATTATATTTAGTATATAATTTATTTTGAGTGATTACCAGTGGGTAATCACCATTCCCGTTATGTTCTATCATCGCTCGATTTATAGTTCTATTTAGAACTGATAATCGATAAACGAGGATGTTAAAAAAAATTTAATAAGTTTTGATTAATTTATTATTATTTTTTTATACATCAACGCCAGCAATAATAATAGGGCGCAGGCGCGGCGAGAGTGGCGACGCGACGGCGGCAGACAAAAACAAATAGATCAACCATTTTTTGATAGGTTGAGAAATTAAAATTTTAAGAGGTCAGTTTTAATTTAACCTTATGGTGGAATTAACCGGTAAAAATGGGTAAAAGTATTTTAGCAAACTTAAGTATTTACAAAATACTAAGATACCAAAAGAAAGTATCTAAATACAAGATACAAAATACATTTTTAAAAAAGTATTTCAGATATAAGATGAAAATACATATATAATTTCTAATATAAAAATTTCAAATACTTGTATCTTAAATAAGTCACATCTCTGGTCACTAATACGTTTAACTGTATTTTATTTAATACTTACAACTTTTGTAAAAACAAAAATAAAAAAGTACCCTAGAAAAATCTTTACCACACATAATATTTACAGAAAACAAGATTCAATTTTCCCACGCTCGTGTTATTTGAGTGAGAACGGGATCAAAAATGAACCGCACAACAGAACAAGCCTATTTTACAATTTGTTGTTGTAACGGAATCAAACTGGCCAATCACAAGCCACATCTCTGGGTCGTAAGAGAAAAAAACAATCCAGCCAGCAATCTCTCTCTCTGAGTGTTTGTTTTATGCGAGTGTGGATAATAAAAGCAAGAAAAAAGGGCAAAAAAGAGAACATTATAAAGTATGAAAAGATATGATATGGCCGGAATTGTTGCGCACTCTAAGTATTATGGAATAATATGATATTATATGGCCACAGTGGAATGGACGGAATCGTGCAATTCCAATATGAAGTGAAGCTAATTGAGCTGTTATTAATGTTTATCATAATGTAAGATAGTGTTTTATGAATTATTAGTAAATGCAATGCATTGTATAATAATGCACAGTTTACAATAGCCGATGAAATGAAATGGTAAAGATACAGAAAGTGATAATGGACAATCCTATATTCAGAGCCGACATGAGGGGGGTCAGGCAGTAGCGTAGCTGAGGTGACTGGCGCCCCTAGCCAGATTTGAAAGTGGCGCCCTCTCTTTGATAAAAAAAGGGTGAGGGTTCAGTAACTTCAGGGTGAGGGTTCAGTAATCCACAATCACATTATACGTCTCCTTTCCTCTTTTGCACAAACTACAACCACCTGGGCTTCTGGGCATGACTTGTCGAACTTCCCTGAATCACGCGATAACGATGTTCAGTTCCTTTGTTTTCCAGACTTGTAAAAATCCTAGAAATCTTTTTACTTTCAACTTGTAGCCTAGTTTACGACTAGCCAGTGTAGTCATATATCTTAATTGTTATTTTATCTCAGTCTATGTTTTTGAGTAATTTTTCAGTGTTCTTTGTATCAAAATCAGGTGATACCTATACTTTGACGATTAAGCGAAATCGTAGCGGCGGCGCCCCTCTGCTCCAGCGCCCCTGGCCAGAGGCTATCCCTGCCACCCGCTTGCTACGCCACTGGGGTCAGGTGTAGCAATTGCTCGAGGCCCCGGGTCTAAATAGGGGGCCCGGAATAAATGAAAAAATGTTTTTCTTTTGTTCACCAACTTTTTGGAGAAAAATTTTTGAAAATGCTTTTTACTGTGTTTGTGGCCCGTCATTTCTTTCGTCGGCCCTGATTGTATTATATTGGATGTATCAAAAAGTAAGATGAAGCATTAGCGGTGGATTTTTGCTTTCGCTTTTTATTTTGAGTTCTTCGTTTCCAATTTCATTATTCTATTATTTTATTTACGATAACATTGAAATAATTTAATACTACTCTTACTGAAACCATCTAATTGAAAAATATATTTTCCCTCAAATAAGGTTTTAGCAAAGTGATCTGAATTAGGACGATTGATTGAAAATAGAGATAGCACTTCGAAAACCTATAATTTGCTTCCTAATTTGCTTCCAATTTCATTTTCTTGTCAATTTTTTTAAGGTTCTTATAGGCCTAAGAAATTATTGTAAGCTGATGACGTCATAAAAAATTGTTGTTAATTAAAATTTATCTTTGTTCAGGAGCGGAGTCAACAAAGAGTGACGTTTTGAGGGTTATGACCCCGTTTTCTGAATGGAGAGAGGTTATGAAATTTGTTAAGTCCTTAAAAATTTTAAATAAAATGACGAGATGGTGAAATTGGAAGCAAATCATTGGTTTTCAAATATATGTAGGTATAGTCGTATGCCAAGCAATTGCATTCACCTAGTCTAATATATTTGGTAAGAATATATTTTTCTGTTTTTAGATAAAAAGTGAAACAAATTGGCTGCTTCCTCCCAATATCGTAAAGCTTGCTATTTGCATATTAATTAATTACTAGTGACTCATTTGATAATTTCAACCGAACCATTTCAATTCCGCAATTGGTAGCCAATAGATTGATATCAATTGTTTATTCGTTTCTATGGAACAATTTTTATTTTATGTTTAATTTCTCTAATTTTTTTTTTTGATTTTGGAAACCGGTAATTTATAAATGAAATTGAATTGAAAATTTCGGGATCCGTTAGGCCATCCTTGCGGTCATCCGCCACTGATAGACACCTTATTTGTTTTTTTTTTTGGGGGGGGGGGTTCAGGAGAGGAGAGCTTTTAGAGCTTGGTTGTGTGTGGAACTCCATGACGGGTAGTGCAATGCCAAATATACACACTAAAACGCCCACTTTTTTTGGTCTTGGTCTTGCATTTTTTGCAAGACCAAGACTAAGACCAAGATTATGTATACCAAGAACAAGAACAAGACCAAGACTATAAGGATGGCTGCAAGACCAATACCAAGATTCAAGTGAGCAAGACCAAAGCAATAGCAAGAAAAAAACAAGATTCTTGCTAAATTATTTAAATAGTTTAAATGTATAATTAATACCGTAAAGAGAGAAAATTCTGATTTTAGAAGGAAAAAATTCGCTAATAAAAAAATGCAAGAAAGTGCAAGATCCTTTAGCAATACAAAGACCAAGACCAATACCAAGACTGTATTTTGCAAGACCAAGACCAAGACCAAGACTCAAACTGCTCTAGCAAGACCAAGACCAAGATTCTTAATGCAAGAAAAAGACCAAGACCAAGACTGCCAAGTCTTGGTCTTGGTCTTGCATTTGCTCATCACTAGGGTGTCCCTCATTTGTTAAAATCCGTTAAGTGATCTTGTTGTACTTTTTTCATAAATTTTTTCCTTATTCTATTTACCTAGATATAGATATACCAAGTAATTTCAAATCCTAATCAAGGATACTTATAACTAATTTTTCAAATTATCAATGCAATATTGTTGGGGGATGGGGATTTGTGGTTTTCTTTGCTTATCCTTCAGAATATCACAAAAGGTAGATAACTTCCAGTTATCCAAAGTAGTTGAGTCATCAAAACAAAAGAACTCGAATGAATTTCTCATTTAACTCGGTTAGACACCACTATGTAACTGGTAATTTATAACCTCCCCAAAAAAGAAACACACATAAACAAACCTTTACATGATGTAAACGGCCGTTTTTTCTTTTTTTTTAATTTGTATGTATTATTTTCGAATAAAGAACAAGAAATTACAAGTAAATTGATGGACTTACACAACAAAGTAAGACGGATGGACCGCCAGACGGACATACAGATGGTTTTATTATACATATACTTACATAATAAATAAATCCACATTTATCCAATCGCGCTCTGGCTCTGAACTGTTCTGTTGCGTTCAACATTGTAATAATATAATGTTTATGGGACTTAATGTGCGGTCCGATCCGCGGCGACCAAGTGCAGCCGGATTAAATTCACGATTTCTTTCAGGGGAAAATATAATTTTTTTTTTGCTTGCTGTAACGGTTGAATCAACAAACAGATAAACTATTTGCTAAAAGAATTTGCTGTTGCGTTTTTTTCCGAGTATTTATTACATGAAAACATTTAATTTATTGACGAGGAGAGAGTGAGATGGTGCACGTTAATTAAAGTGAATACACAATAGTAAAATGGTGGATATCAAATCGGGGATTTTTATTGATTTATTAGCGGTGTTTCAATGATCGATTGATCCAACAAACTGGGGACAGTTTTATGATCTATTTTGTAATTTGTTTTTTAGAAAGTAAAAATTACTAATTTATTTTATAAGCGCTTACTTACCTAAGTTTATATTATTGTTTTTGAAAAAAAAATTCCTCTAGGTTTTGTAATTTTTTATGATTATCAATCAAACTGAAATAAATAGATAGTGCCCTACGGGACTGAATGTAAAAAGGTTGTACAAATAAAAAATAGAATTAATAATAATTAAGTTAGAATTAGAGGAATTATTATAGATTGGTGCAATTATATTTTTCGTTTTGCTTCTAGAATTTTAAAAAAAAATAGATTGTTTTGACATAAATAAGATATTAAATCACTTGCAATCATGTAGGTAAACTTAAATGAGTAGATATCTTTTGAAAGAGATAAACTTAGTAAATGAATTAAGTAATCAAATTTCCATGAGGAATT
Source organism: Brachynemurus nebulosus (assembly GCA_035578155.1). Lineage (NCBI taxonomy): Eukaryota > Metazoa > Arthropoda > Insecta > Neuroptera > Myrmeleontidae > Brachynemurus > Brachynemurus nebulosus. Next base: position 11,233,120 of record JAPWDM010000014.1, on the reverse strand, counting down.
GCTAAGTACCTACTTTTCTGGAATCTTGATTAGGTAATACGTTATATCATTAGAGAAATCTTTAAAATCTAAATCACAGTTATTGCAATTAAGGGTAATTATCTATCAAAAAGAATATGAAATCAAAGAAAACATATATGAATCAGAAAGCAAATGCTTTTGACGTAAGGGAGAGGACATGGATTATTTTCACGTTGCGAACAGAAAGTATTTAGGTAGTCTTAATTTCATGGGTCATTTGCGTGTGGGTTTTTCAAAAAATTTTAAAGACAATAGCGCGTGATTAGAATTTTATTAAATACTATAGAAGTGAAGAAATATTAATGTCCGTCTCTTGGTCATTACCATTGTATTTCCGTTCAGACCTGTACACTTGGAATTTTGCCTATACATCTAACAATCTAACCAAAGAGCTGTTTTAGAGTTTATCATAAAAATAGTTAAATATATTCTACAGCTAGCAGGTCCGGATCTAAGAGGGGGGGGGCAAACCGGGGCCCCTGCCCCGGGCGGCAGCTTTAGGGGGCGCCAAAATCATAATGAGTCGGTCTATATCAAATGGACCAAAAAAAAAGTTGATTGCTCGACCGTTTTAGAAAAAATTAATATTCTCCCAGTCGTTTCTATTGTATTTGAGGTATTAAGAACAATTCTTAAAAATAATTATCTTAAACCGTTTAAGCGTAGTGGCCATTTTTGTTTTCCAATTTGCGCTGATTTTTATGTTAGCAGCCTTTTACGCCAATACACATGTTTCATAAACCGACCGTTCATTCTAAAAGGTTGAAATAAAAACAATTTTAATGGTAATAAATTTCTCTTTAAATTATGTCAATATTTGGCCTATTTTCGTCCATTCCACAAGAAAACTTTATCTAAAGTCGGATATCAAAATTTAGCAAAATTCACTTTTTAAGCATTTTTTTTTATAGGAGTAAATATTTTAAACAGCTTAATATTTTTTATGGGAATAGTTGTAGATAGGTACAACTACCCACAAAAATTTAAATTGTGAAACTTGTATCTTTTAAATTTTACAAACTTGCCAAAAATGGCATTTTTTTCAAATTTTGGGAACTTTGAGCTTCTATATCTCTGATAGGGCTGCTGATAAAAATCTGAAATTCGCACAACTTATAGTATTTTCGGAGTAGGTTTATTAAAATAAAAAATCAACTTGAATATTAATCCTTTACAAAACTCTCAATTTTTACCATTGCCGCAATGGGAAAAATAGGAATTTTGTAAAGGACGTATATACTTATGAGTTTTTTTAAGAATTTATCTCAAACACTGGAGAGAGGGAGCGCCACTATCAAGTTTCTGCCCCAGTTCTAAAAAATCGTAGATCCGGGGCTGACAGCTAGTGACCGAACTTATGTTATTAATTTCCTACCATTTCTCCTAATGAGATGCAGACTTGACTTTTTAAGAAATGTTCCTAATAATGGATGCCATTTTCTCTACTTTATTTCTCTTTGCTTAAATGGTGAAAATTCGGTTCTCTGCTTTCGAACGTTATCGGTAAGAAACCTCAATTTGAGGTTCAATATTTCGTAAATGAGGCTTAAAGATGAAAAGTAGTGAAACGGATCTCAGTTTCATTTGAAAAGCCGTTTCTAAATATATCTTACTTAATAACAATTTCTATCTTTACTTTTCAGTATGGGAATGTTTTCCGTAGTCAAATACTTATTTTTTAGAGTGACGATTGGACACTTCAGTTGAAAATTCTGATAGTGACGGTCGGACAGAATAGTGGTCTGTTCCTGACAATGACAAACATTGTAGAGAAGGTGCGCCGTGTTAAAATTACCATAATTAGGACAGTTCCCGTTTTTTTCTTGACAATATTCTACTGTACTGTTACATTATTATATTAAAAAACAGTATAGAGTAGGTTAATATTCAGTCAAGGGTATTTTTGATCCATATAAATAGGCAAAAGTGAGTTTCACTGAAATTTTAGTCAAAACTGATAATGATCGTAACCTACGGTCAATACTACTTTTGCCCTGACAAAACCCTCTTGATGGGTTAAAAGATTTAACTGTAACATAAATTTAAAATATGGTATTAATCGTAGAGCCGAAAAGTTAAATTGGGCTAGGTTAAAAGTTAAACTTTTTGTTTATTTCATCTTGAAATGCTGAAGCTTTATTAAGATAACACTGGCGTTCCTCACGAAAAATATTTGAACCTGTGAACACTACATTATTTTTTTTTTTTGTTTTTCCAGACTAATAACAAACTAAAATGTCTTTTTAGTCTTTTTGAATCTCAATTAAATGTGATTAAAATCCAATTGTTTATTATTTTTTTCGTTTTTAAAATACGCGATGGAATAGTTATTTGTGTCTTAAGGGCGCAAAATGGTACTTTGCCGCTCGATTGAGAATGTTGACGCCCGACGCCGCCAGGCGGAGCGCGTTAATCTCATGAGTGCGGCAAGTCATTTTGTGCTCGAATTACACAAAGAATTTTTTCTACAATCTTATAAATTTTTTCTTTTATTTAAAAGATACTTGAAATAATAATAATGGACATTAATATTCACTTTAATATTATAATTTTTGCAGCTTCAGAAATATCTGGAGGTGTACTTGAGAAATCACTGTCACGATTACATATTTCTGTCATATATATACTTATTTTTTTAAATATTTTATTCTTATTATTTATTAATTATAGTTATTTATTATTTTTAATTAATATTTTGGAGTTATTTTGAAATTTAATAAAATTAATATTTCACTTGATTACGGTAAACATAATAATTTTAGAATCTGTTTATTTATTTGTTACCATAGAAAATATAAACAACGCCTACCCGATTTGTAATTAAATATACGTTGAGCGAGCGATAAAGTATTACTTTGCCGCTTTAAAGCGCAAAGTAGTACTTCGTTGCTCGGCAACGACAGTCTTCGGCAAATACCCATTTTGTGCTCTCTTCACAGAGCGCAAAAGCTTACTTTCCACTAAGATTGTAGAAAAAACCTATTTGTCAATTATATTTCGATACACATACCTATGTACATACAAATTTTTAATAGTTTAATAGTTATAGCCCAGTCATTTTGCCACTAATTTATTAATGCTATTTATTTTCTATGATAATTATAATCTAATTCCAACCGTTTTAGTAAAAGTCAAATGTAATAAAACAATGTAAAATTAATATACAGTATACCTACATATTTTTATTTATCTATTTAACCTTCTTTACTGATATTAATGTTTCTTGGAAACATTGGAAAATATTAATAATAATTTTATTTGTTAAATTCGTGCATATTTGTTCACAAAATTTTCATTTTCATTGTCGTTTTACGTTACATTATCGAATAAACAACAAAAATAAAATTTGGTTTTGGAGAAAAACTGTAGAGGAAGATACGATCTATATCTACGGTTATTATTTTATTATGATCTAATGTTTTTTTGGCAGTCAAATGATAAAATGCACAATTATCATTTTAAATAGTATAGTTGATGATCGTATCATAAATTTTATTTATTAAATATAGTGAAACTTGTTCACAATTTTAATTTTTCTTTTTAATTTTTAAGGTTTCGTTATTGAAAAAAAAAAGGAAAAATTCAAATTTTGCTTCCGAGACTACGAAAGTAGTGGAAGCATTGTGATCAGTTTCGAAATACGGAAATTTTTTCCGTCCAAAATTTAAATTTTTACGCGTATTTTACATGTTGGAGCTTTTTGAGTATTTTTGCAGGTTTCGTTATAAATATACAGAGTAGCAGACAAATGGTGCCGCGACTAGTGTACCGCAGACAGTTCAACCGCGACAGTTCAACCCCGACATTTCAACCGACGACAAATCAACCTAACGACAGATCAACCTAACGACAATTTAACTGAAGACAATTTAACCGTTGTATAATTATTACTTAATAAGAACAAAATTATATTAATTTTATCGAATAATGAAATTTGCCTCCCTTGAGACTTGAGACTAAATAAGTATTTATGTAGTGCCAAGTCTAAAAGGCGATTCTTTACACCATTAAGGGTATCCTATTTGGTTGGGTTGTGTTGAATTTACCTTCCGTCGAATTCGGTTGTGTTTGGTTAGGTTAGGTTAGATTGTTTATAGCATTTTCGACGTGAAATTTCACGCTCTTTCAGAATCCGAAATAAATAATAGGGCTTTCCATTTGAAAAATACAACTTGACCTCAAAATGACCTTGAGAATGAAGGTGAAGGTCAAATTTAAGGTAACCATTTCATATCCCCTTTCGTACCTGACAACTTTTGTAAAGGTCATTTTTTGATAGCTGGGCCTCTATATGGCGAGATATTTAGATGCATAGATTAAAATGGCCCACCCTGTATATTAATGCTAAACAATATTGAAATTTCCTGTAGTTTAATTGTTCTACGGTTTAATAGTCGTTTGGTTGAACTGTCGTTAGGCTGAACTGTCATCAGGTTGAGCTGTCATCGGCTAACCTGTCGTTAGGTTCAATTGTCGTCGGTTGAACTGTCGTCGGTCGAACTGTCGTGGTTTGATTGTCGCGGTTGAACTATCGCGGTTGTTACAGAACCCAGACAAATAATCATGAATTTAATAGATGTTGTATTCCGTAAAACGAAGCGAATCTAAACGAAATTGGACTTCGGATAGAACTTTGTTACAGTATTCAGAAATATTTGAAAATTGTTCCAGTTTTTGAAAAAAGAATCGCAGTGGCTTCAAATATACGTCAAACTGTTAAAAATTGAACTAAACAATTTATTTACTAAAACATCAAAATAAATTGCTTTTGGCTAAATTTTTAAAAATTGACGAAAGGTAGGTACCGATTATTGTAAGTGAGTAAACTGGGTAGTCAATGTTTGCTGTTGTTTTTATGTGTAACTATTAAACTATAAAACATATCTTTGATCCAATATTTTTCCGGACTGAGGACAAAATTCTTTTATTTTTTTATTTGAAATTACATTTTGTCTGTTTTAAAAAAAACCGTACTGTTTTTCGGGTTTTTTCTTTTTGAAAAGAATACTGTTCAAAAAACATTTGATTAAAAAGACTCTTATTATTATTTTAGATCCGTGGCCATAAATGCCATCAAATTTTTACTATCTGCGTAGTATTTACAAGCAGAAAAGAGAGTTATAAAAAACTGTCGAAAATTATCGATAGCAAATTCGAAAACATCGATAGTTTCGATACTACTATCAATAATTCTTCACCACTCTAACACGCAGTGAGTAAGTAGACTTATACACTGATATAAATTTTATTTCGGAATCTCATAAACCTATTTTGGAAAATGATTTTTTTCTTTTCAAAATCTAAGCCTCAATATATAGGCAAATAAAATTATATTAGACACCGTTTAACTGTTTTAATTTATATTCACAAAAATATTGATAAATAAATCTTAATCATGTAAATTTTCTATCAAGATCAAAAATAATGGGAAAATAAATGAATTGCTGACAATAAATTTTCCAATAAAATAAATAAAATGAAAAATCGTCCCTCAATGTTGACCTCAATTTTAATGACGCAATCATTTTTACTTTTAGCTATAGGTAGGTAGTACTTACCCATAAATAAAATTTATTTAAATATTAAAGAAAAAGCACAATTATTAATAAATATCTTTGTTGTATTCATTTATTATTCATATTTTGAATACATAACATTCTTTTCTATTAAATAATTTTAATGCGCGACACATGCGCACTTTTGTGCTACGCACGTTGTAAATAATTTGTGTATTTTGGTGATATCACCTTAAACATTATCAAATATAACGTTTATTATAAATTGATTAATTTAAATAAATAAATTCTTAGAAATAAGGCGATTTTATTTACCTAATAAAATTAATAAAAATTTTTATAAGTGATGCTTTTTAAGAAAATTATAGGTACTATTTTACCGGATTGCCAATTCCAAGAATATGCGTTAGTATTAGTGCTGTATTAAAAATTAGTATTTTTTAACGCTATATTAAGAAAACTGAGAGTATAACGTACACTCTCAGAGTTGATATTTTAAATTTCTTTTAAAAACGTTGTTTGGTTTATGTATTGAATACTAAATAAATAATAACATATTCAAAATTGTTCTCTAATATTTAGAATACTTTTTCTAATGTTGCGAGTTCACAAAATGCGGTTCGCGAATTCCAGAAACGCGGCTCGCAAGCCAGATCGCCTGCAATCTTGATTTCCTAAACATAACTTAAATTTTTTTTCAGAATAATCTATAAATTTAATTACAGCTAAACATTTTTCGTCGAAAAACATCATTTTTTTTATGCAATTTTGTTTTTAGGTAGATTTTATGTCAGTGGTATTCAACCTTTTCTATTATGTAATTCTTTTTACATTCGCTCAGGAAATGAGACTCAGCTTCCGCATGTAATGTTTCTATTGTTTTTGCTTTGATTTTATCAAAGTTGAGAAAAAGCCGTTTCGAAAACGTATCAACAGCTCCAAATTTCAGGTTTCTAATATCAAAATAATGGTTTCTGGAGCTTTAAAAAAATTTGGTATTATGACGTGATGACGTCATCGGGTTCAGTTTTTTCCTTTTAAATTAATAACAACAAAAATGAAATGAATTACCTAGATTTGTTGATCAAATTTGGGTAATATATATATGTGCAAAAATTTCATTTTTCTTGTAAAAATAACCATAGTTAGTTCATTCAGAGAGTGTAACTTATTTCCGAATGTGATTTTTTTTTCGATGTCAACTAGAGTAGGAGATCGATCAAAATTCGCTTCGCAATCGACGGGTTTGAATTCAACTAAAGAAACGCAATTTTTTTTCTATCCTTTCTTATTTTAAAATCTTTTCTTGGTTTGCTCGCCGACGCAAAGCTTTGGAAGCTCCGGCTCTAATACATCTACCACTTTAAACATCCAAGAAAATATTGTGTGCTGAGCAAAAATTCGGAAATGATTTTATTCTAGAAAATTTTACCCAATTAACGGTAACAAAAATTGACAGATAATATTTTTTTTTATAAAATAATGTTGAAGGATACTTGTTTGGTGCCAAAAGAATTATGAAGTAAAATTGTAGTAAGCCGAATTAACTGATTAAATTATCGGGCTGTCTTTTAGGATAATTTTGAAGTGTTAAGGGACATTTAGACGAAACCCGTCAATCATGAGACGTAGAAACAACTATCATGTGCTGAAAGAAGTACCAACAGATAGATATTAACGCCTCATACACAATCAATGAAATAAGGAATAAGAAATAAGAAATAAGGGATAAGAAGTATGCCATCTAGTGACGTACATCAAAATTCGTGATTTTTTTTGCCATTAAGTGACAAAAAAAGTCATCACGAACGTTATGCTCTCATGAATTTTGATGTACAAAAATACCTACACATTACCTACGAGCAGTTAGGTAAAGTTCCATTCAACGTCACTAGATGGCACACTTCTTATGCCTTATTTCTTATTTCTTATTCCTTATTTCATTGATTGTGTATGAGGCTTAATTCTTCATGTACGCTAATTAATTATCTCCATTAATAGATGTCACTAATAAATAATACCCATACATAATAAATTATTTAATTTTGAATAATAAAATACTTACGTACCATAATGTTATAAATTAAATGTGCATGTAAATACATATTTTTGATTCATTTTCAAAATCAAAATAATTGTAAATGTAAATATTTCATATTTATTTTCTGTTACGTTGGTACGATTGCATGTTGGGACATTAGACAAGGATGGCAAGCAAAACAAATAGCTCTATATCTACCTAATGCCGTCATTTCATGTCATACAAAATTTTTTGATTACAATTTTTACTTAAAAATATTTCGAATGTTATGAGAAAATGCTCAAAATCACGATAAGAATAATTTTGTCTTAGGAAATTAGGCGGCCGCAATGACCATCTCTAGAACAAGTTCTAACAAATCAACAAATATTATAGGCAGCAACTAATTTTTCGTTCCATAACTTTACTGGAGTCTAAAAAGCTAATAACACAGCTATATAGAACTTTTCGGTTCTGTTCCGGTCATGAGCACTATGATTTCACTCCCCTAAACGAAGAGAAATTAAAATTTTCATCAAGTCAGAAAACTAGGCACGCAAGACCATCAAAAAAATATTTTTGGCGAATCAGTGATATTTTTAAAATAAATTTCGTCATTTTAATAGCAAAATGGAAAGCGTACTCCCAAATTACCGTAGTTCAATCAAATAATTCTAACTTAAATCGCCTCAATAAGACTTGATAATTGTTCATTTTGATGACGTCATCAAGCTTACTAAGATTTTTCAGTGCCTTAAAATTCGAAAATAAAAGGACCAAAGGATGAAATTCGAAGTGAATAATTATTGGTTTTTGCAGATGTTCTTTCAATGAAAATTTGGATATACATATATTTCCTTTCAAATTTTCAGTGTTAAAAAATCTTTTGAAACTTTTAGAACAATGTGATACACTCGTAATTTGAGCAGAAATTTTTCAACACTGATAAGGAAAAATAAGAAGGAGGACTTCTAAGTCATAAAATAATTTTTCTTTGAAGTTCCTTTTTCGATTTTTTTAGAAAGCTGGAATTGCGACCATTCCAGAACTTCTGTACAAAATGTCACCAAATTCTACTACACCAAGTTCTTCTAATGTCCCGTATACAGAATTATTTTAAGTCTGATTCCATGTTTCTATTGCCATTAACTCGATGATTCCCAAGCCGCGATCTATCGACAAAATACTCTTATTTTGTGCTAGTTTTCATCTTTAGGTACTCAACATATAAAAAATAAATAATTGAAAAATAAATACCCTTTAGTTTTTTTTTAATGGCGTGTCAATTATAGGTCATACGGGCCGTTATTTGTAAATGAACTGAGTAAAATGTATGAAATTGCCGGCAAAAATCACTTTCATGTTTGTTATAGGTAACAATAGCAACAGTATCTACTTTTTAGACATTTTTATAACAGCAAAAATACCACAAGATACACTCACGCGCAATAAAACAGCAAATCGTTTGAAACAACAGAATTAATTTGACCGTTGACATAACTTCAGTGTTGCCAAATTAAAACCATGAATACTACTAAGTATTAACATTTTAGTCGTAACACATTTATTTTTAATTGTGTGTTATATTGTGTGTAAAAAAAATCACAAATCATATATATGTACACATTAATATCCGAAAAATTCCTTTCCAATATTTTGGTTTTCTAGGTTCCTTAGGCTCTAATACGTCAAGCTTCGATGTCAACCATCAATGCAATGTCCAAATTGGTTTAATTACCATATTTCCCCTTTTATAACTTCGCTACTACAGTCTACATGTATAAAATATTTAAAAAAAAATGTATTTGTTTGGGTTAGCATTATTTTCTTTTTTTTTCTTTTTCCTTTCTGCGCATCTCGTAGATCAATTTATACATTTCTAATGCATATGCCTTTCCGTTTATCTATGTTTCGGATAAATCATGTCACAATGAATTTTGTGTATCGCACCGAATAAAAAAAAATTATCATTTTTTTCGTCTTCTATGTGATTTTTCTTTTTCCCGTTGATAGAATAAATCATGTAAGCGTCATCAATCATTTGGTCTTTGTTTAATTTATGTGTTTTATAAAGTTATTGAACGGGTAGGGGTGGATATAATGTTACAAATGGTTTTCGTTTATGTTTTTTTTTTCGTTCGTTCATTGCTGTTTGCTTGTTTTCTTTCGATGATCATGTTTTGTTATTACGGGAAAAATCAGGGTTGGCTATGAAAATATTTTCTTTCGCATACATACATCTTGAAGGGCTTACATCAAGTTTGAATTTTAAGGGAATTATATTGTATAACATTTCTTACGGGTTATTACAATAATTATTTATTATTAAATACCTACTTGACTTGTGATAAATAAACTAATCGGCCGTTGGCGAACATCGAATATTCAGTGAATATTGTTCGGTGTTTTTGGTGGGTAAAAAATTAAAAGTAAAAGTAAAGATTGCGTAATATATGATCAATTGGTCTATATTTTTGCATATTTTTTCAAAATATCTTTATTATTTGTTGATGTTTAAAATATTAAACAAGGCGTTTCAAATTATATCCCAAGCGATTATAACTTCACTATATGACAACCCCATTAACCAATTATGACGCGAAAATTTGTGTACTTAATTTTGTTTTTCCATAATTTGGCACAAATGAAATCATAGACAAAGTATTAAAAAATATTAACTACATTTTTAAATTTTTTTTTAAGTGTCGAAAAAATAACTATTATTTAGTATAATACTTTTGGAGTATAACATTAATATTACTCTGTTTTCGGTATTTAATTTTAGTAGTAGCTAGGAAAAAATTTTGCTGTTTGCTTTAAGTAAGACTTCGTTTTCTTTATCATTCGATATTCGACCGAATATGGTATATTAATTCGACCGAATATACAAAAATGGCCGAATAGTATGGATACCGAATAGTAGCAGATTATTTGTTACAAGGCTATAAAATACTAGAAATATTGATTAAAATTTAGAAATTTAACCTTTATCCTAAGTGGTTTTTCAGAAGATATCAAATATCATTTATTTGACCTGAAAACTGAAAAAAATTCATTTACGTAAATATAGAAGTTTCTTGGGAACCAGAGATGAATCTGGTATCATATAAAGTTTATAGAATTAGGTGTTGATCGGGTGTGTTTAGTTTTCCTTACGTAAGAACATTAAACGACGTGAAAGGGGGAGCAGCCGGGGCTGCAGCCAAAGACCCAAATAGAGGGCTCAGAACCACTGGTAAGAGGCCCGAGCAAAAGTACAAACGATTATTTTTGCTCGTCGACTGTGTTTTTTAAAAAAAATTCAAAAATTTTTCATGTCCCGGGGCTTAACGTTTCTCTACACGGTCCTGAGTAAAACGTAGCAACTAAGTTGGTATCCACTAAGTCTACAGAGTGGCGCAATTCCACTCTTAAAACAAATACATTTACATAAAAAGTGTAGGTGTGTCCACTAGCACGGTAGAAGGTCGTGAAGATCCCTCGGGACTTGAGGTTGGAATTGTACGGCACCGCTCTACTAACCTAGTGGACGGTACAGCAATTGGTGAATATCAAATCTGAAAAATTTCAATCACTTGTATTTTTGGAGTCTGTATTTTATCTTTACACTTCAGTATATCAAAATTAATTAAGTGAATTTGAGACTGATTCCATTAAAATTTAAAAAAATTTATAATAACTAAAAACAATATGTGTTCTACGAATGCATATGAACGGATTTTGCCTTAAAAAATTTCATGTGGCGTATCACCGCGTTGAGTGGACGCTCAACTTAATTGGGAAAAGATCTTGATCATTACCTTAAGAAATTTCACTCATATTGTCAACGTTCATTTGTTGTTTCACACAACGTCTTCTGTTTTTCCTGTAAACAAATGAATATACCTGTGTATACATATATATACAATTGTCTCACGATTTTGTTTAGGGTTGGTTATATCTTGTGAAATAAACTGTACATGTAAATGATTTTATATTTTCAATTCCTATTAATTCAAATCGTTTTCCATTTTTTTTTCATTTTGTTTTTGTTTTCCGTTTAATTTTAGTGATTTTCGTTCGTGACTTATAATCATCGTGAACAGTAATATATAGAACAGTAAAATCAAATTTTAAATTATTTTATATTTAATATCATATCATATATCAACATAAAATTTAAGATGACAAATTTTGCCGTTTTTCCATTCCACAATATTGACTTGACGACAACCGATCCCATCGTCGCCATAATATTTTCGGCGGGGAAATGGTAGTGGGGGGAAATGATTTAATAAATTACTATATTTTAAATTGTTATTTCAATATGAATTTCATGTCAAAACAATTATTTTTCTTTCAAATAGATAAATATGAATGTTTTATGATAACCGGGGTAAAAGGTTGTTAAAATTGGGCGATACCTTTATGGAAAAATAGGAGGTATAGTTAGATACTTATCGAACAGAATTAAAATAGACTTTTACGTTTTCTATCCCATCTGTGCAGAATTGTGTTTCCCAACCTTTTGTTGCCTTAACCGAAATTTCGAAATTAACACTTTAACTCAAATCCTCTCAAATTAGGGAGTGAAAAATTTTCTAACCCTTCATTATAAACTCTTTGACATTGTAAGCTTAGTGTTCCCAAACTACGAATAGTTTTTCCTGTGTTGTATCACTTGTATCTATATACTTATACAACTTTAAAACTTTAAAAATTTAAATGCACTTTTCTTTGTTAGCATTACATTTTTTAATTTAAGGGGACAAACAGGAAAAGAACTTTAATTTATACCATCTATTTGAACACAATTTTTTTTTTAACTTTCTTCATAAATTTTGAGAACCGTTGACGTAGAACTAGTTGACATAGAATAATATATAGTTTAATAACTTTTTTATGTGATTCCCCGTTTCAATGGTGTAAAAAAAGTCGCAAAAATTTTTGAATAAGGGGAAATTTTGGCAAAAAACAAATTTCTTTCACGAAAATTGCCAAAAAAGCCATGTTCTGGGTATCGGACGTGTTTGGTTAATGAACTCGTCCAACGGTTTGGGACTTCCAATATTTTCACCAAATTTTGTAACAGTAAGACATTTCGTTCGAGAGTTATCGTGCGGATCCTAGAGGTCCTAGAAACTGGAACTAGTATTCACTAAAGTTTATATATATATATATATATATATATATATATATATATATATATATATATATATATGTATTTTAGTGAATACAATTTTCAGTTTCTAGAGATCTCAAAACAAATTTCTGCCATAGTCCCCGGCTCAATTCGAGTCATGACAGTGGCTGTAATAGCTGAATTCCATTCTGAAAATTCGCTAAAAACCATTAGAAGCAGAAATTTGGGTTTCAAATTCTGTTTCTGTATTTTGTTTCCGAGGTAAGTAGTAATCAGCATTTTCGAAGTATTTTTATTTTCATAATCCCCAAATCCGAATGTGGATTTTGATAAATATCAATAAACAAAATATTCCTGTCACAGCATCTGCATAACATAGCGAATTTCCAACTATTGAGCACTGGCGAATCTCATCTAAGACCTGTATCCATTTAAAATAGTTTAGCTTTTTAACAGTGAAACAATTTTCAAAATTAGTTTAGTATTTTTTGCGCTTTTGGGTCCTCAGGACCCTAACGAATCTCATATAGTGTAGCATATATCCATTTAACAACATATTATTACATGACATAACTATAGTTTTCGATTTTTTTCTTGGTATGTAAATATACATAAATTTTATTTTCTCTCTAAAGAAGGAAATCATACAAAAATTTCCTTTCTATAACGTACTCTTAAAAAATCTGGCTAATTTTAATTTAAAAAGATGAGACAGAGCTATTGTTATTATAACACATACATACATATTGAATAACTAACTAGCACGTGTTTTATCTAGAAAAGAATTGCTAAAACGATGAAACACTTATTGTAAAAAAATTCAGCAAATTTCTTAATTTTTTTTAAAAGCTAGTTCACTTAGTACAATGTTTTAAAAGCTTATCGTACCAAATTTCATAAGCATTAAACGTTTCGTTCGAGAATTACCGTGTACACACATAAACGTTTTTTACATATAGGTATATATATATATATATATATATATATATATATATATATATATATATATATATATATATATATATATATATATATATAATTTTAGTGAAATAGATTTCCGGGTTCTAGAGGCGCCAAAACAAATATCTGTCATAGTCCCGGACTTAGGTCTTCGCATAAGAGCTGCTGTAATAGCTGAATTTCTAGAATGGAAATTAGCTAAAAGAGGAAAGAAAAAAAGAGTTTTTCTAGCAGATTTTTAAGTCGGTGGAATGGAAATAAAAATTCTTCGGGGAAGTTAATATATCTTGGTAACACATTCTAATTGATCCTTGGCCTAGCTTTTCTGAATTTCTGAGGTACGCAATTACATAATTATGTGCTTACAGGAACTTACGTAAAGATATTTTTTGACTTGATATTTTTTGTAACTACACAGTGACCAGAGAATAAGATAGTAAATGTTGTTTATAGGTACAGGACCGAGGAGAGAAATGGCGGGTCCAGGAAATAAATCAAATTTTGTAAAAATTTTTTCCCGAAAATATAGGCGACTAGCAAAAAAAAGCTGTTTTAATTTTTTTCCTACCGACGTTTACGGGCCCTAATTTTAACCCCGGCTACTCCCTCCTCTCGTCGGATCTGTTTGCGTGTCAAGTTTGCTGCTATGTAAAGGATAATTTACATTCGAGTGGTTGAAAAAATATAATGAAAATATTTGACAGAGAAATGTCCAATTATGAATGCGTGGAAATGAAAATTCTGGTTAGAAATTGAAACCGTAATCAAATATCTGATTTTAAAGAAAAATACTATAACTAAGAGAAAACTCATATTTAGAAGACGTCCGATACCAGTAAGTAATTTGTACAACATAGAAAATTACTTCGTAATTAAAATAAAAACTACCTACTTTGTATCATTCAATATAATAAATCCAAGATTCATTCAAGAGACTAAGATTTTTTTGTTTGTATTTCGATTGCATCAAAAAAATTTAATTTACAAAAACGTCTCAATTTCTAAACATAATATGTATCTACATGCACCCACCCATTCGGATCCATTCAAGTCAAATACACTGTGAAAAAATTGTATAAATGTACATACAATAAAAATTAATTAAATTATCTGTCAATGACAATTCGACAAGAATTTTACACCTCATTTACTTTAACGGTGTACTACACATAAATATACATATACAAAGACTACAGACTACGACATATTCCAATGTTAAATTATTTAGTTGTAATCATATACATCATTAAATCCTACGTCGCAAACGACGGAGTGCACAAGCAATAAGGCATCACTGTGACGATATGACGCTCATTGTCAGCAAAAGCGTTGGAGAGAAGCGTCGTGGTGTCGACGTCGTTGACATCATCTGGCAACCAACAAACCATACCACGGAGATAGTGAGTGAGTGTCCTTATACTGTACCCGTCAACCTACCGAACCATTCCACAACTTACTACCAAGCTACAGGCATCCCCCGAAGAACACGGTACTCGAAGAACACGGGTACCCTTCCCCCGAATTACACGGTTTCAAACAACACGATTTTTAAGTACATATTATGTATTTGATATAAAGTTACATCAGTCCTCAATGTACAGGAATATGTATATCACATGTGGATTCGATTTACACGAATAAAAATCGTGGTAATTGAATCTGTCATTATAAAAGAAAAATGCTGGAAATAAAAACTACTAAAATTTTTGAGAATTTTATAATAGAAATGATAAAGAATATGTAGAAATTTACATATTTAAATTTTCAAAATGTTATTTTCGACATCGATAATTTTCGATAACGAAAATTAGGTTTTGACAGTCTCAATATGTTCGGAATACCCATAACTTGCTTCCCTTAAGCCTTCAAAAATTTCGTTATTTTTTCGCTACGACGCACCGTTTACGAGATATTTACCATCAAAAGTTTACGTAGACGTAAAATTATCGATACCACGTAACTTATCATCGATTGGTTATAACTGGTTTCTTTAGGCTCTGTTAGCTCCATTGATTTAGTCACCAATAGCATATTTTCGAAAAAATTAGTTTTCGATATTTTTCGTAACTTTACGAAAAGTATCGAAAACTAATTTTTTCGAAAATATTCTATTGGTAACCAAATCAGAGGGACTAATAGAGCTTAAATTAAACAATTATAACCAATTTATGATAAGTAGTCCGTTATCGATAATTTTCGATAACGAAAAGTAGGTTTTAACAGTCGCAATATGTTTGGAATACCGACAACTTGCAAATTAAACGGAATGTTTTTTTATATTTTTTTATTTTCACACTTGTAATAAAAAATGCCTATCTTTTGGTGGTCTCGAATTACACGGTTTCAAAGAACACGGAACCAATTAATCGTGTTCTTCGGGGGATTGCTGTATACTCAAGGCAAGAAGTCATATTGTGAATGAATATTGGGACTATAAATTAAGTAACAAACACTTCGCATAGTATGTGCTGATTTTATGAGGCATGCATAAATATGTATCTATAGGTGTTTTTTTTTTCGAGGAAATAATAGGGAAGACAAAAATATTGACAGGGAAATTCAATGTTTCCAAGGCTTAGGATCGTAGAGCGCTGAAGCGGGCCTCATGGCGGTAATTAATCCGGGGCTTCAATCCCAACTTATATTTGAAATAAAGTTTTACTTTTTTTCAAGAGACTGCATCTCAGTCAAAAATTGCCCTACAATGTTTAAAAAAAAACAGTTTGTACCATTTACTTTTTGAGAATAGAATTCAAAAATTTTTCTATACAGTCATACAAATATAATGTAATTTTTGATTCGCTCTGTATATACCTATTTGATACATTTAACATAATAGAGATAATAAAATGTGATAAATAGCCTAAACTAATAATGAAATGGGTCGCGTAAGTGGCATGGGTTCGGGTAACAGAACGATATATGTTCGTTGCCAAAATATCATCAAAAATTATTATTGCTACTTTAATTTTTCTTGTAGAGATACACCACCACTTCCCATGTAGCGTTTGTCGTAAAAGTCTGTGTTTGTATAAAAACATACATATTTAAAAAAAATTAAAATTTTAGCATAATTATAATGTTGTAGAGAATTATTGTAGGTATCCTTAAAATTTTTCAATGTGAATATTTGTGTACAAGTTTTCTTATGATAAAGTACCTATATAAGTTGTTAAATTTTTATCATAATTTTCACAAAGTGAAATTATCTACAATCTAATTTCGGCAAGTTTTTCTGTTTAAATTTGAAATGGTTAAAGAAAGTTTTATCGAAATTTTCACCAAGATAACAGTTCACTCTATTTTTAATAAATAAGCACTCCCATATATCGAAGATACTTCGTTGGTAAAAGGTGTAGGTCCACTGTAGGGATGATCGATATTAGAAAATCATCGATGTTGACATCGATGTCAACATCGATTCAAGAGTATCGGTATACGATATATATCGAAAGAAAAAAAAATCGATGTTCGAAAACATCGATGTTTATGTAGCAAAATAAATAACCATTATAATCTATTATTTTATTTATTAAAAATGAACATCGCCAGTATTTATTTGGTACACTTTGCAAAAACGTCACTTTGTTAGAAGTTTCCCTTTTAATCTGTTCCTTTGTTGATACAAATGCTGCTCAGTTTTTTAAAAATGTCTCTCTGAAGCTGTTGAAGTTGCTGTGCAACACAAATATTTAATGGCAATTTTTTTCAAGTTTGGATAAGTGGTTCCTAGAACTGGCCATAAAGTAATGGATCTTGTTTTTAATCAGCTACAGGACTCTTTAAATACTGGATAATAGCTTAGAGTAAAATCGATGTTTCGATATTATTCTCGTAACATCGATGTGTCGATGTTATCGAGGACATAACATTGATGTTTTTACATCGGTGTTTTCCCGCTAAACATCGATGTTTTCCTACCATCGATGAATATCGATCATCCCTAGTACACTGTGTGCGATAGAAGTTGAATTTGACTCTACCACTAATCTTTTTCGACACCGTAACTCTGTTGCTTGCACGATGGCAAACTTTGAATACTTTTTGAGTTCATCTGGATACACACATCTTTCTACTACTTGTTCCCTTCAATTCTGAGCATACTTTCGCTTCAGATATATCGACATTGTTGTGAAATTTTGGTTGTTGTTGGAATAATTAATGTAGAAGTCTTAATAGAGTTTCTTAAACGCTTTCTAGACATATCTCGATCAAAGGTAGCTAAAAATTTTGCGTGTATAGGCCATGTAAATTTAGTTGTTTCGACCCGATTGGCCCATTAGTGGTCCAAATACAGCGAAACGGAATTCTACGCAAAATTTTGGCTTAACTACACAAATGAATTTACAGAAGTTTCACGTCCAAAGCGTCTATTCTGTTTTCCAAATTTACCTTTATCGCTTTCATGTTTCTCAAATTATAACATAATATTTACTGCTATTTTCATTCAAATTCTGTAAGCCTAATAATTTTTTGCAACATTTACAATTTTAATAAAATTTAGACATTATCATGACGTATATCTTATCTATAGGGTGAGTAATTTAAAGTACATCAATCCCCTTTTGTCACTATTTTGAAATGTCAGTGGAAATGTAAATGGTCTGTAACGATCTTTTACACCATTTGGTTTTCATAACAATTTTTTTCTATGACCTTCTATAATTCGTAATGAATGTGGTATGTAGGTATAGATGGAGGACGTTGTCTACACTGCACTGGTGTTGATATAGAAGTGTTTGGGTGATACAAGACTTAATTAACTATATTAACTTTATTGATTTATTGGTTAGTATAAAAAAAGTACTCCTATAATATTTATTTACATTGTTACAATTAACCTTTTAGGGACTATTGGGTGAGGATAAATAGTGGAAAATATAATACTTGCTTGAAGTTACAAATTAAAGCAGAGTTTCTCAAACTATTTAGACCTGCGGCGTCCTTAAGATACAAATCGTATCCGGTGGCGTGGCGTCCCGAATTTGAAAATTTCTCTCAAAAATAGAAGTGACTACCAAAAAACGAAAGTCAACAAGATTCAGTCAACAAAAGAGAAATTTCTAGCTAACTAAAGGAAAAAAAAATTAGTTGGAAAAACAATAATTAATTAAAATTATTTCCCATTTTTTGGTAAGTTAATCGTTGCGTCCCTGGCGATACTTTATGAGTATGACGCACAATTTGGGAAGCCCTGAATTAAGGTAATAATTGGCATTCTTAGTTGTAAGAAATACATTTGCTCTCATTGAGTTAGCCGATGGCCTTAGCGGCAGTTATCAAAAATTCTATTAATTCGATTTGGTCATTTTGAAAACCATAGAAAATCGAATAAAACACTTTATATGGAATTTGGAGCTTCAATTGCCTCGGAGAGTATTGAAAGTTATGAAGTGCTGAGAAACAAATGGTAAATGTGAGCGCCGCCTGAGTGATTTTCGTATAGAAAGTTTCCATGATGTTTTCAGACGATTTTCGCATAGGTGTTAATATAATGTTAAGATAAAATTTAACAGCGGAAAATGGTAAACATAAATCGTACTAATGGCTCAAGGGTAGAATAATTGTTCAGTTATACCAATTGAAAGTTTGAAACTTATTATTTTGGAGTGCAGAGGGTAACTACCTACAGACTTTGAGCTCTGGAACGATTTTACTCCAAGCGCCCACCTCAAGAAGAGTCCAGTATTTTCTGAAAGGCGAAACTGGCGAGCAAAAAAACAACAAAAAATAATAGAAAAGACAGGAAAGATAATAATAATAATAAATTATCAAACCCCAACTGCAGGTGAAAATGAATGATCAATTTCAAAATTTTGCGGCACCCTGCATGAAAAGTATTAGAAAAATTAAAATAAAATTGTTCTACATGTTTCGATCATTTAAATGATCATCTTCAGGAACTCAAAAACTCAATTTATTGTGAAACAACTGAGACAAAAGCAAAACATCAAATGGACATAACCTTTGAAGCAATTGGATGTCAAACATGACAAATGGAAAACAAAGTTAAAATATCGAACCCCATAAGAAATAGGGAAAGTCAAAAACGTGATAAGATTGAGCGAAGAAAAGCAGAAAAATAAATGCGACCCAAATACTTACCGTATCGGGGACAACAAGTATTTGAGTCGCATTTATTTTTCTGCTTTTCTTCGCTCAATCTTATCACGTTTTTGACTTAAAAAAATATAATTTTGAAATGTGTATAAGTAAAGAAGTGTTATAGAGTGCAAAGGGTTAAAAGAAATTCCATTAGGTAATTCTTTAAAAGAACGAAAAAAATGGTAGGTAATGATTTAGTGTAACAAAAAAGAAAAGGAATTACGTAAATTTTCCAGGAAAAACGAATGAATAATCAAAAATAAACTACGTGCCGGCTATGTACTGTGGGTCGGATTTATTCATGTCATACGCAATTTTCTCTGACCGGGAGGAGAAAAAGAAACATATAATTTTCATTTTTTTTTATTTCCCCCTGTACCCACTGCTTGTAACAATAATATTTGTGTATTGAACCACAAACTGACCATTAGAATACATTGTGTATGTATACGGATGGATATACACACGCATTCATCAACTACATAGCCAGAGCAGGCAAAAGAGCCTTCGAATATATTTTTTTTTTTTGCTTCGAAAAGTATTTGGTACATGGATTGGGGATAAAATACGGGAGATATGAAAATTATTCTACACATTTGGCTTATATCGCATTCGTAATAAGTCTAGATTGACGTCAGAAGACGAAAAATTTAAGGAGAATCTAATTAGATAATTAAATAGGTAAATAGGTAAAGAAACTGTGTATTATAGGACAGTATTAGATGCGATTCTTTGTGACCATACCCAAGCACGTTACAGTAAAAGTGCAGTAAAATATATTTAATATTTTCTTTATGATTTGAATATTCCTGATAATACTTCCCATAAAATAGCATATGTTTATTATTAAATTTCTACAAAACTATTAGGCGTAATGAAACCAAATTGTAATATATGATACTTTAGTATAAAATATTTCAAAATTTTGCAAAAAATGATATTTTGAAAAAAGTGTTACATAACATCTTCATCCACTCATGTCTTTAGTTATGTACATATGTATATGAAGGGGTTAGAACCATTAGGGCCTAAGTGGATAAAACGTGATGAAACCATTATTGGAGATAAGTATTCGTGTTTAAAGTTCCTTGAGAAAATAAAATTCTCTACCCAAGAAGTTAGAAAATATATGAATCAGTCAATTAAATTATACAGTTAACTATCTGGACACCGTAGTATTTGAACACTTTTTAGTTTCAAACATTTTGAGTTAAATATTTTACTTAAAAAAAATCACTTAGATCATTCTGCTGATTATAAAATCTTTAAAGTTGTTTGGTTTGTATTAACAAAAAAAAACATTAAAATAACGTAAATGTTTTTATTGAAGAATAAATTTTATATTTTAGCGAATTTTTGATGCCCGGAACATGGTATTTTGGGCATTTTTCGTGAAAAAAATTAGTTTTTTGTCAAAAGTATTTTACACCATTGGAAAGAGACTAAAAATCACATAAAAAGGTTTTTGAACTTTTATTCTATGTAAACTGGTTTTCAAGAAAAACTAATGATTATAAACGGAAATTCGCTATGTTATGCAGGATGCTGCGACAGGGTTTTTTAAAAATTTATTATTATTATTTTTGTTATTTTTAACAACGTCAAACCAAATTCATTGTTTATGATGAATAAAATTGAAATTTATGCATATATTTATTACACAGACAAAAGAAAAACGTTTTTTCTTCTTTATGTAACAATAAAAATTCACAAAAGAACACGAGGGCGGAGGAGAGAAAAAACAGACAGACTATACGGTTGTGCCGTTCGTCACAAGAGTTAGAGTAGCTTTTTACTTAAAAGTCAAAAGATTTTTCAAGAAAGAAAATACAAATTGAATCGTAAATAAGCAAAAAAAAAGAATCGTCCATTTACCAGTCATTCTTACCCCCACCACTCAAAAAACCGTATGTAGAGCAAAAAAACAGGAACACTCAAGTATGGACAGAATGGACAATGGATGTTTTGCATGGGTCCCGGTCAATTTATCATTTTTTTCTTGAATGTCATGAATCCTGTTCTGCGAACAGGAAGAAATTTTCATTTTTTTTCCTTTCCACCAGTAGATAATTTATGGATATTCTCGTATGTGTGTAATTTTAGTTATTGCTTTGGTCCGTGGTCGTTTACTCTAATAAAAAAAGAGAGGAAAATTTTTGGGTAAAAAATATATGTAAATTAGATGAATGTGAAATTTGTTTTTCAAAATATTGTTTCTTTGTTTGATCAAATAAGCAGTTAACAGGAAAAATAAAGATAATAAATTTAATCAAATTATTTGTTTTTGTTGATAATTCGAGCGAATAATTCTTTAAAAGCTATTACATTGTTGTTAAGTTGGCCAAAAACACAGAGATTAAGCATAATAAAATATTATACATTCATATTATTAGCAATATTCTAGATGCCTATATAAATATTTTAGAGACAAGCTTGTGGGTAAAATTTGAGGATAAAAATTTGTAGTTTACCGACGGTGACAAACACTTTAGAAAACCATAAATGATCTTTCTTTTTGTCAGTCAGGATCGTTTAAAGGAACTATTTAACGACTAAAAAGTGTTTTGAGATCAATTGAAGCTCATTCAGTTTTCAATAAATTAGTGTTATTTTTTTAATTTTTACTAACCGTGCAATTTTTGTAGACATTTTATGTAATAATATCTACCAAAGAATTAAGCAGGGGCGATTTTTTTTAAAAATTAAATTAGAATAACAAAGAAAATAAAAAATATGGGGTGTCAGTGTGTCACACAATGTTTTGAGGGCCAAAATGGTTTAAATGGATAAACTTCTTGGATTCTTAAGATGCAAAGAAGGGCCTAGTTTTCATACTCAAATTTTATCTCTGTTCAATGATTTTCTATCATGTGATATCAACTTAAAAATTTTGAATGAAACATAGTATGTCCTCTAATGAGTGAGGGTTATATTTTCTTACGACGATTTTCGAAATTTTTTCAGAATACTTTAAGATTAAACCTGAAGACACATAAGCAGAAATTCAATGTATTAACTGGGAAAAATATCTTGGTCTACTTAAAATTTTAAAATTAGTGCCACTGATAGAAAACCGCTAATAATTGGAAATAAAATTCGAATTCACTGAAGTTTGTACCACTTTGAGTCATCAGAATGTAGCAAAATTTAAATTTATCCGCCAACCATTTTCCGAGCTATTACTTGGAAAAACAAATCATGAGATAAAGAAAATAAGGATAACTTTTTGTGGACATCGTAATTTGAATTTTGTCGTCTTGGCCCCAGACACTTAGCCCCACGTTTAAATTTGACTCTGGAATTAGGTAATGTACAATTTATTAGTTTATGCTCACCAACATAACCAATATATTTTGTTGGTTGACCAAAGACTATTAGTTCTTCTTTTCAGAAACACAATTACTACTCTTATGCACTATATCTACACTGTTTAACATCATTTGTCAAAATTTCATAAAAACATAATATATTTTTCATTCGACACTGTGCATTTGACATCAAATTTCCATTTTTAACAGAAATCTGTCATTCAATGGTCATTTGACAACATGTCCTTTGTACATGGGGTGGTCAAGTTAATTTATGCTTGATTAAATGTAACAAAAATCACTTAATATGTTCAGTATAAAATACACTATTTGTATAAAATTCAGTTAGATGGAGTCTTATATAGCTCTCTGGAACCATTGAGGAGAGTTCCATGCAGAAATCTATCTGATCAATTTGATAGATATGATCGGCTAACAGAATGGACGTATTCGAAACTGTCCATTACAGGATCATTGTTATGTCATTATCATTTGTTTTGTATGTCGATATGTACGAAGGATACTACGATATCGCTCACGGAGGGATCTGGATTCATCTGTTTGTACAAATGTATTGTTGATTATTGTGTATGCAGAGCCGTATTAAATGAAAGAATGTTTTGTTTAAATTCGGTAGTATCTTCGTTTTCAAGTAGTGTCTTCAAAATGAAAATTACTTATGTTAAAATCAAACATGGGTTAGAGTTCAGAAACTACATAACCACAAATCTGTCAAAATTCTTCATAATGATTTTTCCGTAGGAAATATCAAACTTTATATGCAACACATCTCGTTATTATATGTACCTATGATTTTATGTATATCAGTAGTATTTAGACTTTATTTTCATGTAAGATACTTTTATGTTATAATTCAATAACTGATTCACAATCAGTCATCTATTTTAACATGTGATTTTTCTGCAATCTTTAAAATTCTAATTTTGTCAAAGAGTGATATTGAAAACGCATAAGCAGCTTCAAATTTCATATTTATAAATCATGGTTTTTGGAGCTTTTAAAAACATTACATTTTTAATGAGTTTAATTTTTTCTTTTTTAAATTGCTACAAAATAATATAAATTAGATAGATCTTGGTGAAATTTCTGTAACTTGAGTGTCAAATTTTTATGGTTAAAAAATGTGAAAATGGTCAAATTCGTATAGAAAATGTGACTTATGTATTTTCCAAATGTGATTTTTCTGTTAAACTCTACTCCTATTTCTAATTCGTAAACTAGAATAGGAGGTTGGTTAAAATTCACTCTATGTAATCGACGCGACGGACTGAACATCACGGCTTTGTCGAATTTGTGTACTTAAACGGCAAAGCTTAAGTAAACAAATTCATTTTTCAATTGTCGTTTCTAATAATTGAATCGGTTATTGCAAAACGGATACATGTTAGATTTTCGAATATCTCAGATAGAGTAATAAAAACTTTCCCTGTGAAAAAGTATATAGCTAAAAAGACTTGTAATTTTTACTAGTAAGAATTTGTATACCTCTAATATTTTGGCTTTAGTTTTAGCTTCTAAGTTACTAAGCTTCTAACATTGGCTGAAATAATGGCTGAAATAATTAAATAAAAAAAAACACACATGTGTTCTTTCTGAAATAACTGATTCAATTTTGAAATTTTGTCTTCGCCCGCCGATGCAGAACCTTTAAAATCCCCTCTAAAGTTTCAAGATTATATTTATAGGTATTAATTAAAAAATTTTGTAAGAAACCAGAGAAATATTTTTTATTAGTAGTTATACAGGGCCGGTGAGAGGGTAGGGCAGGTAAAGCAATTGCTCGGGGTTCCGGATCTAAAAAGGGTGCCCGTAGCCTCAATTAGGGGTGTGGAGAAAGTGAGACGACGTTTTTGCTTTTCGATTGTATTTTTGGGAAAAATGTTTGAAAGTTGCGCCCGGGGGCCCGTCATTTCCTTCGCCGGCCCTGAGTGTATAAGCTGTTGACAAGGTCGGTCCAACCAAAAGTGGACCCCGGTGGGCCTTGGGGCAAATATCGTACAACAAAATAACAATTTATTACATTTTGCTGCTTTTACATTCCATAATTTCGTACATTAGGAGATAGGATAAAGGTCTACATGGAAGCCATATGGTAATTTTGAACAAATGCCAAGTTCTTGTGGAACCGCGGCTGTTGGATTACTTGAGGTTCATTAATATTTATGGCCAAAGAAGCTTTGTGAAATTTTTTCTCAATACTCTCAACTAATTTTGGTATATTCTGGACAAAATTGGCAAATACTGGAAAATCATGTCCAATTTAATGTGTTGGACATAAAAATATGCGGGTATTTAATAAATTACCTACATATGCTGCTACACATAGGTATACTGCGACGGTAGGTGAAATGTGGGTAAACTGTGCAAATATTCACTTTTAGATGAATTGGTCACCCGAAAGTTTGATCGGATGGAAAAACGAACTCGAAGATAAATAGATACATACCAACAGACATAGTCAGCCGGTAAAAATGTTATAAATTTACCTCATAACATTCCTTATTGTGTTCTATTGTTCTGCCTCTATCCTTATCTATCATTTCTTTCTATCTCACTCTACAGTATAATTGTACACTTTGCTTGCGTCGGTTGTCGACTCTCCCGCATTCGTCCCTTCGAAAAAAGATTGCAATAAATTGAATTTACACAACACTGAGCATTTACTCTCTTATATAATATTGGAAATTTTTTTTTTATTTCACTATGCAGCAGTGTAGTTTTTTTTTTCCATTTTTCTGCTTCTGAAGCAGTTATTATTTTTCCTTGATATAAATAAATTATATCTCACACATTGATTGAGCACGATTCGCCTGATAATCGCTTAAGTTGAGTACTAAAGGCACTCTATTTAATCCCGGAAATGTTGAAAAAAACATTTTTGCACCTTTAGATCTACTTAATTATATTGTTGGATAATACTAATAGTAACCAGAAAATTGAAAATTTACTGAGTATTTTAAATCTAGGTTAAGTTTAATTTTGTCTTATTGTTAGTTTATAGGTATAATAATACCCGTATACAAGTGGGGATACTTTTTGAATAAAATTGGAAACCGTTCCGATTTTCAAAGGGGTTATGGGGGGAACTGAAACGATAAAAATTTTCCAAGTCGGTTGGATATAATGTCTAGATTAATTGTTTACAACATACCCAAAATTCAGATAAACCGATTTGGGGGGGGGGGGAGGGAAAAGTTGATTTTTTGATGTTTTTGGGGATCTAATACACTCACAATCATCCCAGAATAAACCTGGGAGGATGAAATTTTGCATATTGATTAATATTTAGCGTGTGCCTTTTGGCGATTTCAACTTTTAACCTCTACCTCGACCATTTTAATCCAAACTTTCTATTATGTTTTTTGATGGTCAAGTACGCTTACACCTAGAGGTCTACAATTTTGTATATAAATTGAATTAGTGTCCGGGGTGTGTCTTTTCGATTTTTAACCCTCATCCCCATCATTTTTACGCCAAAAATTAATGCAATTTCGTGTTGTTTGGTTGGTTTCAGACGCTTACAGGCCTCACATAAACTTACGAGGTTGAAATTTTTTTATAAGAATTGAGTTAGTATCCAGGTTGTCCTTTTCTGGGGGTACCAAATTTTAAACCCGCATCCGTACTACTACGACGCCAAAATTTCTTGTTCTTTTCCCGAAATAAACGTAAAAGATTGATATTTTGTATATATGGATTAAGTTATTATATGTATTAAGTTAGACTTTTGGAAATTTGGAAGAATAAATTTCGATTTCACTTAAAGTATCTTAAAAATTTCGAAAATTAGGAGAAAAAATTTGACTAGGAATAGAGCTCTACATTGCTTACGGCTCTTTTTTTTTATTTTATAATATTTAAAATCCATAATGTTTTTTATTTTTTTTTATTCTAATAGTTACTTATTTGTCCTCTTACAAAAATAATTCTTGTCACTATTTGAAGGAAACAAATATCATCAAAGTTAATAGGCGATAGCTAGTTCAATCCACCACACTAATGCCGCGCATCGTGCTAGATTAATATCTACATTTATAAAACCTACCCATATCAATTACTACTACAAAATAGATAGGCACTTTCAAGTCGAAACAAAGAAATGCGGATAACAAAAAGGGCATTAGTTTATATTAGTAGTAATGTAACCATCTGCTTGCTATTGATTTCACCCGATAATCAATATTATTTGTTACTAGAACGGGGTTAATCGTTATGTTCGGGTGATCCTGTTTTATATAATGACAATTTATATCGATATAATTTAAAAGAAACAGTGCTAATTGGACATTGTACAAATAAGAGTCGGTAATCCAAAATGTTAAAGGACATACCAATTTAGAATTTCTTTAGATTGTTTGATCGAATTATTAAATTATCTGACCTAGTTACCGATATTTGGTTTGTATAAAATCGTATTGACATTACCAGTCGATCATATCTGTGTCCGATACTAAGCAGTAGTGACAGTAATTTAATTACTTTATGTAAGTAGATCAATTATCACCAAGCCTACTGTTTGTTTTAGTGTCGATCAAGTTGGTAATAAGATTTTACAATCAGATAATACTCTTGTATTAGGTGATAATAAGCGCTGTTAGATAAAACAGTAAAACATAAGCTGTTATGTATACAAGAATAATTGTGGCTCTGAAAATAAGAGACGTAATAAAAGTATCTCAAAACATTCAGATGTTTATTTAATATCTTGACGGTCAGAATTGTTGTTGTGACGGCTTTGTCGAATTTGTTCACCTAAACGGCAAAGCTTAAGTAAACAAATTCATTTTTCAATTGTCGTTTCTAATTGAATCGGTTATTGCAAAACGGATACATGTTAGATTTTCGAATATCTCAGATAGAGTAATAAAAACCTTCCTGTGAAAAAGTATGTAACTGAAAAGACTTGTAATTTTTACTAGTAAGAACCGTCGTAGGACGTCAATAATTCCATATAAAGTATATCAGCTGTCAAAGTAGTGTTCAGCTGGTCGGCTTGCCATTATAGGTTGTTAGGTTATGACCGTTAAGGTGTTGACCCATAAATATGAGATTTTATACTATAACTAGCCGAATACCCGATGGGATTTCCCATCGGCAACATCTTGTTATTAGGTACTCACTGCTTACTTTCAATGTTTTTCAAAAGCCTAAATACCAATTTCCACGTTTCTAATTTCAAAAATGACGAACTTTCATTCTCTGTTTTAACTCCTTAGGGAATGAATTTCCAGAAATGTTTTCACAACTGACATTTATTTATAAATAGAAGCCTAAACACCAATCTTCATATCTTCTGTGTTAAATTTCGTCCTTCTAAACCCAACAGCTTAGGCTGCGCGTTTTCTGTCAGTCAGTGTATAAAACATTATTTATTTGAATAGCCATAGTAACATATTTTTATATATCTCTAACTTCAAAAATGACGAATTTCCATACAAATTTTCATCCCGTATTTAACCCAAATAGGAGACGAATTTTCAAAAATCTTTTCTTAGTGCTCACCTACGGTACATAGGGAACTCCTGTGTAAAATTTCATTCTTCTAAACTCAACGGTTTAGGCTGTGCGTTGTCTGTCAGTCAGTCAGTCAGTCAGTCAGTGTTAGAAATTTATTAAGTAGATATCATAAATTTTATACTATAATATCATAAATTTATTAACTGATAGAAATTTGACTCGTTAACGGCCATAACCTATTATCTAGTATGAAAAGCCCAACTGGTACACTGTTTTGTGACTAATACACTATATATATGGAATTTTTGATGCTGTACAGCGTTGTACCGAAGTTACTCAGCTTTTCTTTGACGCCATACAGTGACCATAACCATTAACCTGTTAAATTGTCACAGACACAATGAATAAGAGGGAATTTTTTGTCTCAAAAAATCGATGATAATTAACATTTAGGTATCGTCTACGGATTGAAATATAGGTATTTCGACTTGAGGAATTGGGTCACTTCGTCTTAAGTGCCTTAAAGGCCAAAGTAGGCTTTTATATACAATTCTCGTAGCTTTTTAGTTTACGCAAGACTGAGGCCACGTTATTTTCTCTAAAATAAAACACATATACACTTGCGTTTTTATCTACATGGGACTTAAGGTACTGTTCACTGTTGGCTCTAGAGGGCATCAGGTGTTAAATAAAACAGTTTTTTGTCCACCCATAAAACACATTTTCAGTTTCAAATTGTCGATAACACAACACCTCGTAATGTGTTGTTATAATACGTAAAAACGTATGCCGAGAATGGGACACTAATGGAAGCATCCATAACACATATGTTCAAACACTTTTGTTGAAACGTTAAAATTCAATTATTTTAAAGACTATCATCAGTTAAAATACACCAACGGGTATTATAGGTAAGTATAGATACAAGATGTAAGTAAAAGTGGCGCATATAGGAAAATATTAGGTAATTATCTTGTACGAAATAACGTGGTGGATAGAAATCAGGTATTCACACAAGCAAACGACTTGTAGTGAAGCACGAGCAAGTCTTCAAGTATTCCTAAGATAAAGAAGATTCACAAAATTCAGAATATTTCCCTTTCTTGGCTTTGCAAAAATATTTTTAAAAGAAAATTGTATTTTTAATACGATGTTGCTTTAAAACGTCACCAAAAGATTACGATGCTATATCTGCTCCAAGTTGCTTAAAAGCTGTTTACTTCTCTGAAAACAGTTTTTGTGTCTTAAAAAACAAAACTATCCGAGTTGAGTATATCACATCAAAAGCTTTTTACTTACTTTTATTTTTTTCTCTCTGAATAAAAAAAATAAAAAAATATTTTTGTTTCAAAAAAATATTTCTTTGACTGCAATTCTATGAAAATATAATATTTGAACGTCATTCGAAAACCTATAAATACTGTTATTGCTTTTGAATCGGTCTCATTTCAATATCAATCATAACAACTTGCATCATGTAAAAATATTTCATTAAAAATACACTTTTGATTCGTTGTAAGTAACGCGTAAAATGAGTATAGCATATGATTCTATTTCAATTTTGATGTTGCTTACAACGAGTCAAAAATGTATTTTAAAATTTCAACTGGAGGATTTTCATTTAATTATGTGTATGTTATCTATATTCTATACATATTATAATAAAACTGTTACGAGACCATTTCTGTACATGGAATATTTTTTGAAAATTGTTCTGGTACTGTAAATAGTTATCGATGTAGATATCAAAACAGCGATTTTTAAAATTTTTGTTTTGTCTGTCTGTCTGTTCAGGCATCACGCAAAAACTATTAGACAGATTTTAATGAAATTTAGTGTGATGATAATTTATTACCTGGGTGAACATCTAAGATACTTTTTATTCCAGGAAAATGTCTCATTCCCACGGGAAAATAGAAAAACCATTATGAGCGTGTGCACACATTACACAAAAACTATTGAACAGGTTTTGATGAAATTTAGTACGGTGATAACCTATTATCTGTGTGAACATTTAAGATACTTTTTACTCCGGGAAAAAGTTCCATTCCTACGGGAAAATAGGAAAACTATTTTAAGTATGTGAACACATTACGCAAAAACTATTGAACGGATTGTGATGAAATTTGGTGTGGTGATAACTTATTACTTGTGCGAACATCTAAGATACTTTTTACTCCGGGAGAATGTCTCGTTCCCACAGGAAAATTAAAAAATAACCATTTTGAGCATGTGCATGCATTACGCAAAAACTATTGTTCTATGCAAGTTCTGTATAATTATTATACTTAAGTACTTCTCATTGAGTTTATAACAATGCGTCGCGCGAACAACGTCGCGGGTACAGTTAGTACAAACTGTTTCTCTCTTGTACTAATGTTTGGACACTCCTGATAAGCGTGGCAAATTAACATCTTTGGCGAGCGACAACAACAACCATAACTATAATACATCATTTGGTGATATTATTTCAGAGTCGCACGGAACACACTTTATCTATATTTCATAGTATCGTAAGTAAATACAGATAGCCTTAAATGGATACGGTAAAGCTACTACAAAAAAAAAAATTATAGGAAGTATTTTTAAATTAAAAAATCGTTTTGAGATCGCAGCGTTATTTGATTCGGTATTTTTAACAAAATTATCAACATTAGAATAAGTAAAATATTTTCTTAGGATGAGAGGAATTGATTAGTGAGATACATTCATCAGCAATACTTGAATAAAACTTGTATATATTACTGACAATAAATGTTTAACTTTTCGTTCATAACTTTTGTATACCCAACAATTTTGTTTACAGTCTGTTTAAGTTCTACTGTTACATACGTGAGTACTTCCAGAAGCAATATGTAATTGGTAAGTAGGTAGTAAATGGATCAGTTAATTATATTAAAAGGATCAATAACTGACACCATGTTCATACACCACCTTCCTATTCTTATCTCCAGTGTATAATCAAATTTTATACTTTTATATCCGTTTTATAGATATTTTATTAGTAGGTTATACGAATGTATCATCCATATAGGTGTATGGTTTCAGATGACCAAAGTAACAACGAGAGTAACGAAAGAGTACATTTTTTACAATATAATATATCTGTTAAGGATTACATTACTTTGAAATGCCAGAAAAGTTTTGTTGGGGAATTTATTTCCTCGTAACAAATGATGCAATCAATATAAAACCGTTTAGAGTGTTTTACGTGATCTGAGGCACATAATTTTTTTTCTTTTTATTTGCAAAATGATGGTATGGATGTAGGGATTGCAATCCGGATCCCCGGATCCGGGACTCCGGCGGATCCGGCATTATTTGACGTCTAAAAATACATGACAGCAATTTTTGGGAAAAATACTCGCGCTGTTGTATAAGTAGGTACTTAAAAGTAAAAAGTTCGCAGAAAATATAATCTTCTATTCATGACTATTTGTCGACAATAAAATCGACAAGTGTAGAAGGTAAAAGGGCCTATCTGAAATCAGCCCTTAAATATAAAAAATTTCGATTTTTTAGAACGCCTGAAAGGTCAAGAAACGGAGCAATCTTTCTTATTGTTTATTCAAAATTACGCCAAAAAAAAGTATGAGGTTTGATGGGCTGATTGTAGATAGTCTTATAGAAAACACCATAATAAAGAGAATGGATCCAATTTTAGTCAAATCGTACCTATAGTTTTTTTTTTTTTTTTGAATCGCTGGCACCGTTTTGAATTACAAAATTTACATGTAACATTCAAGAGACCTACAAGAGCAGATAGAAGGCCAGACAAAAAGAAAAAAAAATTCAAGATACACTTAATTAGGTATATGTACTTTAATGTACAAAACTTTCTTTTCATTGCAATAAACAGTTTCTCCAAAAAAAAAAAAAAAAATCCAAAGAAAGTGTTTTTCTTTTTTAGCACATAATTTGTAAAAGACCCTCTAAATTTCCTCCAACAATTTTTCAGTTAATACAAAAATTGACAGAAGATTTTTGGATTTTCATTGAAAATAAATGTTTTTCAGAGGAACCCATTAATGTATACTTTAATCAAGAATATTTTTTACTCCTTTTCTTACCGGAGTCATCATAGATGTTGGAATGAAAACTGAATTGAAAGTAATAGGACTACATGTATTATAAAAGTTTTACGAATTTATATCTATATTATGTATATAACGGATAAGACGTACCTGTTCTAGGAGATAATATTTAAATAGAAAAAAAAACTTTTTTCAATTAATGCCCGTATAAGGAAGTGTCAATAAATGATATTACTGCCCGTTGACAACTGAACGTCCTGCCTGAATATAAGTACATAACGACAAGTAATACAAACATGGACAATTTTATTGTCAGTTTTTTATTCATTCACCTCAAGTTACAAACATTTTCTGTATTCTTCTGATGTTGTACATTTGATTAAATGTTGGTATAGTGTACTTACGTGGGTATTTATTTTTTTTTTTTGTTATTAAAAAGTTGTTAAACCTGGTTGTTATACACAGGTTGATTTAATAAAAGCCATCAACACTTAACTTCCTCACTTCCGAGAACAATGCTATCAACATTATATGAATTTGTATTGTGCAAGTTGTTGTCAGCCACAAGTTGGTTGGGTTTTTTGTCAACTGTTTTGTTTCTTAAGTTGGTAGCAATGTTACTGGTCGCTAATCGTTTTTATTACATTTCGTGTATATATTGCGTCGTCAAGTAAATTGTACAAATATGTCATGTGAAGTGAGAAGAATTTTAAATATTGATGTTGCAGAAATAAATTTTTATTGTGAAGTAAATATTGTGAAAAATTACGCTTCAAAAGTTTTCAAAAGTTAACTTCGGCTACTCAAGCATACGGATTGTAATACCGGTAAATCACAAAAAATGCCCTAGATTTTTAATGGTAATTCGCGTTTAAATAAAACTTTCTTTTCATATTTATTTGGATTTGAGCATTTAAATCAGCTGTAGTCATTTTACAAACAACTTAAATTTTAAGAATTTCAAAATTCATTTTAGCTAAAACATTGTCATTTTCACTTTCATCCATTACAGATTTCATTATACTCTCGTAGGTAATTACTCAATCTCGCTATTGGAGCTCTTATTTCAAAATTTAGAGGTGATTAAAAAATTAAATTTCAGTCCAGACAATTTTCGGAAACTAGTTGTCTATCCGGGATAAATTTTGCTTGAAAGCTCTATAATTTTTTGTCCTTGGTCTGTGTTCTTATATTTCAGGGGTTCTTAAAGTTTTGTGTTGGTACATTAAACACTAGAATATTTGGCAGACCAAAAAAAAAAATAAACAAATAAATAAATAAAAAAAATAAAAAATAAAAAATTTAAAAAAATAAGATTGTATGTCCACGCACAATTGATAAAAATATTGGGACATTACATATAAATAATCTTCAATATTAGAATATACTCAACAAACATACAACACCATTCTAGTAATATTGGAATTATTGTAAATATATATAGTGAATACTCTTCAATATTTTTCCTTTAATTCGATCACTTTAAATTATGTAGTCTCGGAAAAACCCTCCGAAGATATCCACTATCAAAACCCAATAACCAACTGTGGACTAAAATGTGGACTCTTTCTCATTATTTTTAAGATCCACGAATCGCAATTGGGAACTCCTGCTTTAAATTATGCATTACCTATTCCTAAAATGAAATTTTATGAAAGCTGGCCCATAATTTTGTTTTTGAACCCATAATTATGATGAAAGTACTCCAAAATAACGCACATTTCTTAAGATTATACTAATTTAAAGAATATCTGTTGTAATTAATATACTTACAATATTTAAGTTACTTTATCAACT
Organism: Brachynemurus nebulosus; assembly: GCA_035578155.1. NCBI lineage: Eukaryota > Metazoa > Arthropoda > Insecta > Neuroptera > Myrmeleontidae > Brachynemurus > Brachynemurus nebulosus. Next base: position 11,198,759 of record JAPWDM010000014.1, on the reverse strand, counting down.
ATTTACATCCTGTTTCTTCTGAACAATTTTTTTCCGTAAACTCGTGTATTTATTTCATGTATTATAAGCAATTATTGATAGGAAAAAAAACATGAATTGCATAATATTATAGCTTTGAGTTATTTATTAGATAAATGGACATATTCCAGTGACAATTGTAATTCGTTTAGGTTTTTTTTATGAATTTTTTGCAATGGCTACTTTTACTGAATTACTCATCATTATATAATTTATAATAAGTAATAACTAGACTCAGTGCCGTCTTTACTTAAGGGGCCCGTTGGGCACGCGCTTAAGGCCTCGAGCTGAGAGGGTCCCGGATTTATGACCATAAAACATAAGAAAATAAATTGCATGTTATATCAGCTGCGATTCGTGGAACATCCAAGAATAAAGTAAGAGTAAAACATTTTTTTATGACTTGACTATTCCTGGTAATATTTTTGTTTTAAATAATATTTATGATGGCTATAATTTTCGAGAGATATGTAAAAAATCACGAATTTGCATCTATAAGTTGTCCGGTGAAACACTAGCCAGAGTTGTGATAAGGGGAGGTTTATACTTGAGCGTCCTTTAAAAATCCTTTTTGCAGAAACTGATAGCCAGTTATGTGTAGAATATGTTCCCAAAGTGATTTTGCTGAAAGTAATTTAAAGGGCAGTTTACTTGAGATTCGATCAAAAAATCGATTTTTTTTGCAGAAATTGATAGAAAATTATGTGTAGAATATGTTCTCAAAGTGACTTTGCTGAAAGTAATTTTAAAAAAAAAGATTATTTCACATTAACCGAATCGAGTTTTCTATAAAAAAAAAATCCAAAAAACGTAATTCACGCGGTAATGAGTATTAAATATGAAAATACGTTTCTTAATATATATTCTATAATATCTCGGAACCACGCTTTTGGAACTGGTGACCACGATAACTCAAAAACTATCCGATGGATCCTTTTTTTATTTTTTTATTTTAAAGATAATTCAATTCTCCGGCATTTATACCTAAATTCGATACACTTTCAATATTTTTTTTTTTTAAAACTTTAAAGAGCGAAAAATAAGACAAAAATCGTAATCAAAAGTTCACACATCCGCCATTACTTTTTCTTTCAGCAATTTTTTGATATTATAGGTATAGGTGTCGGTACTGTTCATATATTTTATAAATCTTTTTTGTTTTTGGATTTCAGTGGTTTATTACCGGTGCTATGATGTCAACCAACAAGGCATCGGATTTTTGGATCGTCACAGTACACTATTTATAAAATAGACAATTATTTATATTTATCCTAGAAAAATTTTTTTGTATAATTTAATACTTAATAAATATGTGCACAAAATTTGAAATTGATTTTTACTTTCATTCTTAAGAAAGAAATTTCAGAAAAATACATAATTTTACAAATATTTAATATTTTTACAAAGGTTTAATATTTTATTGTGTGTTTCTGTTTCTCTAAAGTGGTCTCCAGAGGTCTTGAGACCCTCAAACTTAATGTACTCCTGGGTTCTTAGGCAGCTGTTCAAAAGAGCTTACCCAGTTGGAGAATTACAAGTGAAAAGTCGGACAACGCCTGACCCATATACTACAAATATCGAACACTAGAACGTTAGAAATCTACATCAACTATATAATTTCCAAAAAAAATTTTTATGGATATTTAACGGCCTTGTCCCAACAAAAAAATGGTTTTAGTCACTAATTTTAATATTTATAAACTTGTTTTTTTTTTAAGTTCACAATTCCACATGTGAATATTTTGTGTATATCCACCTATATACAATTTGTCCTGTATTCTATTTTTATGATGGGGGTGTAATTGATTAGTTCCGTTCATTATTTTATAGTTGCGGTTCAATAATTTTATGTATATTATCATCAGTTTAATGTAGGTTCAATGTAGACTTCTCATTGTTCACATATTAATATGATTATCCACCAATACATGCATACAATATGACCGAAGTGTAGCGTTAATCTCTATTTTGAAATTAAAAAATTTTTTTTGTAATAATTTTATACAGTTGGCTTTGTTTAATAAACAGAACATTTATGCTCGGTTTTTCAGTGATAGCTTAAACCAACAATTATGGTTAAACTTGAGTTTATCTTATATTTCAGTTTTAAACTTGAGGTTATAAATCTTAAGATTTATACTTGTAAAAAATGGAAAAAAAAAAGAGATTTAAAATTCTACACTAAAAACAACTTTTTTTGTTATCACAACGAAAAAACTACTAGTTATTTTCGGGAAATACGGCATTAAATAAATTTATTTAATTGCCGTAACTAAAAGAAAATATTTCTGATGGCTAAAATAAATTATTGCAGCCACACATGCTTCAACAATATTTGTATAAAGTATTTCTTTATAAAATTAATTTGGTAAGTGTATTATTGTTGCAAAGTAACAGTGTATTAATAATTCAAATGATTTTTTTTTGCAATAACTAAAATGGAAAAGTAATAGTCTGCGCCACGCTTGATTTAAGGCAACTTTTGGACTCTACATTTAAGTATTTATTTAATGTTTACCTATTACTTATTTGAAATTAAATTGCTGTTGAAACATGTACGATACGAACCAGCAACACCTGTGTCTTCACTATTTCAGTATGTCACGAGCCTTTAACGACTGGACCATAGGCTCATCTGTCTACACTTTTTATGTTTTTATTTTTTTTTTTTTTTAATTTTTTTGTAATAAATAATATAGGTATGTAAATAATAAAATTAAGAAGTTGCTAAAATAAAATAATCAGTTTAATGAATAGATAAATATTAAATGTTTTGAGAAAAAAATGATTAATTGAACACTATCATGGATATCTCATATTCATAAACATATTTGACGATTTAATATTTTTAAAAAAATACTTTTTTTAAATATTTTGTTACATTAACAATAGTGTAGTATTTGAAAACAGTGTTTGAAAAATTATCAAACAGGATCGGCTGGGTCTCGAACGCGGATCCCTTGGTTGCTAGCCAAGCGCCTTACCAATTAGGCTACCGACCGATTGTTTTCGAGTGGCATTCTAGTCTGAAAATCAATCAAGCACATCTTCTCTTTAATGCGAGACGCAGTTATATTTTTAATTTCAAATGTTATAAGGTGCCTGTGAAACATTATTAATGTATGGCGAACATTTGTTCGTATTTATACATACACCAATATTCATATGTTCACTTAATGTCCAGCTTAGCTGATACGTGAATACTCGATTTACTTTGGCCTAATTGGTAAGGCGCCTAGCTAGCAGCCAAGAGATCCGGGTTCGAGTTCCAACCGATCCTGTTTGATAATTTTTCAAACGCTATCTGAATTTTAATTAACATAATGTATTGGTCATACATGCCAAAGTAAATCGAGTGTTCAAGTATCAGTTAAGCTGAACATCAAGTGAGCATATGAATATGAATATTGGTGTATGTATAAATACGAACAAAATTTAGCCATACACTAATAATGTTTCACAGGCACTCAATAACATTTGAAAATAAAAATAGTGTCATTTAATAAATGGTTTAGTCAAATCCTGCTAGATATCACAACTAATTTTTTGTTTCTTTGGATAACTTTATTTATATAGGTAGTACCCTGAACTAAAACAGGTTGTTAGAGCAACTATTTTAAGTTAATTAAGTTGATTTTAGTAAGCACAACTATACAGTTTATTCAGTGTCGACGTCTAGAACATTGCCGTATTACAAAACGAACCACTAGTACGGCGTACTAATTTTCAAAAAAATTACTCTACGTTTAATGTAGACAATGTAATTCATCGCCTACTTGATAAATAATTGTGTTATTTCTTTTTTATGTGTATACGTGTATATATATGTAGATACCTAATTTGTGAACTGAAATTTAAATTAAAAATAATATATTTAACGGTGTTTAAACACGGTGTTATTATTACACAAAAGGGCCTTCATAATAATAATAATAATACTTACTATACAATAATGATAATACATACATTTGGTTTTTATAGAAGTGTCAAATTGAACCAGCCAGACTATAAGTACAGGTAGGTATATTATATTCTATGTATATTTTTTTTGAGTATGCTTTTTGTTGAGAGACAATAGAATTATTAGTGTAATATGTTTGATATTTAAATTGATACAGAGTGATAATTTTGAATTGGATCTTAGGTTGCATTTTTACGGAGAGGAAAAATCGATCTATATTTTAATAAGAATTCTAGTCTCTTTAAAAAAGCCGAGGGGATGTTTGTTGCGAAAAATGGTCTACACCAAATAGGACTCCCTAGAGGCTTGTGAAAGCTGGGGAAAGCTAGTTAAAAAGTTCCAGGCCCGCCATCATAAATATGTACTTTATACTGTTAGATAGATACTCTTGGAAAAAGAAAATCGAATCCCAATAATTGTTCTTCTTGTTTTTCATATTTCTAATAAAATCATTCAAATATAGAATGCTTTTCTTAGTGATGAGCAAATGCAAGACCGAGACCAAGACTTGGCAGTTTTGGTCTTGGTCTTGTTCTTGCATTAAGAATCTTGGTCTTGGTCTTACTAAAGCAGTTTGAGTCTTGGTCTTGCAAAATGCAGTCTTGGTATTGGTCTTGGTATTGGTCTTGGTCTTGGTATTGCTAAAGAATCTTACACTTTCTTGCAGTTTTTTATTAGTGAATTTTTCCCTTCTAAAATAAGAATTTTCTTTCTTTACGGTATTAATTATACTTTTAAACTATTTAAATAATTTAACAAGAGTCTTGCTTTTTTCTTGCTATTGTCTTGGTCTTGCTCACTTGAGTCTTGGTATTGGTCTTGCAGCCACACTTATAGTCTTGGTCTTGGTGTTGGTCTTGCAAATAATGCAAGACCAAGACAAGACTGCAAGACCAAGACTAATTTTGCTCATCACTAGCTTGTCTGAATACATCTAAGTTAAGAATACCTTTATAATATTAATAGATTTGAGCGTTACTTTATGGTATTCAATATTTGTAAATAATAAACAAATATTTTTACGAAGTAAAATATTTGTTTATTATTTATAAGATTACCTTTATTGTGGTTAATAAATTTGATTCCGAATTTGTAAATCTGTTATACTATTTGCCAATCGTTCGTATTTTGATAATTTGGTGTCAGTCCTTTGCTGACAAAAATGCTGACTAATGTGACTCCTCTTAATTTTCCACTGGGATGTGATGATGAAAATTCAACAGTTCTTCTATGTTTCATTTGTACTCTTCCAACGTCGTACACTGAGAGAAAAATGGCAACTCAAAATTAAATACGGTCATTATTGTTTCAACAATGTACAACTTAAAAAAAAATACATTGAAAAGATAGGGAACTTTGTAGGAAATCAATATTTTTCAACTTTAAAATAAAGTTGTTTTACATTGAACAATAAATTTCAACATTACTAGACTTTCGTTAATGTTTTACATTAAATCAATATGGTTTTTATTGATATTAAGTTGTTTTTTTTCTGGGTGTACATTCTTGATTAATTTACAATCTGGTAAAGGTTTACCGTAAAGCTCAGATGGTCAAAACCACTAGGACACTATCAGAGCCGGTGAGAAAAATGACAGATCCCCCAGCATAGAAAAAAATTTCATAAATTTTTCTCTAGAAATACAGTTACGGTGGGCAAAAAAAGCTTGTTCACTTCCTCCGAGTCCCTTTTTACTTTTTAGACTCAGGTCCCTGCGTAATTCCCCACTTAACGTCCCTTCTAGCCGGCCCTGGACATTATAAAAAAAAGAATACATAAAAATATATTATCTTTTTCTTTCGATGTTCTAATCGTTCTAAACTTTCCAAAATATTTCCTCAAATGTATCTCATTGTCAGTGGCCTCTATAGCATAAATTTTTTTCATCAAAGCTGATAAAATCTTTCAAAAAATTTTCTGAACGTAAACGGTTTATAATTAAGGGTTGAAACTTGGTCAAATCACTAGATTGATTCATAGCTATCTTATAAAAATAAATCGAAAACGATGCGCGCGCGGGCGGACTTCTTCCTTCTTATCCGACTGTGGCCTTTTTAGTATGTTTCGATGACTGTTTTCACTTTTGACTGAAAATTTTCCTGTTTGAAAACTTACGTTTTTACGACGCTATTCAATTAATTGAACATGCCCCGTAAGAAAAAAATTAAAAAATGTTATGATTCCTCTTAAACGAATCACACTGTACTTGAATTACATTTATTATACAGGCAAACGGTTTTTAAGCAATTAGTGGCGGATGATTCGATTGTGTGAAATTTAAATGATAAATGCTCGTAAGTAAATTAAATATAATTTTTTTCAATTTATTTTTTTTTTTTATTTTTATTTAAACGCTGATGCACTGCTGGCCTTATCTGATCGTGTTTATCAAAACACTATTGTTATGTCGTGGATATGTAGGTATATTTTAGCTATAATAATATGGAACTATATACAAATACGTATAATATGATAATGTATCGCTTTAATGATTCCAAAATTAACCACCGCGAGATTAATCGGATGGTACATATTTATTGATTATATATGATTATTAAAAATTTTGACAGTCACCCCTTCGCCGAAAATGATTGAAATAATATGATATCTTTAAGTAAGCTGTCATATTTAAATGTAGGAAATTAAAATTGATTAATCTGGTAGTTTTTTGATTATTATTTTTAGATTAAGAATTTTTTTCTGTGCGTCAAATCCGAGTTACAATACTTCTGATTAATTTTACTAAGAATTCATTAGTACTAAGTAAACAACCAGAAATGCTTTCCTGTACAATTCCAGGAGAATATTAAACATTGTTTCCCTAATTATAAATTGATGACTGTAAACTCATATTTATTAAATCCTAGTCTTCATCACATCCTTTTACGCTGCCAATGGGGTGTAGCACACAGCTTCCTCGTAGTCGTAACAAAATTTTATCCCATTTTTAAAGTGATTTTATGTTTAGATAATTATATATTAAACTTCCTGTCTTATCTTTCTATTAATGACATGTATGAAACAGGAATAACTTTAACATAAGAACTGGGTGAACTGCTTCGTAACTAATTTTTCTAACCGATTATATAACTATGGAAATTACGACATTATATTTAACGTTTTAAATTGTCAAGTAATTGCAAAAAATTAAAAGTTTTTTTTTTTATTACTCATGCGGGAGAAGTACAAACTTGGCGCACACATTTTTGTGCGCAAAATAGCTGTTTGCCCACTGTACTCTTCCCGCATACTTTTTTGCGTGTGGAAAGTAACTTTACATACGCAAATTGTCAATAAAACACGCAAAATTTAATCAAAACACGCAAAGCCGCCTCTTAATTTTTCATTTAATAAATATTCCATAATTATTTCTACAGAAACCACCAACAAAGTAATTTAAACGATAATTAATTCAGAAAAAAAAGACGAACACTTAAAAAAATTATTTTAAAAAGTAATAAAAATGTCAAAAATAGTGATAATAACAGAAAAAAGTATGTGAAATTGGTAATAAAAAATAGTATGTGCAACTCGTGCGGGATTGTCGATTGCCCCACTCAACTTCGCTTTCGTGGGCAATCGAGACTTTCCCGCACTTATTGCACAATATACTATTCTTTTTATAAAGTTTTTTGTTTCCCTGGAAACGAGAATAACAAGGAGTCCATTCCGTGCACCTAGCGTTAACATATTTTATGTTTGCGCATGTACTCTGACTATCATTTCTCTATACTGAAAAATTATAAGGGACAATTTATGACCTAACCTCCAAAATACGCACTTTCAATATTTGAATCGAACAGAATTTGTAGTAAATAAGATATCGACGTGTAATAGGATTTTACCGGTAGCATTGTTGCTCCTACTGCGATAAAATTCGTAGGAGTCCATCTAGAAATCACGTCACATAATTTCTGAAAGTTTCATCAAGATCGATCGAACAGCTGCGAAGTTATATTACTTGATGAGACCGAACAACACACAGTCGGACAGACAGACGAATTGACAGAGAGACACGAAACAAAAATTGTTCAAGAAGTTCTATAACGTAAAAAGCATTTAAAAATTTTGATTTTGAAGGGAAAAAAATTTTAATCTTAAAAAGTTATTACAATGCTTCCGTTACTTTAGTAGTTTTGGAAACAAAATAATGATGTTGGTGGTGACTTATGGTGATGCCTTTGTCATTAATTCATGGATGGTGATAGTATTTAAAATTGTAGCGTTTCATACCTGTAAATACGCCTTAAGCCGGTTGATTGAACTTCTTACTTCTAGTAATTAGGAGAATCAAAATTAATATAATCCTTTCCTATTTAATATAAATTGTAGTTTCCTATGTAATATAAACTTATTAAACAAATGATAACATCATTTGTTCTGAATATACGCGAGACAAAAAATATTTCACAAAAAGTTTTTTATTTTGCTTTTCCGTTTAGTTTTCTTTTTTTTAAATTGTACAGTAATTTTGCTGGCGTTTTTAACATCACAGAAGGTTCTTAGGCCATTATATAATAAAGACATGGTAAAAAATCCATATAATCTATGTTATCTTAATAAAGTTAATTCCGTTTTTTTTCACAGAAAACAAACCGCTAATTCGAATTTGCTGAAAACTTTATCTGGTCTTCATTTTTTGATTACGCATCTAATGAAATTAGTCCGGAGTTGATATCATCATTTGTTCTCCAGATATGCGAGACGAAAAAAAATTCACGAACGAACGGACTAACGAACGCACACACAGACATCACGCTAAAAACGATGGATTCGGATTCTAGTGACCTTGAAACGTGGAGATATGTCAAAATTAGCGATTCGTAAAATCGGAGCCATTACAATAACTTCCAATGGGATGTTAAAAATATAATCTATTTCACTTAAATTTAAGCATAATACATACATCACTTACGAATTTAAGGAATTCTGGTTTTCTTAGCTTTATCTCTCTCATTGTTGCAAATGCGTAAATTTTAAATTTGCAGTTTGCTTTTAGAAAAGAATAGAAGATTGATTTGCTTCATATATAAGAAATATTTAATTTTTTAACTATGACATGCGCAATTGTATTTCAAACGGGGTATATTTTAATATTTCGACAATATACAGTTGACAATAATTTTCTTAACTTTATCGATTTAGGAAGTTTCATTAATAAAATAATTTTTTTTTTTAGTCACGGCTCCGTCTGTTGTTTCCATTAGTTATTAGTACATATTTGATAATTGGACTAAAAATGATTAGTTGAAGAGATACGTATCAAAGGCGGTAATGATTATTTAAAGAGCCGAAAAGGAAATAATTGAAAATAGGTAATGATTGTACCTACCACAAATTATTTAAAATTAATTTGAGAGAATATTTGAAAACCGAAGATTTAAATTGTCGTATTTTCACACAGATCGTTCAACTAATGAAGGATTTAATAAAATATAAATACTAGACTGTCTTCTTAAGCCAAAAAGTCATAATTTACAAATTTTGATTATTTAAATAAAGGAGTAAGTAATTTTATATTTAAACCTGAAAATAAGTTAAAGTTAAGCCTTACGCGTATGTATAAAAAAACTGTGGATAACAGTGTGTCAGAGTGTGTCAGATACCGCTGGCATTTAGTCGTTCGGTGGCGGTCACCGAATGCACGACAATTGTTATGTATTGTTAAAATCATTGTTAGTTACACTGCATGGATTTCTGTCCGCAAGTAGGTGTTATGCAGTTGTGTGTGTGACCATTCACACACAGGCAAACATCAAACTCACACGACTACAAACAGTGTGTGCCTACACAACATAGTGGGGAGAAGTGGAAGGGATTTTTTGTCTACGCTGGTATCACTAGTACAGAGATAGTAAGGTCGTTTCTATATTGTGTGGTTAAAGTGAACTATCAAGTATCAATAAGCAATAAGCATTATAAAAAAAACTAACATTACTTTGCTATGTAAGGGGAGGTTTACTTGAGAGTCGTTAAAAAAATCGATTTTTTTTGCAGAAATTGGTAGCTAATTATGTGTAGAATATGTTCCCAAAGTGATTTTGCTTAAAGTAATTTAAGGGAAGGTTTACTTGAGATTTGATAAAAAAATCGATTTTTTTAGCCGAAATTGATAGCAAATTATGTGTAGAATATGTTCCCAAAGTGATTTTACTGAATTTTACACATTAACCGAATCCAGCTTTCTATAAAAAAAAATTCAAAAAACGTAGTTCACGCAATAATGAGTATTAAATATAAAATTTTGAAAATACGTTTCTTTATATATATTTTATAATATCTCGGAACTACATTTTTGGAACTGGTGGACACTATAACTCAAAAACTATTCGATGGATCCTTTTTTTAAATTTTTCATTTTAAAGATAATTCAATTCTTCGGCACCTCTACCTAAGTTCGATACACGTTCAATATTTTTTTTTTTTTATATTTTTTATTTTTACTTTAAAGAGCGAAAAATAAGACAAAAATCGTAATCAAAAGTTCAAACCTCCTCCATTTTTTTCCTTCAGCAATTTATTGATATTATAGGTAGAGGTGCCGGTACTCTTCATATATTTTATAAATCTTTTTTGTTTTTGGATTTCGGTGGTTTATTACCGGCGCTAGGATGTCCACCAACAAGGCATTGGATTTTCGGATCGTCACACTGCACTATCAATAAAATGGACACTTTTTTATATTTTTCCTTGAAAAATTTTTTTTTTTGTGTAGTTTAAGATTTAACAAATATGTGCACAAAATTTGAAATTGATATTTACTTCCGTTCTTGAGAAAAAAATTCTAGAAAAATACATAATTTTTAAGGACTCTCGAGTAACCCTCCCCTTAATATAAAATCAATTAAAGAAAACTCAAAAAACGGAGATTTTGACTTAGACACTTACATCTTTTTGACTTAGGAGGGCAGTAGATTCCTCTATTGTAATTTCCCTGCGTTCCCACCATAGTTTTTTTTTTTAACCTAAGGATTATCTGGTGAAAGATTCAAACTTTCATATGTACATTAAATAATAATTTAAAAAATTTAAAGTAACATTATTAAAAATTTTCAACCAAGACTCCAACCAAGAATAATTTTGTGTTTAACAACGAAGAGGATGCAATTTTAAATCGATTTTTTTTTTTATTCTAGTATAATAAATAACTTTTCTGGCGTCTTAATACAATTTAGTATAATTCGGCCTTTATTTTTATAAGTCCGACACATACGTGTAGGTGGTAAAATTTTTTCCTCAAGCAAATTTTTTATTACTTTCACAAAAAAAAAGTTGTACTAAACTAAACGAATGTTTAAATGTTCACATAAAACCCGTTAGTAACTGAATTCATCACTATGGTGCACAAGAGCCAGAAAACTGTTTTGTTTTGACCCGACTGCATAAGAAGGAGGGTAATGTGTTTCGAAAGTATGTATGTATCCTCTAATTATGTCTGTTTCTGTGGCGCAGCCTGCAGCCTAAACGGCTCAACGGATTTTGGTAAAGAAAGTGTCACTGGATTCGTCTTAATCTCGGGAATGCTATAGGCTACATGAAATTTCAAAATTTATCCCCTAAACAGGGGACGAAAAATTTATATAGTAAACAATTATGTCTAGAATCATAAAATTTTGCAGTCGAGTTCTTTATGTAACGTAGGGGAACACCAAGAAAATATTTTTGGAAATTCATCCCCTAAGGATATAAAGTAGGGGATGAAAATTTATGAAAGGTAAAATTTTGCACAGGGCCATCGGAGCTCTTTAGTAATGTAGATGAGTATTAAAAGGGAGGAATTCTGTAAAAATTTATCCATTAAGGGTGTAAATTAGGGGATTAAAATTTATATAGGAAACCACTGGGCTTAGAAACGTAAAATTTTGCACAAAGGTTCCTTTAGTAATGCAAACAAGCACCAAGAGTGGATTTCTAGAATTTCGCTTCCTAAGGGGTTAAAATAGGGGATGAAAATTTATATAGAAAACCGTTTAGTTTAGAAACGTGAAATTTTGTACAAAGGTTCCTTTAGCAACGCAAGCAAGCACCAAGAGTGGATATTTAGAATTTCGATTTCTAAAAGATTAAAATAGATGATGAAAATTTATATAGAAAACCGCTAGGTTTATTAACGTGAAATTTTGCACAAAGGTTCTTTTAGTAACTTAGCAAACACCAATAGTGAACTTTTGGAAATTCGTCCCCTAATAAGTTAAAATAGGGGATGAAAATTTATACAGGAAACTGTTGTGTCTAGAAATGTGAAATTTTACACAGGGGTTTCTTATATAACGTAGGTGAGCACTAAGAAGGGATTTTTGAAAATCTGTCCTACAGGGGAGTAAAATAAGGATCGTTGGATTTAAGAACGTGAAATTTTGTACAGTGATTTCTTTAGTAACGTAAGTGAGCACGAAGAGTAGCTTTTTGAAAATTCATCTCCTATTAAGGCGGTAAAATAAGTGATGAAAATTTTAATGAAAGCTAACTTTTCTCTACGAATTCGTCTGGGTAGGTGGAGTTGATAACGACATAGTGTGTAAAACTAGTCAATCTACAACGAGTTGGCACGGAGGAAGGTGCGGACAAAAAAAAACTAGTAGGTATATGCGGTAAAAAAAATTTTTTTTGTCAAATTCGTGGTAATTTTGGCTACCAGCCGCTGTAATCTCCTATGCGTACCTATAAATTTTTTCTTCTGAATAGTCAAACAACAATAAAAAGACCTAAATAAAATAGTTAATTGAAAATATCAAATACCCGACTGCGTAAAAGTAAACTAAAACGGTGAAAACAAGATGAAATAGAGAAAAAGAAAAATGAATATAAAAGTAAAGCAGTCGGACGCATACATATTGTACTAAATAAAACAGAAATGTATGATGCCTCCGACTGCTTCACTTTTTTATTCATTTTTCTTTTTCACTATTTCATCTTGCTTTCACCGTTTTAGTTTGCTTTTTACGCAGTCGGGTTTTTTGACTTTTTTTAATTAACTATTTTATCCTTTACTTGGTAGAATTCTGGAAAAACCCTATTCGGGAAACTACGCTCCAAATTATCTATCATTTAGATATGCCTTTTATTTTATAGTGAGTATAAGGTAACAATATTTTTGACCATAATGTAGTCATCTTTAGAAAACTGTAAATTATCAGTAGAACTTGAAGATGTTGATCAACAACGGCGCTAGAAGACAAGTTAATTGTCGGTTGTTGAAGCTTTCTTTTACTTTTAAGGCCCTTTGTTGGCCCTATTGCATCGACGCCGTCTTGCATCACACAATATCGGCTTTATATGTAGGATGTATGCCTGGAATTAGTCTAATAGTAGCGATATCACAGGGTAACCATGAGTATCGATACTTATACAATACAACTAATTATCAAAAATAAACATTTTAAAAAATGATATCCTCTTCACACAAAAAAGGCTTACAACAAAAAAAGCATATTATAATATCTCTACCGGATATAATGATTTGAATATAATATAGATCTTTTAAAATAAAATAAATAAAAAAGAATTGGTTAGTTCTCTTTGATCAAGTCAGTTCATCATTTGACAATAAATAATAATATTACCTATGTTGTATTGAAAACGAAAAAGGGTACCATACGCACACAGTTTATGGGCCTTAATTGGCCTGTTAACTTTACATTTAATATATGTATATGTCTACATATGAGGACAGGTGTTATATATCAATAATATACACAAAAAAAAAACTTTATATTAATTGTAAATACATCTAATAATAATGTAAATTATATATGCTTAAGTTTTTTTAAAGATTTTTCTTTTATTTTCAAACTTTTGTTTTCAAAAAAATTGAAATACGTGGGCTACTACAGTAGATCCTGCGGGCTACAGCAGGAAAGGTTACAAATTCAAAAACTTTCATTATCTTTATACAACTGTCACTTGAATTATTTTATTAAATATTTCTATAAATTCGATTTGATAAAATGTATTGGTACTTGTAACTAGTGATGAGCAAAATTAGTTTTGGTCTTACAGTCTTGTCTTGGTCTTGTATTTTTTGCAAGAGCAAGACCAAGCTAAGACTATGTATACCAAGAGCAAGATCAAGACCAAGACTATAAGTATGGTTGCAAGACCAATACCAAGACTCAAGTGAGCAAGCCCAAGACAAAAGCAAGACTCTTGCTAAACTATTTAAATAGTTTGAAAGTATAATTAATACCGTAAACAGAGAAAATTCTGATTTTAGAAGGGAAAAATTCGGTAATAAAAAAATGCAAGAAAGTGTGAGATATTTTAGCAATACCAAGACCAAGACTGCATTTTGCAAGACCAAGACCAAGATTCAAACTGCCCTAGCAAGACCAAGACCAAGATTCTTAATGCAAGAACAAGACCAAGACCAAGACTGTCAAGTCTTGGTCTTGGTCTTGCATTTGCTCATCACTACTTGTAACGTATATAAAATTCCCTTCATCATCAAAATTATTTTGTCATTTTTTTGGGGAATCGTTTTATATACAACAATCCAAAATAAAAAAAAAAAAACCAAAAATAAAATTTAAAACTTTTTACCGATTATTTACAATGCACCGACCAAATGCTAAACAACAATCAATAAGTAACTTTATCGCAAATTAATGTTCAAATTTCTTACTTTTTCTTACTTTTCTTTACCTATCATAATGCACTTTGAAAATATTACAAACAAAAAATCACACAAAAAAAGACCGCGTAAAACAGTTTTTGCTATACTTAACACCTCAAAAGAGCGGCCGGTATTTCTAAGATATATCTATCTACCGAAATGTTGTATAAACGACATTAAAACATATAAGTATAAATATCGGATTGTGTTACTCTTTTCTCGGAAGAAACTACGAAAATTTATTTTAAAAAAAATTCAATTCATAAAAGCTACAATTTTTACTCTATAGCTTTTGTATTCTTCGAAATCACAATACTTATCACTGAAAAAAATATACATTCTATATATTGTGGATATGAAGACAAATAGGTGTACGTACAGTCAGAATGCGAAATTGTGCTAATAAAGAGGCAAGTACCTGAAGTAGAGAAAACAATTTACTGAAAAAAAAACTGCTTTTGAATTTCCGTGACAAAAAATCAATACATACCTGTATCTATATACTAATTGCTTCTTTTTAATTTGAGTTAATTTGAAATTTTTTTACTGAATATAATTATAGGAAGTCATATCTGTAACATTTAATTTAAATAATAATTTCGATAATTAATGAACTCATAAATAATAAAAAAAAAATTAGTGTTTACCTAAAAAGACTTTGAAAAACAGTCGGTTTTCTTTTTAATTATAATTTCATTGTTAATTAAATATTTTTTAAACATTTTCCTTATAAACCTTACTGTTACCAAGTACCGATCCTACCAGGGTGATTATCATTCAGAAATTATAGCTCATTTGGAGTTCAAAGTTTCTTTTCCGTAATAAACGAACTTTTGATGATTGCTCATTATTCTCAGACTTCTAGAAAAAATGTAAGTTGTATTGGTAAGTTAATTAACGATATTTAGGCACTGAATAAAATTTTCTATCAAGTTTCTTTGTTAAAATTTTTGGTTCGTTCCACATTATACTGCGTTTCTCAGTACCTTCTCGGTTTGGCTTTGGCTCAGTAAAATCATGTCTTAGACCTGTTTCAGTTTTTTTCTGTTAAAGTGAAAATGTTATTTAAGTATTCGATCAGCGTTTCCCACAGTTCTGCATTGGTAAGCCAAATTGTAAATACCAAATAATTCGGCGTACAAACATAAATATAGGTACTTGAATCCTACACGGAGAGAAAATTCATATAAAAATTACTGTGCTCAGCACTACAATCGACGTGTAAAAGGCGAACATATTCAATTTTGTACGGTAAAAATATAAAAATTATAATTAATCATAGAAAATTTAAAGGATGGAATATTGTTTCCGTAATATTAGCTCCGTAAAATTTGTAAGACCGCACAGTAAAAAATTCCATTGCCGACAAAAAAATATTTTTTAATTGTTTTTCTTACAAAATTTACCATGCTGTAAGAAAAGAGAGAAAGAAGGTTGTATGTGTTGTGAACGCTGTTGAAATGTACCTCACTCATAGCAAGTCACATAGCCAACCATAGGTTTGGACGACCAACTTGGTCGGACGGGTAGGATCAAGCACCTTGATTCATTAGACTGTCTTACAAACAGCAAGCAGTATTCATTACACTGTCTTAGAGGACGGGTATGTCACCGTTTAATTCATCATTTTGTTACTTCACTATCTTTAGTATTAGAATATATTGTTGGCATTCATTTTTGTATGCATCATAAAGAATCGAAAGTCGGAAAAGATCGGGCATCTTCGAAGTTGTTACAGGTACAGCCCAAGCAACATAAGGTTGCGGGTCAGATGCGCAAATGAAAGAGTACGACAACAAGAATTAAACTATAACATATATGCATAAGAGTGTGATAAAAGTTGTGTTAGCACATTAAATTTTACTATGCTAGCACATATTTTTATTTTGGTCGTCGATCGCGCACGCATTATAAGAGAGCATGGTAATTTTTCTGAAATTTTATCTACAAAAATTATATGATTTTTCTCTCCGTGTAGCGATGCTATGAATACACTCATTGTTTCTTCTGTAAGAAAATTTTATCGAACCGAGAGCGTATCAAGAGCGACACTGTATAGTTGTGGTACGAGCTTTATTAATAATTTCATTTATCTATTGAATTTACTTGACACACATTTAATTTCCGACATAACTCCACTTTCCAGAAGGACATATCCTTTAATTTATCGTCCCAAATGAGTGTTTCTGGCCACGAACGATACCTAGAGTATATATTTCGTGGCGCGTGACATATCATAAATATCCAAGGCGTATCGTATTTTAGCTGTAACGTAACGTGTGCATAGATACTACGCACCGACTTCCATATGGTGTCTGTCGTGGTTATTTTTCAAGATCAAATTAACTAGAGAATATTTTTTCCTCATTTTTTTATAACAAAACAACTTAACATAAATTATAAGTTTAACTATAAATACATTAAGGTACGAAGCAATGATTATAATGCCCATATAATAGTTATCGTTAAATAAGTACAATTATTATTAATGGCATGGATAATAATATAAGACCACCCTGTGTAAACTTGATGACATCTTGTATGTTCCGTTTTCTTGTAATGTATTATTTATTACTGGTTGATGTACATACCTGTGTGTGTTTTACATAAATTATAATTGTTATAAAAAAAATGGAAAAAATTATATTTATACGGGATCGATATCTTAAACACAATAAATTAAGAATTTTAAAAAATATAAGTGACTTTTTTCCGTTGTTTATAAAATTGGAACAACTGACCTACCGTAGATAGAAAGTTATTTAAACATAAAACAGAAAAATTGGTCTGGTTAAATTATATCAAATATTATATTTATATTACTAAATTACTTATATCAAATATCTATTATATTAGATAAGTTTTTTAGCCGTTTTCGAGAAAAAATAAATATTCCTTTCGCAGCATCCTGTCTAAATAGTGAATTTACGGTTACAAAAATTTTTCCCATTTTTAGTCTTTCTAAATTTTTTTTTATTGTAGTTCTAGCCAGAATCACTACCATTCTAAACTAGAAACTTTTTTTGTTGCAGATGGACACTAATCCCAAAATCATGTCAACCAGCACATCACTTTCTTTGCATGGCTATATTTCAATCGCTATAGGTCTCTAAAATTTAATTTTTTTTATGGAAATTTTTTTAATATATGTTCTTTAAATATCAGTAAATAGGGTGAATGCGGGAGAGATGCCGCACATTTTGAAAACACTTGATAATTCTGTACACCATAAATTTTGTACACCATAAATGTAAACATTGTTCTTTAAAATTACTTATAAATAATTTTAAATTTTGAGTCATAAAGAATTCATAATTAACATTTTTGTAGAGCCTGCAAGGCGGCGTCTCTCCTACACCTATGGGAGAGATGCCGCATCGAAGAAAGTGAGACGCCGCATAGTTCATATTAAAAATTTTGCATTTTACACACATCTCCATACATGATGCATGCCATATGTAACCATTCTTGGCACTTTATACATCTTAACCAGTCAACTTTTTTTTGTTTCTGAGTACCTTTCAAAACATTCAATACACAGGCAATCATCATTATTTTCGTTATCTTCACTAATATGAGGGCTCTTCCTGATCCATTAATGAATCTTTTATATTTACGTAGCATAATTTACAGTCCAAAAAAAAGCATAATTAACGTATAAAAGTTTATGTTTTAACATGTAATATGATGCAGCATCTCTCCTTTTTGTTGGGATAGATGCCGCATGTTGTTATAGCAAGCATAGTGCTGAATTCCAACCTAAAATTTCATACAGTACTTTTAAAATATACCTAGATTAATAACAAAACTCATTTTCATTAAGAAAATGAAATATACATTCTTAAATTCTAATGAATTTAATGCTTGATAAAATATTATGTTAAAAAACTTACTTTTCAATAATAAAAAGTTGGATAATTACTAAACTGATGGACTAATAATAAGTGTTACCATATACAGACTAAATAAGCAACTTATTTTAAAAATAAAATCCATTAATAGCGCTATCTGTCAATCAACGGATGAACTATTTCTACTGCAACATCTCTCCCAACGCGGCATCTCTCCCGCACTTACCCTAGATGATGAAAAACAAGAATATTAATAGTTTTCTTTTTTTATTAATTCCTAAAGAAAGCCGAAATTTTTGCTTTCTAGACTAAAAGACTTCCTAAATTAAATTATAGTAAAAAATTCTGGTGTAAAATTTAATGATAAAAGAGTCTTAGTTAACTTAGAACTATTAATTAAATTATTTTATTTTAGGCTTAAATTTCAAAACTTGTCAAAAAAGTGTCAAAAGAATTTTTAAGACCAGCTGCACTTTTACATGAATTTGTTGAGATTAACCATTCCGATAAAAAATTCGTATGTTTACAAAAAAAGCGTGAATATTAACAATTTTTACGTGACAGTTAATCCCGTGTTTATTTAAAAAAAAATTAACTTCATATAGATGTTATTGACAGTCTTGTAACTGGTTTTTCACTGGATATAGATCAATATATATTAATTGCAATAATTTATTTGAGGGTTTGAAAGAAACGTTTTACATTTAGCGTTTCTCTCAAATATTGACAGATAATGATAATGTACGCTTTAGTTTTCAAGATTCAAAAATTTTTAATTATAAAAAAATATATGAACTTAAAAATCTTCGCTAAAAACTTAAAAAATCTTCTGTATTTAAAAATTGTTAATTGTAATAATACAGTACCTACCTAAAATTACCAAGAAAAAGCCTGTCAAATTGCAGAAATTTACATACAAGATTTTTCTATTGGAAGTTGTTCAGAGATGTTTTGTGAACATAAATATCAATTGGCCGGATGGTGGAGGTTGTTCTTTAGCCGTCATATTGGAAAAAGTCTTTTTCAAATAATCGCCAATATCTCGGAAACTATCAGTCTTACAAGGAAAATGGCAAGAACCTTTTTTATCAGAAATTCAATTTGCTACAATTTTTGTTTGAAGCATTTTTTCGTGAAATTAATATCTTTCAAGACATCGAACATTAAATTTTTGTGAAAATTCGTTGTAGTTGTTTTTGTCTCATATCTCCTCAGATGTGAAAATATTCTGACAATTGTTATTATAAAACTTATTGAGCATAAAATTCTCTGATTTTTGAGATTTATTCCTTTCGAGCTACAGCAGGTACCTACGTCAAAAAGGTTCCAGTAAAACTGTAGAATATACCGGTTTGATCGAAAAAATTTTTGAACGAAAATTGTGCCAAATTTATTTTTCTATAAAATTAGTTCTTACCACTTTGTTCGTTAGATATATCGTTTTCGAGATATTGTGTAAAAACTTGAATCCAAGATGGCGGCTGAAGCACAGCTTCCACCATCCCGCCAACTTGTATTTAAGCTCATGGGCTACTCCTAAAGATTTTCCGAAAGAAAAAGCTAAGGTCTAAGTTTTGCAGCCCAAGTTTTTAGCACTATATGAAGAAAATTAGCAAAATGCTCAGAATCAATTTTATAGAAAACTAAATTCTGCGTTACTTTTGTTGGAAACATTTTTCGATAAAGTTTGTATTTTTTGATGTATCACCTGCCAAAATTTCGTGAATTTAATTTTCCCCCAATATCTCATTAACGATACTTTGGACATTGAAAGTAGCTATTATCGCATTTTTAGAACGTAAAATGCCCTACAATTTTCACTCGAAACTTTTCCACGTATTTTTAATAGCTTGGAAGTTATAGACCTTTAAACGTTAAAATTTTATCATCAAATTTTCGGTAAGAGTCACTACTGTTGACTGTTGACACTAATGATATATATATATATATATATATATATATATATATATATATATATATATATATATATATATATATATGTATATATATATATAACAGTAGTGACTCTTACCGAAAATTTGATGATAAAATTTTAACGTTTAAAGATCTATAACTTCCAAGCTATTAAAAATACGTGGAAAAGTTTCGATAATAGCTACTTTCAATGTCCAAAGTATCGTTAATGAGATATTGGGGGAAAATTAAATTCACGAAATTTTGGCAGGTGATACATCAAAAAATACAAACTTTATCGAAAAATGTTTCCAACAAAAGTAACGCAGAATTTAGTTTTCTATAAAATTGATTCTGAGCATTTTGCTAATTTTCTCACCGCTGTCGAAATATTTGTCTAAAACTGAAATCCAAGATGGCGGCTGAAGCACAATTTCTAACATCCCGCCAATCTTGGGATACTTCTAGACATTTCCCGGAAACAAAATCTAGGGTTCAAACTTTGCAGACGAAGTTTTTACTATTCCATATCTCATTAATGTTAACAGTAGCAGCTCTTATTGAATATTGGATGACATAATTTTGACGTTTAAAGGTCTATAACTTCTAAGCTATTAGAAATACGTCAAAAAGTTTCGTATGAAATTTGTAGAGGATTTTACTACTTTCAATGTTCAAAGTATCGTTAATGAGATATTAGGGAAAAATTAGCTCCACGAAATTTTGGCAGGTTATACATCAAAAAATACGAATTTCATCGAAAAATTTTTCAAACAAAAGTAACGCAAAATTGATTCTGAGCATTTTTCTCATTAGATGCACCGTTGTTGAGATATTTGGCTAAAACTGAAATTCAAGATGGTGGCTGAAGCAGAACTTCTACCATCCCGCCAATTAGAGTTTACACTTATGAGATACCCCTAAAGATTCTCCAAAAAGAAAATCTTGTATGTAATTTTTTGTGAGAAAAAATTGTAATTTTACCGTAGTATCGATAATCTGCTGAATAAAATTTAAACTAATTTAAAACAATATGAATGAAAAATAACATGCACAATTACAATACAATAGGTATTAAAAATTATCTTTTAACACTAAACATTTAAGTATCTATAGTTAGCGACCATAGTGACAATTAAGTGTATTTTTTTAAATATGTATATAATTATTTTATATCTAGTGGCAGGCCGTGTTCTAGCTACCGCTGCACTCCACTGCCTGCATACTATTGTTTCAAGCCAAGCGGTACTTAATAAACACTGTTTATACCGTCATGTTGTCAACTACACAACATATTTAATACATAGATATAGAACAATCATAAGTGTAAACACCTTGTTTATAAAATATCAAAGATAACTAACTAACTATTAACGGTAGGTACTTTTGTATTTATAACAGGATCTTGTATTTAATATTATCTATATCTATACTGTAAAGAGAATAAATAGAATATTATGTTGGTGTTTCTATAAATGCAGAGCAGATCATTATTTAAGTCGAGCGGCGCACTAAGTTGTTTTTCAAGTTTATTATTTGTTATTGCCGCTCTAAGTTCCTGATAGTCTCTAGGTGCCTCCCCCCCGTACTAATTCATTCGGATCAAATTGTTATTGAATCGAATATTTCGAAATTCTGTCGAAAATCAATTTTTGAAATATCTACTTTAATTACTGAATAAGAGTCCTAAAGGTACTGGAGGAGAATTTTTATCTCAAGCTCATTTTTTTCTAGATTTCAATAGTATTCAGAAGCAAGGTCCAGTCGTTAATTAATCTTGGGTTTTTTTTAGTGTTTCAAAGCACCAGCGAACAATTTAGCCTTTAAAATGTGACCTATCACAATTTTAAAACTGTTAGCATAATTATTTTCATTAGGTACTGCTTTGACCTTCTGATATCTCAGCTCCAAGCTAGCCCCGATTTTACTCGCGCAAATTTATCTTGTATATGGTTTAAATTATTTTTAATTTGAATATTCTAAAAATCTATCGAAAATCAGTCCTTGATTGTGCTTTGGTCCGCTCTAGTGATGAGCAAAATTAGTCTTGGTCTTGCAGTCTTGTCTTGGTCATGCATTTTTTGCAAGACCAAGACCAAGACCAAGACTGCATTTTGCAAGACCAAGACCAAGACCAAGACTGCATTTTGCAAGACCAAGACCAAGACCAAGACTATAAGTATGGCTGCAAGACCAATACCAAGACTCAAGTGAGCAAGACCAAGACTATAGCAAGAAAAAAGCAAGACTCTTGCTAAATTATTTAAATAGTTTAAAAGTATAATTAATACCGTAAAGAGAGAAAATTCTGATTTTAAAAGGAAAAAATTCGCTAATAAAAAAATGCAAGAAAGTGCAAGATTTTTAGCAATACCAAGACCAAGACCAATACCAAGACTGAATTTTGCAAGACCAAGACCAAGACCAAGACTCAAACTGCTCTAGCAAGACCAAGACCAAGATTCTTAATGCAAGAACAAGACCAAGACCAAGACTGCCAAGTCTTGGTCTTGGTCTTGCATTTTCTCATCACTAGTCCGCTCACAACTCTAAGATAGCCATAGTTATATGTTAATAGTACATTCAATTTCCACACTATGAGACTTTTACCAGTATTGATAGTTCTAGAAGTACCTACCTACTTTGATTACTGCGATCTCAAGGCCTTGAACGACTATTTTAATATCATTTTGTGCGAGACGTCAGTAGTACCTATTCGAAATCGTGTACGGTTCGATCGTTTATTTTGAGTTTATTTTGACGTCTCAGGGCACTGAGGGACAATTACAACCTTCAAAATGTGACACCTCATCTGTTCTGAAATTGGTTCTGTAATTCTTGAAATTGCAAAAAGAAATCAAAGGTCCATATTAAATAAAAATTCGCTGCCAATGGGGTGTGCTTCCTCTTACTCTTACCAAAGCACTTTGGTAATTTAATGCCTAATATATTTTTGAATAATTTAATATAGATATATAAATTAATAAAAATAAAAAAAAACAAAACGATTCATAAAAAATTGAGCGAAGTGGAACTAGCAGTAAATAAGATATTGACATTTAATGGGATTTCCCGGTAGCGCCGTGGATACTATTATTCCGAATACAAAGACATTTGTAGGGGACCATCTAGGAACCAGACCGCATAATTTCGGACAATTTCATAAAAAATAATTGAATAGTTCAGGAGTTATACCACTTGGTGCAATGTAGTATATTAATGGAATGACATGGTAGCGGCGTAGCTACCGTTACTTCGATTTCGATTAAATTCATAAGGGACCATCTAGGAACCAAACTACAGCATTTCTTCATTAAAAACAATCGAATAGTTCAGAAGTTATACCACTTGGTGCAAACTGACTACACACAGACGGACGGACGGACAGACACCAAACAAAAATTGTTCAGGAAGTTCTAAAACGTGAAATGTGCGTAAAAAATTTTATTTTGGAGGGAAAACAATTTTTATTTTTCAAAAGTGATCACAACGCTTCGCTACTTTAGTAGTCTCGGAATCAAAACTTCCTTTTGGGTGCAACTTGGGTACGCTAAACAACAATCAGAAGACTAAGTCTCGTTTACTGGAATAGACAAACTGCACGACTTAAAATTTTTATATATTATTATATCTGGTAAATTATCACTTTCCGGCGTTTCCACCATAACATTTGTGGTGACAATACACGTAACATATTTGGATTATTCTTTCTTTCGAGTTGTTACTTACTTCGTTTTAAATTATTTTGAGACTTTTGAAGTGTTGGTACATAAAAATTAGTTTTCTAATTACCGCTTCTTAAATAATCGTAAACTTACTAGCTACACTATTAAAATATTATACATTATACATCGCACTTTCAAGCTAGAGTGTTTTTAAAACAGAAATTACAAATACGTATAATTACTCGCTTACGCGAATATACGCTTAGATAATAGTATTTCTATATTCATTTAAATATATAAATTCTATAAAATATTTTTCATATAATTTTAACAAAAATACATTAAAAAAACTAGTTTCCTTTCCCGTAGTAGCAATTTTAATTATATAATAAATATTTAATTGTACTTTAAATACACGTATGATATTAATACACAACAAATATGGACTTCTACAATATTAAGCCAAAAGACTGTATTCTAGAATATATGTATTCTTTGATCACTTCGTATCAAAATTTAAAAAAAATGCCATCCGGAAAATTAAGTTTGTTTCTTTATTTGTAGTAACTATTATTAAAATTATAGTAAATATCAATAACCCTAGAATCATACGTTGGTCTACGAGTCAAGTTAATCATACATCGGCGTCATTTTGACTAATGGACTTTTTACGGGGAGTTTTAGAGTTTATTTGCAAAAAACATTTTTTTTACATAACAACACTATAAAAGCGAAAAAAAGATTTAAAAAAATTGGATTAGGAAAAATTTCTTAATATAAATATTTATTAAGTTTTTTAGTCTTTTTATCAAAGCATATTTTCATTATAAAAATTAAAAAATAGATAAATACATCAATTGTACCATAAAACATGTCTTTCAGATAATTAATTTATTAACTATTATGAGTCAGTGGACATGTGTGACTTTACAGAATGTGAAATCTCTCAGTCATAAATATTCCTATAGATATGTAGTTATTTCCCCGTTACGCACATTTGTAAATTTACTAAAATTTGTTAGTAATTTTTCGAATAAGATCTCAAAAAATAACAAAAATTAAAATATTTCCACAAAATAAATTGCTAATCTTTTATTAAGTCATTCGAAACGCATTCTTTAGTTTTCGATTCAATATATTAAAATTTTAGTATTATGTCGTCTCTATAAGTCAAACAGCTGTAATCATCTTTCACATTATCATAATCATTGAATAAATTAATTATAACATCCATATCTTTAATAAATTTTAGAAAAATTAGGAAAATTTTTATATGCGTAGTACAAAATCTTTAAAAAAAAAAAACATCGGTTAATCATACATCGCCGTTCTTTTGACGCACACTATTCAGTACAAAAAAAAAACGGCAATAGCTATAAACAAAATTTATACGTCTTATGTGTTATAATAACAAATAAATTAGATAACAGAAGTTTCACAGCAAGCAGGCAACGACAAGTTGTAGTATTGGAGCAGGTAGAGAAGTTCGTTCGTCGTTTTGACGAGTACGTATGATTCTAGGGATAAAATACAGTTTGTAGGTAATGTGAAAAATTATTTATGGAGGGAACGCTGAAAAACATATGGGGAAATTGTGATCCGAATTAAATGCGGTCTTGATTAAATCGAGGAATTATAACAAAATTTCTTGGCTACCTTAATATCTTAGTGAAATATTTCAAAAAAATACTCAAAATTCAACTATAGGAGTATGTAAGAATAATCAGTTGTTTTCTAATTTTGTATTAAACAGTAGTGATGGGTCGAGGCGACTCTTCCATGTGTGGTAGCACACATGATTCCGCACAGTGAACTGTGTCGCTCAGAGTGAATGACTCTGCTGGAGTCATTCTGGAGCACACTGTGCTAGTGTACATTATACTGTACAGCATATTACACTAGCATAATGTGCCACATACAACGAGTGACTCATCTAGCACACTGTGCTATCTAGATTTGCTGGATTTTCGCAAACACATGCAATTAGGGACTTGTGATGAATGTTGATTCTCGCTTTTATTAAGTCTTTTGTAATAAAAATTACATCATATCCCCTCTCAAATATACAACAGAAACTGTCCTGAAAATGGACTTTTTAAAAACTTTTATTTAACTTGCAACGTAAGTATGTTTGTTTAGATCAAATATTGCAGTCAAAATTTAGACAACTTCTAATTGAGCTGGTAATTTCAAATTTTGCGTATGTGTATAACTTGGATGACAATGGAATATTGTATAATAAGTTTTGTCCTAAATTCCCTCAAAACTAGAATTGCTGACTTTTAGTCTTATGTAAATTTTTTACATTTCGAGCTGTCAAATATTGTCCCATGATGTTACATTGCAATTTTTAGTTTTCATAGTTAGGTATGTTTGACTTTCTAAATTAATTATGATTAGACTAAAAAGTATAAAATAAATTTAAGTAAAAAAATAGTTTTTTAAAGCAAGCTTTTATTTAAGAATGAACTAAAATGTATAAAATAACTTTTGAGTGAAGTTTGAAACAATATGCAACATAATTTATAAAAGCTTGAGGCGTTTAACCAAGTTTGCTAACTACTGAGGAGTAAAGTAGCTATTCACATTTGAAATAAAAATAATTAACAATAACGCCTCAAGATTTTATAAATTATGTTACATATTGCTTCAAACTTCCTACAAAAGTTATTTTATACATTTTAGTTCACTTTTAAATAAAAGCTTGCTTTAAAAAATTATTTTTTTACTTAAATTTATTTAAAACTAGTCGTACCCGTGACGTTGTTCACGCGAAACGTTGAGTAATTTTATTTTCCAATTTGTAGTTTCTTGCAACACAAAATGCATTAAATTGTCTCCAAATTGACAATTGTGTATTTATTGTATTTTTCGGTACACAATTAGCAACATTCTTTTTTATTTAAAATTCAGAAAAATTTCCAAACTACAAAATTTATTTACAATTTTTGTTACTAAGTATAGTTATGAAATTTTTTATGAAATATGTAAATTGGCGTAATGTGTGTAGATGCTCAAAATAGTTTTTCCATTTTCCCGTGGGAATGAGACATTTTCCCGGAATAAAAAGTATCTTAGATGTTGACCCAGATAATAAGTTATCATCACACCAAATTTCATTAAAATCCGTCTAGTAGTTTTTACGTGATGCGTGAACAGACAGACAGTCAGACAGAGACAGATTTACAGTTTTATTATATGTATAGATTATCTAAAAAATTTTTTACAAAATAATACAATATCATATTGCTATATGTACAATTTTTTACAAAATAATGCAATATCATATAGTGTTGCTAATGGTGTACCTAATGAGTAACTCCTAAAAGAGTCGTTCTTTTAGGAGTGACTCGCACCTGAGCAACAGTATTACACCGACTGAAAATATGGTATTTTGGCCCATTATAACGGACATATTAAAATAATTATTATTTTTTTAACGCCTTCAAGAAACACATTTTATATTAACTATCAAGTGTGTTCGCGTTTTTAGATGTAGACTTGTGTTACTGTTGGGCATTTTTAATTGTAAACGGTGTCATAAGTCGATTTATCGCATATACATCATATGTATATTGCACCTCAATGTATAAAAATAGGTAAAAGAGTAATTATTATAATAATTTCCTATTATTCATTAATAATAATTATTTAATTGTTTTAACAATTATTTTTCCATGTAATCATTATTTATTTCAATTTTTTTTTATTGAAACGGAAATTACAAACGTAATTTTTTTTTATTTTCAAATTTAACGGAAACTAGATGTG
Organism: Brachynemurus nebulosus; assembly: GCA_035578155.1. Lineage (NCBI taxonomy): Eukaryota > Metazoa > Arthropoda > Insecta > Neuroptera > Myrmeleontidae > Brachynemurus > Brachynemurus nebulosus. Next base: position 11,170,966 of record JAPWDM010000014.1, on the reverse strand, counting down.
TACAATATGTTTTGTTCTCTTAAAATCCTTCAAAAATTATACTTCGAAAATTATGTAAATACATAGATCTCTCATTGAAATTCTCTCCAAGTTTGTTTTAAATAAAATAAAAATCTAAATTTTTCGAAACCGCTACAAAAGCATTGCTTTCTGTACACATTAACATTTTGTGCCGTATAAAGTGATGGATAGAATTCCAAAAAAAAGTACGTTTTTTGGAAAAAATAAAACAATACTTAAAAAAAAGAATTACAGTAAACTTCCGTATAGCGCCATTTCTATGTCACGTGAGAGAGTAGATGATTATCATTATTTTCACATAACACGATTGTTTCATAATTGTTTTATTTTTTAATAAGTAGGAAAAACATATATTTTTGATACAACACGTTGTCATCTAATACCAATTTCATGTTACACGTAACACATTAATTGCATTTTACGGGACTCTACTGTACTTTTATCCATTCAACGAGTTTTGTCATTCTGTTTTTATTTTAACACCAAACGTGTGAAACTTTAATACCTACTTTTTCGGCTTCTGATTTTTTTTGGTCTTTGACTGTCTTCTCACTTATTCACATACTACGATGCATTCAAGATGATTCAAGCAATAGAGAGAATCCATTTGATAAATTGGTTTAAAAATTATTTTGTCTTTGTTTCATTTTTTTTTTTTGGTTATTTTTTCGTTTGCTTTGGCGCAAGTTCTTTTGATTTTTGAATAAAAAATAAAACACATATTTGAAATTTTTATCGATGTGACTTTTAATGTTGAAAAAAAAGACAAAATATTTTTTTAACATTTTTTTGCTTGGCTGTAACAAAGTTGAACTAATTCTACGGTGAGTGTTTAAAATATTTCTAAATTTGAGATGTCTAATTGATTGATTAAAAGTTTTAATTAATATACATCTTAATGTGTCGAATACTAGGGAAAATTTCTACGAAATCACTTTTTCAACGGAAAATTTAAATTTTTTTTGGAATTTTTTTGTAACTACATGTTTTTGAGTTATGGTCTCGAACCTTTGTAGAACGTGAAATTGATTTAGCTATAGTTAAATGGCTTTGTTTCTCCTCATATGTCCCAATTTAAAAAATAATTTAAAAATCTAAATAATTCTATTCTGAAAATTTTTTTTTAAAGTTTAAGTCTAGAAATAAACCAATTACGGAGTAAATTTAATATTTAATTAGTAATTCTTTTACTAGTAATAAACTCTGATGTTATTTGATAATTTACTATGAAAAAATCATGGCTTTTTCCATTAACAAATAAAAATTTCAGAATAAATTAAAGGGCCAGGGGAAAAACGGGGTTGAGTCACTTTAACCAATTTTTTCGAGAGATTAATAAAACTCTTTAAGAACCACAAACATTGAGCTGTTTACTTGAGAAACAGCTGTCAGTTAAGTCAGCAACAGTATACAAAAGTTGTGAACTTGACTCCTTCTTCCCACTACGCGGTATGGACTTGACCCCTTGTTCCCTCTTTGCCATTAGTTTCAAACCGGTTTTTTAGGTGACTTGACCCGTTTTTTTCATAAACTGTTATAACACGTGATAATACTCTTGAAGAACTACAATAATTCAATAACTCATTTTTCAAAGAAAAATCTGACTTGAACCTTTTTCCCCCTGGCCCTCCAATTGAAATCACACAACATTGGCTTAAAGGGCATAGCCGGGTAAGATAGGGAAAACGGCCCTTGACGCAAAATTGACTGTTTTTATAGGAAATAATACTTCGTAGACCCAGATAAGTCACAGGAACTCCAAGAACTGCAACTCAGGGGGAAGACAACATTTTGTTGCACTCCTTAGAGTTCTACTGTGTTTTAAAAATAAGGCAGATGCTTTACTTTATGGTCCTTTTTATACATAAGTAATATATGTAGTACCGAACATGGCATGCATTTGTATTGAAATATTACTATGTTCTACCAACTAAAATTTTTCCCTAAAAATATATGTTATAGAGTACTAGGAGACAAATTATTGAATAAAAAATGGTGGGTGTCGCTAACGTGTAAGTGCCAAAAAAAAAAAAATATTCTTAAATTTAAAAATTTAAAAAAATTAGTATAATAAAGGGATATAACGTTAATTTTTTTTTTATTACTTCGTCTAAGGTGGGTACACAATATATCGCACGCTTAATAATAAACCGAAATAAGTCAAAATTTCAGAATTCGAACTTTTTATAATAAACCTAACTACCATAGCTCAAAGAATGGGTACAATCCGATCGCCACGCGAAACAAAGCAATATTATAATATATTCTATTGCTTTTTCACGTGGCGATCAGCTTGTACACATTCTTTGAGCTATGGTAGTTCGGTTTATTACAAGAAGTTTGAATTCTGAAATTTTGACTTATTTCGGTTTATTATTAAGCGTGCGATATATTAAACTCAAATAAATCGGCTCAGTAATTTCGTCAAAAAAAATTTTTTTTGAAAATTTCTGTTTATTTGTGTATTCATAAACTATTAGCCTCGGAGGGTTGAAATTTGGCAGGAATGTATCTGGGGCTAAGAAGTATTATTTCCTATAAAAACAATCAATTTTGCGTCAAGGGCCGTTTTCTCTATCTTACCCGGCTATGCCCTTTCGTTGTTAAAACTGAAGAAAATTCAGAAAATGTCATTAGTCTCTAAAGTTTTCTTAAATTTTCAAGATCATCTTCGAAGCTAAATATCACATTATATATATATATATATATATATATATATATATATATATATATATATATATATATATATATATATATATGGTATATCGATATACCTATAGGTGAGACCTATCAACTGTTTACCTAAATCTTGTTCACACTTCCTAAGAAAAACAAAAATTTGGTGTAATATTTGGAGAACGAGATGGTGATAGAAAATTCTAACAAAATATTTAGATTCTAAGTAAAAAAAGTGCTGTCAGAAGCATGTTTTTTGACTATTGCTCCAAAAGTACATAGAATTTGGAAGTTTGCGGATAACATTCGACGCGTCTTTTGCATAATTTAACTAATTTAACCAATAGTGTATCCATTACCGTTTACCAGATCCTCATGCTGGTAATCTTCTTAGGGACATTCATTAAATTTCTTTAAAAAAAAAACTAAACCCATTACTGACACAATAAGGTTCACTATTAAATAGTCCAAATACCCCCTTTCAAAAATAAAAACTATAGTCAACATTTTAAATTTATTAAGAACTACCTACCTTGGCGTGGACACTATATTCTAAGTCCTGACATAAACACAAAAAGGATGCCATAAATAATTTCAAAATTATGATCACAATTCTATATATACCTTCATCCGCGTTCCATTTAATGCCCATCAGTGTACCGTATTTCTTTCAGTTTTTACGATAATATTGGCGACACAACCGACACTCACTAGACGTAGCAAGCAACGAAACAGTAGTTGGCTGACGGGAGTAATAGGTGCAAGAAGCAGGTGGTTTATATGTTAACTATAATTAGAGGTATACAAGAAATAGTTTTTCGAAAAAAAAGGCTCCTTTTTACATCGGTGTCATATTCTCAAACAGACCTATTATCTATATACTTATTCAAAACTGAAAAAACTCCAATAAAAATTCATCTTAACATTTGTTCATAGTTTTTTGATGGCTAATCAAGTTTGTTCTTCTGTTTTTTTGTCGTTCTGTGTGCGTTCGCTTATCGGTTGATGAGCTATTTTGATCTCGAGAAAAAAATTTTTGAAATTTTTTTCATATATTTTTTTATTGTTGTTATTGTGTCCTATATTTGTTTAGCTTTTGTTTTTTTCGCTTGTTGTTTTAACATATTTTTGATATTTTATTATTACTATTCAAATGAGTGAAATTAAGAATATTTTTTTTTTTTGTAAAAATTTTATATTAATTTTGAAATTAAAGGTCGGGCAAATGTTATTTTTGTATCACCTGTAGGTTTTATAAACAAATAAAAAATTTCAGTTGATGCGATTTAACGGAAAGTAGAAAAAAATTCTATAGTACAAATTCTAATAACTTGACTCAATTGACGTTCGATTAGCAGTGATGAGCATAGACAGATTTAGCTTTACTTTTTAAGTGCCTTTCTACAGGTTCCCGTTCCTTCCCGATCCGTATGTTGTGAGTAATTATTATTTTTTAATAAACTTGAAAAATAAAAATAAAAAATTAAAATCAGTTTTACATAAACTAAGATAGGGAATTTTTTTTATAGTCGATTCTTTTCACTTTAAAGAGAACGGCTTGAGCTTTGTAAGAATTTTGCTTGCTACTAGCGTCAATATTTTCAAAGATATAAGTCAAAAATAAAAGTATTACCACCAAGAACGCCTCTAATAATAAGTGCGAAAAAGTTCTTCAAAAAATTAATTAAAACTAAAAGTACATCTTAAATACTATTGTCACAAGTCGAAACATCCCATATAATACAGTGAAATTCCGGTTACAAAAATTACTTTTCCTTTAAAACCGGCTTATGTAGAATTTTAGATCAAAAACGTATCTAATGTAATTTTTTTTACTCTTTACTTCGAAAAATTGTACAATTTTGACAAATATTGGCAAAATAAGTATTCGAGGCAGTTTTTCGAGGTTCTGGGCACTGGACCTGTTTGGCCAAAAAAAAAATCATTGTCCAAAATTTAGTTTTGTTCGAGAGTCATAGTGCGGGCACATAAGTACAAGAATACATACGTGAATATTATTTTTTGGTTCTGAGAGTCTCAAAACAAATTTCTATCACAGTGCCGGGCTCAAATCTTGTCCTGACACTTGCTGTAATAGCTCAATTTCCGTTTGGAAATTCGCTAAAAATTACGACACATATTTTATTCGAAAAAAATTTTTTTTGCACAAGATTTAACATGTATTTTTTAAATCATTTTGTCGGATTTTGTTCGGATTTTGTCCGAGTTCTTTTAATTTTCTTTGATAAGTTTATATATATCTAGACTCCACAATATTCTAACAAATATTTTCTTGCCTATTTCGCTGACTGTACACTAGGGTGGAACGAAAGTATAGGCAAAATAATTTTTTTCAGCAAGCAACTTTCTAATAGCACTTAAAAGTTGCTTTTTTATGTCAACAATAACACTACGAAGTTTTAGTGTTCTGTATTTATATCTTGAGGTGCCGCAAGAGCCTTAAAAATAAAGTTTTTTTTTGCAAAAAATCGAAATTTAACCTTAAATTATAAATTTTTTCTCTACTTTAATTTTACATCTTTTTTTATCTTTTATTGTTTTTAATAGCAATAAACAGATGTTTCTTTACTATAATAACAATGATATGAAGTTTGATTGCTCTAAATTTATACCTCGATTTTCTGAAAAAGTTAAATAAATAGGCTTTTTACCTAAAACTCAAAATGTAAAATCCAATTTGAATTGATCTACTATAATTACTTTTTTATTTTGAAATGTTGTTTAAACAACAGTTTTTAAAATAATAATATCTAAAACCGTTAAAATAATAACAGGTAATAATAATAATAATAATAATAATAATAATAATAATAATAATAAATACCTTGCATAATGCCGGTATAGGTCAATGTTACCCTATAGTATTGCCCTACTGAGTAGTGAGCGCCAGGTTGGCGTAAAGTCTACAATAATAATTGTTTCGGGTGTTTTGCCAATAGAGAGATTTTAGAAAGGGATTAAAATTAAACATTTAACACAACAGTTACCAACTCACTATAATTAAAGAAAAAAGAATAAAGGTAATGACATAATTAATAACCAGTCTAATTAAAACAAAGTAAAACATTAAAAAAATAATAATAAATAAATAATTATAATATCCCATTAGTTCACTAACTTCACATTTCTTTGATTTTCAGCTTTTCTTGAGACTTAAATAAAATGTTTTTTGGTCTCAAATTTTGGCATCATCTTTTGCGAAGAAATTTTTGCTTTGACAAAGCCATCTCTTGCTTCAGAACCACAGACACTTAGTGATGACTCTGTCACAAGCTTTATAACTCTTTCTACCGCTTGTGTGTTACAGGGTAAACGAGGGAAGTCTACTGACTGCATCTGGCATCTAGGTTCTCTTGTTTCACTTATATACTGTTTTAAGTCCTCATCAGTTATGTGTTTTGTTACTGGGGGCTCGGTAATTGTTATATCCGTCCAGTTAATCATACTAATGAAATCTTCAGCATGAAAGTTGAGCTTGGGGATCATAAACTTCCTTACAGCATTTTTGTGTTCCAATCTTGCCTTCAGAAGTCTACAAAGACCTAGCTCTCTTACGTGCTTACTCTCATCACATAACATACAGAGAAGCACGTTTTCTGGGTGAGCGTAGTAACCATTTCTTTGAATAACTGGATCAATTATTTTTAAATGTTGATCACAAAGGTAACGCGAAAACTTGATCAGCCTCCAAAAATGTTTGGAACCATTTACACATGATGGTTCAAGTTTAATGTGAAACCAGATAGGAGCATACACTTTCACAACATACTCTGTTAAGGTTTTGAGGTTATCTGAAGGATTCTCTGTTCCAACATACAGCCTAAGGATGCGACTTGCTAGCGTAAGCCATCGTGAATGAGCCAACTTTCCTGGTTTTTTTAAGGACAGATCTGAAGAGCATACACCATTTGAGATTGATGTGCACATTTCAAGTAAATATTTTTGATCTGTGCTTAAATCTTCTTTTATTTCAAGATTAGGTAGATTGTGTTGTATAGGAGAGAACTTAACTACTGGAAGTTCGTTACAGTTTTCAAGTTGTTTGCCTAAAACTCCCCCAAATTCATTTGGGCCTTTTGTTTTTCCATCTAATGCACAAAACAGGTGGCGTAAAGGCAACTCATTACAGTGGAACAAACAAATCAGCCACTGCAGTGGTCTATTTAAATCTTTTTCCATTAAAGCGAGTGCACCATTATTAACTCCAGTGTTTGTGGCTGTTCCATCACATCCAATAGCAGTTATATTGGATATATTCAAATGACTGTTATCATTAAAATACGCTAGTATGCTATCTTTTATAGCTTCACCTGTTCCAAGAGCAGGAGTTACGTGTCCTAGAAAGGATGAACCAGGCTCTTCTACTAATGAAATGTGTTCTTCAATAACAGTCTTTTTGTAAAATTTGTTCCCTTTTTTTTCTTGCACAATTGTCTTATCTTTTCTACCATCAAAAAATAAACCCCTATTTTCTCCAACTTGGTTAATGCTGCTTACTATCGCTTTTGTTCGATTCTTTGCTCTCGCTCTTCGAATCTTCATTCTATCAATTACCTTACTTTTATTCTCCTCTGTAACAATACCAATATCTTTAAGAACAGCACTTGCGATAGCCGCAGCAACTCTGTCTGAAACTCCAGTTCGGTCACAGATAGAAGCTACTGTTGGCAGTTCTACTCGCATTTTATCGCTTGTGGTTGAAGCCGAAACAGAAGTGGAGGGCTTTTCAGGACTGTGTGCTAAGTTTTCATCAGAACTTTGCTCAGGATCTGAATGAATGACAACATTTCCAACACCGCTATTAGCATTGACTACTAATTGTTGGTTGTACTTTAACTGTTGCTGTATTACCTTCTGCTTCCTCTGTTCTCTTTTTGTTAAAACCTTTGAAATAACTTTATCAACTCTACTTATGCTCATTTTTCTCGATGTTCTCTGGTCAAGTAAAAAATTTTGTTCAAGTTTAGGTACTTTGTTTTCTTTTTTGCACTTACATTCAGAAAACTCTTTGCACTTACAAGCTGCCACATCAAAAAGACGTTTGCTTTCATTTAAAAACGATGCTACGATTGAATCATATTTTTCTGTACCTTTTCTACTTTTTGATCTTAAAATATTTCTGTATTTATCATGATAGGTTTTTCCCATTTGCAACATGCGAGTGCGAGACACTACAGGAATTGATGCTTTCGACCAAATAGTTTCAACTTTCTTGATAAGAATATCTAATATCTCACTCACCGTTGGTTCTTTTGATGTTGCGTCTGGTTTCAGCTCATGTCGAATATAAAAGTAATATTTCATAATGTCATAATAAGTTGGCAAATTTAACTCACTTAATTGTTTAGGGTGTCCAAAAATTGGACATTCTAACTTTTTTCTAGTATGAACTGGTTTTGACACTGCCATCGCAATAGTAATTAAGTATTGACTAATAAGCTATTATACTGATATTCAAACCAAAACAAAACAACAATACAAAATCAAACCATAAAAGCACTTGCTACTCAAACGGTTGCTCGGGACTGACTAACAGAGACAGGATGGTGCTACAGGCTTCTCTACCCCACACCTACCTAACAATATGTCTAGTTAAAGATCATTTCAATCCAACTATTGTTGAGTTTCTGGAAAAACTAAACAAAGTTTTTCTATGTTTTTAATTAAAAAATAAGATGAATCCTTACTATTGCAAAATATTGTTAAAATTAATTTTTTCTTAAGATGTAAGATTAAGTAACATAAAGTTTTACAGTACAATACTATAACTGTCTACTACAGAGTAGTTAATTTGTATAATTTCAACTTTTAAAATCCGAATTTAGTATTCAAAACTATTTTTTTTATTATATTAAATTTGGCAAAATTTATTTAAAAATACATATTTTCAACTCTTTTGCGGCACCTCTAAATATATTATATGTATGACCATACTTTAACACTGTCTTAACGAAGACAATAGACAACTTTTAATCACTATTACATATCAAAATTAATAAAATTATTTTTTCGTTCCACCCTACTGTACACTACACAATTATATAAAATTTATTTCTTGAAAAATATTTAAAAATCATTTCAGGTTTACTTCATACCACATTAACACGCAGTCAACTTACCATTCACAATGTGATGCAGAAGAAGATGAGAATTAATACTCAGCTCAGAGTTGACAAGGGCAGCACATACCATAGCACATAGAATATTATGATTATTATTTTAAACGCACCGTTTGCGTTTGAATGAAGAAGATCATATAGATTGATAATAAAATTAAAAACAAAACGGGTGCCCGGGTGATGCTACACCTCACTTCTTTATATGGTATGGACGGTAGAGGTTCGTTAAATGTCGGTGGTGATAAAGATGAAGTGAAACTCCCCGCTGTGTTGTGACAAAGAAGGATAACGAACCAAAACAAAATTGGAATGAAAACGTGACGTCACATACACATTCACGTGATTATAATAATGACAAGTGGCAATTGTAGATGCCTACAGCATGCCTACTGTCTCGATTCGAAAAAGTCTCTATGGGTACTGGGTAGGTATAAGAGAAGAAGGTGATTTTAATAATAATATTGTGCCAGTTTTTAATTTTTGTTTTGACGTTACACAAGAAATTTTTTGGCATTTTTAATTTGGAAGGCGAGAGGGTGTTCCACAATTGTGAATAGCTTATAGTAAAAGATTAATTGACTTCATCAAAGAAGTAGGTTTCTTGAGAATATTGTACTTCTACAATATTCCGTTGGGAATCAGGGCATAAGTTGACTGGATTCCTCAATCCTAGGAAGAAGAAGAGAGAAATAGTATTTATGTATCTTTTGTTATAAGATGGTCAAAAATTTTTTATTTATGTTCTAGAACTTTTGAGTGGACTTTAGTTAGACAATAATCGACTATTTACTGTCAGTGTTACTAATAAGTTATTTTTACATAATACGTCCAAAACTTTTTATAATTTTTAGCTTAATACCGAAAGTATACATCCACTAAAAGTGTGGGTTCGCAAAAAATTGTTAACGGTTCGATAGCGAGGTATAAAATCGAATTGGTTCCTTAGGAAGTTACTTTCTTTCAAAATTTCTTAAATGAACCTAGCATCTGCAAACTATTGATAAGTATTATTTTACCCCTGAAGCGCGTACCTTTGAGGGTATCGCAGGAATTTCTCATGAAAATTACTAATTTTTTGTCAATATTTTGTGAATGAACTCTATGGCAGTTGTTCTTTCAGTTTCCGTGGTTCCAAAAGTTTCTAAGTTTAAGGTATAATGATAATCTTTAATTTGTTGCCATCATTAAATTTAGTAAAATTTTTCAGTGCGTTAAAAACCGTAAATGAAATAAACGGAATTGAAAGCAAATACTAGATTCTTAGGAAGTCTTTTTTTTTTTATTTTGACTAACCATATAAGGTCATTTAAAAATATAGGTGCTTCTTTCGAATCTGTCATATTTCTAGAAGAAATTTTGTCATTTTAAGAGCAAAAATGGAAAACTCACACCCAAATTATGTTAATTCCAGCAACCGCCCTAACTCAAATCACTTTAGCAAGGCTTAATTACAGAGAAAAAATTTTTAATTTGATGACGTCATCAAATTTACTGAAATATTTCAATACTTTGAAAACAGTGAATAAAACGATGGAATCATAAAACTGGAAGCAAATTATAGGTTTTTGAAGTTGTTCTTTTCGTCTTTATGAAAATTAGTTATGTAAAATAACTAGACAAAAAACTTTTGCCTAATCAGTCATATGTATAGAAGGAACTTCGTCATTCTGATTGAAAAAATTAAAAGTTTACAGTCAAATCATTCTGATTTTGCCAATCGCTAAGAACCTACGCTGTTTATAAGAAAAACTCTAGAAAAGCCTGCACTAAACATTGACGTATGACAATCTTACTGGTAGAGGACAGGTGAATTTGTATATACGCAGCTCATATCGTCGTCCTCCAGGCATAAGGTCGTATCTCACTTTTACTGATTTTTCTTTAGGAGAGTAGAAAAACAAGAACTACTGTTACATTTTGTTATGTAAATCATTAACGAATGTGTAGGTACTTGAAAAATATTAGTCTACAAATACACTGAGGGTGCATTTACACTGCGCGCTGTGTGATGCGAGGCTCTGCTATGCGACGCAATGCTATGAAAACAAACATTTAAGAACATATTTGAATGTGCACATTGCGCGCTATGGACAGCGATGCGATGCTATGCTAGTAGCAGCTTTTATACGCAACAATTCGGTATGTTTGATTTTATTGCCTGAACTCGCCAGTATTGTGCTATTCAGTCCTCAGTGATGGGTGTGGTAAAACTTATTGAAGTCATTCAATGTCGTTCGCCAGTATGGGATCAACGGTCAAAACTATACAAAGCAATAAAATAGAAAAGATGAACATATATTTTTTATATACTATTTATAAATTTTTAATCGATATTAAAAATTTTGATACTAAATTAAATTTATTATTGATAATTGAAAAGAAGAATTGAAAATTTTGAATTATTGCTATTGTATATCTATTTTAAATATAACTTTATAACTTTTTCAAATTTTCGCGGTCGTTTTCAAAATTGATGTCAACAATCAATGTTTCGATATTTTTATAAGAACATCGATGGTTCGATGGCGAAAAATTAAAAGAATCGATAGTTCGATGTTGATGTTTTTTTACCGACATCACCCATCCCTAATTCTCATGATCACTCGCTATGAAATACAATGCTAGATTGAGCAAGCAGTGTGAACACATCTTGAAACATAGAAAAAGTTAATAGCATAGCCTAGCATCGCAAAGCAAAGCCTCGCATCGCATAGCGCGCAGTGAGAATGCACCCTGATACTTTAGGTTCAAATTTATAAAACAAAATGTGACAGTAGTTTTTGTTTTCCTACTCTCCTAAACAATCATTAAAAATGAGATACGACCTGGAAGGTGACGATATATACATCCCTTAGACCCAAATTAATTCTCCAACACTGATAAACCCTAACAATGTGAATGCTGGTGTAAACACTAAGCATTTTCTACATGTATAATTGTATCTCAATACCATTATATTGCTCGCTTTCTGTACATATATCTGTACGTTGTGTCGGTACGGAATACAATATTATAAAAGGCAGAGGCCGCCACAGTGCCGCGCCGCTTCGACCGCGGACACAAAACATAACACACTAACCACGAAGATTAAGAATATTGTTACAGCTAGCTATCTGTATAGTTAGCATTGCCTCAAGTGACCCGGCTACTGGTTTTCAATAAACACCCATACACACACACACATAAACATTTAAATATAATTATGTATATATGTTTGTGTGTATGTGTGTGTGCTATTTAAAAGTGCTCACCACTATAATCACCCGCATCAATTCCTCCGAACTACTTACCGACCGATGCGATGGCAGAATAGTGTCAATTCGAACATGAACACGTTTACTGTTATTTCACGTAAAAAGATATTACACACTCGGTGTATCGCGGATGTTTCTATAACCAAACGAATCCATTTGATTCGTTTTTTAACCTGAAGAAAAAAAAAATTGGCATATTGCTTTGGGAGGACATTTGGTGGTGTTGGTATGCTAAACTCAAACTTTAATATTTCATGGATATCGGAGTTTTGTTTAATGTCATTCTATTATTTTACTGTCAAAATAAAAATTCGTCTTGTAATGATTACGTAGTACTAAATTATTATTCCTAACGACGACTTCAGTGTAATTGAAACCAAGAGCGGATACAGGGGGTGATCATGGGAGTCACGATTTCCCCTTCCTAACAGTTATTATTTACTAAAACTCAATTCTGTGTTAACCTGTAAATAAAATGATAGAATGAGGAAATTGAATACAAATTATAGGCTTTCGAAGATATTTTATTTTTCATTTTTATCTAAATTAGGCACGTGGGACCGCTTAAAACAAGACTTCTGTCGGATCAGTTACGAAAGGAAATAGGTTATTTTGATTGCAAAAATGAAAAAAGTTCACACGCAAATTATTGTAATTCAACAAGTCACTCTAATTCAAATCACTGTAATATAGGCTTTGCTTTGAGAAAAAGGGAATTTTTTATAATTTTGTGATGTCATCAAGTTTATTAGGATTTTTCAATTCTGTAAAAGCCGGAAATGAAACAATAGAATGATGAAGTTGGAAGCGAATTACAGGTTTTCTAAGTCTTTCTTTTTATTTTTACCGAAATTAGACAACAAGATAGTTTTGGATCAATCATGTATATTATAAAAGAAATTTTGGCACTCTCATAATGAGACTGAAATACGAGATATTCTGATATTCATGGTGACGTATTTCCTCCAATCAGTTTCGAATTCACGACCAACCAGATAAGACCGGAGCTGGTATCCGTTAGATTAATTGTAGGTTTCATCACCTTGGTTTTAAGACAAGCATCTTAAATTTGCACAAACGAAGAAGGCATGAGAACTCCTTGACTTCAATGCTTTTACTTTTCAGTCGTATCGTGCTTCTCTTAATACAGTTTCAATAGGCTCCCAGCTCGATACACAAGAAACAATGAGTGTAGTCACATCATCTCTCCGATCCAAGTACGGTATCAGTCACCGTCCATAATCCCGCTCCAGTACCAATACTCATTCAGATAATATTTTATCGGAGTGATATCAGACTTGTACCGATAGTAAGAAAATTCGTTAGTACTAAGCTATTATTAAAACATATTTTTATCGAACCGAAGCCGAACTGGAAGTGTATCGAGAGTGGCATTATAATGTGAATGGAAAAGGAATAGGTACCATAATTGTCATGTGAACACAACGGGATTTTACCAGAGCGAGACTGAAGAAGCGGGAGCGTAACCGTAGCTGCTATCCATTAGACTAATTCGGCGTTTCATCACCTTCACTTTTAGGAAAACGCAAGCGAAAAGGTATGAGAATCCTTGATATAATTGGCTAAATTTTCCAGTGATTCTTGGAGCATTAGAATCTCAGCTTCAATTTCTATGTCAGCTAAAGAAAACAATTCGTACAATCTTCCTGGTCATACCTAAACTGTTCTCGCTGTAAATTACATATTCATATGATAAAGAAAGTAAAGCAAAATAAAAAATTAAAAAAAATAAAATTCAGTGTGAATTGAACAAGTCAACTATGTAGCAAGAAGCTAGTAAATTTTGAACAAAGGAGCTCTGCACCACTCAACTAACTGAATGTTGAGAAACACCACAAATACATATTTATATGCTGTGCGCCTGTATTTGTATAGCGGGTGTGAAGTCCAAAAAAAAAAAAAAAAGACAAAAAAATGTATATTGTTTTCTATATATTATGGCTTGTTCCTTTTTTATTTATCACTTACCGTCAAGTGACAACTAAAGTGATATGCCGCTCTCACTACTACAATCACACACTAACCAGCGCTAGTGAAAGAAACTATAGCCACGCTGCTGTTACTCGCTGTTCCATAAAAAACGATTTTTTTTCGCCGTGGAAAAAAAAACAGAACAAAAAAGTTGCTAACATTATTTTTCGCAAATGTCAATCCGCTAACAACCAATTCTTCTTTTGCATACGTATCTGTGGTGTAATTGTGACTGGGAATTTCGATTGGTAAAGTTAAAATATAGTACAGTTTTTTGGTGAGTGTTTCTGTTTTAAATAAAGATGCCAAATCATGCTAGAGTTTCTCATATTAAATGTTAGTAGTTAATTGACATAGAAATTGGACATTTTTGGCAAATTTAAATAATTTATCTATATATAGAAATCGTAATCGAATAATCATCTTTGTTTGGTGCTTTTAGATGAGATTATTCAAGATTTTTTTTTAAATTTAAAGGGAAAATGTAAAAAAATTAATAAATAGTAAGACTAAATAAATGAATATTCTATTGAATGATACATTTTAGCGAATTTCAGCTCTTACGCCCGTTTTCATGGCGCAACCGGAGCCCGAGACTATAACCGAGATATGTTCTACACACACACACACATATATATATATATATATAAATATATATATATATATATATATATATATATATATATATATATATATATATATATATATATATATATTTATATATATATATATATGTGTGGATGTGTGTGTGTGTGTTCCCACGATAACTCTCGAACAAAACGTTTAATGCTTATGAAATTTGGTATGTGTACTGAAAACTGGATTGGATCGGCTAAGTTCGTTAACCAGACACGTCGGATGCCCAGAAGTAGGTTTTTCGGGCATTTTTTATCAACAAAATGAGTTTTTTGCCAGAATTAAGCAATTTTTCAAAATTTTCTTTACACCAATCGAAAGTAAAGGGCAATACGCGTAAAAAATGTTTTTACACCGTTGCTCTACGTTAATTACTTTTTTAAGAAAAATTTGAAAATATGTTCGAAAAAATCATTCTCTATTACACTCGCACTCACAGTCTTTTTTTTCTGTCTCATGTTTTGCGATGCTTCATTCGAAAAAAAGGCTTTATAAGTGGTGTGTCATGATTTTTTTAATCCAATTTAACGATTCAGCTATATTCTATTTCTCTCAGTTGAATAAGTTTTTTATAATCTATCTATTCCAATTTTTTTTATAGGAACATTATCAAGAATATTTGTTTTATGTTATATGATGGGAATTTAGATTATGTTTACACCTTAATTAAATTAATAAGAGTATGCTACAACCGCATAAAAATTACGTTAAACCATATTCAAACAATAATATTTTAACGAAATTTTCTATCCAATTGACAATACAGTTATGATTAGAATTTATAAACAGAGCATTCTAGTTGTAAATAATTTTACACATTCAATTTTTTTTTTGTCAACAAAAAAAATAAATTTAAATTTTGACATATTTTATCATACATTTTTGAAAATATTAAATATATTAAGGCGAAAATATATTAAAAAGCTGAAATTTGTTTAATAAAAGTTTACGTCTGCTCATTTTACCTCAAAAATGAAACCTACCTGAAAATAGAATATTTTTCAATAATTAACCGACAAAAAGCATATAAGAGGTAACTTGATCATTTTTTTTTTTTTTTTTTTTTTTTGAAAATTTCAACATAAAATGACGTTTGACAGTAGGGTTACAAATGATTTTTTTTTTATTTTGTAGAATCTGGTAAATAGAAATCGTAATAAGTACTAGCTTTGAAAAAATCAGAGAAGTATTTAACCAAAAATACTCTTTCTTAAAGAAAATATTAAAATTATGTACAAATGCCGTCCTGATAAACTGATATATTTGTCCGTCTTGAGCGCTGGAGCCGATTTTGAGCAGCTGGATTCCCTCCAGGTAAAAGCTCATAACGAATACACATATTTTTAAAATATCCTTTTGAATTTTGTAACTTAATCATAACAAATAAAATCTAAATAAAAGAATCTATATGACCTGTTTTTTCTCAATTTTCTAGCATCAACCCTAGGGGTAATTTTCTAGGGGATTATTTTGTCGACATTTTAATGTAAAACATAGTAATTTTAACTGTCTTCAAAAGAACGTTTCGATTTTAACAATAAAAAAAAAATTTTAAAAGTGTTTTAGTTCTGGGAGGATTGTCAAAAAGGGACTGAAATGTTTTTAGAAGTTGATATATACAGAAGATATTAATGCGTTAAGTACTTGCTAGACTTACAGGTTTTATGGGTGGTTTTAGTGAACTTCCAGAATTAAATTCAGGTATTACAGCCACTGTCATGACGCGACTTGAGCCCGAGACTATTTTTGAGGTCCCTAGAAACCAAAAATTATATTCATTGAAATTTATATATTATATTTGTATTTAGCCCCACTCCATTAGGCAAGTTCGTTAGCCAGCTATGTCAAATGTCTGGAACATGGTTTTTTGGTCACTTTTCGTGAAAAAAATTAGTTTTTTGCCGAAATTGTCTCAAGTTAAAAAATTTTGCGACATTTATTTACACCATTAGAACGAAGAGAAAAAATCATTTAGAAGGGTGAAAAATCACAGAAAAACGGATTTTTATAAACGGAAATTCGCTATGTTATGCAGGATGCTACGACAGGGATATTATAATACTAGTGTATTATTGCAATTAATTAATATTTCTATTTAGGCACTAAAAGTTTGGTAAATGTAGCTTCACTTCAATTTCATAATTAGTACCTATTATTCAATTTCTGTCCTTTTCAAACTACCTTAATTCAACAAATCTATAAAATCTAGAATAAAACAAAATACATTTTAAAATTAGCCATTTAATATCAAATATTTGTAGGTATGAATATTTATGAATACTTAAACCAAATTATTAAACTATGGCATATTTTAACTTCTTGTGGACTCTGGTTCTAGCCTGATGGCATTTAATCTTGAACTTGGTTTAGAAAATAATTATATTATTTTTTATTTCCCCGTTTTTGTTATTGCCTTCACACGTTCATTTATAACCGCGATTTCCTCAGTAAGGTCCGAACGCACAATATATTATATTTACTTTCGTTACTCCGAATCAGTTACAAGATTGTCATAGAAATTTTAACTTCGATGTGGTTTGATCTCAAATACCTGCAATCTATCTAGAGATTGTTAAGACTATCTTACTGAGAAGGTTTAGATGTGTATCCAAGCATTCAGACCATGTCCTTCGGCAATGCAATGGACTTGAGTGGACCTAATGAAGGCTTCAAATGATTTTGATACAAAAATGCTTACTATTTCTCATTTCTTTGAGTAGATCTTTTTCTTAGGTTTGCTCCCTCGATTCTGATGGATTCAGTTTGGTTAAAATATGAATGTGGAAAAGGGCTTTGGATTGGTGTTAGAATATTTAAAAGATTACAAGTTTGAAGCAACAATGACAGTCATTCAATAAAGATTAATGTTATTTTACTTCTGGTTTGTGCCGTAGAACAAATAAACGTTATCTTACGCTGATATCAATCTTTTTAGTTATGCAAGAAACTCATTAAATATAGCGCCAATAGTAAAGATTGAGATTAACTTGTTCCAATTATTTTACCATCAATTTCAAAATATCTATAACTTAGTCTCATCTTTTCTACATATAACGAAAACAAAAAAAGTCAAAAACCTAAAATGCAAACAAGCCAACTGTGGGGGAAAAAATCGTTGAAAACATTTACAGTATCCTACGATAACATATAATAAATTCTCATTTTAAAATACGTGCATTTCAAAATCATTTAAGACTCAAATCAATTTAATATGAGCAATAATAAATATGTCACTCACCAGCAAGTCAGCAAACGCAAAACAGAGAAACAACCAATCTTCTCTGCAGATATACACTCAGAAAAGAATAACTTTACCTCTGAGTGGTACAATTTCTAAATGACTATAAAATAACACATTGTCCGTAAAATCTGTATCCATATTTTTAGATAACTTGCCCAAGCTTCTTTTAAATGTCAACTTTGCAACAATCTTGTTTTTCTTTTAAAAAATGCATAAGCGGAAAAGGTAACTGAAGCATACAGTCGTGCGAAAATTCAACAATTTTTCTTCCACGAAATAGAAGTAGATATCCGTTACATGAGTAATTAATTAATAAGTAAAGCTGACAAATAATTGAAGGGCTATTCCGTTTTAAAAATACCATATATTTATTTAAAACCTGCTGAGGAGCAGGGTGCAGTGGGGGAGTAAAAATGTAGTGGAATAATAAACAAAACTGCTGTTCAAAAATTAGCAAGTAATTATATTTTAATAAATATTTCAAAATTGTATCTACAATTTCAGTCAGATGGAGAAAGTCCATATTTTAAGTTACTCAATTTCATTGTGACGTCATTTTAAAAAAGTCGATTGCCAATTACAGGTATACTATTAATCTTGCCACAAAATTTTAATTACTAATAAACGAGATAAGGATCTTTAAAACACGTAAAAAATTTAAAACTAAATTTTGTGACGAGTTACTGAAAAAATTGCTCTTTAAGTAAGGAGGACCTTTCAGACGACCTCACATCCAAGTTTTATCGATTTTCCTAATACAAGCCCGAAAAATTAAAAAACCGAAGTTTTTCGATTTTTTAAAAATGTTAAAACTCTAGAACCACTAGCTTTTTCAGTTCTATGCCTCTGACTCTTTAGCCTAGTAAACCTGTAGATATTTATTGATTTAGATGCCAGCATACGTACACATATACATTTAATAATCCAAAATTTTCTATCCGGGTTTCCGGTTTTTTGGATTCCTTAGGCCTCAAAACTTAGGGAATATGCATATAACTCAAATAAATATTAAATATTTTTTTTTTATATTCTAGTAGTTTATGGAAACTTAATTGTGACAGTAAAAAACCTTTCAATTCGTAAATTTTAATAAAAAGAAATATTTTAAAATATAAAATTTTAAATGGAATTTAAATAAAACTAAAGTTGCTGACGTAACTCGGAATGGAAGCACATTCCAAAAGAAACAATGAAATAGATAAACAAACTTCGTTTTTTTTTCATTATTTACTAATAAACGTCATAAAGATATGTCTTGTGCAGATTGGTTGTTTTTATTTTGCTTAAATTTCCTTTATTTCTTTTTCATTTTAGCGAATTTTCAGAATGAAAATTCAGCTATTACAGCAGCTCTTATGGTAAGACCTAAGCCCGGGACTATGGCAGAAATTTGTTTTGGAGCCTCTAGAACCCGAAAATCTACTTCACTAAAATTTATATATATATAGATATATATATATGTATTTATGTGTGTACACGATAACTCTCGAACAAAACGTTTAATGCTTATGAAATTTGGTGTGTAGGTTTGAATTCGATTTCGCTCGCCTAAGTTCGTTAGCCAGACACATCCGATGCCACAGACCGGATATTTTGGGCTTCAAAGTCTTTTTTTGTGTTTTTTGATCGGAATTTATAACTTTTTCAAAAATTTTGTTATACTATCAAAAAAATTGTAAGAAGTTATATTAGCGAGCTTTTTAAACTTTTCCTCTGTATAAACTGGTTTTCAAGAAAAATCAAAAATAATTTTTATATAGAGTCTCTTTTTATTGTATTATCTCCTTCTGTTGCATTGGAAAAATCCTATTTTTATTTATTTTGATTATACACGTATTTTAAAGGTATTACTACACTTAGTACTTCTACTACCTATCATATTTCAAATTTCTTTGGATAAATATTCAGAATAATGCCTTAATAAATTTCTACGGTTATATAAATGTAATATTATTAAATTTAATTAATTAAACTATAATATTTCTTTGATTAAATAAAATTTTAAAATTATATTTTTGGTAGTGCACAAATAGCCTTATGCATTTGTAAACATAATATCTCTAGTATAAGTAGATTAGATCTGTTATTTTGTTTTCGAAAATTTATTTTTGCTTTCAAATTCAAATTGTAGTAGAATTGATTTTTTTTTCCTAAATACTGCACATTATTTTAATTTCTTTATTTAACACATTACGTTAAAAAATTATAATAATATTTTTAAAATTATTAATATTTTTAATAATTTAATTATTTAAACAAATTCTTTAAATATATTTAATAATTTTTTATTTTAAAAATTCTATTGTGTCAGCGTTTTTAACCAGATAGCACCACAGGTATGTACAATACTGCCAAATTAGCTTGAATTTAAACTAATATTTCAACAATCAGAATTTCAAATCAACTCGTCTTTGTGTTGAAATGTTGACATATAGATTCGGTGCTGATATTTGACTGATATTTGAGAAAAATAGGTAATAATTCATGTTAATTTATATATTACATTTTTAAAATCAAATAGTAATTAATATTTGTCCTATTATTTGTTTTTTGTTTTGTTTTATATAGGTAAAAAATTTAAAACCACATTAAAAATTACATGAAACCGTGAAGCAAATGTTATTTATATACGAGAAGAATATAGCTAAAATAAAAAAGAAAATATAAATTCTAAACAGGCAATTATTAATAGAATTTGTCAACATAATAAGGTAAATACATATCTATTA
Organism: Brachynemurus nebulosus; assembly: GCA_035578155.1. NCBI lineage: Eukaryota > Metazoa > Arthropoda > Insecta > Neuroptera > Myrmeleontidae > Brachynemurus > Brachynemurus nebulosus. Next base: position 11,150,277 of record JAPWDM010000014.1, on the reverse strand, counting down.
AAAACTGTGGATTTTGTGATTGAATTTTTTCTAATAATTTGAATGTACATGTTAAAAAGTTAATATCAACAGCAATACTTTTATGTATTATAAATTCCTATTTAAAACATGGATGGTGAATTTAAAGATATAATAAGAAGAAAAAGAAAACACACAGTAAACTAAAAACTTGGATTAAGAAGGAAAACATCAACTAAGTACATGCCGGATAAGCCCTTGAATAAAGGTCCAACTTTAGTTTTGTTTCCGTGTCGAATGGTTATTTTCTTCAGCAAGAGAATTTAAAAAGGTAAAATCGTCGGTACACAGAAAGAGTGACACAGTTCAAAAAAAAAAAACAGCTACTTCAATATCTCTATTCAAAAGTTTTATTATTTACTTCAAAAGTTATCATAGTTTCGGATTTCTAAAATTTTCAAAATTTTTTTGGAGATAACCCGTTGATACTCACCTTGTATTCCAACAATAAAAATAACAAGTTAATTTTGATAACATTAAAGATTTTGATAAAAAAAATTCGCTACTTTGAAGTAAGGAAAAAACGACAAAACCGCCTTCTAGCGGTTAATTTTGGAAGTAGCAATATGTCGTTCTGGGACATAAAAATATGCAAATTTTGCTATACATTTACATAATAAACTCGAAAATTTAAATTTTTGAGTTGTGTCACTCTTTCGGTGTACCGTCGAAATGTTTTGTTACGTTTGGAAAATAAATTCCGTTCTAAATTTTTTTTCGTAACCGTTAAAAAATTTAGCTCAAAATATTAAATTCAGTATTGGTAAGGCAAAGATTCTCAGTTGCGCCTCTGGTGGTAAAATTAGACCTAGTGTCAAGTAAAAATACGTATATGTTTAATTGGTGATAAAAATACACATAATTTGTATAATAGATATTTCACCGCTCATTTCTCTCACCGGCCCTGTACATAAACGCATCTGTTATTAAAATACCCCTGTCGCAGCATCCTGCATAACATAGCGAATTTCCATTTACAAAAGTACGTTTTTCTTGGAAACTAGTTGATATAATTGTAAATAAAAAAAACTTTATGTGATTTTTCCGCCTCATTCCGCCAAATTTTTTTCACGAAACGTTTACGCGATATTTTTTAAAAATAAGATGTTTCGTAGTTTACTAAGTGTCCGCACGATAACTCAAGAATGAAACATCTTATTTTTAAGAAATTTCGTGAAAACGTCTACGGTTTTTTTGGACATTTTTTTTGAAAAAATTTGGCGGAATGAGGCGGGAAAATCACATAAAGTTTTTTTTTATTTACAATTACTCTATATCAACTAGTTTCCGAGAAAAACGTACTTTTGTAAATGGAAATTCGCTATGTTATGCAGGATGCTGCGACAGGGGTATTATTTTCTTTGTATATTTAATTATATTTATCTATTAGCAACTCTAGTGTCAAGATTAAGTACTAGTTATGCCAGGATACGTCATTTCCGGCGCGCGCAATGCAATCTTGTTTAAACTACATTAGATTATAACAATAAAAAAATAATTTTTTAAAATTACGTAAGGGTACTGATATTTTTTTAAAATATTTTTTTAGAGATAATATTAGTTGTCAAATTCTCTATTGATCTTATTATCATACTTCACCTTCTTACTCTTTTGTGTTTAGAACCTTGGTCACTGCACATCTTACTGGAATCTCAATTATTTTTATCAAACTGTAACTCTACATTGCACTGCCTCTCTGTAGTCTTCTCTGTCACAACTTTATATTATCCACATATATATACGTATATATTACATGTGTGTGTATGTGAATAGATGTATGCCGGTGTGTGTGACTGAAAAGACAATTGAATTGCGCAAAACGAATGAACTGTGTCAATATGTAAGTTGTTATTTAAAATACAACCACCACTACGTAACGTAATAGTAGGTATGCAAAATTTCAAGTTAAAAGAAGAAAAAATTCAGTAGCGCATATAAAATGTATCAACGCCAGAGAGCAAAGAAAACGACAAAATCTATCGTTAGTCAATTTAAACATTTACTTGGGTACAGCAATCAACAAAAATTTCATCTAAAATTGATTAAATTGCCAGATAGATATATACGGTTTCCTAACATAGCACGATTTTTTCTAGTACATATTTGTGAGTCAATAAAAATGTGTGCACGCTAATTCTACAATTATAAAAAGTTGGGCTCAAAACAGTTTGGAGACCGCTGCTTCAAAGGAACTTTGTGTCTACTTTGCCAGAGACTAGTAAAATCAATTGTGCAAATTTGTAATAATCTTTTCTAAAGAAACCTTATATATGCAATCCATTTGAAACATCTTACAAATTATTAGGCATTCCTGTAAGTATCAGGAAAAATGTTGTTTTTCTTTTGTCCGATAGCGATGCATTTTATACGTGGTGTTAAAGTCGAAGCTTAAAAACAATCTCTTTCGGCGCACAGTACACAGCTTTAGTGAGTAGTCAGAAATTAGAAAATCAAATGGGGTTTTGAGTAAAACAAATTTTTTGGGTCACTAAAATCTAAAATTACACTGGTTTACATAAAGATTTTTGGCAATTAGTCATAGTTTGTCACTCACGTTAGTGCTTTTTAATGCGCCACATAAAATTTTGTAAGCTTGTACTGTCAATACTAATCAGGGATGAAACTTTTGTAAAACGTTGAATGTGATCTAATTCTATGAAGATTGAGTAACATATTAGAACCCATAGGAAAGGAAAATAGTCTAAATAATAGTATAACTACTTAAATCTATAACCAAAATTTTCATTTTAAGGAAAAAAAGTACCTAGAAATGAAAAAAAATTAAATTTTTGGTTTTCAGTGGAAAAATATTCGGTGTTTATCAGAGAAGAGAGGATGGGGAACAAGAAAACAATGTTCGTTATGGCCCAGGCACAGATGATATAATAGTACCCAGATAGGACACTCTATTATCTGTCTTTGTTCATTATGTACTAACTCAGCTTACTCTCTTTAAATTTTAAAAAAAATGTAAAAATTGTATCTTTCAGGGATGTACATTACCGAAAAATAATTGTTGGTATAAAGGTCTTCTAAATTGATAATAACACTTTGTGCTAATTAACATCTAAGCAATAAAACTAAACTTCCAAAAATACGATAATCTAAAATTTATTAAAAAATGAGTTATTACAATTATACCTAAATTAAAAATAAAACTACTCTTCACTATTAAAATATGCTATTAAAAACAAAATTTATCAGAATTATCTGAAATAAAGCGAAACTTAAAATAACGAATATAATTAACAAAAAAAATTGAAAATTAGTTTTTTTTATACTTTTAATTTCAAATGTTATCGAGTGCCTGTGAAACATTATTAGTGTATGGCGGATTTTTATCCGTATTTCAACATACACCAATATTCATATGTTCACTCAATGTCCAGCTTTGACTGATACTTGAACACTCGATGTACTTTGGCAAATGGCCAATTCATTATCAGATAATTAATTGGCCATTTGCCAAAGTACATCGAGTGTTCAAGTATCAGTCAAAGCTGGACATTGAGTGAACATATGAATATTGGTGTATGTTGAAATACGGATAAAAATCCGCCATACACTAATAATGTTTCACAGGCACTCGATAACATTTGAAATTAAAAGTATAAAAAAAACTGCGTCTCGCATTAGAGAGAGGTTGTGTTTGATTGATTACTGAATTGGAGTGGCACTCGAACAAGTGATCGGTGGCCTAGTTAGTAAGACGCTTGGCTGGTAACCAAGAGATCCGGGTTCGAGTCCCAGCCGATCCAGTTTGGTAATTTTTCAAACACTATGTCAATTTTAATGAAAATTAGTTATTGAACCGAAACGCTGGAGAACACAAACACAATAATGATACTTAGGATGTACTGGCCATCCTTGGGTAGATTTCTTCCCAGGCGTATAGTTTTAATGTGTTGATGTTTTATGAGAGTGTCACTTCTGTATGCGTAGTATACTATTAACTATTCTGTGGCCCAGTACAGTTCTAAAGATAACTTGCCCAAATGCCTACAATATTTCACTGTTTAATCGCGATTTCCCAAAAAAAACTTTTTTTTTTTTTTTTACACATATGTTCCTTTATCTCTGTTTTATGATGTCACAGAAGGCTGAAATTTTTACTGGAACCTTAGGAATATATAGTACACAAGGTGTACCAAGATTTATTGATTTTGGTCTTGTTGTTTTTGAAATAAAAATACTTTTTTAAGGTAATTTTTGAATTTTTTTTTCTCTTAATTTTAATTATTTTCTTTAACTTTTATTTTATGTTGTAATATTATGAATCTAGTACAATACCCTCATAAAATAGTAGTAAAAACGTGGTAAAAATTTTAAATCTGTAGCTTATGTAGTTTTTTGGTAAAAGGAATAGGTATGGTACATAACAATGTAGCCCCATAAAAAAACGCATGGTAGATACTCTAGCAGCTTTCGTTCCTTAAGGTCTAAAGTAATAAATTCTTCCAATTAAATTAATTAGAATATTTGTAGGAACAACGTAGAATAACCAGTGTGAACATTTTTGAACAGTCCAGTATAAAAGTCACAGATTTTTTTCTGGACAAGTTACGTTTTCGCGGAATGATTCATTTATATTTTAAAAATACGAGAATGAAATTTTCAAAAACAAAGAAAAAAGCACTTGACTTATGTATGAAATGAAATATAAATAAAGGATGTCAAGTATTCCGTACATTGAAGTCGTACGTAAAAAATGCATGCATCTCCTTTTCTTTAATTTTATTATTAATGTATTTGATCTGCATAAAAGACATAAATTTTATATGTGTTTGTTATAGAAAAGGAAAATTAATAAAGATCATAATATGTATATTGATGCTGAATCTTTTTCAATGTTTATATTTATTTGTTCAATATTTTTTCGGTACACGGTTAAATTAGGCCCTCCTTTTGAAACCTCAGCCAGAATCTGACTAGTAAATTCATATTGCAATTGTTACTCTTTTTCAGAAAAATTTGTAAGCCCTATTTTCATCGTTAACCGTTCTACTGCTTCTTTCTACGTCTAACAGTCTTATGTCTTCTCGAAGATATCTGAACTAAAATCTAAAGGTGTACTAAAATAGGGGAAGTAGGTCGAGTTTTGTAGTGAGTGGCTGTGAGCTCTAATTTGGAGCCCTTTAAGTCGCGTTAAATATCACTTCACAACGAAAATAGTAAATGAGATAGCCAGACTAAATATAAAATACCCCTATCGTAGCATCCTGCATAATATAGCGAATTTCCGTTTATAAAAATCCGTTTTTCTGTGATTTTTCACTCTTTTTAGTGATTTTTCCTCCTCTTTCTAATGGTGTAAATAAATGTAGCAAAAATTTTTTAACTTGAAAAAATTTTGGCAAAAAACTAATTTTTTTCACAAAAATGACCAAAAAACCATATTGCAGGCATCCGACATGGCTGGCTAACGAACTTGTCTAACGGTGTGGGACTAAATATACCTAAATATAATATATAAATTTTAGTGAATATTATTTTCGGTTTCTAGGGATCTCAAAACAAATTTCTATTATAGTCCCGGGAGATTTCTTTCGGAGCTCTAAGATATAGGACTTTCTTCGGAACCCTAAAAAAAGGCATATAACATATAAACATATATACTCGTATATGTATGTATATGACTATATACAAGCTATTATCCTCTTGTACAATATACATAATATTCCTTTACGTAGTATGTATAAGTACCTTCATATGCAGTATGTATAAATACGTTCATATAATATTATATATAGCCCTGTCGCAGCATCCTGCGTAACAGAGCGAATTGCCGTTTATAAAAATTAGTTTTTCTCGGAAACTAGTTGACATAGAATAATAGTTTAAAAACTTGTTTTATATAATTTTATGAAAAAAAAATTTCACAAAAACTTTTGAATAAGTGGAAATTTTTGCAAAACACGATTAGTGGCTGTAATAGCTGAATTCCATTCTGGAAATTCGCTAAAATTCCTCTTTTATCTGATGTAAACAACGGTCATTCTATGTTTTTGTCTCTTCTATATAAATAATGTGCAAAATTCAGCTTGTTGTAAACTTATACCCATTTCTTAAGCATTTTAACCCTTGGGCACTACTAACGAGTCATTAAAACCTGTTACTTTTTACTAAAATTTTCAATTTTTTTTGAACTGGTTAGTTAAAATGTTTTGTGACTTTGTGTAATCTCTATTTTTTAATACGCTATACCCTATAAGGGTTTCAATTTTCCTGTTACTCTCACTAAGTAATAAATTAAACATTTTATAAATATTTTATGGGTCCTGAGGACTCGTTAGTCATCTATATGTAACAATATTTGTATAGTGGTGGGTAGTCAAGGGTTCAGGTCGTCGATCCATTAGTTTATAAAATTGCTTCTACAGGTTTTGGTTATTAATTTTAATGTTCCTTAAATGCATCACGATATTTGCCATAATTATATTTATATAAACATTCTTATCGATCAAAATATATGGACATTAAGTTCACTAAATAAATAATATAATTTAATAAAAATATTATTAGAGGTATAATATTTTTTAATCATACCTCATTTACATTAAATGCATTTTCATTATAGCTAAGGTAAAGTATTGCTGAATGCACCTGCTTTATGGTGTGTTTATAATTATACTTAGCGATACTAATAAATTTTTAATTTTATGCGATATGTTTTGAAATTTAGTAGCAAAAAAGATCACCAAATTACAATCGTTGGCAAAAATCTTCAGTGTTTCATTTTTGGGACTATTGGGAATTATCAACATAACTGTGAGTTTTGTGGCCGTTTGCAACAATAAATATTGTTAATCTATGATTAACGGTAGTTAAAAAATCTCTGATTATATGTTACACCATCAATACATGCATATTTGATTAACTTAATCGATTGATATTAGACAATTAAATAATTAATCTGAGTTTAGTGAAGATTCTGTGAACTGTTGCAAATATTTCAATCACTGCTTGTTATTTTATTTACAAACTAACTGTACCCGTGACGTTGTTCACGCAAACCGTTGAGTAATTTCTTTTTCGAATTTGTAGTTTCTTGCATTTGCAAAATGCATTAAATTGTCTCCAAATTGGCAATTGTGTATTTATTGTATTTTTCGGTACACAATTAGCAACATTTTCTTTGATTTCAAATTCAGAAAAATTTCCAAACTACAATATTCAATTTATTTATATTACATTTTGTTAAATTTACGTAATGTGTGTACATGCTCAAAATAGTTTCCCCATTTTCCCGTTGGAATGAGACATTTTCCCGGAATAAAAAGCATCTTAGATGTTGACCCAGGTAATAAGTTACTATCACACCAAATTTCATTAAAATCCGTCCAGTAGTTTTTACGTGATGCGTGAACAGATAAACAGACAGACAGACAGAAAGACAGACAGACAAAAATTTTAAAAATCGTTGTTTTGATATCTACATCGATAACTATTTACAGTACCAATACAATTTTCAAAAAATATTCCATGTATAGAAACGGTCTCGTTACAGTTTTATTATATGTATAGATTACTTGACAATTTTTTGTTATGTTTCCATTTCTTTTATTTTGGTCTAGGAGAATTATAAGCAGGATTGGGGAGGGAGAGGGCACTCGAGAGTGTAGCCTAGGGGTCCAAAGTCTTTGGTAGGAGCCCGGGGGAGCAAAGGAATTTTTTTTTTTGCTTGACTGTATATTTAGAGAAAAAATTTTGAAAATTTTTTTCATTTTCCAAGGGCCCGCCATTTCTTTTCCCATTCCTAGTTATAAGTATGAGGTATTTACAGTTACAAGAGAGTTACTGATAGGAATTTCCTTGGGAGGGGGCAGATAGCCAACATCTAACATTATCCTTTCCAATTATCATTGATTATCTCGAAAATTAAAACACTTTAATAGACTTAACACATTATTTTTAAAGGACCTTCGATGAATGTGAATAATTCCAAGGTCGAACTGTTTAGTCCAGCGGTTTCCAAACTTTGTGCACTAACGCCCCTCCCCCCATAAAAAATCTTACCTGTGCCGCACCCCTCTTGAAAAAATTTATTAACAATTCGTAAATTATTTTTTTTTTACTGAAAAACTATATTCTTGGCGGACGACAAGTCTATAGGACACTTTAGAGGAAACCGTTGATCAGACACGTGTTCGATACTTACGCGCTAACATGACTCTCACCGCTTGAGAATTGTTATTGTTAAAATATTTCGTACAGTAGAGAGCAGAAAAATAGGTGTTAAGGGGTAACATGGCTTTTTTTTAGCAAAAAAACCTAATTTCCAACTTTTGGCAATTCTTTTCTATTAGTAAATGCTTATGGCTTATACTTGAACAACGGGATTTAAAAAATAATGAAATTTCAACTTTTGACAGTGTTTTAAACAAAAAATTTTGATTTTTCGTAAAAATTTTCGTGTGTTTCGTTGATTTTCTATTTGTAAATGAGATGTAATTAACGAAAACAGTAATTTTTCGTTCAAGTACAAACCATAAACATCTACTAATGGAAATTTTTTTTTATTTTAGGTAAGAATTTCACGAGTTACTCTGCCCACGGCGAAAAATCAGCGATTTGCGAAAACTAGCTGTCAATAGCCTAATTATTTCTCTTTTTTTATAAAAATTTTTTTAGAGTGTCTCAAAATAATATATAATAATATGCTAAAGGTTGAAATAAATTATATGTTTTTATATTGTAAAAAACAATCGAAAAAATAGTGTTTTCTTTTTGTTAAAAAAGACCTATGTAACAGACCATTGCAAATTGATATTTGCAATTAACCTGCGCCCCCCCCCCCAGTTTGAAAACCGCTGGTTTAGTCTAATATAGCGCACTTCAATATACATCAATCTAGCTATTGATCGATAGTTGTCTAAATATTTTTGAACAGTAGTGTATATCTAAATTACATCTTGCATTTAACTGTACATTTGAATATCCCATAAAAAACGATCGTAAAATTGGATGGAATAATTAATTTTTTCGCTTACAATTTGTTTCATAAAATTTCGAATTTTTATAGACAAATTGTTCAAATAGGTAGGTTCTATTCATAAAAAAAAAAATTGGGGCTGACCACCCAGGAAGGCGTTGTTTTTATTTAATTTCTAGTACAAAAAAAAGACATTTAATGTGAGTGTCTAAGTAACGGATACACATACATACATAAACATAAATGTTGATAATTAAATAAACAATTGTCTATTTTTTAAATTTTTTTTCTTTTTTCAAAAATTTGCATATTTATCTTAATTTTATGTAATTGATGTCAATCGAATGTTTTATAATTAGAAAGTTAAGTTGTATATTAACACGTTTTTGTCACTTTTAATTACTAAATAATTGAAAAATAAAAAAAAGGAATTCAAGTTACCAACATGGCAGGTGTATTATTAATGGGACGAAATAAAGTTTTTGAATATTTAATTAAAAATTAAAAATATTATGGACTTTGTAAAAATTATTATCAGTAATAAACGGATTAACGAATAACCCTTCTTGAATTTTAAAATGTTACAAAATCGTTATTATAGTTTTTTTCAAATTATTTTTTGAAAATTTTTATAATCTTTGATTGAATTTCAATAACTTTATTGAATGATTGTGATATCTGATATTTAACGAATTTTTATTCGTCTAGTAATTTTGTTTCTGTTGATTTCAGATGGAAACTGTAGCCTCCAGAATGTACATAAACAGCTAGTAGTGACCTCCAATGGGTGGCAGCTGATATTTTTCATATTTTTCTAGAAAATACTTTACGAAAATTGCAATAATAATTTGAGTATATGTATATAATCTTCTTAAAGTTTCAATAACTTATCTATATACATTCCTTCCTTTCTCGCCAAAAAATTCGTACGAATCACTGAAAAAACATAGTACCTACTAAACTTATTTCCCCCTTAAGGAGGTTCTTCCATGTGTCGGCCTGTTTTTTTAGGTTTTAAGCATTTTTGGGAATTTTTTTTCGACGACCAATGAAAAGAGGGAACTTTGAATTTTTTAGCATTTATTTATTACTATGTCAAGAGTATGTAAAACAAATTTCAGGTAAAAATCTGCATTAGAACGTAAGTTGTAGGTACCATTCCGAAGACATCCGCCTCGAAAAAAAGGACGTTCACTTCCTTTACGATATCGGCTGATTGGCTTATCTGAAAAAAATAAAATAAACGGCGTTTTAATCTGTAGGTCTAAATTCATCGAATTAACTAGAATAATTTGAAAATATTGAAAATTGGGTTTTTGGCAGACTTCTGAAAAAAAAGTTTCAAATAAAATGATTTTTTTTTAACTTTTCGCTACAAAAAATAGAAATACCTACTCGAAATTTTTGGATGATTCTAGTTCATTCAGTGCGCTTACAAGTGCTGAGTCTACCCTATAAATTCCAAGTGAATCGGTCAAACCATTCTCGAGATATGATGGAGGAAAATTTGAAAAACACAGTTTTGAGAGTTCTAAAATTTCAAATACGGTTAAAAGTATGAAAATCTTAACTTATCATCAATCTTCGATGCCTGATCCATAGAGTATTCCTTCTTGTTCCTCTTGAAAACCTTTCAAAGTGAATCGTTTTCAAGCGGAAAATTTTTTTTCTCAAGCAATCACACGCGAGAACCCCCTTAATTAAAAATCACCTAGTGATTGAAAAATTATCAAACTAGATCGCCTGGGACTCGAGCCCGGGATCTCTTAATAACCAATCAAGTGCTTTGCCACTAGTGATGAACAAATGCAAGACCAAGACCAAGACTTGGCAGTTTTGGTCTTGGTCTTGTTCTTGCATTAAGAATCGTGGTCTTGATCTTGCTAGAGTAGTTTGAGTCTTGGTCTTGGTCTTGGTCTTGCTAGAGTAGTTTTAGTCTTGGTCTTGGTCTTGGTCTTGCAAAATGCAGTCTTGGTATTGGTCGTGGTCTTGGTATTGCTAAAGAATCTTGCACTTTCTTGCATTTTTTTATTAGCGAATTTTTGCCTTCTAAAATCAGAATTTTCTCTCTTCACGGTATTAATTATACTTTTAAACTATTTAAATAATTTAGCAAGAGTCTTGCTTTTTTCTTGCTATTGCCATGGTCTTGCTCACTTGAGTCTTGGTATTGCTGTTGCAGCCATACTTATAGCTTTGGTCTTGGTCTTGCTCTTGGTATTCATAGTCTTGGTCTTGTAAAAAATGCAAGACCAAGACAAGACTGCAAGACCAAGACTAATTTTGCTCATCACTATTTGCCACTAAGGTATTGATCCTTATTGTTCAAGAAGCACCCCAGTTTGATAACGTATCAGTCACATATTTTGCGACTAAAATTTTTAATCGATACATGGAAAACATTTTTTTTAATTCAAAGAAAATAGAAACTCAAAGAAATTTTTAATCTTTAAACAAATAAATCCTTTTGAAATTTTAAGGTCCGGAATTTTTGATTTTTTGGGTTTCTTAGACACCATAACGTTAAAATTTGTCTGATTAGCATTTATCATTCATCCTTATAATTGTAGCTTCATTACAGTTTTAAATCTCCTTTTGCAATTATTGCAATATTGAATTTATTCCATTATCAATGTCTTAGGTCAATCGATTGATTACCACTTGGTTAATTTTATTCCTATATGGCTAATGGCATTTACTTACGTGGATAAGTAGGCACACATAGGTATACTCGATTCCGTAGAAATATGTAAATTAAAATCACCACATATGTGATGTACCTATTTAAGTGCACATAAATTTTCGAATACCAATATTGTTAGCTAATAATTCACTACATTACATCCATCGTATAGTCTGTATAGATATATTTATATCGTATTGCGTATAATTGTATGCGTGCGTATATATGTAAGCTTACTTATGTTAAAATTAATTGTCTGCCCTTTTAAGGCGTTAATGGTAAAAATTTACTAAGAATAGTAAAGAGACATGCCGCCACTCAGTGTCGATATAAAGTTTTGTTGCTATTATTTAAATTTTTCTTATTCAACCGTTTTTTTTTTTTTTGCTTTTTTTAATTAAATATATTTTTTGTGTCAATAAATTTATACAGTCTTTTTGTACTTTGTAGTACAAAAAGATCACACATTGAAATAATACTACTTTTTTTTACAGAAATTGATAGCAATTCCCAAAACATGTTCCCAAAGTGATTTTGCTAAAAATAATTTAAAAAGAAAGATTTTTGCACATTATCCGAATTCAGCTTTCTATAAAAAAAGACTCATAAAACGTAGTTCACGCAATAATGAGTATTAAATATAAAATTTTGAAAATACTTTTCTTTATATATAATATTCCGGAACCACATTTTTGGAACTGATTGACACGATAACTCAAAAACTATTCGATGGATCCTTTTTTTTTAATTTTTTATTTTAAAGATAATCAATTCTCCGCCACTTATACCTAAGTCCGATACACTTTCGATATTTTTTGTATTTTTTATTTTACTTTAAAGAGCGAGAAATAAGACAAAAATCGTAATCAAAAGTTCACACATCCGCCATTTTTTTTCTTTCAGCAATTTTTTTGATATTATAGGTATAGGTGCCGGTACTCTTCGTATATTTTATAAATCTTTTTTGTTTTTGGATTTCAGTGGTTTATTACCGGCGCTATGATGTCAACCAACAAGGTATCGGATTTTCGGATCGTCACACTGCACTATCTATAAAATGGACAATTTTAGCGAATTTCCAGAATGGAAACTCGCTATTTTATATTTTCTTTGAATATTATATTTTTTATATTTTCTTTCAATTTTTTATATTTTCTTTTCGTATAGTTTAATATTTAATAAATATGTATACAAAATTTGAAATTGTTATTTACTTCCGTTCTTGAGAAAAAAAATTCCAGAAAAATACATAATTTTTAAGGACTGTCAAATAAACCTCCCCTTAATAACATTGCTTAAACACGAGTCAATTAAAACAACAAATTAATTTGCTAACTAATTAATAACTAATAAATCTAATTAATAGATACTTTAATAAATCAAGTTATCAACATAATATTTCAAAAAAAAAAAGATCAATGAGAACCGACACTGCCGACTTACAACTATGTCCATTAACATACAAGAAAAAAAAAATTAATTTCAATTTATATTTGGTAAATTGATCTGTTATTACTAAAAATTGCAATAAATACATCAACATATATGCATATATTGCATGTGCACTTGTATTGCTCTGCCATATTCATATTAGTGCATTGCACAAACTTTTATGTTTATAATTATTATAAACAATAAAAATAACAGCTTTATTATCTAAAAGAAAAAAGAGAAGAAAGGAAAACAGCAACATAACCTTAACTGTCAACAGTCAGCTGTTAATTAATATCAACGCCATATTTGTTCATATTTAAATAAATGAATGTGTAGGTTTTTCAATTTTTTTTTTAATTCTTTCATGTTGTTGTAACATAATTTAAATTATAGAATTAACACGTTTAAAAGGAAAAAAAATTGAACGATTAAAACAGAAGATAAACATGAAAAAGGAGAAATATAGAACTGAAATTTATGATTTTTATTTAGTTGAATATATGTACGGTTTTTAATTTACTTTTATTTTTATTTTATGAGTTTCTTAAACTATTTATCTTCACACGGTGGAATTGTGAATAATATTCTTTTGGTGTTAAATAAATTTTTTAGAAATATATATCTTTTTTGTAAATTAAAAAATTAAAACTTTAGATGTTTAACGTGGTGTGAAAAGTTAATAACCACTATTGTACTATCTAAATTCATAATCACAAACAACAGACGCAGTATAGGGTACATACTCGCATAAAGTTTGGTGTTAGTTAAGCAATAAAATTTATAATTTAGTTCATAGAGGCCAAATCTTTAAGTTAGGATCACTTTTATGGGATTTGGCTGCTACTTTCACTTTTAAGAAAGTAACACATTTAGAAGTCTTCTAACAGTTTTTTTTTTTTTTTTTTTTTTTTAAAAAAGCTTTTATTTAACTTGCAATGTTAGTATAGTTGTTTAGATCAAACCTTGGAATCAAAATTTAGACAAGTTCTAATTCAGCTAGAGGTTTCAAATTTTGCATACGTGTATAACTTAAATAACAATGCAATATTGCATAATTAGTTTTTTCCGAAAACTAATTATCAAAACTAAAATTGCTGAACTTTAGTCTTATGTAAATTTTTGACATTTCGAACTATCAAACATTGTTCCACGATTTTATATTACAATTTTTAATCTCAATAATAGTTATGTTTGATTAGGGTAAAATAACTGATTAAAGTATAGGTAGAAAAATTACTTCTTTAATTAATTTTTTTTAAAATTAATTTTGATCAAACTAAAAAGTACCTATAAAATTAATTAAATTTAAAAAATAAATTTTAAGAAAAGCTTTTATTTAAAAATTGGGCTAGAAAGTATAAAATAACTTTTAAGTAAGTTTGAAGCAATGTGCAATATAATTTATAAAAGCTTGAGGTGTTTAAGTTTGGTAATTATTGAGAAGTAAAGTAAAGTAGCTACTTACATATAAAATGGAAATAATTAATGATAACGCCTCAAGATTTTATAAATTATATTGCATATTGCTTCAAACTTACTCAAAAGTTATTTTATACATTTTAGCCTAATTTTTAAATAAAAGCTTTTCTTAAATTTTTTTTTAATTTAATTTATTTTTAAATATAAAACACCTTGTATTATTAAACAGTAATTTGAGATTTTGACGGTAAAAATTAGAAAATTTACTTGAAAATTTAATTTGGATAATTTTCTATCAGTTTGTATTTTTTCGAATAAATTTGTGTTTGTCTAACGAAAATTTGTAGCAGTTTAACGAGAAGAATTGTTAACTAACAAAATCGCGATAACGAAGCTAAAGCGTTATAACAGGGCATAGTAAAAAAATTTTACAGAGCCGGATCTAGGAGGGTGGCAACCAGGCCATGCGCCCCCTAGAGTGCGACAAAAGTCAAATTCGGGGGCGCCAAAGTAGTTGAATTTGAAGTTTGCCAGGGAGGGCGCCATGGACATAATTTGCCCCCCGCCTCATAAAAATTGAATGTCGGGCCCTGAAAGTTTGAATGCTATTCATATAATTTAAATTACCATCACGAACTCGAATTTTCAGACGATCTGGTATCATGAGCCACATTTTTCGCGGGCACACTTCGGGAACCCTTGCTATGGTAGATGCTTAATCGATTTTTCGATAACATGATTATGATTCTGTGAATTTATTGATTTTAATATGATTATTATTTATACATTTACACCTGCCTCTTAACTAAATTAGTTGGTATTTCTATTTAAAAAATGTTTAATCATAGGTATTAAATTTTCTTATCAAATTAGTTTTCAAGTTAATCAAAGATCAAATTATATTTAAATATACTTACATACGGAATGCCCTGTTGGTTTTTATGAAATTTATTTATTTTTCACACTAGAATTAAATAAATTTTAATTTTATATTTTATGCATAAAAATTATATTTAATTTATAAATCGTTTTAAAACACGAAATACCGATATGTGCGTTTACGTTTATCTTAACGGACTTTAACTGACAAAATATACGATTCTACCTATATTATAGGTATTTGGTTATAAGACCAATCTTAAAAAATTTTTTCTACCATTGACTAAGTTGTCACTTTCCTAGTAGCTAAAGTTCGACCATACATAAATGTACTGATTTTGTAAGTATAACAATAATTAATAGTATTGCTCACTTCTTTCTAAAACTATTTATTTGAGAGTTATAAACAGTCAAATTTGCTAACTCTCTGTTTTTCCGCAATTCCAACTTTTTTAAATATTAAAAATATTTATTTTTAATTTGGTAGGTACTGTAACCTAAACCTTAATGATGAAATTTTCAAATTGATTATTGATTTACAATAGACGGAACATCTTTTGATAAATTTTGACAAAATTTTTTTGAAACAAAAGCTGAATTTAAAAACCATGTTGAAAATATTTTTCTCATATATTTTATTACGTAACCGTGTTTACTTATTTTAAGTGCAATTTAATGTTAAAATAATAAATAAAAAAAATTTGAAAATTTCCGAAAGAGAAAAATCAATCTTAGGTTTCTTTATTTACGACAAAAATTATTATCATACATAGATACAGTATGGTTTTTTATTTATGAATAATCATCTTCTATCATTTTAATATCAAAATTACGTAAATCACTTATATATTCTATATTGTATTAACATTACATATAAGTAGGTAATACCTACTAATACCTTGACAAAATTAACATTGCCTCTGAAATGCGTAAATTTATTATTAGGTAGTCACTCTCTACCTACATACTAGCGAAATTTTTTGAATTTTCGACTTCATGCAGTTTCTTTGTACGTTATTTTTCTGACTTGTGGTGCTCTAAAAAGGACTCAATATAAATTGGTCAGTGTATCTTAACCGAATGTTTCTCAAATGCGATTGAAATACAGGAAAACAATATCTAGTAACACCAATATGTCTTTAAAAATTTGAAAAAGACTAGTCCCCTTAGAATCCCAATTTAGGTTAGTTTATCGTTTAAAAATAGCGAAGTAATTCAGGTGTAAACGGAATTATTGCATTTTTCAGAAAATCATCTAAAATATCACATAAAATGGAATTAGCAAAGGAAGAAAAACGCATTATTTTTAAATTTAGCCTTGCGCAACCATTAAAGAAATCGAGACGTAGTTATTTTCAATAATTGATCCCAACGCATCTCATTCGTAGAGCTACAGTTACTTTGGTTAAACTATCCAGAATGAACCTAATAATGAATGATCACTTTGTTTTACTTACGTTTAGTCAGTGGCGCAGGTGGAACATAGTGGAGCAACTGCAGGGACAGCTTAGCCAATAGGCCACCCTAGGCCATGGCCGAGATTTTTAAGGGCGGTAAATTTTTAAAATAGGGCAGAAACATGAGTAATTAACGTTTTTTTTTTTTTGCTCGTCACTTATTTTTTTTTAAGAGAAAGTTTGTAAAAAAGGTAGGAAAGGGGGCGGCAAATTTTTAAAAAAGGGCAGAAAAATTTGTGATTGACGTAAGATTTCCTTTTTTTCAAATAAAAGGTAAGGGCGGCATTTTTCAAGATGCCTAGGGGCGGACTCAGGGTTAATCCGGCCCTGGGAGCAAGTAGAGTAGTCATGCCAGGGCGCATGATAAAAATGGACGCAACAGAAAAAAATATCAGCGCAACTGAACAAAAATGCAAGAGAGAGGAACAAATAAATTTTTATTGGTAACAGGAATAAATCCAAGAGGTCAAGAAAGTAATTTATTATTGGGAAGTGTAAGTTTTTCTTTGTGCGTCACCGATGTTTTTGAGGAAAAATGAAGTTTTGGGGAGGGAGCGCTTGAATGTAAATCGTTCTAGGGCACAAAAATTGTAGCTATGCCACTGTCTGTAATAATGGTATATTAAACAATGATAGAAAAACCAATAAATTGTATTTATTCTTTAGAATAGTCCTTTTTTGTTCATAAGACGCCAATGTGTATTGTATAATATGTTTGATATGTGGACCAATTATCATTGACAAAACACGGTTAATGTAATCTTGTTACTGTTGACTCCGTACCCGCTCGCTATCTTTGGTCAATTGTGTGGCTGTAGATGTTTTGGAGCTGTGTTTGTTGCCGAACAGCTACTGGTTTTACACACAGATTTCTTGGAATTAAAAGAATCGACATATTTTATTAAAATTGTTTTGTGATATAAATTCCAAAAATGTTTTTCAGTATTGTATGAGACAAATAGGATGAAGGATGAAATGCTGGACAGCAAGATTTAATTTTTAATTTTCTGGAAGACCGTAGCATGGAAAATTGAGGAGGGAAGCAGATCTGCCCCGGCTCAAAGGTGGCGCAAGATGATTTTTGCGAGGCCCCCCACTTTGATTTTTCAAAAGATTTATCCTTCAACATTAAGATACGAGTAAAAAAAAATGCTTTAATCACTTTTGGGAGTAGTGATGAGCAAAATTAGTCTTGGTCTTATATTTTTTGCAAGACCAAGACCAAGAGCAAGACCAAGACCAAGACTATAAGTATGGCTGCAAGACCAATATCAAGACTCAAGTGAGCAAGACCAAGACAATAGTAAGAAAAAAGCAAGACTCTTGCTAAATTATTTAAATAGTTTAAAAGTATAATTAATACCGTAAAGAGAGAAAATTCTGATATTAGAACGAAAAAATTCACTAATAAAAAAATTTAAGAAAGTGCAAGATTCTTTAGCAACACCAAGACCAAGACCAATACCAAGACTGCATCTCTAGCAAGACCAAGACTAAGATTCTTAATGCAAGAACAAGAGCAAGACCAAGATTGCCAAGTATTGGTCTTGGTCTTCCATTTGCTCATCACTATTTGGGAGGTCCCTTTTCTTTTTAAAAACTTAAAAGTGTCCGCCTAAAACTTAAGTGGCGAGTAAAAAGAAAACCTGCCAAACTTTAATCAAGTTCTACCAGTTTTCTTACACATGCTCGACCTCATCGCGATGCCCCCAAGGGCGCGAGGCGATAGGCAGTTGCCCACTTCGCCTACCCTGTGCGCTGCCTCTACCCACCGGATAAAGTGCTCAGATTATGTTTTTTTGCTCCTAAGCAATTTTTTTTATGACTTGGCGCCTGGCAAAATTTCATGGCCATCGAAATGGCAAATTTCAGAGCACATTTTAAACGAAGAGAGTTTGGTTTTTTCGGAAGTACCTAAATTCTCCAAAATTAAAAAAAAAAAAAAACTCAATAAAAATATAGAATTTTATACATTTATTGAAATTTAAAAAACAAAATTTTCCGTATAAAATTCCTTTGGTTTTTTCTATTGCGTCTTGTTTTAAGTGCATAATTAGTAACTTGATATCATCCTCAAAATCACATTTAAATAAAATGTTTGCTTCAAAAAAAAAAAAGGAAGACGGGCATACAAAACATTTTTTTTCAGATCCAGTCACGTCTTTCGGGTCGGGTACATCAGCTCCATCAGTCAGTCAATTGTAAGTGTACATATACTGTGTATAAAAAGACACATTCATATAATATAATAAACAAGAATATTTATTACCAACATTACCAGTCCAAAAAGGTGATAAAAATAATAGTCAATGATAAGCTACTGGTCTCAAAAGCCATTGTCTATATATAAAAATATATATTAAGTGTGTTTACAGGCTTCGTCAAAAATGTGGAACCCGTTGATTAGATTTATTTGTATAATGTACTAGAGATAATATACCTCAAAGCTACTGACTAAGGTTCCATAAAATTTGATATTACAGATTAGACAGATTTGTTATTGTTACCCTTGTCGCAGCATCTGCATAACATAGCGAATTTCCAAATATTGGGCACTGCCGGCTCTCATCTAAAACCTGGATCAATTTAAAATAGTTTAGCTTTCTAACAGTAAAACAATTTTCAAAATGAGTTCAGTAGTTAATTTTTGGCGTTTTTGGGTCCTCAGGACACTAGCGGATCTCATATAGTGTAGCATATTTCCATTTAACAATAAATTATTACATTTCATAACTATAGTTTTCGATTTTTTTTCTAGATATGCAAATATATATATATAAATTATAATTATTTTCTCTCTAAAGGAGGACATCATACGAAAATACGTCCTTTCCATAACGCACTCTTAAAAAAATCTGGCTAATTTTAATTTGAAAAGATGATACAGAGCTATTGTTATTATAACACATACATACTAGAGTTTTATCTAGAAAAGAATTGCTAAAACGATGAAGCTTTTATTGTAAAAAGATTCAGCAAATTTCTTAATTTTTCTCAAAAGCTAGTTCACTTAGAACAATGTTTTAAAAGCTTATCTTATGTAATTTTTCACGCCCTTTTCGATGGTGTAAAAAACCTACTTCTGGGCATCCGACGTGACTGGCTAACGAACTTAGCCGAGCCAATTCGTATTCCAGCTCTCATACCAAATTTCATAAGTATTAAACGTTTCGTTCGAGAGTTATCGCGTAAACACACACACACACACACACACATATATATATATATATATATATATATATATATATATATATATATATATATATATATATATATGTATATATATATATATATATATATATATATATATATATGTATATATATATATATATATATATATATATATATATATATATATATATATATATATAAATAATAATAAATAATAAACAATAATAAATAATAAATATATAAAAATTTTAGTGAAGTAGATTTCGAGTTCTAGAGGCTCCAAAACAAATATCTACCATAGTCCCGGACTTAGATCTTACCATAAGAGCTGCTGTAATAGAATGGAAATTCGCTAAAAAACGAATGAGTTGCGCTTAAATAGCGTATCCTTTTTCTATGTGATGGATCAGGACCGCAAAAATGGTTTCATAGAAAGAAGTTTCACTTTTATAATATAAAAATTTCGATAAATAACATTGTCAGCTGAGAATTGGTTTGATCCAAGTCAATATTTTTTGCTTTTATTCTAAATGGTTGTTTTGATCATTTTTGCCGTTGAGATTAACAGCTTTCACAAAAAAATAGATTTTCTAAAAATTTACTTGGAGGAAACCGCTTTTTAGTTTACGATATGTAAAAAAACAATGATGTAATAACTTATAATCTTATGCAGTGTAGTGAATAAATACTTAAAAATAATCAATAAGTAACTTTATCGGAAATTAATGTTCAAATTTCCTACTTTTTCTTATTTTCCTTTTTCGTTATGCATTTTGATAGGCATTGGGCGGTTTTTTAAATAATATCGGACTAGTCACAAAAAAAAAAAAAAAAATATAAAACAGAAAAAAGACCACATAAAAAGAGTTTTTCGTTAGTATAAATTTTAGAACCATATTTTTGTCGGATCCTGTACCCGTATACCAACAGTCCGTTTATATTGAGAAAGTTCCTTTTTTATCGTGAAGTGGTAAATGTTTTTTGAAATGTTTTATCAGTTTATAATTTTTTTTTCTTGCGGTAAGTTCTACTGTACCACATTTTTGGCGGTAGTATAAAGTCGGTGTAAGATTAATAAATTCAGTCTGACATTGTTAGTTATATTTTGTGTTCATTAACTTCAAAGGAAAATATTTTGGAAAAATGAAGAATAAAAAAATATTTACAGAATGATGGACGTTCAGCTTTCGTTTATGAAACTAAAGTAATTACAATTACATCAAAGTTTCTCAGAAATATATTCTTGCCATTTTCTAAAAGGCATTTTATAATACAGAGATTTATGATTACTCAACACCTCCACCATCATAATATTTTATTGTGCTTCCTTGCTCTGGTTACACACTATCGTGAAATTTTATTTTGTTATACTCACACATACTATGGGGCTACTAAACCGACTCTTATGTTAAAGTGTCTGCTATTGTCCTATTATCTTATTGGCGACCCATTTGATAATTTCAAGTTAATTACTCTTGAATTCCGCAATTCATGTATAATGTATAAAAATGTATTGAAAACACAAACCAATGAACATATTATTATATATCAAATTGTATATTATATTATTATAAAGCGGGTTCTACACGATGCTACGAACGTTCCTTCCAACATTCGATCGAACGTTTGAGGCAATTAAGTTCGATAGTTGGTGCGACGAATGTATCTGCTACACGGTGAATCGAATGTTTGATCCAATACGAATGATGATGTGTTGGTATTCAGTGGACGACGCTGTTATCTGTCTGATGTTATCTCTAATGTTATACACTGATGTTGTCTCTCTTCACATGAACGAGTCGTGCAGCTGCTGAGTCGAACCAACCAACGCAACCAACATTGACCTTCAAACGTTCGAAGCATCCCTTTGACTCGGTGCAAGAATACCGACATCGAACGGGACACGACCAAATGCGAACGTTTGACGCTCGACATTGGCCACTCGTAGGTTCGAACAACGGCTACACGATGCTATGAACCATCCAACGTCGAATGTTGGAAGGTGTTCGTAGCATCGTGTAGCAGCGGCTTAATAATTATATAAATG
Organism: Brachynemurus nebulosus; assembly: GCA_035578155.1. Taxonomy (NCBI): domain Eukaryota; kingdom Metazoa; phylum Arthropoda; class Insecta; order Neuroptera; family Myrmeleontidae; genus Brachynemurus; species Brachynemurus nebulosus. The sequence goes on along the minus strand of JAPWDM010000014.1, from coordinate 11,128,237 downwards.
TGTAATTGAGGCAGCCAGATACGACCAGGATACGATCGGATAGTATTCTGTAATATAGTAATCAATGCAATGACCAATCGTATCCTTAAACGGCCCCTAAACGCTCAATAATATTGCACAAAATCTGAGGTGGCACAATATTATTGATCATCTGTAGGTTATATTGAATGGTTGTACAATATATTGTGCTAATCAAAAACAGTTTTTTTTTTTTTATTAAAATATAGCGCGCAGCTACTATGGCTATATGCGCTAACATAGAGATGAAATACAATAAGAAAAACAGTTTGAAATATATTGTGCAATGAATGAATATTATAACGTCTGTAGGCTTTGCAAATATTATTGCGCAATATGACTTTATTTATTTAAGTTTCAATTTATTAATTGTTTTGTAATGCCATATTTGATGGCTATTCATTGAATCAGTTTGACTTATTAATTTGAAAGAGTAATTATTCACTGCTTCGCAACGTTCTTATCACTTGATATTTAGAATTAAACAAGAATTAAATTATTGTAGAATTCATACATTCAATTTATTGTACAAATTTCTTTTACAAATTATTGAAGGGAGGGAAGTTCAATAAATTGCACAAGTTGATTGCACAATATTTTTGAGCGTGTAGGGGCCGCTTTAGAACGTTTTCAAATAATTATTGTCAAAATATGATATTGATAATAAAATTTTACTTTTTTGAGAAGATACTGAAAAATTTTGAAAGAAAAAAAGTGGTATTCGTTTTATTTTCGAAATACGTACGTATACAAATTATGTCCTGCAATAATTATAGTTGCATTTGCTCAAAAATTGACATTATATTATATTCCTTAAATTTCAGCCGCCTCACCCTGTTACCTGCTTCAAGAAAAATGCCTACAAACTGCCTTTACACTTTGTCTAGTAGTATAATATAATAGTGTTTATTGGTCTGTGATTGAAAAATATTATTGTGTCAAATAATAATCTGATATTAATTGTTTATTAGATTCTACAGAAATCAATAAACTAATTAGAGTTAAGACGTTACATCAGTTTAAAAAAAATAATCCTCATTTTTATTGGCAAGGTATAAACACAGAAAACGATAAAAATGATCGATATAAACACAAAAAAAAATGATAAACAAGTCTTGAAACTTTGTACGTGTTGTTCTCGAAACTACGTTTTCCAATTCGGTAGACAAAATAACTCCAACAATTTTCATCCGATTAGTTTGAAATTTTACCTGTAGTCTGTTTTTGAATTTGATTAACAAATAAGTTGTTTTTATAAGTAAATTAAGGTTAATTTTTTATCATTTAGCGAAGAATCATTATGTTTCAACAATCTTGTGTAGTGTTTTAGTAGATATAGATATACTAATATAGATAACGAAAAGAAATTTTTTACCTTCTGAAATATTAATTTCTTTCATTTTGATCACCCGATGATTATAAAATTCTGACCCTAACTCTATATTCAGTCTGTGACTTTTGCGATTCTATATCAGTTCAAATCAAATTATTTTTATTTTGAGGAACAAAAAGAAGAACGCTGTAAAAAATTCCTTGATAATCAACGAAATAGTTGTTCTTGGAATAACTAAACCAAAAACTGATCTGATAACGACCAAAAATCAGAACTGAGAATTACTAATTGAAAAGTGTAAACTCACAATTATAAACACGGTAAGTTATCGAGTAGCTAAACATATAAAAAGATTCGTTTTTAATGTTTTTTGATGGTGGTCGCTAACTAAATATACTTACGGCTACCATTATGAATGCGTGGGACCGAGAAAACATAAAAACTATTTTCTTCCACCGAAAATATTTAATTCTTACTCAATAAAACTTCAATTAAAATTTGATTTCTGTAACATAAAAATAACTTTTAACTGTTATTACCGGGCCATTTGTACATAAATGTTTGATACTTTTATTTTTATTTTTTTTAAAGTACGTATTATTCCAACATCTTGATAAACTTACGTATTTAAACTTTGTAAATTCTCACCTTCGAATCAACAACGGTTACCATGTTACGAGACATTACAATCACTAACAATTTTTAGTGATTTTAAGAGGGGGGAAGGGTATAATGTTGTGAGTGATGACAAAAAATCGGAGGACATTTATTAATGGCTGTCTATCATTCGTTTATGTTATTGTTAGAGAGCCGACTGTTTAGTATTTAAACAGGTGCGGTATACGGATAAATTTATTGGGGGACATATTATTCGAAATACATTATGTATTCTTAAATTTGATTATCATTAGGCTAAGGTCACATTGGAATCGGGTACGTACGACTTAATTTGTCTGGTCGTGAGACTATTGTCGTCAGATAAAGTGGTCACACTATTAGCGTATACTTATGTAAATTTATTTTAAAAATGAATCCGTTAAGAGATTATTTGTTGCTCGATAATAATATAATTAATTATTATCTGATGAAAAAAGCGAATCGAAATTTTTGGGTTTATGAATTATACAATCGAAAATCTACTGATGGTGAATTTAGAAAATTATTTTCACATTTGAAAATAGATAAAAACAGTTTTTTCAATATTTTCGTATGAATGAAGGGACATTTAATGCCTCCGCAACCTCTAACCAAAGTTTTCTACAAATTTTTTTGTTATGGTATTTTTTTTTCTTTGGTTTCCTAATAGTTCCCTTTCAAATATCAGAATTATTAATTTTTCTATATTCATTTAAATATATCATTGATAACTCGTATCTAGTATGACCACCTTCGTTCATTTGCATTATTTGTTTCAATCTGACGTATACGTATAAGTACGCGCGAGTGATTTGTCGTACGTACCCGCTTCCAATGTGACCCTAGCCTTAGAACGTTACGGTGGAAATGCAGGAAAGTGGGGAAGTATACATACATGACTCTAACTAGCAATCACCTCAATTATCCACCTTGATTTACGCCACTGTTACCACATTTATCTAGAGCCGGATTTACATAAGGGCACTTGGGGCACGTGCCCCGGGGGCTCTACGCAATAGGCGCCTCCACAAAATCGAACAAAATCTTAAAATTAAGGAATAGAATAGGAAGGAAAAGCAATTTCCCTTTTTGCTCACCAACCATATGTTTTGGAAAATTTCGGAAAAATTACTCAGGGCCTCTACATGAGAAGTGTTTAGGAGCCATCACATTAGAAATGCCCCGGGGCCTCCACAGAGATAAATTCGGCCTTTGAGTTTACCCTTATCTGAACGACCTTGTGGAACCCCATTTATAAGCTAGTCTCGTTTGCCCGTTTGATTGTTCAATTGTCTGTCTGTACATCTGTCAAAGGCTTTTAGAGTGGAAACTCAAAGAAACTTAAAGTTGAAATGTCTAAAATTCGCTTGGTGTCAAATGCAAATTTATTTTTAATTTCCTACTTAAGGTGTCTGCCCACTTAACTGGAGCATACCATGACAGTGCTATGAACGTGTCCGGCACGAAAAGAAACAAGACACGTATTACTGTGCCCACTGCAATGGATCGACAGCGTTCTATGCCCGTATGGAACTCGTTCAATAACCGTGCAGCACCGGATATATGATTTTTGCGTACGTAACAGCGTTGCGTAGGTGCCTTGAAATGTTGTCAATTTTTTAAAAATAATCAAATAAGTATGTCTATTAGAAAATTAAATGTTAGACAATTAAGAATGATTGCCATGATTCTGGATGAGGAAGAAGAAAAAGAAAATTAAAAAAAGACTCGACGCTATTGTATTCACGATTCTATAAGGGAACAAAAAACCGAGAGATAATATTAGACATTATTTAGACACTTAGTTGATGGTCAAGATTTTTTTTTTCATTTTTACGAACACATTAATTTTTTGTTGTCCATATTTAATGCGAGTACATTCATAGACTTTCAAAGAACTACAAATGTCTTGCGTCTGATAAGCAGGAACGCAGAGCACACGCGGCTATGACTCGTAGTAAACGCAGATATAACCCGTAGCACACCCGGCTTGATAACGTCTCGTATCATGCACGGAGCTTATCACCACCGGCAAAATATTGTAGCCGTGGATTTGTTAACGGTTCGGTCATAGCACGCTACGGTGTTGGTCGGTGACAGAATGGTCTAGTGGGCATTGTTGTATATGAATTCCTTAAAAAAGAATATTTTTTGCATGTGTCGGTACGGTTACGGTCATGGTATGATACACTATAGTGGGCAGAGTCCTTTAATCGAACTAAATGTTCTTCAGACGGTGATTTTTGCAATTTCTGTTTGTTCAAAATGAATACAAAGTAGACTTGGCTTTGTGATAAAAATTATGGTTTTAATTTTAGCAGCTTTCGAATTTTATTGCTGAAATGTTTGGTACTATCTGCCCCCCACGCACGAGTCTGGCAATTTTACACGCTCTTACTCAAACAAAATTATATTCTTGTATCAATAATTACCACCAAAACTGATGTTTTAAAAGTTATTTAATAATATATATAACAATTCAATGAAGAAAAATATCTAATACGACCTATCAACAAACTTGATTCCCATCTTTTGTTTTTACTTAGTTGGTATGAAAACAATAACAATAAAGAAAATGTTACCAACATAACAAAACATATTAAATATACGACAAGTATTTAGTTATATTAAATCTGATAAAAAAGTAACGATTCAGAAATTTTTTGTTTTTGTTAAATTTTTTTTTTAATATTCCAATACGAGAAATGCACTACCTATGTTTAAACAAATGAAAAAATATATTTCCTTGCTCGATTTAAAGCTGATATTTTGACCCATTTTATTTTAGTGGATGCCAAAATTTCATTTCATTAATACCCTCTATAAATCTTGTAACAAAAAAATGTTTGAAAGACTGGCAATTTGAAAAATAAAAATTTAAATAAAACTTTTTATTGACACCTTTAACTTTTATAACACTAAAACAATATTCTCTGTTTATTTATTTATTTATAATCAGAATTCTTTTCATCAAATTTTAAATTAGGTAACAAAAAATAAGAGCATTAAAAAAAAGGTACGTTTCATTCGCATGTCTACTTAGGCTGTGATCTAAATTTTTATGGCAAAAGTAAAAATAAAATTAATTTTTATAACACAAGGAGGTGTTTCATTAAAAATCATTTAAAATTTTATTATTCGTCTTTGTTTTATGTCCTCTTTTTAAAGGGATGAGAAAGGATTTAATTGCGTCATAAAAATACATTGTCATATGGTTACGCAGAAGACCTTGCACTAAAGGAAAATATGTTTACATTGTGGCTCAGCAAAGCATTTCTGATCCAGTCTAATCCAACGAACAGAGAACAGCTCTATAGCATATCCTAAAGTTCTCTCATTTAGTTCTAACGTTTTCTGTTCGTCGCCTAGAATGCATGAATGCGAAATGTTTTGAGGAGCCACAGGGTATACAGTAACGTAAAAGCATCAGCCATTGACAGTGTACAAATGATGAACATTTTGAACATTGAACATACAAACAGTTCTATTGCGGTATTTTGCATAACCTAGCGAATTTCCGATTATAAAAATTAGTTTTACTCAAAAATCCGATGTGATTTTTTTCGCTCTTTGTTATGGTGCAAACAAAAAATTCGAAAAACTTTAGAATTATGGAAAGCTTTTGAACTCACTTTTTGATATTCCAAATATTGGACATGCTTAGCCGAAGAAATAATCCAAGGATTTAAGACTTTCCGTTTCAATTAAATTAGGTTTAAAAACTCTTTTCAAACTTTGCAAATTCCCGACAGTTTGTATCATTATTGAATAAACGGGTGCATACTAGTTCGCTCGCGCGGTCAAATTTTAATCTTATCTTGAAAAAGGGTCGTAGGCAGTGTTCCCTCTAAGCTGTGCGCGTGTGCGCGCGCACATAAATTTTAAACATAGCGCACATGAAAAATATTCGCGCGCACAGGAAAATTTTTTTTCGTGCAGAAAATACAATTGCACCTGCATATGAAATCCATTTAAAAAAAAATAAAACGAAAACCAAAAATAGAATCAAATATAGTTTTAGATTTAAATAAACCACCAACTATAGTATTTGTGTATAGGCACTTGTATAGGTATAGATGCCAGTATAGATTTTCTTATTTTTCATTTGAATGAAAAGGAAAAGCCACAGTAATCAGTTAAATTCTATTTTCACGAACTAATGATTTGACTTGATTTTAGAGTAGTTTTTTTTTTCATTGTGTTCCGTTGAACTGTATATATTATAGTACAAGTAGTATGCTTGCTCTAAGATCGAGTTAATGTGATAAGTAGATACAAAATTTAGCTGAATGTTAATAATATTCTGTATTGTATTTTTTTTATTATATGCACTTTTTTAATTGCCGCACACATTTTTTTTTGTTTTGGAAAAAACTGCACACTCTTAAAAAAGTGCGCACACAGGTTACAAAAAATTAGAGGGAACACTGGTCGTAGGTTAGTTCGCTCCCCGGTTGCATACTAGTTTGCTCCTGCGGTCAGATTTTAATCATATCTTGAAAAAGGGTCGTAGGTTAGTTCGCTCCCGACTTATTATCTACTGACAGGTAAAATTAATTACCTAAATGACGGTGGGGATATCCCATATAGCAAGATACAATGCAAATATTCTCACATTAGTTATTATTGTGGTCAATCAGTTGAAGATAAAACTAGTTTAAGAAACCAATCTGCATAATTTTGTCATCGATATGGAAGTGTGCAAAATGGTAAGTGAAAAAGTCAAACCCATGTTAACTGTAAATAATTATAAATATAATTTTCATAAGAACATAAAAACATTTAAATAAAGGCACAAAAAACTGTATCGCAAGGTAGTTAATTTGCGTAAGGAATTTGTAGAGGAAGAAACATCATTATTGAAACAAATTGTAATAAGTAGATTCGACTTTGTAAAATTTATGTAATATAAATTTACATCAAATTTATAATGTATTTAATATTAAGTTAAAAACACAAATAAAAACATTCTGTTTTTGCTGTTCAATTTGTGTAATTTGTCTTTCTTTGGGTTCTTAGAATGCACCTTAATGACATTAGCATATAGTTACGGGAGCGAACTAGTATACGCCCCTTCAGGGTTATCTGACCGCGGGAGCGAACTAGTGTACGCCGAAATATACAAAATACTTGAAACTTGCTGAAAATCAAAATTTGCTTGAAAATATTTTTATAGTTGTATCTTTGTAGTGTTTTATTTATTTATTAGTAATAATAAGTAAACTTTTATGAAATTATTACTAAAAGTTTAGTTAAACGGTTATAACTTTATATGAAAATTAATATAAAATAACTATATCGCAGCATCCTCAGAACATAGGGAATTTCCGTTTACAAGAATTTCTTTTATTCAAAAACCCGCTTACATAGAATAATATTTCAGAACCCAACTTTAGGTGATTTTTTCGCCTCTTTCCAATGGTATAAAAAATGTGGTAAGAACTTTTGGACTTTGAAAAATTTTGGTAAAAAATTTATTTCTTCGACGGAAAATTTCAAAAAATCATGTTCCGGGGATCTGGCGTGTCTGTCTGAAGAACTCCAGAAACTTGCGGTTAGCAACATTTTATCCAAATTGTATAAAAATAGAATTTTCCGCTCGAGAGTTATCGTGCGGACACATACATATATACATAGCCGTAATAGCTAAATTTTCGATTCGAAAATTCGCTAAAAACGATAATGGTTATGAAACAGATATAGGTATTTAATAATTTACAATTTATGAAAATAGGAAAAGATGATGAATTTTCAAGAAAACTGCTGACAGTACTTACTTTTAATTTGTATAGAAAGTTAATTGTATCATATATGAAAACGAGATAGCGCTATCCACATATTAGATATCACCTATTGTAAAATTAATAACAATTTAATTTTGTGATAAAATTTTCAAGACTACAACTGGAAAAAAATTGTGTTAATTTATTACATGACGTTATTTTCCGCATTATGTGTTATGTGATATTTAAATTCAAAACTTACACGGAGAGAAAAATCCTATAATTTTTGTAGAGAAAATTTCAGAAAAATTACCATGCTCCCCTATAATCCGTGCGCGATCGACGACCAAAATAAAAAATATGTGCTAGCATGGTAAAATTTAATGTGGTGCTAATACAATCCATCTATAGAATCCACGTTAAAAATGATTTGTTTACATAATGAATGATTACATAATGGATGACAAAAAAAGTTAAATTTCGAACTTGTAGGTTGTCCAAACTACCAAGAATCAGTCTTATCAGAATCGTTTGTACATATACTTGTAAGAAAATTTATTACAAATATCACCAGTATTTTTCAGCACTAACCAATCTAACCAATTTAACATTTATAAATTCAAAACCTAAAACTCAGTTATTAAAAAATATACATACATGGCTACAAGAAATGTCCATATACATATTATGTATAATTCGTATATTCAAAAATGATTATAAAAATAAAATTTATAACTTTCCTGGGTCGTAAATTTTTAAAACTATTCATCGTTTATAATTTTGTGTTGAATGGCGCATTCGCTGTATGGTCCAATTTGAGCTCCTAATTAATCAAATCCTCTGCTGTATGTTGTTTGTTAAAGATAAGAATTTTTTTGTAAATTATTACGTAAAATTATAAAATTGTTGTTTATTGAAAATTTATTTTTATGTTTATTTTTTTGAGAAATTAAAAAATCATAAAAGTTTTACGGAATTTATGTTAATTTTATAATAAATATTTTATTATTAACGTAATATATAATATTTATTACGTTGACAAGAATAACCTCGCCTCCAACGATAAATTGCATCAATTTGTAAATTTTGATTCGGAGCTACCCAACGTAGTAGAGGCTTTGTAATAACTTTAGAAATAGAATAGTATATTATACACTAAGGGGTTAAAGTGTAAGTTGGTTGCCAGAGGCCTTGTAAAGCCCCAAGAGCAAGAATTCACACGAGGAATCAAAAAAAAAAAAACTTATAGCGTATATATTATTTTTTTTCAATTCCGGATAAATTAAAATTACAAAAGTTTGACATTCAAATTGTATGAAATAATATTACATCAAGTATACTTTCGATAAGTCAATCAAGCTGTACAATACAATATACCTATTATGTAACTGTTTGTATTTATCTACAAGTTTGAATTTGTTTATTATTTTAAATTATCTAGCAACACTATTTCAATTATTTTGTTTACTGATTGGTGATGTTCTGTAAATTCTGCTTGTAGATTAGCTTAAAAGCGGTAGCAAAAGTATTTTTAATTCCTTGCGCTGGATTTACCCTAAATGCCGCCCAAGGCACCGTAACAAATGCCCCCCCCCCCTACTATTCCTTAAAAGGAAAGAAATCTAACTTATTTTACTTTTTATTAGAAATTTTCCTACAAAAAATAACTGACAAGTAAAAAAAAACAACTTTCAATTCCAAAATTTGTCGCCCTTTTTTAAAAATTTATCGCCCCTAAGCCATGGTTTAGGCAACCCTAGTTTCTAATACGGCCCTGCTTGAGACTAAAAGTGGCATTTTACTCCCTATTGTGTTGTGAGAGACTAATTATGGATTTAGTCCTGGAATTGTAAAAAAAAAATTGTATCCACCAAATTTAAAAATTCTACTTGCATTTTACATTTTTCAGAACTTACATAAAACTCTTGAAAAAAAAAATTATGCTCCATTCTTACCAAAGAAAAAGAAAAAAATCATGTTTGAAAAAGTCAAATTTTATGGGACATTATTTGCGTAAGTACGACTTGCACTTGACCAGTTTTTTTGGATGATACATCTCCTTGTAAGTATATTTGCTTTTTTTGATTTTAAGAATAATCTTTCCTACGCTATAAATTACAACGTTTTGTAGATATTTGATTAGATAAATGCGAGTGTCACATTTATTAAATTTTGATATTTGTCATTGATTTTATGAATTTTTGAAAAATTATATTTACTATTTCTATTTCTAATTAAATTATATTTTTAATTATTCAGAAGATAATTTTTACCAATAGCCTATACGTAGATATGGTAATATAACATATTTTTTCACAAAAACTTTTGAATTATATTTAAATAACAGTTGGTAAGCATAATTTCTTAAAAATTACTTTTAAATTAAATGTTAAACTACTTATTAACAGTTTCGGCCCTAAAGTAAGTAATGCTTTACTATGGTTTTGGTAAATAAGCTAAAACAAAAACGATGGTTACTGTTTTACACTGTTTTGCACGTGTTGAATACAACATTTTTTCAATTCTGCATTAAAATGAAACATATTGCAAATGAAGAGTGATACACAACTTCCTTGTACTCATAACAAATTTTCGTCCAATTTTTAAAGTGATTTTGGGCTTAAACTGCATGTTACTTATCTTGTTTAAACCAAGAATAGGGTTAATTGCTACTTAACATTTTCTAATTTTCAGTTTTCTACATCCGGAAAACTAAGTCCCGTTTTTGAACGAACTTGGCCAACTTTACAGGAAAAAATGTAAATTTGACACTTAGATTACTTAAATTTCACAATCAAATCTGATTCGTATAATTTTTATAGCTCTTAATTTAAAAAAGAAAAATTAACCTTAATGACGTCATCACGAATACAAAATTTGCAACTAGAAACATGAAATTTGAAGCCGCTTATTTTTGACCCAATCAGAATTGTAGAATTAAAATGTAAGTAAACATACTTAACGAGGTCGCGACTACAGACGATTTGATATCGCGTACCGCATTCTTGAAGTTCGCGGGCCGCATTTAGCCCGTGGGCTATATTTTAGAAACCATTCCCTTATTGGATTAGGACACAATCTCGCTCATTCATAAACATGACTGATGCAATAATGTTCTACGTTAACGACAATTGGTACCTACATAGATAGCTATTAATTACAAACAAACATTTAATCAGTACGGTTGACCGGGGTAAATGTGAATTGGGGCAATTGTGAACGGCGCCTATAATTTCTAAAATAACATTAATTTTGTTAAAATTCAAATCTTAGTATGTTTTTCTGTCTTCTCTTAATATGTTATTAAAATTTCATAACAATTCTCCAATTATTAGTATCTTTTTTTTTATTTTGAAAAAACCCTTGCAAAATTTTATGTATCTTACTTCGACCAATCCTCAAAAAAAAAAAATTTTTTTAAATACATTTTCTTTTTTTAAAAGGTAAGAAATAGATAAAGGTACTTCTAAAGAAGTGGTCTAAAGCCTGAGGGGGTTCCTTATTAACTGCAAAAGAAATTGGACAATTTATTACCAAGTCACAATTACCTCATGATTTTAACATTCCGGGGTAATTGTGAACGTCATTCTCAAATGTCTCCATCCGGTCAAAAATTTCAGTAGTGTCCTTTTCAGAGTTGAAAATGATGATGATGTACAATGACATTATTGTACAAGTTTCCGTTGTACAAACAACACAAAAAAAAAATAGATTGTTGTTTTTTGTTCATGTAAACTGAATTTATTTCCTTGAAAAAGTCTTATTTTCCTTGTTTTTGTGTGAAAATCATGTAATTTTTTGATTTTTTATTTGATAAAATGACAAAATATCATCAAAATATCATTTTTAGCTTGTAACAAATTTGTTCTTACAATTTTTGTTATTTTTATTTAACCTTGATTTTTTGTACAAATTTGAGGTATGCGTAACTTGCATTAATTGGTCCTTACTCTGATGTACCTCACTCCTCTTGTAATTCATTCTAAATAATTTTTCTGATGGCATTCACATTTACCCCGAAATTCATAAGATTTCCAAAACCACACCGTGGAAATGTGAATGGCTTATAAAATTTTTGTTTTTCATACGAATTTGCTCAGAATTTGTGTGGTGCATCTTGATAATGTAGAATTAGAAAGAAATCAACCATAATGTGATATATAAAACAAAAAATACTTAAAACAACGCTTTTATCTCAATTCATGAAAGTCCATTCACAATTACCCCGGTCAACTCTACAAGCTCAAAAAATAAAATAAAAATACTGAATATTAGCAAAGTACGTGTACAGTAGTAAGAATTGCCTCCACCGCTAGATACTAAACGAATACTAATAAACAACACAAGTTAAATTGTCTTAAGATATTACTTATAATTATTATATTTAACTAAAATGAATTTAATTGATCTTAATGGATTTTATAAATAGACCTCCCAGTTACTAAATATTGAGTGTACTAAAAGCAACGACATCAGCGATCATGATACATATTTTATTTAATTAATTAATTATAAACTCACTCTACGTTGCCTGGTTTTTATTATTTATTTTATCGTTAGGTATATCGTTACATACTTAGGTATTCCACTAAAAGGCACCTTTTGATATCGTTTTATGTTAATTAATAATTTTAATGACGTTCTAACGTAGTTAGATTACCTTCAGTTCGCTCCACGTTTTAATATAAAGAAATAATATAGAAGTTGACGATACGTTACTTTTTCAATCAAAAATGCATTTGAAAAAATAGATATAGTGTATCAATTTTTAATTTTCCTTAAAAGATTGAAAAAAGGTAACATGCCGTATACTGTTTGTGAAATAATTTCCCAGGGAGACCCCAGTTAATTGTTCAAGCAATATCTTTATATTGCCTTAATTCTGTTAATATGATAGCATTAATGAAAGCAATAAGAGTGATACCTATACAGAGAGGAATATAAAATGTACTACTAAATCGACTAAAAAAGTTTACAATAAGTAACAATTAATGTTTTAAAAAATGTAAAGTAATTACTTAAAATTTTAACGGTATGTATATGGCTAAAGAATCTTATATGTGCAGTCTATAATTTTACCATACCAAACCATATTCAGTATTTACCCACAATTTTATCGTCAGGCCCCTCCAATAGGTCCGATCCTAGATTTGAGTACGTCGGTAAAAAGATCTTTAAAAATAAAAGGTTGGGTGAATTCAAACTTTTCTTCTAGCTGTTGTAGTTTTCGAGTAATTTGATAAAATTAAATTTTTTCCCCAACTTTGAGAGTCGATTTCAGCCCTTAAATGGTTTTTATTGTAGATAAAAAAAAGTGTCTATTCTAAGTTCAATTAAAATCGGGAATCATAACTTCAATGCCTTCGTTATTAAGGAATTTTGTCGCGTATCTCCGAAGTCCATGACCAGATTTTGATCAAATTTATGTGGGAACACGTCGGAAGGACATCCTTTTAAACAAAAAAAGGATCATCTAAATCCGTTTAAGTATCCCAAAGGTATGAAGAATGGAGAAATATAATACCCAAAATAAAAAAAAAAAATACAGTCGAATTGAGAAATCTCTTCTTTCTTTGAAGTCGGTTAAAAATACATCACAAGCTCAAAAGACCATTGGAAAAATAAGAAACATACACGTATTTAGAAAGGTTGTTACCTAGAACAACCCAAAACAAAATTTTGAGCACGAGAACACCAATTCAAAGTGTACTTTACTATTGTTGATAGATAAGATTTTTGTTTTTTTCGGATTTTTTGATCGAAAAAGTTGGCCGATCAGACGGAAACTATAGAACAATTAACCAATAATTTGTTACATAATTTTTAAACGAAACCTTTAATATTTACTTACATAATTTTGACCATAATTGGCACTGAAAAGCTTGACACAAAAAAAAAAATTGTCCTGTATTTATTTTAATTAAAAATTTTAGAGGCTATCTTGTACATAACTGATATTTTCGTTGGCAGCGCTAAAAATGAATTAACTCTGCCATTTCCAATTTCAATCCTTGTTTACAGATTTATTCACACTACTGTACAAATAGAAGAAGTAACTAAGCACATAATACATAGGTACGTAACATATATAGATAATAATATAATAAGTAATAGCAAGTATAGTAACTTATAGTAAGTAACATTTCTAGTATTTTTTCAGTAACAAATCGGCCGACAACTATTGACTAATTTATTATGATTGCATGTTGTAGTACAATCCTACATATTACTAACGGATACACTGTACATTCTTTTGCTAATTTCATTCGTATCTAAATTGAACAAAGACACCAAATAGTTTGGATATAATTATTATAATGAAAACTATACTTAAGTAACGTAGGTATACCCACGTACAACAAAATTGCGTTAAAATTTATCGGGTTTTAGTGAATGAGTGTGCGCAATAAAAGAGTGAACAGTAGCACAATATCTTCAATGATTGTGAGTGAGTGACTTAAGTTGGATGGTACTGCTTTTTAATCGGTTTGGTTAGCGGAATGGATAAGTATACATTATTGTGTGGGGTAATTAGCTTAAACTACTGTTTGACCGCATCGCACCATGTATTTCCAAGAAATTGTTATATACATATACGCATATTTATAGAATAATTCGATACAATCGAAGTTTTATATAGGGAAAACTATTGATGTATATGGATAGTTCTACAAACGAGAGAATTTTGGACGGCCCAACTTATTTTGTATATTAATATTTTGAAAAATACATTTTTTCTAGATGGAAACTGTAAACTATTATTGCGTCTAACTGGTCATTGAACATAACCCGGTTTCGAAATATATTTTTTTTATAAAAAATTACACTTAAAATGTAAAATTCTCAGTCTCCTGGCATGTACCCTCTCCGAAGTAAAACATAGCAGACTATTTTTTCTGAATGTATAAAAGAAATTTACACTGCAGTAGTAATCTACAATATTGGTACTTTTTTATTGTATAAATAATTTTTGAATTTTTTTTATATTTTCTTTAAGGGATATTCTATTGAATTTTGTCTCCCGAATTTTGCATCATTGTGCTATCAAACAAAAACACTTAAAAAATATGAAAAATTTATATTCCGATCAAATCAACGTTTGTCATAGTAATTAACTGAAATATAATAAATAAAATAAAGTACATGTTTTACTTAATTTGAAGTTGTATCAATTAATTCAGTTAACATTGTAAGCGAGATCGTACTTGGTCTAGTCAATTTCTCAGTATCCGGGTTGATTTCTAAATTGTCCGTGATAAATTTCATTTAAATCGGTAGCCACTTCAGGAGCATAAACGTCATAAATACCGATATTTTACTTATACTACTCGTCAAATTTCACTAAATTTTTGAAGGAATTTAGAGGCTAGGCCATAATTATATGATCCCCTATAAATTTTATTGTAATTGGAGTAGCGGTAGTTACTATGCAGGCACGAACTCTGTTAAATTTTCAGTGCTTAGAACATAATATTAGGTACTTATTTTTCTTGTCACTAGGAAAAAAACTTAATATTTAGTGATCCGAATCAAAATTTTCAAAACGAAACAGTTATGGAATTACTTCGGTGTCTATCCGTCTGTTACAGCCAATTTTCTCTGAAGCTATTCGACTTGAAATTTGGAAATTTAGCACAGAGATAAAGTGTAGTGGCCCAGCTATAGACGTGAAGTCGAATTTCGATTTTGCGGATTAATTTCAGGAGGTAACCTCGCTAGTGGAAAAAAGGAAAGCTTTGATACCCTATTAATGATATTAATGTAATTGCCAATTCAGAAAGAACGAAAGTTGATGACATATTTTACTATATGATAAAAAGATTGTTAGTCAATAATTATTCTTTAGAAAATGAGTTCTAGAATTTAAAGAAGGAGAATCGTTATATGGATCATATTTGTTATGTTTGTTACTGTGAAAAAGTTACGAAAGAGTCACGTAGTGGCGAGTGCGTAAGTTTTCGCTCGTGTGTAATACACGGCTTATAACCTCAATGGAAAAGTCAACCAATTTTTTTTTTTTTTTATGGATGAAAATAAAAATTAAAATGAAATCAAACAAAAGAGTAAAAGAAAAATTAAGATATCTCAACATCTCTTCTGGAGTTATGGCACTTAGTTGCACTTTACATAAATAGATTTATTTTATCTGATACCGATGTGTGACGTCATCTTTGCTACGAGGTTGCAAATAGAGCGAGGCGTCTCTTTTAATGAACTGGTAAATACGTTAATTACTACGGATCAGTTTTGAAATTTTTATCTTTTACAAATTCAGTATTTTGACGTTTTCATTCATCTATATACATATAAAAAAACTGTAACGAGACCGTTTCTGTATATGGAATATGTTTTGAAAATTGTACTGGTACTGTAAATAGTTATCGATATAGATATCAAAACAGTGATTTTTAAAATTTTTGTCTGTCTTTCTGTCTGTCTGTCTGTCTGTCTATCTGTTCACGCATCACGTAAAAATTACTGGACAGATTTTAATGAAATTTGGTGTGATGATAACTTATTACCTGGGTCAACATCTAAGATACTTTTTATTCCGGAAAAATGTCTCATTTCCACGGGAAAATGGAAAAACTATTTTAAGCATGTACATTGTACACCACATTACGTAAAAACTACTGGACGAATTTTAATGAAATTTGATATGATGCTAAATTTTTATCTGGATCAACATTTTAGATACTTTTCAAACCGAAAAAATGTTTCATTCCCATGAGAAGATGGAAAAACCATTTTGAGCATGTACCTACACGTATGAGAAATTTATATATTTCAGAATTTCATAACTATAGTAACAAAATGTAATGTAAATAAATTGAATATTGTACTATCGGTTTGGAAATTTTTCTCAATCAAAGAAAAGAAAATGTTGCTACTTGTGTACCGAAAAATACAATGAATACACAATTGTCAATTTGGAGACAATTTAATGCATTTTGTGTTGCAAAAAACTATAAATTGGAAAAAGAAACTACTCAACGTTTCGCGTGAACAACGTCACGGGTACGGCTAGTAAATACAGTAGAATTTTAACTAAAAGAAAGAACATAAATTCCTCTTAGTTACAATTTATCTCTTTTTATTGAATATAAAAGATATATAATTATATCTCTTTCATTTATTTGTCAATGTTGCCTTGGTTAACATTTAAAATATTTGTAATCCCCTTACCTCAGAATTCCCCTTAAAAAACTTTCTTTTAGTTAAAATACTACTGTATATAAAACAAAAATATTTTTTAAAAATGTTAAATTCATGGTAATTTAACAACTGGATTTAAACAAATATTGTATAAAAGGCACTCGGAGTCCAATTGTGCGGATAGTTGATGTCATAAGTGAATTGGAAATCAATCATTCCCCCTTAAACTTTGATCTTCTATTTCTCTATTAGTTGTTATAACGGATCTCAAAAATTTTTTACCAGTCTATTAATTTTGGTCTATATATTGGTTAAATACAACTACATATTACATTATCCACACTACGAGACCTCTCCAGTCTTGCATTAGAATACTTAAAATATTTAAAAAAAATTATAGGATTCAAAATGTTAATCTACCAGTCTCGTAAAAGTTATTAAGATTTTCGACTGAAAAAGGATAATATTGTCTTAAATAATTAAAAAAACGAGCTAATCTCGTTAACAAAATTCGACTATATATAGCGAATCATTATTACAAACAAGAATACAATATTATATTGATGATAACATTTACCAGTTCGCCACAGTAGTGCCACTACATATATATATATATATATATATATATATATATATATATATATATATATATATATATATATATATATATATATATATATATATGTGCCCGCGTATAGATGAGGATGAATTCACATTTATTGAATGCATTATTTTATTTGATTTGGCCGATTGGGCGACAACAAGAGAGCGGCATTCTACAAAAGAAGACACCTTTCACAATGCAATTAGTGTGCTTTGTAAAATTGTGTACATCAATTCGATACTAAAACTATCACTATGTATCTTTGTCCCATAAATCGTGCGATCTCACTCAAACACATATTTTGTTTGACCATTGAGTATGTATGTGAGATCATTAATATACGGCTATTTATTGTAATTGTGTATTTGGTTGTCTCTTTCTATTATTTGTGTACCAATTGTTTCAGTTTTAATGATTTTGAATCGTAAATTATAAATGAAACTTGATAGTAAGATGTCGACTTGGGTTTATAAATTTGAATTTTTGTTAAATCAACGTTATGTGAAATAGTTTAGAAAATATTTATTGGTTTTAATGTTTTTTAAAAATTTAAAAAAACTTAACTGGTTTCGTGTGAAAATTTGTCACTATAATCCAGAAAAGACAAGACATTAAATAGAATTTCAGTTACTTTCTTATATACCTATAGCTATATACACTTTGGGAACTCCTGACTTAATAATTATGATAATGGGCTTTGATATTAGCTCTTGAGGCTCCTTGACTTTAACTACTCATATCATTCAACCATCTTATTCTTGTATCTAAATATTATAAAGATGATTTTAATCAAATTAGATTTTAGAAATTTAATTAACTGCACGTATTTATTTCAAAATATAATTTTTTTCAGTTTTCAATTGTTTTGTAACGTAACACAGTTCTACTGTAATGCTTACAATTTTCAATAAAATATTATCAAAACCATACACGCTATATTTATGTATATTTCCATCATTGTATCATTAAAATGACAAGTTATGTACTATTACTGTACTTGATGACGTCAGAGCGGTATTTTAATTTTTTTTTTAAACTTTACTTCTTTAATGAACTACTTGCCAATGAAACAGAACTTGGACCTACCATTTTATATCAGACGTAGTGATGAGCAAAATTAGTTTTGGTCTTGCAGTCTTGTCTTGGTCTTGCAAAAAATGCAAGACCAAGACAAGACTGCAAGACCAAGACCAAGACTATAAGTATGGCTGCAAGACCAATATCAAGACTCAAATGAGCAAGACCAAGACAATCGCAAGAAAAAAGCAAGACTCTTGCTAAATTATTTAATTCGTTTAAAAGTATAATTAATACCGTAACGAGAAAAAATTCTGATTTTAGAAGGAAAAAATTCGCTAATAAAAAAATGCAAGAAAGTGCAAGATTCTTTAGCAATACCAAGACCAAGACCAATACCGAGACCTAGACCAAGACCAAGACCAAGACCAATACCAAGACTGCATTTTGCAAGACCAAGACCAAGATCAAGACTCAAACTGCTCTAGCAAGACCAAGACCAAGATTCTTAATGCAAGAACAAAACCAAGACCAAGACTGCGAAGTCTTGGTCTTGGTCTTGCATTTGCTCATCACTAATCAGACGGTTTATGATTACAGTTACTCACAAAAGTATTGACTCACTTGTGTTTGTGTTTTTCGGAAACTTAATACATTTTTGTAGACTTTAATCGAAGTAAATAACAAAGAATCAATCATGCATACAAACATAATTTAATGTACTTCAAAATACGTTACATTCAAAATAATATCATAAACCACATAATAGAAAACAAAAATTCAAATTCAAACCGAAAAACACAAGTGAGTCAATACTTTTGTGAGTATATAACTGTATATGATTTATCAGACAGTGACCGAAGTATTAACTCGCATTTTAAATTAAACACCCGATAGCAATGGTTAATGTATATACCTTTGTATATATGAATGCCCATCTATTCCCGTAACAAACAAAACATTTTAAAATGGTTTATTTACTTATTAATCATTCTGTATGTGCATATAAAATGTTTGTAATTATTGACAAACATTGATTCTTTTTTTTTTACGGTGTTACATATACATACGAGATGGAGTGTAGCTACTGTAAACTGCAATCTGAAAATGAATCGATTAATGTAAACTGATTTTACAAAGTGGTATTATTTATGTATGTATGTGTGTATGTGTGCTTGTTTGCGAGAGAGTGGTTAGTTTACTTATTTTAAAATTCATTAACAACAAAATTCAATAATTGGCAAAATTAATGTTGGTGTCGATTTTTTTGAAATGGTATATATATATATATATATATATATATATATATATATATATATATATATATATATATATATATATATATATATATATATATATATATGTTCAAATGGTGTTTGATATTATGTATTTGTCAATACATTGCTTTAAATGTACTATTTGTTTTTTCAAAATAATTGTTACTGTGCTTTTGTGTTGGACGACATCAAAGGCGTTGTAGACTAATTAACAGATTAATTTTACTTTTTACTTGAATAGTCCTAACGAGTAAATATAGACGGTGAAAAATGCTTCTCAATGCTTCAAAATTATATTGTGTTTAACTAGGAAAACTAGCGTATACAGTGGCCATCCAATGGTACGTACTCCGATTTTACGTAGTGACGTCAGCGATTTAGTGGGGTTCTCCTCTCACAGATATGTTGCTGTTTGTCTGTGTTGGTGAAAATTTATGTACCAAGCCCGAGTCAGGGCCGTAGGTAATATTGTCTGAGGGACTCGTAGCCTTTAAAAATTTTAAAATTTCACTGAAGATATATATGCACATATTCTGTATATGTAATATGCAAAATGCAAATGCGAAATGAGTAACGTAAAATTCTAGAATATTCTAATCATCAACTAGCAGAGATATCAAAAAACAAACTTCACCGTTGAATTGGTCATTAAAAATGAGATTAAACAGTGTAGTTTGACAAAAATTCTAGAATGTTCTATTTGTCAACTAGCAAAGATATTGAAAAATCAATTGTACTATTTAATTGTCCATTGAAAAAGAGGTTAAATTACACATTTTGACAAATGTTCTGGAATATTCTATTCGTCAACTAGCAAAAATATTCAAAAACAAACGTCGCCATTGAATTGAGTACCAAAAAAGAGACCAAATAACATATTTTGAGAAATGTTCTAGAATATTCTATTTGTCAACTAACAAAGATATTGGAAAATCTACTGCACCACTTAATTGTCCAACCGAAATTAAACTAATGTAAACCAAATGTCCAATTTTGACAAACAATTTTTGGTATCTGACGAATAGAATATTCTAGAACATTTATGAAAATATGCTATTCCGTCTTTTATTCGATGACCAATTAAATGGTACAATCGATTTTTCGATATCTTTGTTAGTTGACGAATAGAACATTCTAGAATTTTTGTCAAAATGCGCTGCTTAATCTAATTTTTAGTGCGCAATTCAATAGTGAAGTTTGTTTTTTGGTATCTTGCCAGTTCACGAGTAGAATATTCTAGAATTTTTGTCAGCTTCCGCTATTTGGCGTCTTTTACGTTGATGAATGCGATTAGTGAAGTTGATTTTTGGACAGTTTTCTAAAAGTTGTCACTCATATTCATTAGTATAACATTCGATTTCCTTTGTCTACACAACCGAATTTTAAGTGTAAATTGTGTCCCTTAAGATAATATTGTTTTAAATAAATTCAGATAAATAATATTTACCAACCCCCCAAAACAAAAGTTTACCGACGTCCCTGATCTTCCGATTTTACGTACTTCCCCTTAAATTTGCACCGACCACTACGTAAAATTGGATTTGTGGTGTAGTTATTAAAAAAAATTTTCTATCTAAATTTTGTTATTTAATAAAATATCAAAGAATAATATATAAAAAGTTCAATAGTGCATCTATTTACATTTCAAATTAAAAGAATAGTTTCAGAAAATAAAATTTAATAATTTAGAATGAAGTTATGTTCAATTTTTATTTGCATGTTTAACGGCGTTCAGCCCGTACAGTCTGATATTTGTGTAAAATCAGAAAAAATACCTGCAAATGGAATTTTTTGTCTTGAACTGTGATTTTGTAAGCTATAGAGTCTAAATATGATTTTATTTTACTAGCGAATTTCCAGAATGGAATTCAGCTATTACAGCTACTGTCATGACGCGACCTGAGCCCGGGACTATGGCAGAAATTTGTTTTGAGGTCCCTAGAAACCGAAAATAATATTAACTAAAATTTATATATATATATATATATATATATATATATATATATATTATATATATATATATATATATATATATATATATATATATATATATATATATATATATATATATATATATATATATATATATATATATATATGTGTGCGTGTGTGTGTGTCCGCGCGATAACTGTCGAACGAAGTATGCAATTTTTACGAATCTTGGTGAGAACATTGGAAGTCCCAAACCCTTGGATGAGTTCGTCAGCTAGACACGTCGGATGCCAGGAACATGGTTTTTGTTCTTGCAAAAAATTAGTTTTTTGCGAAAATTTCCACTTATTAAAAAATTTTTGCGAAATTTTTTTACACCACTTAAAAGAGAAGAAAAAATTACATAAAAAAGGTCTTTAAACTTTTTTTTTATTGTCAACTAGTTTCCGAGAAAAACTAATTTTTATAAACGGAAATTCGCTATGTTATGCAGAATGCTGTGACAGGGGTATTTTTGAATTTCTGCCTTGCCTCATTTAACGCGACATCGCTAGACGTTGCCGAATTTTAGATAAATAATTCATTTATTCTAAGAACTAACTTTTTTTCAGCAATACTTTTCCTAATTATTTTAAAATTTTGTATACGCGCTTAAACAGACTTATCTGCTTATTATGTAGAATTTTAAATTTTTATAGCAATATTTTTCACTAAATTAAAAAAAAATCTACTTCCTATTAAAGTATACATCTAACTTCCCTTGGCATTTTCTTCCACGATAGGTTTCTTAATCAGAAAATTTAAGGATATTTTAATTTAAAATCTAGCAAATTTTATTAGTTTCTTAACTAGTTTTAATCATTTTGATGCTAGGGACTTGAAGTTCTTAATTTGAAATTTCCCTGTTTTCTGGTGGATAATGCAGTATATTAAATTTTATCTAAAAATCTATTTAAAATTTCTTAGTCTTTAGATTGTTTATTTAAAGATGGTCTAAATGTATATATATTATTCAAATTTAACACAAAATGTAACATTCAGAAAGATTAACATAATAAGATTAAGAGTTGTAATTATCAGTTTAAGGGGGTTCTCCCTCCCGTGTGATGGGTACAGAAAAAAAATTTTTTCCTGCTTGAAAACAATTCACTTTGAGAGATTTTTAAGAGGAACAGGAAGAAGTACTCTATATGGACCAGGCATCGAAGATTGACCGTAAGTTCAGATTTTCATACTTTTAACCGTATTTGAAACTTTAAACGCACTTTCTCAAAACTGCGTTCTTGAAACTTGCCTCCATCATATCTCGAGAATGGTTTGACCGATTCACTTTAATTTTATAGGGTAGACTCAGTATGTGTAGACGCATTGAACGAACTTCCAAAAATTCCGAGTATTTCTATTTTATTGTAACGAAAAGTTAAAAAAAATCATGAAATTTGAAATATTTTCTCAAACGTCTACCAAAAACCCAATTCTCAATATTTTCAAATGATTCTAGTTCATTCGATGCATTTATGCTTACAAATTATAATGCCGTGTTTTTTTTTCTTTTGGATAAACCTATCAGCCGAAATCGTGGAGGCAGTGAGTGTCCGTTTTTTCGAAGAGGGTGTTTTCGGAGTTGTACAACTTACGTATTAATTAAGATTTTTATTTGAAATTTGTTTTACATACTCTTGATATAGTAGTAAATAAATGATTCTGTTTCTCAAAAAATGCTTAAAAACAAGCAGTCACACGGGAGAACCCCTTTAAGATCTACATACTGTCACAGTGAACGCAGTTAACTAACTCATGACATGAACTTTGAGGGTAATGTTTCGCCGGCAATCGGTAAAAATCCTGGATCTACTAATCCTAATAACAACGACTTAGCACGCTTGGCATTTTAACTTTTCGGCATAACGGTTTATTTTGACTAGAACTGTTTAAAAAATCCTTGCTCAAATAAATATTTTATTAATTGATCAACTAATCAATGTTAGACTTTTCGTTATTAACATTTAAGGGACACACTGGACGTGAAACTAATTCCAAAAAATTTGGGGGACAGGTCTACCCACGCTGTCAACCTCCCATTGGGTGTCCTTAAAGACTAGAGATTACATACTGTACATAAATAATTCTTTTTTCATTTCAGGCAACTCCTCCCCTGGGTGCCTCGTAGAGGCTTTGCCCCTTGTACCATACCGAGGACTTCACCTTCTGTACCTAAGTTTGGGGGCTCCACCCTTATCAAACAAATGATAACATCATTTGTTTTCGAGATATGCGAGACGAAAAAAAATTCACGAACGGACGAACGAACGAACGAACTAACGAACGCACACACAGACATCACGCTAAAAACGATGGATTCGGATTCTAGTGACCTTGAAACGTGGAGATATGTCAAAATTAGCGATTCGTAAAATCGGACCCATTACAATAACTTCCTATGGGAAGTTAAAAAAGCTTAAATGTATCTTTTAGGAAACGTGAAAACACTTAAAATTATTTAATCATATTATAGAATTACTCTAAAACTTATGGTAGGTATGTAGGTACTTATATTCTCAGGTCTAAACATTGAAGATATTACATCTCTTTATATGTCATCGAAAGACTAATTCATCACAAAATCATAGTATTAGCTATGAAATGAAAACTCGTTAATATTCCTGGTCACTATTGCGTAGAAGCGACCTCTCTTTAAATTTGCTGACGGGAAGGTACATCACACCTTACAAATTCCAAATTAAAATCAACGGTAGAAATTAGAAAGCTTTCAGTGTACTCACTCGAATCTGAATACAATTACATTATTATTGAATTTAATACAAGATTAATGAATACAGTGATTGTATAGTAAATATTAAAAGCCACACAAAATTACTTAAGCGTGAAATATTTTATAATGGAAGCAACAGTATATAAATGTACAGGATGTTTCAGGAATTATAAGAATAATTTAAAAATTAATACCTCAGGCACTCCATTGATGATGATGAATATTATTGTTAAAAATTTTAACTTCTTGTTGCAACCATAGACAACAGAAAGGATTATATAAAGGCTATAAACAAGATATAAAATGAAGCCTTCAAATACGCTCAAACTATGACCAACTGCTACTTTTTAATTGATGTAATTGTTATAAAAATTTTTGAAACATCTCCAGTATACTTTACTAATTACATAGAACTCTCCCATAACGCACGCTCCCATCTAATAATTACATCGCACACAAGGTGTGTATAATGGCACCCCTCCGTGTTTAAAGCGAATATGTTTGAATATGTTAGTGTCTATAAGTAATAGTTTGTAACAGTAAATCATACAAATATATAAATCAGAAACATTGACGTCCATAACCTTTGACTTTCTCATTTAACAATTTCGCCCCAGTGGATTGCGTAATGGGAAAGTCCTATGTAATAGATTAACAGAACAATTTAAAAACCGCAAGATTGATGGTGATTAGTCTCAAACTTCCAGTATTTTTGAACAAAATCAGACCGAGTCCGAGACCAAGATTGTACTTTGCAAGACTAATTTAGTTTTAGTGCCGATCTTACATTTGCTCATCACTATATAAACAAACCTTCATACTCGCTCCAAATTATTGACAAATTCTCCTGAAACCCCTTATGCAATCCTAAGGCCAGACGCACATTGAATTGCGTCACGCAGTAAACGTTGGGCACGGCAGAGCGGAGCAGAGCAGGGCAGAGCAGGAAGGCACGTGTGGTCGGGCGCACATTGAGACGCAGTTAACGCAGGCAGGGAAACACCGTTTCTGGGACTCTTGTTGTAGAACGAGATAGAACGAATTTAAAAGCAGAGTAGAGCAGAGAAGGACTATTTTTCTCTAATTTCTTCAATTGTTTTCATTTCGACGAAATAAAACCAATTAAAACTCGAGAACGTGTTACAATGTTGTGCAGTTTCTGTGCCACATTCACGAGTGCCACATCGGTCTCGTGCAACGCAGTGCTGCTCTGCTCTGCTCTGCGTTTAAATTCGCGCTGTCCCGTTCTAGACACGGGCCACAAAAACTGTGTTGCTCTGCCTGCGTTAACGGCGTCTCAGTGTACGCCCGGCCTAAAATTTAGGTACCTACTCTCATTATTTTGTAGTTATGAAGTGACGAGTAAACATAAACGACCCCGTCGGTTATCGCCATAAATTTAATATATTAATACGTTTCATATGAATTGAAATACGGTTAGAACCTGCAGCAAGTCCAGATTTTACCAGGCGTGGATCCAGAGGAAAGTTATGAGCTACCTATAAACCAAAAAATATTCTATTATATTAGTTAAATTTTAGTTCATTTTAGTACGACAATACAAATTTTTTTATGAATCATTTTATCTATTCTGATGATAGGTATTATGAAGAAGAAGAAGGAAAGGGGAATAAGTGTTCATTCGTAAGTAAATTAAGTAGAGTACGCCTTTTGCTTTCGCTGGTTTTGCCTAAAAACTAAACGTATACCTACTAATTTCTATATTCTGAATATGTTGATGTATCTTCAATATTGATGGTTTAATTATTTAATATTCTACATTTAAATTTAATTTTCCACAATACCAAATATTTATTTATAATTTAACCAAATTGTATTGTTTTTGTTATTGCTTTGTTACGGTGTTTGTCAAATTTTATAATTGAATTTATAGTTGACGTCATTAACAGTTGTTAATTAATTATAATACAACAGCCAATAATAAATTTGAAATAAATTTTGTTATTTTACAAAGAGTAGGATCGATATAAGGTCGATTTCTGGCCAGTATTTGAGGCAAAAAAATTCTTTTGTTCACATTATTTTAAATGATTTTTGTAATTACAAAAAAAAATTAAATACTTTTTTGTAAACGGGAATAGAATTTTTTTCACATTTATGGAAAGCTTAGGGCCTGCGCCGAATCCAGGAGGGGGTAGGGGGAGAACGTACGCCGGACGTAGGATTTTGGGGCCGCCAATAAACAATTTAAGAGGGCGGCAAAATGACGTTTTTTTTTTGCTCGTGATTTGTTTTTTGTAAAGAAAAAAAGTTAAAAAGAAGTATTTATTTTTCTTTTTAGGAAACGACAAGGGCGGCAGTTAGGTTAGATCCGACCCGGCTTCGGGATAATTGTATCAAAATGAATTTTGAATATGTTGATATCTTGTGCATAGATAAACTTAAAGCTAGTAAAACCTTACTTTCATGTAAGATTCACGAAACGGCTTAATAAGCTCGAGCTGGCATAAGTGGACATTCAAATACAGTCGACTCCCGTTAATTCGAAACTCGAGGGACTCTTAAAATATTACGAATTATAGAGAGGTTCGAAATATCACAGGTAACAATTTTAATTTTTTAAGCATTTGCGATGATTGAACTTGAACTTGTCTCAAAATGTACTTACAATCTTTCTGTCTCTTTCTCTCTGCAACTTTGAATTGTCGAGTGTTTGACGCCGATGAGTTCGAATTGACGCGTCGTTTCGTTACGTAGCAATGATTTTTTCGTTCGCATTACCAAGTGTATAAAAATGTATTGTCTTAGTTCAAAATATAAAGAGATTTTGTATGGAACTCGTGATAACTTTGAATTATAGAGAGTTTCGAATTATCGCAGGTTTTAATTAACGAGAGTCTACCGTATAATTTTGTTGCATGATTTTAAGAATCTTCACATCTTGCTACGAATATTAGAGAAAAATTTTCAGCCTATATATCTTGGAACTATCAATATTCCTCTATCAATTTAACACAGCAGTTTTGAATTTTCTAGTTTTCAAATAATAATCATCGCAAATTGGAATAATCTGACGCTCGTGACAGTTCCCAGGTGTCACTTATGACCGAACTTCTGCACGTAGTAACGCAAAAGTGCCACTTAATTTGAAGAAAATTTTATTTTTATAGTAATTTTTCTAGTAATTGCAGTGATGGATTTACCAATAGGCTGAGTAGACTGGAGACTAGAGCGGTAGATTTTAGGGGCGGCAAAAATAGATTATAGAGGCGGTAAAATTTGGAATTTGACAATTTTTTTTGCTCGTCATTTATTTTTGATAGGAAAAAGTTAAAGAAATTTTTTTAGATAAAGGCAGGGGCGGCATTTTTCACCGTGCCTCGAGCGGCACTTAGGGTAAATCCGCCACTGAATAGTCGTCCTGATAGAAAAGCATGAAAGAGTTTCACCAACGATAGTACAATTCTACGAAGAATTTTTCTTTTTTTTATCCAAAAGAATTTAATTTCTGTCACGCCAAAGCTTTTAAAGCCTACAATATAGTTAGCCTTATTAAAATGCAATAAATCAAATATCGTAATGTAACTGATCCCAAGATAGAGACACAAATCCCTATTACTGAGGCTACATGCCTTTTTTTATTCATAGCATTGATCTTTCCAGTATTATTCTAAATCTCATAAAATAACTTCTTTTTTATTTTCTGCATAGTCTCTCCCCACAAAACATATTGTCAAACAAGTGAAATTCTCTTATTTATATAACTAGAGATTCGATATCCAGATATGATGTCGAGAAATACGCAAGGGAGACTCAGTGCCCGCTCCTCGGACACTGTATTATTATTATCATTGTAATAAAACCAAAACTTATGTTAAATTGGTAATCTTGAAATCACCATGACGAATTTGATAATAGAAAATGACCGCGGCGATGGTGGAAATATCAGTTTTCCATCCAATTTCATTGGGAAAATGATTAATTATTTGATAAATATGTTGTGATGCGCATGCCACATGCCTATGTATTTTTTTATCTATGGGAAAATTAATTGTTTAACACATTGCACACAGCATGAGAGTGTGTGATGGTATTCTTATAGTTGTTTTAATTTATTTAGAATACTACGCTATATTGTTGATAGGGTTGATGGTGCAAGAATTATGGAAAGTAAATAAGAATCGCCTTCGCCATGATTACAATAATGTTTTACGATGCAATTATTACGAATTTCATATACCTATACAATAAAATCTAAATTTTAAACACACAATTTTTAATTAATACCTACACACTAAAAAAATTTGTTCTACGTAAAAAAAAAAACTAATGGTTAAAATTTTTGTGTTAAATAAGTAACACAACCGTGCGTTAATATAACATTTCGTGTTTGTGTTAAATGAAAATATTAACACAAATTTCGATTCAACAGAATAAAAATGTAAACCTGTTTTGAACAACAAAGAAGTAACATAATGTTTGTGTAGAGCAAAATAATGTTATAAGTACGCAAATTAGATTAGAATAATATCTATCAAAATATATATAATAAAAAAGATGAGAGTAGTTCTTATTATTAAAAAAAACCGAAAAATTATAAGTTTTTTCAGTTATTGACGAATATAGTTTTATTAAACGTTTAAAAATGAAACAATTTTAAGGTTATTTTGTTACAGATTCAGTTACAAAAAATCATGTAAGCTTACTTACATGTGAGATTGTATATTATATAATACAATCTCAAATAAGCTTATATGATTTCTTTGTAACTGAATCTGTAACAAAATAACCTTAAAATTGTTTCATTTTTAAACGTTTAATAAAACTATATTCGTCAATAACTGAAAAAACTTTCGTAGATATATATGGACACAAGTAAGAATTATTACAAAGAACTGACTTTCTTTGCGTTCTTTGAGTCTCATTTATAATAATACTTATATGGACAAAATCGTTATAATTTTTGACGACTTTCAAATATCTTAAGCTTCAGTGGAATTAAAATATTGAATAAAAAAGTTTAACAACTAACTCCGATAAATCTGAAAAATTAACACAAAATGTATGTCCTCTTGTGTGTTAAATCATTGACACAAATCTTGCGTATAGATTTGACACATATGCTTTGTGTTAAAATAACACAAAAAATTGAGTGGACCGTTCTGGACATGTGAAATGTATTAATTTTGACACAAATTTTTTTTACTGTGTGTGCACAAATTACTTCGATTTTTAAGGTAGTCAACCGTCCTGCTGGGACAGTTCCGTAAAAGCAAGTGTTATCTCATCGAAATATTTGTTAAAATAGTCCTGCGGTGGGCTTAATGCGTCTTGCAAGTCCCGTATTTTTTAAGCTGAAGGGGAATTTAACCCCACCAGTTTTTTTTAATTTTTCCCATTTTTCAGATTTTGCAATAAAAATTTAGGTAAATAATTTTTTTAACCACCCCGCTTCCGATTTTATCCATCGCTCTCGGTCCCTCCCTCTCTCGCAGCAAAATTTTCACTCCCGGCCGTTTACTTGTCATTAATCCTTTTCCGAGACGTGACGAGACCGGAGGGAGCCCTTAAAATTCTGGGCTCGATTTCCATCTCTACTTGATCACATATATTATGAAAATAAAATTAATTAGTTAATAAATTAATTGAAAGGGTATAGACAAATAGCTTTCCAAAGAGGATTATAAAATTAATTATTACTTAAAACTTTGACTTTATTAAAAAATATGACACCAGTGAAAATAATGATTTTAAAAATAAATAATTACTTTTTTGAGGCTGTTTCTTTCTTGGTCTTTGACCTCCATCTCTCACTCTCTTCACTTTCAAGATTCTTATATTGTTTCGTATTGAATTTTCAGAAAATTGACCACTTTATCGATTTAAAAAAAATTGCACCGACACCACGATCAAAAAAATACATACTATAGTTAGTAAAAATTCGAATAATGTATACAATGATGGATGTAGCCTTCCAGTTATTTAAAATAATATCTAAAAAAGTCACTGTCTGACTATATTTCAAAAATAATCATTCAGACTTTCATCTTTAGTATATAAGTATATACTAGTAGAAGTTTTATCTATAATTGTTTGTATAGTAGAGTGTAATATTTTATTTAAAGAATCATTACAGAAGCTCCGTACAATAAATATGTAGTATCTAAATAAATATAGCTCTATAAGAACATACCACGTACATTGAATTGATATCAAAAATAAATTTGTTATGCTTTCTCTACAATCATATACAACAGATAAGAAACCAAATCAAATGACCAAAAAGTTAAGTGGCCAGAAACTTACATAAATGGTGGTACCGTACAATCAAAAAGTATTGCCACATCAAATAAATTATCCAAAACCAAGATGTACCTACCTGTTAGTGCATTCTTGAAAGTATGAATTTCTTACTTGAATTTTTAATTTGCAAAACAACGTAATTTCCTTTCTACCCCAAAAAAAGATTTTAATTCCCTTCAAACGCTGCACGACACTTCTCTTGTAGGAATCAAATAATTTAGTGGGTTTGAATTTTTTACACCGTACCAAATTTTTGAAAATAAGTTCACCAACATTGGTACGACCAAACGTGCATAGCTCTCAATGTTGCTTTAATAAGCCTAGTATACTAGAGACATTTATAATGGTGGCTGCATAATGAATTATTTAAGAAATAGAGAGTACCTACTGCAAGCATGTATGATATGTATGATAACAAGAACATATCGCAGAACTGTTTTGAATTGTTTCGATTTCATTAATTTCTGAGAGTTGACGAATCAACAGAAATTATAATTTTCAAAATCGGTCAAAAATTTTGATTTGAAGCTTGAAATGGTCCGTACTGACCAACGAACGGAGACACTACACTGAGAAAAAATTACAGTAAAAATTACGGAGCTGCCTCCGGTAAACCAGGCTCAAGTGACCAGTCGGTAGGAAATTATCAAGCAAAAATATAAAAAATGCCTTTCAAACATTATTTTTTACGATTCATTTGAAAATTTTTCCTGTACAGCTTAAGAATTTTTCCTATACAGCTCCATAAAATTCGATGAGCTAGTAAAATTTCATGTGGATACCAGGAAAATTTACTTAATTTCTGTTTAAACGGTATTTTTAATCTCTATTTTCTCCTTGAAACGTGTCTTTTAGCATCTCTCTCACATAAGCATCACTTGAAACATCACACAAGGTCATTTTGAATAACTCACTAGTAGTCGGACCGGCGACCGGTGTGCTTAGTAGCTATGATACCAACGACATCGGCACCCTGTGGCCTGAGCACCAGAGACAAGTCAACAACAACTCCCGCTAAGTCAACGGTACATTGGTTATACAACACAACAGCATACATTCATTTTTTCATATTAATATATGTGCTTTTCGTACTTTCATAATTACAAACATTATAATTTTAACTTCAAATAAACAATTTATTTTGTTATCAAATAATAAATACATCATTGTGTTTTTCCTACATTCATTTCAAATATTGAAAAAATGTTCTGTGGTTTTTTATTATTTTATTTTCAAATCAATCACAGTAGTGAAACCGACAAAATCACAACATAATTTTGGTGACCAGAACGTAATTGAACATAATTTTGGTGACCAGGACGTGATTCAACAAATTTTTTCCACAAATAATAAGAAACCACAGAACATTTTTTCAGTATTAATAAAATTTTATTTTAATCCTTACGCTTCTATCAATATCTTTTTAAACTATTTTAATTCAATTATTTATTAATAAATAAAAAAAAAAACCTTATAAATAATACGGTAAGAGAGTAGAATTTTTCCTGTACAGCGCCGAAATTTTTACGGAGCTATAGGGTAATTTTTACTATACTCATCGTACATTTTCCTTTGCCTGTCACTTATGCCCGCATTACCAGAGAGCTTCGTAATTTTTTACTAGAAATTTCCGTAAATATTACCGTATTAGCGAATTTCCAAAACTGGAAATTCAGCTTTTACGCCAGGTGTCATGGTGCGACCTAAGCCCGAGACCATATCAGAAATATGTTTTGAGGTCCCTAGAATACGAAAATGATATTCACTAAAATTTATATATATATATATATATATATATATATATATATATATATATATATATATATATATATATATATATATATATATATATATATATATGTATCCGCGCGATAACTCTCGAACGAAACGTTTAATGCTTATGAAATTTTGTGTGCGAATTCGATTTTCCAAATCGTTGGATGAGTTCGTTAGCCAGACACGTCGGATGCCCAGAAGTAGGTTTTCCGGGCGTTTTTTGTCAACAAAATGAGTTTTTTGCCAGAATTAAGCAATTTTTCAAATTTTTTTTTTACACCAAGCCCTAGTAAAAGGTAAAATTCATAAAAAATGTTTTTATACCGTTGCTCTAAATTGCTTACTTTTCGAGAAAAACTAGGAAATATGTCGTTCTCCATTTCACTCGCACTCGCATTCTTTTTTTTTCTGTCTCATTTTTTACGAGCTAAATTCGAAAAAATCCGCTTTTTAAGTAGCATGTCATGATTTTTTTAATTCAATTTAACGATTCGGCTATATTCTTTTTCTTTGTCAGTTAAATGTTTTTATAATGTATCTCTATTCCATTTTTTTTTAGATAAAAGATCACGGCGCAGTTTTTTATGTGATATGATCAGAATTTAGATGATGTTTACACCTTCCTAAAATTAATAAGAGCTTGCTACAATCGCATAAAAATTACGTTAAATCATATTCAAACAATAATATTTTTACGTAATTTTCTATCCAAATGACAATACTACGTTATAATTATATGTATAAACCCATCATTTTAGTGGTAAATAAATTTGCACATTCAGTTTTTTTTTTCTTTTGACAACAAAACAAATAATTTTAAATTTTGACAAGTTGTATCATACATTTTTGAAAATATTAAATATTTATTTTTTTAAGGAAAAAATGTATTAAAGATCTGAAATTTGTTTAACAAAAACCATACATCTGCTCGTTTTACCTTAAAAATCTCGGAAAATAGAATATTTTTCAATAATTAACTCAGAAAAAGCATATATGAGGTAATTTTCATGATATTTTTTTGAAAATTTCAAAATAGTAGGGTTACAATGTTTTTTTTTTTAATTATTTTGTAGAATTTGGTAAACACACATCGTAAAAAGTACTCGCCTTGAAAAAATCAAACAAGTATTTAAAAAAAAAAATACTATTTCTTAAAGAAAATATTAAAATTATGTACAAATGCCGTCCTGACCAACTGATATATTGGAACCGATTTTGAGCAGCTGGATTTACTACAGGCAAAAGCTCATAGTGAATACACACATTTTTTAACATCCTTTTGAATTTTGTAATTCAATCATTACAAATAAAATCTAAATAAAAAAAAATCTATATGACCTGTTTTTTCTCAATTTTCTAGCATCAAATCTAGCGATAATTAACTAGCGAGTGATTGTATTGACCACACATTTTAATGTAAAATATATTAATTTTAACCGGTTTCAAAATAACGTTTCGATTTTAACAATAAAAATATTTAAAAAAGTGTTTAAGTTCTGGCAAGATTGTCAAAAAGGGACTGAAATATTTTTAGATATTGATATATAGAAAAAATATTAATGTGTTAAGTACTTACTAGACTTATAAACTTTCATTTTCGTATACGCTTTCGGTTTCGGATATTTAATTATTTCGGATATCGGTAGTTTTAGTTACGGTTACGAATATCCATAACATCCCTAATGTAAATGTTTGTCAATCCAACTTCATCGAGAGAAAGTTAATTAGGTATTTACGATTTTCGGAAGAACACGTATATAAATTTTATAAGTACGTATTATCATATAAACACATTTGGTTTGCAATTTTTTAATAATTAGTTTCTACGCTACTGAAATTATCTATCCATTTGAAAATTGGGATCCAGTGATGTACATTGACACTACAAAAGTGTGGGTGAAAAATTTCATTTTCACTTTTACTGAAATTATGTCATAAATTCATATTTTCAGAATTTATTCATTTGACAGAAAAATTCTAAATTATTAAAAAAGCCAAATAATTAATAACAATTAAAATAAAAAAAAAAAAAAACAGAAAACATTTATTTATATTTGCATTTTTATAAAAACATGTAGGTATTATATTTTATATGCACTTTAACTAAAATGTCAAATTTCACACCTTGTTAATTTTCAATTTCACTCATAATGTGCTTAAAAATCAAAACTTAAAGTTTATAACATTCACAATCCGTGTAGAGTGTCCATACGTCTTGGTTTTCCCGGATTTGTCACGGTTCTAGCTCCGTTGCTCCGGTGTCCCGACAGACTTTTTCAAGACGTCGGTCGATTTGTTTCGGTTTTTCAAACTACTAATTTTTCATCATCTAATAAGTACACAATTTTTCATTTTAAATAATGAATAGTTCAGTATCATATTAAAAGATCAACAGTAGATTCATTTACAACCAAACCTAAAAATATTTAAAAAAAATTAATTACTAATTAAATTTTCCAAGTTTTTTCGATTTTACCTTAAACACGAACTTCCAAAAAAACATTTTCTTTTCTTAACTTTCCATCATATATGTATCTACATAAATAAATTGTAATATTATTTTGCTTGCTTTTATGATACTGAAGGTACTGATTCCTGAACAATTAAAAATTAAAATGACTGGAATTTTATTCGAACTTTTAAATAAAGTAGTTAACTAACGCGCTAGATAGATAGCGCCAGAATACAGAAATTGCCAACATTTAAATGTTCATGTTTCACATTAATACAAAATAAAATACATTAATACAAAATAAAATTGTCTAAGAAGCTCACTTTCATAAGAAATTTTATAAAAATTTAAAAAATATATATTTCCTAGAACAGGGGGCGATTTATTTTAAAAAAAAATTAATATTTTAAATAAAGAGCCATTAATAGGTATTCTATACATATAATACAAATGTAACGAGACCGTTTCTGTATAGGGAATATTTTTTAAAAATTGTGCAGATACTGTAAATAGTTATCGATGTAGATATCAAAACAGCGATTTTTTAAATTTTTGTCTGTCTGTCTGTCTGTCTGTCTGTTCGTCTGTTCACGCATCACACAAAAACTACTGGATGGATTTTAATGAAATTTGGTGTGCCGACAACTTATTACCCGGATCAACATCTAAGATACTTTCTACTTCGAGAAAATGTCTCATTCCCACGGGAAAATGGAAAAACCATGTTGAGCATGTGCATACAGTACGCAAAAACTATTGAACGGATTTTGATGCAATTTGGTGTGATGATAACTTATTACCTGAGTCAGCATCTCAGATACTTTTTATTTCGGGAAAGTGGCTCATTCCCACAGGAAAGTAAAAAAACTTTTTGAGCATGTGCACATATTACGCGAAAACTATTGAACGGATTTTTATGAAATCTGGTGTAGTGATAACTTATTACCTGCGTCAACATTTAGGATACTTTTTATTACGGGAAAATATTTCCTTCCTTCAGGAAAATTCAAAAATTATTTTGCTTATGTGCATGTATACTTAAAACTATTGTTCTATGCGAATGCTTTATAATTACTATACTTATATACTTGTCATTTATTAAATTAAATTTACCATAATACAAAATTTCTGGAGACTAACTCTATTTTAAATTAATTTAGAAATTTCGAAAATTTAAGTGCCTATATATCCGAAAAATTCATTTTGGATGAAACTTGTTATATTTATAGGATAGATACTAGTTTGGGATGCAAATATAATAAAACAATAAAACGTTGGAAGTCCAAAAATTTTGTATGAGTTCTCCAGTCAGACACGTCCAATTCCAAAAACTTCAAAAAAATGAGTTTTTTGCAAACAATTTGCCAAAATTTAAAAGTTTTTCCAATTTTTTTTACATTGTGGAAAGAACCAAGAAAGACACAGAAAATACATTTTGAACCATTATTCTAGGTAAGCGGGTTTTCGAAAAAAAGTAACTTTTATGATTGGAAATTCGCTATGTTATGCAGATGCTGCGACAGGGGTATTTTTTCTCAGTGTATTCGTTTTTTAAAAGCAAATTCAAATCTTAATAAATCATATAAGTACCTACAATAGATTATACCAATGACTTTTATCGTTAAAACCCAAGGATGCCCCACGTTAGTCGATAATAGAGCACACATCGGATGGGGTTCCCAATACTTTTAAAAAGTCCTGTACACTTCCATGAATGTAGTAGTTGTATAACTATACGAAATTCAGTTGGTAAAGATTTCTATCAAACCGAAGTCTCTTAAAGTTGAATCGATAAATTTATTTTTCTATTGGGAATAATATTTGTCTATTGGTTTTTATATATTACTATTGTCAATAGGAGATGAATTTAACATCATTTTTATATCTTAAAGTAAAAACAAAAAAAAATATGCTATATTTCGTCTGGTTTAAAATATTTATTATATAAAAAAGAATTCAGCTATGGAAATTGTACATCTTTAATGCTGCAGCTGAATGCCAAAGATAGAGAACCAATGCGAAATTGCGTAATAAACATTAATGATGCTCAATTTCTGTTTTGTAAATTGCTGTTTTGTTTCTAGTTTTGTTCAACTGTTTAACTGAAGCAAAAATTAATTTATTTTTGTAAGCAACGTATAATTTTTGAATGAGAATTTTGATTGTGCCATATTTTATTCAGCAAAAATTCTTGTAATTTTTGATAATTAATTAGCAAGGATTATTTTTTATTCTAATCATTATTATTTTTTGCTGGACTAAATCACTAATACCCAGATATCAAAACTGTTTTTTGACGTTTTCGATTTTAGTATCTTACCTTGTTTTTTAGTTAAAACTAAAGCCAAAATATAAGCAGACAACTAACATTAGATAAACAATACTAACAGATAAATAAATACCCCTGTCGCAGCATCTGCATAACATAGCGAATTTCCAAATATTGGGCACTGGCGGATATCATCTAAGACCTGTACCCATTTAAAATAGTTTAGCTTTCTAAGAGTAAAAGAATTTTTAAAATCGGTTGGGTAATTGGTTTTGGTATTTTTGGGACCCAAGAACCCGAACGGACTTTGTGCAGCATAGCTGTCTGAAATTATTTAGTTCTCTAGCAGTGAGAAAACTTTCAGAATCGGTTCGGTAGCTTATTTCTGGCGTTTTCGGATCTGCAAGATCCCGGTGGACCTCATTAAAAAATCAAGTCGACCGTATATTCTAGACGGACTTTATGTAATATATAATTTTATAATTTTATATATATATATATATATATATATATATATATATATATATATATATATCTCGCCGCATTTGCATCCGCAGGACCGTTGTGGATCTTAAATAACACAACCTGTACCTATCTAAAATAGATTACCTCTGTGATAGTGAAAAAATTTTCAAAATCGGTCACTTATTTCATTCTTGACACATTTGGGTCCCATAGACCCTGGCGGATCTTACATAACATAATATATATCTATCTAAAATAATTAAGCTCTCTAAAAGTGAAAAAATTTTCAAAATCGGTCGGTTATTCCATTTCGCGCTTTTAAGATCCCAGGACCCTGGCCGACCTCATACAACATATAGGCTATATCCATCTAAAATTGTTTATCTCTATAACAGTTAAAAAATTTTCAAAATCGGTCACTTATTTCATTTTTGACACTTTTGGGTCCCATTGACCCGGGCAAATCTTACATAACTTAATCTCTATCTAAAATAGCTTACCTCTCTAACAGTGGAAAAATTTTCAAAATCGTGGGGTTATTTTATTTTTGACACTTTTAGGTGCCACGGACCCTGGCGGACCTTACATAACGTAATTTATATCTATCTAAAATAGTTTAGCTCTCTAACAGTGAAAAAAGTCGGAACCATTTTTTTAATCAACTTTGACGCCTTTATTTTACTGTAACTCAAAAATTATAACTAGTTATCTCGAAGTAAATGAAAATGTTTTGTCTAACAATGAAACCGCTACCCCTGGAATTTTGGACCAAACCAACCGCGTTTTATATTGGCCTTCTTATATAGCGTCGTAACTGGCTTTTAAAAGTGGTCAAATACTTCGTAGTAAAGGACCTTTAGCTTTCAGAACTTTTCGACATTTTCCAATATTCTTAATTAATTTTTAGCTTTTTTGGTGAACTCTTAAGCTTGCAAGAGCTGCTGTTTTAGGAACATGTTAGCAGAGCCGGACTTACCCTATTTGACGCCCAGGGCACCGTGAAAAATGCCGCCCCTGTCGTTCTCTACAATGAGAAAGAAATATCGCTTTTTAACTTTTCTCCTTAAAACAAGTGACAAGCAAAAAAAAACCGTCAGATTTAATATTTCGGCACGCACAAAACCTGACGCCGGGGCACGTACTCCCGCTGGCTCCTGGGTCCGGCTCTGCATGTTGAAACGAATGCGAGCACTGCGTTGTTCCAACTAGCTTACGAAAAATGCTAAAAATTATAGCTGCAACACTGGAAAATGCAAAAAAGTTCTAAAGGACATTTGTTATAAAGCACTTTGTTGTTTTTGAAAATGAATTTCGACACTACTAGGAAGAGTCAATAGAACGCACTTGATTTGGTTCAAAACTCTGGGGGTAACGTGCGGAATACTTTCCTGGTAAGAATTCTCGAAGCTTTATAAAAAAGAATTTTTAAATTTTGTTGTTTAAAAACATTCCAGAAAATTACCTCCTTTAGAAAGCAATTTTCATATACCATATTTTAATTATAATTAATCATGAGTCATCATTAAAAAATTAAATAATTCTTATATTCGATACAAATCAATCTTCTATTTTTTTCTAAAAACATACTGCAAATTTAAAATTTACGTAAATGCAATAATGAAAGAGTTAAGGCCAGGAAAACGCAAAATTATTTAAATTGATAAATAATGAAGCATGGTTAAATTTAAGTGAAATGAACCATACTTAAATATTATCTTGGCGAATTTTTACCAAACTGGGTAAACTCAACGTATGTAGACTTGTATATGGAGGGCCTAGCGTAATAGTGGGCCAAGTCCATTTTTTTCAATTTGGAGCTGATATTGGTATTTGGGGGCTAAAACCATATACTTTTTAGTGCTCTATTGAACCAAGTCCTCAGTTCGATAATTTCTTGTCGAAAAGCAATAGTTCACTTTTGCACTGAAAAAACAGGTATTTCTTTTAGTGCACAAGTGAACCAAGTCCATTCTTATTGCGGGTGTGCTATTGTTTAAGGTTCATTAACGTTGTTTATAGTCTACATAAACTAATATCATTTATTTATTTATTTATTTATTTATTTATTTTTTATTAAAATTGAGGTACTGCTGCCGGTGGATGGCGCGGTCAGCAGCACCCGGCGGCATCGCCTACTAAGGACATGCGCCGCCAAGCACGATAGAAAAAATAAAAGCAACACGTAAAGACAGAGACACATAAATGTTATAGACAACGCACAAACATACACATTGTAAAATCCAACGATGAACCCTGCCATCCCAGGGCTTAAAAAGAGAGGACAAGGACAGTCCTTGGTGCGGTACGATAAGTACTAGGCAGAACGTCCGGTCACCAAGGCCTGAAAACCCTCGCTGAGGGTTATAAAATGTACCTGATTTATGCTTGTATGCTAGTTTATAAATAACACTTTTCGTTATCGAAAACCTTAATCGTAGATATCTCCTAAACCGTTTAAGCGAAGCAAATTGTAGATATTCCAAACGTATAGCGACTGTTTAAACCTACTTTTCGTTATCAAAAATTATCGATATCAAATTACTTATCATAAATTGGTTATAACTGGTTAATTTAGGCTCAATCATTCTATTTGATTTGGTCAGCAATAACACATTTTAAAAAATTACTTTTCCTAAAGGTAAACTTTTGATCTTTAATTTCTCTTAAACGATGCTTCATAGCGAAAAAATAACGAAATTTTTGAAGGCTTAAGCGAAGCAAGTTGTAGGTATTCCAAACGTATAGCGACAGTTAAAACCTACTTTTTATTATCGAAAATTATTATCGATACCAAGTTATTTATAATACATTGGTTATGACTTGTTAATTTAGACTCTGTTAGTTCCCGTTGATCAGCAACAGAACATTTTTTTAAAAATTATTTTTCGTTAAATTTCGTTATCGAAAACATTTTTCGTGAATAAACGGTGTGTCGTAACGAAAAAATAGCAAAATTATTGAAGGTTTAAGCGAAACAAGCTGTAAGTGTTCCAAACATATTAGGATTATTAAAATTTAACTTTCACTATCAAAAATTATCGATATCGAAATAACGATATTTTTAAAATTTAAGTATTTTTAATGCTATTCTAGTATTTATTTGGTACCAATATACCATACTGATTATGTTATAAGACGATATTCTTTATTTCTCTCTCTTTTTACAAATCTTCAGAGGTAAAGTGAACCAAGTCCCGCATGCCTGATTAGTATGTAATGTAACTTGTTGCATATTAAATATTAAGAAGTAAATAAGCATACAGAGTCTAAGTTAAAGATGGACTAATCTGATTTTAATGGAAAAATATGTAAAAACCTAATGTGTAATTAATTACAGCTCTTAAACTTTAAAGGCGTTTTTCTCAAAATTTACAATTATCGACTTGGTTCACTTTTACACTGAGCCCTCCATATATTATTACAACAATTATGTACTATACCGAACAATATGCTCATCTGAATCACAATTTTTGCTCCTCTCAGAAAAATCGCAGACCTAATGGCAGACAGACATAATTACGTACAATAAAAAATTGATTTTTTATGCTATTAAAAATTATTGTTGTCTAGTTGTATACATTACGAAAATAAATCGTCTATTTATATTTATTTCATCATATTCAATTTATCCTCTAACCATCCTCTATTTAATTGTAATTTGTACAATATATTCAGTGATGCAGCCAGCTTATAACTAACTACTGCTTTACTTTAAATCTTTTAGTACTGAATATTTCTACTTTAGATCGACATAGAGAAATTTATGAAATTAGACTAGCCGCGCACCAGCAATTTTTTTATCACGTCTAAAAGCAACTATTAAATCACCGAGTATAATACGTATTGTTTTATACTGAACACAGCGCACTGGCAATTTTTAAATTGAGACAACTAAAAAATTACATCACGTTCAGGTTAGCTGGAGCGCACTGGTGACTATATCTAATTGCTTATAACTATTTCTTATGACAAATTTTTATTTGTTTTTGTGAAATTGAATCATGGCGTTGAATATTGAAGATTTTATTAGTGAGATCGAGACCAGCAATATATAATACAATATTTTT
This sequence comes from Brachynemurus nebulosus, assembly GCA_035578155.1. NCBI lineage: Eukaryota > Metazoa > Arthropoda > Insecta > Neuroptera > Myrmeleontidae > Brachynemurus > Brachynemurus nebulosus. The sequence goes on along the minus strand of JAPWDM010000014.1, from coordinate 11,086,475 downwards.
AAAAGTAAAATATTTTTATGGAGCAATATTTTTAAAAGTGAAAATTTGATGTGATGGTGCCACTGCATGATCGGCGCACACTAGTTCGCTCCCGCGGTCAGAAAACCTTGAAGGGTCGTATACTAGTTCGCTCCCGTGACCGTATATTAGTTCGCTCCCGCGGTCAGAAAACCTTGAAGGGTAGTACCTATACTAATTCGCTCCCGTAACTATATACACAAATTGAGCAGCAAAATGAGAATGTTTTTATTTATGTTTTATAATTTAATATTAAATACGTTATAAATTTGGTGTAAATTTACATGACATACATTTTACAAAGTCGAATCTACTTATTACATTTTGCTCCAATAACGAAATTTTCCCTTCTACAAATTCCTTAAGCAAGTTAACTGCCTTGCGATACACTTTTTTCTATTGATGAACACTGCGAATTTTAATATATGTATCAGTTTGAATATTTTTCAAATTTTCAATAAATTGAAATATATTTGGATGGTGACTGTAAAATAAAGAATTAAATTTTGAATGGAAACTTTCGCATGAATTCGTAGTCCGTTTAAGAGATGAACTATTTTCGGCCCACATATCGGGTGGAAAATCTGAATCCTCGGTTAAATATGGTGAAAAAAATTTTTTATTTTTCAAATTTTCACTTAAATATAGAGAAATATTACTTTTCACAAACTAGTTTTCGATTGATTAAGTCACCTTTAGGTGAAAAGTGAACTGAACTGAATTGAGTTTGGATAAAATAATATATATATATATATATATATATATATATATATATATATATATATATATATATATATATATATATATATATTTGTTAAAGACAATAAAAGAACTTGTAAAGAAATGGGGAAAACCCAGAAAAAAGAAACAAATACGCGTGTACCCGAAACAAGTAGCAAATTACGAATTTGATGTTGAACGAGTTTTAGGTAGATAGCAAATAGTGGACGGGGAGATTAAATAATGAATATTACCAAAGATTTTTAAATTTAACTTGAATAATTATAAATGTAAGGTTGAATAATATATCTACATAATTGTAGGAATTGAATTTTGATATTCACCATATTCATTACGGATTTTCACAAAGTAAAATTATCTACAATTAATTCCTAATTTTTTTTTTTAAATCCTACCATATGCTACTGATTTTGGTGCATCAAAAACGAATGAAATTTGAACTAACGTAAATAAAACACAACACACTAAATGTCCATTATTAACTGTAATTTTCACCTCTTTTAAAAATTCGAATTTTAAACAAATAAAATTTTAATTGTTAAGTTATTTAATTGTCATTTAGGTAATTAATTTTACCTGTCAGTAGATAACGAGTTGTGAACTAACCTACGACCCTTTTTCAAGATAAGATTAAAATTTGACCGCGGGAGCGAACTAGTATACATCCCGGGAGTGAACTAACCTACGACCCTTTTTCAAGATGAGATTAAAATTTGACCGCGGGAGCGAACTAGTATGCACCCTGCATGATAGATGCTGTCCACAACTCATTGGTGTTTATATGTTTAATAAAAATTAAAAAGATCGGTGGAAATCTACTGTAATAGTTTTCGACAATGGCTTGAAAACTATGCTATTGACTAAAGTTATACACCACTTGTTTACGTCTGATTATTTGCGCTCACATTTGTTAATGATGTTCCCTTCTTATTTATCGGAAAAATACCGTACGTATAATAAAAATTTGGCGCTTGAAAATACAGCTTATACGATCAGATCCGTACTTACGTATAGATGAAAATAATTCGATGCGGTATTTGGTAAAATTTACAAACTGTTTCTTAGATATAATCGCTATATCTTAATGAGAAATTTTTTTTATCCAATGGGATATTTGGCTATATTTGGTAAATTATTTTAAAATATACATTATTCCTACACGGAGAGAAAATTCCTATAAAAATTACTGTGCTCAGCACTACAATCGACGTGTAAAAGACGAACATATTAAATTCTGTAAGGTAAAAATATAAAGATTATAATTAATCATAAAAAATTTAAAGGATGGAATGTTCTTTTCGTAATATTATCTCCGTAAAATTTGTAAAACAGCACAGTAAAAAGTTCCATTACCGACAAAAAAATAATTTTTAATTGTGTTTATTAAAAAAATTTCCATGCTAACATGCTAATAATAGAAAGAAAAAAAACAGAAAGAAGGTTGGTTTTGTTGGGATCGCTGTAATGAAATGTACCTCAATCAGCGAGTTAGTTACATGGGTTACATGCGAACCATAGGGGTGGACGGTGGAAGAAACTTTGTCAGACAGCTCCCACCAAGCACCTTGATGCAGCTTAGTAGTCAGTAGCTTTTACACTCTCTTAGGATGATGTCATCGTTTAATTCATCTTTTTGTTATTTACCTATCTTTAATATATGTATTACAATATATTTTTGGCAATAATTTTTGTATACATGTTTTTACAGGTACAGTGCAACCAATATAAGGTCGCGAGTCAGATGCGCAAATGAAAGAGTACGACAACAAGAATTAAACTATAATATACATGCATAAGAGTGTGATAAAAGTTGTGTTAGTACCACATTAAATTTTACCATGCTAGCACATATTTTTTATTTTGGTCGTCGATCGCGCACGAATTGTAGGGGAGCATAGTAATTTTTCTGAAATTTTCTCTAAAAAAATTATACGATTTTTCCCTCCGTGTATATAATATTTATCTATTTTAAAAATAAAAAAATCTCAATTTGGAATCTGTTCCCAAAATTAGCGCGAAAACGTTGGGTTTGATATGACAATTTACAATATACAAAGGTAAAATTTAAATGGTAAAATGTCATGAAATAACTGGAGAACTGTCAACGAATGGAAGGAACAAATCAATTGTATGTAAATGTAGATCTATAAAGTTCAAATCATGGTATTTCAGCAAATACACTTTAAGAATAGTTGGATTTTTAAACACCAGATGTCATACCCGCATTCGACAAATCCCAATAACTAGGGAAAGAGTTAGTTGATTTTTTTGAATTAATTAAATTTAGGTTAATTACCATAGTTATGTTTGATTAGAACAGGATATTGAAATATAAGAGAATGTGACGTCACAGCCCGTTTTTTATCATGTAATCAGTAACAAGAAAAATTACTTTTTTAGTTAATTTTTTAAAAATTTAATAGGTAGTATTAGACCATTGTCAAAAACTTCTTCTCTTTTTGCTATAATTTTTATTGATAGATTGTTCTGAGCTATCCCACTCTCCTATTTTTTGACAATAAGCGCTCTGTATATAACTGATTTATACATTAACATGATTGCAATATATAGAACAATTGCTGCTGACTCAGTGTCGTCTGATTTCTGATTAACATTTTGGGTCATTTAATTTCTCCCCCAATAAAACATATGATGTTCTTTACTAATACATAGCAATATACAAAGACAAATTTGCCGTAATTCATCGAAACTGTACAACTGGAGTCTTTTTTTGATGCATCTAATTCTATTTTCTTAATTTTTATAGAGAAGATTTTTGCTGAAATTTTGCTGTGAAAGTTTCTGTTTAAAATTGAATAATGCGGTAAAGATGAGTTTGAATTTTTCTTCGATTTCTAAACACATATTTATCAACTACTGCTCTAGCAACGTTTATGTCTATTTGACTATCAATGGATTTCACTAATTTTAGCAATCTATTTTAAAATACCCAGTTTTACGCATTATACATGTACTAATATATTAAATTTTTAAAAATAGTGTCGAAAATGGTTAGAGAAAACTAATTTAACATTTGTTCTCAAAATCTGCGTGAAAACGTTTATTAACTGTCAGTAATGTCCCATTTTTTAAACGGCAACATGTGTTTTTTTTTGCAAATTGTTAATTTTTTGGATTAATTAGAGTTAATTTCTATAATTATGTTTGATAATGGGTATTTAAAGTAGCGCGCTTAGTGGCGATAATGTTGAAGTATAAGCAAATGTGACCGTTATACGGTCCGTTTTTGATCACGTAGTTAATAACTAAAAAATTACCATTTTAATTTTTTTAAATTTTTCTTTGATACTATCAAATACTTCATTTTACCTTCTCTTCTCAAATTTTTGTAAGGTATTGATTATTGAGAAATAATAAAATTAAAACTGCCACTAAAATATTTTACTGAAACGTCAAGTTATCATATCAAAATATACTTAAGTGTAAAGCGGGCCCTACACGCTCAATAATATTGCACAAAATCCGAGGTTTTACAATATTATGGATCGTCTGTAGGTTATATTGAAGGGTTGTACAGTATATTGTGCTGATCAAAAATAGTTTGAAATATAGTGTGCAATGAATGAATATTGTAACGTCTGTAGGCTTTGTAGATGTTATTGCGCAATACTACTTTATTTGTTCGATTTATTTGTTATTCTGTAGTCATATTTGATGGCTATTATTTGAACCAGTATGAATTATTAATTTGCAAGAATAATTATTTATTGCTTTGCAACATCTTTATCACTTAATATTTAAAATTAAACAACAGTTTAATTAAGTACAATTCCTGCATTCAGTTTATTGCACAAATTTCTTTAACAAAATTATTGAACTGTCTGGAGAAGCGTTCAATAAATTGCACAAGTTGATTGCACAATATTATTGAGCGTGTAGGGGTTCAACATAATTATATATGTTGTCCAACAGTAACTATATAAATTCGAAACCAAGTTACGACTGAATACTTAGGCCAGGGTTACATTGGAAGCGGGTACGTAAGACAAATCACTCGCGTTTACTTGTATAGGTACACGTCAGATTGAAACAAATAATGCAAATGAACGAAGGTGGTCACACTAGATACGAGTTATTCTTGCGCGCACTTACGTAGTCGTCAGTGTTAACAATTGAAACAAAAAAGTTTGTTTTTTCGCACTAGTCGTACGTGTAGAAGATAAAGAAGAGAGACAACTTAAGTAAAAGTAATACAATTTATGCATATTACTTGAATTTTAACGGATATTTGCATTTGTTACAATTTTTGTAGTAGGTACCAAACTACAATTTTATAAAACTTATTTGATTAATTAAGGATAAATTTAAATGGATATAGAAAAATTAATAATTCTCGTTTCTGAAAGGGAACAAGAAAAAAAAGAGTACTATAACAGAGAAATTTGTAGAAAGCATTAAATCTTCCTTCATTCATACGAAAATATTGAAAAAACTTTTAAAACTTATTTTTATCTGTTTTCAAATGTGGAAATAGTTTCCTAAATTCACCACCAGTAGATCTTCTATTGTATAATAAATAAACCTAAAAATTTCGATTCGCATTTTTTATCAAATAATAATTAATTATATTATCGAGAAACAAATAATCTCTTAACAGATTCATTTTTAAAATAAATTTACGTAAGTATACGCTGACAGTGTGACCACTTTATCTGACGACAATAGTCTCACAATTACATCAGACAAATTAAGTCGTACGTACCCGCTTTCAATGTGACCTTAGCCTTACCTATGAATAAAAATCACTTTTAAAATTACAGTATAATATTATATTTAATTGAAAATATCCGGACATTTGTAATTATTTCTAATAAATTCTTATATAGCAGACATCCTCTGTTACAATGTTTCTCTCTCATAATTAATATCATGACACTTACCTGCCTTTTTCTTAATAATAATATCTCAGTAAACATTGCTGAAATTAATACCAAAACGCTTTCAAAAAATAAAACCACCGAATTTTTTTTAAATATTATTTTTTAATGGTATTTTATTCAATATAATAATTAAATTTTTATCTATAAATGTAAATAGTTCACTATATAATAGACTTGTGTGTGAGTGTGAATGTGAAAGAGAAAAAATATAGGATAACAAGGATAGAATAAGTATATAATAAACAAGACAAGGAGCAAAAGGAAAAAAAGGAACGAGACTGAGGGGGATTGGGGGGCACATATACATTATTTATATACGCACTATATTTTCAAATATCACGTTACTACATTTTCATGTTTCTTATAAATTACAATTAAAAGATTTTTTTATCATTTTCTTTTCTTGTTTTTATTTTAAATGAAAAAAAGCTTTTCTCGGTATTTTGCAGTTTTTTTTTTATTTTTTTACATATATTAAGAAAACGGGAAAACAAATATCTATTTGTAAATTAAAACAAAAATATCTTTATCATCACATTAGTTTTAGTTTTTCATGTGTACAATTAAAAAAAAAATTATTTCATATTATTCTTATGAATTTAAATTGGTGGAATTGATATGATAAATTGATTATATGCAAAAATTAAGGTAAAACTGGATTGAAAATGTAAAAATTTATTAAAATTTATTGATTGGTATGCATATTTGTGATTAAATGTCAATTAATTGTCAGATAAAACATTATTTTCAGTAAATTAATTTCTAATTCATAAGAAGATAAATTCATAAGATAATAAAAAATAATTTTTTTTTTACAAAAAATGTGTGAGTAAATATGAATGTGAATTCCATTATTTTTATGTTACAATGATAAATTATTGCTTTCTTTTTCTTTTTAATTTAAAATGAAAAGGAACAAATATATATTTTTAATATTTTTTTTTTTAATTGCAAAGGAAACAAATGAAATAAAATTAACTAGAGAAAACGGGATAAATTCTTCAATTGTAGGACGATCCGGTTTACTCTAGTAATATAATAATCTAAATAAAAAAATCTACAGCCATATTTTTGCGTTTTTTGTCTTTAACGAGACATCCACATTATATAATTCTTTTTTATACAAGAAAAAATTAATTCAAATTTTTTTCAGATTTTTTTCTTTTTTGAAATACTAAAAAATGTACAGTAATTATACATCTCTTTGGTACATATAAATTAAAACGAAAATTTTCTTATTTAAAAATAGTTATAGTACAATAATTAAAATCATTTTTACAATATAATTTACATTAGGAGCGGGTATTTGTTCAATAGTGTATTAATATTTTTTTTTTAATTTTGAAATTTTTTCTTTTTTTGATAAAATGATTTATCATTAATTATTTACAGATTGCTTTGAGTTCTTTTTATCCTAAAGTATTTACAACTAAAAAAATTGTAAGAGGAACCATTATTTCAATTTTTTTGTTTTAGTAATATATTGAAAAATTTATATTTTTTTGAATTTTTTAAAATTTTTTCTAACAATTTAATGTTACTTGTGCAAATTATGTTGATAATTTTTTGTTTCTAAATTTTTTTTTTGAATAAAATTGGGATACAAGAGGGATAAAGGTCTTTTATTAATTATTTTGTACTTTTTTCTATGTTAAGCTTTTTTTTGATTTTAAGCACTTAGCGGTAAAAATTATAATGTTTTGGAAAATCAGTGTTTACTTATATTTTTTAATACTTTGTGTTTATTTTTGTATTTTTGTTATTACAAAAACAGACTGAATTTACAGGATAATAAAATAAATTTTTCAAGTACTGTCAAAATGAATGTAGGTACAGTATGTACCAACAAAATTTAACGGTTTCTACAATGAAAACGGTTAAACTATACTAGTAAGTAGCACCCTGCTTACTGTTTATGTGATAAACTGATAAATAAAATATACATATTTGAATACAAAGAAATAATTTACAAAATTGCCACTGGTTTCTTTTTAAGTGATAACTGTGTAGTGTAGTATGTCGGAGGGAGATCGAGTATATGTTTTATTTCTCTCCCTCCCCGTCCGTTCATTTGTCAATATGTTTTGAATCACTATCATTGTTCTGTTTAACGTCCAAACCGTTTACCATTTTTTCGATACTTTTTAAATCACTGGGCGACGAGGTTGTGGTTGTCACATTTGGCGCACTTAATGTTGACGAGGTTGGATCCTGCGGTGTGGGCGAGGTGGTTGCTGGTCGAATTGGCGGTGATATTGAATTCTGTCGCAATTTACCCGATGGCGAATTACTTAAACTTCGATGTGAACTTGGCGTGACGGTTTCAAATGCACTACCAATTGGTGAACTGCCGACCAAATTTGAGCCGCTGGTTGGCAATGTGTACGGGGTAAATCGGTGGCCACCTTTTAATTGTTGTAGGGGCGATGTGGGACTCAAATGGTGACTATGGGGATGAGCTAAATTTGAATAATGACTGAACAGTGCCGGATGTTGCGCGGCCAGTGCTAACTGCGCATTAAATAAGAGACTCGGGTTCATGCCGGGCGCATGACCGGTGAACAGTGATAACGGTGGGCCGAAGGGTGACGGACCACCGGCGTTGCCCGGATATAGTCCCGGCGGATAGAGATATGGAAGAAAGTGTGGTGGGGGATGTATTGGTGGACCTACGGATATGTTTGGTGATGGATATTCTCCGGCGGCACTTGTATGGTTAGATGGACCCGGTAACGTTGACGACTCCTTGGTCGGTGACGTGGAGCCGCCAGGCCGAAATGCTGTTGTTGAACCGGTAAATGATTCACTGCAACTGCTGTCCGAGCCGTCACGTTCACTGTCGTCGTGCAGCCGTCGCCTGAGTGCGTCGTCCTCGTTACCGCCACCCCCGCCGCCGCCGCCGCCGGGTGTTGAACCTAGGGCAGAGAACCATGCTACATATTAGAGAGCGGGTTGTGTTTTACACCCGTCCAAAGTCTCAACATTTCATAAATCAAATCAAGCGTTTTTGAAATGCGTGCCACAAGCAAGTTGAATTAAATCTTGTTACTCACCACTGTGCCCGTGTCGAAGACTTGTCATACCCGACAGACCATGACCGAGATGGAGCGGACTTTCAGGTGGCCCCACGACGTCCAACAGTCGCTCATCATCGTCCACATCGACACGACTCCCACTATGATTTTGTTGGCGATTTGAATTTGTACCGCTGCCCACAATTGCACTGCTACTGTCGGCGGTCATGCGTGCCGCCACAACCGGATGATGTTTGTCCGATGAGTCGTGCCGTTGCGCCAACATTGCTTGCCTGTAACAATAAATTGAAATTTTCAAATTAAATTTCAATCATTAAAAAGTTGATATTTTCACATTGTAATAAAAATCACCGTTTGAAATTAGAGAAATAACAATAAATTGTCTTAAGTCATCATTATTTTTTTTGTTTTGGAAAAAATATTCGAAAACCGGATAAAATACATGCAGAGCGGTATTTTAAAAATAGAAATCAAAATTTTTATCTATGTTCCCTTCTTGTTATCTATCGATCTATTCATTAAATCAAAAATTTGTCGGTTGATTTTAATCGACAAAACACGAAAAAACTAAAATAGACGAAACAAAAGACACACATTAAATAAAAAAAAAAAAAGAATTATTAAAAATGATGTAACTAATTTTTAAAAACAATGTTTTATAAAAAGTGAAAACACAAATATTCTATGTAAATATACACGAAAAAAAATGGGAACCCCCGTTGTGTGACTATATTCACCAGACAAACGGACAAAAAGAGACAGACCGTTGTTTATGTCATTGTTATACATTCGTTAAAACAAAATTCTATATTGCAATAAAAATGTCAAAATGGCACTAAAAATATATTTATCATGAATTCATGATCCTCCTCTACACTCTACAGCTTGTATTCGGATGGCATGTCTACATAACGGACTAAATATTACCTATCCAATTTGCCGCAGTTTTCTTATCTGTCTTAACAATTTTTTTTTCGTTCGTATGTGCATTCATAAAATATCCATATAATAGAAAAATATGACTGATAGATGTGTTTGTAGATAAAAAGATATCAATAAGCTACAAAAATAAAAGTCACAAAGCTACCGATCTTTCTTGAATTATTGTTTTTCATTTTTACAATAATTTTTCTTTTTAGAAAATAATGCAAAATCATGTTTATATTTAAAATCAATTCGTCCCGAAAAAGTGACAAGACTAACATGTTTCGATGTTTCAAAAATTGGTTATTAAACAATAAATAATCAAGCGACATTGTGTTTTTAATTAATTTTGTGTAAAAAATTCTTCGTTCGCACATTCCAATACGGAAATACCTCAAAAACTTCTCAGTAGCGCCGCTATGGTCTTTGGAACCCGCTCGCAAAGTTTTCTACAGCTGGAAATATTTTTTATAAGTGTGACGCGTTGGTAGATGGGATGTAGTTGACACAAAGGGTAAGGGGGGTGTCGGTGAGCATCGCCTATATACGTAAACAAAAACCTATCAACAATCAATTAAATGAAAGTTATGAGCATTCTGGGAAATTTCTCACTCACCTCACTCTTTAAAAGGGACCAGTAGTAAAACAAACATTAGATACAAAATACGGTCTTATTAAAATTGTTAAATTAAAAATAATTAAATATTAGCAACCCACTCTAGCTTTGATGAGATGTTAATTTTGCTTACAACCTCCTTTGGAATCTTGGGACCTTGGGAGATAATTTTAAACTAAAAATATTAATTTTTTTTTTGGGGGGGGGGGTAGTACTGAATAAAGCTCTTTTCTGGGTCTTGGGTCTGGGATTTCGCAGGATAATTTGGACCTTTAAAATGTAACCTAAACTGAAATTAAATTTTGCATTTATATTTTACAGTTCTTTCATAATTTAGAATTAAATTTCAAGATTAGTTATTTTAATAATTTTTTCCTTCTGTTTTAGGGGTCCCCAATATACCCGCTGCCCGTTCCCACCACGGACTCTTAGGGTCTTTTATCACCGCTACTATCTCAACATACGAGTGATCTGTGGTTCCGAGATGTAGGAATTATGGGGGTGTGACAAACGAGCAGAGAGTCAGACGGATTTGACGAAACTATAAGAGCTTCAAGAAAAGAGTCTCTGCTAGTGATGAGCAAAATTAGTCTTGGTCTTGCAGTCTTGTCTTGGTCTTGCATATTTGCAAGACCAAGACCAAGACCAAGACTATGTATACCAAGAGCAAGACTAAGACCAAGACTATAAGTATGGCTGCAAGACCAATACCAAGACTCAAGTGAGAAAGACCAAGACAAAAGCAAGAAACAAGCAAGACTTTGCTAAACTATTTAAATAGTTTGAAAGTATAATTAATACTGTAAAGAGAGAAAATTCTGATTAGAGAAGGAAAAAATTCGCTAATAAAAAGATGCAAGAAATTGCAAGATTTTTTAGCAATACCAATACCAAGACCAAGACCAAGACCAAGACCAAGACCAAGATTGCATTTTGCAAGACCAAGACCAAGACTCAAACTGCTCTAGCAAGACCAAGACCAAGATTCTTAATGCAAGAGTAAGACCAAGACCAAGACTGCCAAGTCTTGGTCTTGGTCTTGCATTCGCTCGTCACTAGTTTCTGCTAACATAACTCGAAACAAACGATGTAAAACTCAAGAATACAGTCAAAATATAATTCGATATAGCTCGAAACGATGTGAGTCAAGAGGGCGTAACTCGAAGACTGCTTATTTTTCAATTTTAATTTTCATCGTCTATTAAAACCGTTCTTCACTTGATAAAAATTTTTTTTTCCACAAAAATAAATTTTCAGAACGTTATTGTAGGTAAATATAGAGATTTGTCAGTTTACACTAAAATATCACTCAGATACAAAGAAATAAAACTTCACACATCCAAACGTTTTGTCGCTTATATATTTTATTATTCTTGACAACAATACACCAAAATGTCAATTAATCCATCACCACACGAAAACGAAGTGTATTTAAATAGTGCCCTGAAGGATACATTTTTATTTTCTATTTATATTCCAACATATTGAAAGGGGTTGAACGGTACGCCGTGGTTGCAAACTTATTGAAAATTGTTACTATCAATTTGACCCTTTCGTGTACAGCACACTACGATTTTGTCATACATTTAACCTTATTATGGTTAGTGTGAAGCTAATAGTCTATTATTATCACTACACGATTTATATTATTGTCTAGCGAAAAACTGTTATTATGATATCCTGTTGTGCGTCTACGCATACCCTTTTGTAATTATTGGTGTTTCTTTTTTTTTTAAATAGAAATTATTAGACGTATTGAATTGAGAAGAAAGGAAAGCTTTTAAAGCTTTTATTGATTGAACACTATAGAGGAAATTGTTGCAATAATAGTTTTATAACGTATCTAATTGCTTAACGTTTTAAAATATTATATTCACGATGGTGTTATTTTTTGTGGTTTATTTTAAAAGGAAGTTTAATTATTTGAAAATAATTTCAAATATTAAAAAGTAAATTTTAACACTTTAAGGTGTTACATCACTTTAGGAAAAAAATTTTTTCGTTTTTTTAATGGCTTAAAAAATGTTATTAACATCTCTAAAATGACATTCGAAAGGAACTATGACTGTGGAAATAATTTAAAAATCATTTTGGACCTAATTACTAAAACGATTTTCGATTTCAGATCGATTATATTTCCAAAAATAACTCACAGATGGCGTTAATAATAAGTATAAACACATAAAACGTTAAAAACTTTTTGAAATTTCACAGGCGATTTTTTCAGAACCACGTTTTCCGAAACGGTAGGTAAAATAACTCCGTATACGTAACGGTAGGTAAATAACTAGTAAAAAAATTTTCATCCGATTTGAAATCTTACATACATAACTTCTCAGATAGATTATCAAGGGCGGTACACACGAGAAATTAAATTTACGAGCAAACGGTAAATTAGTTGGCAAATGAACTTTTTATAAACAAACTGACGTTGATTTTTTCATTGATTTTTAAATTTTCTTGTATTCTGGTTGCTGTTAGAAAAATTTTATGTTACCCACTATGAACCTTTTCGAGCGTCTGCACTGAACCTGCTCCCACGGTCATTTTGTTTTTTAAATTGAAAAATATATTGTGTACCTGAAAACATTGTATATACTCTATCTAATACACTTTAAGAAGTTTTGAAACTGTGTGCATTATTCAATAGGTACGGAGAAAAAATCTCTCCAATAAAATTTTCTTTTTTGGTATTTGAAATCAAAGTGATGTAAATGATCTTTAATATTTCGATCAATTAAAACGTAGAGTTCGAATAACACTAAGAAACATATAATTAGTTTATTTTCAATACTAGGTATATGGAACCTCCAATACCTGAGTCAGACTCGCACTCAACTAGTGACGGACTTATTCTCTAAAGGGCCAGGACGACCTCTAATGCCGAGTCCTAGGTCACCCTAAAAATACCATTGATATGAGCAAAGAAAAAAAGTTATAGAGCACTAGTACAGTTACGGAGTGAAAAAAGGAACAACCTATTAAAATTTTAAATTTGACCATGATTCTGATTCCGAGACTTTTGCCTGTTTTGCTCATCATTTCTATTTTTTTTTTTTTTTTCAGAAAAAAGGTTAAAAAGTTTTTTAAGAAATTTTTTTAGGGAAATACAGAGGCGGCATTTTTCACGGTGCCCAGGACGGCACTTGGAGTAAATCCGGCCTTGAGTATGTGGCCCCAGGCAGACCACCCTACGACCACCCTTGCTTCGTCCGCCACTGTACTCAACTGAATTTGTTTCGTTCAACCAAAAAAACTGATTTTTGTGGTTTATCCTTCCATTGAAAGATTTTAAAACAATGAATGAATCAACCAAATATTTTTTGCAGGCACAAACATTTTCATCAGATTTTAATTACTAACAAGAATTTAAATCTCCAACAAACATAATAATTTAAATATAAAACTCTCAACCTCATAATGAAACCTACACAATAATAAATAACTCTGTTCCCATTATCATCACAAGAATATACTTATTGAAATTTTTCTCAGTCGAAAATTATGTATGTACACCCACTGCGGTACCCAGGAATAGGTACATACAGAATGAAGCGCATCACATAGAGGACAAAAAAAAAAAACCATATGAAAAATTGCTTTACGTCTTCAAATCAATGAATATGTATGAGGAAAATTTAAAAAAGTGTTTAACTTAAAAGAAAATTAACTGTGACAGCCATACAGCGTACATATGGCAGCGTCTGTGGGGAAAAAATCTATATACACACGTTAGAAATTGGTCGGCGGCATCATCACGCTGAGAGTGTTTATGCATAAGGAATGTTGCAGACATATTTACAGTACATCTTCATATACAGGATTACAGTCAATTACAAAACGGTAGGCCCTTCATTATTTGGAAAAGAATCATCCAATTCGATTCTAATAATGTTGAGCCGAACAGAGGTTAATCGATTGACGGAATAAAGTTTCTTTTCAGGCTAAAAATCAGTCATTAGTCGAATATATCGAGCATAAAATATTCAATTATTAATCGATTAAATTAGTCCAATTTATGAATAGAATAATATACCTATAGGTAATATATAACTCTTTCAAAACGATGTTTTCTTTTGAATTTAATTATTGATTTTTAATTTAAAAAAACTTATTATTTTAGTCATTTAGTCGAGAGTAAATTAGTCGATTAAAAATTTGAAGAAAATTAGTCGACTAAGCCGATTAGTCGATTAATCATTCGACATCACTATTCGATTTCTTATTTTGCGAATGGTTCATACGAGGCCGCATTTAAAAATTTATTGAATTTAAAATTTGGTGTTTTTAACGTCCGTAATCTTTGTAAGTTTGAAATCTAAAATGTGAAAGTATAATGAAATCTGTAATGAAAAGGGTAATACTTTTTGCTGTATTGAATTTTGTAATGGCTGTAAGGTAAAACAAATGCTAGTGGTTAGTTAATTCATCACTTGTCAGGTAAGTAAATAATATTTTATATTTTTCAGTTTATTTAATTAATTAAAAACATAACTAATGTCGTATGTTGTATTATTTAAACTTATGTTGAGTTTCACTACCGAGAAATCTTATTTTCATAATTTTCTTCTTTGATAATAACAAAAATAAATATATAGTCAAACCTGGATAAGGGAGAACTGGATAAGCGAGAAAACTCTTTAAGTGAGAGTAATTGCTAGGTCCCGTAACTTTACCACTCTAAAACCTCTATGAGTGAGAAACAAAAACCTGTATAAGTGAAAGTCCTTTTTCACTAGTGGACCTCTATAACTGAGACTGCTAATTGCCTGTACCTCTATAAGCGACAGTTAAACGTATTTAACATTTGCTATTTATGACTCATTCCTAAATTTCAAAGAACTTATACATGTTTTATTAGAATGCCTGAATGCGCTTATGTTCTTGTTTTCTTATAATTCGAGAAATTCATTTTCTATTCAAATAGCCAAAATGCATTTTTTTTTTGTAAACTTATCTATGTCCAAATATGTATATGCATATTATTCTAATAATTAATATCTATACAATACATGCATGTTTCCCAATACATATTGGTTGTGTTTGTTCTAGACCTCTATAAGTGAGATAAACCTCTCCCGTACCTCTGTAAGCTCGGGTTAGTGAGAAACCTCTATAAGAAAAAAATAGATCGCGGTCCCTTCAACTCTCGCTTATCCAGGTTCGTCTGTATATACATTTTACATACTAATTGTAAGAACATTCTTGCGATTTAATCAATATTTTTATTCACTAAAAATCAGACAAAAATCATTTTACTTTCATTATTATCACCTATCAGTTAATATCTGTCTTTATCGGATTATTAATATGTATTCGACAAACCTATGAAAACTGACATAAATCAAAATAAATTTTAAAATTAAAAGAAGTTAACTTCAAAGCCAGCCTCCTGGCAATTTATTTTATGGTAAATAAATAATCAATAAATTATCCTTAGAAATGGCAAAAAATTGTCATAGAAATTTTCACTTCGGTCGTATGGTTTTAAAAGCACACTCATAATCTTTCGTTTTGTTTCAACTATTCCCGAAAACTTTTGATTCGTGTCGTGTCAGTTTTAATAATGTTACTTAATACATGAATAGCGGCGTAAGTGAGACATAAAATCATTTCAAACAGAAATATGTAAACGTTGGTGTGTGAGTGAGTGAGTGAGACAACTATACATATATAACAGATAGTGACAATTTAAATGCGGTCACAATATAATAAAAGACTTCGTTTCTACTAACATCCTTGTTAAAAGGATCATGATAATAATAATAAAATATTGTAGATCAACGAACCCTTCACACAAAACGAATCCCTTTTTATCCATCCCTCTCGCTACAGTGCCGCCCTAGCTAGTATATATTTATGTTGTATGTATCATCATTATCATCAATATCTTTCTTACAATTTAATAGTATCAAAATTAAAGATATATCGCACAGTGTGTGTTTGGCTGTGTGAGGGTTAAAACATTTTAAGGTTAAATAAATTGCTACAGTAATTTTATATTGGATGTATTACATATGTATCTATCTATGTGCAGGATATTGTATATATTCCTGTGGGATCAAATTGAATTGTAGATTTTTATGTATTTATTTTTATTTATTTAAAGAATATTTCAATCAGGAAGACACACTGTATTTATTATTCGATAAAAGAAATTGGGTTTGTACAATCTGAGTTTTGTCTACATTTTGAAAATATTTCCACTTTGCCAGATGTTGCCAAAGGGTCTAGCATGTTAAGATAGGGTTTGCAGCCCCAGAGAAGCCTATTGAAAATAAGTTATGTTGCGATATCGGTGAGTAATAAATATACCATTGGCACCTGTTTTAACCGCTGATCTCTCTGCGTTCTTGAGATAATTGACCATATATATGCTAGAGCGGCTATTTTTTGAAAATTTTTTATTCCGAAACTATTACATCCAGACTGATAAAATCAAGACTGTTTATTAGGTAGTACGTTGTGCTATATTCTGTATTTTTTATAGAATTTTCTAACAATTTCTACCACCTAAAAAAATTAAAAATAAAAATTCTTATTTTTTTCCATAGTTCTCGGAGAGGTACAATCACAGAAAAAATATATAATGTAGCTTAGTATGTCTACTATTATCACTAAAAAGTGCATTCAGATCAGATGGGTGCAACACTTCGAAAAAAATAAAATATCCTTATGACCGCTCTAGAGTACTCACCACTTCATATCTCTCTTTCATATAAACTTGCTTATAAATATATAATCAAGTAGTAGTTACAGTTGATTTCCATCTAAAACGGAACGATTTTTATGAGTGACGAGTGTATGAGGTAAGGGGGGTATATGTATATACAATACCATATGCACGATTGATATATAGATTATATAGAGTATATGTACGGTGTGGGTTAATACGAACGGTTAAAGGAAATAGGAAGGGATAGATTGGGATATAAAAATCATGGATCGATTCTATTTAGAAGAAAAGGTATAGTTTTCTATTATGAATATACTAAATAATACTTGTGCTGGACGTACTATATCAGATAAAGAGGAGGCTAATAATTACAGACCTATTTCATTACTGACCACTTTCTCTAAAATTTTTGAAAGAGCTATCTATAGCAGATTAATGAAATTTTTAGAACAAAACCGAATAATTACAGAAAGTCAACATGGTTTCGTACCAGGTGGTTCCATAGATAAAGCCATTTACCAAGTTTTAACTTCAGTTTTAGACAACTGGAATAAAAAGAACCTATGCGTCTTAACATTATTTGACCTATCTAAGGCTTTTGATTGTGTTCAACATGACATATTGCTAGAAAAACTTTGTAGAATGGGCATTCGGGGTATCCCATTAAAACTTTTAAAATCTTACGTGACTGATCGTTCACAAATAGTGCAACTTGACAAAATCTTCAATAAATATGTAATCAGTTGTAAGTCCGATAATATGTTAATAAAACGTGGTGTACCACAAGGATCCATTCTCGGACCTTTACTTTTCATATTATACAATAATGACATAGTGAACATTAAGGAA
Source organism: Brachynemurus nebulosus (assembly GCA_035578155.1). NCBI lineage: Eukaryota > Metazoa > Arthropoda > Insecta > Neuroptera > Myrmeleontidae > Brachynemurus > Brachynemurus nebulosus. The sequence goes on along the minus strand of JAPWDM010000014.1, from coordinate 11,068,715 downwards.
GATAAACAGGTTGTTCTGTTTGCTGACGATACAGCCATAGTGGTAGAAGGTAAAGATGAGGCTTCTTTGAAAAACAACATCGAATCAGTAATTTCTAATATTTCTACGTGGTTTTTAGAAAATAGTCTTAAATTAAATATTGATAAAACACAGTTTGTGAAATTTGGGAACTATGGATACCTATCTGACCATCTACATATATTAGATACTGATAAAGTATCTTTTCAGAACACAGCAAAATTTTTAGGTTTGTGGATAGACAAAGAACTCACCTGGGGAGCCCATGTTGACAGTATTATAACAAAAATCAATAAATATCTGTTTTTAATTCGTTCGATGCGAAATATAGTGAACACTAACGTTTTATTGTGTATCTATCATGCATATATTGAATCTATACTTCGGTACGGGATTATATTTTGGGGTTCCTCAGCAACATTAACAAAAGTATTTTATTCTCAAAAAAAATGCGTTAGAGCTATTGAAGGTGTTTCTAGCAGAACGTCATGTAAAGAAATATTTAAAAAATTAAAAATACTAACTGTTTTTGATCTATATATTCTAGAGTGCTCGACGTTTATAAAAAAAAATCATGAACTATTTGAACAGAATTTAAAAAATCACTATTATGACACTAGAAAAAAACATCATTATGCTATAAAATCCGGTAATTTAGAAAAAACCTTAAATAGCCCTGAAAATTCAATTATTAAAATTTTTAATAAACTTCCCGATAACTGGAAAACTCTAAATTCGACAAAGTTTAAAAAGACTGTAAAAGGCGAGCTATTACAGCACGCTTTCTATAGTCTTCATGAATTTTATAATACTGTTTTAAGCTAATATACCTACTGTAAATTATATATGACGCATTAAACACTGTACCTCAGTCAATTTGAATAAAGTTTTTATTATTATTATTATTATACGAGGAAGATGGTTGCACAATATAATATCAAGTAGCATTTTGTCATAACAGCAGGCAATATATTAAAACTGGAAGTAAGATCAAGGTATATCAATACTAAAACAAAACTTATCACCTATACATGTATCAGTATATTTGTCATGTGTAGATTAATAAGCAACGAATATACGGGAAAAAATAGATTTTAATAGTGTAATCAACAGTATTGTTGTCTATTTATATGAGTGATATAAAATTATATAAATAAGTGGAATTCTTGGATGGTTAAAATAAGAATGTATCGACTGTACAAAATATGAAAGTAAGAGAAGGAACGATTATGTCTATCATTGTTGCTTACACGCCAACTAATAGAAGCTATAAAGGGAATCACTAACATGGATACCACAAGATCAAAAAAAAATATTGTTTATAACCCATCCATCATTTTATTTTTTTTTCTCCGAGAACTATGGAAAAAAATAGGAATTTTTTATTTTTTATTTTTTTAGGTGGTAGAAATTGTTAGAAAATACTGTAAAAAAGCAGAATATAGCACAACGTACTACCTAATAAACAGTCTTGGTTTTATTAGTTTGGATGTAATAGTTTCGGAATAAAAAAATTTCAAAAAATATCCGCTCTAGCATATGTATGGTCAATTATCTCAAGAACGCAGAGAGATCAGAGGCTGAAATAGGTGCCAATGGTATATTTATTACTCACCGATATCGCAACATAACTTATTTTAAATAGGTCTCTGCTAGACCCTTTTATGAAAATAATTTAATAGGAATCGTATGGATTTCAAGGCATTTACAATGAAAAATTTTATTCAAAATCTTTACAAATAAGATAAATAAATTATTATAAGAAAGTTTCTAGGCGCAATTTAGAAGTATTAAGTTAATGTTAGTTTGCTAAAAGAATATTATTAATTGACTGCTATAATTATAATAATCACAGTTTTCATGTAAATCGAAATGATCGTAAGTTATGGTAAGAGACAAGATAAATAGAGGTAATATAAGAAATTGACCAAGAGCAGATTGGGCCCGCACAATTAGGGTTCCGTACAGTGAATTGTCAACTGACCAAATGAAACTTTTTTATTTATGTATATTTAAATATTATCCAGATTTACTTGTGATAACCGAAAAATGCATGAATCGTCTCACATTATACTGAAACATTAATAGATAGTCTATTACTGTGTTTCCTCTTGTTATTTAAATTTTCTTTAGTAATTTTTACACTGCCAGTAAAACCCATAGTTTTTTGGTAATCTATAATCCAATATCTAATAACCCTATTAAAATAAAATTTTAGCTTTAGAAGCTTAGGATATCAGGAACGGAACCATTAGACCAAATATTATTTTTAAAAAAAATATTTTTATTCTCATTAGCCGTAGTTTTTTTAAGTGAGACTTCGGACGATATATTAATTAAAAGGTTTTTGGACCAGACTGACCCTCCATTTTTATCCAAAATAATTTTTTTTCTAATCGTTGACTAACGATATGTGTACGTGTTATTAAAACCTAACATTATACCAAATTTCAAATTTTTATGTTACATGTTTTTCTAAAATACCTCTGCGAGCCTGTGACAAACGAGCAAATGGAAATGAGAATGATATTATAAGGGTTCCGTTTTCCGTTTAATAAATTAGAGTTGTGACGTACTTGTCATTTTACAGAAAATGGTGATACTATAATACTCATAGTATCAATCCTTTTTTATTTGTAAGTAAATTCTTGTTAGTATTGTCGTAAATAATTTTATCAAAACTTATAAGAAAAGTTGTTAATTTGCTGACATTATGTCGATTAGGGTGTCTACACAATCAATGAAATAAGGAATAAGAAATAAGGAATAAGAAGTAGAATCTAGTAACGTTGAGTGGAACTTTAACGTAACTGCTCATAGATATATATATATATATATATATATATATATATATATATATATATATATATATATATATATATATATATATATATATATATATATATATGTATATGTAGGTACTTTTGTACGTCAAAATTCGGGATTTTTTCACTTTAGTGACAAAAAAAGTCATCACGAACGTTATTTTTTCATGAATTTTGATGTACAAAAATACCTAAATACATATACCTATGGGCAGTTACGTCAAAGTTCCATTCAACGTCACTAGATGGCATACTTCTTATTCCTTATTTCTTATTTCTTACTCCTTATTTCATTGATTGTATATGACCCATTACATATATTACTATAATAAATAATTGTTTCTTGAAACAATAATGTATTTGACTTAAAGTATATCAATATAATATCATGTTTAACAAATGAAAATTATTTTTAAAAAAGTATTACGTCGGGGCCTTCCTTTTAAGATTACACTGTCAATCGATTTGTATCCTGATGTGCATATACTAAATTCAAATGAAAACAGATTGAAACGTTACTGCGTACAAGTGATCCTGATATAAATACAATAACATTTAGTATATGGAAGTAAAATTGAGAAAACTTTTTAGGATGGACCCTTTTTTTCCTTCGACAATCGTACAAATGAAAGGACATTTGTTCTTCATTTGTTTTTTTATGTCGAGTAAGTATACATAAAATTTACATTTTACAAAAAACATTTGTTGTTCGGGTTTTTCAACTATACGGATATATTTTCCGTATGTTTGATTATAGTGGAAAATTTATTTTAAAGGGTTAGAGCATGTTTTCCAAAATGAAAACCCATTGAATTAAGTCAGGACATAAATTTTAGAGAATCAGTTTGTGTTTGATACTTTTTATTTAGAATTCAGGTAGTGATAGTGTAACTATACGATTCGGGGGGATGGTTATTTCCTCGGAATAATACGTAAAAATAATAATTTGATAACCAGATTTAATACTTACTTCTTTTCCCTTTTGCCAGCACCAGTATCCCGAAACCCTTTTGCAAATGGGTTGTTGTCGATTTTTAACTGAGTAATCTGAAACCGAAAAAGATATGTTTAGATATAAATTAAAAATGATCAGAAAATTTAGGCTGATTTTCAGTCAGAAAGTAAGTTGGCCACAATATTTGGTACTTGTTACTGTTAGTTTCGTGTTGAAGAGAGAGGTACTACAATTCCTATCAATAGAGATGGTAAACTTTGCCCCAATTGAATCTGTCGCTATTGCACCTCAATATACTAAATTGTGTTTACTCATTTTAATTAAACATATATAATGTCTGATTTATATTGCCTATACATCTATACATATAATAAAATTGTAACGAGACCATTTCTGTACATGGAATATTTTTTGAAAATTGTACTGGTACTGTAAATAGTTATCGATGTAGATACCAAAACAGCGATTCTTAGAATTTTTGTCTGTCTGTCTGTTTGTCTGTTCACGCATCACGCAAAAACTATTGGACGGATTTTAATGAAATTTGGTGTGATGATAACTTATTACCTGGGTCAACATCTAAAATACTTTTTACTCCGGGAAAATTTCTCATTCCCACGGGAAAATGGAAAAACCATTTTGAGCATATGCGCATATTAGGCAAAAACTATTGGACGGATTTTAATAAAATTTGGTGTGGTGATAACTTATTACCTAGGGCAACATCTAAAATACTTTTTACTCCGGCATTCCCACGGGAAAATAGAAAAACCATTTTATGCATGTGCACGTATTACGCAAAAACTATTGGACGGATTTTGATGAAATTTGGTGTGGTGATAACCTATTACTTGAGCCAACATTTAAGATACTTTTTACTCCGGGAAAATTCCTCATTCCCACGGGAAAATTGAAAAACCACTTTGAGCATGCGCATGCATTACACAAAAATTATTATTCTTTGCAAATTCTGTATAATTATTACACTTACATACTTCTCATTGAGTTTATAACAATGCTTTGCGCAAACGACGTCGCGGGTACGGCTAGTTTCATATATTATCAGACCTCATACATTTTCTAGGTTTTCCGTATAAGCTATAGTAGTGTGATCTGTATCATTAAACTTATTTTAACGATAATCACTCTAATTCAAATCACTTCAGTATGATTTGTTTTGATGAATAGTAAATTTTTGTTAATTTAGTGACGTCATCAAGATCAGTAAAATTTTTCAATTCTTTAAAAACCGTAAGTAAAATGTTAAAATAATGAAAATGGAAACAAATTATACATTTTCGGAGTTTTCTTATTTTTACCAAAATTGGACCAATAGGATAACTAGAAAAAAGTCTTCTGTTGGATCAGTTACATTTATCAAAGTGACTGGGTTATTTTTATAGGAAAAATGAAAAGTGTACCCCCAAATTACTCTAGATCAACCAATCATCGTAATTCAAATCACTCACATAAAGCTAAATTTTAGAAAAAATAGTTGAAGTTGATGACGCCATGAATTTTACTAAAATTTTTCAGCGCCTTACTAAAAACCGTTAATGAAATGACAGAATTTCAGAAATTGGAAGAGAATAATTGGTTTTCAAAGTCGTTCTATTAATGTTAACTTAAGTAAAAGCATTATGGCACCTTTACAAAATGCGGGGAGAATTAATTCAGTTCTTAATTTGCGAACTGAATCCACCCCTGAGAATCTAAAATAATTTTTGTTAGATCTTCAAGGGGCGAGAATTTACAGCCGATTACCGTTTAAACTTATCAAATTATCAAACTATAATTAAATCAAAATTTGTTATGAAACCCACTCAAACACTGCGGAATGCACACTTGTGTCTAAAGTAAACTTATTAATATTATTATTTTAATATTATAAAGGTATATTTGTCAGAAATTTTTCGTGGGTAATTTCCAAAAATTTATTTGTGCTATATTTACATTTCCATAGCACGTAATTTATCAATTAATTTGATTTATTATCTAATATCTAGATACCATTTTTGAATCAACACGACACAGACATTTACTTAAGTAGACACATAGATACACGTTTAATCAAATAAATGATTTTTTTTTTGATTTGTAATTAATAGGAGAGATAAGAAAATATGATTATTGATATTTATTTAAAAAAATTAAATTAATTTATATAATATCTGGTTAATACATATATTTGCATAAGAGAAAAATTATTATTATGGGAACCAATTACATACGAAAAGTTAAATCATATGTTCATTTATGGTGTCTACAGTACGGGGCATAAATAAAAGGACGACGGGATCAAAATGCAATTTGATTATAGTAGGTGAAAGATGTAACTTCAATATGAGGCTTTAGAATAGGAGCCAAAAAAAGTTCGCTCGTCACATAAATTAAAATAAAAATGCATTACAGAAATAGAAAATACAATAAAAATTCAAAAAAATATTAAGTTTCTTTTACATAGAATTTTTATATTTGTGTCACATAACTTGCTATTCTTACATAATTGATAACTTTGTAATTAACTACTTTTTACACAATTTTAGCCTACCTCTTTGGGTGTCTTAAGAAACAGATATTAAGGAGGGGATATAAAATCGTTTTCAAAATAATCACTGTTCTTTAAGAAAATTTTTAATGTTGCAACTGACAGTAGGTACTGAAGGGACGATTTGAAGAAACTGCTTAGTGTTCAATCTTAAAAAGTTTTGTAAATAGAAATTACTATATTTTGCAACTAAGCATTTTTATAGAAAATATGAAGCTATAAGGATTTTTTAGACAGATAGTTGATGCTTCATAACATTTACAAAAAAAATCGCTAACTAGTTTCATTTCCGTTTAATATGTAAAAAAGTAAAATTTTTTAGTACATGCCCCTGTCTCCCCTACTTCTAATAGTTTTGTAGAAAAATAATAAACACATGTTATTGCATGGGAAATATATTATTATATGTAAATAATGTAATTATAAAAATTTTACAAAACACCTTCATCCACTCATGTCTTCAACTGTTTTTATATTTTTGGTGGAAAATAAGAAAATATTTTAGTTTGTTCGTTATCTATCAACCTATTCTTTGGGGAGAATTTTTTGAAAAATCTGGATCCTTCTCGGTCATTTCTTTTCCCAGCTCTGGTTACCACAACTGATACACTTTCTCCCCTACTACTCTACTTCAGCCACTGTCTATTTAGTCCACAGTAAACAATTTTTTCCCACTTCTTAGTTTAAAAATAATTTACATGGTGGAGGTGCCGGGTACATTCAATCCATAATAAAAATGTAAGAAAATAAAATATATTATGAAGAACTCTAAAAACGGTAGCGGTTGGTTCTAAAAGATATATTTTTCTACGACAAGGGAATCACTTAAAAACCATTGGTTTATGTTACCGTAACATGTATCATTACGGATTAATGCCAAACTGTAGCTTGGTTGAAAAATTAGATTTAAACACTACTTCGATTACCTTTTCCGTTTCACTAATTTTGTCCATAACTGTATTCATTATAAATCAAACTCAGTATCATTGATACCCAACAGACACACTACTGGTCAATCAAAAAACAGTCACACACACGCGCTTTCCGACATAGACACCGAGAAAGAACACCCAAAGAGTTTTTTTTTTAGAAAGTAATAGTTATCCATTTTTTTTTTTTTTCAATCATAATTGATCTTGAGCCATAAATAACACACACCAGTCACAACGGTCCGGTCCAGTCTTAAAATAAATAAATTTTTTCCAAAACAAAATTAATCAATTTCAGTTGTTTTATAATAAATTAACTAATATTAATTTTATTGATTTGCTGTTCGTATGTATGGCATTGATCATTACTGGACTCCAATAATGATGGTCGCCAGGGACTGGGATCGTTTGATATCTAATGAATATTTCATTTTGGAAATTGAAAAAAATTATTGTAAATTTATTTGAGACAATTAATAATGTATTTTGAAATGATACTGTAAATGAATGCGTGGTGCAATTTTTTTTTTTTTTTTTTTGGTAAAAAATTAGTATATGTAGACCTGTGTATATTAATTATAAAATAGGAGTTGAGATCGGTATTTATATGAAGCGGCATTCTAATATTTTATGCAGGGAACAAGAGAACGAACATTACTATCTTTATACTAGGGAAACGAGCGTAACCACAAAGGATAGAAAATAAACCCCCACTATGTTATATATGTGCATGCGGAGTTGTGTGTGTTAGTCCATTGGATGTTGTGTGTATGAGTGTCTTGCATACATATATACATAATATGTACGTGGTGGTGGTACGTATGATGTACGTATACCATGTACATATACCGTGTTAATACGAGAAGTAACAATATGACAACAATTGAAACATACCCATTGAGTGCTGGCGAATGAATGAGGACTAAGTAGCGTAAGATGCACATAAATGCCCATAAGTGATTGCAGAAAAGAGATAGTTGTATTCGTTTTATTTGTTCTGTGATTTTACGTATTCTAATAATAACAGTGATGAAGAGATAATTGTCAGTAAATGTCCGATCTCAGTGGCTTTTATAACATTCGATTTTACAAAAATATTCCAAGTTTTAGTCATCCTCATCTTACATGTTTGCTTTTTAATAGATAGGAAACCGCATCGAAACCTAATCCAGTTGGAGTTTTATCATACCATTTTTACAATTCTTACTAACATGAAGTTAAGCGTTTAAGCGTTACTTTATCGTAGCGTTTCTCAAAGGGTGTGCCATGTCACATTAATGTGCCCCGCAAGATTTTCGAAGTGTACTACAAAATCTTTAAAAAAAAAATTGGTTTTCATTTCGATGAATGGCACATAAGCAAAATTATTATGTCTAAATTGAAACACGGAAAGTTAAAATTATGGTTTAAAAAGAAAAATGAAAGGAAAGGGAATAAAAGAAATTACAAATTCCAGAAATCCGGAAAACTGATCAATCATTTTAATGTTCGATTGGGCATCACCTGATTATAAGTTTTATATTGAAACTGATTGATGTAGAAGAAAAATTTCAATACCAGTTGCAGACTACAATCAGGGTCGGGAAGTGAAATGGTAGGCCCCTATAGGAAAAAATATTTTTTTTTTTAAGTTTTTCCCTAAAATATAAGTGAACAGCAAAAAATCTGCTCCTTGCAGATAGCTATTGAAAAATCACGGTACAAACAAAGTGACGAAAATATTTGAAAGACCATTTGAAATTAGCATTACACCGCGAACTAAATAGTGAGAGGAAAACATGGAACATAGAAGTGGAGATATAATATGGTACACTGATGGTTCCAAAATCAATGACCGAGCAGGAGCAGGAATATTTAGTGTTTGTCCGGCAGTTGAAATATCTCAACATCTGGGGCAGTACGCTACAGTATTCCAAGCAGAAGTGTTCACAATAATTTGCTGTCTCTATGAAAATATAAGATCTTATCAAAATAAGAATATTTTTATTTTCAGTGATAGTCAGGCAGCACTCAAAGCTATTAACTCATTTCAGGTTAAGTCAAAACTTATTCTGGAATGTAGGGAACTCCTACAAGAACTAGGTAGTAAGAACAGAGTTTCTCTGATATGGGTACCAGGCCACGTGAGAGTTGATGGCAATGAGAAAGCTGACAAACTTGCAAAGCAAGGTGCATTAAAAAGTGACTACAGTCCAGAACCCTACTGTGGGATAACGATTAAAACCGCGAAAGGGGAAATTGCTGAAGCCATGACAAACGAAACAACTGCAGTTTGGAAGAACACTGCAGAGCAAAGACAAGCAAGGCTTTTGGTTGAAGGACCTTCCATGAAACTATCATCCGAAATTCTACAACTGGATAGAACGAAGATGAAAACTATAGTGGGTTTTCTTACTGGACACTATCACTTAAGGAAGCATCTGCATCGAATGGGAATATATAGAGAAGAACCAGTATGCAGGAAATGTGGGGTGGAAGATGAAACAGTCCACCACATTCTATTTGAATGCGAGACATTGGCTCGCATTAGGTACTCAACACTGGGATTGGGTACAGAGCTTGAGACTATTCATCGGGATCCCGTAAGGGCCCTAACTGACTTCATCAAAGGAGCAGGCCTCTTACGCATAACTGATGAATAAACGGGGTTACTGCACAATATTCCACTAGGAATCAGTGCATGGGCTGACAAGACCTTCCACCCGTAGGAAGAAGAAGAAGAAGTGACGAGCCAAATGACGAGCCTCTTTTTATTTCCCTGGTCCTTTACTAACAACTACGTGCCCCCTCCTTAAGCCTCTCGTCGGGTCTGGCTATACAATATGTTTATTGAACACATATTTGATCTAGTCAAGGGACACGTTGGAGAGAACGTTGAGAACCATTCTTAGTACGTAAATTTGATATAATTATCTATATAAAAAATTTAGGTACCTTGGGAATATACTATGTTAATATTTTTCAAATATTTGAAATAAAGTGATGTTCTTTCTCGGCTCATTGATAATCTAAAACAATGACTATTGAGATGCAGACGAATTATTTTCTACTAAATGTCAAATTTTAATTAAACAGAATATTTTTTCTTTAATAACATTTCTATCTATTGCCGCTTCATTCACATTATATACTCAACTAAAACTAATTTATATCACCACACACAATTAGATATTTCGTTTTTAATTAAAACTAAAAAAATAAAAAATTTACCTTTTCATTTTGGTAAGCGGTGACAGCAATAAATTCCGTTTCTTTGAACACGTACGTTCGAAATGTTGAATATGGCAATTTTAATATATCATTCGCTCGGACTAAATGAAATCTTGGTTGATATTTGTGCATTGAATTTAATATCGTCTGAAACAAATTGAAACAAAAATTATTTTATTTAATTAATTCGATTTTAATCGTTTTTTTTTTTTTTAATGTTTTTGTTAAATTAATTTTACTTAAAAATAAACAACATGCATGTATCAGAATTCAAAATAAAAAGTAAATTAAATTTTAATTCTATTAGTGGAAAATGTAAATAGTATATTATTCGCCAAGGGACTAAAGTGCGATTTTTAATCTCGCGTGTTAAGTTTGTTGCTAGAGGGCCCATAAAGGCCCAAGGGCAACAATTCACACGAGGGTCCTATAGCATTTATAGAATTTTTTTCAATTCCAAATAATTTAAAATTATAGAAATTAAGAAAAAAGTTTATTTAAATGTCATTAAAATCGTATGAAATTTTTATATCAAATATACTTGGGATCAGTCAATTAAATTGTACAATACAATATAGTTAATTGTCTTTATCTACAAGTGTGAATTTGTTTATTATTTTAAACTCTCTAACATCGCTATTTAAGTTAATTTCCGCTTGCTGATTGGTGGTGTTCTGTAATTTTTAGTGTCTTGGGACTAAATCATGTGTTTTAGCCCCGGAGTCCCGTAAGTTTTAGTGAAAGAAATTCAAGAAATTCAATGAATTATTAATCATTTAACCTACATTTATTAGTGCTCCTTATTTCACTTTGAAAATTAATATAAACATGTTGAAAAAATTTCTTTTCGACTAATTTATTAGTATTGTTCAAAAAGAACAATAAAATATACAACAAAAATGTTTTTTATAAATATTTTACAAAAAAAAAAGGAAAAACAAACAAAAATACACAATGACAAATAGCACGGGAAAATCAAAGGAAAATCCCTTTTGTCTTTGACGAAAAAAACGATACTTAAAAACAAAAATAATCACAAAATAATCTCTTTCCTTTTTCCATGATACTTAACACAAGGATATATTTATATATTTCATATGAAAACAGTAAATAAAATATTAATAAAAAAAACTCTATGAATAGATTCAAGTATTCTATAAAAAAAAAAATGTATCATATACGTATATTATTGCCATGAGAAAAGCCAAATAAACATCAATGTATGCGACACAAAAATCCTTTTTTTCAAACCAAACAGAAACAACATCAGCCATTCGTTGACATTTTATTATATCTTTTATTTTTTGCAAATGGATACACATTTATAGCAGATAACGTTTGTGGTGTTATCTACCGTTAATTAGTAGTAACTACCTTTTCAACAAGCACCATATTATATAGACTCATACTGTAACTATATATATATATGTACGAACATATTACGTATATGTTTGAGTTGCTCTTTTGTTTTTTTGTGTTGTATACCAAGTCAACACATCAACATACAGATACGTATGCTATGTATGTATACGCTAATGGCTAATAATCATCAGCGAAATAACATTCGCAGTTGCAAAAAGCTTTAAATACAAGTTTTATAAATATATGTTTATTCATCTGATGTATTTGTAGGCTTATGAATATATATGTATAGTGTATGGTTTTATTGTGTGTATTCATCAGATTTTGATTCACAAGATTAGTTTTCATACATTATAATTATTTTAATCCTGCTGTTAGACATAATAATTTTGCTTAGGATGAAAAATTGGTTGTTACGATTATGGAACTTTCTGGATTTAGTTTCCTGTCAGACTATAATTGTAGTAATCGATATATTAGTTCCAATCGTATTCCTCTTATCTGTTAAATAAAATTTAAATTGCAATAAAACTAAATCTATATAAAAACAGTCATTGACTTGCATTGATTCGGTTCACGTTTTCCGAGTTACCTTACCAGTATTAACAAATTTTTGCTGGTAAATAATTTTGGAAAAACAACAAAATTTGGAAGAAATCTTAGTTAATTACGATATTGTGGCTCCTTGTGAATGTTATCAAGGTATGTGTGAAAATAAGAGAAAATAAGCCAAGTATACTTGAACTGATCCATTTTAAATGAAAATTTCCAAAAATATTGAACGCTTAAAATGCAGTTTTATTTACACTAAAAGTTCTTATAGATCTAATTCCTTCACTTTATACAAAAATATATTTAAAAAATTGATTTGAGTTACGATGTTTCAACTTGCGTATAATTCCAGAATCTAACATGTCCTAAGTATGAGAATTATTTGTACTAAATGTTATGATAAGTTAGGGACTGAATATTAGTGTTATTTTGTGTAACTCTCATGTGGCTTAGCGTCCTGGACAATATTTAGGTAAAGAACTTATTTTAAGCTACAATTTTTGAATTTTTGCTTTTTCAGGCGCTTCCGCTGTTGGTAAGATTTTATTATATTATAAATGATCAAAATGATTATAAGAATTTTTGAAATAATTAGTAATATTACTTAGCAAAAATCACATTATTTTTAATTAAAAAAAAACATTTTAAAAATATGTGAAGAATTTAAAATCAAACGACTAAAAACGTGTTACAAATTGAAAAGAGACGGCAAACGAACAAATCAAAAGAACCATAGATATGCATACATAATACACCTAAACAGAATTCATTATAGTATAAAATGAGAGGAAAAAAACGCCGATAAAGTAGGCATATTTAATATACGAAACATAATCATACACTTATTCTCTCACTTATCAAGATGACATTACATTCCTACAATTACCTACACTATATGTACATATATATACATTTATTAAATAAAATACCTAAATAAATAAATAACAAACAAAGAGGAGGAAAAAAAACGGAAGGTATCTATTTAATAAAGACAACGATATTATATATTACCGGCACATCATTTATTTTATATTTAATGTTCTTCTTTTATTACTTTATCTCTTTTAAATAATATAATTTACAAATAATGTCTTTTAAAATACTGTTCTTTATATGTACTTATTGTAAGCTTTTTTAATAGAAAAGGATAAAACATAACCTCATTTGCAAAATGTGAATAATATTGTGATGATGACATTTAATGAAACATGGTTGCGATGTTTTTCCATTTTTCAATCGACTTACGTAAATGTTGCTTCGTTCAATCGGTTATGTATACGTATGTAGATGGAACTCACACGTTGCGGTATGCAGATTAAAATATATGATGTAAACTTTAACGAATAGATATGTTTTTTTCAATTCTTTGAAGAATCTATGTATATAGATTGAATTTATTGCTTTTTATGGAATATATTTTCCTTTTATTTGAAAAGGTGTACTATATGTAATAGGTACACTTTTAAAAAAGTGCGAAAAATAGTTTATCTCGTTTAATATAAAAATTTTAGTTCGAATAATGAGGCCCACAAGGAAAAAGTCGCTACCATCAGATATCAGTATCAGTAATACATGTTGAACTACAGTAAACATCGCTAACCTTTTATGGTTGCGAGTCAAAATCAAATAAAATAGTACTTTCGAGTCAGTTCTATATTTAACTGAAAGAACACAAAGCTGAAATAAAAAACTGTGTCCTATGAAGAATATCCTATTATAAAATATTTTAATATATTCTTTATTTTTTGAACTCAAGTGAGTCATTTAACATTATCAAAGGGCTCACTTGATGTTTAGCGGGTCATAGATTGCTGAAATCTGAACTACAGATTCTTTAGAACAATAATATTATTTTTAAAATTATAATTACATAAAGGAGTTTCATTTCTCAAAGCTAAGCAATTGGTTCTAATTTACTTTACCTTCAAAGTTTATAGATTCAAATAAAGCTAATGTATAGTTGAGTCAGTAAAATAGTAAATTAAGAAAATTAAACTGAAGAGAATTGTGAATTCATATAAAAGAAAAAACACATTTTTGATTTAAAAAAAAACCAGGAACCATAAATATAGTGAATTTTCAAAAAGTTGACATATAAAGCTCATATTTCAAACTTCATGCAGTTTCAAAAGATTCTCATAGAGATAATATACTTACAATCTCACGTATTTAATTATGAATTTACCCAAGGAATCACTCAGTGAAAAGTGAAGGAAAAAATCATTCATATTTTCTCTCTAATACTGCATATTAAAAAACGTCGACGACAATTGGTATCAAACAAACTATATCACTACTGTACACATTTATATATTAAAATGCATAAATAGTTGTTTTCGTAAAAACAAAAATAGAAAAAAAAATTAATTTACTTTAGCCTGAATGATAATAAATTTTTTTTTTGCAAAACGTATTGATGATAGAGATAGTGTTAGATAATAATAAAGATGGAAAAATATGTGTCGTTTTCTGCTTTTTGATGACAATCCGTACAATAATATATTCAACTATAAGGCCAGGCGCACATTGAGCTGCGTCACGCAGTAAACGCAGCGCAGGGCAGAGCAGAAAAGCACGTGTAGTCGAGCGCACATTGAAACGCAGTTTAGGCAGGTAGGGCAACGCAGTTTCTGTGATTCTTGTTGTAGAACGAGGTAGCACAATTTTAAAAGCAGAGCAGAACAGAAAAGCACTATATTTCTTCAATTTCCTCAATTGTTTTCATTTCGACGAATTAAAACCAACTAAAACTTGAGAACGTGTTACAATATCGCGAAGCATAGCGCAGTTTCTGTGTCACGCAGTGCGACGCAGTGATGCTCTACTCTGCTCTGCATTTCAATTCGCGCTGTCCCGTTCTACCACACGAATCACAGAGACTGTGCTGCCCTGCCTGCGTTAACTGCGTGTCGATGTGCGCCCGGCCTAATAGTGGACACTGTATGTATTATGTATGGTGTTCGCGGATAACACGTATCATATAATATACAAATAAAAAAATATTAAAAAACATGTAATAATGGTTTTATAACCATTTTTAGCACCGACAACTATCTATTTAGCTAACTTAACTTGACGATCCTATTATGAATTCTAATAATAATTTATATTCTTGATTAATGAATAAATTTTGCTTTTGTAATCGGCTTGGACGTGTGGATAAATTTGACTAATATTTCGAATTTTGTATTACCAAAAAAAAGCAAACGGTTTTTTTGTTTGTTTTAATATTTAAAATTCAGTGACAGAAACTCTATAAAATTTGCACATTTGAGTGTGTTCCGTTTTGAATATTAAATAAGATTTAATTCTAGGTATTATTTTTAGACGTTTTTTTTTCGTCTAGAGTGGTTATTTTTAGAATTTTTAAGTCAGGGATAAGTTAATGTACAATTTTGGTTACCAATGATTCAGTATTTATTGGTACGTTTTGAAAGGCCTTTTTTATTACTCATGCGGGAGAAGTACTAACTTGGCGCGCACATTTCTGTACGCAAAATAGCTGTTTGCCCATTGTATCTACTCTTCCCACATACTTTTTTGCGTGCGGAAAATAACCTTCCACACGCAAATTGTCAATAAAATACGTAAAATTTAATCAAAACACGCAAAGCCGCCTCTTGATTTTTCATTTAATAAACATTTCATAATTATTTCTATATAGAAATCACCAACAAAATAATTTAAACAAGATTTAATTCAGAAAATAGCGAGTTTCCATTCTGGAAATTCGCTAAAGAAGACGAACACTTAAAAATATTATTTTAAAAAGTAATAAAAATGTCAAAAATAGTAATAATAATAGAAAAAAGTATGTGAAAAATTCGTAATAAAAAATAGTATGTGCAACTCGTGCGGGATTGTCGATTGCCCACTCAAGAGAATGAGCGCACTCACTACGTTCGTGCGCTTAACTTCGCTTTCGTGGGTAATCGACAATTTCCCGCACTTATTGCACAATACCTATACTATTGTCTACGACTACCATGAAATTGCTTGTTTATTGTACAAAATACTATCTAACTCAATCTCTCACGCAATTGTTACCATCGAAATCGAATCTTGATGGGATTTTAAGCTTCAAGATCTACTACGGCCCAAACTGGTAGTGTGAAAAAACTTATTATTAATGCGTATTAAGATGGAATATTTTCGCTTTTATTATATCTCTAATAATTCGTGAAGGCTCTCTTAAGCCTCCTAATACCTATAACTGATACGACTTAATGCGATGACGAATAATAAAAACAATAATACCTACATAATATGCGCTATCGAAAATGCATAAATCTACAATTTTTATTTCTCAATAATAGACTTGGCCTATCAATTTTATTTATATGGTAGCTGCTCCAACTTAAGTGTAATGATAAAAACAACGGCTACCACATCACATCATAGCCAAGCCACTAGAGCCAGAGAGACGTAACGAAAGAAGAAAACCTGTGAACTAACATTATAACACATTAAAGTTTACCTATGTGCGGTTGTAAAGGTGGGTGGCTATCTGTGGCAACAGAATGAGCCGGCACAAGCGGCGACAAGTTAAAAAGATATTTTACATAAGTTTTACATTAACTAATATAATATATATGAAATAAAATGAAGTAAAAAAAAATCGAAATGTAATCTTTACCTTTTTGAAAAAAAATATAGGTACGATTAACTCTAACTAACAGCGGCCGTTCGTTCGTTCGGCACTTCTTTTTTATCATTCGGCACTCAGGTGACGCACAGTGATGGTCAATTGCGTCGGGGATATGCGGGGCAACTAATAGTGGAAGTATGTAGTAGAATCGTAAAACAAAAAATGAATAAACACATATAACACATTATGAGAACGGGAATTCAGTGATAGTGATGATATGTATTTAGACAAATTGTAAATGAAAATATTCGATATACGGTACACAGTAATTTATGATAAAAAGTTTTCTTTATCGTTATAAACTTATAAATTGAATATTCATAAAAAATAATATTATTTTAGTTTCGTCAAAATTTTCGATCGATTTCAATGCCCGAAAGCATCATCACCATCAAGAAATGTAAATGAAACAAAAAATATCAACAAACCTTATATTGGGAACTGACCACTTTGATTATGACATCTGGTGGCCAAAAAACAACTAATTTTAATGTATACCATATGTAAATTATTAGGCCCGATTTACATTAACGCTCTGCTCTCAGTCCGATATCACTACGCTCCCGATTCGATATAATCTTGTTGTGTTCAAATTACAGTACTGATATCATGCTGGTACCTATTCGTTCTCCATTCACATTATAATGCTGCTCTGGGTACACTCCCAGTTCGGTCTCAGTTCGATACAAATATCTTTTCATAACAACTGAATGCAAGCGGAGTGGATTGGAATCAAAAAAGTGTTTACACTATAGGTAGAAGCCATAACAAGTCTGATATCGCTCCGATAAAATATTATCTGAGTGGTATTGATATTGGAGTGACATTGGAGCGAGAGCCAACCGTGACTGATATCGGACCGATATCATAGTGATGATGTGAATGCACTCATTGTTTATTGTATAAGAATATTTTATCGAACCTGGAGTGGAGTAAGAGCAGAGCGTTAATGTAAATCGGGCCTTAAAGTTTGACATTAGTTTAAATTAAAATATAAAACAGATAATTTTTTTTAAAGATAATATGGAAATTATAAAATTACGGCGCAGATAACTTTTTGATTCATCACAAAAAAAATTCCTGATGGACTCAGGGTCAAGAATTTTGCTTCATAAAGCGGTTCGAAAAAATCAATTTAATTTCTGAAAAACAAAAAGGAGAAATTTTCCTAGCCTACGATTAACTGATTAATTAAAATAACTTATGGTCTGAGAATTTTTTTAATTGTTAAATGTATTTTGAAGAAGAAAAATACTCCAATAAAAGCAGATTTAGATTTGTGGTAGTACCGAGTTACAAGTTTCAAAAATCTTTATACATTTGCCAAAAATCTTTATACTTAAAAATTTCAAATGTTTAAATAAGTATAATAAAATCAGCACTACATAATTTACTCCTCTTTCAAAAACAAAAAAAAAATTCAAAAATACTATGGTGGGGGCGCTGAAAACAGTAAATAATTAGACATCTATTATGGCCGCAAGCTCAAAAGACCTCCAGAAACTGAGGCGAGGGGAACACAAATTGTATATTATTTCCATAGTTACCAAACAAACTAAGTAATTATGTTTTTATATGAGTGAGTGAGTAAACTTCTATTTATTAATATGATAGATAAAGATAAATGCAGATGTACCTAGATAAAAAAGTTCTTTTGAGCTTGCGCCCATAATACTTGTTCTGAATCAAGAATTATTAGTCTGGTGTTTCAGTTCTAATGCTTCCGTTATATGTCTGTCCTGGATCAAGGCCGGTTTTATGCACATAAGGGCCCCTAGGGAGTATAAGTATTAAACCCCTCTTTTTTTAATTTTATTTTACTTCCAAGTCTACCAAGCTTAGCGACATTCATTAAATAAAAGTAGGTATATGTTATTTTTATTTGAGGAAAAAAGATCTCGAAAGCTATCTCAATTATTTTCTTGGTTTTCGAGACTCCTACAGTATGCTGAACTCCCAGGCAAATCGCTTACATTGCCCATTTAGAAATTTGGCTCTGGTGCCTATATCCAGTACTACTGTTTACACACAGTAAGTACCTATGATAACGTAAATAAATGTGTTGTTTATTGTAGCTACTGTTGAATTAATATTTTTTTTTTATATTTTTTATTTTATATATTTTTGATATATTATACGGTAGTTGTATATTGATGAACTTTATTGCTAGTCATTTTGATAAAATGTAAATAGTATAATATTAATTTATTTTATCAATGTTTCAAACCAAATAACCAATTTTTTATTTTTATTTTCTATTCAAATCTTTATTTCAATTTAAAAAATCAAATTGAATTTTCGAAATTTAAGTGCTACCGTCACAGTTCAAATATACATTTTATATTAACATTTTAAAATCTAATTGCAATAATTTTTATTGCTTACAGTAGCAACATGCTTTTGTTAATAAAACAAAACAAAAACACTGTTGATATATTTACAAATAAAAGAAAATAAAAAAAAAATCGACAGCTACCATTAGAGAATTATTAAAAAAATTAACAATAGACTGTTAAAAAAATTGAAAAATATTGTTATTAAAAAAACCAATTAACACATTTTTTCGGTAGTGGCTGTAAAACAAAACAGCAAATGATTTCTATCAACTACTTAATTTATACCGTTTCTGTTGTGGATTATTATAACCGATGAATTATCACCGACCAAAATAAAAGGTTTTTATATATTCATTTTAGACGTGCCGTAAAGATAAAACTGTCGAATTTTAAACTTACTAAAAGTTTTTCAAAGTATTTACAAATGATATCCGAAAAAAAATAATTAATAATAAATTTAGAAGTAATAATATAATTTTAATCTATTGACAATGTTATTGACTGTTGATTAATTTTTATATTTATAAATTGCATTGTTTTCGTCAAGTTTTCAAAATAATTATGGGTAAAATACGCAGATACGGCTTCTAAAAATGGATTTTTAAGACACAACATCAACTTGCAACGTTAACACCTAAAGTTATTTTGGATAAACTATACTTTAAGTTATGTTGAACTTAGTACTCTTGCCAACGTATGATGCCACTGAAAAAATATGTCAATAGACGCCGGTCCCATTCTAGTATCGTTAATAGTGTCCAAATTCCATTCAAACGGTATAAATTCTTCTTTTTGTTTACACCGTTAAATTTACGAATAACAATCGAATTCCTTAACGCAAAAATTTCGCTATTTTGTAAAATAGAAATAGTACGACTCATCGTTGGTATCTTATGATTTTATATTACCCAATTGCCGTCACACTTAAATAAAGCCATTATTTTTCAAATAGATTGTATCCATAAATAAGGCAATATCGGTCTATAAAGTATAGCACAGTAAGTAATATTGGGTTGGCTGGAAAGTTCGTATCAATTTTTAATAGATGGCACTAGATATGTCTAAATATACCAAAAATACTGAAAATATGTGACTCGTGCATGTCTTTTTAAAGGAGACATTTCAACGCTTCTCTATCACTTTTTATCCTTTTGAAGATGGAACAAAACAAAGTGGATTTTAAACACTTTTTAGGGTTTTAGGTTCCTCAAAACAAATTTATGTCAGTCTCGGGTTCAAGCTTCACCATGGCAGCGGCTGTATGAGCTCAATTCTCCTGTTGAAAGTTCGCTAAAATATCGAAAATTATCACCACAATAGAATAAATACCCTTGTCACAGCATCCTGCATAACATAGCGAATTTCCGTTTATAAAAGTTAGTTTTTCTTAGAAACTAGTTGACATAGAACAATAGTTTAAAGACCTTTTTTATGTGATTTTTTCTCCTCTTTCCAACGGTGTAAAAAAATTTCATAAAAATTTTTAAATAAGGAAAAATTTTGGCAAAAAACTAATTTTTTTCACGAAAATTGCCAAAAAAAATCATGTTCCCGGCATCGGACGTGTCTGGTTAACGAACTCGTCCAACGGTTTGGGACTTCCAATATTTTCACCAAATTTTATAAACCTAAGACGATTTGTTCGAGAGTTATCGCGCGGACACACACACACACACACACACACATATATATATATATATATATATATATATATATATATATATATATATATATATATATATATATATATATATATATATATATATATATAAATTTTAGTGAATATTATTTTCGGTTTCTAGGGACCTCAAAACAGATTTCTGCCATAGTCCCAGGCTCAAGTCGCGTCATGACAGTGGCTGTAATATTCTGGTAATTCGCTAATATATATCGACGTATAAAAATGTTAATTTTGAATTTTTCTTAAAAATCGACACAAACTTTCCGGACAACCCAATACAATTATTGATCATTTTTCTATTCTCTCTCTCCTTTCTATTTCCACGTCTCTGTCGTTAATGGTAGTTTGGTAAATTTTTATCTATTTTGATTGTTGTTAATAACAAAAGTTTTTATATTAGTGTTAAAATATTGGGTTATTGGCCCTATTTCAGCTATTTCTTTTTTTTGAAATAGAAAAATTTATGTAGTTTTAATGTTTTTGTATAATTTTCCATAGAGATAACAGATAGATACGTTTTGATCCATTAGCGTATAAATATGAAAAAATTTTGTTAAAATGTTGTCTCGTATTAGTGCAAAGCCATTGAATTGTCTTTGTGGTTTTTTAATTTAGAGATATCTTTTTGTTCTAAATATCAAAAATAATGAGGCATTTGTAGGAACAGATTTATCAACACTAATTAGTGAAATCAAAGGTAGGTAGGTACCGGAATATTTTATAAAAGATTAGTTAAAAACATAAAGGACCACACATTGAAAACTAGGGCCCGTATAATAGTTGTCTATATAGTATCCTTGGTGATTATTAGTCACCTCAATTGTGAAAGAGGAAATATTCTGGTCGCAGTATCCTGCGTAATTTATAGAAATTCCCAGAAGGTACTTTTAAGAGAATTATATAAATTTTCAAAATACTTAGGGACTATACAGTAATTATAATATCTAATAATATTACATGTTAATGCTTTGCAGCTCACGTTCACAGCGCCTGTAAATAGCCACAACAACTGTAGAGGCCGATTGCGATCAGTAATCACACATATGTGTGCAAACAGATACATAATATGTATTGACTTACAACAAACACCCTCTCGGTGTATTGGTTTTTGAAAACATTTATAGGAAAATAATATGAACATAACACTTAAAAATATATAATTTTACATTATTATTAATTTTGTTTTATGGTGACATTGAAATGCGTATATTTCAGTACAATCACAAAAATAAGTGTGTGTGTGTGTGTGTATGTTATTGATATTATTTTTATTAGAAAAGTGTATATTTACACAATAAGTCAACTCATTTCGTGAATTTATTTATACAAAATTTGAAACTGTGAAAGTGCGCGGACTGTATATAGTGTTAAAAAATATTACATACATTATACGGGGTTTACATTTACAATGATTTGCTGGCGCCAACACAAAGTGGCGCGCCAGTAAAAGCAAAATGAACGCGTAAACATCTACTGGCGTGCAAGGTAGATCAGTGCATGCATGAATGAAGGAAGTTAGCAACCTTCTAACTTTTCTGGCGCCAGTAATGATTCATGCGCCACTAAAATTTAATTAAATGCCATTTTAAAGGGATTATTCAGGTTTGAATATCATTTTTAAGTACCTATTATGTTTTTTTCTCTTCTAATTCATTGTTTGCTTTACATTTAGATACAAATGAAAGCTATATATGACAATTATTTATCCAATTCAGCCATTTGTGACCTGCGCAGTACTTACCAAATTATATACCATGCAAATCATGTGTAAACGGACATATAAGTAGTGTAAACTTTACAGACATGCAGACTTAAATGTGGCGCCAGCAAATCATTGCAAATGTAAACCCGCTATTATAATAATATTACATGTTTCTTTAATATTTGTCGTTTACCAGTTTACTTCGAACAATAGGTCAAAAATCTACTTAATGTGTTTTTATCATTCTTCACGATGGTGTAATAAATATTTTTAATTTTAGCAAAAAAACAATTTTTTGGTCAAGAAAGCTTGAAATACTTCGTTTCAAGTATTTGACGAGTCTGACTGAGAAGGAACTTATCCAACTTTAAAGAAATATCCAAAGAACTAGAGGGCTTGAAGTGTATTTATTGCAAACTCCCTAATGAAATATACTTAACGGTTATTATCGCTAATAAATTGCTACCATTAAAATCAAATAAAAGATACACATCTTGAACAAACCAATTGAGCAAAAAATAAAATAAAATTTTCTACGACGGAAACTGAAAATGAACCGACAAAAAAAGAACAAAGTTAAAATTACAGGTGTGACTAACGTATTGTAAAATTCGTGTAAAACAAGGAAGCGGAAGGAACTTCACAAGGAAAAAAACCGGAAAAAAAATGGGAAAATGATGTATTCAAAAAATGAAGTGGTGGAGTCAATTATCGAATATTGAAAACAGACGCCTCAAATATAAATGTTTAAGTGAGCATATAAGATGACGGCGTGAGTGACACATTCGTAGGTACATAAGTGCCACGTAAGGCGTAAGATCACAAGCGTAAGAAACGGCGTTCGAGTGTCTTCTAACCCGTAACACCGTCTTTTCTTATCCAATCGTCGTCAAACGTCACAATCGTCAAGATATCTTACTATTGTTCAGATGTGAATTCAATACTGTAACGAAATTATTTATAAAGAAATTTTAAAACGATACCATACTTTGTAGGTTTCATTTTGAATAGGTGTCATTTTTGCAACACTGATATAGAAAGTTCTGTTTCTTTTTGTTTAAGTAAGAATTAGAAAGTAAAATCAAACATTTTAAAAGCACATAAATTAGTAGATATTTTAGTATTTGTACCTACTTCGTTTTCATAGATTGCACACACGATAAAAGCACCGATTTAGAAGGACAAGAATAATTTATAAATTAAAGTTGGCTTGTCTAAAACCAAATATTGTTCGACCAACTGTTTAAAAAAAGTTAGGGTAATAAAACTTCCAAAAATATGTACCCATAAACTTGTAATTTCATTATTTGACTTTATTTGGCGATAAACCTCAATATTAAGACCAGCAAAATACCAAACAGAATTTTTTAACCAATCTTCAACATGTCGACCGGTTTCGGTGTCTCAAAACACCATTATCAAGACAAGAATATAAAAATCAATAAAAATAAAAAATTTAAAAATTTAAAAAATTTTTTCATAAACAAAAGAAACTAAAAAACTTTTAGTTTGGATCAAAACCAATCAAATCAAGCAATGTCAAATATAGCAACTCGTTGGTTGCAAAAAAGGAAATACGTATATCACTAAAAATGATATACGAAAACGAAAATGTGAAACAACAAAACATTTGAAGACCAAACTTGCAATAGAGAACAGAAAAAGTAAAAGAAGAAAGAAAAAATCATTTTTTAGAAAAAAACATCTGTAAAAGCCACCAATCGCCTTTATGAATCACATTTGAAGATTGGTTAAAAAATTCTGTTTGGTTTTTAGCTGCTTTAATATTGAGGTTTATCGCCAAATAAAGTCAAATAATGAAATTACAAGTTTAAAATTTTTTGGCGAAAGTAGAGTGTAACAATTTATTTATATATGTACCCATGTTTAACATGTTCATTGTCAAACTAAAAATATAGACTTTGTGAGATGGCCAAATATTTTATTTAAATAAGTAGGTTCTTATATTTGTCATGCTATATCGCATGATTGGTCATATAGTAAAGTGGCCGTATCACTCGATATCGCGTAATCGACAATGAATGTGTTAATGCTTTGACGATCATGCGAGGAGGTATGATGAAACACCAAACTGATACACTATTTTGACAACTAATACACTAATTATTGTTATAACGTACATATAGTCCCTATAGACAGAACAAGTTACGTACCTTATAACAGAAGGATAAAGATTTGGAGAAAAATCACCAACAGTTACTAATAAAAATTAAATATTTATTTGCGACGTTTCGAAAACATTAAATTTTCATCATCAGGCAAGTATTTTGTTTTCGAAACGTCGCAAATAAATACTTAATTTTTATTAGTAACTGTTGGTGATTTTTCTCCAAAACTTTATCCTTCAATTATCTAACCAAATCACCTAATCCCCCTTTTGGTACCTTATAACAGTAACAGGTGTGTTAGTTGTCGAAATAGTGTATCAGTAGGTCGTTCCGATATATTCCCTTATGACCGTCAACGTTTATTACCTCAATTTTTTTTTAATCAGTTGGTCGAATCATATACAGTACTATTTATCTTTTAAATATAATAATATAATATATATTTATTGCACAAATGAATAATACAAGTAATTATGTACATACAATATTTTATAAGTAAATGTACCTGCAAAAACCAATCTTTTAAATATAAATGTATTAAAAATGTGACAAATTTCAGTATCAAATTCGGAAAACTGTTTTGTATTTAATTACTTTCCACCACTTCTAGAAGTTAGTGTTAATACAAAACAAAACTGAAATATGTAAACAAAAATAATTCAAACAATTTTTTCCATTTTTAACAAAAATATATATAAAATTTCGTGCAGTGCTCCAATCCCATTTTCAACAATAATATTTAATAGAGTCTCGTGTTATACATACATCCCGAACTAAACGTTTTTCATTTCGTTATTATAATACAAAACGAATGTTTCTATAACGATACCGATATGAAGAGTTCAACTGGCGTCGATGTGGCACCTCTAGCGGCGCCTTTTATAACCACACCTACTTACTCGCTACCATACATACATATCATACCACTCAATACTCATTTACTCCGTATACGTATGTAGCTCCGTATACAATTTCACTGGCACTCTCATTTAGCTCACTTTAGTATACATTCGCGTTTCGTCTTCTTCTTCGTAGCCGAAGAGCCGAATATAATGTGTATGTGTGTGTATATGCACACCACCAAACTGTCTCGTAAGTAAAGTGTGAGGTTTGAAACTCTTTAAACTTTTCGTATTATCAACTTTTATCAAAATTATTATATTTTCATTTCGTGTATAAGTTGCTAAATTTTGATATTTTCTGTCTCACTTTAATTGTATCTTATTGTATGTATGGTAGTTATCATTTATATAGTCGATCTTGTACTTTTAATTGATTTCAATAAACTCATATTTGCTGAACTTTAAAGCAGTATTCTAGTCTAAAATTTTTTAAATTCGATTTTTTTTGTTTCATTTTCTGAAAGCCTGGATTTTAAAAAATGTCTCAAAAAAAAAAAAAAAAAATGAAAAATTTTGAAAATTTATAAACCTTTAGCTATTTTTGTACGGTATTAGGTTTTTTACAATACTTCAAAATTTTAAGTGCATTTTTCTTAAAACTGCATTTTTCAAGATGGCCGAAATGATATTTTGAGTTCTATTTATCCAATCGACTTGGGCATGTTGCTATACTTATAGTAGGAACTATCAATATTGCGAAATTTTAATTTTTATTATTTTAAAAAAATAAAAAACTAAAAACAATTCAAAAAGTATTTTTTTTTTCAAACAGCCGTTATTTTTAGATTTTTAAAAATTTTTTTTTCATTGTGTTTCCTGTCAGAATCACAACCTTTCTGAACCAGATTTTTTTTTTGTTTTGTTTGCAGATTAACGCAAATCCCAAAATCATGTTAACCAGCACATTACTTTTTTGTATGGCTGTGCTTAAATCGCTGTCCCGCGTAGTGTTTAAAATTATGATATCAAATTAATATGTATAGGGTTATTTGGGAACAGTCTGGAAAATTGGTTGTTATTAAATTGACCATGTCAATTAAAAATCACAAAGTGATTGAAAAAATTATCCGGATCGGCCGGGAATCGAACCCAGGATCTCCTGATAACTAGCCAGGTGTGCTATCCATTACACCATCGATCTTTTGCTCGACAGGCGCCCGATACAGACAATATTCAATCACTTATGTGTATGTACTGTCTATAATGCGAGAAGCAGTTACAATTTTCCAATTTCAATTATTATCGAATGCTTGTTAATTGACCATGTTAAATTGAACATTAACTCACATTTACTAGATAATGTGTATCTGTCCCAGTATTTTTTTTTTATAATTATTAGAAACAAAGGAACGCATCAAGCATCGTCAAAAAAGACAAATGAAAAACAAATAAAGGGAAAAGAAAAAAACAACTGAATAAAATTTGTAAACAGGAAAATTCTCTATGTATATGTCTAGCTATCTCTGTTTATTTTAATTACGTGTGTAATAATTTAGGATATTGTTATCTCTTTCACATGCAGTATTTCATATCGTGCGAATAATAATTTGAAAGAAAGCTTTTATAGAAGATCAAATAACATATACTAAAGCTTTTTGCCAATTATCCAATTCGTTCAATGAATAGCTGGTATGAATAAAAAGCGACGGAAATGTTTAAAAGCAGTTCTTTAACTATGAAAATGTTTCTTGTAACCTGGAATCATTTCCGCCATTAACTGGATTACCATGTAATATGAAATGTCGTTTTTGTATGTCGTATGTAATTCAAACAAATATCGACACCTTTTTAAGCGTTAGAGAAATGTTTCAAAACAGTTCTTTAACTGTAAAGAGAATTGTTGTGGCTCGGAAGCATTTGCGACATTATCTGGAAAAACATTAGGTCGTGTAATATAAAATGTCGCTTTCCGACCACTTGACCGATTATGTAATTCATACAAATATCAACACCTTTTTAAACATTTGAGAAATGTTTAAAAGTAGTTCTTGAATCCCGAATAGATTTCTTGTAGCCTAGAATCATTTCTACTATTAACTAGAATAACATTAGGTCGTGTAATATGAAATGAGTTCCTCAGCCAGACACGTCGGATGTCAGGAACATGGTTTTTGTTCTTGTAAAAAATTAGTTTTTTGCCAAAATTTCCACTTATTCAAAAATTTTTGCGAAATTTTGTTATACCGTTTAAAAGAGAAGAAAAAATTACATAAAAAAGGTCTTTAAACCATTCTTCTATGTCAACTAGTTTCCAAGAAAAACTAATTTTTATAAACAGAAATTCGCTATGTTATGCAGGATGCTACGACAGGGGTATTTAACATTCAAATAATTATTAAAAATATAATGAACTACGTTTCATCATATAACTTGTGCTGTTATTGTTTATGTTAGTTTATTTTTATAAATCTCTCATCAATTTTACCATATCTCTCATTTATTTTGTATACGACAAAACTTATGTAGTGACCTACGTACTTATGTCTAGGGCCCCAAAGTGGGTTAATCCATCCCTGGATATATAACCAATTTTTATAACTTCCCATTTAATATCATTGTAAACAGTTTTTTTTAACAATTCTCGTTCCAATTTTAATGTTAAACGGACAAAACAATTCACGTAAAAACAACACAAATTACTAAACACTAAATGTGTATCAACCACCCCCACATATTTTTTCGTATGTGTATACATGTGCCACAACTCCAACAACTGTAAACGCACCCTCCCCCCCCCTTTCCATCCTAATTTATTTCATTCGGGTTTATTTATTGCTAAAAAAAAATTTTGTCAATAGCAAATAAATTTCGCTACCATGTGCTGTCCTACATGTTAAATGAATTTGTAATACATATACAGATTATTCACTGTGAGTCAATACTGAGGTCAACATGCAGGGGAGAGGGAAACAATTCCCGAATTTTCCGAGTACCTACATATGTTTTGTGTGAGTTTGGTGGTTGCCGTCCATCTCGTATTCCGACACAAACCGTATAATTTTTTATTTTATTTCTCTTGTCTTTTCTCGTTCCGACCCGTTCCCTCCTTGATTTTGTATAGAACAAGGAATACCCTTAATATATTTTTTTATTATTCAGTCGATATCTAACTAACCATCCTGTTTCCTTGCTCTGTATGTATGCCCTTTCTATACTGATACCGTCACACGCATACGTGAAATTACAGTGGCGGTAAGGAATTTGTTTAAATTGAGTATGTATTCGATAAATGAATTCATGAAGTCCAACGGTGAGAAAAATATGCTCCGTTTTACTAAAAATTCCGTAGATGAAAATTTTTAGCAGAAATCTAATTATGACAAAGGCTAATGGAAGTAGGTATCGAGACACACGCATTTATAAGAATCGCCCCGAGGCCCAGTCTTGAAGAGAGCGGCTGAGAAAAAAGTAAAAATAGTTTGTTTTTTGCTCATCACTTAATCTTGAGGGGGAAAATTCTTAAAAAGATCTGGTTTATTCTCGGGGCCGCCAGTTCTCTTCGGGGTTCTGAAGGTTATACGAGCACGAAGTTATTATATTGACAATTTAACTCATGTGTATCAAGTCCCATAAGAATATTGTAGTTTTTTCACTTTTACCATGGAAAAAAAGGTAAGACAGATTTTTACAGCGAAAAAAATGGTACCTACAAAAAATTTCATTGGCTATTTCATTGTTGGTAAACACGATAAAAATGACACCAGAAATTCGTATTGGTAAATTTTAGCTGATTTCAGAACCATTGTAACAATGTATAAAATAATTATATGAATTATACCAATTTATTTGATTCGTTAAATTGTCTTACCGTATTATACACTTGAGTTTTATATTTTTTCTGAATAAATTTGTGTTTTCTACAACTCAAATTTCTTGCCTAAAAGCAATTTAACTCGAAGAACTGTCAATCAAAAAACGCTTCAGCTATATATATATAAACACGAATTTATTCGAAAACATACAAACCTCTCGTGTACAATTATAAGTGAATATTTAACAAAAGAGTAAAACACGACAAACTGATCAAAATATGTAAATTTTTTTTTTTCTTTTGGTCCCAAATCAATATTTATTTGACTTTATTCGTTCAGAATTGTTACTTGCTTGGGAGTTTGAGTATGGGCCAAATACTACGACTAATTCGCAAAAAGTTTGTTTTGGTCTAGCCAATAGGTACCTATTTATTCAGAAATTTAAAAAAATTAGACTTTTCTTAAGAGAGTCGATATCATCTCATCTATTTAATCCTTCAGAGTTTAGAGCGTTACATTTTTTGAATTTGTAAATCCCCTGATAGCATGTTGGATATACTCAGCTGAGTACTGTCTCTATTTTCAACTCCATAAAATTAACTACGATTGACTAATTGTAAGAAGCCTCTAGCTACCCTTCACATATGCCAAATTCGCTTCTGATCCCTTAAACTTACATATATCCAGTCTTCACCATCTTATCTTTGATATATGCGCTTGGTTCAAACGTTTGCGTTCCGTGCTCCTCGATTTGCTTCATACTTCCATCTCTTTCACACCAAATATCTTCCCTAATCTATCCATCCTCTTCGATACTATACCAAAGTAGTGAGTGTTTGCCGTGTGTAATAGCTACTAGCGATAGTACTTACTGGTGTGTCAGCAGCACTGCTCTATCGTTAGCGCGGTATCGTTCGTTGCAAGTTCACCCGTTTCATACGCATACATTGAACTTAGTGTGTACCTATCTAATGGGCAACGGGATATGGCGAGGTGGGGGGTATACAGTTGAAGTGCTGAAAATGCATTTTTTTCCTTCCTGTGCTACGAAACTATACCTTGTTTGATTCTTTGCGCGTCTATTTTTATTCTTTACATTAATTTTTTAAGGTTTGGTTATGTAGCAAATTGTGTACAGAGCCATATTAAGTTGTGAATGTAGCGTTGTTGGTTTTTTCCACATATAAGTGGGTTGTGGGGGGGTCGATATAGTTTACTCATCAATGAAAGAGCCAGGTTGGTCTGTTAATATGAGTAATAATATATTGTTGTGTTCCTGTTTCTCCTATGTGTGTGTGAAAATTGATTGATAATGTCAAAGGAATAATTATCTATCATACAGGATAATTAAATATAACATATTTTTTTCTTTTAATATACAAGATGTTTTAGGAGAAGAAATATACAGTTTGTTCAAAAAAACGTGTCCGGTGTAACTTGTTAAAAGACTCAATCTCGTAGTGAACAACGAAGTTCATGACACTAATGTTTCCTTGAAAACTCTGAAATAGTGAATTGACAGTGACTTAACTATAAGTCTTTAAACTTTTGGTATATTTGTTTCTCGATAACAATTAGCCCTATTTTTTTTCTCTTTTCAATCGACTTTAACTATTTGAGTGAGTCCAAAGTATTATAATATAATTTAGTATCAATTTATTAATAGGAATTTAAGTTTCTTGAGTCTCAAACAAACCTTTCCAGGTCTGAGGTAGGCCCCACGAAAGTAACTGGACTAATCGCTAGAGAATAAGTATATTTTTTTTTTGAGGCTTCTGTCCTCTAGAGCTCAACAAGACCTCCCGACAAGCAAGTTTTAGATAAAACTGCCGCAGATTTCCTACAGGCTTGAACTTATATCTTTAAAGTTTAATGTTGCGTTGCCCTCTTACTTTTGAAAAGACAATTTTTTACTTGGCTAATACTACTTTATTTAAAGTTTTAAATATCTGTGACATGTTTCGGACCCATATGGCCATTAACAACAGTTGCGTTATCCTCTTACTTTTGCTTTGACTTTTCTGAATTTCTTTTCAATTGTGTTTGTGAGGGTGATTTTTAGAATGGCTGAACATATCATGAATGTACAATAGACATAATTGGTGCACAGATCTTTCGCAAAACTTACAAATTCCTATGGAAACTTTTTGTCAAAAAGTAAATTAGTCTTATAAAATTTAGATCCTTGAATGCTTAAGGATTAATTTGTCCAACTATATTTACTGTAGCATTCCGAATGTATAATTTTCGGCATTGGCTTCTTTAATATTATGACGGAGTACAAATGACAAGAGTTGAACAACGAATCACGTTAAGAGTGATTATTTATTAAACTTTTTAATCTTCTAATATTTGCTTCTCGATAACATTTTACTTTCTTCCTTATAAATGATTTTTTGACGTTTTGACTGTGTATAAAGTATAATGATTCAACTTATAAAATTGGAAGCATTTAGAAAGCTTAGGCGGACCGAATGGAAGTAACTTAAGTAGTAGTGGAAAATTTAACAAATTTTTTCTTCAGCGACGTTTAAGTGTTTTTCCTTTCGGTACCCACCGGAACTTTTGGCAAGCTCAAGTTCCAAGTTTCAGTGACAGATACTACGGCCTTTCTACGGGCCTGAACCTACGTCTCTAAAGTTTAAATGGTCATTATTCTAAGTATTCAAAACCCTCATTTTTCATTTAATCTTTCTGAGCTTTTTCAATTTGACTTTTAACTGTTAAGGTTCTTCTTACAGAGGCTATATCTACATATTATGAATGCAGAACAGATATAACTAACTATCAAAACTCTTCGATTCAGGTTCTTTCGTCCACCACAAAATTTCGCAAGACTTAAAAGTATCTATCAAAAATTCTTTTACCTAAAAATAATCAATCTCACAAAGTTTTGTTTCTTGATTGTTTAAAGATTGATTTATCTACCCGTATTTACTGCAGCATTCTGAAGGTCTACTTCGTGCAAAATATAGCACGAAACAAATTGTTTCTTCTCTCACATAGTGTTTATTCCACATTCAAAACGATGTACGTCGCAGATACAAAATACCCCTGTTTCAGCATCCTGCATAACATAGCGAATTTCCGTTTATAAAAATTAGCTTTTCTCGGAAACTAGTTGACATAGAAAAAAAGTTTAAAGACCTTTTTTATGTAATTTTTTCTTCTCTTTTAAATGGTGTAAAAAAATTTCGCAAAAAATTTTAAATAAGTGGAAATTTTGGAAAAAAACTAATTTTTTGCAAGAACAAAAACCATGTTCCGGGCATCCGACGTGTCTGGCTGACGAACTCATTCAAGGGTTTGGGACTTCCAATGTTCTCACCAAGTTTCGTAAAAATTGGATACTTCGTTATCGCGCGGACATATATATATATATATATATATATATATATATATATATATATATATATATATATATATATATATATATATATATATATATATATATATATATATATATATATATATATATATATAAATTTTAGTGTATATTATTTTCGGTTTCTAGGGACCTCAAAACAAATTTCTGCCATAGTCCCGGGCTCAGGTCGCGCCATGACAGTGGCTGTAATAGCTGAATTCCATTCTGGAAATTCGCTAAAAGGAAAAAAAATTAAATATCAAATCGTACTTACACCAGTCTTAAGATTCGTAAAAAGTAGATTTTCTAAACTATCTATTACGTATTTTTTTATATTCTTCTAAAATTGTTACCCAATTTTCCTAAGGTATTAATTTGATTACAACCTAAACACATTTACTTCACCCCCTAATTTCATTTAGCCCTTCACCTACGCGATCCTCACTCCTACTATCTTGCCCGTTATTCGAAAATGATGTATCGTAACATCTAGTAGGGCCGTTGTTCAAATACCTAATTGATACCCATGTACCACATACGTATATACATATACGTACTTAGGTAGGCACCAGTATCTCCTAATACTGGGTACGTGGTCGTCCGTGTGTACCCATTTTATTATGTTCATTTAATGATTATCGTATTAATTTCGTATTCTGTACGTTCGACTGTAACGCGTGTCGATAATTCTAAATTGACGGTTCGTAAGCCTTCAGTCGTTAACAGTACACGATACACGCGTAACCAATACAAATTAACTAATATTATGTGTTTCTAGGTACCCACCGATAATACGTATGTATGTTCGGGCGTACGTTGATAGGAATAATTGTGTTACTGAAAATCGAATGCGCAATGACCAAGTACTTATAGGTATTCATATTACGAAGACAGGGGCTCATAAATATATTTTTCTACAATCATAGTAGAAAGTAAGCTTTTGCGCTCTGTCAAGAGAGCGCAAAATATGTGTTTGCTGAGGACTGTTACTTTTCGCTTTAGAGCGAAAAGTAGTACTTTCTCTGTCACTCAACATATATTTAATTACAAATCGGGTAGGCGTTGTTTATATTTTCTATGGCAACAAATAAACAGATTCTAAACTTCACCTTATTTTTATCGTGATCATGTGAAATATCAATTTTATTAAACAAAATAATTAATATTAATTAAAAAAACACCGTGAGCAGCGGGGCCCCATCACGGTAGTCGAATTTTCCCCTTCATCTTCGGTATTGAATGTTTACAAGCGAAATGTGATTGAAAGTCTACAACCGAATTGTCATTTTGTTGGTTTCAAAACTGGTCATGAGTGTTCGGCTGATCGAGGCTTTAAAAAAAGGTTTTAAGTATTTAAGGGCTGTATCTCAGTAAATTTCAATTTTGTGCCGAAAACAGGTAGCAGAACAAAAACCAACACAATTCGTACGAGGGCATTCCTGCCCATGTTTATCCGCTAATTGCCTTTATGTTTTAGTTTTAAATATTAAAAAAGGACCTTAAATAGTAAACTGGAAGGCCTTTATAAAGATATTTTTTCTTTCAAAAAAAAAAAAAATAAATAAAAAATAAAAAAAATAAAAAATAAAAAATTATTTCTTCGGTATTGAGTGTCTACAAGCGAAATATAATTGAAAGTCCACAAGCGATTTGTAATTTTGGTGGTTTCAAAACTGATAATGAGTGTCCGGTTGATCGGGGCTTTATAAAAAGATTTTAAGTTTTTAAGGGCTGAATCTCAGTAAATTTCAATTTTGTGCCGATAGAAGTTAACAGGGAAAAAGCCAACACAATTCGTACGAGGGCATTTCTATACATGCTTATCCGCCAATTGACTTTGTGTTTTACTTTTAAATATTAAAAAAGGAACTTAAATAGTAAACTGGAAGGCTTTTATGAAGATATTTTTTCTTTCCAAAAAAATCCAAAATTTCTATTTTATAAATAATAAAAATCCAAAATTCCTAAATAATAATTAAATAAATAAATAAACAGTGACTTTAATAACATTTGCAAATTACTTAATATGTATGTATTTCATTTGTTAAAAAATTGTATTCACTTTTTTTTAAATTTTTTAAAATTACTATTCGCCTACTTGTATTTAGAATAAACATAATGCTTTTAAAACACATTTAACAATAGCATTCAATTCCGATGTAAAAATGGGAGAAGTGGGGGGAAAAGTGATGCGGACTCCCTACAAGGTACTAGCTGGATACTAACTGAATACACGTACAAAATTTCAGCCCTCTAGGTTTCCTTATGGAGTCTCTAGACATGTTAGAAAGCAAGCAAAAAAATTAAGGAAATATTGGCGTAAAAATCGTGGGGGTAAGGGTTAAAAGTTGAAACCTCCAAAAAACAGTGTCTGGCTATTAGCTTAACCTGTACACCAAATTTCAGCCCTCTAGGTTTATTTGGGGAGATTTTGACCCGAACGAAACTGTTAAAAAACAAGAAAAATCATGTTCTTTTGGGTATAAAAATGGTGGGGATAGGGGATAAAAGTCGAGACCCCCAAAAGGCACCCCCTTGATACTAACTCAATCCGAATACAAAATTTCAGCCCTCTAGGTTTATTCGGGTGACCTGTGCGAGTGGTACAAACTTCGAAAACGTCGAAAATGCATGAAATTGTAGCTTAAAAATGAGGGGGGTGGGGGTAAAATATTAAAACCTCCAAAAAGCACAACCTAGGTACGAACTTTATCAACACACCAAATTTCAACCCTCTATGTTAATTCTGGGGGGCTGGGGGCCTGTTAGATCCAGCGAAAATCGTTTTTCCCCCCTCTACTCCCACCATATCATCCTAGGAAGCTGAATTTTGGATATGTTGTAGATAATTGACCGAAACATTATTTAAAACCGGTTTGGAAAAATTTTATTGCTTTTTCCGCCCCCCACCACCCCCTTAAAGGTCGGGTCCGAAAAAACATTTGCCCAAAACTTGACCCCACTTTGATAGTATTGTTGTGCATCGGAATAAGCCCCACTTACCAAATTTCATCTCTTAACTTCCATAGGGGGGCCCTACACATATTAAAAGGTTGCGGGAAAATATATATATATATATATATATATATATATATATATATATATATATATATATATATATATATATCAGACATCTTTTTTTTTTACATAATCGTGTTCTACGGGTCCGAAAACGGATAGCGCCCCTGGTCTCGCCTCTCGCAGCTCTTATCGTATAGACTGTATAAGTCTAATTTTTCGGAGAAAATTCGACTAATAATAAGCTGATAAATAATTTAAAACGCCGTGAGCAGCGGGGCCCCATCACGGTAGTCGAATTTTCCCCTTCATCTTCGGTATTGAATGTCTACAAGCGAAATGTGATTGAAAGTCTACAACCGAATTGTCATTTTGTTGGTTTCAAAACTGGTGATGAGTGTTCGGCTGATCGAGGCTTTAAAAAAAGGTTTTAAGTATTTAAGGGCTGTATCTCAGTAAATTTCAATTTTGTGCCGAAAACAGGTAGCAGAAAAAAAGCCAACACAATTCGTACGAGGACATTCCTGCCCATGTTTATCCGCTAATTGCCTTTATGTTTTAGTTTTAAAAATTAAAAAAGGACCTTAAATAGTAAACTGGAAGGCCTTTATAAAGATATTTTTTCTTTCCAAAAAAATCCAAAATTTCTATTTTATAAATACTATAAAAATCCAAAATTCCTAATTTATAAATAAACAGTGACTTTAATAACATTTTTAAATTACTTAATATGTATGTATTTCATTTGTCATAAAAGTAAGTTCACTTTTTTTTAAATTTTTTAAAATTACTATTCGCCTACTTGTATTTAGAATAAACATAATGCTTTTAAAACATATTTAACAATAGCATTCAATTCCGATGTAAAAATGGGAGAAGTGGGGGGAAAAGTGATGCGGACTCCCTACAAGGTACTAGCTGGATACTAACTGAATACACGTACAAAATTTCAGCCCTCTAGGTTTCCTTATGGAGTCTCTAGACATGTTAGAAAACAAGCAAAAAAATTAAGGAAATATTGGCGTAAAAATCGTGGGGGTAAGGG
This sequence comes from Brachynemurus nebulosus, assembly GCA_035578155.1. Taxonomy (NCBI): domain Eukaryota; kingdom Metazoa; phylum Arthropoda; class Insecta; order Neuroptera; family Myrmeleontidae; genus Brachynemurus; species Brachynemurus nebulosus. The sequence continues at coordinate 11,031,736 of JAPWDM010000014.1, read as the reverse complement.
TTAAAAGTTGAAACCTCCAAAAAACAGTGTCTGGCTATTAGCTTAACCTGTACACCAAATTTCAGCCCTCTAGGTTTATTTGGGGAGATTTTGACCCGAACGAAACTGTTAAAAAACAAGAAAAATCATGTTCTTTTGGGTATAAAAATGGTGGGGGTAGGGGTTAAAAGTCGAGACCCCCAAAAGGCACCCCCTTGATACTAACTCAATCCGAATACAAAATTTCAGCCCTCTAGGTTTATTCGGGTGACCTGTGCGAGTGGTACAAACTTCGAAAACGTCGAAAATGCATGAAATTGTAGCTTAAAAATGAGGGGGGTGGGGGTAAAATATTAAAACCTCCAAAAAGCACAACCTAGGTACGAACTTTATCAACACACCAAATTTCAACCCACTACGTTAATTCTGGGGGGCTGGGGGCCTGTTAGATCCAGCGAAAATCGTTTTTCCCCCCTCTACTCCCACCATATCATCCTAGGAAGCTGAATTTTGGATATGTTGTAGATAGTTGACCGAAACATTATTTAAAACCGGTTTGGAAAAGTTTTATTGCTTTTCCGCCCCCCACCACCCCCTTAAAGGTCGGGTCCGAAAAAAAATTTGCCCAAAATTTGACCCCACTTTGATAGTATTGTTGTGCATCGGAATAAGCCCCACTTACCAAATTTCATCTCTTAACTTCCATAGGGGGGCCCTACACATATTAAAAGGTTGCGGGAAAATATATATATATATATATATATATATATATATATATATATATATATATATATATCAGACATCTTTTTTTTTTACATAATCGTGTTCTACGGGTCCGAAAACGGATAGCGCCCCTGGTCTCGCCTCTCGCAGCTCTTATCGTATAGACTGTATAAGTCTAATTTTTCGGAGAAAATTCGACTAATAAAAATATATAGGTACGTATATATGATGGAAATATGCAATAGTGACAGCGATTGTTCAAATACACCTCCAGATCTCAACGTAAAATAAATCTTAACGTCCATTATTATTTTTTTAAAGTATTTTTTAAGTAAAACGAATACATTTTACAAGACGCACTTATGCGAATGACGTGCTCCTGGCGCATTCTCAATCGAGAGGCAATGTACAATTTTGCGCTCTTAATACACAAATAACTATCTTGTTACCAAGAATGTTTTATTTAAACAAAATTATTTATACTGCTAAAACCGTCTATTTGCAGTTTGTAGGTAAAATACATGAAAAATTGGAATTAGCAAAAAGTAAAGCTATGAGCAGTCGTAAAGGGCTTAAGTGACTTCATTAAAAAAGTGACTTCATTGGACCTATCTTTTTCAGAAGAATGCTGGTGTCTTAAGGCCCATTCTAAACGATTTTTTTTGATGTTGTCGGAGAGCCAAGGCTTATTCCTAGCTTTGCGGCTTTTTAAACCTGCGTCTGTGGGTCTTCTTCTTACAGTTCGAGAACTAATTGGTTTCCCAATGTCTCCCGATAAAGCTGCAGTGAGCTCAGAAGAAGTTTTTTTGCGGTCCTTAAGTGAGTCATGGACAAATTTTCTAATCTGGTGGTCAGTAGTAGCGCGTTTTCTGTCCGTTCTCATTCTATGGGGGTGCTCAATACTTTTGGCCAAGACCGAATAAGAATAATTGAAGTGACGCTAACTTAAAAGACAGCCTTTTTCCGATTAAATAATATACATTTTGTTTTACGTAAAAAATTTAAATTTTTTAGAGAAAGGATGATTGATTTGAGTCTATTGTAATTGTTGACTGGGCTCCATTTCTACAACGCAATAAAACCCTATTACAAGCGATTGTATTCACTATAGTATTGAAGGTATGACCTAAACTTGTTTTCTAAATGAAATGGCCAAATTTGTTAGAAAAATATTTTTTCGAAGCTTAAGAGGCTCAGATAACTATCATTAATGAACTGCCATCATCAGTAGATAATATATTTGCATATAATGTGGTTTAGCACCCGTTATGAAGACTTCGAGTCTATAACAGACACCACCCACTTCATTATTTATATTTTGTATTTATAAAACAAATTTTATTTTACATTGTACATTCACGATGCGACTGTTGGGGCAAGGAACGTAGTGGGGAAATTTTGAGGTCAAATTATAGAAGACTTTGAGGAGTATAGTCAACTCCAGGATTCAAATTTTTAACACACCAGTCCGTGAGATGCAGCAGGCTATTCGGCTATCGCACTTCATGTACAGGAACTCTTGCGTTTGAATCCCACATTTTCATATAACACGATTATCGAGTATATTTGGAGTAAAATTTTAAAAATCTCTTCACCATCATTATAACTGAAATCCACTGTAAGTATATCTTTTATCTTTTTTTTATCTGCACATCTCATAGACAAAACTATTTTTGTCCAAGTACAAAAATGAGATGTAATAGATAGAAGCAATACAAAGGTAAAGGCGAACGCGGCATTCAAAAATAAACAGAGTGCGCTTGTTATGACGCGTATATTGAAAAAGAATATATTTTTTATGTTATTATTAGCATGGTTATTGATAATATCAGTTAATATTTTGAGTTCAATTCTCAACGTTGAATTTAATTAACTAGTCAAACAGGTGTTGTTCTTTTTTTTCGTTCGTTTGTTCGGTATTTGTTTTGTCTGAATGAGAAAGATTTTAAAAAATTAAACAAAAATTTATTGTAGATTACAAAGCTAAACTGTAAGAGGTGCTACTGCAGCCCGCGATCGACTTTTGGATTTTCAAAACTTTGGCACAAAATGTACCAGTAGAAAATTACTGTAATGGGCCTGAATTTTGATATACGTCGACGTTTTGAGGGCTCTAAAATCGTATTCTACAGTTTTTAAAATGATGTTTCTCTTTCTCTGCGTAGTACGTTCGTGGAATTTTTTTCGTCTCACATATCCTAAGAACAAAAAATGCTACTGATATTGGACTGCTTTTATTTGACGATTCGATTTTTCTGAAATTCGAACGATTAATTTTTCGTTTATTATAAAATAACTAAATACAAGTTAATTGGCGAAATTTTAAAATTGATGAATCATACTCTATTTTCAATATATTCTATAACTTATACCTAATTAACGATACGTCAATTGGGAAGTTGGTAGTGTGAGCCTCCCTGGTCGCACTCACACTACCCCACTTTTATAATGCTGCTAACTGTTTATTTTGCTTTTTAGTCCAGATAGTGATGGGACATAAGTATTAAAATTTGTGAGAAAGTATTAGATTTGTGATTCTCTAGTATTATAAAACTTCCTGACAGCAGTGCTATTCCTATACGTTTGCAACTTTATTAAAGATGGCATCATTGTCGTTGTAGAGAGATAGAAGAGTTTTCAATTGTAATTTAGTTATTGCGTTTATTAACTTCCCATTGGAAGTTATTGTAATGGGTTCGACTTTACGAATCGCTAATTCTGACATATCTCCACGTTTCAAGATCACTAGAATCCGAATCCATCGTTTTAGCGTGATGTCTGTGTGTGCGTTCGTTAGTTCGTTCGCTCGTTCGTTCGTTCGTCAATTTTTTTTTCGCATATCTCGAGAACAAATGATGATATCAACTCCGGACTAATTACATTAGATGCGTAATCAAAAAATGAAGACCGGATAAAGTTTTCAGCAAATTCGGATTAGCGGTTTGTTTTTTGTCATAAAAAGCGGAATTAACTTTATTAACATAACATAGATTATATGGATTTTTTACTATGTCTTTGTTATATAATGGCCTAAGAACCTTCTGTGATGTTAAAAAGGCCAGCAGATTATTGTAAAATTAAAAAAAAAAACTAAACGGGAAAACGAAATAAGAAACTTTTTGTGAAATATTTTTTGTCTCGCGTATCTTGAAAACAAATGATGTTATCATTTGTTTGGTAAGGGTGGAGCCCCCACCCTTAGGTACAGAAGGCGAAGCCCTCGGTGTGGTGCAAGGGGCAAGGCCTCTATCAGGGATCCAGAGGAAGAGTCCCCTGAATTAAGAAAAAAAGTTATTCATTTGCAATAGTCTTTAAGGGCATCCGTCCAATGGGAAGTTGACAGTGTGGATAGATCTGTCCCTCAAATTTTTAAAAGTGTAGTTAAAGTTATCCTGTTATTCAAAGAAGCTAGACTAATTTAAATAATTATGTTTTTATATGACTAGTACTGACAAAGAAACAGATGCAAAAAGATTCTTGCATATGGGACAATTTTAAAATTATCCCAATGTAAGTCAATTATATTTGAATGTTAACCGAATGCGTTTGCGTGAATTCAATAATGACGAACACGGACAAACACGACCCTGAATATCATTGGATTCAAATCATAATACCCGACAACCATGATATTCGGGCTTCATGACTACTAGAAGTCACTAAACAGTTTAATATTATTTCTTGTAATTATGTTGTATGTCACTTTTTCTAAAACGGCGTTGTATTTGGTGATTAATAAAATCTAATAAGCTAGGCAACATTCACAAAATCAAAATTACATATGTATGTACATATTTTTACTAAATTAATAAATGATAGAAGATTCTTCTCGCCTCCGTTTACACCGGAAGTGTATATAGACGATCCTGTTCTTTTAACAAAAAACCACTGTTTCCTGTGCGGCAAAATACAGAAACAAAACGAAATCTATCAATAAAATGAATTCATTGAACTTCGTCTTTATACACACTATTTTTTTTTTTTTTTTGTTAACTGATATTTCGCATGTCAAAAAACACAAGTTATCTATTGCCAATCAATAATATTTAGTGGCGGCGTTTTTGTGTTTGATTTCGATTATGTATTCCGCTTTTCTATAACGTACCACCACCGAAAAGACATGATTAAAATTAATATTAATGATTATTAACGCACAAAAAACATGTAATGTTGGAATTAAAAATATGATTTATTATAACTTAAGGGGTTATTCAGGGTTAGATAGTGATGAGTAAATGCAAGACCAAGACCAAGAGTTGGCAGTCTTGGTCTTGGTCTTGTTCTTGCATTAAGAATTTTGGTCTTGGTCTTGCTAGAGCAGTTTGAGCCTGAGCCTTGGTCTTGGTCTTGGTATTGCTAAAAAATCTTGCACTTTCTTGCATTTTTTTATTACCGAATTTTTTCCTTCTAAAATCAGAATTTTCTCTCTTTACGGTATTAATTATACTTTCAAACTATTTAAATAGTTTAGCAAGAGTCTTGCTTTTTTCTTGCTTTTGTCTTGGTCTGGCTCACTTGAGTCTTGGTATTGGTTTTGCAGTCATACTTATAATCTTGGTCTTGGTCTTGCTCTTGGTATACATAGTCTTGGTCTTGGTCTTACTCTTGGTATACATAGTCTTGGTCTTGGTCTTGCTCTTGGTATACATAGTCTTGGTCTTGGTCTTGCAAAAAATGCAAGACCAAGACAAGACTGCAAGACCAGGACTAATTTTGCTCATCACTAGGGTTAGAAGCTAAAAAAAAAACATTTTCATTATTTTTTTCTAAAAGAACCTTATATGCAATTGATCTGAGATTAAGCATTTCTTTAGGTATTAAGAAAAATTTCATCTTTCCTGATGACAATGCTTTTTATAGATGGTGAAAAAGCCAAGGCTTAAAAAATATCTTTTACGGCGCCCAGACCACAGATTTAGCGGATGGTTAGAAAATCAAACGAGTTTTTGGCGAAAACAAATTTTCTAGATCACTGAACCTAAAATTACACCGGTTCCACCTCCATAAACCTATAGCTGTCACCAAAATAAAATTATTTAAAAATTCCAAAAAACAACTGGATAGAAAATAGGTGTAATTTAGGTGTTATTTAGGTGTGCCAACAAAAAATTCGGTTCTCTAACGGTTTTTGAGAAAACATGAAAAACAAAAGGAACGGTTAGGTTTACGTAAACCTAGCCGTTTCATGGGTAAAAAGAAGTGCTTTTGGCAATTTAAAGTATGGAGGTGTAAATTGGATGTTTTTCAAACATCGTGACAAAAATCTAGTGGATTGAAAATTTTAAGAAAAATCTCTTTTTTAAATCACGGGAGCGCTGTGTATAACGTTAAAAAACAATCTACACGGCGCTCCCATTTTTGTTGGATTTTATAATTATATTCTATTATATAACAGAGTAGGAACGTACCAAACGTTTCCCTAACGTTTCCCAGCGCTCCCACTAGAAATAGTATAGTGTGAATAACGTTAATATAGTTATACACAGCGCTCCCACTAGAAATAGTATAGTGTGAATAACGTTAATATCGTTATACACAGCGCTCCCATCGTTTGTTGGACTTTATTTATTTATCATGTAACGTAAAAGCCCCTATACCGGAACACTATTTTTAGGTGTGTAATTAAACTGGCTTATAAAAACTGACAAATAAATTAAACACCCATTTTTTTTTCTTAATAAACATGAAACAAAGTTTTCTTATTCAAATGAATATGTTTTTAAAAAAAACAACCCGAAAGTTTTTATTTATTTATGTTTTTCTTTTACAAAATGTCGACATCTATATTCAAACAAAGAAATATTAATGACACTAGGAGTTGGGAGCCGATATACAAACAGACGTGTAATATGAGTAATATGACACATAGAGTGACATCAGACGTCAATGTAGGAAACATAGAATGGTTTAAGTATCAGACGTAAATAAAGGATCAAAATACTAGGTAGGTGTTTCTTTAATTAAGTAAGAAAACATTAAATGCGAGGTGAATTTAAATTATAAAATAATCATTCTGTTAATAATAATTTTTGTTATCAGAGGTTTCTTTCAGAAATAACTTCATTAATATATAAATGTCAAAACTGTTCCAGGTATAGGGACAGCGCGTTCCGATATAGGGGCTTTTACCCTAATTGAACGGAAAATTTAATCTCAAATATCCTTAAAACGCCCCAGCGCTTCCACAGATCTGTGATAATGATTATATGAATGTGATAAGTATAGTTTTGTAGATTTTTTCTGCTACCATACCCCTTAATATTTATCTAATTTTGTCGTAAAACCATTTGTAAAATCATTTTCAGTAAAACGATTGTTCATTAAATTATGCAATCGCAACTGATTTAATTTTTTTATATTTATCTTTAATAAAATTAACCAAAATTTATGATTTTTGAAAACGGAAAATGCAAATAAAGAATGTACACGTTTAAACGTGTTAGTTCAACAGTGATAAAATCGTTTAAAAAATCGAAATTTATGTAAGTAAATATTTTTTTCACAAAAATAAAAAATTAGATTATGGTAGGTGATAATGTGTAACAACACGAAGACATCCACCAAATAATATTTCATTCCAATTCACAATTCATAATGGAAATCGTGAATATTTCGTCATCCAAGTATATATATACATATATACATATATATATATATATATATATATATATATATATATATATATATATATATATATATATATATATATATATATTATATATATTATGTATATATACACAAAAGTGTGCCAAGAAATTCGAACAAGTTAATGAAGGAAACCAGTACTGAGTAATTAATATACCAGACATAAATTGCCCCAAATTGTACTGAAACATCAGTACCTAGGTAAATATCTAGGTTGCCTATTACTGTGTGTCCTCTTCTCTTTCTTTCAGCAGGTTCAAGGCTTCTTTCAGCAACTATTAAAATCTAATATTAATCCTATTAAAATCAAAATTTTATCTTTAGTTTAAGAGACTTTGGGGGCGGTAATTTCTTGCAAATTTTGATCAATATTTTTAAGATTACTGGACCAAAAATTGTCTAAATTCTTAGAGCTACTTCTTTCAAATGATACCTCGCACGACATAACATTTAAAACTTTTTGGACCAAACTGGCCCTCTACTTTAATCCAAAATAATTATTTTTCTAATCGTTGACTGGCAATATATGCGGCGTCATTAAGACCTAACATTAGACCAAATTTTGCATAGTTTTGATATATCTATGTTACATAGTTGTTGAGCAAAACCTCTGTGACAGACGGACCGACAAAATAAAAAGGTAAATCAGTCGGTGGAATACATGTTGTATCAAGTTAAACAGAAATGTCTAATGCCGCTGACTACTTTACCTTTTGTCCTTTTTATTCATTTTTTGGTCGCTTTTTACACAGCCAGGTTTTTTGATTTTTTTTAAAATTTACTTTGTTTAAGATAATTTATTACAAAATGTACTTAAGTGACTTATAGCTTATTTTGAACGCGATGAAAATCTCTAGCTACTGAGGAACTCTGGTTTAATGTGTGTCTAACACGCACTTCCTGACATTTTTGTTTCTTTGATGAATTGGCAGTACCAAATCGATATACGTCTTAGCGTGTGATACTCAGATTGTCGTAACTAAACTATTAATTCAGAGGTACTTTTTACTATAGAAAGGATTAGTTTATATTTGTGTTTTAATTTTCTTTTACACCACTGTATTGTGATAGCGGTTTTTAATAGTGCAGTATACAGCTCTGTAATGATGGTTTCGTTCACTGATTCCCAGCTATATTACATACCTACCTTATCTATCTACAAAAAATGTACCTTCTAATATTGCGTACTCTATTCAATTTATACATACGCACATATATTTTTTTCATGCTAGTGAATTATAAATTATAAGTGTTAAATAGAGATAAAATGATTTTAATTGTTAGTTAGTTAGCGTTGTAGAAGTGAAATTATATTTATTAGCGGTTTTACATGTAGTTGTGTTCTAGCCGATGATATATTCATGTAAACCGCACTTATGTATGTATGTGTATGTAGAGTACGTACATACATACATGTATGAGTGATGTGTGGTAAAATTGTATTGAGTAAAAGTAGGCGTGGTTCATTTTCAACACGTCATGCTGTTGTATTTGGCGCCATCTATACACACATGTACATGCATAATGTGAAATCTATTGTCATGTAATGTTCATGTTCGATGAACATGTTTTAAAAATCACTTTTTAATAAAGTTTAGATTGTTTTTTTACTCAAAACGAAGTCCGGAATGCTTTTAAGATTTTATAGTTTGACCCGAAAATAACGCAGTTACCCACTTAACAATGATTTTTGTGTACTGTTAGTTAAAAAGGTGCGACTTTGTAAATTATATAAGACTATTTTATTTTTGAATCTCTCTACCATGCCTCATTTAATGTGACATTGCCAGATGTTGCCAGATTTTAGGTTAGCAATTCCTTTATTGCAAGAATTATTTTTTTTTAATAACACTTTTCTTATATACTTTGAAATTTTGTGCAGGTGTTCAAAGAGATTTATCCAGGGCCGGATTAACCCTGCGTCCCCCCTAGGCACCTCGAAAAATGCCGCCCCTACCTTTTATTTGAAAAAAAGGAAATCTTGAAAAAAAAACGTCAATCACAAATTTTTCTACCGTGTTTTAAAAATTTGCTGCTCCTATTCCTACATTTGTTACAAACTTTCTCTTAAAAAAAAATAAGTGACGAGCAAAAAAAAAAAAAAACGTTAATTACTCATTTTTCTGCCATATTTTAGAAATTTACCGCCCTTAACAATCTCCCGCCCCTAGGCAATGGCCTAGGGTGGCCTATTGGCTAAGCTGGCCTTGGATTTATCTGCTTACTATGAAAAGTTTTAGATCATTTTTCATTGAAATATGGTAAAAATACTCTATTTCCCATAAGAGTACATGTATTTTGCTATATATTATAATGCATTTTTCTTTATAATAATACTACTCACAAATACTTCCTCAAAAATTTTTCTAACATTGGTCTTGCTTTAGCGCCTACGGTATAGATAAATATCTGAGACGAAATTAGAACCCGACTTTTTTTCCAGATTGAATTCTGGACTCCAAAGTTTGCCCCAAGTTTTTCACACTTTAAATGGTTATTTATCACTTCTAAAACTCTAAAATATTTATGAAAAATTCAAACGAGCGTTAATTTATAAATATATATCTTATTTGCTAGAGTAAATATCTGAAGTTTAACTTTCAACACACCAACAAAATATTTGTCCCTAATAAACCATATAGATTATGGATAACAAGCGCATTTCGGTTCCAACTGAAGGTAGTTGAAGTTAATGTTCTCCGAGTCTTGGATATTTGAGATTATGTCTTCTAGATCTTCTAAAAACTGCTTTTCACTAAGAACAAATAAACGAAACCCTCCCTTACAGGGAGAAAAACAATAGCCCTGCAATGGGGTGATATATTTATGTCAAATACGTATCACTAATCCTAGGCCTAATGCCCCCAAAATTACAAAAAGAGGTTATTTTATTTTCTAACAACGATTTCTTTAGTATTCAGGAATAATATAAGTTATAGGTGTTAAACAGGCTTTAGGCACCGAAAAATACATTAATAAAGATCCTATCATCATCACATACCTACATAAAAATTCGTTTTATTTGTTTAAGTATATACGGCGTTTTGATTTAATAATTTATTAAAAAATTAATTCACCTGATTCCAATAGATACACACTATTAAAATAATGTTATTTATTCTACGAAATTTCCCAAAACTTGTTCATAATCAGCTGCTCCAAACAATTAATTATCATATACATATAATCAAATTTTTAATTATTTTGAACATATTAAAAAAATGAATAAATAATAATAGACGAAAAAAAAAACAGAGACTTAAGAGCAAATCGATTTTTCAAACAACTCCTTAATTTATAAAATATTCATTTGTCTTTTATTTAGACCGCTAGATGTCAGTATAACGCTCGTTAACATACGTATTTGTTTAAAGTAACAAAAGACAGTTTTGTTTATGAAAATAAAAATAAAACAAAAACGCATACCAAAAACAAAATAAAGGTCGCCGAGGTTGAAATATTTAGTCAAAAAATGTTTTTATTAATCATATTAAATAAATAGTAGGTACCAACCATTATCCACAATAGCCGTTTTCTTTATATGATTATTGTATTTAAAATAACAATAATATACAAGAGAGAGCCCCCTGGTGTTCTAAAAACGTTACAACAAGGATTATTAACATTATAAAAGAATATTATTTGTTATGTAATATGTTTTTATACAAATTCATATTTATCATTTAGCAACAATTTCCGAGGTTTTGTGTTGCCGGTTCTTTGATTTTCTAATTTAACATTTAAATTAAGTGATTCTATATTAATCGTGGATACCAGCATTCATTTGTTCTTTTTTAAAACACTGTAGCATTTACAATGTGGTCTGATCAATTTACCGTTAATAGGTAAAGTTGGGTGGTTTGACGGTCAGTAAAAAGAGTAGGTCAAACGTGGTCACATTGAATACACTTTAACTTAGAGTTCCACAGACTTTTTGACTACAGTAAAGTTAATTACATTCATTAGAGTTCACCATAAATACAGGGGACAATATTATTTATGTACCCAGGACCGAGGCTGTAGTCCGGGAGCCGGGAATCATTGGTAGGGATCCGAGAAAAACTCTCTTACTATATTTTTTGGAGAATTTTTTTTTTTGTCCCCAGGGCCTGTTATTTTTTTTGACAGCCCTGTATATACGTATTTAAGCCTCAGCCCGAATAGTAGGTATTATGGTACCTTAAATAAGAGAAAAATATTAAAAATTATTCAAAACACGCATCATTTTTTACGCATTAGTCTAAACAGTACAGTAATTAAATTTTGCAACCATTGTAGAATTACCTTACCATGAATGGTAAGGGAAGCCGTACTTACCGGACAGTGATGAGCAAATGCAAGACCAAGGCCAAGACTTGGCAGTCTTGGTCTTGGTCTTGTTCTTGCATTAAGAGTCTTGGTATTGGTCTTGCTAAAAAATCTTGCACTTTCTTGCATTTTTTTATTAGCGAATTTTTTTTTCTAAAATCAGAATTTTTACTATTTTTACGTATTAATTATACTTTCAAACTATTTAAATAGTTTAGCAAGAGTCTTGCATTTTTGTTGCTTTTATCTTCGTCTTGCTCACTTGAGTCTTGGTATTGGTCTTGCAGCGATACTTATTGTCTTGGTCTTGGTGTTGCTCTTGGTATACATAGTCTTGGTCTTGGTCTTGGTCTTGCAAAATATGCAAGGCCAAGACAAGACTGCAAGAGCAAGACTAATTTTGCTCATCACTATTACCGGACCGGTCTTAGGCATTACGAGCATCAATCATGTAACTATTTGATTACTCGCGCCTATTGAAGTTACCAATCTAAATCAACGCAAACAACTTTAGTTGGAAGTTTTGATCAAATGTTATTATTTGTAATTCTCTCTTTGAAACTCAATATTTTTCAAACGTTGCCTGAAAATTAAAAGTGGTTTTAAAAAGCGTTTCTGACGTTACACCACCAGATGGCATAGGTGGGAAAAGATATAGAAAAGCCCGTACTTTAAAACATGGCTAGCAATTTTGAGAATGAATCAACTGAGGCCTACGAACAGATGAATGGCGACTGACAGAACGAATCTAAATACCACACAAGTTTACTTAAAAATTCAAAAAAAAAGATTTCTTGATAACGCTTCTTATTTATGTATCTGGTGGAATAAAATTACTACCAACTTAATAAATAAAAGATAACAGTAATACATTTAAATAATATGCATAACATATTTATTTTGTGCACAATTTTACTGTGCAAATAATAATCCTTTTCACTTTGACGTTAACTGTACGAATAAAAAAGAGAGCTATAAAAAGCTCTATAAAGTTTCATGAATAATCACCGGAGAAAAACGTACCTACGATATGGTTCAGTTTACTCTAATTGTAAGTTTTCATAAAAAGAAAAAAACCTGCTAGTGTATAGATATAAGCAAAGGAAGGCAGGAAAACACATGCATTTACTACTCATTATGGTGGACTCATGTCACTATAATATTCCGTGTCATCCTTTTTCATGCAGGACAATTTTGTCGGGCTCGGCTGTTATAAAAACCAGTCCATCCATGTAGCCATATACAACGGATCTTCTGTACCTATATAAATATACATATATAAATATTATATGCACTATATGTATATAATCTATATATACTTATTCCCGTATAAAAAAACGAGCCGGAATAATTATGTAAATTACAGTGAAACTTCTATAAATAGTGGGTTCTTTTTTACGTTCAGGAAGTAGAGGGTACATTTTTAAAAGCTGAGGAAATAAAATTTTTATATTTAGGAACAAAAATGTAGCTCTGTCTCTTAGTGTTAAAGTGATTTTGATTTCATTTTTGCATTCACGAAGGCTATGATGTCTTCGATCTGTTATCTGTTAAAAATACATAGGGGAAACCTGTACAAAATCGTATACCAGGGTAAAACATTATAGTAGGTCTATTTTTTCTATTAATTAAAATTTCCGAAACGCAAGCCGCTCGACAGCGTCCACCAATGAGAGCTATTTGTCAACAAACACTTGTAGCGGTAAGCGCGAACGTTTTCAAAATATTTCATTTTAGTGTTTTTTGATAGACTTGATCTTATTTTTGTGAAAATTCAAGGAAAAATAGTTAAGTTTATGTGTACTACAAGTTAGTCTCCAATCAGTTACGTTAAAGTGCGTGTATTTACTCATAATTTACAATATTTGTTTCGGCAAAATCGATTTGCATACGTGGTAGTGAATTATCTGTTTACACATAGGTCTCCGAGTCAAAACCGTACGGGGTAAAACCGGGATTTTGACTTGCTCGTATGAATATGAACTAAACCGATTTTTTATTATTAGTTGCAAAAAAGATGCCACGTAAACATAATATTACTATTACTAGTAAAAAAATGGGATTGGAATAACATGAGAAAAGCCGTTGAAGCTATTTTTGACGGAACCATGGGGTACTTCAAAACTGCTCAAACATGTCAGGTCAACAAAAATTAACATTATACAAGACTGAGTCAACAAAATCAAACAAAAAAATGATTTTGGTTCTTCAATGCGCAAAGGCTTAAGATGATTTGAATCGATTCTTCGGTGTTGAGTATAATATACGGTCTTGTCCATGTATCGGGATAAAACCGTAATAAATAATGGTTTGAATTTTTTGTGCTATTTTTGTTAAATATTGGGATTATCCGAAATATGTTGATTTGATTACGTTCTTTAGGAAACGGACTAATTATAAACGTTGGTTTCATACATTTACGTTTTAAAATGAATGATATACAACGCTAAATCCTTAGCTATACGGTTCTGACCCGGTCTCATTTAAGTAATAAAAATAATAGTATTTTTAGTAAACCAAGGGACTAAAGAGTAACTTTTTATCCAAGTGTGAACTCTGTTACCAGGGGGCTTCACAAGAGGGGCCAGCAAAAACACTTTATTCCCAAAACATTATATATTTTTTTTTTTACAATTCTAGATAACACGTCTGCAAGTCTCGATTGCAAGTCTGATTTCCACTTAAAACATGAATTACTGAATTACAGCCTATTGTAAAACTGTATGCCCTAAATAAAATTTAAATAAGTTCACATTAAGGTACATAAAACTTTCAATAGTAAAGATGAATTCTACACGAACTTTAAACTTAAAAGCTCATCGAAGTTTTACTGTCCGGTTTAAATGAATATTCCAACATCATTATTATCATGAATATACCGGGCAGCGATCATAGTATTTAACCAAAATGGAAAAAGACACAAGTTACCATATTTGAAAGTTTATGTTTATTTTAATTTTACTCGCTTTTTAAAATATGCATTTTAATTAGCAACTCTTTTTTTGTTATTCTGTTTACAAATGAACCTACAGTTTTTCTTTTTTTTTTCACTATTTTGTTTCGTTTTGTGTGAGTTGTTTTTGTTTCGGATTTTATTTGACTTAATTGACTGGATACATTTTTATAAAGATTTTGATAATTATTTTACTTAGAGCAGAAAAACAGAATTAATTATCAAATAGGTGAATATTTTAAATTGGCAAAAGTAGTTAACACTTTAGAAAATAGTGGCTTCAAGTTATTAAAATAACTCTAGTACACAAGGACAATTTTTTGACTTTCCTTTCCTAGTATTGTAGGTATTAGGCGATAAGAAACATTTAACTATTACAAGAGGCAATATTTTTGCAATTTTTGTAGTATTCAACGACCGGGAATTTTTTTGCAAATTCGTATAAGGGGACATCCAAGCTAGAGTCCCTATAATAAATAGAGTCGTGACATGTCATCCATTTTCTATCCAAAACAAAGCGGGAAGCTTCAAAATTAATTATCACATGTTTGAGTAAATATTTTTGAGTACATAATTATTGTTAATAAGTTATGAATTAATGAACAGATAAAAATTCTTAATCTAATTATTCTTTCTAAGTTAAACTAAATGGTTTTTATTAACATTTAATTTATTTCCAATGTATTTTACGCAATCTTTGGATAGAAAATGCCGGAACCAATCAGCGTTCAGCACACATGTCACCACTCTATTTATTATAGGCACTCTAGTCCAAGCTTTAGACTCCTGCCCCCTGTGTATGGAAAAATAAGAAAATAAAACAGACAAAATTTAAATTAAAAATTTCTTTAAATTTCTTTTTTTTTGTATCAAAAAAATATTTTTTTTTGATTCAAAGAAATGTTGCTATGACTACTAAACAAAATCAAATTAAGAAAATATTTTTTTGAATTAAAGAATTTTTTTATCCAAAAAAAAGAAATTTTATAATCTTTGAACACAGAAATTGTTTTGAGAAAGTAAAAAATTGAGTTCTGAAACGGGTCGAGTAGCGTCTACCGATCGCTAACTAAAATTATAAACGTAAAAGTTAATTATTTTCACATTTCAACAGTTTTACTGCATGAAGTTTTACATAGACACCTAGAACAGGACGGACGTAAAAGGCCACAGCTTATTCTTATTCCGAAAGAATATCTGATTTCGGCAAAAATGTCTCACCTTTAGGTTTAAGCCGCTTATTTAACTGGCTTGAATCTCTTTCATAGGGTGATAGTTTTTTCCACGGAAAAAATTCCATTCTTGAGAAGTTGCGCGTGTCATAAAATCAAAAACCCAAACCACTGTAGTGTTCTTTAAAAAGTTTAAAACCATAAAAGTGTTCCACGATCAGTAAAGTTTGAGAAACACTCATCTACGCTGATAAGTATGGGGCATTTTTGAACTTTCTCTATTTTTTAACTATATCCATTTTTTTTTTTGACGTCCTTAAAGATTTATCACTATATCTCCACACATAAATAAAATTCACATATTATTGTGTTGATGTTATACAGGATGCCGAATTGAAAAAAAAATAACGTTGGTGCGAGTTAAAATTTTTCCCAGTTTTCTTTCATGTGAAAATTCTTAGCGAGAAAAGAAATATTACTATCTTAGATTAAATTTTATCATCCCCTACATAACATAATATATTATACAAACCATACATTCACTACTACACGGCATATACCTAGATATATTTATATGTGCGTTTTGAATTCTGTTGTAACAACCCCTTTTAGAATGATAAGTATTCTAGAAATGTACACATTCAGGGCATTAGGTACAGGGTTGATCCAGTAATGGCGGATGTAACAAAATTTATAAATATTTGAAGTTGTATTAGATACGGAAACTTTTTAAACAAATATAGATATTCATTGCCAATAAAATTTTGGTGTAGGAACGTCTACTGTCTCGAAAGATCGTAGTTTAGCATTTGCTAAGGTAAATTTTCAGTAAACATTGTGTATAAAGATGCATACCCGAGTATTAGAGTAACCCTTCGTAATAAAAAAATTTTCTTTAAAAAAATATTCCCATTTTGTGATATATTTCAAATATTCAAATATAGATAACACCCTTTACACATACATATATGTATAAAAATATTTTTATATTTCTTTCGGTATATTTCGAAATAACTTGCGAATGAAATGAAAAAATGTTTTATTAAATTTTGTACAATTGTTTCCACATTGGGCAAGGCGGAAGGGAATAGAGATAAAGACTATTTTAATTAGAATTCACATAGTGTTTGAATAATAAATTGTCAAACTGTATCTGCTGGAACTCGAACGCGGATCCCTTGGTTGCTAGCCAAGCGCCTTACCAATTAGGCGACCAAGCCACTTGTTCGAGTGCCGCACTCTAGTCCGAAAATCAATCAAACATATCTTCTCTTTAATGCGAGACGCAGTCATATTTTTAATTTCAAATGTTATCGAGTGCCTATGGCATTCGAACAAGCGATTTGTTAGCCTAATTGGTAAAAGATCGGGGTTCGAGTCCTAGCCGATCGAGTTTGACACTTTTTCAAACACTGTGCGTACATGCGAAAGTAAAGCGAATGTTCAAGTACTTATTAGCTAAAGCTGGACATTAAGTGAAGGCTAAAACGAATCTTGTTGGGTCTATAATACACGGAGAGAAAATTCCTATAATTTTTATAGAGAAAATTTCAGAAAAATTACCATGCTCCCCTATAATCCGTGTGCGATCGACGACCAAAATAAAAAATATGTGCTAGCATGGTAAAATTTAATATGGTGCTAACACAACTTTTATCACACTCTTATGCATGTATATTATAGTTTAATTCTTGTTGTCGTACTCTTTCATTTGCGCATCTGACTCGCGACCTTATATTGGTTGCACTGTACCTGTAAAAACATGTATACAAAAATGATTGCCAACAATATATTCTAATACATATACCTACTAAAGATAGGTAAATAACAAAAAGATGAATTAAACGATGACATCATCCTAAGAGAGTGTAAAAGCAACTGACTACTAGCTGCATCAAAGTGCTTGGTGCGAGCTGTCTGACAAAGTTTCTTCCACAGTCCACACCTATGGTTCGCATGTAACCCATGTAACTCGCTGATTGAGGTACATTTCATTACAGCGTTCCCAACATAACCAACCTTCTTTCTGTTTTTTTTTTCTTTCTATTATTAGCATGTTAGCATGGTAATTTTTTTAATAAACACAATTAAAAATTATTTTTTTGTCGGTAATGGAACTTTTTACTGTGCTGTTTTACAAATTTTACGGAGATAATATTACGAAAAGAACATTCCATCCTTTAAATTTTTTTATGATTAATTATAATCTTTATATTTTTACCTTACAGAATTTAATATGTTCGCCTTTTACACGTCGATTGTAGTGCTGAGCACAGTAATTTTTATAGGAATTTTCTCTCCGTGTAAAGTTTCATGATTGAACCCAAATCACAGCAGGAGAGATCGTTTACTTTTTGCAAAACGAAAAAAGTTCCTTTGAATTATGTATTTGAATTGTTAAAAGAGATAATATTATTTTTAAATTGAATTAGTCCCTATTCTTGAATTCTTAGTTGAAGTTTTCCGAAATATACCTAATAAATAATTTGCTGTAAATTATCAAACAATTACATATATTATAAATTAAATAAGTAATATGGTAATTTATAATATTTCATATAAGGATCGTATTTTAAATTTATTATTCTTAACACAGAATGTGGAAACTCGTAATGTAGAATATACTCTATACCGCCAACCAGATAAATATGATACACATGTAAATATAATTCTATGCATCAAATTAATGTAGTTAGTGGCTCGTAGAGCCTTGTCAATTGCCAAAAGTATTTGGATAAAATAAAGTAAAAAAAATGTTTTTTTAAGAAAAAGCTTTTATTTAAAAATGGACTGAAAAAATAAAATAACTTTTGAGTGAAGTTAGGCAGCAATATGCAACATAATTAATTAGGTATTTCTGTTTTGGATATAACTGTAGCTATTTTACTTTTCAGTAGTTACCAAACTTAATTAAACGCCTCAAGCTTTTATAAATTATGTTGCATATTGCTTCAAACTTCACTCAAAAGTTATTTTATTTTTTTAGTCTATTTTTAAATAAAAGCTTTTTCTTAAAAAACATTTTTTTTTACTTTAATTTATTTTTTACTTTTTAGTCTGATTACAATTAATTTTAAAAAAATTAAAGAAGTAATTTTTTTACCTATATTTTAATAGGTTAATTTACCCTAATCAGACATAACTATGGAAACAAAAAATTGCAATGTAAAATCAATGGACGATATCTGACAATTCGAAATGTCAAAAAGTTACACAGGACTAAAAATCAAAAATTTTGGTTTGGGGCGATTTCGGACAAAACTAATTATACAATATTGCATTGTCATCAAGGTGAGACACGTATGCAAAATTTAAAACCTCTAGCTCAATTAGAACCTGCTGTCTAAATTTTGATTCCAAGATTTGATCTAAACCGACACACTAACATAGCAAGTTAAATAAAAGCTTTTAAAAAGTAATGAATGAATAACAGGATAGGTAGATGTAGGAAATAATAGGAAGTATGGTAATTAAACAGGATAAAAATAATTAACGGCATTAATAAAATCAGAAAATAGCTCGTCATTTGTAATGTGAAGACTTCTCCACATATATTCCACTAAATAAGTTTCACTTTTTGAATTAGACATCTGTAAATACAAAAACTGGATTTACCATATTTTATCTAACAATGTGAACATATGAATATTGTTGTATGTATAAATACGAACAAAAGTTCGTCATACATTAAAAATGTTTCATAGGCACTCGATAACATTTGAAATTAAAAATACAAATTATTGTAAAGAAAATTAATATTTGATCATTACACAAAAAGGTTTATATTTTTGAACGACAGCGAAACTGGAATATTCTTACTTAGATTGACAGTTATTCTAGTAAAATTATTTTTAGGCAACAAAATTTGACGTCGAATAAAATCGAAACCGGAAGTTGTTCGGATTAAGAATTGATATAAATATTTCGAGAAACTATTAATTATGTACATTGGTACATTTCAAAATTACCCCGCAACTCCATCTGCAGTGCTAACACCATTCACAATAAATTATCTTAAAAATTCAATATCGTTTTTCACCCAATTCGCATATACTTAATTATAATTCTCAAACTGGCCACATTAAAATAAATGACTAAGAAAAGGTAAAAAAAAACAAACCACACAGTGTTAAGTATATGGAAAAAAGAAACATAAAATACACAACCGCATATATTAAAAAGAAATAAAAACACTCCAACCGTGCAAGAAGTTTTTTCGAAAATTATATTTTTCAGTAAATATTTATCAAACTACAGTTAAAGAAGCCCCTCAGGGGGGGGCTGCCACGAATCAACATACATAATTATATGTTTGTTTTTACAATAATATACGTATACATACTGATTAGGGCGTTAAATTTCGTTCCTTATTTCATATCGTGAATAAATAATTTATTATCCTTATTTAACACATGTTCCAGTCAAGTCTTGAAACAGAGATGTCTTATTATTAGGTATTATTGCATTTTAACCAAAAATGATTAATGACCGTGCAGAGTAAACTGAAAAATATACAATTTGATATTGTGAAAGAGAAGATATGGTCGTTCAATTGTCAAGAGAGAGATGTGATTATGGTACGATTGAAAAAAAAATGATGAAATATTAGACAGTCAATTGATGGTTTTTTTTTTTTTTTTTTTTTTTTTTTTGAAATATAGTTGTAACTTTTCATAAGGTGGTACCACTGAGACTACGGTATAATTAAAACAGATAATTTAGATTATTGATAGTGGGTCATTTAATGATTCTATACAATAGATACTTGTATAAGAATATGAAATTTTTGGTATTGATAGCACAACAACGCCCAATTAACATTAATTTTTAAGCTGTCACGAAACTTATCAGTATGTACATCATTGTCCTCTTTTCTGTAAGCCTCTAATCAGAACTGGATCAGATGAAGCTAATAATTCGTGTAATATGAAATATCAGATTTTTTTAAACCATCTATTATAAACGGTATAAATTATATTGTTTTTCCAATCTGGACTCTTACCAAGAACGAATACAGAAGAGAATCATGACACCTCCACCCCCTTGAACAGAGATGTGATGATCTCAAAGTTTACTAAAATTTTTAATGCGTTAACAACCGTAAATAAAATGATAAGATGATAGAAACTAGAAACGAATTATAGGTTCTTGAAGTCAAATTAGGCACGTAGAACTACTAGAAAGAAGCTCGTGTGGGATCAGTCAAGGAATTGGAAGCGAACTATAGGATTTATAAGTCGGTCGAAGAAAAAAAGAAAACCTCAGACCCAAATTTCTCTATAATTCAGTCAATGACCCTAAGGCCCGATATACATTAACGTTCTGCTCTCACTCCGATATCACTACGCTCCCGATTCGATATAATCTTGTTGTGTTCATATTACAGTGCTGATATCATGCTGGTACCTATTCGTTCTCTATTCACGTTATAATGCTGCTCTGGGTACACTCCCAGTTCGGTCTCAGTTCGATACAAATATCTTTTCATTACGGGCAGGCTGCAATTGCGCGCAGCGGTCAGGGTTCTCAAGCGGCTGTCCTAATCCCATCATGCAATTGCGCGCACGTCTTTAAAAAGGTATGCTGTGATTGCGCGCAACATACATATTTTAATTTTCTTTCATAATTAATATTTTTAATATTTTTTTGTAAATACAAGCTATTCAATTGCACATAAGTTCCTACTTGAATATTTATTAATTCATTTAAAAATACCAAAATATTAGGATGCGGATGCACAATGAAAGTACCTAAGTAACAAACAATGGGCAAAACGATATGGGGAGCTGCCCCCTAGCGCCCAAGGTTGATACCGGTGCCGATCGATAGCCCTGGTCAAGTAGTCCAACTTTGTCAATGGGCACGTTCATGGAGAACCTGGCCTTCAAAAGTTATAGGGCGTCAAATGTGGAAAATCTGCACGTGTCCATACCCAAACGGGATACTCTATACAGGTACAAATGGATTATGAAGCATGTCGTGAGCCGATCTATCACTGTGTAAAACCACTTTTCTGGCAAGTGGCCTAACTTCGTTTTTTCACGTGGCCTATGGTAGAAGACGTACCGAGCGACTTCAAACCCGTACATTGGAAGTATCCGAAGAGAAGTTTGGGAGTCCTACCGGTGGCGATTTCTGACAGACCTCTTGGTAGATTGCCGAAATAAGGTAGTCCGAAGTGCACCCTTACGAAGGGGACTCTAATGCCCGCTGCAAATCAACACACATCGTTTCTTTAAGAAATGGCCACGTAGAGTATGCAAAACCTACTGCACGTCAGAACTTTTGAAGGCCAGACTGTCCATACCTAAGATGGGTATATTTGTGACCTACTAGAAAGGGGCTTTCAAAAAATGCATATCTCACCAGTGGGCGCTGAGGGTCAATTTTGCGCATTGTCCTTGCATCAGCGAATGAGTTTGTAGTTTGACCAAAGAGCGTTGTACAATTAATCTTTATCAAATAATGAATTCAGATACAGTTTTCAAAGTAATTTGTCCAATAGTCCAATAAAACGTATAC
Organism: Brachynemurus nebulosus; assembly: GCA_035578155.1. Lineage (NCBI taxonomy): Eukaryota > Metazoa > Arthropoda > Insecta > Neuroptera > Myrmeleontidae > Brachynemurus > Brachynemurus nebulosus. Next base: position 11,009,434 of record JAPWDM010000014.1, on the reverse strand, counting down.
ACTTTTGCAAGTAATCAAAATTACAAATGCATACCAATACGAAATACGTCACTCCCCCCAAGAAAATAAACTAAAACAAAAAAGCTACATACAGAATTTTAAATACCTTCTTAAGTACATACGTGCACCTGTAAAATTTTTGATACACTATCTCATCGTTTTGGACAAGTGTTTAAAAAAATGCAAAATATATTCCATTCGATGGTCCTACTTATCTCTTGAAAAAATTTGTATCGATAAATTTCTAATTTTAAATTATATGTATAGACACAAACTAATTACTATTCCACCAAATATTTTTTGTCTGTTTCATAAATTTCAGTCTTGTATTTTTTTTGTTTTCAGGTTGGTATAGTAATAAATTTGTGAATTTTTAATTAAGAGGAAAAAAATTACAACCGTCCCATCCCCACATCCAAATCAATCGAATCAATCGGCTAACATCTGTTTGTTTTTTAAATAATGGATTTTTGTGTGGAGTCCACTGTATGGTATCGTTGATCCGTTTTAGATCTGTTGGGTTTTTGGATTTTATTTTTTTTCTTTTTCGTTCGTTTGTTTAATGTGTTCATTATGCGGTAGGTAAGTAAATAAAATTTCCGCGTTCTCATGTTTTATGGCGCTATTTGAAACTGTAAACTTGTTCTTGAGATAATTAAAATTATAGCAGATTTTTTTTGGTGTTACTCTCGTATAGGTGCTTGGTCTACCAATTTGCCCCGATATTCCAAATACTTATACTAATTTGTAAATTATGATTAGGCTAAGCTAGTGATGAGCAAAATTAGTCTCGGTCTTGCAGTCTTGTCTTGGCCTTACATTTTTTGCAAGACCAAGACCAAGACTATGTATACCAATAGCAAGACCAAGACCAAGACTATAAGTATGGCTGCAAGACCAATACCAAGACTCAAGTGAGCAAGACCAAGACCAAGACAAAACTATTTAAATTATTTAAATAGTTTGAAAGTATAATTAATACCGTAAAGAGAGAAAATTCTGATATTAGAAGGAAAAAATTCGCTAATAAAAAAATGCAAGAAAGTGCAAAATTCTTTAGCAACACCAAGACCAAGACCAATACCAAGACTGCATTTTGCAAGACCAAGACCAAGACCAAGACTCAAACTGCTCTAGCAAGACCAAGACCAAGATTCTTAATGCAAGAACAAGACCAAGACCAAGACTGCCAAGTCTTGGTCTTTGTCTTGCATTTGCTCATCACTAGGCTAAGCTAAATGTATCTAAAATACACCCCCTCCAGGGGTATTGCCTTTTATTCCATGGAAGGGGTTTGATTTAGTTTTTCTCGGTGACATTACGAATGAAATTTTTTGTATAAAGGTATGGTTCACTTTTAAAAAATATCAGCCAAAATTAAACTTAAGAGAAACTATTGATAGATCAAATTTTTATTTTGTGTGAGTAATTAGAGAAATAATTCCACGTTCTCTATCGTTGGGGATACTGGCAGAAAGATCTTTTAAAATGATGTTGAGGTTTCTTTAATCACTTTTCTAAAAACTATGAAGATTCCTGACTTAATGCGTGTGCAATACACACTTGGTAACTTTTTTTGGTTTTCATTGGATATTAAAACTATCCTACCTGCAAAAGAACTTTTTTTTGAAATGTGTGTTTTACGCTGATAATAGTTAATTACCAGAAAATACTTCTGAATAAAATTAATTTCTGAAGACAGAGTTGATAAGTAACGCACAGCACTTGTACACTCAGCTACTTGCAAAAATTTAAATGAAATTTCTTACATTTTTTAGCAGTGTCTCCCAAAATGTGAATTATGAAAATAAACTAATTTAAACATAAAAATTTAAAGTTATTTTAGTTAAAGCCTCCAAATGAGTTTGATTATGAAAACGGCCCTTAGCAAATGACTACTGATCAAAACATTTAAAATCTAAAATTAGCTATGATTTCTTAGAAATTTTCAAAAATTTTGTTACATCACAATTAAATAACATAATTTTTAATTAGCCTAAAACATTTTTATTGCCTTTTAAAATAAAAGAATTCGGTTTCCAAGTGCATCACTTTTGTAAAAAAGATATTGGGAAATCCTACTTCACAAAGATAAAGTTTACAATATTGCTTCCCAGACTACTAAAGTAGCGAAAGCATTGTGATCACTTTTGACAAATAAACAATTTTTGGCCAGTTATCACCAAGTGGCATAACTTCTGAACTATTCGATTGGTTTTAATGAAATTTTTAGTAATTATGCAGTTTGGTTACTAGATGGTCCTCTATGAATTTAGTCAAAATTGGAGTAACGGTAGCTACGCCGCTACCATGAAATCCCATTAAATGTCAATATCTTATTTACTGCTAGTCCCGTTTCGCTCAAATTTTTAGGGTATTTTGGGGGTTAGTTTCTAAAATATTTTTGCTATTATTTTACAATTTAGCCTTTAAGTATTTTGAGTTAGAACAATTTTTTATGAACTTTAAGGCGAAAATATAATTTCACGGTATATAGGTATATTTGGCAGAATACTGGTTTAAAGTCTTCTACGAGTACGAGGCAGCTGTATGCCACACCCCATTGGCAGTGTATTTATCACTTTCTTATTTCTGCATCACCTCCAACTTGTCATCTCTGACACACTTTGGCGTTGTTGTTGTTGTATTTGCGTGATACACCTCGCACATGTAAGTAAAAGAAAAGCCCTCAAAACATTAATTATTCAAAGAACGAAAAAAAAAAACACATTTATAAATTGTGAAATAAATTTCCTTTTAAAAATATTTTCCGTTTCAATATAAAATCAGGAAATTGAAAATATTATTTTCACGGAAATCCTTTGATTAAATATTCGTTGGTATATACATATACATATATACATAATAATTTTAATATAGTGAGAAATTTGACTCCAAATTTAATTTTGCGTGTCTTATTTTAATAAATTGGCGTGCACAAAAAATTAGATTTGTTGTCATAGAAAAAAAGTGTCCGAAAGTGTACGAACACCTTCTGTCATATCACACGATAAATAAATGCCACTTATAAAATACTTTTCTTCATGGTGGACCTGTGTAATGCCCTGTAATAATATTTCTCTATTTTGTTATTCAAATATATCCAACTGAATGAATTAGGTATTATATTTTAATAATTTTCTAATTTTTAACTTCTAAAAACAATCAAAACGAACAAAAAAGACACAAAGGACATTAGTTAGTCAAAATTTTATAATTTAATATTTTGGGTTATTTATGCACAGTCGGGGGTTAAGTATTTAACAAAAGAATTTTGACAAGATCTTTAAGCTACTCAATTTTTCATTTACAAAAAAACGAGAAAGGAAGTTAGTTTTAGAAATGAAACAAAATGTACTATTAAAATCCGAAGTGGCGCCTCTAGTATATAGATATATACCTGAAGACAAGAATAATTGTACCTTTGAGAAAAGAAACCCGGTCACCAACTGATACAACATTCAAGTGTTTAATAGAAAGTAACTATTGAATTATCGTTAAAAAACTATTGGTCAGTCAAAGCCACAGACCAATGAACATATTATATATCATATTATATATTATATTATATAGACTAATTATATAAATGTATAATTGAGGCAAAAAGATACGACCAGGATACGGCCGAATAGTATTCTGTAACATAGTAATCAATGCAATTTAAATCAATGGTATCTGTAGCAACGTTTTCAAATAATAATTATTGTCAAAATATAATATTGATAATAAAATTTTACTTTTTTGAGAAGAAACTGCAAAATTTTGAAAGAACGAAAGTGGTATTCGCTTTATTTTCAAAATACGTACATATACAAACTATGTCCTGCAATAATTTTAGTCGCATTTACTCAAAAATTGACATTATATTATATTCTTTAAATCTCACCCGTCTTAGCCTGTTACCTGCTTCAAGAAAAATGCCTACAAACTTCCTTTACGCTTTGTCTAGTAGTATAATATAATAGTGTTCATTGGTCTGTGGTCAAAGCATATTACAGTGTAAAGTCGATTATTCGAACTAATAAGGATCGAAAGTGATTCGGAAAATAAAACGGGTAAGTTTCGCAAGAAAATATGTGACGGCACCAAAAAACTATTTCTGATGTCATCTACGCACTTTTTTGAACTGTATGTGTGACTCGTTTCTGCTATGTGCAAGGTTGTAAGATTTTTGCCGTGTTTTTTTTTTTTTTTTTTTTTGTACTCCATATAAATCCTCATTTTACTCGAAGTATTTTGAGGTGAGTAAATGATTAAAGATACAAATAGTTATTATACACATTCGTAACTATTTATGTTGACGTATATCACTGGAGATCCCTAATTAAAAATATAACCACACTTTATTGTATGCAATTGAAATTTGTACCTTGGGACAGCAAACTTTTTGTACCTTAGGATGGTCCTATGGTACAAGACATTGCTTTTTTTACAGAGATTTATAGGTAAGTTTGTTTTCAATATTTATCTTTATCTATCCAGATGCCACGGAGTAAGGACAAAGTCACCCGGCCAACGTCCAATGAAGAAAACGTCAAAAATGACGTTAAAATGGTCATTTTTTCTATAATAAAAATTATTGCAAGTAAAACCAACCAACTTTTATTACTCTTAAAAAAATTAGTATATATATTTTGCTTTCAGGGCTTAAAATGTCTTGCATAGTTTGTTCCAAGGTACAACCATTGATGTCCCAAGGTACAAGCTGTGGTTGCACCTTGGGACAAATATCCTCGATTATTCAAGTTTTCGCAAAAATGAAACACAATATCGTGATATATTATATCATAATATTAAGATCTTATTGTATGCTTACAAAATTTTCAATTTTCGAAGTCATACATCAATTTTTACTCAAATTATGAAGTTTTAAACGAAAGTGTCCCAAGGTACAAAGATCTCCCCTACTATACGAAACGATGCATGTAACCTTAGCTGCTACGCATCCAACTAAAAGATCCGAAAAAGAGTTTAACTAAAATTCCTGCACCAGGAATAATTCCGAGCAAACGATTTCTATCTGTGTACTAAATTTCAATTCGACATTAACAGTATTTACTGAGCATAAACAAATAAAGAATGTTCCTCTATTTCTCCAGCATAAAAATATGTCTATTAAATACTCACAACAATCTATTATTCTAAAAAATTCGTCAAGTGCGTGTTTTTGACACGCACTAAGTAATGTCACCTCAGTGAAAGTGTTAATTTATGATTTTTTGGCTTGTTTTTTAAGTACAGTGAGAATACAGTCCTCTTGCGTTTATTCAATATATACATGTACAACTCTATAATTATTATATTATATGGTTCCCCACTATAATCACGCAACGAGATTAATATGTCATCCTTCGGTGACATAAAAAATACGTATCAAGTACAAACTGTAAATCAAGGACTTTGAGTTCCTAGGATCAAAATGAGGAAAACTAGTTGAAACTCTTTCGCTGTTTTTTCTTAAAATTATTAATAATGGGACAGCTTCTAAAAATTGTTATCTTTGTCTAATAACTTATTTTAATACACACAGAGCCATCTTTACATATTTGTGATAATTACATACTTACCGACAAGCCCACATAATTCACAGAAAAAATTATATACATAGAGAATCCTATCAAAAATAGGGCCATATTGCACATCATTGTACTTTCTCCCCAACCGTAAGATGGCTCTCAGTGTCCGTTTTTTCGCTCATTTTATACCTATTCGTTTCGTCATAGTTTGTCCGTTTCCGCCATTTCAACAAAACAAAGGAGGACGTATAAGGCTGTATACACAATCAATGAAATAAGATTTAAGATTTAAGAAATAAGATTTAAGATTTAAGGAGTATGCCATCTAGTGACGTTGAATGAAACTGTTAACTGTTAACGAATTTTGACGTAAAAAAATACCTACATATTTATATCTACGACCAGTTACGTTAAAGCTCCATTCAACATCACTAGATGGCATACTCCTTAAATCTTATTTCTTAAATCTTAAATCTTATTTCATTGATTGTTTATACAGCCTAAAACACGTGAAACACGTTTTAGCGTTTTACACACAGATCAAATACACTAAAGATAACTATCTCTGTACAACGGTGCTAAACCACTATTTACATGCCATCTCTCGGTCCGGAAGAAAACAAAATTTTAGGAGCGCGCGTTTGAAATGCCACTACACTCAAATTTCATCTTACATTTTTACTCTTATACGCATATTTGTGATTGATATTTGATTTAGTTACATTGAAAAAAAAAATTATTTTTAGAAAAGTACTACAAACGAGGTATCTGAAAATACAATCTAATAAAAAAAACGATGATATAATAAATACGTTGTCTTTGTAATTTTGTGTTTCTAATAAAAAAATCGTAGTTAATATTTTTTAAACCTTTATTTATTTCTAATTTTTATTATATACATAATTAACTTTAATAAAAACAAGTCAAGTGCAAGTTGTACTTGCGCTAACAGTGTTCCGTACAATCAGTTGTTTCTAGGAATTTTTTATAACGAGATATGAAGGTGGATAAAATATTTTTCCTAATAAATGAATTTTATTCCTAAAGTATAACCTATTTTTTGATTTCAGAACGATCGTGTTCGTATGTGTCACATCGTGAACGTATGTGTCCGGACTGTTATATTTTACGAAGTTTTAGTTATGACCACTGATTGTGAGGAACATTACTTAGTGCGTGTCAAACACGCACTTGACAAATTTTTAAAGCTGCCACCTACAGTTTTTTGGAAAAACTGTCTGACAACACTGGGATGTAGGCATGCCGTTTATTAAAAAAAAATCTATTTTTGAATCGATTCGTAATTGCCAACAAAAGAATCGATACTTAAATTATCGATTGTATTCAAAATCGATTCCAAGAAATCGATTCAAATTTGCTGTTGCAAAAGTTGCGGTAATTTTTAAGTAAAAATTTATGTATAATTCAGAAAGATGAACTTTCGAAGTCTTTTAAGATGAAAAATATTAAGCCTGTACGTACTTAATTACCAACATTTTCTTAGAATTTTATTCTATGGTACAGAGATGAATCACAACATCACAACAAAGTTGACAATTTTTGTTTTCATTTGATATAAAAATGTTAAGTGCCCTGTAAACGATCAAATTGTTTGTCAAATTTTACGTGTTTGTCAAATTATTTGATAGTATGCAGCTTTGTCTGACGCGTTTGTCAAACAATCTACGTGTTTGACATGTTTGATGAAAATCTTGATTGATCAACTTGTTTGACGTGTTTGACCAACAAGTTTGAAGGTGAGCGGCGGTGTTTGTTGTGTTTGTCAAACAAGCTCTATTAAATTGCCCCGAAATGAATAGCAAATATGACAAAATTTTTGCAAATCTCTGTACGAGCAACATTTTTTCCGTAATTTTCATTATTTATTCTATGTTTGGCCAAGTTTAATCTAACAAAATTATTTTATGGGGATCACTAGTGTGACAAACTACGCGCAAGTTTGTCAAATTTGTTTGAGCTTTGGTTTGATCGTTTAAGCTCTTGTTTGATGAAAACGTGAAGTTTGACAAACAAATTTGTCAAACAAATTTGATCGTTTACAGGGCACTTTAGTCAAATTCATATATATAAAGAAAATGACTCATTTCAAAAATAAAGTTTTGTCACATATAAAAGATATAATTTCTACTATCCTTTTTCAATATATTAGATAGTAGATCTTCTGAGAGATAGCTATATTACGAGTCTGTCTAAGAGATACATTTATGAGAATGACTCATTTGCAGTTGTCGTTGCTTTCTCTAGAATTGTATAAATATTATCTAAATTGTACTAAATGTTGAGAAGTTTTTATTTAATAACATACAAAGTTTTTTTTATAGATTAAGGGATAAAAAAAAATATGAAAGTTTTTTTTTTTTTGCTTTAAATTTCCCGCATAAACTTTATTGTTTTGTATATGGTACAGTTGTCAGCAATTTGATTTGAAATGCATAGACAACTGATTATATGCATTTGATGCGTTTGATGCTTAAAATTTAATAATCGTAATAGGTACCGATAATAAATATAAATTAATAAATAAATAGCAACGTATAAATAAAATAAAAAAGCAATTTATGTTTTGAAAAAAAAATCGTTTCGCGATTTCCATAAAATAAAAATCGATGTGTGAATCGATCTCAAAATCAATAATCGATTAAAAATCGGTTTCCATACTTCCGATTAATCGATTTCTCGATTTATCGATTAAAAAACGACATCCCTACTGGGATGAGGTTTTATTGTTTTTAGGTAGAAATTCGCTACCCAGTGCTGTACAAAATCTATTCTTCGACCGACGATGGGAATCATTTCTTTAATAAAATCACTAGAAAGATATTTGTTCTAATAAAAAAGAAAATTAAACATGTAATAACGAAAAACAGATAATTTTCGATATCATATTTTTGCACACTGTTTTTAAGGTTGATAAGAAATTTAAGAGGCAAAAAAATTTTAATGACAGCTTCTTAAAAATTTGACAATTTGTTATTGAAATAATAAAGAATGTCCTGTCGAATTTTGAAGTCGATCTTGTTCTTAGTTAGCGAGTAAAAAATCTTGGAAGTTACACTGTCACATAGGTTAACACACATTTATATAAAAAGCTGTATCTTGACAGTCAGAAATGTTCGTTTTACAAAAAATATGCATAGCAATTATCACAGGTTTATGAATACATGCACCAAGTTTCAAAACAGTCTTGTTCTTTGTTTCTGAGATAAAAATCTTTATATAAGTAATATTAATATTAAAGTTATTGAACATTGTAATTAGCCGCAGTAAATATGGCAATATTGCTCTGTGACAAAGAAGCGATGATGGCGCGCACAATTTGAACATAGTATTACACTTTTATAAAATATACACTTTATAAAATATATACTTATATGTTTATACACTTTTATAAAATTATTAATCTTAATATTTTTCTTTTAAGTTAAAATTATTGTTATTCTTTAAAAATTTAAGATATGTATAACACATTTTCTTTATTTCATTTTCTAACACATTTAGTATATATTCCTTTATTTTGAGTGACACGAATTTTGTTATTAATTTTGCTTTATAATATCGTATGTAATTGACTTTTTTGCTATTTTTTTCATAATGTCCGAACTTTTAAAAACTTTTAAAAGTCACTGTCATTATTATTTTGTATTTTTTTTCATAATGTCCGAACTTTTAAAAACTTTTAAATTCACTGTCATTATTATTTTGTAATTTTGATTTTTTTGGAGCATCGTTGTTGAGAAACTAAACTATTTAAATTTCACTAACGACGAAATTTCATTAACAAACTGTAATAAATTATTTAAACTTTTTGGTTAGGTTGACATTCAGTTCAACATCAACATTCAAAAACCATAGAACACTAGACGCAAGGGGTCAAACTAGAATGTCTACCAAATTGTGCCCGCTGTAATCAATGAGTGACGTATACAGCACCCTTACAATCACAACACACGATGTATGGACACGAATATACCAATGTGTTAGTAATATATTTTGATGATTATATATGACGGGTCGAAGGGAAAAAGGGAGCAAGTCACATTTTTTTGAAAAATGAGTTATTGATTGATTGTTGTAGTTCTTCAAGAGTATTATCACGTGTTATAACAATTTATTGGAAAAACGGGTCAAGTCACCTAAAAAAACCCGTTCGCAACTAGAGGCAAAGAGGGAACAAGGGGTCAAGTCGAGCGCGTAGAGGGAACAAGGGGTCAAACGAGCGCGTAGAGGGAATAAGGAGTCAAGTCCACAACTTTTGTGTACTGTTGCTGACTTGGCTTACAGCTGTTTCTCAAATAAACAACACAATGTTTATAACGTTTCTTTAAGTTTTATTGATCTCCTGAAAAAATTGATTACAGTGACTTAACCCCTTTTTCTCCCTGGCCCTTCATATGCAGTTCGCATACTATATACTATGATGGCCACCGTAAGTTACCACCAGTCAACAATTAAAAATAAATTTATTTATTTTAAGAAAGATATCCCTTTATTTTGAGAAATTCTTTATTCAATAGAGACACACTTCATATTTTTTTTCTGTTTAAATTTCACGAGTTGATTAAAAAAACATGATTTTTATTTTGACGTGAACACCACGGCAGTCAGTAACAGACTAAAACAGTAATGGTGTAAATTGCTAGTTACTGCAACTTTAAGATTTCACTTTTTTATACGTAGGCTTGATCTGTCTCATCTGTGACTGGAAGGAATACAACTATCTCTTTTCTGCAATCACTTATGGGTATTTATGTGCATTTTGCAGAACTATGTTGTCATTCACTTAGTAGCTACCAATGGGTGTGTTTCAATCGTTGTCATATTGTTGCCGTCATGTTCACACGGTATACGTGCATGATGCGTGCTACATGCATGTTATGTATATGCGTATGCAAGACACCCATACACACAACCATCCATCGCACTAACACATACAATTTCGCGTACACATATATAGCCAGTGATGGGCGTTTACGTGTAAACAGTCGGTGTTTACGTTTACCTTGTAAAGAGATGTAAACAGAGTAAACAACCGTAAAGTAAAGTCAACACGGTAAACACGTAGAGTCATAAATTACACGTAATTTAAATTTAAAACTTTAAAAATAAAGTAAAAAATGGCAGTTCCCAAAAGGAATATATATATATATATTATATATATATATATATATATATATATATATATATATATATATATATATATATATATATATATATATATACAGAATTAAATTTTCAATTAAAAAAAGAAGGGAGAAAATATAGTGCTTTGTGTTTAATTTGTAAAAAAAACTTTGTCCAATGTGGCCATCCAAAGATTAAAAGTGCATAGGTTAGAAAAAAATCTGATATTAAAATTTTCATTTTTCAGTTCATATTTTGTTCAATTGAATTTTGAATTTGTTAATAAATACGAAGTTGTGAAAAATAAATATGAAGTTATAAAACACATTTTTGGGTTTTGCTTATTAAGTAATGTAATTCTTTTATTATTACAATTTACAATTTAATTTTTAACCTGTTTACGTTGTTTGCGCTGTTTACATATTTACATCCAAAAAATATGTTCTAAACAGAAGTCGTGTTTACGTGTAAACTATGCTTGTAAACACTGTAAGCAGTTTACGCGCCCATCACTGTATATAACATATTGGTGGGATATTTTCTATCCTTTGTCGTTACTCTGGTTTCAGTAGTATAGAGATACTAGCGTTCGTTCTGTGATATTCTGTGGGAAAAACTATTAAAACTTTACACTGTTGCCGTACTTTACACATCATATTGTGCATTGTTTTAAATACATTAAAAATATTTTAGATTATAAAAAGTATTGGAAACAATCAAATTTGAAATATCATTATTAATAACTGTATTTCTTTTAACAAAAAAAAAAAAACATAATTTCATAAGTTTTAACGGCATAAGTTTCATTTATTTAAAGTTGGCAACCATTACGGTATCCTATGTATTTAACATAGGACAATATAGCCAACCTAACCTTCCCCCTCCACTTTCTTAAAAACCTTAAATGGAATATTATTAATTATTAATTTGTTTTTGAACGAACCGATATTAATTCTGTTTAAACGTATTTCATCAAACCCGTGAAGAGTTTGACTGCAAATCCATTTTTTTTACACTGTAGAAATTCTGTTTAATTAGGTAAGTATTGTTACATTCTCGCATTAATTTTTAATAAAAATATTTCAATTTAATTAAATTTCTCCAAAACGTTAATTTTAATATACAGTAAAATGTGTCCCATTTTACTGTAATCCGAGTTATCCGCACATACGGTGTTTCTTTGCCTAGTTATACTATGGCCGTGTTCCATTAAGGACACACAACGACACTGTGTAACACAATGCATTTGTTTTTTTACAAAAAACTAATTTTTTTAAATTTTATGCTAGACTAACCTTTTAATTGCATTTAAAAGCATTTAAAATGTTAGTATTGCAATAAAATTTTTTAAAAAAGTAGTTTTTTTTGTGAAACATCAAATGCACTAGTAAGTGTTGTTTGGGATTTCTAAATGGAACACGATCGATATGTATAAGTAATATTTTTTTTTCATTACGTTGCACAGTCTGCATGTTAATAATAATGACAAGCGAGATAGATTATATATACAATTGATCTATATTAGAAGGATAAAAGATACAATGTACAAGGCGACTGCACAATTCATAAAGATAATATGCAACAAAAAATAAACAAGAGCACAATATATTTGTTTGTAAAAAAAAAAAAATAGCTTTCTTTTATGAAAACGCAAAATTGCTGTAGTCATTTCTTTATGTATTTTTCACATATAATGGTGAAAGTGTTAATTTATGATTTTTGGCTGGTTTTTTTACTTTTTAAGCACAGTGAAAATACATCCCCCTCTTGCATTTATTAGTACATGCATGTGCAACTCATTAATTATTTTTTATATTTTATTATTATTATTACCGATTGCCACCTCTCTCAAATTTTTGATAACAGACCTGTGTTATAATATCACCGAAGGAAGGATGTCATCCTTCGGTGACATAAAAACTATAACATTTAAAGTACCTTAGGTTAAACTTTTAATAATTACATAAAATACCTATATATATATATATATATATATATATATATATATATATATATATATATATATATATATATATATATATATATATATATATATATATGAAACGTAATACAAATGACAATATCTAAGAAGTTATTCTTCCATATTTATTTTATTTTCTTCTAGCTTGTATAACCCCCGTCTGAAATCAACATACTTTCTGTAACTTTTTTTCGACTGTGTAACAAGAGGTTAAATTATTTTTCTCCATATATATCCAAAACTATATTTCATATCTAGTTCACCACCCATGGCGTTAAAACCACCATAAAAGATCCCAACAAAATTTTTATACTTTTCCTTTTTCTAAAATCAATTTTTATGACATTTTCGTTTCGTTTTTGTTTTAACCGTTCGTTTGTTTTTAATTTATGATCCAATAGAGGTGCTCGTTTGTTTTTTTTTTTTTTTAACTTATCTGGCAGCAAAAAAGTTGGTTCACCTGTCAACAGTATTGCACTACTCTTTGTTGTCATAATGAATTATTTGTATTACCTGTAGGGCTTTTGGTGGCGTTGGTGATGTGGATGGTATGATTTTTTTTTAGTCTTCAATGCATGTAGAAAAATTTAATTGAGTTAAGAAATCGTGTACGTGAATACGGTTGGTTGATTGGTTAGTCAGGTAATGTCACGCCACAATGGTAAATCAAGTAATTAAAAGCAGGTTTATTGAATGTGCCCGCGGCTTATTTCTGTGTGTGTATTATTATTTAACGTCAAATTATTTGGCAATGTAATAAATGATAAGTGACTGTAAATTGCCTGTAATCGTCTGAGTCTCAAATGAAATTAAAATTCATTGTTGAAAGATGATATTGAAATGTTTTTGAGAAGCCCCTCCATCGCAATGTACGATCAAGAATTAAATTCAGATGATTTTTCTGATTTCTGAGATATTTGTTGAAATAAATGAAAAATCGCCTTAACATCAATTAAGCATCGAAAACGTTCGATTTTCAGATCAAATATTCGCAATTTTAAATTGAATTTTCACTTTGAGGAGAAAGAAAAATGAAAATTACCTTGGCGAGTTGTGAGTGTAAAATCCAAATGTTAGTGTAAAAGGTGTATTTTGAGCGACATATTGTATCCCATATTCTTGTAAGCTGTTAAGAAGTTGCTAACCAACTCTTTATGGTTTTCGGCCCCGTGGTTTCCAAGAAAATTATAAACAATATTTCGAAAACATGTCCATGCATTGGGAGAAAGAAAATTCAAATTTTCTCTCTCCCAATTTGGGGACTATTAGCGAAGAACACGGTGAACGGTTCCATCTAACATGGAAAAACAGTACCAAGGCAAGTGGAGTGCGAACATGTTAGCTGAATACTGTTGAACACTCAAAGGAGATGTACTTAGCGCTAAATATTCCCGAATATCCTGAATAAAATTAAAATATTAGTTATTTTTCGTCACAAGATATCATTTTTAACCATACTTAATTTAAAGAAAATTAGCTGCTGTTGCAAAAAAAACTGAGGGTGACTGAATTTTTTTAAACGCGCAGGCTAGTTACAAATTAGTTGTAAATACAAAATAAACCAGTCAATTTCATTTAACTTTCATTAAGGTCATTTTTGTCTATCAGTGATTTTTAATTTATTCTTATTCTTAGTTTCTACTTTTTATTTCTTAAAATAGCCAGAGTATTAGGCTAACCTTGTGTATAAAATAAAGTTTTCAATTATGCAAGAATACGAAGTTTTGGCATAGTAATCTTTTTTTTTGGGTTTTGCTTTTTTTTTTTTAATTTTAATATTTCGCAAGTCTACTTAGATTTTTATACGAAACAAGAAATTGATAAAAATAAAAATTCTTACTTATAAGACTTACTATAGGGTTACAGTATGGAGAAACTATGTTGTTTCGATACCTTTAATAACAATTTCATAGGGGCAATATTCCAAATATGATTTAACAATCATCTAAATTCGCAAATACGTACTCCAATATTAATAGAGCACCCAATAATGTATACAATTTTATCCATTATAAAATACATATTTGTGCTGAATATACTATTGACATTTCACCTAGATAGTAATTTAGACTGACAATTGCTTTTTAACCGTAAAAACAGTTAACTTTTCACTATTGAAAATATTTTTTCGATACCACACTTCATGGTAAAAAAAAGTTAAAATTTAATTGTCCGTAATGTTATATTTTTAACCAACTACTGGTTTAATTTCAAAGTTTGCGACAACCTGCATAAAAATATTAGAAAAATTAAAAGAAAATTGTTCTACATGTTTCAATCATTTAAATGATCATTTTCAGGAAATCAAAAAACTCAGTTGTGAAAGAACTGAGAAATAAGAAAAACATCAAAAGGACATAACCTTTAAAATCAATTGGATGTCAAACTGACAAACGGAAAAACAATGTTAAAATAGCGAACCTCATAAGAAATAGGGAAAGTCAAACGTGATAAGATTGAACGAAGAAGAATAGCAGAAATCTTAATCTTATCACGTTTGACTTCCCCTATTTTTTATGGGGTTCGCTATTTTAACATTGTTTTTCCGTTTGTCAGTTTGACATCCAATTGATTTTAAAGGTTATGTCATTTTGATGTTTTTCTTATTTCTCAGTTGTTTCACAATTGAGTTTTTTGATTTCCTAAAGATGATCATTTAAATGATTGAAACATGTGGAACAATTTTCTTTTAATTTTTCTAATATTTTTCATGCAGATTGTCGCAAACTTTGAAATTACTCATTCATTTTTACCTGCATTTGGATTTAGATAATTTAACTACTGGTGTTATACAAATTTCTCGGTCATTGAGAAACTCTAAGATTCAGGTAAGTAATTTCATCACATCAAGAATTACATAACGTCATAAATATATTAAACAATGAAGGAATAGGATATTAGGAGTTTAAGTCATCAAAATGAAAAACAAATATTTGTTTTAATTTTCTGCTACCGGTTTCGGGGAAATTAACCCCATCTTCATGGCAGATGCTTTATTATAGAAGTAAACAAAAACAAAAACATTAGAAATGTTAAAAATTTTTTTACAAAAATGTCAAAAATTTTTTTAAAATATAAAAAATATTGAAAAAACATGCAGTACTTACATAAAAAAATTTTTTGTTGTGTTAAGTTGTTAGTATTTACATTATTAAAAATAATAACTGTGTCAAAATATAAAAATTGAAAAATTTGGTTATTTAAAAAGTTTTATCAAAAAGAAAACAATAAAATTTTTTTAAAAATAATAGTAATAATAGATGTAGTGTCCTAATATCCTATTCCTTCATTAAATTATTAGTCATCTAATTTTATTCCTTACATATTAAACAATTTTCATATTTACTAATTCTGTAGGTTAGGTAAAGTTACAGTCCTTTAATAACCGGTAACATTGCCTAAAACAAACGGTAAAAATGTAGCAACTACACCAACTGATCAAAATTTCCAGTCTACTATAGAACAAAGTGTTAACAACAGTGGCATATTTAAAAATTTTACAATATCTTTCATATTTCACTAATTGTAAGAAACGTGGGTACGTAAAGTTACGAATTTGTTGACATCTTAACCTGTTAATGTTCTTTTCTTTTCGTTTTTTACACGGAGAGAATAATCATATAATTTTTGTAGATAAAATTTCAGAAAAATTACCATGCTCTCTTTTAATGCGTGCGCGATCGACAATCAAAGTAAAAAATATATTATAGCATGCTAAAATTTAATGTGGTAACACAACTTCTATCACACTCTTATACATATATATGTTATAGTTTAATTCTTGTTGTCGTACTCTTTCATTTGCGCATCTGACCCGCAACCTTATGTTGCTGCGGCTGTACCTGTAAAAACTTCGAAGATGCCCGATATTTTCCGACCTTTGATTCTTTATGATCCATACAAAAATGATTGGCAACAATATATTCTAATACTGAAGATAGTGGAGTAACAAAATGATGAATTAAACGATGACCATCCGTCAAGACATTCTAATGAACACTGCTTCGACATCACACGACACCACACCAGCTAACCAGCTACTTGCAACACCACCAGTCCTGCTATGTGACCTTCATATATGATTATGTTGATACTTTCTGCAGCTTGCCTCGCTATGTAACAGCGTTGATATCTTCTCTTTCTTTCTTTCTACTATTAGCTTCTTTTATTCTTTTCTACTTTTCTTCTATTTAAGACAGCATGGTAATTTTTGTAAGAAAACAATTAAACTGTCGGCAATGGAACTTTTTACTGTGCTGTTTTACAAATTTTACGGAGCTAATATTACGGAAAGAACATTCTATTCTTTAAATTTTCTTTGATTAATTATAATTTTTTTATATTTTTACCGTACAAAATTGAATATGTTCGCCTTTTACACGTCGATTGTAGTGCTGATCACAGTTATTTTTATATGAATTTTCTCTCTGTGTACTAGAGCAAATATTTTTATCAGTTTATCTCATATTAAAACAGTTAAATATAACTAAATTGATTTCGTTTTCACTTTATTCAAGTTTAAATCGAAAATTTAGGTGACGTTGGTCGCTTTTACGGTACCTATACCCTAGCATTACTAGTTAGTGATCGCTATAGCCATTATTCCCTATAACTATACTACTACAATATACCTTCTCTCCTCAATATTTCCTAGCATGTCAGTTCGAATTGATTTTAAAATACATAATCCACAATCCATGGAATCATAATATCCCTCTACAAATGATAATATATCCATGCATCCACGATTATTGAAATGATATTTCCAAGAGGTGCTGCACACTACTACTACATCGAAGCCAACTATCTACGTATAACTCCATAAGCAGATAATAGGACTGATAGCAAGCAGATATAGATACAGATTGTACATACATATAATTCAAAAACATACAATAGGTTTATGGATATTTTGTATTTCATATGTTAGCAAAAACATTTGTTTGTATATTACTGTTGTATTGTTTGTTTATTATTGGTTTACTATTTTGTTTGTATATCTGTCTGTCTGTCTGCCGGTCTGTCAATCTGGCGGCACGTCTATTCGAGTGTTTGTACGTCTCTTTACAAGTGAAATTTCATGTTACGTACTACATTCATTTATAATTTCATATCTGTACATAGTTGGGACACTACTGTACAAAAATTTTCTATGGTTTCGAAAAAGATTTTCCAGTTTTCAAGTGAACCGAACTGATAATATTATTGGAATGTATAGTAAGTAATAAAAATGAATAAAAATTATGAATCGAAACGTACGTATTTTTAAGATTCGCGGCAGATTTTGTTTGGCGTTGCCACCATTATTTGTTTGTAATTTTGAGATTAAAACATTGAATTAAGGGGAGATTCGCTTTTTCTTCTTAATTATGTTCCTCAAGGTGTTGGAAATATTCTTCTAAAATTTTATTTAAAAAAAATCAAATAGTTATAGGCATTTGAGTGCACCTACTTTATTATAATTCAATTCAAATACCTAAAAAACTTTAAATGGTTTTTTCTCGAAAGTACGTTTTTTGACATGGATCCTCATGTATCTCAAAAAGTGTTTGAGATATCAACATAAATTAAAGTGCATATTATTCCTCGATACCGTCATTTTGACAGGAACTAGGGTCTTTTGGTTCCGTAATATATTTTCAAAATAGCAGCTGTTTATATTCGAGAAAAGGTGGTGATTTTTGAAAATTTATTTTCAAACTTCGATTTCTTGTTGGTTTTTTTAGTTTTCTTTTCTTAGATCGTAGTTAGTGCCATAACTGTAGGTATATGTATACTTTCAGAAAATTCTTGATTTTTGCTTTTGGTTCACTGGGAATTTCAGAATGCGAGGAACCATCAAGGTGGAAAAATCTCGCAATGTCGACTTGAAAGCCATTTATACTCAGATCATTTTTTAATTTTTTTTTTTTAAAAAGAAATTATTTTGTAATCTCAAGACATGTAGAAACAATGTATTGTATATTTAGTTTTTTTAATAAAATATTTATTTGTATAAAAAAATAAAAGTAAAAAAGGTCGATTTTTCATGTTTTTTTGACGAATCTCCCTTTTAGTGGCCGATAATAGGGAGCACTAACGTACAATGAAATTTTGGACAGGGATACAGAGAGAGCTTTAGTCACTAGTAGAATTAGAAAAGCCAAGAAGAATATAAAATTCAAAATTATTCTATCCTATGGATGAGTATTTTATCCTATGGATGACTTTTTTTTGTGCATTGTGTCATATCTCGCATGAGCATTTTTAAAATCTTTATGACCTCTATATAATATATACAGTTATCCCGCTCAATATTTTTTTTTGTTCGAAATTCAGGCAATGAATATATTGAAAAGTTTTCAAATTTTAGTGGAACCATTTTGTCAAACGGACCGCTATCTGTATGGCTAATTTCAAAAATGCATCACTGCTTGCATGAGGCAGAGTTAAAAGTTCAAAAACGCATCAGACGCATCACAACGAAAAATCAAAAGTTCATTTTTGCATTTGATGCGTCAAAACAATGCATCAAGAAATTTGGTGATGCGTGTCCAAGATGCATGTCATGTGTATAATGTAGAATTATAACTACTTGCCATATTATGTAGGTATTAACACCAACAGGAATAATTCCGAAAAACAAATTTTTGAAAAAGATGAATGTACAATATTTACCTTTGATTAAAATTGTTTAAACTATTTGAATACATTTTGCACTCAAAATATGTAATATTTTTTATTCAAATAATTTGAATATTTTCAATTTCAAGTAAGTTCAAGTTAAAATTCAAAGATAATATACCTATACAAGGACTGTATTGCTATATTATCTATAGTCTATCATGGTACATTATCTGTCTTATCTATAGCCAAATCAGAGGCTAAATGATGCCAACATCCCGTTCAAAAACATCTAATGTGCATCAAATTTCAAGAGAGCATCAGCAGCGCATCATGTAGTATTAGACGCATCAGTAAAGTCATGATGCTGCATCGATGCGGTAAAGTTTACATTTTTGAAGTTACCCTATATTAGCATTGGTATTTACGAAAGATTCCGTTAAAATTGAATTATTCGCTATTATGACGATCTGATGTGTTTTCAAAGTGTAATATAATAATTAGAAAGTAAAGAATGGACGCGGATCTCTATACTGTAAGGCCTCTAATTGTCAAATAGTGGTTGTAAGAAAAGTCCATTTAATCAAATCAGTGCATAGCTTTTTAATATTTTTAGTTTTACACCGTACTGTACTTTCGTGTAATTCATATCCATCTAGTGATTGTTTTATGAATTAATTACTACAAAACCAATAAATGACAGATAGATGGATTGTTGATAGATATAAAGATAGGTTATGTTTACTATTTTGATATTTCAGTTGATTTTTGTTGTATTTCTACATATACTATTCGTAGTTTTGTCAGTATGAAAATATTTGAGTGTTATTATTAATTTCCAGAATGGAATTCAGCTATTACAGCCACTGTCATGACGCGACTTGAGCCCGGGACTATGGCAGAAATTTGTTTTGAGGTCCCTAGAAACCGAAAATAATACTCAGTAAAATGTATATATATATATATATATATATATATATATATATATATATATATATATATATATATATATATATATATATATATATATATATATATATATAGGTTGGCCAAAAAGTTCGTTCGGTTTTTGACAGATGGTGTTAGACACTTAAGTAAAGTAAGTATGCGCAGTCCAAATCTTAAATGCATGTTATCGCTTAGTAGTTTATATGTTACTGCCTGTCCACAGAAAGTTGTGTGATTGTCAGTGTACTTTTGTTTATTTAACAATATTTTAAAGATGGATAACCAAAATGAACATTTTCGACATATTATGATTTTTTATTTTAAAAAAGGCAAGACAGCAGCGGTAACCTGTAAAAAGATATGTGCTGTGTATGGTGACAATGCTATAAGTGAACGTGTGTGTCAGAAGTGATTTGCACGATTCCGTTCAGGAAACTTCTCTGTTCAAGATGCACCACGCTCAGGACGACCACTTAAAGTAGACAGTGAAAATGTACAGACCCTTGTTAATAACAATCCACATTACACAACACGGGAGATTGCAGATATTCTAAAAATATCTAAATCTAGCGTAGAAAATTATTTACATCAACTTGGCTACATTAATAGACTCGATATTTGGATTCCTCATGAATTAAACGAAGCTAATCTGGTCCAAAGAATCTCCATATGTGATTCATTGATCAGACGTGAACGAACGAACGAACCAAACGAACTTTTTGGCCAACCTAATATATATATATATATATATATATATATATATATATATATATATATATATATATATATATATATATATATATATATATATATATATATGTGTGTGTGTGTGTGTGTGTCCGCGCGATAACTCTCGAACGAAACGTCTTACGTTTATGAAATTTGGTGAAAATATTGGAAGTCCCAAACCGTTGGACGAGTTCGTTAACCAGACACGTCCGATGCCCGGAACATGATTTTTTGGCAATTTTCGTGAAAAAAAAATTAGTTTTTTGCCAAAATTACCCCTTATTTAAAAATTTTTGTGAAATCTTTTTACACCATTGGAAAGAGGAGAAAAAATCACATAAAAAAGCTCTTTAAATTATTATTCTATGTCAACTAGTTTGCAAGAAAAACTAACTTTTATAAACGGAAATTCGCTATGTTATGCAGGATGCTGCGACAGGGGTATTTTATTTAAATACCGGATTATATTTTATTACACTTTGTATTTGTACCTAAATGGAAATTCATTTAAAAATCCATTCTGAAAATGATACATACTGAATTCTGTTCGAATTGAAATATGGATTATCCAGTTAGGATTACAATAATAATCTATAATTCCTTTCTGAAAATTATTAAAGTGGCCAGTTTTAATCTGGCGCTTCTTGTGTTATAATCATAACTTGTTTAATGAAATTTGAGAAATGTTGTAGTTTGAAATGTTTTTGATAATTTGGGAACATTTAGATATATTTTTCTCTTAAAGAAAATATCTTTCTGCAAGGAAGATAGAGAAAACACATAACTCAAAACGCTCAAAACCTCATTTCTTAGGAACTTGGTTTTCTAAACAAAATAGAGCGAAAAAAACATATTATGTAAAGAAACTTAATGACGCAATAACTTTACTTTATACAATGTACTGATTAAATGTTTAAAAATAATCAACAAGTAACCTTATCGCAAATTAATATTCAGATTTCTTACTTCTTTTCTCATTATGCACTCTGATTAGCATTTTGTTATTTTATTTAATTTTTTTTTGAAATCGCAAAACTCAAAAAAATATTGCACAAATAGGATCGCACAAAAAACAGTTTTTACAGCGAGTACATGTGGATTTATAGGACTCACTAACACAAATCACAGATTAACGATATTTTATGAAGTTATCTTTGAATAACTCATATACAAAATCCACGATGCATAAAATATATTCACACTTGACCGCGTCTACCAATGTAAATTTTGATTTAAAACACATAATTTTCTAATTATTAAATTATTAACACCTTTTTCCTACACATAATTACCACTAATTTCATATTCATAATAAGTAATTATGGTTGGAATATATCATGTTAGCTTAAGATTAAAAGGCCAATTACTTGTTGTGTAGTTATAAATAAGTAACATTTAGTTACATATCTTAAGCGGATTATTGATCACCTTTTTCCACTTTTTAATTACCTGTAGTATTGATCTTATCTGTCAATATGAATACATAATATAGATCAATATACTTATGTGTATATGAAATAAAGGATAAACTATAATTTTATTAATTAAAACACATAGAAAATATTAAATTATATCTAACTAGCTTTATCTTAATTGAATGTGTAATACACATACATCAAAAAAAAAGGATTATAAATATTTACATAAAATATTAACATTATACAGAGTGTCCCAGATAATTTCTACATGTAAATGTCGCTTACTATACACGATTCAAAATGATCACTTTTTTGACGTGTTTTTATTGATGTAAAAAGAAAATGTGTTGACGAAATATGACTCTTCCACTGATTGTGAGAACAAAAGTTTTATGCAAAATTGACACATAATTCTATCATAACCAGTTATCGGATTTCTTTCGGATCAGACAGTTTCGTCTTTAGCATATGCAGGTATACATATTGCACTCAATGTGACTAAAAGTTCAAAATATTTTCATAAAAACAACGTACGCAACTTACATACACACACATACATATGTGTATCAAAATATTATTTATACGTATTTTATGTAAACATCCTTTTTTTCTTTTATTTATTACCTGCACAATTGAAAAATGCCACTGTAATTTTAATTGACTACCAAAAGTATTTTTGCTTTGGTATATTATGTATGTGATTTATGTGAAATGTTATTTAGATTGAATAAATTAATCTTTTTTTATTGTTTTCAATTTTGAGAGATAGAAGTATAGTCGCTTGTTAAAAATTTGTTTTTCAATAATAAAAAATCTTAGTAAATACGTACGTCTTAGCTATTATAGTGGACCGTTTAAATATTCAACAACTTTTCAATATATTTTACAAAATTTTTTGAATTTTCTTACTTTCGTCAAATAAAAATCTTAGTATTCTAAATGGTGAAAAATGTAATTTTTGACCAATTATATTCATTCAAATGTGCATAATTTAATGTAATTTATTTGCTAAATTTTATTGAAATAAGTATGGTCCTGACCTGTCCGAAGAAACCCGGTATCTAATCATAACATTTTTTTACAAAACTAACATTTGAAATAGGATAATTACAAAAAGATAAATTTCAATTCAATAACTTTTAATATTGTGATTCATATAACTTTTCTCCATTTAAATCAAAATTTCTAGCGCTCGCTAAGATTACATAATTTCTCTCACCTATCCGAGAAGTTTGTATTTTTTCGAATAAATTTGTTTACAATTTATTTAACAAGAAGAAACTATATGAACTGGCAAAAACATGACAGCGTTTGAGCAAAAGCGCGACACCTGAGTTTTAAAAATAAAAATAGTATTTTGCGAAGTAAAATATTTGTTTATAATATTTATAAATATGGAATACCATAAAGTAACGCTCAAATCTATTAATAAACTTCAGTTTATTATCATGTAAGATTTTATTTTTGATACCACAAAAAGTGAAAATAAATAATCTAGGATCTATTTCACTTAATTTTAAGCATGATTCATCACTTATGAATTTAAGGAATTCCCGTTTTCTTGGCTTTATCTCTTTCATTGTTGCAAATACGTAAATTTTAAATTTACAATTTGTTTTTAGAGAAGAATAGAAGATTGATTTGTTTTGAATATAAGAATTATTTAATTTTTTAACGATGACTCATGCTCAATTGTATTTGAAACGGAGTATATAAACGAAAATCCATAATAAGAAATTAGTACTCTCTTACGAATGCAAATGCGAATATAAATATTTGGAAAACGACGAATATTCGTGAATTTGAATGCGAACACGAATATTCGTTACATCTTTACAAGTCTCTAGGATCAATTAATACGAAACCGATACATACCTAATTATTAATAATGACACCTACCATGAATAATAACAATAATTAACAAAGATTAAAGATAATCTATCTTTATTATTCAATTTGCACTCTTCCCTGGTTCGGGAAATAATTTTGTACGTAGCTTATATATTTATTGCTTTCTATAGAATGATTCAAACGTAATCCGTCTACACTCAGGCACGAATAAAATTTTTCAACTTCATTGATAACTAAAGAGAATTTATAATAGCTTAAAAATCACACCATACTTAAAACTTGGGTTTGAGAAAAAAGTGCCGAATTTTTCGAAAACGATACAAATTACTGAGTGCTTACGCAATTATAGACAGTAACCCACAAACTACCAAATAAATTTAAAAGTGTATAGTTAAAAATATAATAATAAATTTTCTATAGATAAGAGAATAATGTGTGGAAATGTATGACAGTTAGGATCTTTTTTGAGAATAAACAATGAATATTCGAAACAATTGCCATAACGATACCGATTCCGATACCGATATATCAGCCGATATATTGGCGTTGCTACTTAGAATACAGCTAGTGATGAGCAAATACAAGACCAAGACCAAGACTTGGCAGTCTTGGTCTTGGTCTTGTTCTTGCATTAAGAATGTTGGTCTTGGTCTTGCTAGAGCAGTTTGCGTCTTGGTCTTGGTCTTGCAAAATGCAGTCTTGGTATTGGTCTTGGTCTTGGTATTGCTAAAAATCTTGCACTTTCTTGCATTTTTTTATTAGCGAATTTTTTCCTTTTAAAGAATTTTCTCTCTTTACGGTATTAATTATACTTTTAAACTATTTAAATAATTTAGCAAGAGTCTTGCTTTTTTCTTGCTATAGTCTTGGTCTTGCTCACTTGAGTCTTGGTATTGGTCTTGCAGCCATACTTAGACTCTTGGTCTTGGTCTTGCAAAATGCAGTCTTGGTCTTGGTCTTGGTCTTGCAAAAAATGCAAGACCAAGACAAGACTGCAAGACCAAGACTAATTTTGCTCATCACTAATATACAGCCAATATCACACAATTCGGAAAGCCTCATACAAAATGATTTGCGTAACAGATTATCTGCAAATAATTTGAAAAAATTTTGCTTTCTTAACAAAAATCTACCAAAAGTAAACTTTAATTACTGAATTTATGTATCGATTTATTACTTTGTGTAATAAATATTTTCTTTGAATTTTGATGTGCAGCCATTTTTTTGAAACATACCCTTTGCAGTAAAAAGGGTGCATACTAGTTCGCTTCCGCAGTCAGATTTTAATCTTATCTTGAAAAAGGGTCGTAGGTTAGTTCGCTCCCGACTTGTTATCTACTGACAGGTAAAATTAATTACTTAAAAATATTCAAACTGATACATATACAGCCATTGTTTAGTTACGGACATGAAATTTTCACGCACATCTGCACGCCTTCTCATAAGAAAAAAGAATAGAAGTTATTGCTTTCTTATAAATTTTCAATACTAAGCAGATAGTCAAATGTGTACACAATATTTGTACTGAATATAAAATACATAACATTATTAGTTTTAATGCTAGAGATATGTTACGGACGTGACAAAAGTACCAAACTTTATTAGCTCTATAGCATTAAAACTAATAATGTTATGTCTTTTAAATTCAGTACAAATATTGTGTACACATTTTTGTCTATCTGCTTAGTATTGAAAATTTATAAGAAAAAAATAACTTCTGTTTTTTTTCTTATGAGAAGGCGTGTAAAGTGCGAGAAAATGTCATGTCCATCACAAAAGAATGGCTGTGTGACATTTTTTTTACACTTCTCACAAGGTAGACTCTGTTATGTAAGTTTTATGCATATAAACGCCCGAGGTACACACAATTTGATTTATTATCTACTAAAGCATCGATATCGGTATCGGTATCGGTATCGCCGATTATTTACCACAATAATCAGTATCTTTACTACCTTCGTTGATCCGAACTATAGGGGAAAGGGGTGTAAAATGTAACAATAAGGAATCAATTGTAACTTTATACACAAAAATATTAGCATTGCAATTATTAGTTTTTTGTAAAGTTCCTAGCAGAACTTCTATACTCTTATCGTGGACACGATATTAAAATTTTCTCTTAGAATTTGCATTGGAATTTTATTTCAAGTCTGACAAGCGGAAATAGGGGTGAACTTTAATAGGTTAATATGAAGCTATTCTTATCAAGGTATTTTATAATGATAATGATTATCAATATAAAACTACTGTAATTTATTACCTATAGTGTAAAAAAATTTGATCATGTGAGTTTGAAGAATTTCTATTCGATCCACCAATAACAATTTTAGCTACATATTTCCTTATCGCGACACCATTAAGTTCAAAAAACATATTTATTAAAAATATTCTAATAATTCATTCTAAATTACGAAATTTATTGATTAAAAAATATATTAATAACTGATAATTGATAATAAAATAAGCTCATAATATTATATTTTTATTGTTTTGATGATTCATAAATAAATTATAATTATTTTTATATAAAAGTTACGCATATAATTTGTTAAGTTTAATAAATTACGATAAATAACACATTGGCCGTCATATTAGATTAATTTTTTTTTTTATATGAAAAAAATTGTAAAATTTATGTGTTTTTGATAATGTAAATTCAGAAAGGAAATTGCAATTTTTTGTGAAATAAATAGTATAAATAAAAATTTATAATATTATGCGATAATTTCAATAAAAGTGTGCATTCTTTAAAACCGGGGAGTATTCATTATCTAACATTAGCAAAATATTTCGAATAGTTTGAAATATTTTGCGAAATAGCAAAAAAATTACCATAATATGTCATAATAATAGTTTAATAAATTTTAATAAAAACTTTTTAACGGCAAATAAAATTGAAAAGTTAAAACATTTTTGAAAGATTGGAAGATACCACACTATATATCTCACAATCAGTTGCATCAGAAAAGTAGGTATTTCATCCATCGATCTAATAGCTTTTGATAGCTTGATTATTGTTTGTAGAATGTTTAGTTGCAAAATATATATTCTCATTGAATAAGTTGATAACTTCTAATCGTAGGGCCAAAGACTTTAAATAATTACTACTATCTTTGATATTTTGTCTTACAAATAAAACCGAAAAAAGAAAGAAAAATAAGGGTTTAACATTTAAAAAAAAAACGCCGTGAGCAGCGGGGGCCCCATCACGGTAGTCGAATTTTCCCCTTCATCTTCGGTATTGAATGTCTACAAGCGAAATGTGATTGAAAGTCTACAACCGAATTGTCATTTTGTTGGTTTCAAAACTGGTGATGAGTGTTCGGCTGATCGAGGCTTTAAAAAAAGGTTTTAAGTATTTAAGGGCTGTATCTCAGTAAATTTCAATTTTGTGCCGAAAACAGGTAGCAGAAAAAAAGCCAACACAATTCGTACGAGGACATTCCTGCCCATGTTTATCCGCTAATTGCCTTTATGTTTTAGTTTTAAATATTAAAAAAGGACCTTCAATAGTAAACTGGAAGGCCTTTATAAAGATATTTTTTCTTTCCAAAAAAATCCAAAATTTCTATTTTATAAATACTAAAAATCCAAAATTCCTAATTTATAAATAAACAGTGACTTTAATAACATTTTTAAATTACTTAATATGTATGTATTTCATTTGTCATAAAAGTAAGTTCACTTTTTTTTAAATTTTTTAAAATTACTATTCGCCTACTTGTATTTAGAATAAACATAATGCTTTTAAAACACATTTAACAATAGCATTCAATTCCGATGTAAAAATGGGAGAAGTGTGGGGAAAAGTGATGCGGACTCCCTACAAGGTACTAGCTGGATACTAACTGAATACACGTACAAAATTTCAGCCCTCTAGGTTTCCTTATGGAGTCTCTAGACGTGTTAGAAAACAAGCAAAAAAATTAAGGAAATATTGGTGTCAAAATCGTGGGGGTAAGGGTTAAAAGTTGAAACCTCCAAAAAACAGTGTCTGGCTATTAGCTTAACCTGTACACCAAATTTCAGCCCTCTAGGTTTATTTGGGGAGATTTTGACCCGAACGAAACTGTTAAAAAACAAGAAAAATCATGTTCTTTTGGGTATAAAAATGGTGGGGGTAGGGGTTAAAAGTCGAGACCCCCAAAAGGCACCCCCTTGATACTAACTCAATCCGAATACAAAATTTCAGCCCTCTAGGTTTATTCGGGTGACCTGTGCGAGTGGTACAAACTTCGAAAACGTCGAAAATGCATGAAATTGTAGCTTAAAAATGAGGGGGGTGGGGGTAAAATATTAAAACCTCCAAAAAGCACAACCTAGGTACGAACTTTATCAACACACCAAATTTCAACCCTCTACGTTAATTCTGGGGGGCTGGGAGCCTGTTAGATCCAGCGAAAATCGTTTTTCCCCCCTCTACTCCCACCATATCATCCTAGGAAGCTGAATTTTGGATATGTTGTAGATAATTGACCGAAACATTATTTAAAACCGGTTTGAAAAAGTTTTATTGCTTTTCCGCCCCCCACCACCCCCTTAAGGGTCGGGTCAGAAAAAAAATTTGCCCAAAATTTGACCCCACTTTGATAGTATGAGGTGCCTCGAAAATGAGCCCCATTTACCAAATTTCATCTCTTAACTTCCATAGGGGGGCCCTACACAAATTAAAAGGTGGCGGGAAAATATATATATATATATATATATATATCAGACATTTTTTTTTTCTACATATTCGTGTTCTACGGGTCCGAAAACGGATAGCGCCCCTACTCTCGCCTCTCGCAGCTCTTATCGTATAGACTGTATAAGTCTAATTTTTCGGAGAAAATTCGACTAAAAAGATACGAATACAAAAAAATTACATTTCTCCTGCTCTTGTTTGATAGGTGGGGGCAAGAGGGGGCACACAACAGGCTTGTTTAAGCAGCAGTTCTGGACAGTACCAAACTGTCAGGATTATGGGCAAAGCAAATTTCGTATGCGTAGAGCGGTCTTAATAATTACTAAAAACGCTTTGCGCACAATCCTGACAGATTGGTACTATCCCAAACTGCTGCTTAAACAAACCTATAATCTTCAAATATTCTGCACAAAAAACACGTCTATTTAATAAGTAGGTAAATAAACAAATTTTAAGAAAAAGAATCAACTGAAATTCGGTCACGTTGATAGGTGAGGGGTAAAGTAGGGTTGAGCTGAAACGCATAGATAACTCCATCTTGTCCCATACGTAAAAATTTTGAAATTGGAATTAAATACTCTACCTACCTATACTTATAACCTTAAAAAATAGATAAGCCAATATCGTCTAATAATCCACATTATCTTCTATTGAAGTAGTTCTCAAAATTTTTGGTCCGCCACACCCTTCTGAACTTAAAAATTTCAAAGACCCACCCCACCCCACCCCCAAGTATGTACAAACGTGTAGAAAATATGTAAAATTGTGTAAGAAATGTGTAAAAAAATGTATAAAAAATGACTATTTGATCAGTAATAAATTTTCTCTGTGATCCCCCCCCCCCCAGATATTTTTTGTAACTCCCTTTAAGGTTGCGATTCCTCACTTTGAGAATCACTCCTCTATTGACCATAACCTCCTAAACTTCAAACTTTCAGTACTTTGGTACCATTTAAAACGTAGAACTATAACGCTTTTTGGGCTCTAACATACAAATGCAGTTACTTATTTTTTATGACTACCTCTAACTGGGACGACAGACCGAACGCGGATACTTACTTACGGTTGGTGCGTTCGGGTGGTGTATCAATTTGTGTGGTGGGTCCCACCTTACCTTCCCACACCCTATCTTGTCCTACCTTTCCGTACCTAGAAAAATGTTTATCAGAATGTGGTAGCCGGTAACCTCATTTTTCATGTTCGCAAATTGTTCTTATTACGCCAATTTTTATCGTTGGACAAAAATCGCAACTCCCACTTTCAGAATCACTCCTTTATTGAACATAACCTCTTAAACTTTCAGCTTTCATTATTTTGGTACCGTTTAAAAAGTAGAACTAACACTTTTTTGGCTTTAACATACAAATGTAGTTACTAATTCCTACCGTTTGCTTATGACTAACTCTAACTGGGACAACAGACCGAACATGGATACTTACTTGCAATTGGTGCGCTCGAGTCGTGTGCTCATTTGGATATCCCGTCTTACCTTCCCCTACGCAGAAAAACAACCAAAATGTGGTAACCTCATTATTCATGTTTACAAAATATATATTATGCAAATTTTTATCGTTGGACAAAAATCGCGATCCCCACTTTCAGAATCACTCCTTTATTGAACATAACCTCTTAAACTTTCAACTTTCATTATTTTCGTACCGTTTAAAAAGTAGAACTAACACCTTTTTGGCTTTAACTAGTGATGAGCAAATGCAAGACTAAGACCAAGACTTGGCAGTCTTGGTCTTGGTCTCGTTCTTGCATTAAGAATCTTGGTCTTGGTCTTGCTAGAGCAGTTTGAGTCTTGGTCTTGGTCTTGGTCTTACAAAATGCAGTCTTGGTATTGGTCTTGTTCTTGGTATTGCTAAAAATCTTGCACTTTCTTGCATTTTTTTATTAGCGAATTTTTTCCTTCTAAAATCAGAATTTTCTCTCTTTACGGTATTAATTATACTTCTAAACTTTTTAAATAATTTAGCAAGAGTCTTGCTTTTTTCTTGCTATAGTCTTAGTCTTGCTCACTTGAGTCTTGGTATTGGTCTTGCAGCCATACTTATAGTCTTGGTCTTGCAAAATGCAGTCTTGGTCTTGGTCTTGGTCATGCAAAAAATTCAAGACCAAGACAAGACTGCAAGACCAAGACTAATTTTGCTCATCACTAGCTTTAACATACAAATGTAGTTACTAATTCCTACCATTTGCTTATGACCAACTTTAACTGGGACGACAGACCGAACGTGGATACTTACTTGCAATTGGTGCGCTCGAGTCGTGTGCTCATTTTGGTATCCCGTCTTACTTTCCCCTACGCAGAAAAAAAACCAAAATGTGGTAACCTCATTATTCATGTTTACAAAATATATATTATGCAAATTTTTATCGTTGGACAAAAATCCATTTTGTAATTACAACATACATACAAATCCAATTATTGCGAAATACGACAATTACACCTTGATTAATACATATATCACCTCCACATACATACAATACATGCACTGCTTGTACATGTATTTTTCTTTTTTACTTCCAAACTTACTTACTACACAATATAGAGCGGTGAACTCCACCTCAATAGGGCGTGGCACCCTCAGAACATACATGTCTCATTTAAAAGAAGAATTGTGAAAAAAAAAATAAACTACCCTTTTTGGACGTCGAACACACACACAACACCGTCACTCACTCACTACTGAAGACCGTCATGTCACGTACAACGGTGCCACGTTAGAGTGAGTTGGTAGCACTGATGATGCTCTATACCGTCATGTGTAGTATACATAGTTGTAGCACAGCACCAGCTACCAACGTTTAAAAAAATAAAACTCCGTCGAATAAGTAATTGCATTTACATCACGTAGATACACATAGGTACACGGGTATGTATGGATACAAAGAGAAAATTCCCGTAGGTAACGGTATAGGGAAAGAAACGGTGACAAAAAAGGAATAGGAGGCGTTAAATTTACTTTCATGTCAAGTGTATAAATAAGGATAAAATTCTATTTGTGACTTGATTAAGTAAATTTTTTTTCTTGCAATGTGAAAATAGTGAATGAAAATTAAAGGTATTGCTCTGGAATGGAAAGAAAATTTATTTTAACAGTAGAATTTAAATGAAAAAGGGTAGAACTTAAACTTACCTAGCATTTCTATGTAGCTATCAATTAATTAATAGCATTCAAAAACGATATTTTTGTAAAAAAGATTGATGTGACCAATAAGAGTCCAGATGAAATTATAAGTATTCCAAGAGTTGTTTTACCTTTTTTACCTTTTTTTAGTATCTACTACGTATTTTATTACCATGATACAGAGAATGAGATATTACCTAATGAAAAATACAATTTTCCGTGAATTTGATTTCGAATAAATTTTTTTTTAACGGCAATATTTTGGTATAAATTTCCCATTTGTTTTCCAAAGTGAAAGTTTAAAAGTATTTTACAATGTCCTTTACAGTGGTAGGTATATATACATACATCACTTGACGGCTTTCATTGTGTCAAAAATCAGTAGATATGTATAGTTTGGGCCTTTTAACTTGGCAGTGCGCAGAAAATGAATTTAACACGTACATCTAATAGTAGGTAATAACAGAGGGAACGAAAAAGGACAATATGTTTGTTAAAAAAGGTATCTCTTTTTAATATGATTTAAACCTATAGATATTTTTCAGATGTTATTGTCTCTTATTTGTAATGTATTTTCAAATGTATCTATCTGTATCATGCGCGAGTTACTGCCAAGTAAAAATGCCCGAGCTATACCAAATAAAAAAAAAATTAGGTAAGGGATATTATTTATTAGGAAGTTCACTACAAAGGGCCTGAGAATCATTTTTGTTTTTGGATTGAGAATAGAATAAATATTTAACCTCAAAGTTTTTAGCGCTTTGGATAATAAATTTCTTTATTTATAATCTTTTTAATATTGATTTTTCGCCAAAAAAATTCAGATAAAAGTTGTAGATAATAATATTATCTACAAACAAATGCTTATTAGACACTCACTAAATCCTGATTATGTACTTTAGTTGCTAAAATTTTCAAAATTCTCGGAATAAAATACTTCTTACTTTTATTTAGTGTTAAATAAGTCATTGATTTATTAATAATATGATTATCTGAAATCTTCTATTTTCTATATATGATTTTACAAATTCAATAACAATTTTTTTAATTTTCCTAAAAAAAGATTTCGTTTTTGTACTATAAATTCCCAAAAAGGTTTTTTGCAAAATTCTTGTCAGATTCACGGTTACAGAAATAATCCACTAATAATTTTTAAATTTCACTTCAAGACGACAGATAGGTTCATGATAAAATCCCCTACGACTTTCGAAAAAAGTCGCTACCCACCAGAAATACACGGTTGAGTATTAAAAAACACCGTATTTACTGTAATTATAATAAAAAAAAACGATATTCCCCATTCCAATGTGTGAAATCTACAATCATAAAAAAATCGCTAATATTTAAATTGAAAAGCTTAACCTTACCAGCAAAACAGTTTACTTGTAGAGTTGTAGTTAATAATTATAGATTTATAATTTTTTTTCAACATTTCTTCGAATCATCAGATCATTAATTTTTTATTTTAATATTCCCACATCCCAATGTTGTATAGATAAGTAAAGAATTTTTCTTTTTCATGCAATTTAAAAATAATTATTATTATTATTATTATAAAAATGACAGTAAAATGTTCATTAAGAATTTTATTATTATTATTATTGTTATTATCAATGATTTACAAAATGCGTGCATACATCAACTTAATATTGTGTGTAATATCTACATGCACATTGTCAAAACTTATTTGCAACATTAAATATAATGTACTAGAAAAGGCAAAGACAATAACTGTTTTAGCTAGTACGTATTGTTACGACTGTAAATTTACATGTAATCAATAGACTCCAGAAATACTGGAGTCTATTGATTTCATATAACATTGTAAACCAAGTCGGAAAAAGATTAGCTTCGGCCACATTTTTTGGCTTATACTGACCAAATCGTGGCAAATATACTTAATAAAAGAATGCTGGAAGAAACGGCGTATCTCAAAAAAATTCGCCATGTAATATCTGTTTTTATCATTCTGTTTAATGTTCATTTCCCAAGCTCTTTGTCTAGAACCGACGCTATTTAATTTATTTTTACTTTCTTTAATTATGTGAAATAATCGGCGATTAGTATAGATACTTAGAAGGAATGCAAATGCAGTTCTTTTTATAGAAAATCGAAGTTCCTCTGAACTTGTGAAGGAAAACCGCAGAAAATCTGTTATGGATAATAACACTACTGAAAGAATGGAATTAACTTCTATACCTTGCATCTACAGCCACTTTACTAACCATTGCAATATATAATGCGGCTTATACACGGTTCAACTTGTTGTACAACTTGGTTGAGTTGTACAACTAGTTGAATCGTGTGAGGGGCAGTTGGTCAACTATTTTGATGGTTGCATAAACGATTGAAGTAAAATCAAAATATTTTGATTTTACGTGGGCGGAGCAAATGGTCTATGAACATGTTGTACTGTGTGTGGGGTAGTTGAACAACAAAACCAGTACATATATGGTGTAAAAGGTGTAAATCAACAAAATATTTACAGCGGTAACAATTGGAAAGTTTAAATATTTGATTTTGTTTGTTATTTCCAATAGCTTGCGGTGATACCGCACTTGTAAATCTTCAAAAGAATTTCCCGTTGCAAGAAACCTTAATGTAATTCCTGAGCGTGCTTTTGCAGAAATTGCATCATGCATAAACGTATCTTCTTTGTTTATTAAAGGTGTTATTTTTACTAAAATATCATTAATAATTTCTTCGTTCATTCGCATATAATTTTTATAATCGGTTCACATTCACTAATTTTTTTAATAGTTTTTCATTAGAAAATTTTTTTCCCAACCACTCTGCTCCATTTTCTTTTTTTCCATTTACTCACGCTTTCTTCACTACTTTCTGCAATTACTGCTAAGGCAAGAATTTTATCTTTAATTTTAACGAAGTTCTCTTTTTCAAAAATTGTGAATAACTGAAGTTGGGCAACAAGTTGAATGAATAGTTTAATAGTGTATGGCAAACAGTTCAATTTGTAGTACAACTAGGTAGTACAACAAGTTGAACCGTGTATGCGCCGCATAAGGAACAAAGTCTGTAAAAGATGAAGTATGACAAATGAATAAAACGATCTGAGTGGATGTATCCAAGTTGGTGGGCGATCCAAGATACGGAAATGGATGCGAATGTGGATATTTATACCAAAATAATAAATATCAAAAGAATTAAGCGATTTTTAAGGAATAACCAAATCTACAAAATAATTCAAAAATTAAAATTTAACAATTCTCATTTTTATCCTTCCTTGACAAAGAATAAAACAGGTAAATTATTTATTAATTTCGAAAGACGTAAGTTTTGCATGGCGTAATTAGTATCGAATCTGTTTCATATGGTCTCGTGAATTACCACTACTTCAAGATGTGATTTCGTAATATTTGCATTTTTTTTTCTAAACGGGTTTCTAGCTATCGATGATACAGATTGTTTCTAAGAAGAACCAAAAGGAGGTTATTACTGTTTAACACTTG
This sequence comes from Brachynemurus nebulosus, assembly GCA_035578155.1. NCBI lineage: Eukaryota > Metazoa > Arthropoda > Insecta > Neuroptera > Myrmeleontidae > Brachynemurus > Brachynemurus nebulosus. The sequence goes on along the minus strand of JAPWDM010000014.1, from coordinate 10,973,958 downwards.
CACCAAAATATAGGAGCTTGAATACCTTAACTTGTACAAATCCGCATTTGCATTACATTCACAGTAAAATATTACGGGTGCGTATGCAGGCATGTGCAACAATCCTTTTACTTATGGTGACAACGTGACGATGGTGTTTTGTTTGTTTGAAATCGATTCATTTCTTTAGTGTAATATTTCAGAAGCGAACATCCTTTTCTAATGAACAATAATGCTTTCAATTACAGACAAACGGTAGGTACACATATTAAATATATAGTTTTAAATATCTACTTCAATTGAATATATGTGCCTATATGTATAGGATATATTATGAATGTAATGAAAACTAATTGTAAAATTAACATGTAATACACGTGGTAAAAATTTCTTTACATTTGCGTGAACAATATGTAAATTGTTTTATTATTATCATTTCACAGTAAGAAATAATAAAAAATTATAAAAAAATATTATTTTAATATCTCTTTAATTCTTTTTATTTAATAATTGCCATATTTATTCTGCTTTGAAAGGAATTATTTTTATTGTATAATCGGTGAAAAACCGACAAAATGTTCCGATAGAGGCGCTGGCGATCTTCTGATGTGTGAAAATTTAACTAGGCGTAATTCCTAAATACTATATTAAGCTGAACCGGGGTCACAAGAACCGATTTTAAAGGCCGACATCTTTTTATTATTACGTAGGTATGAGATATTACATGTTTTAAAACGGTTTCATTTATTGGACTATCGTAATAGGTTACTTCAATTTTGAAATAGGTTACTTCAATTTTGAAAAATTAATTTTACTTCAATTTTGAAAAATTAATTCTATATTAAAAAAAATTAATTATTAAATTAATTACTTTGCACTGTTGAGGGTAGTTTTATACAAAGATGAATCCCGCAATATTTATATCGCACCAAGGCAACAACAGGGCTACATCTTTATATTTGAATTCAATATTTGATGTCACCCTTTTTTTTGCCGAGGTACGATATGTTATTGCTGAGAGCGCTTTACAAGATTTATTTTAAAGGTGCACTAATGCAAAAAGATTTATGGAGTAGGTACTTTGACGTCATTAATATATATATATATATATATATATATATATATATATATATATATATATATATATATATATATAGGTATTTAAAACTGTTATTGGAACTAGCCCAATATATATATATATATATATATATATATATATATATATATATATATATATATATATATATATATATATATATATATAGGGGAGCGTTTATTTGATGGTACATATTAAGTTTATAAAAAAATTGCGGTACTGACAGCGTATTATGGGTTGTAGGAGCCGTCTTTTTTATTTTTATCAAAATGAGCTATAGAGGACCACTAGACAAAAAACTCATCTTCGAATCAATCGTATTTCTAAAAAGAATATCTTCAATTTAATAACAAAAACAGAAATGTAAAATTGTCACTCAAAATACCCTAATGCAACCAGTCACTCTAAATCAGATCACTCCCGTAAAATTAGATTTGTAAAGAAAGAAAATTTTAAACTTGAACAAGTTTATCAAAATTTCTCATGTGAACCAATTTCTCAATGTCTTAGAGACTGTAATTAAAATCTTAGAATGGTAAACCTAAAAGTGAATTAAAGATTTTCAAAATCTTTTTGGTTTTAATTTTAGCAACATTGGACCATGTGATCTAAGCGCGGATAAAGATAAGTTGTCGCGGATAAAATAAGCGCGATATAAAGATACCCTCCCCTCAGGAAGAAAACAAAATCTTACCAATTTTTCAGTCACTTAGTTTTACTATAAAATTCTATGTTTCTTATAGATTTTTCCCCAATATAGGCAATTTTTTAATGCTAATTTACTTAAATATATATATTTTTACAATGTCAGAATAGTTATTATGAAGTCATCGAAAAAATAAGACTTCCTCCTAACTTGAAAGTTGGATCGGTCCTGTATTGGAGATGACGAATTTAGTCATAAATATTTCAAAAACTTTGAACTTCGAGAAACGAAATCCATTACACAAACATCCTGATATTCCAGTATATAATAAAATTCGTTAAGTGCGTGTTTTTGACACGCACTAAGTAATGCCATCTCAGTGAAAGTGTTAATTTATGATTTTTTGTTAACTCTATAGTTGTTAACTCTACAGCCCCCTTGCGTTTATTCAATATGGATGTACAACTCAATAATTATTCAATCACGTGTTCAATTCAATCACACAACGATATTAATACGTCATCTTCGATGACATAAAAAGTACATCAATTACATATCCAGTACCTAAAAATCCTGATAAGTATAAAGTATACGTCTTTTATTTATTTTACCTTATATATACATAATTAATGCGTAACTGAAAGCCAGACGCTTATATCCTAAGATCTGTAGTAATCGGGACACAACTCCCTTCATGGTTTGATCATTAGTTTTGAATAACTAAAACAATTAATATATCTTTATAAATTGATAAATCGCTAATTCAGCTGTACAGCAGGTAGCCGTGGCCAAACTATTTATGAAAATAATTAAAGATCACTGATAATTTTTTGAAATGTTTCGTACGAATAAATCCATTCTGATTTATTCAATTAATTTTTAAACAATGATTGAGTTTCATTTTTAAATTAAAGTGTCACATTCGAGTATTCTAGCAACTGTTAAATACCTTTAGGCGTAATCAGTTCTAACAATAGAGAATTATTACAAATCAATTACTTACGATTATAGACAAGAATAGATAGTTTCAATTTTGAAAATATATGCTACGATTATTATTTCTAAACTTGAAATTACATTCTATTTATTCCCGAATGGCAATGTGGTAGAAAATTACCGGAAAAGTTTTAACCTAACTATTCATTTGCTTTGGTAGAAATGGACTGAAATTGTGCCTACTGGCATTTGAAATTTATATAAAATTAAAAATGACTTCTGGTATTATTATCAAACAAAAGACAAAAGAAGATTAGAAGAATCCATTGATATAGAAGAATATGGATGGAGACCATTTCTTAAGAGAGAGACAAGATATAATATAATATGATATGTTAGAATGAATACGTATATTCCTTTGAATGTACCACAAAAAATAAAAACAAAAGAGTAAATATACACGATAACACGTGCAAATAAGCACTAAACATCCAGTCCTACAAAAAATTAAATTTAAAAAAATATTAGATAACGCAATACATCGTAAATATAATATTTGGGTAAGTAAATATTGTATTTATCAATAAATGCAACCATTTCTAGCGAAAATTTGTTAATTTTTCTAAATTTTTCATTTAAAAAAACAGGTTTATAATAAGCGTAAAAATACCAATTTTGACATTACACAAAGTAAAGGAAAGATCGAAAAAGGAATCATTCTACATAAATAAGGAATTCGTTTTTTAGTTAAAATATGTGATAATAACGACAAAAATTTTAAAAATATTGTAAAAAATAAAATTATGTAAAAATCAAAATATAGGTTAGTTGGACCCTTCATTTCAGTAGCGTCTTATATGTAAAATTAATGAGCATATAAAAATTTAACTTCAAGATTATGTATTTTGTTTGTATTTATTTATTTATTAATAAAATGATAATTTAATAAACATATAGTTTTATTTATGTTTGTGTCTACTTTTATCAAAAAGATATGTCTTATTAGTGATGGAAAATTATAAACCAAAACGTAATCTTTTTAAAGAAATAGTTATAAATTGTAAATAATCGATTAATTTGAGCAATTTTTGTTTTGAGTTTATAGTAATTTATAATATTCTTTAAGCAGCGTTAAAAAATGCAATAATTTAGTAGACAAGTAAGAATTCGAAAAATTAATTGATAAAATAGTCGAACAGCATTCTTAAGGAGTTGATTATTGAATTAAATAGAAAAGATATTAAAAATAATTAATTAATTTTTTTGTTTTTATATAAAAATCACAATTATAATAAAAATATACTAAATATATTGTTTTAAAAGCAATGGCAATGTTTTAATTAAATTAACACCGCTACTGTTTGTTGACAAAATGACGTCATTCATAATACGCACGTTTAATATTCATAATATGTTGATCAGTATTTTGGCAAATGCTCCTTCCTTTACAATATTATATACCTCTCCTTCTTCCATGGAAGAATCGAAGTAATTTAATGAGCAAATAATAGTAAATTCTACCTTTAACTCTGTACGTTTCGTTTCAGGAAAAATTAGACAAACTAATTTAAAATTTCGTCTATATATAGCGACAATACATGCAAATCCATTATGAAAAGAAGTTGAGTTTTAATTCTTTAAAAAGTTAAGATTAACTGTGCACTAGCTTAGATTAAAAATTCAAAAAAGCGATTTTCTCGGCTAGCAGAAATTTTTTTGACTGTTAGAAAAACGCTTGAACCACTGCGGTCTTAATAGTAAATATATATCTAGTTTTTACCAACTTGATTTAAGAACAATTTTTCAACGCTGTACAAATTATTATTAAAAAATTTCGATTTGTTTTAACCATAAAATGTAATTCGATACAAAATACGATTATGTATTCAAAAAGACTTTATGGAGAAAGCCGCTACTGCTTCAAGAAAAATATATTTCTGGTCTTCTCTTAGTGGCGAAAATAGCGTTACTAGTCGTCGTCAGTACATGCTTTGAAAAGTGCCTCTGAAAATTTCACCGATTTTGAACGTTTAATTGTTGTCCTATAGTCGTTAAACAAGAAAAAATTATCAAGACAACGCACACTTTGGCGGCTACCATGGCCAAAATTAATGAGTGTCAGTTCTAATTGATTGACCGATTACGTGCTTTGAGAGCGCGTGTCGACACAGCGCAAGTAAATACGGTGTTTTAAGAGCGCATAAGAGTCATAAAACTATACACAATAAAATAAACTGACCAAGTACTATATGGTACTGTATGGAATCAGGTACTATACAGTGCCGTGCCAAAAATGATAGTCATTCTGTAACTTTCAATTTGTTAACAAAATTTAAATTTTGAATGAAAATTCTAGTTTGTTATTTTACTAACTGAATAAATATAATAATTTACTTATATTTAATAGCTTTATACTAACCACGTAAATCTTAGTTATATTTTAGCGTCTAATTTTCAAATTAGCTCGTACAGCCAGAGGAAGAGTGATTTTAAGGCTTTACCTATTATATAACATTTATAAATTCAGAGATTTTTTGCCTAAATTTGAAATATGAAATAAATTGTTCTGCATCAATTTCAAATAAAAAATTTATACTTTCCCGGAAACATTTACAGGAAAAATTTATTTTTAAAGTTACCATTAACTTAATGCTATTTTCACCGGAATGTCCAAATTTGAAGGAAAATTGAAAAATTCGTAATGTTTCACCAAAGATATATAATTGAAAAACTGATTTCTAGTTACTATGTATGATCTGATTTTTTAAGCTTAAAAAATAAAGTAGTAAGGTACCAACACTCCGTATTCATCCGATCTAGACCAGAGTGATTATTTTCTGTTACCTAAACTCAAAATTTGGCTCGAAGGTAGAATTTTTCATCACATGAAGAGGTCTTACGATCCATAAACGCGTATTTTCAGAGTAAGACTTCCACTACTATTTGAACCGGGTAAATCAGTTAGAGCATTGTTGGACTAATTGTAACAGTTTAAAATGCGACTGTGTCAAAAAATAAAACTGCGTGTCTTACCCTCGTAGTATATTGCTTTGATTCGAATATCATTAATGTTGATGTATTAATATTGTTCTATTTTTCTTGAAACTGATTATACTTATAATATACAGTGTCCCTATTACAATCCCATATTGTATATCTATATAGTTTTCTGTAAATAAATTTATAATATGAGTTGATTTGCACGAAACATGTTGGGTTGGATGGACATTGTGATGTCCTAGATTGTTTTTATTTAAACTGACATGACACACTCACGAGATACCAACAACTTCTGTCCGTTCGTCTGTCTGTCTGTCTGTCTGTTTGTCTATATGTCTACTTGTAAAACTTCACTCGTCGTATTTGTACTTTGTAATTATTTGATTAATTATTAATAAATTTTGGAATCAATTTAATATTCTTTTACATACAAGCAGTTAAGAAATTGATTTTTCTGATCAGTTTACATGTGCCAGTTTTGTTGATTTTGTGTTTAATCGTTGCGTTTTCGATATGTATTAGGGCAGATGTAGAAAAATTACGAATAATACCTTAAAATTTTAATTAAAATTAGCAGAAATCGAGGAATTTTTGGTTTTAAATACCATTTTTTCATCTAGTTGCGAAAAGTATAATGTAATAACTCGAATATGGTTTAAAAAAAAATTTGGACACTAATAAAAAAATTTAAATAAACACAGTTGTAAGACTTTCCCGGCCTGTGGGAACGCCAACACTATTATGTTCAAAGGTTACAAAAGAAATCAAAATTTATTGATTTTTTAGGAGTGAGTGAGTGCCTATTTAAGAAAAGTTATCGGGGACAAGGTGGTTGCAAACTGACACTTCTAAAAATTACTTTTTATTAAACTTTTCAAAACTTTGTCATCAGATGAAGTTAGGTGGGGAAAATTCATACTTATCTAGCCTCAAATTTTTAGTAATTTTTAAAATTACCAACAAAAGTAAGCATTAAAAATATAAAATTCTCCTAAGCCACGCGACTTATGAAAAAATTTTCGCCTTAGATTAATGGAAACCTTTCATATCACCTCGCATCAAAATCTCATCGATTTTTATAAATGAGGTTTGGAGTTTTCGATTTTTAAAATGTTTAAAATGACGATAACTGCAAAATAACTAGATAAAATGTGACTAAATTTAGCTCTTTTTAATGTCCCATATATAGAACCATTTTGAGTTTTGTTTACATGTCCCTAGCACCGGAAAATCTGGAGATTATCTTTAATTTAAACGCCAACATACATAAGCATACGTACACTGACATTCGAAAAATTTCCATACGATTTTGTGGCTTTCTATGGATCCCTTAAGTCCTAAAGCAGAACTAGAATCAGAGGCGGCGCAAGACTAAAATGGGGAGCGAGATAATTTTTGCGAGGCCCCCTTTAATTATCTCTTTGACATTTCTCTCTCTCAAAAATTAGCGAGAAAAAAAAACAAAACACCTTAATCATTTTAGCGAGGCCGCTTTTCCCTGATTTTTCAAAACAACCTTCCTAAAAGTTAGGTGGCGAGTAAAAAAAAAAAAAAAAAGGAAAACAATCTGTCAGCTTGCTTACAAATGTGAGACTCCGCTGCGAGGCCCCCAAAGGCGCGAGGCTATAGGCGGTGACCCACTTCGCCCACCCTTTGCACTGCCTCTGACTAGAATCATTTTTGTATTTAGAAAATACCCCTGTCGCAGCATCCTGCATAACATAGCGAATTTCCGTTTATAACAAATAGTTTTTCTCGGACACTAGTTGACATAGAAAAATAGTTTAAAGACCATTTTTATGTAATTTTTTCTCCTCTTTTAAATGGTGTAAAAAATTTCGCAAATTTTTTGAATAAGTGGAAATTTTGGCAAAAAATTAATTTTTTGCAAGAACAGAAACCACAGAAACCATGTGCCTGGCATCCGACGTGTCTGGCTATGACGAACTCATCCAAGGGTTTGGGACTTCCAATGTTTTCACCAAACTTCGTAAAAATTGGATACTTCGTGCGGGCGCGGGCATATATATATATATATATATATATATATATATATATATATATATATATATATATATATATATATATATATATATATATTTAAATTTTAGTGAATATTATTTTCGGTTTCTAGGGACCTCAAAACAAATTTCTGCCATAGTCCGCGGCTCAAGTCGCATCATGACAGTGGGTGTAATAGTTGAATTATTTTTTTTATGAACCGAAAGCTCTCGAGTGCTAGAAGATAGAATACATTTTAATTTAAAATTCAAAAAATGGCATATTTCACCATAAAATGTTTTTCTCCTCAAAATATTCAAATATCATAAAATCAGAATTTAATACCTGAAACCTTGCCAGAATTCTTTCTACATAATATACTTTAAATCAATAATGTGAATAGAGCTTAACAAAAATTTTATTTTTAATTTTTTGTTTTCGTTGGTTGGTCATGTTTGAGGCTAATTTCAGTTTGTTTTTGTATGATTTGTGTTACAAACGATCCTGCATGGTGATGAGCGACGAGCGCGAATCAAACAAATGTGCTGCGCGCTGAATTGAACTATAACCACGAGCAGGCATTAAACGGACCGGTAGACAGACAAACGGACCGGTAGACAGACATAATGAATGACAAAACATGAACATGCACATGTGTGTGGCCATTTTCAGTTAATTTTTTTGTTCATTCTTCTCTTCGCTCTTTATTAAAAATTCAAAATGTATAATTGTTATAATTTCATGTAGTCGTTTATTAGAGTAGGTTTATGTACTATATGATTTTCTACCACCAGAGTTTAATACCCATGTGGATTTTTTTTTTATTAAAGGTTTACGTTTCATAAAAATATCAGTTTTTGTGTCATTTTAATAAAGAGTATATTTTTTTTTAATCGATCCTTTTTTTGTTGTTGCTGGGGGTGTAGTTTTAATTAGTATGGTGAATAATTTACATGGCATAATTTTTTCCACAATTTTAGTCTGTTTGTCTAAGGTTTCATAGATATTATTGAACGGACTTTCGTTTTCCAGAATGGAATTATCGCAAATTATTTCAGGCATGAATCACGTATCATTCTGGATTTTTAAGTTGAATTCTTGTCTTTTTCAAAAATAGGAATATGGGTAGTTATACAAACGAAAGGAGAAAATGGACTTAATTCCGGCCCGACATTTTTTTCACGCATAAGTTTTGGCAAGTAGCTTTATTTCAAGATGATGCCATTTTTCACACTACTTCAAAGTGGCCCGTCAAAAAATTAAAAATTATAAATTTTATGGTCATTATAAAAAAGAGACATCCAGGAAAGTGAAACAATGAGTAAAAAACTAAAATTAGGTCAAGGGAATTTATCTATAGTCAATAAAAGTGGCATTTTGCAAAGTAAAGTGTTTTTATTTACTAATATCAAATATGGAATACCATAATGGAACGCTCAAATCTTAAAGCTCAAGACTTAAATATGATTTGTTTTGAGAAAACGGAAATTTTTTAAATGTGATGACGTCATCAAGGTTACAAAAAATTTTTAAATCTTTCCAAAATTATAAGTAAAATGATGGAGTGGTGAAATTGGAAGCGAATTATCGGTTTTCAAAGTGTTTGTTCTTATTTTTGCCAAAATTAGGCGAATAGGATCACCAGAACAAAGCCTTTTAGTGAATAGGTCACTATTATAAGAGGAATTGGGTAATTTTTATAGCAAAAATTAAAAGCTCACATCAAAATTACCCTAATTCGATCTATTACCTTCATAAAAATCACTCCCATTAGGTTTGATTTGAGGGAAAAAGGATTTTTTTAATTTGATGACATTACGAAGTTTTTAAAATTTTTCAGTGCCTTAAAAGCCTTTTGTAAAGTGGCAGAGTGGCAGAGTGACGAACGAAAGAAAATTATTGTCTTTCGAAGTTGTTCTCTTAATGGTAACTGTGGTAGCTAAATTTTTGTTTAAATTTGCAATATTAAAAAAGCATTATGAAGCCAGCCTTTGAAGAAACGTAACCCTCCCCTAATTTGAGAGCTGAATTCGTCCCCGGGTTTAGTCCTTAATATCTTAAATTACTCTATCAGTAATCTAGCACGGACCAATGAACATATAATTATATTATATAGACTAATTATATAAATGTATAATTGAGGTAGCCGGATACGACCGGGATATGAGCGGATAGTATTCTGTAATATTGTAGTGAATGCAATTACCAATGGTATCCGCAGTAACGTTTTAAAATAATTTTGTCAAAATATATATAATATTGATAATAAAATTTTACTTTTTTGAGAAGAAACTACAAAATTTTGAAAGACAAAAAGTGGTATTGGCTTTATTCTCAAAATACGTACGTATACAAATTACAATGTCCTGTAATAATTATAGTCGCATTTGCTCAAAAATTGACATTATATTATATTCCTTAAATCTCACCCGTCTCATCCTGTTCAAGAAAAATGCCTAGAAACTGGCTTTACGCTTTGTCTAGTAGTATAATATAATAGTGTTCATTGGTCTGTGTAATCTAACCATTTTTATTATCACCAAAATTCAACTGAAACAATTCGAAATTCGTGTCCCGAATTTTGTGCATTTTTAGATGATTTTATTTAATATTTTCAAACGAAAACATACCTATCTGTAGGTAAATATATTTTATTTATAACGGAAATCGACAAAATCATCATTTTTTTCCTCGTCGATATATGTATCAGTATCAACTAAATACTTTACCAGAGGCTTATACAACATCAAAAAGGCATATGTATTTTAATAGTAAGGGTAAGTCTACATGTTTTTTTGAGGGGATGATACTTATATACACGTATTGCCCCAACAAACAGATATAGTTTATATCTAATATGGATGGCTCTATTTAAGTCTTGTATCGGTTACCAAATATATTTAGAGTGTAACGACGAGAATAGGAGGGTTACAAGGAATTACGTAAGAGACGGGCTAACGCTACATTATGTGTACAGACACGAAACCTATATCAAAAATCCATTAAACCGAATCAAATTAATCAATTAAATGGGGGGCCTACCTTGTAGCCAAGTATAAATACTGTATTTGTGTGAAAAGATGGTTGTATTTGTACAGTTACCGAATATCAGCAAAAAAATGTTATATGATTTTTATGTCTTAATCAATTTTATTAAAGAAAAATTGTATTGGAGATTAAAAAAAAAATTTGGTGGAATTCTACTAAGAATTTATCGAGTATCTTTATTAACATTATAGGTTAGTTCCAGCGAACACTGTAAATGATTCGATAAAGAATTGTAAATAATTCACTGTTGAAATATTTCCTCGGTAACAATTTCATCTTAACAACATTGAATCCGTACAGTCTGATTTTTGTGTACAGACAGTAAAAGATCTGCGACTCTTGGAATTTTTTTTGTACTAAACTGCGATGTTGTAATTTATACATGACTTTATTTCACTTTGAAGCTCCTGTTATGCTTCATTTAATGCGACATTGACAGATGTTGTCAGATTTTAGGTTAATATTTCATTGATTTTAAAAATTAACTTTTTTTAAAATAAAATTTTTCTTAATCATTTTATGTTTAAATAAATGTACCTGCTTACTGTGCAAAATTTTAGGGTTTTAGCGTCACTTTTCGTTGAAATACCCATAGTAAAAATACTCTGTTTCCCATAAGATTTCATGTATTTTGCCATCTATGATAATGCAATTTTTTTCATGATGGATTTTCCTAATCAAGATGAAACTTCAAGGGAATTTTTTTTATTCTAAGGTCTATTCGATTTTGTTGGTTTCAACTGCTTTTCATCACTTTGATCCTAAGGACCAGTAGTGTTTGAATATTGAAATAATACTTAAAATTATAATTACTTTGCCTAATTTCACTGTTAAAATAATATTATAATTTTTCAGTCTTATAACTTAACGCGGTTTATTTATTCATTTAGTAGTTTCACTTGCTTTTATTTAATAAATGTTAAAAAATTAGCCTTTAATTAGCCTGAATCTTTTATTTTCTAAATGAGTTAAAAAAAATTATCAACTATTTTTGAAAAAGGACACTGTCTGTTAAATTGCATAAAGTCCAATACTTACTGATTATTTAAAAATGGTCAAGTGTAAATAGACCTAATGCGATAAGGTCCTACAGACACGAAATCCTAAAGACACTAATTTTAATCATTTTGGAATTTTACCGTTCGCCAAAAAAAGTCATGGTTAGGTTAGTTAACTTGCATGCTAAAAAAAAATTATATTAAAAGCTATAGCTGCCGTTATAAACGATCAGAAAAATATTTATTATTGAGACTGAATCGAAGACTAATTCAAAAAAATTTTTTTTGCTCTGCTTTAGAAAACTACGATAAAGAAAAATTCTTTGTTTGACAGAATAACACTTTATTTTTGAAAGGTTTTGGATTCTATTGTGTAATTCTAGGATTGGGCCTACTAGAATGGCCATTTGGCAGATTTAATCATTTTGGAATTTTACCGTTCGCCAAAAAAAGTCATGGTTAGGTTAGTTAACTTGCATGCTAAAAAAAAATTATATTAAAAGCTATAGCTGCCGTTATAAACGATCAGAAAAATATTTATTATTGAGACTGAATCGAAGACTAATTCAAAAAAATTTTTTTTGCTCTGCTTTAGAAAACTACGATAAAGAAAAATTCTTTGTTTGACAGAATAACACTTTATTTTTGAAAGGTTTTGGATTCTATTGTGTAATTCTAGGATTGGGCCTACTAGAATGGCCATTTGGCAGATTTAAGGTGTTGGTAGTGTTCGTTTTTATATCATTTTGGAATTTTTTTTTTTTGGAAGCTGCATCGGCTAAAAATTCCAAAATGATATAAAAAAAACACTACCAACACCTTAAATCTGCCAAATGGCCATTCTAGTAGGCCCAATCCTAGAATTACACAATAGAATCCAAAACCTTTCAAAAATAAAGTGTTATTCTGTCAAACAAAGAATTTTTCTTTATCGTAGTTTTCTAAAGCAGAGCAAAAAAAATTTTTTTGAATTAGTCTTCGATTCAGTCTCAATAATAAATATTTTTCTGATCGTTTATAACGGCAGCTATAGCTTTTAATATAATTTTTTTTTAGCATGCAAGTTAACTAACCTAACCATGACTTTTTTTGGCGAACGGTAAAATTCCAAAATGATTAAAATTAGTGTCTTTAGGATTTCGTGTCTGTAGGACCTTATCGCATTAGGTCTATTTACACTTGACCATTTTTAAATAATCAGTAAGTATTGGACTTTATGCAATTTAACAGACAGTGTCCTTTTTCAAAAATAGTTGATAATTTTTTTTAACTCATTTAGAAAATAAAAGATTCAGGCTAATTAAAGGCTAATTTTTTAACATTTATTAAATAAAAGCAAGTGAAACTACTAAATGAATAAATAAACCGCGTTAAGTTATAAGACTGAAAAATTATAATATTATTTTAACAGTGAAATTAGGCAAAGTAATTATAATTTTAAGTATTATTTCAATATTCAAACACTACTGGTCCTTAGGATCAAAGTGATGAAAAGCAGTTGAAACCAACAAAATCGAATAGACCTTAGAATAAAAAAAATTCCCTTGAAGTTTCATCTTGATTAGGAAAATCCATCATGAAAAAAATTGCATTATCATAGATGGCAAAATACATGAAATCTTATGGGAAACAGAGTATTTTTACTATGGGTATTTCAACGAAAAGTGACGCTAAAACCCTAAAATTTTGCACAGTAAGCAGGTACATTTATTTAAACATAAAATGATTAAGAAAAATTTTATTTTAAAAAAAGTTAATTTTTAAAATCAATGAAATATTAACCTAAAATCTGACAACATCTGTCAATGTCGCATTAAATGAAGCATAACAGGAGCTTCAAAGTGAAATAAAGTCATGTATAAATTACAACATCGCAGTTTAGTACAAAAAAAATTCCAAGAGTCGCAGATCTTTTACTGTCTGTACACAAAAATCAGACTGTACGGATTCAATGTTGTTAAGATGAAATTGTTACCGAGGAAATATTTCAACAGTGAATTATTTACAATTCTTTATCGAATCATTTACAGTGTTCGCTGGAACTAACCTATAATGTTAATAAAGATACTCGATAAATTCTTAGTAGAATTCCACCAAATTTTTTTTTTAATCTCCAATACAATTTTTCTTTAATAAAATTGATTAAGACATAAAAATCATATAACATTTTTTTGCTGATATTCGGTAACTGTACAAATACAACCATCTTTTCACACAAATACAGTATTTATACTTGGCTACAAGGTAGGCCCCCCATTTAATTGATTAATTTGATTCGGTTTAATGGATTTTTGATATAGGTTTCGTGTCTGTACACATAATGTAGCGTTAGCCCGTCTCTTACGTAATTCCTTGTAACCCTCCTATTCTCGTCGTTACACTCTAAATATATTTGGTAACCGATACAAGACTTAAATAGAGCCATCCATATTAGATATAAACTATATCTGTTTGTTGGGGCAATACGTGTATATAAGTATCATCCCCTCAAAAAAACATGTAGACTTACCCTTACTATTAAAATACATATGCCTTTTTGATGTTGTATAAGCCTCTGGTAAAGTATTTAGTTGATACTGATACATATATCGACGAGGAAAAAAATGATGATTTTGTCGATTTCCGTTATAAATAAAATATATTTACCTACAGATAGGTATGTTTTCGTTTGAAAATATTAAATAAAATCATCTAAAAATGCACAAAATTCGGGACACGAATTTCGAATTGTTTCAGTTGAATTTTGGTGATAATAAAAATGGTTAGATTACACAGACCAATGAACACTATTATATTATACTACTAGACAAAGCGTAAAGCCAGTTTCTAGGCATTTTTCTTGAACAGGATGAGACGGGTGAGATTTAAGGAATATAATATAATGTCAATTTTTGAGCAAATGCGACTATAATTATTACAGGACATTGTAATTTGTATACGTACGTATTTTGAGAATAAAGCCAATACCACTTTTTGTCTTTCAAAATTTTGTAGTTTCTTCTCAAAAAAGTAAAATTTTATTATCAATATTATATATATTTTGACAAAATTATTTTAAAACGTTACTGCGGATACCATTGGTAATTGCATTCACTACAATATTACAGAATACTATCCGCTCATATCCCGGTCGTATCCGGCTACCTCAATTATACATTTATATAATTAGTCTATATAATATAATTATATGTTCATTGGTCCGTGCTAGATTACTGATAGAGTAATTTAAGATATTAAGGACTAAACCCGGGGACGAATTCAGCTCTCAAATTAGGGGAGGGTTACGTTTCTTCAAAGGCTGGCTTCATAATGCTTTTTTAATATTGCAAATTTAAACAAAAATTTAGCTACCACAGTTACCATTAAGAGAACAACTTCGAAAGACAATAATTTTCTTTCGTTCGTCACTCTGCCACTCTGCCACTTTACAAAAGGCTTTTAAGGCACTGAAAAATTTTAAAAACTTCGTAATGTCATCAAATTAAAAAAATCCTTTTTCCCTCAAATCAAACCTAATGGGAGTGATTTTTATGAAGGTAATAGATCGAATTAGGGTAATTTTGATGTGAGCTTTTAATTTTTGCTATAAAAATTACCCAATTCCTCTTATAATAGTGACCTATTCACTAAAAGGCTTTGTTCTGGTGATCCTATTCGCCTAATTTTGGCAAAAATAAGAACAAACACTTTGAAAACCGATAATTCGCTTCCAATTTCACCACTCCATCATTTTACTTATAATTTTGGAAAGATTTAAAAATTTTTTGTAACCTTGATGACGTCATCACATTTAAAAAATTTCCGTTTTCTCAAAACAAATCATATTTAAGTCTTGAGCTTTAAGATTTGAGCGTTCCATTATGGTATTCCATATTTGATTCCACATTTGGCAGATTTAAGGTGTTGGTAGTGTTCGTTTTTATATCATTTTGGAATTTTTAGCCGATGCAGCTTCCAAAAAAAAAAAATTTCGTTTCTAATTGTTTTTTGGTTATTTCGTAGTTTGTAAAAAATATCCGTTTTTGGTAAAAAAGTAATAGAATATATCAGTTATTTATAGTCTAACCATACAAATCTGTGAAGATTGCCTACGTTTAACCGATTATATCTTTTAATTGTTAATATTTTATATATCCATCAAAATCTACTTATTGAAATATATAAGTAAATAATTTTCAGTTGAATTAAAATATGAACACTTAGTAGTATTTTTATATTTAACAATAAAAATTCTAATTTAAATTTTTTTTTGAAAAATCGTCATTAGTTCTGCCACAATTGTTATTGACGTTCAAAACAATTGGGTTATGTTTTAATGTCCATTTATTTTTTGTAAAATGCAAATAAAACTCAAATCGTAATTAGTATTGTTAAGAATATATTTCTTAGAAAAGATATTTAAATATTAACATTTATCTATCTATAATAATATGCCAGTAATAATTTTTTAATACACATAATTAAAATATCTCAGAATAATATTCAATGAAAATAGTGTTTATTATTTTGTTACGTTTTAAAATTTAATTTCATATTTTAACAAACAGCAGATCGTCTTGCGTTTAGAACTGATAATTATTATTTTATTTTTCATTTAATAAATTTTATAACAGCCAACTAGTTCAAATAGATATATTATGTGAGTAAATAATTTCAGTAAATACCTAAGTCTGAGCGATTGTCGGTTGATAGATTTCTATTCATACACTACTGCACAAAAAGTTCGAAACAGGATATTACACAGGGAGGACCGTAAGTGTTATTTCTGTAACCTTGAATGCAGTCTGAAAATCCTACACGGAGAGAAAAATCCTATAATTTTTGTCAAGAAAATTTCAGAAAAATTACCATGTTGTCTTATAATCCGTGCACGATGGACGACCAAAGTAAAAAATATATTATAGCATGGTAAAATTTAATGTGCTAACACACAACTTCTATCACACTCTTATGCATATATGTTATAGTTTAATTCTTGTTGTCGTACTCTTCCATTTGCGCATCTGACACGCAACCTTATGTTGCTTGGGCTGTACCTGTAAAAACTTCTAAGATGCCCGATCTTTTCCGACCTTCGATTGATGCAAACAAAAATTATCGGCAACAATATATTGTAATACTGAATTGAGAAAATGATGAATTAAACGATGACCATCCGTCCTGTGAGGCATTCTATTGAACACTGCTTCGACAGTTCGACACTGGTCTGGCTATGTGACCTTCCATATATGATTGTGTTGTTACGTGGTTGTTACCTTTTGCAGCTTGCCTCGTTATGTGATGCCTTCTCTTTCTTTCTTTCTACTATTAGCTTCTTTTCTTCTTTTTTACTTTTCTTCTATTTTAAGACAGAATGGTAATTTTTGTAAAAAAAAAAAAAACAATTAAAAATTATTTTTCTGTCGGCAATGGAACTTTTTATTGTGCTGTTTTACAAATTTTATGGAGCTAATATTACGGAAAGAACATTCTATCCTTTAAATTTTCTATGATTAATTATAATTTTTATATTTTTACCGTACAAAATTGAATATGTTCGCCTTTTACACGTCGATTGTAGTGCTGAGCACAGTAATTTTTATATGAATTTTGCTCCGTGTAGGCTGAAAGGTGTACATAAAAACTATCTATTTCCATAGAAAAAATTGCTTACTAATTGCCGGTAAGTGATTATTTATGTTCCTAAGAAGGTAACTTAGCTTTTACAATCTGTTGTTTTTTGTAACTATGGTAACCAGACAACAAAATGGTAAATGTTGCTGATGTGACAAGTTACCTGCTATGTAAATAACAACTTACGGTTGAAGAGGTGGAAAAATATTTTTTTTTAATCTGTAATACTAAATAACTCATTATTCAAATAACTTATTTAGGTTATGTTGATGCAATTTTAATCCTTGCAAACTTGATAAATATGAAGTCTGTTTAAAGAAAATCTATCTGTTTTAAATCATCAATCACGGCATCTATAGGAGATAATTCTGAATAGTGGTAAACACACATGTGATTAGACATGTGTTAATTTTAGAAAAATGAAAGTAAACTTCAAATAAACAAACGAAATATCCTTTAAAAAAATTTCGTCATTAAATTTCATTCTAATTGTAACTATATGTCCGAACATTTTTGTATGGTAGAGTATATTAGTACGAACAATGTATGTCTATGGATACTGTGAAATTGCATAGTAAACATAAGACACACTTGTAATTAATTTCAGTTAATTAAGTGCAGCATTTAAGTAATAACAACGTTAAATATGAAGTAAAACATTTTACTCAACATAATATCATAACATGTAGAAAATTATATATTATTAACGATGTAATAATAAATAAAATGTGCTGGAAGACATACATAGAGATAATATAATATATCTACTTTGCAAAGGTAAGTTATTCTTATTACATATCTATGTAGATACTAAGTTTTCATTATTTATAAAATTTATTTCAAAATATAATTTTTTTTAAAATTGATAGAACATATCCCATAAAAATTTTAATATAGGGTTGACCGGGGTAATTTTGAATGGATTTTCATGAGTTGAGATAAAGGCGTTGTTTTAAGTATTTTTTATTTTATATATCACATTATGGTTGATTTATTTTTAATTCTACATTATTCAATATGCACCACACAAATTTTGAGCAAATTCGTATGAAAAACAAAAATTTTATAAGCCATTCACATTTCCCCGGTGCGGTTTTGCAAATCTTATGAATTTCGAGGTAAAAGTGAATGCCATCAGAAAAATTATTTAGAATGGATTACAAGAGAAAGTGTGGTACGTCAGAGTAAAGCCCAGCTCAAATTCTTCACATTTACTCTACTTTCAAATTTTTCATCTGCTTTAGCGGTCACATTTCTCTTTGTTTAATGCAAGTTACGCATACCTCAAATTTCTACAAAAAATCAAGGTTAAAGAAAAATAACAAAAATTGTAGGAACAAATTTATTACAAGCTAAAAATGATATTTTGTCATTTTATCATATAAAAAATCAAAAAATTCCTTGTATTCACACAAAAACAAAGAAAATAAGACTTTTTCAAGGAAATACATTTAGTTTACATGAATAAGAAACAACAATTTTTTTTTTTTTGCATTGTTTGTACAACGGAAACTTAAGGTCACCAGCACCTTCATCAACATTTTCAACTCTGAAAAGGACACTACTGAAATTTTTGACCGAAATTTTGTGTGGTGATAACCTATTACCTGGGTCAACATCTAAGATACTTTTTACTCCGGGAAAATGTTTCCTTCCCTCGGAAAAATACAAAAACCATTTTGAGCATCTGCATGCATTACGTAAAACTACTGTTTTATACAAACGCTTTATAATTATTATACTTATATACTTTTCATTGATCTTACGCACGAACGACGTCGCGGGTACAGCTAGTTCCAATATAAACTGCATATTTTTTTACAATATCCATTCCAATAGATACCTACACATTCCACAATATTCAAAGTCTAACATTAAAACCATACCATATTGGGATCACTTACACAATTTCTACTCCACTGATAATTGAGTGAACAGCATTCAAATGTGTATGGTAGAATAATTCTTGAAGTACCTACATTAGTTAATTCTCTTTTGATGGTAACACATCTTCAATAACGATTATCTGTTTTCACTTTTGAAAGATCCACCGTCCTTTGTCCTTACCATTATCCCGAAAAAACCACAAATTCTCGGTGAAAATAAAAGACGATATGAGGATAATAGCATCAAATAGATATCACATCACCTTTGTGCGGTGGGGGTGCATAGACAATTGTCAATATTCATTACCAATCTATTAGTGAGAGTCTTGTAGTTTGCATCAGGTATTGAAATTTATCACTTCAGGTAAATTTCGAAAGCGTATTTAGAGGTAAGATTATTCAACTATAGGTACGTCTTCACGTTGAAGATGAAGTGTAATACAATATATTTAATTAAATGTATATCTAATTTAATTACTTACTATTCTGAATATTGATTTGATGTTGTAAGAGGAAATGGTAATAGCTAATTATTTGTACTTGTGGGTATTTGACTTTAAGTATATAAGTATATTTGTTATAGTAGCTATCTATCCTAAAAATAGACATCGGCTTTCTAGCAAATTAGAAATCAAGAAATCTAACTGTGGGGAAAAATTACATACCGTAAAACCGTCTAGACCCGGACAGGGGGTCTAGACCCGGACACTTTGCACCAATCTATAAAGTAAGTAGTTTCTACATTAACCTGCTACAATAAACATTTGTTCTTGGCGTCATTAGAGAGAGAAAAACATCCTCTAAACAGCTGTACCAATAAAAACTACGGATTTCAACTTTTACTATCTCATTTTACAGGATTACTATTTTCCAGTTTTTCAAAAAATAAAATGTGTGTCTAACTTAGACATATAATTTTCGTCATAATTGTTATATTGTTTTTGTTTTGATATGTATGTGTTCAGAATTTTATCGCGCATCATTCAATGATGTTTGAAGTTATATTCGATGTATATATAAAAAAAATACATGCTATATACATATATCCGTTTAGACCCGGACACATCAGTTTATTACACTATGGCCGCGATTCGCACTGGCTGTAACTTCCACTATCCATACGTTATATTCCCGCCAGAATTACGCAGTTTATGCCTCCTTCTGGTGTCATATCTCATGTTTACTTCATAGAGAGGCATACTATGTATTGACCCCTCTCCCTTCCCACAAAATTTTTTGAAGTCTTTGACAGGTTCAAAGACATCAGACGATATAAAACACTGTCCTAAACCCGACGGGAGAGGTTAGTTTGCATGTTATTACATTATTTAGGTAAGTGTCTGGGTCAAGACGGATTTGGGGTGTAG
Source organism: Brachynemurus nebulosus (assembly GCA_035578155.1). Lineage (NCBI taxonomy): Eukaryota > Metazoa > Arthropoda > Insecta > Neuroptera > Myrmeleontidae > Brachynemurus > Brachynemurus nebulosus. The sequence goes on along the minus strand of JAPWDM010000014.1, from coordinate 10,953,388 downwards.
ACCCGGACACTTTAATTATTTTTTATTTTTTTATTTTTACTTAGAATGAAACAAATGGGTCAGGGACATAACAAATAATATACGCTCTTTCTAATGGTAATAATTTTATTGGTGATATCTATGAAGGAAACATGTATAAACATAAAATTATACCAAAAAATGTAAAAGTGTCCGGGTCTAGACGGTTTTACGGTAAGTATTTTAGAAGCAAAAAGTTTTAAACAGGTTAGAGATTAAACGAAATAAATAATGATGTCGACCGTACTGAATAAACCAAGAAATAATTATGACTGTCAGTAAAAATAAAAATTTTTCATAAATACCTCACTATTTCATATCATACGGATATAAATTGATAAGCCTGGACGTACAATCGTTATTTACAAATTGTCCCACCAGTATTTTTCTTAACTGGGTGGAAAGAAATTGGACACATATACTGTCTTTCACAAAAAAATTAGTGTTTAGTTTTATAAATGTTTAATTTAATTTTACATTTTAATAACTTATTGTAATTCGATTCATTTTACAACTTTTTTAAAGAATTGTGAGTAATTTATTGTTGTTCGAAAAATGTATGTTCCTGTTTTTAATATTAAAATTTTAATATTTTTACTATTTTTAAGAATATGGCTTGAAGAAGAGTTTTTCACTCGAAACGTACCAAATAAAAAAAATTCTTTTTAATAGAATACGGTGATCATTTATTCCAAAATTCCCTATTTAAAAAGTCATGAATGAAATAGTGAGGTATTTATGAAAAATTTTTGTATTTTGTAATTTTTGTATGTATCTTCATAAAGGCCTTCCAGTTTACTATTTAAGTTCCTTTTAAGCAAATTTCCAGAATGGAATTCAGCTATTACAGACACTGTCTTCACGCGACTTGAGCCCGGGACCATGGCGGAAATTTGTTTTGAGGTCCCTAGATACCGAAAACAATATTCACTAAAATTTATATATATATATATATATATATATATATATATATATATATATATATATATATATATATATATATTATATATATATATATATATATATATATATATATATATATATATATGTGTGTGTGTGTGTGTGTGTGTGTGTGTGTGTGTGTGTGTGTGTGTGTGTGTGTGTGTGTGTGTGTGTGTGTGTGTGTGTGTGTGTGTGTGTGTCCGCGCGATAACTCTCGAGTCCCAATTGGAAGTCCCAAACCGTTGGACGAGTTGGTTGACCAGACACGTCCGATGCCCGGAACATGATTTTTTTGGCAACTTTCGTAAAAAATTAGTTTTTTGCCAAAATTTCCCTTATTTAAAAATTTTTGTGAAATTATCACATACAAAAGGTCTTTAAACTATTATTCTATGTCAACTAGTTTCCAAGCAAAACTAACTTTTATAAACGGAAATTCGCTATGTTATGCAGGATGCTGCGACAGGGGTATTTTTACTTTTTGCTCATTACTTCATTTTTGGGGAAAAATTGAGAAAAGGCGCTCCAATACCTACAATTTTAGAAATTGAAACCTGAAGTAACCTAAGATAAACGCAATGGCTTATTAAGAAATTTTATACCACTTCACCTTCTCTTATTTAGCTAAAGACAATATAAACTCTCTATATATATTTTCCAATATTTTTTTGAAGCAAAAGAAAAAAAAACTGACTCTTTTATATCCGTACAACTTCGACATTGTTTGCATGTGAAAAGAAAATTATATAGAATAGTCCTCGACTGGCCACTACCACTAAGCATATCTGCAGCTTTAAAAAGAAAAAAAAATAGAAAAGCAACCGCGTTTACACGTACCCATATTCTATACGAATAAACGATATGACAAACTAGATCCAATGGCGGTTCAAAAAAGGGAATTCTAACCATAAAGAATATCCATACGAAAGAAATAAAATGATATAAAGTTTAGGTTACTAGATAAAGAAAACTACACATCTACTAAATATTTATATTTTATACCTACATACAAAAGTTAAATTTTTCTGTATGTGTGTTTTTATTGCGCACCGCTAGTTATTCACTACTGGAAAAAGCTTTTGAAGAAAGTTTACGATATATCCTTCGTTATGGAAATACTAATTTTCAAAAGTAAATGTACCACAAGCTACTGTTTCTTTTCGATTTACATATCACCGCTGTGCATCTATCCTAGTCTTACATGATGTGTCAGTAAAAATTTGTTTAGTTTTTTTTTGAATTCTTATTTACGATTTTAACATTAGAATTTACGTTGCAAAAATTTAAGTGTTATTATAACATGAAAACATTTTCCTTTCTAAATTAAAAATTATAAAAAAAAAAAATAAATAAAATGTAATATCAATAAAACTGCCATCTCTTATCAAAGTACATAAACACACGTTACAGTTTGAGTACATGAATAACGTTTGTTGTATCAAGATTAGAATAAATTAATTAAATAAATAGAAAAATTATAAAGTACATTTTAAAAATCGTAAATAATAATAATTTTTCATAGAAATTAATTATTACACGTGAAATGAGCAACAGTATTACATGTTATTGTTTTTTTTTTTTTTTTTGAGCGCTACCACATTGAAAACATTAAAAGAAACTTAATATAATAACCGTAGATAAATTCACATCACATCATTTATAATTTTATAATTATTGCTATGCATGAAACAAACAATACATATCATTTTCAAACGCAGTGATGCCAACTCAAATAAGATAAGATGGATGTAATTTAAATGAAATTAGTATGTGTTAAAACTATAATTAACTAGAAGTGCATGGTGTATTGTTTTAAATCAAATAAATTATTTCTTTTTTCCTATTCATTAACTGTTTTCAGCACGAATTAAAATCAACAATTCAATACAACTTATTGTAATTTTGTCCACAATAACCAATTCAAATAAATTCAAATGACTTTTTTAAAATATTTTAATTGTTACAATTTGGTAATCGTCTCATTTAGTGTATACTAATGTCATCTATCATAATGTGTGAAACTCAACAATTCAAAAAATACATAAGTAACATAACCTATAATGTCAAAAAAACTTTTATTATTCTCTATTTTGCATATTTATTTAAAAATATTTTTTAATTTTTTTCATCGTTTGTGTTTGTTTCCTTAAATTGACAAGTTTTATTGTTATAATAATATGAGATAATAATAGGAATGCATAAAATTTTGTTTTATTGCACGAAATGATAAGTTTGAGGTTATATTTTATAACTGTCATAATAATATTGTAAAATTTATAATCTTAAATTAATATTTTATATATTTTTGTTTTTATTGTTATTACTTTGTTTATAAATTTAAATAAAATAAATATATAAATAATTTTGTCGTCTGTTATTTTGTTTGTTTTCGGTCTCGTTTCGGGGTAAATTTTTTAACTTTCATAAAATATGCAATAAAAAGGATATTTATTGGCTAATATTTTTGAAATTATTTCTACAATTTTTAGAAGTTTTAATTTTTTGAACAACTTTTGGACAATGCTAGTACAGCCTTAATAAATTTCAGTAAGCTGACGTTTATATTTTGCTGTTTGAATGTTGGCCCGCCGGGGTTGCAGCCCCGGGGTCCGATCTTGAATCTGTCCAAAGAAACCGAGAAAAAATTAAAAAAGTTTTTTTTTGTTAGTCACTTATTTTCTGGGGGAAAATTTAAAAAAAAAATATTGTTTACTCCCGAGGCCGCTATTTCCCTCCACGACCCTGTTTGTATTTACCGCTACGATTCTATTTATAATTTTCTTTTTGGACAGTAAAGAATATTTTACGGTAGGAATTTTTAAGTGTAATTGATTATACGATACCGAAATAATACAGAAGTTTCTATTTAGCTATCAAGACAGAATTGTACAAAAATGGCTGAAAAAAAAATTGATATATTTCTCTACCAGTAGTGTAGGCTTGTTTTTAACAAATTTTCTTAAAGGTAGTGTACCATTTCCTTCTTTGTATCTTAAACGAGGGTGTTCACTCGAATTTTATAGATATCCAAAACCGATATACAGTGCTTTCCACTTTTCCATTTTTTAAATATGTAAATTTTATCAAGTATGTCGCTATCAAATATACATGTGTATTTTTATCGTCGGCTCCCACTTTACCATTCCCCCTTCCACTCCAAACACACATGTCATCAACTAGCGACATCGCAAACAATCACTAAGCGTTTTTAGAACGCCTCATAAACTTGACATGTTCAAAAAAAAAAATATAGGTTATGTTTAAATTGCGTGAACTATCATCAATATTATAATTCGGTGTTATTCCTTCAAAGACGAAAAAACGACCGATTGAGCGTTTCTCTGTTGTTTTTCTACCACTTTGTTGTTGCTTTTTATACCGCGTGTTAAAAGAATTTAATTTTTTTATTTTATTTTTTCAGCGGTAATTTATTGTCAATGTGCGTTCTTTTTTCGTCGATGTCGTTTTCGCCTTTCTTTCTTCTTTCTCCGTTCGCCTCTGTCGTCAAATTATCATTTTATGATTATTATTTAAAGATAATTCTGTCTGTTTCTGTTTTTCCATTTCCATCTTGCGGTTAAATAAATTACTGATTAAAATCATTCGACTAAATGAAAATATCGTAAATTTTCATTTTATTTTCGTTGTTTTTTATGAATTTATACGATTTTTATCTATTTCATTTTCATATATATTTCTTCTGTATTTGTTTATCCATCTTGTTACGTGTTAAACAGGAAAATGTTTTGTTAAATGAAATGATTTTTCTGAATAAATTTTCCAATGAAATTTTCTTTATCTATGAAAATTATCAGTCAAGAAACAACACTTTAAATGCTTAATTGTTTTCGATTTTGAACAAACATTAATATTCTTAATGGCTATAGAAACTCTTGAAGGTGCTTATAGTGTGATCTGTCTTGATTAGAAGAATCCATTCTGTGAAAGGTGGAAAAAAAGATTATTTATTTTGCTTTCTTTTGAACCTAATGATACAAATTTTATTGAAACCAAAGCGGAAAGACATTGATTACTAGTAGTGATGAGCAAAATTAATCTTGGTCTTGCAGTCTTGTCTTGGTCTTGCATTTTTTGCAAGACCAAGACCAAGACTGTACACCAAGAGCAAGACCAAGACTATAAGTATGGCTGCAAGACCAAGACAATAGCAAGAAAAAAGCAAGACTCTTGCTAAATTGTTTAAATAGTTTAAAAGTATAATTAATACCGTAAAGAGAGAAAATTCTGATTTTAGAAGGAAAAAATTCGCTAATAAAAAAAATGCAAGAAAGTGCAAGATTCTTTAGCAATACCAAGACCACGACCAATACGAAGACTGCATTTTGCAAGACCAAGACGAAGACCAAGACTACCAAGTCTTGGTCTTGGTCTTGCATTTGCTCATCACTAATTACTAGTAGAGTTGTCTATTAAGATTGAGTAGGTAAAGTTCATTTTATAAAGTTTTTATTTCACAAAATCCAGTGCAACCTTAAGCTTTAGGTAGGTTGTGTGTAAAACGGTCAGTATAGAAACTATTAAATTACTTTAAAATATTACCGTTTTCTGAGACATATTTAAGATACACAAATATTTTTTGCTTTTAATTAAAAAATCGAATATTCAAGCCTAATATAAGCCACATTACTTTATTTAAGTGCATTATTAAAAATTGGCGTCATTGGCAAGAATCGCAAAAAAGGGAAAATAACGGTATAGTTTTAAAATATTAACTAACTCCAAAAATATTGCTAAAGGTAAAATCATCAAAGTAATTTTTCAAAAAAATATTAGAGGCCTTAAGATCGATTTCTACTTCTACCAAGCTGAGTAAAATTTAAAATAAGCTCTATGAAGCGTGTCTTAATGTTCCGTATACATATTTATTTGTACCCCACTTTGCCGCCCTCACTAAACACTTTACTAACCCCTTCTTACGTCTCGTGTTTCACGTATCGTAGTCAATCACCGCTTTACCTTACCTTCACCTATCTCTATCTGATCAAAAGATCTGATCACTACCAAAAATGATTACCAGGTACCTTAATAGTAATGACGAGTCGTCAATTTGTGTGTCGTTCCCCGCTAGTCTCCCGGGCCATCCACTAAAATTGTTCTACACTTGAATTGACATACAACAGGCTTGTTGTCATCTTATTTTTATTCATGTTGATATGTTTGGCTCATCGACTTGGAAAGTCAAAGGTGTGCCGCTCGGTTTACAAATACAACAGCAGCATCCCAACCGTATATATGTATGTATATTTGCTCTGTATGTAGACGGTTTATTCCCAATACAATACCGCATTGGTACTGTTCTGGCGTTTTGGCTCTGGCTGGCTGTCAGGCTAATGGTGACGTGTCTCTTGACAAACCTTTCAACGGCATCATCATAGTTGTTACCTTTTCGTTTTTTTTGGAAATTGGTTTTTTTTTTGATGCCACATTCAATAATTTGAATATTGTGCATAAAGGCTTAAAAAAATAATACGAACAAGAATATCGTTTTAGAAATTTTTTTGTAAACTATTTTTTTGCAAGTTTCGTTAGATTAAATAAAGTTGGCATTTATTCTTGAAAAAAAGAAAGATTTGAAATAAATTAAAAAATTTTTAATGCCTTATGGTAAAAAATCTTATAGACGCTGAGCCATTAGTACCGCAAATTGAAATTGATACGAATTACTGATATGGCTCAACTAGACACACAATTTATAGGTGACATCTTACTCCTCAGTGTTCTGAAATATCACAGACTTTCAGGCTGGAATCTTCCATAACTTTCATTTAGAAGGACTTTCAAAGTGTTTGCGTAGCACCCAACAGTTCTCTGACCTTTCCAACCCTGACAGTGTAGTAACCCACTATGATTTCAGCATTGACCCTTCTGTGATTAACAAGAATATTTATATGAAACATTTTGCTGCTAATCGGTCGTTGGGTTGAACTCGCTCACTGATCAACATAGCATTCGAAATTCCATGAAGGTTAGACTCAAAGGCTTTCTTGAATTTTATAGGTCTCATCAGGATTTGACGTGCTCTGCGTAATAAAATTTGTCTGTTTCAGTTAATATAATCCTTATATCATGAGCTGAAAGTCACTTAGGAATTCTTGAAACTTTTTTATAGTAAATGGCTTTATGTATTGTGAAGAAACATTTTTATTTGCAATGGTATAAGTTTCACCTCTATTTTTCACGGAAGTTAAAGGCTGACTCGGAAAACTTTATTTCCATTGACGTTTTTGTATATCTAACAGAGCTCTATCGATTAATATCACTCTCTGCTTGTCGCATTAAGAGCTACCATCCTTGTTTAATGATACAAGGATAATTCTGTGTGGGTAAAGTAATCCGTTTTTAGAGCTCTTGTGCAGTTCTGGCAATCTGGATAATTTTTAATTTCAACTAATTATTTAGATAATGAAAATTACCTAAGCAGTAGGAGGAATTCCGTAATGTCAACTTCAGTTTTAGAGAAGCTCGAAAGAAATGAATATTTAGACAGAATTTCGCATGTCTTTATCGATTACTCCAGTAACAAATAGTCTTTTAGTCTGTTCAAAATCTAACTTAACCCTTACGGAAAGTGGTGTATTCTGGTATGTTGAATTTAATTTCTTGCCGAAACTTTCCGAAAATTTTCAACTAGCAGAGTGAACAATTACTCCATGAATTTGCAATATATTTTTCAACGAAATAGGCCCACAAAATACGCAGCTGGAAAGTTTGGATACTTTTTGCGTCCAAATACATACCGTCGGATACTGAATTACAGATTTCTGAATAAATTAATTCTTACTAAACTCTTTCGACCGGTATCTAGTTACAATTCCTTTTGTTTTCAAAAAAGATCATTCTTAATATTTTCAACTATATATAGCTCCACGTTTTTTCTTTCAAAATTGACTCTTTTAATGAAAGATAAATATTTAAAAATCTTTATTGTTTTTTTTCGAACATAAATATATGTAAATATTTTCTTATTTATTACATTTGTAGTTCATATTTTGCCGCCACTTTAAATCATTCATATTGGCTATATTGATTGACGACAACACAACTCAATAATTTCATATCATCGCATCAGTAGGATATTAACACGCACCTCTTTTATCGTTGTTAAAATTATTTTGTCACTTACAGTACGAACTCCTTACAATAATACATAATAATACACCTATCTAAATATTAAGCTAGTTAATTTTCACATCCATATTAAACGAATACGTATGCGGGCACACATAACCTCACTATTTAGTAACTGACAACAGTCCAACGATACAAACTACTCTGTTTACACCATTCAAAATATTTTACTCTATCTCACTTGCACCGAATATATCTGTTTCACTCATACGTCAATATAAATATGTGTATAATTATTATGTGGTATGCTGTCTATGAGCTCATAGTATTTATTTTGCAATTATTATGGTTTTTAATTTCGCATTCAATTCGTATTTTATTATTTTTCACTTTTCATTTTCATTTAATTGATTTATTAAAGTTACCGGGTATTTCAAAAATTGATCGATGTAGTTCCATCAAGCCGATGCATGAAAAATCTGAGCGGATTTTCACGATAATCGGTCGTCTTAATTGTCATGAGAATAGTGTCCTACCATATGCAAATCACCTTATTTTTGTTTGCCTAGATAGATCACACTTCCTAAAACTTCTAAACAAATAGGTGGTAGAATTTAATGGAGCTTTCGAAATTTTTGTTTATGAGTTTAAATGATAGAAAGTGTTGAGCACAGGGGCGTAATTATACATTTTATGCCACGGAACGACTTCAAGCTAAGCGCCACCCTAGGTGGGAAGCAAAAAAAGGCCTAACCTTGCCGTTTTTCCTCAAGAATAGCCTGACGAGCAAAAAAAATAATCTTCAATTACCTACGTTAATTTTCTATATTTTCCCATTTCCTCTGTTGCATCCGACTTCGTTCCCCTTATTGCGCCTCCTTTGGCCATGCATCCTGGAGTGGCTGCCCCATTTGTTCCATTGTAGTTACGTCTTTGGCTGAGCAAATACAAAATCAAGACTAATCCGTACTAAAAATTCTACTTTTAATTAATTTTTACTTTATAGTTATGAATTTTTTTCTCCACTTTCCTTACTAGTTCCTTATATTGTGATAATTTTGGTTTTTAGTTTGTCTTAATATCTGTAAAATTAACAGAGTTTACACTGCACAATGTTTGTTTACAGCTGAAAAACGGCCCTGAAGTAAAATTATAATGGCCGCCATCAAAAAAACTATGAGTCTGAAATTTTTTTTAATACTAATTTTGTACTCAAATAGAATTAGAGACCAATTGGTAAAAAAATTAGGAAAATCAAAAATATTGAGTAACTAGGCTGGGTGATTTCTAATGGATTGACTCTTTTCCAAAAAAAAAATGTAGGATTCAGATAAGAGTCATTTTACTCATCATTAGCAACGACTAAACCTGTCGAGAAGGGGGCTACCTGGACACATAGTTCCGGAGTCCGGACCTGAAGAGAGAGCCCGTAGCTTTCAGTACGGGACGCGGAAAAAATATGGAGGAGATTTTTTTTGCTCGCCACTTATTTTTTACGAGGAAATTTTTTTAAAATGTGGTTTATTTCCGAGACCCACTATGTCTCTCCACGGCCCTGGCAACGAGGATTGTTATCCAAATCTTACATGAGAGAAACTTCTAGTCATTTTTAAATTTTATCTTCTTTAATTAAATTTAAAACATCTACTTAATAAATTTCTAACACTAACTGACTGACAGATATTGCACAGCCTAAATCGTTGGTTTTAGAAGAATGCAATTTTACACAGGAGTTCCTTATGTAACGTAGGTGAGCACTAAGAAAGCATTTTTGAATATTCGTCCCCTAAGGGGGTTAAATAGGGGATGAAAATTTGTATGGAAATTCGTCATTTTTGA